>CM066035.1:446174226-447530088 GCA_033557465.1 Ichthyophis bannanicus | reverse complement strand
GCACTTGAAAGGAAAGAACAGAGTCGCAGAGCACACCTAGCTAGTGGAACGTGGGAACTAGGGGGATGGGAGAATCAGAGAAGGAGGGGGCTATTGTGGGGGGCGGGCTGCCATGGGAGAACAATATTGTGACAGTGTTTGATAAACTGAGATGGAGGCAGCTCTGGGTTAGCCAATTAGTGACGGTGGAACGACAGGAGTTATGTGCGGAGAGGTCAGGGTGAGAGGGGGAGGTGTGGTGAGGGAGGACAATATCATCTGCGTGATTGAGGGCTGAGATCCCAGATTGTTGTATGAGAAGGCCAAGAGGGTCAAGGAAGAGGTTGAGGAGGAGAAGAGCAAGCACAGAGCCCTGGGGGGCTCCAGAGGGTAGAGGAAAGGGGTCGGAGGAAGGGGTGGAGGGAGAGGAGGAGAGGACCACGCAGGACCTGGAGGAGAGGAAAGCGTGGAACCACTGGTAGATGGTGCCACAGAGACCTGCTTCGCGGAGAGGGAGAGGAAGATGGGAGTGGTCAACCTGATCAAAGGCAGCAGATAAATCCACACCCACCGCCCCCGAGATATCCCCGTGGTCGTGAGCTACATGTAATGAGTTAGTGAGGGCACATAGAACTGTTTAGATGCTGTGGCCTGGACAGAACCCTGTTTGACGGGGGCAATGAAACCTGGTGGAGTCAATATGGTGAGAGAGAAGAGCAAAAACAACCTTTCCAAGTGAATATGAAAGAAAGAGGAGGTTGGGAACTGGGCGGTAATGCGCTGGGACCAAAGGGTCGAGTGTGGGTATTGTGAGACTGGGGCGGGCTAAGGCATGCATCCAGGATTGGGGAAAGGTCCCTGTGGAACGATGTGTGTTGCGCATGGTGAGAATAGGGGGACAGAGTGCCAAAGACGGGGTAAGTAGCCAATTGGAGGGGATGGGGTTGAGAGGGCAGGATGTTCTATTGGAGGAGGAGATGGCTGGTGGAGGGGAAGGAGGGGAAGGAGGCCCATGTGGGTGAGAGGTGGGCGAAGGGGGTGGGGGGTGAGGCAGCTGAGGGGGGTGAGTGGATAGGAGCGGGACAAGAGGGAAGGGATGTTCTCAGGGAAGAGATTTTATCACGGAGGAATGATGCTAGATGTGGTGGGGGTGGAGTGGGCCGAATGGGTGTGGCGGAGGTAGCAGAGTGCAGAGAGGGGAGGGATGTGAGTGTAGAATACAAATGACGGGTCTGGTTGGGGGCGTTAGCAATGGCATTGGAGGCGTATGTTTGCTTTGCGGGATGAACTTGTGAACGGTAGTAGGAATGGTGTGCCCTGAAAGATGACAACGTAGCTGGGAGGGGGCCTTTCGCCACAGTTGTTCAGCTCCGCGTGGATGGGTATGGAGCAAGTGACAACCACTGTGAAACCAGGGTTGTTTTAGGCAGCGCCTGGGCGGATAGGGTTGCAGGGGCACTATGTGGTCAAGAGCAGCGGAAAGGGTGGGGGACCAGGAGGAGGCCTGGGAGTTAGGGGAGAGGGTGGGGATGTCAGTGGGGAGACGTTCGGTTGCAGGGGGAAAGAGCTGGATGGTGAGCGGAGTGATACAGCGGGAGTATCATAAATGAGGCGGTGCTGAAGGGGAGGAAGGCAAGGGTGCATCCTAAAGTGAGGGCAGGAAACGGAGAGGCAGAGGTGGTCAGTCCACGGAAAGGGAAGGGAGGAGAGGTTGTGCAGCTGTAGGGTGGAGGAGGATGAAGTCAAAGGAGATCAGGTTTGTAGCCGGCGGAATGAGTAGGGAAAGGAACGCGTTGTGATAAGGATAAGTCATGAAGGACAGAGGCAAAATCATGATCTCTTGTAGAGGAGGGGGGATTGAGGTGAAGGTTACAGTTGCCTGCGATGAGTAGGTGTGGAATTGCAATGGAGAGCTCCAAGACGGTTAGAAGATGAGAGCCCCAGAGGCCAGGGTGAGGGGCTTGAGGGGAATAGATAAGATGAACATGCGTTGGTGGTGAGGTATGGAGCTGGGGTAAGAGGGCTGCTGTGTAGCGAAGTAGGGGGGAGACAATATGAGTGAATGAGAGAGAGGGGTGCAGAATAGCTGCTACCCCACCACCTGAGCGGCCAAGGCCAGGGACAGAGACTCCAGCGGATACAGCAGGAAGGCAGCGGGCGAGAGGGGCATCCCCCCCATCCTTCAACCTGGTTGCAGTAACAGGTGTGGGGTGCATGTCCTGGCATTTTATTTATTTATTTACATTCTCTTATATACCGCGCTATTCTGCATCAGCGCGGTTTACATTGAACAAACTGAAATTACATTGAACAGGGCATTATAACTTGGAGATAACTATTTTACAGTGAACATGGGCTATGGAGGGTTAAGTGGCTTGCCCAAGACCAAAAGGAGCACCTGTGGGACTAGAAACCCCAGTCCTTCCGGCCCATGGTTGCTGTCCTCTAGTGGGATTTGAACCTCCGACCTTCCGGTCTGAAGTACCTTGCCCCAACCACTAGGCCACTCCTCCACTCCATGTCTCTGCTTGCAGAGACATGTCCGTAGCAGATGGGAACAGGAATGGCATCTGAAACACATGTGAGCTTCGGGCAGGGAGATCACAGGCGAAGGGGTGTGATGAAGTACAGTGCACCCATGTGCCCCTGGCAGAGGCACATGGTACGGGTGCCGAACAAGGTGGGGGAGGTGCAGGCAAATGGCAGATGCATAGACAAGGGTGTTGCAGACATGGGTCGAGAGCAGTAAGGTCTACGTTGCATGTACTGATAGTTGATATCACTAGGCATATATGGAGCACTGCAACATGGGAAGCGCTGTACAGACATAACAAGAGACTGTCCCTGCCCGTTAAAGCCCACAATTTAGACAGGACACAATACGAAGTAAGCTAGCTAGGGCAGTTGACACGCACCACGGTCAGCAACATATCTATGGAGACAGCGGGAAAGGACGCATCAGGGACAGGAGGCATTAGAGAGGGTATGGGTTCTCAAAGTGGGGTCTCATATGCCCAGGGGGGAGGCATGGTGGACAGTGACAGGTAGAGGATCCCAGGAGAAGGGTGCAGCCATTGGAAGGGCCCATAAGCTAGCATTGGCAGGACATGCAATAGGCATAGCTACCCGACGACAATTCGAGGTGCGGAGTAGGCAAGAGGGTGTCTAGGTGGAGAGGGGTATGTAAGGTTACAATGGGCAGATGACTGAACACATGAATAGGTTAGACAGAGGGGCAGGAACGCAATATGGGAAAAGATGGGGGGGGCACTGAAGAGACATGGGAAATGGAGTGATGTGTGCAATACATGACTGACGGGATGTCAGACGGGCTGCAGACCGTTGAATAGACTGGAGAGGACTGGGGTGTGGTCAGCATGGTGGCCAGCAAGGGGGAGGTTACAGTAATCATGGTGGGATGGGCCTAAAGAGTAGACAATCAGTTTTGGGGTGTCATCAGGGAGGACAGGGCAGTTCCAGGGGAGGGAGGAGTGGCCTAGTGGTTTGGGCAAGGTACTACAGGCCGGAAGGTCGGTGGTTCAAATCCCACTAGAGGATAGCAACCTTGGGCCGGAAGGACTGGGGTTTCTAGTCCCGCAGGTGCTCCTTGTGGTCTTGGGCAAGTCACTTAACCCTCCATTGCCCATGTTCCCTGTAAGTATTAGTGTATGTGTCTCATATCCCCTCCTGTTAAATGTATCCCCAAATCGCTTTGACTCGGTGAAAAGCGGGATATAAATGCAGCTAAATAAATAAATAAATATTGCAAAGAAAGAAACGGGATGTGTCAGCAGTGTTGTGGATATGTGATGCGGAGGAGAGAGATGACTGGCGACGACCCCCGAGGGTCTGTGCCAGGGAGGCATGGAGGATAACACAGTTCTTCACAGTGAATGCGAATGGGGATGGAGGTGGGGAGGCATCAGGGGGAGAGGCAAGGGGTTCCGTTATGGCCATGGGCAGCTACAAGCAGCAGTAGGACATCCAAGTAGCAATGTCAGAGGGGCAGGCCATGATCTCAGCCTGATGTGCGTGGGACATCACAGGTGTGGAGCGGTAGGATGGAGGCTGGTCAGCATAGAGGTGACAGTGGAAACCATGGGAGGAGATATGAGCACCAAGGGATTGGGTATGGGGTGAGAGGAGGGCGGACCTAGGGCAGAACCATAGGTACACCCACAGGTAAAGGGATTGGGGAGGTGGAGGAGCCACCAATGTACACACCATGGGGGCGGCATGAGAGAAAGGGGGGGGGGGGGACCAGGAAGCTACAAAGCCTTTGTGATCCGAATGGTGACAGGGTGATAGGTGGATGGTGGTGGACAACGGTGACGATGGCAGCAGAGAGCAAGAGGAGTGACGAAAAGTCAAGGGCCTTTGGACATCGCCAGAGGCAAATCATAGGCTACTCTGCTACAGCCAGGTGCGTTGGAATATAGGGGATGGATACTGGATTGTGTGGGATCAAGGAGGGCATGTGGGGAGAGGGCGCCGTGGCAGCTGTGGTGGGCAGGGCACTCACGTACTGTGGACATGAGGGGAAGGAGAGAGATGACACAATAGTCAGGGGACGGGAGGGATTGGGTGAGGGTTTCATGGGCAGGGCTGTGACCATAGCATGCTGGCAGTCAGATGGAACAGTAGCGGTGGGAAGTGACAGGATGCGAATCTGAGTGATGGGGGGGGGGGGGTGTGACGATAGTGGTAGACATTGGGCTGGGGAGGTGGATGGGCCTGGGATCTGAGGGGCAGGTGGGCAGCGCAGTGGACGTTGGAGGGGTTTAGTGTCCTCATCAGTGACAAGAGGGCAGGGTGTGGGGGAAGCAGGGGGAAGGGTGGGGCTAGGAGAACAGGGGGTGGGGAGGGGGTAGGAACATGGAGGGTTCTTTCATGGATCTGGTCATGGCAGCGCCATGCCACGGTTCGTGCAGGACAGGAGGTAGGTGCCAGAGGTGTGGCCACACAGGGGGGAGGAATGAGTGTACAGAATAGATGACGTGGATGAGAGACAAGAGGGATAGTCAGCTGGCCAGGGTCGTTGGTTTGGAGGGGGCAATGGCTGATGGTATGGACAGGGGCATGAATCTGATGTGGAGATGGTCAGCATTGGAACGAGTTGTGTGCCAGGCCTGCTCAGTGGAGCGGGCACAGGACCGCAAATAGTGGGGAACAGGAGAGAGTCATGGCTGTGGGGTGAATGCCTAACAGGGCACGGGATGTGGGGAGCAGGAGGATCCACAGCAGAGGTGAGTACAGCAGTTTAGGGGGCCACAGACTCAGCAGTGGAAGTGGCGGACATAGTGGATGAGAGGGGTGTGGACATAGTGGGGGAGAGAGCTGAGGGTTCAGTGGCAGGGGGGTTACACATTAGAGTAGTGGAACCAGGGCGAGGCTGATTTTGGGAATGAGGTGTGATAAGGCCTAACAGGTGGTGGTCATGTAAAGGGGGGACAGAGTCCGAGCATTTGGGGGGGAACAGTTAGAGGTGACAGGTAGCACAGGGCAATGACCCTGCTGGTGTGTAGGTGCAATGGATGAGAGCAGAGGGCTATACGGGGGGTAGCAAAGGGGGGTTTCGTACATGGGGGGGTGGAGGGGTATGCGACATGACTGTTCATGTCGCCATGACGGGGGGAGGTGTGGAAAGATAGACAGCCATGAATCACTGTCAGAGAGGATGGTGGGACTGGAGGTGTTGGTGGGACGGTGGAGATCAGCTACTCGGGGTGGGGTTAGTGTGAAGAGGCGGCTCAGATGGGATCCGAGGGAGAGAGAGGAAAGAGGTTGGGTTAGGAAGGGAGACTTGACGTGACATGTGGGAGACAGAGGGGGCCCACTACCCCTGCCATGGTCAGTAGGCCGAGGAGTGTGGGAGACCTGGAGGCCCCCATGAAACGGTGCGGCACTGGAGGCATTTTCCTCAGGCAGGGGCCAGGTCGCAGCTGAGGCTAAGAGGTGAAAGGAGTGGGACACAAACGGTCCTGTACAAAGGCAACTTCATCAGTGCTGGAGTGCGCATTCCAGGAGCCAGGGGGGGGGGAGAGCAGGCGGGGAGGGGAGGGGAATGTGGATAAGGTTGGAGGGATTGTGGTGGGTCCAGTTCCAACATGAGAGGGCTGTTTGGGGTGGGTAGGTGACCTCACAGAGTGAGAGGTTGGATTTGGAGGGCCAGAAATGGGGATGACATAGATCAGGGTAGCCACGTGACACTGTGGCCTCACTATGAGATAGGTGGGGGAAGGGACATACCAGAGGAGAGAGGGATGGAGCAGCAGCAGAAGATGCGGTGGGGGGAGGGGTAAGAGAGAGGGAGCACAGGCTGACATATGTACCTGCCCGGGGATGGGCGGTGTCCAGGGCCTCTGGCAAGCCATGCAGGTATATTGGCCCAAGTCTGTTGGCCAGCTCATGCTCCAGGGGGGTGAGGGTTGGGGTGAATGGGCTACCCCCACCAGTGCCCATGGCATGTTGCCTATCAGCTGTCATGTGCATTCGCACACCACGTTTGATGTCATTAAACCGCTTACGGAAGCTGTCCAGGTCCCTAGGTGCCCCCCCCTGCCTCAGCCACGGCCACCTGCACCTCCTCCCACACCTCTGTCCATGTGGTGACTGTGGTGAGAGAACATCGTAGTGCTCGAGGACACAGGACAGCACGATATGGTTCTCCTGGGGGCTGAACCGCACAGACCTCCTCCGCGCAGCGGCAGGCACAGGGATCCTCCTTCTTTTGGCAGTGGGGGGGCCCCTGTGTGGGCTGTGACCCACCTGATGTGCCTGCCTCCCCCCTTCCAGGCAAACCACTCCCTCCCGCCTGAGCAGGTGGCCGCCCCTCCTCCATCCCAGCCATGTGCTGGTGCACCACACCCTACGCTGCCCCCTCCCCCTCCACATCAGCCATCCCTGACCCCACCCACAGGGCCTCCCCCCACACCTACTCACCGTCCCCCGTCCCCCTGCTGACCCCCTCTCACTTCTCCTGTCTCTCTCACCTGCTGTTCATCACCCCTCCTCTCTCTCTCCTCTGCTGTCTCACTACCCTCTCCACCTGCCTCTGGCCTCTGCAACACCTCTCCAACTGCCGCTGACTCTCTCCACCAACACTACTTCGCCAAACACTATCCAATACCACATGCCTTCTCTCTCTCTCTCTCTCCTACACAAAACCCTCGAAATGGCCTAGGTATGCAGAGGTATTTATAGGGTGACATCAGGTAACGCGCGTTGCATGTGCACGCAACGGCCACGCCCATGTCTCAGCGCATGCGCAACACATGCAACGGCCACGCCCATGTATCAGCGCATGTGCAACGCATGCAACATACCTTTACCCTTTAAATACAGCTGCGCATCTGGGACACATTGATGGGATTGTGTTGGAGAGAAAAAGAGTTGGTGACGTGTTGTGGAGGTTGACGCAAGTCAGAGGACGGTTCTTTGTGTGTAGTGGTTGTGTTTGTGAGTATTGTTTGGCCTGTGTATCTGGCTGTGTGTCCTGGTCAGTGAGGTGAGTGTCAGTGTTTTTGTGTCTTTGTGCATTTGGACAGTTTGTGTGTATGGCAGCCTTTGTGGTTGCTGCGGTTGCGGTTGCTGTTGAGGAGGGGCTGCGGTTGCCTGATGGGGGAGATGGTGTCGATGGGTCTGCGGCACAGGGCATGGGTGTGGACCCGCTGCAACTCAGACCTGCAGCTGTGGGGGCAGGCCAGGCAGGGGCTGTACCCACACGGGGCAGGAGATGTGCAGTGGTGCAGGCTCGCCGGCCTCGCCTCTACAGGCCCAGGGCCCAGCTCCAGGGCATTTATTTATTTAACATCTTTTATATACCGCACTATTGTCACCAGCGCGGTTTACATGTAACAAACATATACATACAAAGAACTGTAATGCATTTTACAAGTAACAGGGTTTTTGAAAACTTGGGAATAACAAGGTACAACTACATAGGCTAGCTAACTATTTACAGAATATTGAAATACATTAGTCACATTTGGATATCAGTTGGGAAAATGTCCTGGTCAGAAAAGTGTCTGTAATATTTTCATGTGCGAAGGTTAGATTGGGAAATAGCTTAGGAAGAGGTGGTGTTTGAGACTCTTTCTGAATTGTGTTAGGCTGGTTATAACTCTCAGTTCTAGTGGGAGGGCATTCCAGGTTATTGGGGCGTGGATACTGAAGGCTCTTTTGGTTGTTTCCTTAGTGTATCTGATTGTTTGTTTCGGGATTATTAATGTATTCATTGCAATTGACCTTCTGGATCTATTAGGAGTCTGTGAGTGTACAAGGTTGGTAATGGTTGATGGTGCTTGGTTGTTTATGGCTTTGAATGTAGTGATCAGTATCTTGTAGTGGATTCTTGCGTTGGTTGGTAGCCAGTGGAGTCTTTTTAGAACTGGGGTTATGTGATCTGTCTTTGATATTCCTTCAAGTACTCTGGCAGCAGTGTTCATCGCTAGTTGGAGAGGATTTAATGTTGCTTGAGGGAGTCCGTATAGAATTGCATTTGCAAAGTCAATGTGAGGCATTATCAGGGCTTGGTAGACGGTTCTGAAATCTGAGGGTTCCAGTAGAGGTCGCAGGTGGCGTAATGTACGTATCTTGTGATATATTAGTTTTGTTATGTTTTTTATGTGGGCTTTCATATTGAGGTGCTGGTCAAGGGTTATACCTAGGTAGCGTAGTGTAGGTTTTACTGTTAATTCCTTGTCCATGCATGAGGACCAGGTCATCTCCCTCTACTGCCTGAGCACGGGGCTATTCTGGAGCTTTACGAGGATCTCAGACCTGACCTCGAGCCCCTGACTGGTCGGTCACATGCCATACCGGGTTTGGTCAAGCTCCTCGGTGCCCTACATTTCTTTGCCTCTGGTTGTTTTCAGTCATCTGTGGCCGCAGTGGGTGGCATGAGCCGCCCCACTTTCTCACGCTGTCTCTACCAGGTACTGCGTGCCATGGTCAACCGGGTGGGGAATTACATAGTCCTTCCCCACACTAGGCAACAGTGGAGGACCCTGAACCAGGCCTTTGAGGCGTTAGCCGGGATACCACACGTGTTGGGAGCTATTGATTGCACACATGTTGCCCTGGTCCCGCCTAGAGACAGGGAGGTAGTATTCCACAACCGCAAACACTATCATTCCCTGAATGTTCAGGTTGTCTGTGATTCACATCAGCATATTCTGAATGTGGTACCCAGGTTTGCAGGGTCCACCCATGACTCCTATATCCTGCAGCACTCGGCACTTTACACTCAATTTGAGGCTGGACAATATGGGGACTGTGTATTGCTGGGTGTGTATTTCTCATTTCTGACATGCACATGCTGTTCATGTTACTAACCGTATGTGCAGATGTCTGTCTCGGAGGTGTATCCCTCGTTGTGTGGGTGTGTCATGTGTGTGTGATTTCATGGGGGGAGGCCTCAAACTCCACCTTGCTATGGAGCTTTGTCGTGATAGTTAAATGGCTGCTAGTATATGTGTTGTGGTTACTGATTCCAATCCGTACACCTAGCCCTTGTCGTATGTCTGCCCTTCACACCCTGATGCATAGCTGTGCTGTCCCATCATGTGCTGTCATATGTGTATGTCACGTTGTGTTATGCAATTGTTTAGCACATCTGTACCTGTGTCCATTTGGGTGGACATGGGCTCCTGCTTTAATATCACACATTTCTCTTTTTGCAGGTGATGCAGGATATGGGTGTCTCTCCTGGTTGCTGACCCCTGTGCATCATCCATGGACACGTGCAGAGTGGAGGTACAATGAGGCCCATGCCACCAGCCGCTCCATCATAGAGCGCACCTTTGGCGTATTAAAGAGTCGCTTCAGGTGTCTGGATAGGACAGGCGGTGCCTTACAATACCGTCCACAGACCGTGGCAGAGATCATCCTAGCCTGTTGCATCCTGCACAACATTGCTCTCAGGCACCATATCCCTGTCGACATTAATGAGGATCTAGAGGATGACCCTGTGTGCCCCCCAGCATGTGCCTGTGGTGACACACGCGAGGGGAGATCAGTCAGGTGGCAGCTGATTGCGGAGCTCTTCTCATGTACGTACTGCATATGTTACCACCTACATTTGTTTGAATATGTGTGTACAGCTAATACTAGTATCAGTGATATGCAGCAATGCATTGACATGTAACTGAAACTGGCTAGCCATACCAGCATCATATCTACTCATGCCTGATACACAGTAACTGTGGGCGGGGAACAACAGCAGGTGGAGGTGGTATGTGTGTGTGTGTGGCTTCAGGCTTGTGGGAGGTGTTGGCCTGACATACCTGGTTTGTGGCTGCATGTGATAGGGGCTGATGTGCAGACACACGTTGGTAGTTTTGATACTTTGGGTGTAGCGGGGTGACAGGCATGTGGTATGGCGTTCACAGTGGGGGAGCAGACCATGAATGGGGCCAGTTGTCTAGATGTGTGTGTTCATCAGTAGGTCCTCTGAGCTGTTTGTGAGGTTGGTATGCTCCGATGTGCAGGGTCCATGTTTGTGCTGTGTTTGTATGGTGCTCCATGTGCTACGTAGTGATATCTACATGACCTGTGGTATGTGGATTACTGTTATGTGAGGTCTGTAAAGGCATTTACTGTGACACCACAGTGTGCCTGAATGTGTAGGTTATCACGTAGCCTTGAAATGGATGCAGTGGCGGTTAGGGACCCTGTGCATTGTGCAGCCAGGGTGGGTATCATTGCCCTATTTTTGGGGTGTTGCCTAGCCAAGACGTGCAGTGTTGTATAGTTACACACAGACAGAGGCTAACCAGGCTGGATCAACAAGGTGTAGGTTGAGGTATGCAAGCCAAGAGCTGAATGTGGGGGTGGAATTGGGTTCTAGTGGTTTTTTGCGGGGGGGGGGGGGACAGAGCACATCCAGCTGCTGACATCCAGACATAAACCACATAACTCATGTACAGGCTGTGTAGGTGTGCAGAGGAGGGGGGTGCACTCCACGACATCATCTACATTGTGGACCCTCGAGAAGGGAAGGTATATCCACATACACAGAGAGACTCTGATGGGAGGGGAGGTGTTAGGTGCACATGTAGGCTATCCATGCTTTGCCATTCTCACTCTCACACAGTGTGTTGACATGCAGCCATCATGGTCAGGTGAGAAACACACATCAGGGTGTGGTTTAGCAGACATAATGCCGAGATAGCGATATATAGTTGCATAGCATCAGCACACAGGTGTTAAAGTTAGCGAAGGTGTGGGATATCCACACCACGGAAATGGGTATGCGCAGGGGATACGGGAGTTGGCCCTACATATTCCCTTGTGTTACAGGACATGACAGCAGGGTAGAAAATGACATTGAGACACCAATACACACAATGATGGGGCATTGGGAACAATTTGGGGGAGCCAGGATATTACGGCAACCCTGAAGTGACACAGCAACACAGTAGGGAGCAGACACTTCTGTCCACCACTGTGTACGACAGCAGGGAGGTGAGGGAATGGACAGACAGCATACGGATCCCTGAAATTTGCCAGAGAAACATCATTGATGACTGTCACATGGGTGAGATCTGTGCAGTGTTATGGTGAACAGTAAGTCTGTACAGGGTTTGGTGGGTCTGCAAGCTGGTTATGGGAAGGTGCAGTGTGTGTTGCACAGCTAGGGCGTAACATATGTATGTTGCCCTTGTGTTTCCCAATGCACAGGACATAGTTGGTGAAACTCCGGGTGCTGTGGGGCATTGGCAGGTGACTGTGCGTCGGCTTACATGCAGTGGTCAGGGGTAGGTGGATCTACTGATGCCCTGTCTGTGTCAGCAAACAGGGGGTACACATGTCCTCCGTGATCTGTCACATCGACCTTTTTTTGTGATTCACCTCTTTCCCCTGCACCTCCATACCCCATATCGTTCTGTGGGCACACAAATCCCCATGTGTTCCTGTACAGTAGGTCTTCAGCAACACTGTCTCTGTGATATGACCAACAGAGCTGCATGTGTGTGGGGGTCCAGGTGTTTTGGTGGTGGCCTTCACCTGCACCCTTCCCCAACATTGTACCATCAGCCAACACCAGTGTATAATTGCATTTCACATGGCGTGTATGTCTACAACTCTCCACTTATGCACATCCAGGCCTTATCCTACTGCTGGCACGCTGACCTTAACATACTGTGTGAGTCTGTTTTCTGGGGTTGGCTGTGTGATGATACAGTGTGCAGGCATTTCACATTGGCATGTGGTGTGAGGGGCTGTACACCTGGGTGGTGGTAGTGAGTGTGCTATCTGTACCGCACTGCTGTTTACCATCTGAACCTTGTGGGCATGTGTTGTGTGTTGGGGGCAGAACTATGTCCTGTGTTCTGACAGACCACTGTTGACCAGCATTTTTGTATCACAGATAGCTTCATCATGTGGACATAAATCAACAGTAGCATGACATGGTGACATGGCGATTCTATACATTTTGCTGACATTGCCTCCCATCACTTGGACCTGTTATAGCCTTGGAACAGCTCAGGGGATCCAAGACATACATCTGATGCAAGCACAAGGTAGTTTGCACCTTTGTTTGGTTTGTACTGACATTAGCCTTTACATGTTGGTGATTTACTGTTTATTTCATGTACATTTTCTGCGGGATCTCTGTTCATGGACACTGATGCACATAGAGTGGAGCTGTATGATGCCTGTGTGACACGGGCATGGATATGTCCATATCCATGTGACACTCGTGTCTGCTGTTCCAGTTCAGGATGTCATCCACATGCGGTGTGTTTTGTGTTGTGATAATGTCATGTTTGCCTGTGCGTCCCTTTCTTATGTGTTTCTCAATGTTTGACTCTCTGAAATTTGTGCTGCTGTTGCCAGCAGCATACCAATACAATATTTTCCCTCCTCTGACACAGGGTGGAGGACATACCGGACACATCTATTACAGTGCATCTGGCGTCACCATCACCCACCTGTTGGGAGACACAATACCATGGAACTTTCCCTGGAAAATGATGCCATAGGATGTTGGACCTCTGCGAGTGGGACACAAGCCTAGGATGGACAGTATTCTTGTTGAGTTGCTACTTTGGCCATGATAGACCTGTCCAACACACTGTTGCTGCTGTGCTCTGGCTGGGAGTCATGATCATTGCAAGACACACACATGAACGTTCACGGACTGCAGCGTATTGGGATGTGACACTTGACTATGCATGCCCAGGGTTGCAAGGACAGTATTGACCTGACCTGTGGGATTGCAGATACGCTTTGCACTTTGGACACTGTGTACTGGTCCCCACGTGTGCAGCAGGGGCTGACATTGTCACCGTATGTTGTACATTCCTTCAAAGTTGTGGTGTTGTTGTGTTTTGGCCATGTGTGGGACATGGGACACAGGATACGCTCATCTGTTTGTTTCAACACAAGCATACAGCCATGCATGTGGCATAGGGGGAGCAATGGAGAGGTCCTGTTGTCTATGTCCACATATTCTCCACCTGGACATGTTACAGGTTTTGCCACGATACCGCTTTCATGCACACCAGCATCCTGGATTGATGTTTTCAATCACCAATGGTGTTTCCTTGCATGTGTGGGATCACTGTATCATGTTGAAATGTGGATGGGGCATGTGCATATGGCTGACTATGTTGGGGATACACAGCACATGACAATATGGTTTCTGTGTGGTTTACTGTAACATGTCTGCCCTTACTTTCCATCTCTATATACTGGTTCTTGTGTCTGTTTACTGTACAGACATGACGCTAAACATTGATTTACAAACCTTGCATTGAATGTCTGGACATTCCTATATATCCCCCGAGGTAACTACACTTACATTGCCCCATTATATTTGGAGTGTGACAGTGTGAGTGTCTGTCTTCCTTCACTTGTGCATTCCATGTACCATGATATATGTGTACAGACACTGTCTACACACCAACCAGTGCAGGGGGACCTCCTGCATAGTGTTAACTCTGCATGTTTCTGCAGGTATTTTCTTTTGGATTCTGTCTGTGTTCATGTGCCTCTGCTACCTGTTCGCATATCCTCATTGTGCATTAGCTGATTGTTTAGTGTTACATTGTCAAACCGGAAAAAAACTCTGTATCAAACACATGAAAGTATACTGTGTCAAAATCAAAAAAACTACTATGCATTCACTTAGAAAGTAGAAAAAGCAGAATTCAAGCAAAGGTATTTGAAGCAACAGAAGGTCTCAGACTTTAATGGGCAAACCGTATACTCAAGGCAATGTTCACCAACAGAGCACAGTAAAAGCCCTTTCTTGCATCAACGACCTTAAGAATTATGTTGCTCCACAAAGTAGCTGTCACTAACTCCTTTAACACGGGTAATAACAGTATTTCTCTTGACAAATTCTTCAAAATCAGTGTAGGAGAGTGAATAGCATAACTTAGCTGAAAACGTATTGCTTGAACTGCTGCATAGCCATCATCTCATCCCCGCTCCAACCCCAACGCAGGGTTACATTGTTGCAGCTTTGATTCCTATATCAGAGATTATGTGGGTGCTGTAACATCACTTTTGATCTGTGTTTTTAAAGTTACAACGTTTTAACACATGCTGTTTCCATTTGTGTGCCTCCTGTGTTGACAGATAGATATGTTTAGAGACACAGATCATGATTGATGTGTGTTGGGCCCTCATCATGCACGGCCTACTGTCTACATGCCCTCATATGTGGGTAACACATTGGAGGTGTGCAACAGCGGGGGGGGGGGGGGCTAATGCATACTGCACACCATGCACCTGATGCACATTGTGTCTCCTGCCCCTCATTTGTAGACGGGCCAGTGGCCTTTCTGTAGGATGTGGGTTGCTGCCCTGCTAAATGTGTTCCCATCTTTCACCTGGGATCCCCTCACCTTGATATTATGATGGCGTTATCTACACTATCTGTCATGCTTACCTAAATAAAAATATATGTTTGACATACATTTGTCTCTGCTGCTGCTTGCTCATGGTAACAAACATGCATTGCTATCTGTGCCTTTGGGCCAGTCCTGACTCCTTGTTACCCAGAGACTCCAAGGTTTTTTTGCCAGTGTCACTGGAGGTGGATTGCCAGGCTCTTCTTCCAGGGTGCTGGAAGGTGACGTTACTTGCCCAGGGCCACAAGGGGTGCTAGTGGGAATTAAACCCTGGTTGCTTGGTGACCCAGACAGTGTTCTCACCACTAGGCTACTTCAACACTCTTTGATCACACCAACATTTGTATGTAGTGTTTCTCTGGTCATGTACATGGCCTACCTGTGCTCACATCTTTGTATGGTGTCAGCTGTCTGTCTGCTAGCCATTTGCCACATCACTGGGTGTTACAGGTTCCCATATACACCCTCCCTTTGTGGTACTCATTTTGCATTGTGCTCAGTGTTTGCATTGTGTTTGTTTGGGGTAGTTTTTTAAGGCATGTATTCTAACATCATAGGTTGCAGGTTTGATCCACACATGGGTCTGCTTTTTTGCTGTTGTGCTCATATAACCACTAATTACCAGCAGGTTCATCACCTCTGCACACAACCCTCCATCCATTCACTGTACACCAGGGTGTGCCCTCTGAGGTGCCTACCCATCACATATTAGCTGTTACATATGTCTCTTTATTTGTGGTGTTTGCATGGCAGTCCACTTGGGGGTTTGGTATTGCTGTGGTTCAGCTGGTGTGTGGTGCACCTGTTTGCAGGTTCACTTCTCTCCTGTCCAGTTACAGATTATGCATCTGCTCCACAGAGCATCCTCTGCTGCCCTTGGGATTTTGTTCCTTTCCTCTTTTGCATGCTGTATCCACTGCATGACCTTTCATTGTGTGTGTACATGTGGTCCTATGTGGGTGTGCTCCCAATTACAGACTGCAATGTGCTCTTTACACAGCAGATCTGCATGTGCATTTCATCATAGTTACTGTTGGGGGTTTGCCTATCCTGAGGGCCAGCAGGTGTCTTGTGTGATGCCCTGCACTACGTTTGTATGAAGCCTTTGCTACTGAGTTCACATTGGTGGTGTGGCCTACCGGTTTGTGCATTGTCATTTGTGCTACTGGTCATGGGTTTGATTCCTCTCTGTTCTCTTTCATTTGTCTGCCTGTCCTGCACAACTACTTTTCATTCCTGTAACAGTCATATCTGTGCAGATCTGTGCTATGACCACATTGTACCCTTATCATAGTTTTGCACTATCCTTCTGTCCATCTGCGTGTGTCTGCCAGCTGTGTGCTGTCCTACCCTGATGTGCATGCTGCTACCCCCACATCCTGCACTGCTATACATTTCTGCATTGCGGCTCTCTCTGGTTGCATCTCCTGTGTGTCCTCTGCATAGCACTGCTACTCCACTGTCATCCTGACATTCCACCTATCCTGCCACTTCTACCTCCTCTGCTGCACATGTCTTCCCATCCTCTGCCACACACTGTCAATATTGCATGGTACATTATCTTCGCTCTGTGCATCGCTACAGCTGCCCCCGATATGTTTGTCCATCTTTCAAGCTGCCACATGGGCTGGACGCTGATTTGTCTGGTCCATCAGGTCTGATCTACGTCCTTCCTTTATTTATGCATTATCTTTTCTTGCTTCTCTGTGTAGTGTTAGGGTTACATGTCTGTTTGGTACATACCTCTCTTGCCCTTCAAATTGGGGGACCTTACTGCACTTGGCCAATGTTTTGGGGTTCACTTATACATCCTTGGGGCATCTTGCGGCACACCTTCGATTCAGGCAGCTTATGAGGTGCCTACTATGGTGCCTTGGGGGTTTGCAGCCTTTCAACATGACCTCTGGGGCACATCATAGCCCACCTTCTCTGACGTGGTTATTTAGGATGTGCCTTCTGGTGCCCCCTAAAAGATGCATTGATTTATGGCACTAGGGTGTGGTTATGTTTTAGATGGCAGCACAGATTGTTAGCAGAAAAGGTAATTTCCTCTGTCAACCTTACTCATTTGGCACACTGGGGACTTGAACGCATAACCCCTATACCATCAGTCAATGTATTGACCACGGTGCTACAGCTCTGTTGCTGTATTTGCAGGTGGGGGGCCTTCTTAGGCTTACCACACTTTAACATGCACAGTGCTGCCATCAGAAACAGTGCTGTGACCTTACCATGCCTCATAGGGCACCCTATAAGGCGCCCTGTGGGGGCCTTATAGGCAACATTCTAGGGTGCCTTGGCGAACAGTGCACTTTATACTGTACCCTCTGGCGTGCCTTATGGGGCACCTTATGTGCACCTTCTATTACGGCACCTTGAGGGTGTGTTTGCCGGCAGCACAGGTTTAAAATACAAACTAATATGCCTCAGACAGCACTGCGTAAAGGTAAAGGGTACTGCCTCAGACAGCACTGGGTAAATGTAATGGGTACTGCCTCAAACAGCCTTCTTCAGCAGGCACACTCAGGAGTTGAACTCATGACCTCATTACCATCAGTCATTGTATTAACCATTGTGCTATGCTGCTGTTGTTGTTTGCATGTCAGCACACCTACTTATGATTACCACGTGTTAACATGTGCAGTGCTGCCATCAAAAACAGTGCTGTAACCTTGCAGTGGCTCATAGGGCACCTTATAAAGCGCCCTCTAGGGTGCCCTATAGGCAACATTATAGGGTGCCTTGGCATACAGTGCACTTTAAAAGGTGCCCTCTGGGGTGCCTTAGGAGGCGCCTTCTGCAGCACCTTATTTTACGGCATTTTGAGGGTGTGTTTGCTGGCAGCACAGATTTCAATTAAAAAGGAAACTGCCTTAGCCAGCAGTGGGTAAATGTAATGGGTACTACCTCAGACAGCCTTCTTCAGCAGGACCACTTGGGAGACAAACTCATAACCCCTGTACCATCAGTCAGTGTATTAACCATTGTACTACACCACTGTTGTGATATTTGAAGGTCAGTGCGCCTACTTGTGCTTACCGCGCGTTGACATGCGCAGCGCACATTATCACGTTATAACACGAGCTTGCAATGTTTAGACTGGAACGCCCACTCCCTTTTATGGCATCCTGCACACTAACGCTGGGCGCACATTAAGACGGTTTAGTAAACATACCCCTAAGAATATTTTTCCGGTTTTATTTTCTATTAAAAAAACATAGAAACATAGAAATATGATGATAGAAAAAGACCACATGGCCTATCTAGTCTGTCCTTCCATATCAACAACTACAACAGTCCCCTTTTTATCTTTAGAGACCCTCTGTGTTTGTCCCATGCTTTTTTGAATTCAGTTACTGTCCTCATCTCTACCACCTCCACTGGGAGACTATTCCATGGATCCACTACTCTTTCCGTAAAGAAATATTTCCACATATCACTCCTGAATCTATCTCCCTTCACCCTCATCCCATGTCCCCTTGTAGTAGAACTTGCTTTCAATTGAAAGAGGCTCTCTCCCTGAACATTTATGCCACGGAGGTATTTAAACATCTCAATCATATCGCCTCTATCCCGCCTTTCCTCTAAGGTGTACATATTAAGATCCTTCAGTCTGTCCTCATATGCTTTATAATGAAGACCACTAATCATTTTAGTAGCCACCCTCTGCACCGACTCCATCCTGTTCACATCCTTTTGAAGGTGCGGTCTCCAGAATTGCACACAGAAGTATATTTAGCAAATACCTTACATTTTGAGTGGAATCATGTATCGTTGTGTTAACTTGTATGCCCTTCTGTTTTATTTTTCAAATTGCAAATTATAGTCATTATACATATTGAGCCCGATTCCATCCTGCATGTCCGGGCCCTCTGTAGTCCATCTATAACCAGACACAAAGAGGGAGTTATGATTCTGATGCTCCGCAGGATCAGAATCGTGAACAGGTCTGTGCAAGCAGACTGGGACCCCGATTCAGTCTGGCCTGCACATACAGGCCTTCCCTTGCTAACTCAGTCAGGGCTCTTCAATAGAGCCATGATACCATGATGCCTGATTGCCATGGCACCGTGACTCCATTGAAGAGCTACGATCTCCGGCTGCCAGCTCCAGAAGCAAATTCCCCGATCCCCCGATCTGGCCTCCTAAGGCCAGGGTTGGGCTGTGGGGAATGTCCTCCCCCCCCCCCCGCCCCCCGGGCCTGCTTTCCCCTGTTGAATAGGGGAACTTATTCCACCTCGAAAATGGAATAAGTTTCCCGTGCAGGTCGCCGGCCCCTGACGTTCAGGGCTGACATCAGAATTGGTCCTGTACGTCCGTGGCCGATGACCACCCACTGCCCAACCTAACACCTTCCCCGATCCACCCCTTTCCCACCCCTGTTTACTCCCTGTACAAGACACAGGGAAGGTAAACATGACTGGGAAGAGGCACGAATAGCGGAAATGGATGTCCCATCTCTACTATTTGTGCCTCAGAATGACCCTGATTTGGATTTATAGAACAAGTCTCATTATTGTTCAGTAAGTCCCCTATGGGTTTTCTCTCCTCCTATGTCTGTGCTGGTGCTTATTTGTATATATTTTTCCCACCTCACCTGGTCATAATCTGATTAGAAACATAATTTAGTGTTGTCAGTTATAACTTTGATTCACTATATATGGCTAATGATTCACATGTCCATTTCTTTTTGTATTCTTTTAGAAAAATGTTTGTTTTGTCTTTCAGTCAGTAAGCATAATTTTATTTATTATGTATTATTATAATCTCTATATTATGTTTTAATGATATTTGTAACATGTTGTTGATATCATCCTTTTATTTCTGTACATTGTTTTATTTAAATAAGTGATTTTACTGTATTGTTTATGTTCTGAGGTTACCCTCTGACGAAGGCTTATGCTGAAACGCGGCCATGTCTGGGGTGCTGGATTTCAGTAAAGGACTTCTTTGTTCACATCTCACTCCCTGTGTTGCTTCGTGATTCTGCAAGTACAGTGTGTTCCCTGAGGATCCTTTTTGGAAACTTGACAAGTACTTGTGACCTGGAATTTCCACTTCTGGAAACAGGATATTGGGTTTAATGGATTCTTGGTCTGACCCAGTATGGCATATCTTATGTTCTTAGTGCATTAGCACTTAACTCCACTTCAAGAGGTTCTATTAGCTGCACCCATTGTAATTTTGAAGGGCCAGGGAATGCACCAAGAGGCTTGTCAGCATGGTAACTCTTAGGCATTGTCACGACGCCGCCTTGGCGGTTGATGGTGGTCAAGGCAGGTCGGACATAAAGAAAAGTAAAGTTGGGTTTGGTATGTTTCTCTTTCTAGGGCCCAAGGTTGTATAGCCTCGGTAGCATCCTGTATTACCAAAAATCCCCAGAGAACAAAAGGTCATCGAGTGTAGGGAAAAAATAAGGCTTTATTTCCCCTGGTTTGCACAAAGGTTCAAAGGATCGGCTTCAAACACCAACAGAAATCTCCTTACATCAGGTTATAAAAATCACAACTCAGATTCAAAACAAAAACTGTTCTTTTCACAGAAAGGTTACAAAGGCAGGCATTCCTATTTACACCGGTTTTAGTGCTCACCGGTTACACAAGCATTCTACGCTTCCCGTGATGCAATAGCTGCAATCCATGTCTTCCTCTGAAAGGGATTCTACCTCTTCCACTTGCATCGGTTCCTCCAGCAATGTATCTGAGACAAAGTCAACAGTTCCCGGCAAGCTATAGTTAGGTTTCTCATCCAAATGCTGTATGACCTCCCAGTGTTTGGAGTTTAGCGTGGGGCGTCAGCCATGAGCATTTTTACAGTGTGAATCTCTTTCTTTCTTCCAAGGGTTTACATGCACTTCCTGAAAACCTGGCTTACTTAAAAGTTTCTTATTCAATAAAAACTTTTCATACCTTTTCTTTTGAGCAGTGGGACATGTACAGGGAGCTTCTGTCTCTTGCCCTTTCCATAGGCTGTTTCCAATACAATATGGTTTACCTTGTAACTCTTGCTTCTTTCCTGAGGATGAGGCTTGTGGCCTACTCCTAGGGAGATTCTGCCTTGCTCCAGCAATATGGCTTGGGTTCTGCCCACAGCAATCACAATGCAGCTTTTGCGTACCTGAATCTCTTGGACCCTTCTGTAGTCTCTGTCCATTCAGGTTCCTTTGGCTTGTACCTCTTTCCTGTACTCCAGCAGTGTCTGTAGCTTCTACAGCTCCTGCCGCTCCTTCGGCTTCTGAAGGTTCTGCAGCTTCTCTGCGGCCTTCTCTGCTGCTTCTGGCTTTAAGGCTACTTCTGCCTGTCCAGTCACTTCTGCTCGGCACAGCACTTCTTCCAGAGCTCTCACTGCTCCTACTTCTCCTCCTGCTCCTCCTGTACTCCCTGCTCCTCCTGTTCTCCCTCCAGTCTTCCTGACTTCCTTTAAAAGGAGTTCCTGTCTTCCTGGATTGGAGGCTGGCTGGTTTTAGGTTACACCTTGTAGGGCGTGGATCCTCGGTCTTCCAGAGGTCCCTCTTGCTCCCCCTATCAGGCTCCTGCAAATACTGCAGCTTGTGCACGTCTTTTTTCAAGTTTAAAACATTTTCTTCTCTGCCCTGCTGGTCTGCTACATCACAGCATATGCTGGCCATGCTACTGGTAATTATCATGGTGCAGTTGCAGCTAACACATGTTGATTTTGACTCATAATCTGTATAAGGGATGAAAAACTACCACACTTTAGTAAATTTGCCTCATCTTTCAGTTTTCTTCTTTCAGCCTTGAGGGATTACTGCAGGGTTCTAAAAAAAACCTAGCAGAGAAATCCACAGCAGCCAATCAGGCGTCACTTATCTTCATTAATCATGCACAAACATGCTTGCCATGCCCTCTCTCCCACCACCACAAGCGACGGACTGTGAGGATACAGTATGTGGCTCAGAATAAAGTTGCAATGAGAAGCAGATCAGGCTGCCATCAATTCATCAATACCTTGCTCTTCATTTCGGTCTAGTAATACACCAAATGGATCAACTTTGCATTTCCAGCAATCCCAATAACCAAGCAGATTGAATTGCTTTGATGCAACACCCATGGTAGCATTCAGCATTCAAAACTTGAAGTCTGAGCACTACAATAACAGTTGCCCAAATGTTGACCTGAAGAATCAATCTTTTCAGGATTAAAATAGGACAACAGCATGTTCAGTTTTGTTATATGAAATGTTTCTTCCCCAGATGGATAATAACAGCTGGAAGCAGATTTCTCCAGATTCTCTGGATCTCCTTTAATCTTGTGCAGTAGCTAGTGAGCTTAGGCGTCAGAGGCAACTCATGAGAGAAAAGGGAAAGAGGGAGCCAAGGCAGTTCAGGGAAGGGATGTACATCCATTAGCATGTTCCTTTTCAGCATTAAAGGCAGCTTTGGAAGATCCGACCGATCCAATACTCTAGATCTGAATTGAAGACTGAGATAAAAGACACACCGACTGAATAACTCCCTGCTGAACCTGAGCTTCCTAATGCTGAATTAAACAAATGAACAAATGCATCACACTAATTGGCTGGAATGAAGCAATTGTTTTTGACTGCGGAGCCCAGTTGACAACTCAGGTTCACACTGACAGCAGCTGTTTATACTGAATGCAGAACGCCCAGACGGTTTTCTATTTTCACCGCCTTTTGCAGATTAGGAAAGGGAAGGAGGGTGTAAAGGAAGCTGGGGGAAGAGATGTTCAGTTAGAGCATGTATTGTTCTTATTGTGCATCAAAGTCAGATCTGGAGGATTCAGGGGAGCTGATCGTCCGGATCTGACTTTAACGCAGAGAGAAAAAGATACATCTGCTGAATAGCTTTTCTTCTCCACCAAATTGGAAAGAAGCCAGGTTAAAGTATTTTTCTGCTTTCCGAGCCCTATCGACTGATTGAAAAAGAAAGAAACAAATGCACAGCATGAATTGGCTAGAATGGAGATGCTCAATCCAGTGCCCAAATTTGACTGCAGCATTTTTCTCTTTTGGACTGCCGAAGCCTGTTGACATCTGAGGTCTGCACCGGCAGCAGCTTCTTACGCAGAATGTAGAACCCCTAGGCAGTTTTTCATTTCACTACAGCTTTGCAGATAGGAAAGGGAAGGAGAGTGCCAGGGAAGCTGGGAAAGAGATGTTCAGCCAGCAGCATATTTTGTTTTTACTTTTCTCTGCATTAAAGTCAGATCCAGAGGATCTGATGCAGCTGATCCTTTGGATCTGACTTTAATGCTGAAAGAAAAAAATACACCAGCTGAAAATCTTCCCCCACTATCAAAACCATGTTAAAGTATGTGTTTTGTTTTGTTTTTTTGTGAAGAACCCTATCAGCTGATTGAAAAGCAAATGATAAAATCACCAGGGGTGTGCAGGCAAAAAAAAAAAAAAAATCATGTCATTTTGTTTTACATTTACTGTGCAAAACATTTGGTATGCTTCTGTTTTTTTATCAGGTGTTCAGCTACTGCAGCTTTTTTTTCTTAGCATTAGTTAGATCTGGAGGTTTTTTTAGTGCCATCAAGTCAGTGTTGACTCCAGTGACCCAGCTGCTTCTTCTGGGTTTTCTTGGCAATGTATCACAGGGAGTAGATTAAGAGGGCAATCAGGGGTGGCTCAAGGCAATCTGCTGCCTAAAACGATGGATGAGATGGTGCCTCTCCCCCCCTGGAGCCAGGAGGAGGGGGGAGGCCTTCTCAAAACTGCAGTCAGGGACATGAACCAAATCAAAAAGTCAATTAGATAATGTAGAGGAAATAAAAAGATGTTTGCATGCCACAGAACTAAAAGAGCAAGAACCACTGCACAGTTTATAACACCAAATTATAACTCATTTTTATTTTGTTTTAAACTGTGTTATGGTTGTTGCTTTTTCTTTTTAAACATATATTTTGCATTCACAGAACCCCCACCTTCAACAACAGGTGCAGAGCCCAGTAAACCGTGGGACATCCACTCACAAAACTCAATATCTAATTTAAAAAAAAATAAAAATCTGATTCTGGTCATCTCACTGACAAACATTCTCCTGCACCAGGCATATTATGAACTAATAGGAGTGGAGGAATAACCTAATGGTTAGGGCTCTGGCTTAGGAACCAAGTACCCCATTTTTGAAAGGCACACAGTTTACAGCCCAGTAAACCATGTAGATGCCTTTGTTGGGGATATTCAACAGTTCTTACATGGTTAGTACTGTTGGATATCCCCTCCTAAGTCCACTACATGCCCCACTGCTATCCAGTTAGCATCACAGCATGTTGGGGGCATTCCGGGATGGAGAATGGTGCTAACCAAGCAGCAGTGATATTGGATGCTGTCCAGTTAGCAAAATGCACCTTAACGATAAGCAAAGAAAACCATCGCCTATCTTTAAGGCACAGATCGCTAACAGGGTAGCATCCAATATCGCTGCTGTTCGGCTAGCATTGACAACTTCTTGCTTTTGCGGTGATCACCAGATATTAGTGATTTCACCGCGGTATGGAATATCCAGTTTTGGGGTCGGCAGGGAGGTCTATGTGCCGACGAAGCTCATAGCCCTTCCAAAATCAGCACATTTGAATATCGGACACCAAGAGACCAGGGTTCTATTCCCACTATCACTCCTTGTTACTTACATGTCCAGCATCTCTCCATTTTTCTCAATCTGTTTACCCCATACCCATCTTCTTTCCTCTCTCTCCCTATTATCCCCAATTTAGTAATCAGAATGTGCAGTTTGGGGAATTAAATCTGCTATTTGTATTTTGCACAGTACAGAAAGGAGTGGAGTAGCCACTTAGCAGTTAGAGCAATTGCCTAGTACCCAAAAGATCAAGGGTTTCATTCCCACTGGAGCTCCTCGGAAGAAAAGGCCTGGCAATCTACTTCCAATTATACATTGCCAAGAAAACCCAGACTGCTGGGTCACCAGACATCAGCACTGACTTGACGGCACTTAACAAAAAAATAAAATAAAATAACAGTGCAGAATAGAAACATTGCTACCTGTTTATCTGTTTATACATCCAGTTCAAGCTTCTCCTCCTGGCCTTTACGTGAATTCATTCTGTGGCTCCTCACTACCTTTCTTCTCTTATCTTTCCCTATACCCCCTTCTTGGGAAGTTGACTATTCTGATAGATCCCTTTTATCGTGTCCTGCTCTGCCACTACCAACTCTAGACTTGTTCATTCCACCTTGCTGCTCCATATGCCTGGAACAAACTGCACAAGACTCCGTCTCTGGCACTATTCAAACCCAGGCTGAAAACCTACCTTGTCAAGGCTGCTTTTGGATCCTGATCTTATTCTCCCGTTCAATGTCTATGTGTAAATTTATCATTCCCCTAGATTTACCCTAGTCTATTATGTTGTCTGTATTGGCTAGATTGCAAGCTCTATAGAGCAGGGATCAGGGTCCATGGAATGCCTCTCTGATTGGAGGAGTCCAAGATCCGCTGATTCCACACCTATCTCTACCCCTAGCTCTCCAAGGATCTCATCTATCATAGACAGAAGAGAAGGAAGGGAATGGCTGCTATCATGGGAGATCAGATCCTTTGCTGTGATTATGGTGGCCTTCTAACCTGTCCGTGGGGATCTCATCTCCCGCAAGCAGACAAGAGTCTGCCACTGCAGGCAAAGTTTTGGCAGGGCCAAGGCTCGTTTAGCCCACCCAACACCCCCGAAGGACTATTTCTTCCATGTATATGTACAACGCTGCATATGCCTTGTAGAGTTTTACTGATGATAAGAAGCAGTAGTAATAGTAGAAATGTTGCATCTTTCTACTACTTTGGTGATTCTTCTGCTCGGAAAAGTTATTATTGCTATCACCATTCCTCTTCCTTCTCCCACAATTGTGGAACTAAGTAATCCCCTATCTTTGGATAAATGTCCCCGATTTATCTGGAAACATTCTGGTAATCTTAACTAAGGCTGGAGATTGAAAAAGGCTAAGCTAAAATCCAAATAAATAGCCTTCAAAGTCAATAAAATTGTGTTGGGGCCGGGAAGAGCACATCGGGCGGCTGGAGGAGGAACTGCACAGAATTGATAGATGCCGAGGAGCAGCGGGCGTAGGCCGGGGGTCGTGAGGACCAGCAGTGCAGGGGCGGCCCAAGGGGGTTGCAGGGCCATGTGCGGAGACTCGGTGTGGGGCCTCATTTGCATAAGGGACCTCTTTGCATAAATGTTTGCATAAGATTGCCATACACTAACTTTTAGTAAACATGCCTTTTTTTTTTTTTTGATAATTTTATTTTCATTTTCAATAACAATATAACCAACATTTCACACGACACCAACAGTCTAATACTACAGACACATAAACAGAACAAACCCCCCTCCCCCCCCTGCACACTCCTCCAGGGTATGGCAAAGTACGGCATAGCGTGCCACAGGTACAAGATTCAATAACAGTACGAGCTCTATCATAGGGATTTTCCACAAAGTTAAACAAACAAATATGTAATGCTTGGCTTATTTGGTAACATTGATAAAATCATCCAGCATCTTCCACCGAAGATCACTACGATCTATAGGCGACAGGGCCTTCCGGGGCAGCCGCTCATATCTACTATATAAACAAACATGACTCCACCACTCTTGCATGGTTAAATTAGCTGTACATTTCCAATTACGTGTTATTAAGCGTATCGCCAATCCTATCATAAAGTCAAGCAGGAAGCGCCCCTCTTTAGGCAGGGAAGGGAGCGGGGCCATCGATCTCAGGCCGATAATCGGCCAAGCAAGCGGTTCCTGAATCTGAAGAATACGTTGAATTTGCCTCCAAACCTGTGCCCAAAAAGTTCTTATCCCAGAGCACTCATACATAATGTGGGCCAGGGTACCACGCTGACTCTGACAGGTCCAACAAAGGGCACTCACTCCCGGATCCCATTTGGCTATCTTAACCAGGGTATAAAAGCTCCGATGCGCAAAAAAGAAGAGAGTCTGGGTAACTGAGGCAGATCGAGAAACTCGAACTTGTTTGCACCAGAACTTCCTCCATTGTTGCGTAGTCAATGCTATCCCCGTGTCCCGCTCCCAAGCTGCCTGAATACTCTGCACAGGTGGGCGACTGGGTCGACACAACTCCCGATAAAAGAGTGCAGCAACGCCAGCCATCCGCGCATGCTCCCGGGCAACCTCCACAATTCCACTTTCTCCTATCCCATTTCGAGGGTCTACCCGGGAGCCAGCAAGACAATGCCACAACTGCACCCACTGAAAATATAGTCTAGGCGAAAGGCCAAATTCCCGTTGGAGTTCAGCATAATCTTTCCAGCGGGTACCTCTAATGAGCTGCTGAACTGTCCATATACCTTTCGAGTACCACTGAGACCAAGCAATAGGTTTCTTTTGAATTTTAAAGTAGGGATTGTGCCAAAGCGGCAGTCGAGCTATCGAACATCGATCTGGGCCACAAATCTTTATAAGGGCCCGGAATGCCTCAATGTCTGTTATCAATGTCTGTCTGTTATCATACAAAGACATTGTGCACGTTGGCTCAGCTGCATACCCGGAAGAAACTCTAAGGGGATCGGAGAAAGTAATTTCTCCTCTATTTCAAGCCAAACGGGTCTAACGGTTGCCCGATCCTCCAACCACCTTGCCCCCTGTCTGAGAAGGAATGCTCTATGATATACCAAGAAGTCAGGAAAACGCACACCTCCCTCCTCATGACAGAGCTTAAGCTTCTGCCGAGCTATCCGCGGAACTTTATTCCGCCACAAAAACTGGCTCAAAATACGCTCGACGCTTTGATATGCTCATGGTGGCAACAGGCCAGGTACCATCTCCAAAACATAGTTAATCTTTGGTACAATCATCATTTTGATGGTCTCCAGCCGCCCCCACCATGATAATACCAAAGGGGACCACTTTAGGGTCGCCTCACAAGCGATGGACACGATCGCCTCAGCATTAAAACGAATGGTTTCCTCTAAGGGATGACAGTATTGAACACCTAGATATTTCACCATATGAGCTTCCCACTGAAACGGGAAGGCGCTCATGTCCTCTTTAAGCAACCATCGATTGAGCGGGAAAGCTACAGATTTCGTCCAGTTAATTTTGTACCCCGACAGTAAGGAATATCTATCAATTACTTCTAATACCTGAGGGACCGAGTCCGGGGAAACAAACAAGAGGAGATCATCCGCATATGCGGAGAGCTTAACCTCCATGCCTGCTATCCGTGCACCTCTGATCTCCGCACATTGCCAGATAAGAAGAGCCAGAGGCTCCAAAGCTAGATTAAATAACATGGGAGATAGGGGGCAGCCCTGGCGAGTACCTCTATGTAGCGAAAGCTTTTGGGATCGTATGTTATTGACACATATAAACGCGGCGGGTTGGGTATACATTACCTGTAAAAAATTGAGATAACCAGGCCCTACGCCAAACCACTTGAGAGCGGAAAACAAAAAAGGCCACTCCAACCGATCAAAGGCCTTCTCAGCGTCAAGAGAGAGCCCGACTAGAGGGCAGCCCGTTGTCTCAGAGCTCGCTAGTACATGGCAGAGCAATCGGGCATTATCTGCGGTAGACCTTCCTGCAGTAAAACCACATTGATCTGGATGAATCAGCATGGACAATTTCCCCGAGAGTCGGGCCGCTAAGATCGATGCATATATCTTATAATCGGCATTTAATAGAGATATGGGTCGATAATTAGCCGCAAGTTGTGGGTCCCGACCGGCTTTTTCAAAAACAACCACATTTGCCTCTGCAAAGGCACCAACAGACGACGCAGTCTCAATCAGCATCTCAAAGTAATGACCAAGATAAGGGACCAGCTCCTTGGAAAAAGTCTTAAAGAATTCCGCTGGGAATCCGTCAGGGCCCGCTGCCTTACCAGGGGCCAGAGAGGAAATGGCTTGTATAATCTCTGTCTCAGAGAAGGGCCTATCCAATTCCTCTCTCTGCTCCACACTTAAAACCGGCCGTTGAAGCCCGGAGACCAGCCGTTCAAAGCCTTCTGAGGAAAAATCCCGCTCCGATGTATAAAGCTGAGCATAAAAGTCTCTGAAAATTTCCGCAATCTCCGAGTCTCGGAGCACTATTTGATGGCTCGAGGGGTCCCTGAGAGCCACAACTCTCTTAGCCACCCGCTGGCCTTTGAGTGCATTAGCCAGCAGCCGTCCAGCCTTGTTTCCCTCCCGATAATATTCGCCCTGCTGCTTTTTAATGCTCTGCGAAGCCTCCGTAGTCAATATCTCATTGAATTGAAAGCGGAGACGCTGGAGCCGCAGTAATATACACGGATCTGTACGGCAGCTTAAAAGACGTTCCCCTGCTTTAATCTGTTGTTCTAAATCAAGTAGGCGCTGTTTCCGCTGTCGCGCCTGACAGATGCTAAAGCTCGTGATGGTCGCTCTGATCACGGCTTTAAAGCCTTCCCACCAGGCCCAACCAGATGTAGCTTGCGGAGAGTTAAATTGGAAATAGTCTGCTATTGCAGCCTTGACTTCGATACAAAAGTCTTGATTACTAAGTAAGGTTCTATCAAAGAACCAACCCTCGGGTTTCCCCCCCGACTGATCAGCACGAATTCGTAAGGAGACGGCCGCGTGATCAGAGATATGCATGGGGTGTATGGAGGCTTCCTCTATACTGGAAACAAGATCTTTGGACACTAGGAGAAAATCAATTCTTGATTGAGACGCATGAGGGGGTGAAAAATAGGTAAACTCCATCTCGGAGGGGTGAAGTAGTCGCCATATATCCACCAAAGCCATGTCTCTGATCAAGGAGACCAACATGAGATGCCCCCTTGACAGTTTGGAGGTCCGCGGTGGCAACCTATCAATCAGTGGGTCTATGGTCTGATTAAAATCTCCCCCAACTAGTAGTGACGCTCCCGCGGCTGAATGTACTTCCTTAGCTAGTGCAGCCGAGAACTCCGGGCTATCCGCGGTGGGGCCATAGACACACAAAACGTTTATCTCCATCCCCCCCACCTTGAGTAGAGCCCTAGTCCACCTTCCCATAGTATCTGAACCAACGTGCACAATAGTAGCATTTAAAGAGTTCCGCACCAAAATGGCCACCCCATTTTTCTTACTAATCGCTGCTGAATACGCGGCAAGTACATAGGGCTTGATACTAAGTTTCAGTGATTCCCGCTGATTGAGATGTGTTTCTTGCAATAGCAAGATATCAGCTTTCTCATGTCGAGCATACGCAATTATTTTCTTCCTTTTTATGGGGCTATTTATCCCTTTGACATTCAGGGATAATACTTTATAAGAGGCCATATTAACATAGGATATTACAATACTTTATGTTATCTGTGTTACTGATCCCGAAACATCATTGATGGAAGTAAAAGCCTTTGAGAGCACCATCCAAACAGAGCATGATATCCAAGCACCCTGCCTGTTCCCTACTTAACATTACCCACAATGATATAAACCTATACCCTGGAGGAGAAGCAAAATCCCCAAGAACCACTGGTGAGCTCGTCCCGACCAGGACAGGCTACTGAGACCCACCTTTATCTGTGTGCATCTTACAACCATACATATCGTACAAATATTAGAAGCTGAACATCCAGAAGTATTTCACAGTAACACCCCCTCTCACACATAAACACAAACGATGTGTAACGATGTATAGGCATCTACAGAGTCCACTGAGTCACAGTTTAAACACGGGTCAGCTGCCGCTTATCAGGCCCAAGGATCACAGCCACTTATGAAACTCACTCCTGAGGCAATAGTGCTTAGCGCATCTGAGCGGCTTCTTTATCTTCCAGATAGGCCAGCAAAGCGTCCGGATCATCAAAGGATCTAGTGTGATTGTGTAAGGTCACCCGCATCTTAGCCGGGTATAAAATTCCATAGCGCGCTTGCAACTGTTGAAGACGCGGGCGTAGTGCTAGGAATCGTCGCCGCCGATCCACCGTAATCTTGGCAAGATCCGGGTAAAAGAACAGTTTATGGCCCTCAAATTCCAAGGAGTCTCGTCTCCGTGCTGTTTCCATAATTTGTGCAACCTGTGGATATCGAAGAAGTCGAAAAATGATAGGCCGTGGCATGCGTCCGCCGGGAGTGGCATGTGCGGGAACGCGATGGGCCCGGTCAATTTCAAAGTCTTTTTCAAAGGTGAGTTTGAGCACAGAGGGGATCAGCTTTCCTAAGAAGGCTACCATGTCCTTGCCCTCCACCCCCTCCGGGACCCCTAGTAGCCTCACATTGTTCCGACGGGCGCGGTTGTTGCCATCTTCCACATCCCGTTGGAGCGCCCGGAGCTGCTTTTCTAGCTTGCACATGCCCTCCAAGTGGGCGCCATGCACCACCAGGATTCCTTCTACTTTCTCCTGCCGCAGAGAGATACCCTCGAGCTTATTCTGCAATAAAGTTATGTCTTCATGCACGGTATTCAAGGAGTCGCCGTTGGCTTTGACCAACTCCTTCACGCCCCGGATCTCTACCAGGAGTTCCTGGAAGGCCTCCGAGCTTTCACGTGCGGCGGCCATTTTCTGTGGGGAAAGGGGCTCCAGCTTAGATCTTTTCCCACTGCTACCAGGCGCGCCCGAATAATCGAGTCGCACCGGTTTAGGTCCCGCCATCCCTAACTTCACCGTGTCAGAAGGGGGGATTGCTCACTTTTACGATGCACACCGAATTTTATCAGGATTCTTGTCAGGTTCCAGCCAACCTCCGCACTATGCGACCGTCCTGCTCGGCATCAGGCTCCGCCCCCTAGTAAACATGCCTCTTAATGAGTGCATGGATAAAGATAGACTAAAAGATTTCTACATTATTATAATCCAGTGCCAACCGCCAGGCACATTAGGAACTACTACAAGCACTGGCCATTTAGAACCCATAGCAAACCCGCCATATCGTAACAGCACTACCAGGACTCACAAAGCACCAGACCCTACCTATCAAAAGGCAACACTGCAAATATTAAACCAATACATTTCAGAGAATAACAATACATGAACTACTAGGGAAAGAGAAGAAGTGGCAATGTCTTGACTACTGTAACCTACTCCTTGCTGGTCTCCCTTTGAATCATCTCTCTCCCCTTCAATCTGTTCAACACTCTGCTGCATGACTAATCTTCCGCCAACCTCGTCATGCCCATATTACTCCTCTTCTCAAGTCACTTCATTGGCTCCCTATCTGTTTCCACACCCAGTTCAAACTTCTCCTCCTGACCTTTAAATGCATTCACTCTGCAGCTCCTCACTACCTTTCTTCTCTTATCTCTCCTTACAACCCCCCCTCGGGAATCTGCTCTTCCAGCAAACTGCTCCTATCTGTGCCCTTCTCTTCCACTGCTAACTCCAGACTTCACTCCTTTTACCTTGCTGCACCATACGCCTGGAACAAACTACCTGTGTCTGTACGCCAGGCACCTTCCCTTACCCTCTTCAAATCCAGATTGAAAACTCATTTCTTTGCTGCTGCTTTTGGATCTTGACTCTCCTGATCTCCTTCTCTTTCCCATACTTTATCCCTGCCTATACCTTCTGTGTTTGTCTTGACTAGATTGTAAGCTCTGATGAGCAGGGACTGTCTCTTACTTATTTGTGCAGTGTTGCATACGACTTGTAGCACTATATATATGCTCAGTAGTAGTAGTAGTAGTAGTAGAATACCTCAGCTCAGTTACACATGCAGAACATAGACTATCACCAGACAAGGAATCACAATTTAGAAACAGGAAAACAATAATTAAACTGGGAACCCCAAAAACCAAACTTGGAATGTACAATAACACTGTAGAAATAAAACTATACATTAATTTCCTCTTGTACTAAACAAAGCACAGACGTTAAATATGCACATTTCCCAGAGCTGACATATTCCAGTTAATAAATTCAAAATAAAGAGATATCTTTGTACCTTTTGTGCATTTTTTTTTCAGTTGCAATTGCTCCAGCCACTTTCTTCTGGTTTCTTCGTGTCTTCTGCTAACTCTCCATTGTCTGCTGTCCATTTGTCCTTTCTTCTAGTTTTTTTTCCCATTCTCTCTCTACATCTGCTTTAACATACTAATCTTTCTCATTTTGCTCTTTCCTCATTCCAATTTCATCCACTCAAATTTTACCCCTCCATCCTCAATCCCCACTTACTCTCCCAATACCCGGCCAATTGTAGATTTTTCTTCCCTCCCACGCAAAATATTTTCCCCTCTCCATTTCACTCTCACAGCCCCATCCCATTCTAATCCTCCCCCAACATCAGCTCCCTTCAATTTCCAGCCCCACCCAACATCCGCTCCCTTCTAGTCCCCGCATCAGCCCATTTCCAGTCCTAGCCCCCAATCAGCCCATTTCCTGTCCTATCCTAGCCCCATCATCAGCCCATTTTCAGTCCTAGCTCCCCATCCTTTTCCAGTCCTATCCAAGTCCTCCATCAGCTCATTTCCAGTCCCAGCCCCCCATCAGCCCATTTCTAGTCCTTTGCTAGCCCCACCATCAGCCCATGTCAAATCCTAGCTCCCCTCCACTCAGCCCATTTCCAATCCAAGCCCCCCATGAGCCTATTTCCAGTTCTAGCCCCTCCATGAGTCCATTTCAATCCAAGCCCCCACCACAGCTCATTTCCAATCTTAGATCCCCCCAACATCCAATTTCCAGTCCTATCCTAGCCCCTCCATAAGCCCATTTCCTGTCCTAGCTCCCTCCCCTCACAGCCCATTCCCATTCCAAGCCCCTCTCCCCATCATCTATTTGCATTTCAAGCCCCCCCTTCCACTCAACCCATTTCCATTCCAAGCGCCCCTCCCCATCAGCTATTTGCAGTTCAAGCCCCCCTTCCCCTCAGCCCATTTCCATTATAAGCCCCCGTCCCCATCATTTATTTGCAATTCAAGCCTCCCCTTACACTCAGCCCATTTCCAGTCCTAGCAACCCCCCCAACCCATTACCAGTCCTAGCCCCCCCATAGCCCATTACCAGTCCTAACCCCCCATCAGCCCACTTCCAGTCATAACCCCATCAGCCCATTTCCAGACTTAGCCCCCCATAGCCCATTACCAGTCCTAACCCCATCAGCCCACTTCCAGTCCTAACCCCCCACTCCCCCAACAGCACAGGGAAAATGTAAAAAAAAAAGCTGGCTGCTGCCGCTGCCACCGCAGCAAAATCGAGTGACCCACGGTGCCCTCCTGCCTGTCAGAGCCCTCCCTCCCTGCTTCAGTCCGTCTCCGCGCCGTTTTCAGAGCCGCGAAGGGAGAGTTTCTCCCTCGCGGCTCTAAGTCTGCTGGGGCTGATGGGAAATTTCCCATCAGCCCCAGCGGGCTTAACAGAGCTGCGAAAGGGAGAAACTTCACATTAGGAAGTACTATAAACACTGATCTTTTAGTACCCATAGCAAACCCGCCATATCATAACAGTACTACCAGGACTCATACAGCATCAAACCCTACCTATCAAAAGGCAACATTGCAAATATTAAACCAATGGATCTCAGAGAATACCAATACATCTCCTACTAGGGAAAGAGAACAAGTGGCACTGTCAAATTGAAACTACATAAACAGAATACCTCAGCTCGGTTACACATGCAGAACATAGATCATCACCACACAAAGGACAAGGGATCACAATTTAGAAATAGGAAGACAATAATTAAACTGAGAACCCAAAAAGCCAAACTTGGAATGTACAACAACACTGCAGAAATAAAACTATAAAGTAATTTCCTCTTAAAACGCAAATACATTAGCGATGCACATTTCCCAGAATTGACATACTCCACTTTATAAATTCAAATTAAAAAATGTATTTTTCTACCTTTTGTTTGGGCATTTTATTTTTCAGTTGCAATTGTGCCAGTCACTTTCTTCTGGTTTCTTCCTGTCTTCGGCTAACTCTCCATTATCTGCTGTCCATTTGTCATTTCTTCTCTCTTCTAGATTTTTTTTCTCTACATCTGCTTTAGCATACTGATCTTTCCCTTTTGCTCTTTCCTCCATTTCTTTCTTTATTTCATTTTCATCCACTCAAATTTCACCCTTCCATCCTCAATCCCCACTTACTCTCCCAATACCCGGCCAATCATAGATTTTTCTTCCCTCATACACAAAATAACTTTTCCCCTCTCCATCCTCACTCCCCCAGCCCCATCCCCTTCTAGCCCCCCCCCCAACATCAGCTCCCTTCTAATTCCAGCCCCACCCAGCATCTGTTCCCTTCTAGTCCCATTCTCCCATCCCCCCACATCAGCACATTTCCAGTCCTAGCCCCCCATCAGCCCATTTCCAGTCCAAGCCCCCCCCCAAACCAGTCCATGTCCATTCCTAGCCTCCCCCATCAGCACATTTCCAGTCCAAGCCTCCGAATCAGTCCATTTCCAGTCCTAGCCCCCTCATCAGCCATTTCCAGTCCTATTCTAGCTCCCATCAGTCCATGTCAAGTCCTAACCCCCCTCCCATGAGCCCTTTTCCAATCCTAGCCCCCCATCAGCCATTTCCAGTCCTACCCTAGCTCCCCCCTTGAAGAGCCCCACACTTGTCTGACCATCTTCAGAGGGAACCAGGGAGGCCCAAAACCCTGGCTCACCTCTGCACAGCTGCCAGAGTGAAGAACGGTGTGTTCCTTCACTCTGGCAGCTGTATTCTCATGAAGCCTGATGGTGCTGGAGGTTAAAGGGCATATCCTGTTTCCTGACATTCAGCGCATTTCATGAGAACACAGCTACCAGAGTGAAGGAACATGCCGCTCTTCACTCCAGCAGCTGTGCAGAGGTGAGCCGGGCATCAGGCTTCCCTAGCTCCCTCTGAAGCCAGCCCTGCAAACCAACCATGTGCAGAATGAAGTTGGCGTGGGGTCCCCTGAAGCTCAGGGCCCTGTGTGAACAACATTCTCACACAATGGATGGGCTAGCTCTAGTCTGCAGCAGCTGGAGAGCTCAGGTGTCAGAGGCAGTGCGTGATAGGAAAGGGAAGGAGACTCAGGGGAGAGATGTTTAGCTGGTGACTTGTTTTCCTCTTCTCAGCATTAAAGTCAGATGCAGAGGCAACCTGGATTTCTGCTTATACATAGCACACACTGATTTGATGAATCACCTGAAGCTCTGGACCCACTAGTCGACTATTAATACAAGAACCAGGACATACAGTAACCAGAAGTGCATGACAACTATTGTAACCCTCACAAACTAACCTTCATAAACGCTAATAAAAATTCAAATGATGTGGGAATAGTAAATCTCTCTAATCATCAACTATCATAGCATGGGATCTCTGTACTGTCAAAGCGTCTAGCATTCTGCTCCTCCTTCAAACTGCATGAAATTCAATTCTACTCTGACCTGGAGGAATTCTTCAAAAAATTAGCTCCAAAGGTGCATTTCCACGAGAGAGGAAACTTCCAATACACTAGATTAGAAATTCAAAAGAAGAAACACCTACTTCACACCAAAAGATGAGCATAATCACAAAATAGATAACTACATAGAATGCTTCTGACACAGGTCATACCACGACTCTCCAAAAAACAAAAAAATCGTATGCAATCTGTCCACCTTAGAAAAAGCTGCAATTAAAAATCTAAGGAACAACAGAAAGATCACCATCAAACCAGCAGACAAAGGAGACACTGGAGTAATCATGGATACAGAGAAATATTGTATAAAGAAGAGGGATAAAGCTATCAGACAATACATAATTCAAAAACTTAACAAGAATCCCATGCAGGAATACATATCATCAACATGTCTCCAAAGCAGCTGCAGTCTCATCTACAAAACCTGATACCATGCCACCCCTCTGTTGCGACCTTCTATATCTTACCTAAAATACATAAACCTAGTAATCCTGGAAAACCAATCATATCTGGCATTGGCACACTCTCACAGAGAAAATATCTGGACTAATAATAAGGATTCTCAAGCCCTTAGTAAAAAAGACAGCTTCCTGAAAGACACTAAACAAGTTGAGGAATATCAGGAGCTACCACCAGATACATCCTTCACACAATGGATATGGATTCCATGTACAACAACATACCCTATGCAGACAGCAAAATGGCATGCTACAATTTCCCAAAGACAACCTCCATGGATCATGGATATACAGCAGAAACTGTTGTAAAGCTAATTAAATCCATCTTAAACCACAACTACTTCATCTTTATTAACAACCACTAACTAGAAATTATGGAAATTCCAATGGGCACCAAAATGACAACATAGTATGTCAACTTTTTTATGGCAGAATTGGAGGAGACATTTTGAATGGTTAATACAACAAACCTTTCAGATACTACTGAAAGAAAGCTTGATTGTACCGGATTGGATACACAGTCAGGCCCTGTGTATAATATTATATTGCTATAATCCCTAAGAAAGAGTTAATATCATTTGTAGCTCCTTATTTAATATTATCCTTGAGAACTCTGTAGAAGAGATTGGGTGAAAGGTTTAGATAGCATAAACATTAGCCTATGTTATTAGAAAGATAAGTAAAAGGCAAGCTGTTTACCCAGCCTCTCAGTCTTACAGTCTCTGGTCAGAGATATCAAACTGTCAGTGTTAGAATTAATTAGAATTAAGGCCTACATAGTCATGCCTGAGAATATATGTATGTCTTTTCATGATTGTCTATGACGTGCATGCCTATAGAAAAGTATATTATGAATATACGTAACACTAGACGTAGAATAAAATATGTATATTATGAATATACGTGATGTGAGACGTAGAATAATAAAGTGAAATTATGCTGTGTAATGATATCTTTACCTATAAAGCTTTGATTTCAGAGTAAACATAGGTAAAGGCCTGGCTTGCTCTCCCAAAGTGCTTTGGTCCTGTGTGTATAATACAAGTGTGTTGTGTATTATTTACTGATTATCTATTAACCTTCTCATTGCTGTGTGTGCGGATTTCCATTCCCAAGAGCCCTGACTTGTTGCAGGTGAGGGGAGGTGCCGAGTAATCTTTCAACTACCAGGATAGAGATGATGGGCCCGATATTCTAAAGGCCAGGGCAGAGAAGCTTGCATCCTGGAGATAAATGCTAGGTTGCGTGGATGGTGTCATTGATTGTGTTTTGGTTTCCTGGACCATAGGATGATGTTCCAAGGGCTGCAGAGCAGAAATGGCATCCATCTGTCCAAGAAGGGCTGACATGTCTTCAGTAGCAGACTGCCTAACCTATTGAAGAGGGCTTTAAACTAGATTTACTGGGGATGGGTGAAGAATGCCCCCAGGTAAGTGAAAGTCCCCAGGTAAGTAAAACATTAAATACCTTTATAGAAATAGGTAAAAGGGGCAATATCTGGAAAGCAGTGTCTATAAATGCCCATAGCATGGAAAATAAGAACCCAGATATTGAGGCTTTAATGGGAGAGGCTAACTTGGATTTAGGGGCAGTTAGTGAAACATGGTTCACGGACAACCGATGACTGGGATATAACTATACCAGGCTATATGTTATTCAGAAAGGACAGGGTAGGAAGAAGGGGAGGAGGAGTGTAAAATATATACAGTATATGTAAAATATATATATATATATGTAAAAAATAATATTAAAGCTATGGAAATACAGAGCTTAAAAGGGAGAGAGGAGGCAGTGCGGGTTAAACTAGAAAGAGGGAAAGAGAAATCCATTTGCATTGATATGATACATGTACCTCCATCACAGGGAGAAGATATGGACAGAGGTGTAATAGAAGATATACATAGCATTGGCAGGAAAGTGGAAGTGCTACTGATAGGGGATTTCAATATGACGGATGTAGACTGATGCATCCCTGCTATGGTGTCATCTAGAAGCAAGGAGATCCTGGATTCTTTACAGGAAGAAGTATTCAGGCAACTGGTAACAGAACCCACACGTGAAGGGGCCGTACTGGACTTGGTGCTTACCAATGGGTAAAGTGTTTCTGATGTTATAGTGGGGGATCATCTCACATCCAGTGATCACCAGATGGTGCAGTTCAGTATTAGGACTAGGGCTGATAAAATCCATTCAAAAGTGAGGGTCTTAGACTTTAGCAAAACTAACTTTGCCAAGCTGGGCCAATACCTTAAGGAGTCATTAGCGGGATGGAAGCAGCTGGGGAATGTAGAAAAACAGTGGGCAAAACTGAAAGGAGATATTTTAATACTGTCTTGAAGGACTAGAAAGGGGGGCTGTTACTTCTGGAGAGAAATCTGAAATTGTGAGTATATACTTCTGGGAATTTTTCTGAAAGGATTTTTTTTTTTCTTTTAAAGCTAATTAATCTGTGAACCCACTATTTTTTTGTTAAATCAGTCAGGGCCTAGTAGCAACAGTTTAAGATTCAATTTAAAACACAGAAGAGAACTTTCGGGTTACCTTTCATACCCAGTAGACAGCTGTAGTTTAAATTTCATAGTCACTCAGGGCCTAGCATCAGCAAAGTACTTTTAGTTTCAAATTAAAACACAGAAGAAAGCTTTCTGGTTAAATTTAGAATCCAGCAGAGAGCTTGTAGTTTAAATTTCTTAATAGGTTAGAGCCTAGTAGCAGCAAAGAGCTATAATTTAAATCAAATCAGAATATAGCTTACCTCAGCGGCACAGGACAAGGTACTGTGTAGCAGCCCTTTTTTAATAAGTGTTATATCCCTCCCTCCCTCCCCACACCCACCCTCCCCTGGGATAATCACAGCTTTATAGGTACTTGCACAACTTAAAAGACAGGAGGTGCTCTCAGGTGAAGCTCATTACCCAAATCAGTCATACACTAAGGACCTGAGATTAATTAAGCTTCAGGTGAACAAGGTATATTAAACTTCTCAGGTACAGTTTTAGTGGTATAAATATCCATAGCACCCTTTAGTACATAAAGAACTTAAAGATCTAAACACAAACTTAAAACTAAGATGCAGACAGCAGTCCAGCAGCGGGATGTGGGCTTTCCAGTCTTTTGCATTGAGTGTCACATGTATGATTTTCTCCCAGCTGGTGAGAGGTCTTACGTGTGCACTAGGTGCAAGGAGCTCTCTGCTCTCAGGGAACGAGTCCATTCTCTAGAGGCTAGAGTAGCAGACTTGGAAAACATAAGACAGACAGAGAGGTACATAGACGAGACCTACAGGGATATAGTCCTGAAGTCCCACCTCCAGTCTGGCAGCATCCCTGTTGCCATGGAGGAGAGAGGTCACGTGACAGGAGAGCATCACCCTGGTGTGGCAGGAAGTGATCCTGTAACTAGGACCTGTCCTCCAGGTGATGTAAACCCCTCTCGCACCGAGGAGGTTTCTCCAGGGCCAAGTGCCCATGAGGGAAGGGTTAGGACAGCAGTTATAGTTGGTGATTCGATCATTAGGCATGTAGATAGCTGGGTGGCTGGTGGACGTGAGGATCGCCTGGTAACATGCCTGCCTGGTGCGAAGGTAGCGGACCTCACACGCCACCTAGATAAGGTCTTAGATAGTGCTGGGGAGGAGTCTGCTGTCTTGGTACATGTCGGTACCAATGACATAGGAAAGTGTGGTAGGGAGGTTCTGGAAGCTAAATTTAGGCTTTTAGGTAGGAAGTTGAAATCCAGAACTTCCAGGGTAGCGTTCTCCGAAATGCTTCCCGTTCCACGCGCAGGACCCACAAGGCAGGCAGAGCTCCGGAGTCTCAATGCGTGGATGAGACAATGATGCAGAGATGAGGGGTTCGGATTTGTTAGGAACTGGGGAACATTCTGGGGAAAGGAGGGGCTCTTCCGAAGGGATGGGCTTCACCTTAACCGGGATGGAACCAGGCTGCTGGCATTAACCTTTAAAAAGGAGATAGAGCAGCTTTTAAACTAGATAATAGGGGAAAGCCGACAGTCGCCCAAGAGCGCATGGTTCGGAAGAATGTATCCTTGAAGGATACTGCAAAAAGCAGAGAGGTTCCAAAAAAGAGTAAAGTAGCCCAAATGCCCTCATGTATGGAGCAGACAGAACTTAAAGATCCCAAATTACCCATGTCTACCAATAGCCAAATTAACATGAATAAAATACAGTCTCTAAAATGCTTGTATGCAAATGCTAGAAGTCTGCAAAACAAGATGGGAGAGTTAGAATATATAGCACTAAACGAGAGGTTAGATATGATTGGAATATCAGAGACATGGTGGAAGGAGGACAACCAGTGGGACACTGTGATACCTGGGTACAAACTATATCGTAATGATAGAGCTGACCAAATTGGTGGAGGGGTTGCGCTCTATGTTAGAGAGGGCATTGAGTCAGAAAGGATTAAAGTTTTGCAAGAAACAAAATTTGCTGTAGAATCTCTATGGATTGAAATTCCATGTAAAAAGGGGAAGGCGATGGCAGTGGGGGTGTACTATCGTCCGCATGGCCAGAATGAACAAATGGATGATGAAATGCTCAAAGAATTCAAGGAAGCTAGCAAAACTTACAGTGCAGTAATAATAATGGGTGATTTCAATTACCCCGGCATCGACTGGGTCAGTGTCACAACAGGACATGCTAGGGAGATAAAGTTCCTAGATGAAATAAATGACTGCTTCTTGGAGCAGCTGGTTCATGAACCAACCAGAGGGGAAGCAATATTAGACCTAGTCCTTAGTGGAACACCAGATGTAGTGCAAGAGATAAGGGTGTTGGGGCCACTTGGCAATAGTGATCATAGCATGATCACCTTTGATTTAATTAGTGGAGGAGGGATAGTAAGGAAATCCACAGTACTACCCTTTAACTTTCGAAAGGGAGACTATGATAAAATGAGGAAAACAGTTAAGAAAAAACTAAAAGGAGCAGTTGCAAAGGTTAAAGACGTACATCAAGCTTGGGTGTTGTTGAAAAATACTATCTTGGAAGCCCAGACCAGCTGTATTCCACGCTTTAAGAAAAGTGGAAGGAAGTCCATAAAACTGCCAGCATGGTTTAAAGGTGAGGTCAGAGAGGCTGTTGTTGCCAAAAAAGCATCTTTCAGGAAATGGAAAAAAAGAGCCAAGCGATGAAACCTGGAAACAGCACAAGCACTGGCAAGTCAAATGCAAGGCATTGATAAGGCAGGCAAAGAGAGAATTTGAGAAGAAGCTTGCTGCGGAAGCAAAAACGCAAAATAAAGACCTTTTCAAGTACATTCGTAGCAAAAAACCTGTGAGAGAGTCAGTTGGTCCATTAGATGATAAAGGGGTTAAAGGAGCACTAAGAGGCGACAAGGCGATAGCGGAGAGACTGAATGAATTCTTTGCTTCAGTCTTTACTGAGGAAGATGTAGGGATGTTACCCATGACTGAAGTGGTATTTAAAGGTGCAGAAGAATTGAAGGAAATATCGATACATCGGGAAGATGTCTTACAACTATTAGATAAACTGAAGAGTAGCAAATCACCTGGGCCGGATGGTATACATCCAAGGGTGTTGAAAGAACTGAAATTTGAGATTGCAGACCTGCTATCAGTAATCTGTGAACTATCATTAAAATCATCTCTAATACCTGAGGATTGGAGGATCGCCAATGTAACATCAATTTTTAAAAAGGGTTCGAGGGGTGATCCGGGAAACTACAGACCAGTGAGCCTGACATCAGTACCGGGAAAAATGGTAGAAACCATCATAAAGAATAAAATTACTCAGCATGTAGATAGTCACGACCTAATGGGAGACAGCCAACATGGCTTTAGACAAGGAAGATCTTGTCTTACTAATCTGTTATGTTTTTTTGAAGGAGTGAATAAACAGGTGGACAAAGGTGAGTCAGTTGATATTGTGTATCTGGACTTTCAGAAAACCTTTGACAAGGTCCCTCATGAGAGACTTTTGGCAAAACTAAAGAGTCATGGGATAGGAGGCAGTGTACTACTGTGGATCAGGAACTGGTTAAAAGATAGAAAGCAGAGGGTAGGGCTAAATGGCCAATTTTCCCAATGGAGAAAGGTGAATAGTGGTGTACCCCAGGGATCTGTGCTGGGTCCGCTGCTTTTTGACATATTCATAAATGACCTGGAAAGTGGAATAACAAGTGAGGTTATCAAATTTGCAGATGACACAAAACTATTTAAAGTTGTTAAAACCCAGGAGGATTGTGGAAAATTGCAAGAGGATCTTGATAAATTGGAAGACTGGGCATCAAAATGGCAGATGAAATTTAATGTGGAGAAGTGCAAGGTTATGCACCTAGGGAAGAACAACCCAAACTATGGTTACACGATGCAAGGTTCCACATTAGGAACCACCACCCAGGAAAAAGATTTAGGCGTCATTGTGGATACCTTGTTAAAACCCTCGGCCCAGTGTGCAGCGGCGGCCAAGAGAGCAAATAGAATGCTAGGTATGATAAGGAAAGGAATGGAAAATAAAACAAAAGATATTATAATGCCTCTATATCGTTCCATGGTGAGACCGCACCTTGAATATTGTGTGCAATTCTGGTCGCCGTATCTTAAAAAGGATATAGCGATTTTAGAAAAGGTTCAGAGAAGAGCCACCAAAATGGTAAAGGGGATGGAAGGCTACTCCTATGAAGAAAGGCTAAAAAGGTTGGGGCTCTTTAGCCTGGAGAAGAGACGGCTGAGGGGAGATATGATAGAAGTCTATAAATTAATGAACGGAGTGGAACGGGTAAACGTAGATCGATTGTTTACCTTATCAGAATATGGAAAGACTAGGGGACATGCAATGAAGCTACAGGGTAAACTATTTAAGACTAATAAAAGAAAATATTTTTTCACTCAACGTGTAATCAAACTCTGGAATTTGTTGCCGGAGGATGTAGTAAAGGCTGTTAGTGTAGCTGGGTTTAAAAAAGGTTTGGACAAGTTCCTGGAGGAAAGGTCCATAAACCATTATTAAGAAGGGACCCAGGATATCAATGCTTGAACCAGTACAAGCATTGTGGAACCTGTGTCCCTTGGGGAAACTGCTAGGTACGTATGACCTAGATTGGCCACTGTTGGAAACAGAATGCTGGGCTTGATGGACCTTGGTCTGACCCAGTATGGCATATCTTATGTTCTTATGTTCTTATAAGGGCAACAAATCTTTTTTTAGAATGGTAAATAAAAGTAAAAGGAGGCCGCTATGATTCTCAAAAGAGGTAGCTGAAAAGTGAAGAAAAAGAGGGAGGTTTTCATGAAATAGCAGAGACCACAGAGAGAAGAAGACAGCCATCTACATTTGGAAAAACTTAGAGAGGCTGGCAAAGTAGTCAGGAGAGCAAATACACAAAAAGAAGAAGAAATAGCCAATGCAATAAAATGGGGGGATAAGACATTTTCAGTTATGCTGTGAGAGGAGGAAGGGCAAAAATGGTATTGTCAGACTCAAGGGTGAAGTGAAGGAATATGTAGAAGCTGATGAGGGTAAAGCAGAATGCTTACAAATATTTCTGTTCTGCGTTCACAGATTAAGAGTCGGGAGCAGGACCTCAAACAACACCCACAAATAGGAACAAAAGTGAGAGGCCAAAACTATGTGAGCTTTTGTCTTGCCTAGTTTTAGCCACAAATGCTAACTGGGAAGCAGTCCAATGTGGCTGCTACCCGGTTAGGCTCTGCAGCAGTTTTCTCTGGGTGCCAAAACTGGATATTCAATGCCATAACTGTGGCATTCAATATCCGGGGTTAGGGGTGAGCGGGCAGGGCTATGTGCCATAGCAGCCCGTAGCCTGCCTTGTAGAATATCAGGCCCTACAGTCTCAATTTACAATGGTTATTTACAAATATCAATACACTGGAAACCAACGGAAAGATGCAACTACCTTCACAGCTCCAACTTCTATCCTCCACATATAAAAAAATGCATTATACACAGCTGGACTCCAAAAGCAGCATTTTTGAAGGCTTTTACATGGGTAACTGCCCTAGTTACCCATGTAAATGCTTTATCTTGGATTTTTCAAAGGCACTTATACAGGTAATGCCTTTGGAAAATCCCAGATAAGTCCCTAATGTACCCAGATGCTCTGCAGAGATCTTCAAGGTGTGTTGAGGACGTTCTGGGGCAGAGCAGGGGTGGAGGAAAGGGCTAAACAGATAGCAGTGATTTTCGATGCTACCCGCTTAGCCCCTGCACCTGAAAGATAGGCGAGGAAAAACCCCAGCTTCTGGGTTGTGCAGCAAGAACTGGATTTTCAATGCCGGGGTCACATATGACCCTGGCATTGAAAATCCGGGTTAGATGGATGGCGGGCGGGCTATATGCCGACACAGCACATAGTACCACCCAACTGAAAATCGGATCCCAAATTACCACTGCATTTGTTCTGACCCCAAAAGAGGAATAAACACCTTAAAGTCCTAATAGAATCCTTCAGACAAAAGGATTGTCACCACAAAATCATCTCCAGGAAAATTGCATCCTCACTCAAAACTCCCAGGGAGAACCTACTGCAATACAAGGAAATAAAAAACACGGAACGTGTACCATTTATCGATAACCCAGAACTAGAGAACCTATGGAAAATTATCAAAGATTTCCAACCCCGATTCTGGAGGTAGACTTACTAAAAGAAATCTTCCACGCCCCTCCAATTCTAACTTTCCACCAGCCACCCAACCTAAAACCTAAAAATTTGTAAGGAGTAAACTCTGAATACAATCTCAAATGGAAGGAAACAGCACAAAACCCTGGAAAATGCACGGTGCAAGTTATGGCAACTCATATCACAGGACCATTTAAGTACCCACATGGGGAAAAGACATTCAAAATAAAAGGAACACATTCCTGCTCATGTAGTATATATGACCCAATGCAAAAGATGCGAAGGTGTGCTACACTGAAGAAACAAACCAACAACTACAGACAGGCTTTAACATTCACAGACACTTCATAAACTGTTACAGAGTAAAAGACAATAGCAGCCCAGTAGGTGAGCACTTCTCAAAGGAAAACCACTCTCTTAACGACCTCATAATCAAAGTCCTGAAAGGAAACTTCACAAACACACATGAAAGGAAAACATTTGAAATTGAAATGGTCAAATATTTCAACCACGACAAAAGAGGACTGAATAGAGATATTGGTTTCCTCAGCCATTAGCAGACATAAGCAAAGCATTCAAATGCAAAGGATTACTGTCTCTTCTTTCAAATTCAGAGGAGTGCTAGGAATTTCTCCATAAAGAGTGCTAGTATATTCTTAAGAACAGGAAAATTCTGCAGTCTTGATGTTTGGCTGGTTTTGTATGTCAGTTACAGTAATTGCCTACAGCTTCCAAAAATAGAGAGAAACAGCCCTTTATAATATTTTTACCAAATTCAATCATGAACAGTAGGACAGTGATCAATCAACTTTTTTTTAAAGAAAAATCTTCATGCATGTGGAGAAAAATAACACAGGTACACTACCAAAAAACTGCCTCCAGTTTTGCAACTGATTCCTATAGATTTTGGGGTGCTGAATCCAGGAAAAATAGCCAAAATGTTCCATCACGTCACGTTTTCTTGCAAAATTAGATTTCTTACCCATATAAGGAATGTTCACATAATTTCTTTTTAGCCGACTGCAGTTTATTTTCTTGGCCCAAAATAGAGGTTGTAATGGTTAACTAACTAGAAACACTCCCTCATGATATTTTAGAGTGTTTTGTATTCATTTTATACATTAACAGGACAATTGGGAGGCGGGGGGCTAAATCCAGTACTCGCGCTGGCGCATGTTCTTTCCTGTTCGCCTCGCCTCGTTCGCTCGTTCAAACACGGTGGTTGCGACATGAACGTTCCTGTCAAATTTCAGTTTCTTGCAAGTTCATTATTACCTTTTGTTTGCTCAGTCGTAATCCAGCTTTATTCCGAAGTGGTTCACTACAGTTGTAGTTTGCAGTGCTGCGTATTTGTGATGGCTCACAGAGCCAGAGGTTGCGTCAACTCTCCGGACAGTTTTTGTTTTATTTGTGGGGAATATACCGTGAAAAAGCGGCAGAGGAACATTTCTGCATTTATTAAAAAAGTATATTTCGCCTATTTCGGTTTGAAGTTAGGCGATCAAGACAAACCGTGGGCTCCTCACAAAGTGTGCAAGACATGTGAGGAAGATCTACGCTTATGAATGAAAGGTAAAAAACAAGCATTTCTTTTCGGAATACCTATGATGTGGCGTGAATAAAGAGACCACAGCAGTGACTGCTATTTTTGCTCTTGCATTGTGAAGGGATACAACTTAAAAAATAAGAACGTAATAAGTTACCCCAACCTTCCCTCAGCAATTAGGCCTATGCCTCATAGCAACGAAGTACCTGTGCCTGAACCACCAAAATCTTTGGATCATATTTGTGTGGACGGTTCTGATCATGATGAGACTCATCAGATGGCTTTTCCCGATGAGTCCAGTACTTCCGAGTTTGAAACTGAACCAGATCCGAAACCTGAACTTTTCTCTCAAGCTGAATTGAATGATTTAGTCCGGGATTTAGGACTCCCAAAAGATGCTGCCCAACTGCTAGGTTCTCGGCTTAAACAGAAAAATCTATTGTCACCAGGAACAACTTTTTATTGGTACCGCAACCGCGAGACACAATTTTTGAAGTATTTCAGCAAAGAGGAAGATTTGGTATTTTGCAACGATATATACGGAGTGATGGAAAAGTTTAAACTCAAGTATGATCCTGCTGAATGGCGGCTGTTCATTGATTCGTCAAAAGACAGCATAAAAGGTGTTCTTCTTCATAATGGCAACACATTCGCTTCAGTTCCTATTGCTCACTCTGTTATTCTCCAAGAAAAATACGAGAATTTGGCCCTGATTCTTCAGAAGAATCGTTATGATGAGCATAAGTGGATGATTTGTGGAGACTTTAAAATTCTATCCATGCTATTAGGGCAGCAATCCGGTTTCACCAAATATCCCTGCTTCCTTTGCTTGTGGGATAGCCGGGCCCGCGACCTACACTGGGGGAAAAAAGACTGGCCAATTCGGGAGTATTTGAGACCCGGTGAGAAAAATGTTCTTCATGAGAGCTTGGTACCTCGTGATAAAATTCTATTACCACCTCTCCACATTAAGTTGGGTCTCATTAAGCAATTCATCAAGTCCCTTCCAAAAGATGGTGAGTGCTTTCGGTACCTTTGCTCAAAGTTCCCCCGACTTTCTGAAGCAAAGCTAAAGGAAGGAGTGTTTGTTGGCCCTGATATAAGGAAACTCATTTCAGATGGAGCATTCGCTGAAACGATGTCTGAGAAGGAAAAAGAAGCCTGGGATTCCTTCAAGGATGTTGTTCTCAAATTCTTGGGGAACAGGTGGGATGAGAACTATAAGGATATTGTTGCCAGGATGCTCAATGCCTTCAAAGAACAAGGCTGTAACATGAGCCTGAAAGTCCATTTCTTGCACTCCCATGTGAACTACTTTCCCGAAAACTTGGGGGCGTACAGTGAAGAACAAGGTGAAAGGTTTCACCAGGACATCAAGGACGCAGAGAGAAGGTACCAAGGAAGATGGAACACCACTATGATGGCTGATTTCTGCTGGTTGCTGCTGCGGGAAACCCCAGATGAAAAATACGCCAAGCAGCGCATCAAGAGAAGCATTCGGGGGAAGAAGAAACGGGCCCACCAGGAGATTGATTGACCCAAGAATGACTTTAAAATCTAAACTGTGTTGACAAATATCGTGTTTTTACTAAACTTTGAAATAAAAATTTGCTAGTTATTACCACAGTGTCGGATCTCATTTATTAGAATTTTATTTTCACACCATCGGGTGTTTGTCTTCATGTATTGCAATGGTGCGGTTTGCATTTTCTATTCTTACATACATACCTGTACAACATTTTTTGCACATTTCTTTGCTTTGCTTTGTGTCTAACCTCGCTCTTATATGCTCAATGTTTGTGCACATGTATGTGGCTGTTTTAAGTGCAGACAATTTTGCTACCATCACAGTGTGTTTTGTTGACATTACTCTATTCTTATGTGCTGCCTTGTTACAATTTTCTTTATTCTTATTTGAATAACTACTAAACAATTAGTATAAAGAATTCATCCAAGAAACTTTTATCTCGATCGCACTCAATCTGAAACGTTCACCTCAAACTGCTAACCCAATGTAGCAAAAAATCTGTACGTGATGGAGCAAATTGGTTACCAGATTTGGATTCAGCGCACCAAAAAACGTAAAAATCAATCGAAACATTAGAGGCAGTTTAAAAAAAATTTTTTTTAGTGTACCTGTGTAATTTACAAAGTCTGAATTACAGTTGGATCCAACCCAGGGCCATCTGATTAAAATCACAGGTATATCTGGTTTGAAAAAGGTTGTTGGATTTAAGGGATGTCCTCCTGGTGGAAGTGGTGGGGCCCAAAACACTGAATGGAATGAAAGAAAAAAAAACCCTGATAAACCCTTTAAAAATTCAGGCCACTCATCACTGAAGAGCCATCTGGAAGACAATGCTTATTTGAAGGCTGCCTGCACTTCTTCTGGGGCAGAAGCGATTTAGTACTAAGGACAAATTTATTTTTCTGAAGACAAAGCATGCAGTGCAAGGAAAAATTTAAAAAAGCAAAAGATCGGAGTGCTATCAATCACTATGGGCATGGATAGTGCAATCGAAAGGTGAGGAACCATGTTGCATTTAAAAAGAAAAAAACTGAAGATTGGGGTTGCAAATAATCATGTATGTGAAATGAATATGTGAAGATCTAGAATGTGCTCAAATGACAAAAAAGCAAACAATGACTGTCTATACTGAGTATAGTGAAAAGAAAAAAACAGAAGATCAGGAGGTCAAAAGGAAAAAAAACCTGTGAAGATCTGGTGTTCAGTGAGAAAAAAATAAAACAGAATATCTAGGATGACAGCAAAGATAAAGATATGGGGTGCGGTTGAAAGAAAAGAATGCAGAATATGCAGTGTCTATGGGGTATGTTTGCTAAGGACTGTTAAGGGTGCATCTTTTGTGAGCGCAAAATGGCAGTGTTAAGGACTCCAACATGCATTAAAGGTCGGGGTGGGGCCAGTTATCAGGTGGCAATAGGACATTGGGCAGTAAGAGTGTCAAGCGTGTACCTTAACACCCGATAAGGCTAGTTGTCTTAATACAGTTTGACTGTATCAGTGAGGGGGGTTCATATAACCTGTGGTGATGTCAGTGGGTGGCATAGGATTGGATAGAAGTGTGTCTTGGAGGTGCCAACATGGCCACGATGTGGGCATCACAAGAATGACTGGCAGAAGCGGTGTCGTGCACATCAGCCACAGGAGAGGTATGTGTGATATGTTGTAATGAATACAATTTTACTGTGTGGGCCATGGTGGAGCAGTTGGCAGGAGAATACATGAGTGAACATGATGGATATATGCTGATGGATGGGCTGAAGGATGGATGGGGTAGATAAGAGTGTTGTATGTCTTTGCTGCCTCAATGTACCCAATGTGACCTCACAAATGCAGCTAACATCAGCTGTAGTGTGTGTGAAAAATTGTTGCTGTGCCACAGGGAAGGTCTATTACCATTTATTTTAGTGTCACAGCTGTCTCAGCTGCTCTAACCACTATGCAATCTTCATGACACATATGTATATAACAACTGGCCAAGTAAGTAGGCTATGATCCAAGGGGAGAACACATCTGTAGAAGCTGTATGCAGCACAAAGTGTTCTTGTATAGATAAGGTCTACCCTCATATCGTCTATTTAAACAAGGTAATACCTGGTGTCCTTTCATGTCTCTAAACTGATGTGTCTCCTACAGTGGCCATATGGAGCAAATAAGGTTGTGTGATGATCTATGCAAGTGGCCATCCCAGGATTGTGCCGTACCTGCATGTACTGCATATCTGGGATGGAGCAAAATATATTCATTCACAGTTATCACAAAAGTTTCCATTCATATACAACTCATGTGCCATGCATCTACAAGGTGAAGTTGTATGACCCTTAGCAATGACAGAGCCAATGACATTATGTTGTCAGATGGGTATGATTACAATGTGCATGCTTGTAGACCCAATGTGCAATCCTAATATATAAAAACAGACTAATAATAACATATTCCCTCTAGTCAATGCTGACTCCTGGCAACCCAGCAGCAAGACCAGAAGTAGACTGCCAGGTCTTTTTTGCAGACAATAGATGGTGAAGGGACTTTCCCAAGGCCACAAGTGGGATTTGAAAACTGGTCTGTACTTTACTGAACCAGTGCTCTAATCATTCAGCTACACCTCCATGCCTTGATCTACAGCACACTCTAAGAACATAAGATATTCCATACTGGGTCAGACCAAGGTCCATCAAGCCTAGTATCCTGTTTCCAACAGTGGCCAATCTTGGTCACAAGTACCTAGCAGTTTCCCCAGAAGACACAGGTTCCACAATGCTTGTACTGGGATAAGCATCTGGAGAAGTGGATTTCCCGGGTCCCGTTTAATAATAGTTTATGGTCCTTTCCTCCAGGAACGTGTCCAAACCTTTTTTAAACCCAGCTACACTAACAGCTTTTACTACATCCTCCGGTAACGAATTCCAGAGTTTGATTAAGCGTTGAGTGAAAAAATATTTTCTCTTGTTAGTTTTAAATAGGTTACACTGTAGCTTCATTTCATGTCCCCTAGTCTTTCAATATTTTGATGGTATAAACAAATCGATCTGCATTTACCCATTCCACTCCATTCATTAACTTATAGACCTCTATCATATCTCCCCTCAGCCATTTCTTTTCCAGGTTGAAGAGCCCTAACCTTTTTAGCCTCTCTTCATAGGGGTATCCTTCCATTACCTTTACCATTTTGGTGGCTATTCCTTTTTAAGATACGGTGTCTAGAATTGCACACAATATTCAAAGTGTGATCGAACCATGGAACGAAACAGAGGCATTAAAATATCCTATATTTTATTCTCCAATCCTTTCCTTATAATTTCTAGCATTCTATTTGCTTTCTTGGCTGCTACTGCACACTGGGCAGTGGGTTTCAATGTGTTATCCACGATAATTCCTAAATCTTTTTCCTGGGTGGTGGTTCCTAATGTGCAACGTGTAACCATAGTTTGGGTTGTTCTTTCCTAGGTGTATAATATTGCACTTGTCCACACTAAATTTCATCTGCCATTTGAACATCCAGTCTTCCAATTTATTTAGGTCCTCTTGCGGTTTTTCAAAATCTTTCTGGGTTTTAACAACTTTGAATAATTTTGTGTCATCTGCAAATTTGATTACCTCACTCGTTATTCCCATTTCCAGGTCATTTATGAATATGTTAAAAAGCAGCAGACCCAGCACAGATCTCTGGGGTACTCCACCATTCATCTTTCACCATTGGGAAAATTGGTCATTTAGCTCTACCCTCTACTTTCTATCTTTTAACCAGTTCCTGATCCACAATAGTTCACTGCCTCCTATTCCATTACTTTTTAATTTCACCAAGAGCCTCTCATGAGGGACCTTGTCAAAGGTTTTCTGAAAATCCAGATACTCTACATTGACTGACCCACCTTTGTCTACCTGCTTATTTACACCTTCAACAAATATAACAGATTATATTCTGGACCAGTAGTCTAGAATACATCAGACTACCGGCCCCTGTCTGTAAAGACCTAAACCCACGACTTGAAACAACGTTGCAGGCACATTCTGAGACAGTTGTAAGCCACACTAGACTCTCAGTACTGCACTAGCATAACAGACACAAAGCTGACGCCAACCAGTAGGGCTGCCAAAACCATAGGCAGCATCAGGTTACCATCGGCCCAATAAAAGCTGCTTTCTTTGCTTCTTGAGACATCTAATCAACTAGATCAATCCCAGACATCCTACAGTCTGCTTGTCTTCACCCACTGGATGTACACATAAGGGGTCATTCTGTCCCGCTATTTGTCCCCATGCTGGCCCCATCAATAACTTCCCCTTACTTATAGCAGGTTTGTATGGGGACACCTAGACAGGGATGGGAGGGGGCATTCTGGAGGCGGATCGAAGGCGGGGCATGAGCAAGCTGTGAACCCAGACATACAGGGCCGATTCAGAGGACAGCCCTAAATGTCCAGGACATTGAATCAAGATGGGGGAATTATTCCACCTCGAAGGTGGAATAAGTCCTCCTAGATGGAGAGTGATCATGGTGCAGGACCCGGGGACACAGGTGAGGGGACCCAGGGGGTTCCCCATAGCCTAAACCAGGCCTTGGAAGGCTGGATTGGGTTTCAGGCTGTGGGGAACAGGCATCCAGCAGTCTAGGATCATGGCTCCTGAATGGAGCTGTGGTGCCATGGTGATAGAACACCATGGCACCACGGCTCCATTCATGGAACCGGCTGAGTTAGCCCAGTAGTTGCTGGGAAGTATGGCTAAACAGAATCAGGTCCAGGCCTGCACATCCAGATGCTAGACCCGGTTCTGATCCCACAGAAGCTGCGGGACCAGAATCGGGTCTAACCTTGCACATCCGATTCTGCCGAGCTGTACAGGGGGCTGGATATGCATGAATGGAATTGGCCTCATAGCCACCATGAAGATATTGGCTTCATACGAATAGCATGGACAGGCACTAGTCTGGCTAGTGACTGAACTGCCATTAAGAAACAACACCTGTGTCACTGCAGTTTGACCCGAAATAGTGCTATGTGGATACATGACCGTGACATGATCAGCTTGGTCAGAGTGAGAGAGGCACAGATGTCATCTTGGGAGGTAAGTGTAGGGGCATGCTGTGGGGATGGGCCTTGAGGATGGTGTAACTGGGAATGCATTTGAGTGTCACAGCTTTGAGGACATGATGTGTACAGTCACAGCTAGTCAGCCAGTGACTCCCGCAGGTTGCAACTACTTACTGAAAAGTATTTTTCTGCCCATAAATGGTGTCTCAAACAGTTTATGGAGTTGCTGACCATGCAGCATATTGTATGCATAAGAACGTAAGATATGCCATACTGGGTCAGACCAAGGTCCATCAAGCCCAGTACCTTATTTCCAACTGTAGCCAATCCAGCTCACAAGTACCTAGCAGTTCCCAAAGAGACACATAGGTTCCACACTGTATTGGGGCAAGCAGTGGATTTCTTGGATCCTCTTTAAACCTTTTTTAAACCCAGGTACACTAACGACTTTTATTACATGCACAGGAAACAAATTCCAGATTTGATTATTCATTGAGTGTAAAAATATATTCTCTTACTAGTCTTAAACAGCTTACACTGTAGCTTCATTGCATGTCCCCTAATCTTTCTACTTTTTGATGGTATAAACAATTGATATACATGTACCCGTTTCTTTTCCAGGTTCAAGAGCCCTAACCTTGTAAGCTTCTGCTCATAGAGGTATTCTTCCATTTTGGTGGCTCTTCTCTGCACCTTTTCTAAATCTGCTATATCCTTTTTAAGATACGGAAACCAGAATTGCACACAATATTCAAAGTGTGGTCAAACCATGGAATGATACATACCTGTAGGCATTATAATATTCTTGGTTTTATTTTCCATTCCTATTCTTATGATTCCTAGAATTCTATTTGCTTTCTTGGCTGCCGCTGCACACTGGGCAGAGGGTTTCAATGTATTATCCATGATGATGCCTAAATCTTTTTCCTGTGTACTAGTTTCTAAGGTGGTACCTTGCATCGTGTAATCAAAGTTTTGGTTGTTCTTTCCTAGGTGCATAACTTTGCACTTGTTCATATTAAATTTCATATGCCTTTTGGATGCCCAGTCTTCCAATTTATCAAGGTCCTCTTGTAATAATTCACAATCTTCTTGGGTTTTAACAGCTGAATGATTTTGTGTCATCTGCAAATCTGATCATCTCTCTCGCTATTCCCATTTCCAGGTCATTTGTGAATATGTTAAAAAGCAGTGGGCCCAGCACAGATCCCCGCAGAACTCCAATATTTACTTTTCTCCATTTAGAAAAGTGTCAATTTAGCCCTACTCTCAGCTTTCTATCTTTTAACAAGTTCATGATCAACAATACTACACTGCCTCCATCCTATGATGTTTTAATATCACCAAGAGTCTCTCATGAGGGACCTTGTCAACGGATTTCTGGAAATCCAGATACACTACGGTCCCGATTCTATAAGGCAGATAGCGGGGCTGCCTCCCATCCTCAATGCATGCACAGAGATGCTGTGCATGCTGCGAGTGATGGACGTGGCACAGGGGCGGAGTGAGGGTGGACTGTGGGTGGGACCGACTCCCGGATGTACAGGACCGACTCCAGTGATGGCCCTGTACGTCCAGGGATTGTTGGGGGGATGCCTTGCTTATTCCACCTCCGAGGTGGAATAAGAGCAGGGTGCCCCTCTGAACCTGGCTGGCAGACCCCCACTGGAGACCAGAAGCCCCCCCACTGGAACAAAGGGTTATCAATGGTGAGTTCCTGCCACCCAATCTGGGCCCCAGTGGCCCCCATCAGGGTTGGGTGGTGGGGAATCAGGGACTCAGCCAGCAGTGGCTACATAGTGCCATGTGGAGGACGTCCCTGCTGCGATGCAGGGGCATGCTGGGCCATCCCAGTACCTAATCCTGTCCCTGGTCCAGGTGATTTGCTACTCTTTAATTTATGAAATAGTTGTAATACATCTTCCCAGTTTATCGATATTTCTTTCAATTCTTCCAGTACATCACCTTTATATACCATTTCAGACATTGGTAAATTCCCTACATCTTCTTCAGTAAAGATTGAAGCAAAGAATTCATTCAGTCTCTCCACTATGGCCTTTATTTATTTATTTGATACGTTTTTTATACCGCCTTTTCCTTCAATCAAAGTGGTTAAAAAGACATTACAAGGTTATATATAAGCAAGGGAAACATGCACTCCTCTATCATTACATCAAAGCAATAGAATGGGGGTACAGAACACAGGGGAAACAGTACATACATTACATTTAAACTAAACTAGGCATACCGGCAAACAGAAACACCACAGCCTTGTCTTTACTTCACGCTCCTTTTACTCCTCTATCATCCAGTGGTCTTTATTATGCATTTTTTTGCTTCCACAGAAAGCTTTTTTTCAAATTTTCTCTTTGCCTGCCTTAGCAATGCCTTGAATCTAATTTGACAATGCTTATGTTGTTTCCCATTTTTATCATTTGTCTCCTTTTTCCATTTCCTGAAAGATGCTTTTTTGACTGCAACAGCTTCTCTGACCTCACCTTTAAACCATGCTGGCAATTTTTTGGCTTTCTTTCCACTTTCCTTAAAATGTGGAATGCATCTGTTCTGGACTTCCACGATAGTATTTTTAAACAATGCCCACGCTTTATGCAAATATTTAGCCTTTGCAGGTGCTCCTTTTAGTCTTTTCTTAACTATTTTACTCATTTTATCATAGTCTCCCTTTTGAAAGTTAAATGGTAGTACTGTGGATTTCCTTGCCATCTTTGTTTCATTTATTAAATCAAATGCAATCACGCTATGATCACTATTGTCAAGTGACCCCAAAACCTTTATGTCTTGCCCCAGATCCTGCAAGCCACTAAGAACTACTGTAGGTCCAAAATAGCTTCCTCTTTTGTCAGTTCATGAACCAGCTGTTCCAAGAAGGGAACAAGCACAAATGACACTTACAACTCCACCAAAATTTAAGAAAACTAATCGAACCACAAGTAATAGAACATTCTCCCTATATGCACAAATACTATGGAACTCTCTTCCTGATAAATTGAGAAAGGTCAATGACATGTTTGCATTTAGAAAGCAGCTAAAACACATTTGTTCACTGAATATTTTGGAACTTCGACCATAGGAACATATATATTGTTCTAATTATTATGTCACCTGTAAAAAGTTACCTGTAAAAAGTTCCAAATGTTCCATGTATTAAGACCAGACATGCACTACTGTCATGCCTTGTAACAAATGTTCTTTGTAACCAGCATCCAATCTCTGGGATGATGCGGTATAAAAGTGTTTTATTAAATAAATAAAATAAAAATAAATAAATATATAGATCCAACATAAAAGGAATACCAAGATTCTCATAGACTATGTCATAGCCCTAAGGCAACACTACATTTAAGTAATGACATAATATACCTATTGTATATAGTTCACCATTATATATAGTTTACTAATACCTGAAACTACAACCTATCCAAGCAGTAATAATGTATAATGTATATATTTAAAGGTTTCATGCACTATGCGCTACATTTAAAATGTTTTGTTTATTTCTAAACCACTTTGATTTCTTGATAAGGTGGTATATAAAACACATAAATAAAATCTGGAAACTTTATCTCCCTAGCATGTCCTGCTGTGACACTGACCCAGTCAATACGAAGGTAATTGAAATCACCCATTATTACTGTGTTGTAAATGTTGTTAGCTTCCTTGATTTCTTTCAGCATTTCATCATCCATCTGTTGATTCTGGCCAGGTGGTCAGTATTACACCCCCACTGCCTTTGCCTTCCCCTTTTTACATGGAATTTCTATCCATAGAGATTCTACAGCTAATTTTGTTTCCTGCAATAACTTAGTCTTATGTAGCTCAATGCACTCTCTAACATAGAGTGCAACCCCTCCACCAATTTGTTTTTCTCTGTCATTGCAATATAGTTTGTACTAAGGTATCACCATGTCCCATTGGTTGTCCTCTTTCTACCAAGTCTCTGAGATACCAATCATATCTAATACCTCATTTAGAGCCATCTTAATTTTTAGACTTTAAGCATACAGGCATTTTAGAGGTTGTATTTCATTCATATTGATCTGGTTATCAGTTGATAGGGGACATTTGGAATCTTTCAGCTCTGTACTTTAGGCCATCTGGGTTACTTTTTATCTTTACTGGAAACTGTTCGGATGTCCTATCTTCCCTCTTTTGCTAGTATCCTTCAAGGATACATTCTTCTGAACCATGTGCATTTGGGCAATTGTCGACTTTCACCTATTATCTAGTTTAAAAGCTGCTCTATCTCCTTTTTAAATGTTAATGCCAGCAGCCTGGCTCCATCCCAGTTAAGGTGAAGCCCATAACTTCCCAAGAATGTTGCCCAGTTCCTAACAAATCCTAAACCCTCTTCTTTGCACCATCATCTGTGATACAGCAGACCCTCTTGCAGATAGAAGAAAAGTTTTAAATCCAGAAAAAAACAGGTATAAGCTGCAATATCCTGAAGATCCACATAGAGGGAGCATGAGAGTCAGTACAGAGTCTGAAGAACCATGCCTCTATGGGCAGGACTTGGGCCTGGTCAGTTTGGATTTAAGCAGAAGCAGGTCTGAATCAAGAGGAGAAAGATATCCAGGAAGAGAAAGATATCCAAGGAGAGAAAGATATCCAGAGGAGAAAGATATCCAAGGAGGAAAAGGTATCCGGAGATATATCCAGGAGGAAGGAGAGAGAGATATCCAGGGAGATATCCAGAGAAGTATCCTGAGAGAGGAGGACAGAGATTCAAGAGCCAAAGAAAGGTCAGTCTTGAATGAGAGAGAGAAAGCAGGCCTGAGAATCAACGAGAGTGTTGGCCTGGGAGAAAAGTGGAGAACACAGAGGACTGGTGAGCAGAGAGAAGCTGAAGGAGCGAGGCCACCAGCCAACGACAGCCTCAGGAGTGGAGGCAAGGGCAGATGGCAACAGCTGCAGCCTTGGCACAGAGAGGTTTGTCCATATACTAAGGCAAGAGAGATATCGTGGGAGAACTTGGGCCATCCTGAGTTAGAGGACAACCGGACTAGGCCTCAAGCCTTCCCTGAGAAGGAAAGAAGAAAGCTCAAAGGTAAAGCTTCTATTACTTGCAATTGTTTGCTCAAGCCTAACATAAGAGAAAGACAAGGGAAGGAAGTTTCTCCTTGTAACAATGACATTTATAAGCAAAAGCTAACAGACAATTTCCCTAAGAGGAGAACTGTAAATACTAAGCATTGTGCTGAGAGAGCTTTTAAAACTATAGCTGATGAGGAGCCATTGTTTTACCCAGTGGCCAGAAACCGACGCCCTAACCTAACTACCAGACACTGGGAAACTGTACGGCACGCTTTTAAAAAGCCAGAGTTCAGTTATGCAGAAGCCTCAGACTCAGAGCTATCAGACATAGAATTTATGCAAGTGGAATCTGCAGGTGAAGAGTCTGACGAGCCGATGGAATGTACATATTGTACAGCAGTGAAGCTGTAGTTTATTTCTAGCTCCATGAATGCATAAGTGAATGCAGTGTTTTGTCTTACCTTAAATTACTGTGAAGTTAACAGCCATTACTTTGACCGTTTCATTTGTGCTTTAAACCTGATGCAAGGACTTGTTCAGTTGTGTTACTTTCCAAAGCCGTTTATCCTGTTTTTGAACCATTTTTGTGCAAAGGGGAAATAAAGCCTTTTTCATTTTTCCCTCCATTTTCGTGTGAACTTGTTCTTTTTGGGAAGTTGGTAACGAGGCCGGCACAAGGGACTGCTACCCTTGACCCTCGCACCTGTCCAACCCCAATCACCATAATCTTGTGCGCTCCCCAGCCCTTCCGTGGAAAACTACACCGCCACCAGGGGGGGCTGCGGGGGACATAAGTGGCGTAGTTTTCCACGGAAGGGCTGGGGAGCGCACTCTTGTTCAATTTTTCTCTGGTGAACACCCAGCTCCACATTCTCCTGTGGCTATCAATTGTTCCAACTCACCTTTTTAGTTGGGGAAAGAAAGATGATCCATGCTGTTGGAGACTTTGTGGGCTGCAGGGAGACTTATTAGATATATGGTGGTCCTGCCCTAAACTACAAGGCTTCTGGTCCAATATTTATGACTGTATTACCAATGTACAATTCCCCTTTTCAATTGAAGCATGTGTGTTGGGTTACCTTTCCCTGGATTTTCTACTTGAGGGCCCATGCAGGCTTTCTAACTGTTTGCTTTTGATGGCTCAATGTATTATAGCATGCCACTGGAAGCAAGCTTGGCCACTCTCACATGCAGAGTGGATGGTTAAAGTTTGGGACATCTACTGTATGGAGAAACTTATGTCTGACTTATGCAGCAAGCCTGATACAACTCAGAGTTTGTGGACCACTTTCTTGAAACTAGAAGCTGATGCCTGCTTGTGCTTTTCAATCATGATAGTGGCTTGTTTCTTCACCTGGATCTTGGACCCCTTCTTCAGGCCTTAAGATCTGTGATTTATCCCATTTCTCCTCCTCATGGTGTATCTTCAGCTTGCCTTGCACTGATGGGAGCCGTTTTTGCTCACCTTATGGGGTGGGTGTCTCTTCAGTGATCCTTACCTTATTCTCCCTTGACTGCATTATGTCCCATCGGTTGGTATGTTGGAATACGGTGTTTTTACTTGTTCTAGGGGTTGGAGGAGGGGATAGGGAGGGGTGAGGTTGGAGGGTGGGTGGGTTGGGGGGGGGGGTCTTTTAACTTCTAAGATTTCTGGGACTAAGGATGTTTTGTCAAGTTTCTGATCACTCATTTTAAACATTTCAATTGTTTTATTTTTATTTATTCCTTTATTGCTGGTTGAACTGCAGGGCCAGCCTAACCTCTAGGCAAACGTGGCAGTCGTCTAAGGTAGCAACGTCTGAAGGGCAACAATTGCAGGCCATTTAAAGGTAAATAACAGATTTTGACAGCCAGAGGGGGCGTAAAGCTTGAGGTTTGCCTAGGACTCCTATACTTTGAATAAACTCTAGGGCCGGCACTGTTGAACTGTATCGGTAGGTACATATAGGATGTACATCCTATAGCTGCTTGCTTCTGCTGACGTTAGCAGATGTTGTATTACTTACTTTGATCAATAAAAAATTTATGCACAAAAAAAAAGCAGTGGGGCTAGCACAAACCCCTGGGGTACTCCACTATTCCTTTAGCCCTACTCCCTGTTTTCTATATTTTAACCAGTTCCAATCTAGAATAGTACACTGCCTCCTATCCTGTGACTTTAATTTCCCCAAGAGTCTCTCATGAGGGACCTTGTGAAAGGCTTTCTGAAAAGCCAGATACACTATATAAATCGGCTCACCTTTATTTATCTGTTTATTCACAACTTCAAAGAGATTAGTGAGACAAGACGTCCCTTGCCATGTTGGATTTCTGCTATTAAGCCATGAGTATTTACATGTTCAGTAATTTTGTTTTATATAATGGTTTCTACCATTTTGACGGTGCAGATTTCAAGCTCACTGGTCTATAGTTTCCTAGATCAGCCCTGGAACCCTTCTTAAAACTTGGCTTTATACTGGCCCCTCTCCAATCATACTTATCTTTTTATATTTCCTTCGGGCTATCTGGTTTTTTTTTCATCATGCACTTTTCTCCTGCATGTTTCAGGTTACCTTCTGCTGTGTGCTATGTGTGTGTGTGTGGGGGGGGGGGGGGGGGGAGGGGGTGAGCCAGGCTTGTTTGCCAAAGGGTTTTGCAGAGGTTGTGTTAGCCAGGGAAAGTTTGCCCAAGGTTTTTTTTTAATATTAATAATCTTTATTAAGATATAAATAGGAATTACAATCAAGTCCACATCAAGGGGAAAACAAGGAGGAAATACAAAGTAATACATCCTTACGTTCATAATAACAAGAAACAATATAAGTAAACACTAGGCCAGGGGTCACCAACCTGTGGCCCGCGAGGTCCCTTCGTGCGGCCCGCGAGGCTCTACCCCGGTGCGGCCCGCCAAGGAATTTACACGATGGGGAGCGAGGAGGAGCTTACCTTCCTGTTCCCTGCAGGTCTCGTCATCAGTCCAGTGGAGAACGCCGTTTCCCTCGCCGTCCCCTGCTGGGATATTGGGTTTCAGCTGCATTCCAACCCAGATGGCTGCTGGGGGACGGGGCCACCCGGCCGTCCCGTCCAATCAGCACGGACCCCCAGGGAGATTGACAGCCTTACCCAGTGTCTTGGTTTCAGGGCAACATGGCGTGGAGCGACAGGCAGGAGCTGTTTTGTAAGCAGCTGCATAGGTTGGCTGTGGAAACTCCGATTTTGACTCCCTAAACAGCCTTTGGGGCAGCAGCTGTGAGTAACCTGGTCAGTGCATCGCAAGACTTGCAGCAGGGAGCCGGGGCTATGGCTCTGTCCCGGTCAGAGCTCTGGGGAGAAGGAGTTCACTAGCAATGTCTCTTCGTGCGGCCCTGCTTCAGTTAACGTGTGCTAACAAGCAGCCCAGCGGGTGTCAGACGCTTGTGCTGGTTAACAAGGGGGGTGCGGCCCGCGAGGTTCCCGGAAGTCAGCTGTGCGGCCCGTGGCCCTCTGGAGGTTGGTGACCACTGCACTAGGCCCATGAAAAATATACAATATGGCCCTAATTACATGGAAAGTAAGAAGAGACATCCTAATCACTTTCTTTACTGGACAGGAACACTTCCAACTGATCAGATTCCATAAATACATACTTAGTCTGCTCATAAATCAAAATACACTTGCATGGATACTTTAAAAAGAAAGAAGCACCTATTGCCATGGCGCGAGCCTTTAACAAAAGAAAAGCTTCCCTCCGCCTTTGTGTAAGTCAACAAACATCTGGAAAAATTTGAATCGTGCTACCACAAAAGACCTGATTCTTCTTAGAGAAGTATAACCACAAAATTAAATTTTTACCCATTAAAGACACGAAAGAAACAATTAAGGTAGCACACTGATTAATCTCATCAGTAGAAGACTCCAAAAAAGCAGAAACATCTAAAGAAACATTTTCTGCATCCCTGGCAATTGGAGAAGAGGCTTCCATGGCAGACAATACAGGAACATAATAAACAGAAGAAAATTTTATAGGATTAACATCTTCAATTAATAGAACCTCTTTAAAATACTTATGTAACAATATGGTTGGAGATAAATAATGAGTGTGTGGAAAATTCAAAAACCTTAAATTTTTGGTGTGAATTTTTTTTAAATGAGTACATTGATTCTTCTTCAGAGTTAGCAGTACAAGATTCTTCTCAATCTGGAGCTACCATGGTTTTGTTGGGAACAGCATCCATTTCCGCCCCAGCAGTCATTTCACCTTAGCAAGCAAAGAAACACCATAAAAAGCAGAAACCTTTAGTTTCAGCACCAGAGACAGCTCAATCTACTGTTTCTGGGTAGGCTGAAGCGGGTTTTTCCCTGGAGTTTATTCTAGCTTTGCACAAAGCCTTTTTACTAAAGAGAACGCTTGGGGTACACATTTACAAGGCTTCTGGGTCAGAAAATTTGCCTAACACCCTGCAGGAGACCCCTCTTGCTGTGGAGATTCCTCCAGCTAAAAAGAAATGTATTGAAGATGATTCTGGAAGGGGCAGCGGACCTCTGGGGGCAGACATTGGCTACTAAACTAGAGGAAGGAGATATCCCACAAGGGGAGGATCCCAATGTGGTTAGAGTTTTCAACAAGGAGGAGCTGGCTGCGCTGATTGTGCACTTGATTGCTGCATTTAACATTATACTGGCTCCTGCAGTAGTAGAGGAGCCACTGGAGGACCCACTTCTGCAGGGGTTTATGTCCTCACAAATTACCTCTCTGGTGCACAGAGTCATCAAGAAAATGATAGAAGCAGAATGGGAGGTGTCGGAGGCCAGCCTTAAAGGGGGTCAGATTATGAGCCGTCTGTACCTTATTCCTCAGGAGGAAAGAGATCTGTTTCAGATGCCTAAGGCAGAGGTCAAAAGAACTCCCATTCTGGTAGAAGATGGGGCATGTTGAAAGATCTTCAGGACTGCAAGTTGGAGACCTTTTTAAAGCAAGCATTTGATACTAGTGCTCTGACTCTTCAGGCTTCAATCTGTGGGGCTTATGTGACCAGGGCTTCCATTCACTGGATTCAAGGTTTGTTGGAATTGCAAGCTGCTGCACCAGAAGTGGCTAAGTTGAAGTCAACCTTGGCTTACCTGGCTGATGCTTTTTATGACCTGGAACGAGCTTCGGTCAAGACCATGGCTTTGATTATTGTGGCCAGGCACTTTCTGTGGTTAAGAAACTGGTCAGCTGATGTGTCTTCAAAGGCTAGACTCAGGAAGCTTCCATTTAAGGGCAAGCTACTTCTCAGAGAACCTCTGGTCAAATTGGTTAAAGATCTGGGTGAGTCTAAGGGTGTTCTGTTGCTGGAAGACAGTTTTGAAGGGCCAAAGAAGGGGAATGCTGCAAGGGGTCAGCCTAGGGATTTTAGAAAGTTTCTATCTACTCTTTTTGACCATTTTCAGTGAGGTCAGTATAATTTGAGAGGCCAGAACTTTCAAGGCTACAGAGGTGCCAATAGGGGGTACCTCTCCATCCCTGCAGTTCCTTCCAGAAAGTCCCAATGAAATGAGGCAAACCCAGGCAGGAGTAGTTCCAATAGGTGGTCATCTTAAACAGTTTTACTCTACCTGGGTGTCTATTATGACCAACCAATGGATGATACACGTTATCAGAGAGGGGTACGCTTTGGAATTGGCTCATCCTCTCTCAGAGGCCTTCATGCAGTCTCCTTGCAAAACTTGCTCGAAACAACGGGGTGGTCCAGGATACATTACAATGGATTCTGGACCTCCAGGCTGTAGTACCTATTCCAAATGACCAATGTGGATCCAATCGATACTCCATTTACTTTGTGGTCCCCAAGAAAGAGGGTATTTTCTGTCCCATCTTAGACCTCAAGCATGTAAACTGGGCCCTTCCGATGCCACATTTCCATATGAAACCTTGCGTTCTGTAATAGTGGTGGTCAGGAAGGGAGAGTTCCTCTCAGCACATACCTTCACATCCCAATGCGACCAGACCATCAGCAGTATCTGAGGTTTGCAGTAGTGATGGGACATTATCAGTTCTGGGCATCGCCATTCAGTCTGGCCATGATGCCTCTGGCCTTCACCAAAATAATGGTGGTCCTGGCCGCAGCTCAGAGACAGGAGGGCATGTTGGTTCATCCACATCTTGATGATTGATTGATCAGAGCAAAATCAAAAAGCAAAAGCACTGCTGCAATCCAGCAGGTGATGGAATTCCTCTGGAGTCTCAGCTGGGTGGTCAATTTAGCAAAGAGCTAGCTCAATCCAGTGCTGGATCTAGTCTATCTGGGAGTCCACTTCAACACCAAGACAGGGCTTGACTTCCTCCTGGGAGAGTGGGTGCAGAAGATTCAAGCTCAGGTATAGTATTTTCTTGGCATGATGTTGCCTTTGGCGTGGTGCTATCTTCAGCTCCTGGGCTCCATGGTGGCAGTCTTGGAGCTGATACCCTGGGCACAGGTTCACAGTGGCCCTCTTCAGCAGGCTCTGCTCTCTTGTTGATCTCTGCAACTACATCCACATTCAAAGCAGCTGGTCTGCCCATTGGACACCAGACAGAGTCTTCTCTGGTGGCTGTGGATGGAGTACCTTGTGGCGAGAATGCCACTAGAAACACAGAACTGGATTTTGGTGATAAAAGATTCCAGTCTCATGGCTCTGTCCTAGGAGGAGAGCTTTTGTTCTATCAATTGCCTGGAAATAAAGGCAGTGTTTCTGGCTCTTCAGTTTTTCCTCCCTCTGATTCATGATGACAGTAGCATACATCAATCGTCAGGGGGGCACAAGCATTCTGACATTTGCATAAGAGATTCATCCTCTATTGCTGTGTGTCACCTTTTGAGCCTTTCCTTTGCGCTTACCTTTGAGCTTCCTTGAAGGAACTTACCTTGAAGGGAATTTTTTTGTTGGCAGTCTGTTTGGTGCATCAAATTTCAGAGCTTCAGGATCTATCTTGTAGGGAGCCCTTTCTGGTATTCTCTGACAAAAATGTGGTGCTGAGACCAGATCCGTCCTTTTTACCAAAGATAGTGTTGCATTTTCACCTCAATCAAGCCATGACCCTTCCAATTTTTAGTGGTTTGCAGGATTCTGAGGAGGACCATAAGCTGCACTGTCTGAATCTGCGCAGGATCTTATGTTGATATCTTAAGAGATCGGAGTTATTCCATTAGTCCGATCATCTCTTTGTTTTGTTTGGGGGGGGGGGCTGCGCAAGGGTGAAGCAGCTTCCGAGGCTTTCATTGCCTGTTGGGTCAAGAATGCAATTGCCTTTGCCTATTTGCTAAAGAGTAAGCTAGTTCCAACTGCTCTGAAGGCACATTTGAAGAGATTTGAATTGGCCTCCTAGGCAGATTTTAGCCTAGTTCCACCATCTGACATTTGCAGGGAGGCCACTTGGTTGTCCTTGCATACCTTTATGCACATTACTGTCTGGATGTACAAGCCTCAAATGATGTGCATTTTGGGGCTTTGGTACTTCAGGCCAGACTCATAGGTCCCTCCCAAGATTAGTTACTGCTAAGATGTAATAAGGCAAATTAAACACATACCGGACTGGACTTGAGGTATGATAAGGAAGGCAAAATAAGATCTTACCTTCTAATTGTCTTTACTTGAGTCCATCTAGTCAAGTCCAGGATCCTCCCTGTAGGAACAACTTTCTATGTTTTGAAAAGGAGAACATCACTATACACTGTGGAGTCCTCTTGGATATTTCATTACTTTATGTCAAGTATGACCCTGGCTTCTTGCCTTCTTCTCACCCTGTAAATAGTTCTAAAAGTATTTTTTTTGTAAAACAAGTATTTGCGGGAAGGGGATAGGTTGTACCCTCAGGTTTGTATACTGGGAAATTTGCCAATGTTTGTAACCTTACTATGCTCTCTTGGAGCCTGCTTTGTCAATAGGATACTGATCTCTGGAGCCTATGGAGGGAACTCTTGTACGATGACATCAGGAATCTGACATGCTCAGTCCCCAGCTGTTGGTAGAGGCTGATAACCACACGTACTGGACTGGACTAGATGGATTCAAGGAAAGACAATTAGCAGGTAAGGTCTAATGTTGTCATATTTCTCATACAAAGTAATGCTCCCTGTGACCTCCATTCAACTAGAACAAATCTGCCATTATCAGTGCTCTTTCTATTGATGTTCTATTTGCAGTATCTTCAGGGGGATTATGCATAATATTTTGCTTGAGAAAATTCTGCCATACAACCATATCTATTTTCAGAAAATATAACTTGAGGAGGGATTCCTTTTTGCTGAATCACTATCCTTCTCATCATTTCCCTTCAGGGACATTATCTGATCATAAAGAATCCTGTGACAAATTATACTTTCCAAAATTGGATAATAGTCCACAGATATAGTAAGCATAAATCCCTTTGATCTAAAACACCATCATGGGATGCAGTAATTTACAAACACATATAAGTTCATTTCCAGATAATTTTTTTTTCTATTTACTTCTTCCCCCCTAACTCCCCCCCCCCCCATCTCTCTTCTATCTCTTTTGTTATCCTGGGCCCCTTCTCTTCTGTTTTTACACGTTCACAAATTGTTTTTCCTTTCTGATCTGCACTAGACAAATGTTTCCCTTTTCACACTCCTCTGATGACCACTTTGGTTTTAAACCTGTCACAATCCTCATCTACCTACCTTCTCAGAATCTGTCCTACAGTTCCTGAAATATTTTATTCCTTCTTCCTATTGTAAATTCCTCTATGATCACTCTCATACCCTTACCACTATTTCACGTTTCTATACCTGATTTTCTTTTTCCTGTTTTTTTTTCCTTTATTGACTACTTTATAGACAATCCCCTTTTCTTATGGGATTTGGCAAATGCATTAATCCTTCCTCCTGTCTGATCTCCACATTATTGTCTGCAGCATTTTTTGTAAATGATATAAGAATTTGACTCGGTCTCTCAAACTAAACTGTGGCTCCTACCTTTTCCATTCTTTAAACACAGAGCCAAAGATACCCCACATTTGTTGGATAGGAGGCCGAGAACATCAGGTTTTATATATTTATCTATCATTATAGATAGAGATACACACACACACACACACACACATATATATATATATATATATATATATATATATATATATATATATACAGTGTGTATATCTATCTATCTAATTTGTTCTACTTTTGTTCTGAGCTCCAACTAATAGGATATGTGTTTATATATCTCTATATAAATTTCAGATTTTAAAGCAGATTAATTTACCATAGAAGTCATAGCACTGCAGGCAAGTAACTCCCATGGTAAAGGAATAATTCTGCATGTGATCAATCTTGCAAGCTGCATTATTCCAGAGAAACAGAGAAAAATGACAACAGATCAAGACCAAATGGCCTATTCAGTCTGCCTTTTCATTTGTACTAGAGTTCCTCTGTGTTAGTCCGTCCTTTTTTCAATTCAGATACAGTCCTCGTCTCTACCACCTCCAGTGGAAGACTATTCCATGCATCAACCATTCTCTCCGTAAAGAATGAGTTCCTTAAATAACTCTCTAGTCTCTGCCCTTTCAACTTTATCCTATGCACCCTTGTTGCAGTTTTCTTTCAACTAAAAGAGTCTCTCCTCCTGTGCATTTATGCCCCAGAGGTATTTAAATATCTCTATCATATCTCCCCTCTCCCTCCTTTTTTCCAAAGTATACATATAGAGATCTGTCCCTATATGTCTTGTGATGAAAACCACTGACCATTTTGGTTGCTACCCTCTGAATTGACTCTATCCTGTTTATATTCTTTTGAAGATACAGTCTCCATAACTACATATAATACTCCAAAAGAGGTCTCACTGAAGACTTAAACAAAGGCATGATTATCTCTTTCTTCCTGCTGGCCATTCTTCTTCTTATTTACTAAAGCATCTTTCTAGCTTTTGCCATCACCTTTTCAACCTTTTTAGCTACCATAAGATCAACAGACACAATCACCCACAGATCCTGTTCTTCTTACATGGACAGAACTACTTCACTCCCTATATGCCCCTAGGATGTTTGCAGCCCAAATGCAAAACACTGCATTTTTTAGCATTAAATCTCTTAATATGGAACTTTGAATCATGTAGCTATAGTTTAGGTTGTTATTCCCTAAGTGCATAACTTTGCACTTCTTCACATTAAATTCCATCTACCATTTGGATGCTCAGTCTCCCAGTTAATCAATTTTGCAATTTTTCAAAATCCTTGCGTGAATTAGCAACTTTGAATAATTTTTTCACCTGAAAATTTGATCATCTCACTTCTTGTTCCCATTTCCAGGTCATTTATAGATATATTAAAAAGTGGTGGGCCTCGTACGTATCCCTATGGTACTCCAATAACTAATTTTCTCTGCTGAGAAAATTGACCATTTAGCCCTATTCTCTGTTTTCTGTCTTTTTTCCAGTTCCCAATCCATAATATGGCACTGCTTCCTATCCCATGACTTTTTAATTTTGTTAAGAGTATCTTATAAAGGACTTTGTCAAAGGCTTTCTGAATATCCATACACATTATAGGGATCGTTTTAGAAGCCCTATTCTTGAGCTGGACATCTGAAAATGGAGACTTAGATATGTAAATAATGAAGACATCACCAGAACCATTTTAGAAAGCCGGGGCATCTTCAGGGTGATAGCATCTATGCCACATGGGGGCATGGCAGAGCCATGTCTGGGACATTCCAGAAAAGATTAATCTGGGTGCCTGATTTCAGAAATGATGGGCAAGTCTAAACCCACCAATGGTAGCATCCATGTTTATTCCTGCTCCAGGGCACAAATAAACATCAGACATGCTCTCATTCTGCCACCAAAACACCTGGATGGTGTAGAGAAGTAGCTACTGATATCCGCTATACTTTGCATGACCATAAAGAAAACTGAAGGGAAACTTGTTTTCTGATCGGCATGCTGATGCACATCTCCACTTGCAAAATAGAAGGCAAGGGAAATGTATACAGCATGGGATAGATGTCCCTGTCCTAAAATTTTGTCACAGTATCTATGTGACCATGGCTACCACTGCCATCCATTTCAAACATATGCAAGTTTCTGAAACTGGGCTGGCCTTTTTTCATACGTTATATCCCAGATTGCACCTAAACATCTTTTTCTAAAATGTGCCTTCACATCAATCATTTTTATCTACATATTTCTTCATACTTTAAAATTTTTATTTGAAGATTTGTAAGACAAGACTTCTCTTTGTTAAATCCATGTTTGCTTTGTCCCTTTAAAACCATTACTATCTGTATATTCAGTAACTTTATTCTTTATAATAGTTTCTACCATTTTGCCTGGCATTGATATCAGGCTCATCATTCTGTAGTTTACTGGTTCATTCATGGAACTCTTTTTAAAAACTGAAGTTTAAACATAGAAACATGATGACAGAAAAAGACCACATAGCTTATCTAGTCTATCCATCCATATCAACCACTACAACAGTCCCCTTTTTTCCTTTAGAGATCCTCTGTGTTTGTCCCATGCTTCTTTGAATTCAGATATTGTCCAGACCTCTATCACCTCCACTGGGAGACTATTTCATGAATCCACCACTCTTTCCATAAAGAAATATCTCCGCATATCACTCCTGAATCAATCCCCGTTCACCCTCATCACATGTCCCCTCGTAGAAGAGCTTGCTTTCAATTTAAAGAGGCTATCCTCCTGTGCATTTATGCCACAGAGGTATTTAAAAATCTCAGTCATATCACCTCTATCCTGCCTTTCCTCTAAGGTGTACATATTAAGATCCTTAAGTCTGTCTTCATATGCTTTATAAAAAAGACCACTAACCATTTTAGTAGCCACCCTCTGTACTGACTTCAGCTGTTTATATCCTTTTGAAGATGCGGTCTCCAGAATTTCACACAATGCTCCAAATAATGTCGTGCCAAAGACTTATACAGAGGCACTATATCCTTCTTTCTTCTGCTGGCCATTCCTCTCCCTATGTATCCAAGCATCCTTCTAGCTTTTGGTGTCATCTTTTCTACCTGTTTACCTAATTTAAAATCATCAGACACAATCACGCCTAGGTCCCGCTCTTCTTTAGTGGACAAAAGTACTTCACCCCCTATACTATACTATATCGCTCTCTTTGATTGCTGCAGCCCAAATTCATGGCCTTGCATATTTTAACATTAAATCTCAGCTGCCAAATTCTAAACCATTCTTCAAGCTTAGCTAGATCCCCCCTTATGTTATCTACACCTTCCTGTGTGTCTATTCTATTGCAGATTTTGGTATCATCCACAAAGATTCAAACCTTACCCAACAGCCCTTCCGCTATATCACTAACAAAGATGTTAAAAAGAATCAGACCAAGGACAGATCCCTGCGACATACCACTGGTAACATCCTTCTCCTCAGAGTGAGCTCCATTTACCTGTACCCTTTGACGCCTCCCACTCAACAAATTTCTAAAGCAAGCAATAACTTTAGGGTCCATCCCTAGGAGGTGCTCAGTTTGTCTATAAGTCGCCTGTGAGGGACGGTGTCAAAGGCTTTACTGAAATCCAAATACACCACATCTAGGGCTCTCCCTCGGTCCAACTCCCTAGTCACCCAGTCAAAGAAATAAATCTGATTTGTCTGATAAGACCTGCCTCTGGTGAATCCATACTGCCTCAGATCCTGTAAACCGCTGGACTCCAGAAACTTCACTATTATCTCTTTCGGCAGCACTTCCAATAATTTACTTACCACCGAAGCTAAACTAACTGGCCTGTAGTTTTCAACCACATCCTTGCTTCTGCTTTTGAGTAAGGGACCACATGTGTCTCTCTCCAGTACTTTGGCACCACTCTTGACTCCAAAGAGGCACTGAAAAGATCAGTCAGTGGAGCTGCTAGAACGTCCCCAAGTTCCCTCAGTATTCTAGGGTGTATCCCATCTAGTCCCATCACTTTGTCTACTTTAAGTTGAGCTAGTTTCTCACAAACACAGTCTTCTGAAAATTGTTCAAGATGCCCCTCACTTCTGTTCCTGTTTGTGGGTGTTTTCTGAGGTCCTGCTCCTGGTTCTTTATCTGTGAACACAGAACAGAAATATTTGTTAAGCAATTCTACTTTATCCTCATCAGCTTTTACATATTCCTCCCCTTCACCCTTACGTCTGACAATACCACTTTTGCCCTTCCTCTTCTCACTAACATATCTGAAAAATTTCTTATCCCCCCCCCCCATTTTATTGCATTAGCTATTTCCTCCTCTTTTTGAATCTTTGCTTTCCTGACTACTTTGCTAGTTTCTCTAAGTTTTTCCAAATATAGATGCCTGTTATCCTCTCTCTGTGATCTCTTGTATTTCTTGAAGGACTCCCTCTTTTTCTTCACCTTTTTAGCTACTTCTTTCGAAAACCATAGCGGTCTCCTTATCCTTTTATCTTTATTTACCATGTCAACAAAAAGGTTGGTTGCCCTTAAAATATCCCCTTTCAGTTTTGCCCACTGTTTTTCTACATCCCCAGAAGTTTCCATCCTGCTAATGACTCCCTGAAGTATTGGCCCATCTTGGCAAAGTTAGTTTTCCTGAAGTCTAAGACCATCGCTTTTGAATGGATTCTAACAGCCCTAGTCCTACTACTGGCCCACACCATCTGGTGATCACTGGATGCAAAATGATCTCCCACTATAACATCAGAAACACTTTCACCATAGGTAAGTACCAAGTCCACTATGGCTCCTTCACGAGTGGGTTCTGTTACCATTTGCCTGAATAGTTCTCCCTGTAGAGAATCCAGGATCTCCTTACTTCTAGAAGATACTGCAGCAGGAATGTGCCAATCAACATCTGGCATATTTAAATCTCCTATCAGTAGCACTTCCCATTTCCGTTCACCTCTTCCTCCTGTGAGGGAGGTCTGTATATCACGCCAATGCATATACATTTCTCTTTCCCTCTTTCTAGTTTAACCCACTATGCCTCTTCTCTCTCTTTTAAGCTTTGTAGTTCCAAAGCTTTAATATTATTTTTACATATAGTGCCACTCCTCCTCCCCTTCTTCCTACCCTGTCCTTTCTGAATAAAGTATAGCCTGGTATAGTTACATCCCAGTCATGGTTTTCTGTGAACCATGTTTTTTTAACTGCCACTAAATCCAAGTCAGCCTCTCCCATTAAAGCTTCAACATCTGGGATCTTATTTCTCATGCTACGGTCATTTATACATACCGCTTTCCATATGTTGTTCCTGTTACCCTTTTCCATAAAGGTATTTAATGTTTCATTTACCTGGGGGCTTTCACTTACCTGTGGGCTTTCTTCACCCATCCCCAACGAATCTAGTTTAAAGCCCTCTTCAGTAGATTAGCCAGTCTGCTACTGAAGACATGTCAACCCTTCTTGGACAGATGGATGCCATCTCTGCTCTACAACCATTGGAACAGCATCCCATGGTCCAGGAAACAAAAACGCTCTCAATGACATCATCCACGCAGCCATGGCCACCCTCCAATCTTCAGATACTATAGAAGATTTTAATGATCGTTTATAAATTATTAATAGTAGGTCTGCTATTTCATTTTTTAGTTTTTTGAGAACTGTGAGATGTAGGTTAACTGGTCCAGGTGGTCTGTTGCTCTTTAGTTTGTTTAATTTGCCTTATTACATCTTAAAGGTTCACCAAGATTTATTTTAGTTCCTCCAAATAATTACCTTTAAATATCATTTCTGGGATTGGTATCTCCCCTATATTTTCTTCAGCAAAGACTGAAACAAAGAATTCATTTAGTCTCTCTGCTATGGCCTTCTTTTCCTTAGTGACCCTTTTTTTGTTGTTTGTTTGTTTTTTTTATTGGGGGGGGGGGGTTGTATATAATTTTTTATTAGGCAAAGGAGTAGTTTTACAACTCCCCACAACAGTAACAAATTGGGGGCATATAGGAAACAACACAAGACATGAAGACCAGGTACATAAGTGTAAGAACAAGTGCAAAGAAAGATTCACCAAACTCCCAAGGGAGATCTTCCAAACAGTAACTTAGGAGGCACCCACATTCCTTAAGTGCCTCCCTAGGTAGAACCATCCCTCCCCGGCCTCCCACAACTTTCACTACCAATCTGACACAGCACAAATAGGGGAGCAGTAGATTAAGAAGGGAGAGACACATCCCGTACCATATAAAAGGATAGGTGTTTCCCTTCATCACTCCTCCCTAGGAAGATATCACGAACCTTGAAAAAGTGTGAACCCTGGAGATGGTGGCTTAAGGCTCAACCCCACTTGGGAAGACATACATTTCAAATGTAATATACACTGCCACCTACCCCTTGCCTCTCCGATGATACCCCCTACCAAGAAACACATGTAATGTAAACATAGTACCTCACAATAAATCATAAACCAACCATAAGCATTCCATGAGTATAGCCCCAGCACACCCTGTGCAGTTCAAAAGTTCCCCCCAAGCACACCATAGGAGGACTAGCCAAAGCAACCCAGAACCAATGACACCAGAAGTCAAAACACAGCAGCAGCTGGTAGGCCAGTCCAGTAGATGCATGAGAGAAGATAGGCAGATATATAGCCTATCAAGTAAGAATTGGGGCTTCTATATGAAGAAACCCAGCCCAAAGTGCTGAATCCTTCTCTGATGACCCTGTGAGTTTCTCCATTTAGTAAATGTTCCAAACTTTAGCTATCCATTCCGCTAGTGTAGTAGGTACAACCCTCTTCCAATACTGAGAAATAACACTGCATACTGCTAGGAGTAGGCAGCTGGAGAGATGCCGTGGTTCCTGTTCCAAAAGATCCAGAGGCGAAAACCCCAGCATGCAGAATTCAAGTGAGAAATGAAGTAAGTCCTAAAATCTGACACGTTCAAGTGTGCATCTAGGACCAGAAGTCCTGGATCTTGGGACAGAACAACCACATATGTTCCAGATCCCTCTGCCTCCCACAATTCCTCCAACAGAGTGGGTCGTCTCCTCTGCCCCATGTAAAAAGATTGACTGGGCTGACCGACATGTGCAATAATATACACAGTTGCATGTTAATTAAAGACAGGGATATCAAGAAAGAGTGGGAATACTTACAAATTTCATTGGGTTTGTCCCCTAGAGCTATATTCTAGCCCACTCTGTAGGAGAGAACCCCACTAAAGTGCAAGGAAGGACTTCAACCATGTGGTTTCAAAAAGGAATTGCTCCCAGGCTCTGGGAAGAATGCACATATCAGATTTGTGAGGGAGAGTCCCAAGACACTGTCACAGTTGAAAGTATTGGAAAAGATTTAACAGGGTGCTCCAAACATCTTCCAACTTACTTTTGGAGGCAAAGGAAGAACCCTCAAAAAGTGATTATATTCTTAGGACTGGCCAAGATTCCCACCAAAATCTCTCACAAAAGTAAAAGAAGACACTGGGATAAAGGGAGACAATTTTTGTCATTTACAAAGCTCATGCCCAGCCTTCCACATGGGTGCCAAGAAAGAATGGAAAAGAGCCCTATGAATATCCATTGTCTCCTTAAGAAAGAGCAGCATTTTAAGGGGGATGGGATCATCCATGCCCCTTCAAAGCATACTCAATCAGAACCTGAGTTAGTCATCCAGAAGAATACTTCTCACAGGCATGAGCACCGATACTAGTTCTGGATCGGAAACCATAGGCCCCCATTTTTCCTTAGGCCTCGTGAGGGTCATACAGCTGACTCAGGGTTTTCTACCTTGCTATACATAAGTCCTGAGCATTCTCCTGAGTACCTTAAAGAAACATCATGGAACTTGAATCGGTAACTGCATGAACAGGAAGAGGAACTTTGGGAGGATCAGCATCTTTACTATGTCGATGTGCTGCGGAGGACTGCAGAGAATCCAGTTTTTATGAGAGCTGATTTAGGAATATGCTATAATTAAATGAATAAAGGCAGGAGAGAGATCTCAGGATTTGGATGCTAAGGTATTTGAAGTGATCCACTGGGGAAGACGTCTCTGTGAGGTGGCGCCACAGTTAAGCAAGTGAGGAGAGCAGACTTCTGTTTGTTTACTGTAAATCCAGACACCCTATTACAGGGATCAAAGTGGCTGGCTCACAAAGATATATAAGGGTGTCATTGGCATATAAAGATACAGTGTATATACACCCACCCAAGTTTATGTCCATCTATACTGCCCTCTTATGGATGTGGCAGGCACAATAGTGAGTGCAAAGAATAGAGGTGAGAGTGGACAACCCGGTTGGATCCCATGCCCCAATCAAAAAGATTCTGAGTGGAAACCATTAACTAACACTGAGGCTGTTGGTCTAGTATACATGGCCTCTACCCAACCACACATATTAGGCTGAACCAAAATTGATGGAATACCTCCAGCAGATATGCTCACTCAACCTTGTCAAAAGCCTTTTTGGCATCAAACAATAGGATCACACAGTGTTCCACTCTGCCTCTGACTCCATGGAGAATATTAATCAGCCATCTGACATTTTCAAACCCATACCTGTGCTTCATGAATCCCATCTGGTCTGGGTGGATAAGATCCTGTAGTTTCTTTTCTTTATTTAGCAAAGAGATGGGTCTATAGTTACTGCAGAGTAATGGATCTTTTCCTTCTTTGGGCAACACTGTGCTGTAAGCTTGGCAAAAAGAGTCTAGCTGCGTCTTCTGTACCCAGATGTCATTAAAGACGTCAGCCAGAACTAGGGTGAAAAGCTCAGGTAGGGTCTTGTAAATTTCGCTTGGCATCATATCTGGTCCTGGAGCTTTCTCAGCTTTAAGACTACAAATGGCTTAGCCATACTTACTGTAATGGAAAGGGGCAGTCAAGTGCCTCCTGTGTCTCCGCGGTAAGACAGGGAAGGTTCACAGCCCCCAACCACTCTCATATCTCTTCCCCTTCCACCATCAACTGAGTGGATTATAAATCTCTATAAAACTCAGCAAACACTGCAACCATTTCCAAAGATCTATAGAGAATACCCCCATTAGTGAATGTAGGGTATGTATTCTCCATTTTGTTCTCTGCCTTTTCAACTGCCAAAGGAATAAATGGTGGGCCTTTTTTATGTGTTTATAGAAGTTTCACCTACTGCAGAGCATGGTTGAGGCTACAGACTCAGTTTCCAAGGGGAGAAGTTCTCCTCTGCTATGTTCCAGTTGATGCCACACCTTGGGTCCACCACCTTTGCAGTGTTGCTTTTCTAGCTCCCCATTGGCCCAGAAGAGTTCCTTCTGCCTAGAATTCTCCCTTTTTTCAAGCCCACTTGCAAGAGATATCAGATATCAGATGGATGACTTTACCTGCCTCCCAAAATATAGAAGTGGGAACTTCCCCAGTGTCATTGAAGGATGCATACTCACTCTACCCTTTCCGTATTGTGAGAAGAAAGTCCTTATTTTTAAGAAGTCCCTTGCCCAAGGCCCATGTACGAGGAAGTGACTCCAACTCCCTCTTGTGTAGTTCCAAGGAAATGATCACATGATTTGAGACCCCCATTATTGTAATGGATGTTGCTGTGAGTATAGATAACAGGCTCCGTAAAATGAGCCAAACTCAATTCTGGAGTAACTCTGATGGGCCAATAAGAAGTAGGAATAATCTCTTTTCCCCCCATGTATTGTTCTTAAAGCATCACACAGATCTAGCTGGGTTAACAACCGATGAAGCTTGTGTGAGCTTGGAGAGGCACAACTGTTCCTTCCCATTCTGTCAAGGGCAGATAACATACAGTTGGAATCCTCTCCCAACACCAACACACCCTGTTGTCAAGATTGTACCGCATCCAACACTGCCATCAAGGATTCACCTATTTGAGAGGGGGGAATATAGACACTAGGCCTGAATTTGAGCTGGCCAGTGCTATGCGCTCTGTCTTCCTTTTAACATCTTTGTTAGTGATATAGCGGAAGGGCTGTTGAGTAAGTGTTTTCCGTTGAGTCAATTCTGAGTCTTGGCAACCCAGCCCCAGGGTTTTCTTAGCAAGGTGTGACTGGAAGTAGATTGCCAGGCCTTTCTTCCACAAAGTAAGTCTACATCACTTGATATTCCATGGTGGTAACCCATCTAAGATTTGTTTATTAATGTATGTTAAATCGATTTTGCATTCACATTTTTTAAGATGTCTAAGATAATCATATATATTCTATCAAATGTACATCCCTAAAAGTTACTAATAAAAAGACCTATAAACATATCTTACTGGGAGATTATAACAGCAATCTTTTTCACTTGTATTTAAGAGGGCCGCCACAACCATTAGGTGAACTAGGTGGCTCCATATTGCTCCAATGCTCTGGGGCGCACCATTACCCCCCCTGCTGCCCCTATCCAGGACCTGCAGCAGTGAAACAGTCACAAACAGTTCTGCAGTACTAACCTTCAACTCTTGCTGCTATGAGGCTGTTTTCATTCTGCCCCTGCCGAGATTCAATTCCTTGCAGCACCAAGGGTTGAAGGTAAGCACAGTGGGATTGTTTTTGACCATTGTCACTGCTGTAGGTCTCAGAGAGGGGTGGCAGTGGCAGAAATAGGGGCCGGGAAGGAGGCAGGAATGGGAGCTTGGTGGGGGTGGGGGTGGGGGTGGGAGGGGGGAGTGCAAGGAATGAGGTTTACCTAGGATGCCTCATCGCCTTGCGCCAGCCCTGACCTTTACCTACCTCATAGGAGGAACTGAAAGTCTATTTCAGGTATAATTAAGTCAAATCCAACTTTTTTGTCCTGACATTCATTTTGGCTATTAAAGTCACCTTCCTAATGATTCTAACAGTGACTTTTTTCAAATGCACAATAAGGTTACATATAGCAAGCATAGAGCAACAATTCTGCTTAGCCTTATTAACTATGACAGTAATTTAGATAGTATATTTGCTCATATCTTTTTCATATTTTTCATATAAACACCAAATTGCAAAAACCCTCATTGCATCTTGCCTAGGGCATAGGTAATGCTATATCTATTTGTTGGCTTTTGAAAGAACATTATAAGATTAAAGCAAAGAAACTCTGCTTACTATAGCAAGTTTATGTCCATCCCTTGTGAATCGTCTTATTTTTTATTCACTCTTTCACAGTGGCTACATATACAATTGTATCAAAGCCAACATTTTATTTCACCTCAAAGCATGCAAAGTTACATCTAGGCTTAAATATTTCAGTACATAAAACATATTATGGAGCCCAGCAGCCAAGAAACTTTAACTTCAATCATCCTTGATTGTTCTCTAAAGGATAACTTAATTCTGAAATGCATGCAGGAATTCATTGCATCAACTCTCATGGGGAAAACAACAATTTACACCATCCTTTCTACATGCATCATACAGACTATACTATATTAGCTGAAAATGTATAGCTCTTGGTTTTTGACATTTTCGGTATATTAATATGCTCTATTTTGTTTCAGTTTGTCATGTTTGATAAAGTTATATTCCTATTTGTGTGCCCTGTATTTGGTATTATTAACAGGTGCACATCTTTCAGAAATATCATAGGCAGTTAGCCATAAGCTGATACTATAGAAACTAGTTTAACGGCATTAATACAACTCTATGTGATATAAAGCACTGCTAGAAATGTACTGTAATACCTTTCATAAAGTGTCAGATGAGATAAGGCTAAAATAATAAATGTATACATCTCCTTCATGAATGCAACATTAATTAATTGGGTCAGAGAAATGAAGGAACGAGACTGCATTAAGCTCTAGTGTCATATATGAACATATTGCAGGACTCATCAGGAGACTCCAGCAAGAGAAGATGGGATAAGGGACTGTTTGCTACAGGAAAGGAGGAACATGTTGACATGCACGGATCATGACAGAGGAGTCACTGCATTTGGTCCTATAGGCCATGGAGAAACAAAACACTGTTTTGCAGGTGCCACAGGCAAAGGACATCTGTCTGCAGCCATGCAGGAAGGACGCAGGCTTCGGAGTTAAGTAATTAATCTTTTTAGCATCCTGGCCTGAGAATGGAAGAAACTGGAGGAGACAAGGAAGAAGTTTTCAGAGAGCAATTGCTGGTGATAATGGGGAGAGAGAAAGAGAGAGTGACTGCAGGTGATGATGGGGATGGCGAGATGATTACTGCTGGGATGAAGGAGAAGTTTGAGTGAGAAAAATTGTTGGGTTCATATTTATGACAGGGTTGGAGTTGGGTAATGGGAAGGCCAAATTTTCTGGGCAGAGATGATTGAATCAGGTTGAGGAGAGGTGAAATAGCAGAGACATCGATAATGAACAGGATGCTCCAGTGTTTTTCACTGGAGGACAGCTAGTATTAACCAATATATAACCATATGCTTTTTCTTATTTATATTTGTTAAAAGGGCCTGCACTTGCATTTTCCAAATTCCAGTATTCAACCGTTTAGTAATAAACACTCTTTTCACTTCATTCTTCATTTTGTTATACATGTTTGCATTCATACATACCAATATATGATCAATATCAATCATATTCACATAAACATGTTCCTATATTGGTTTTTGAAGTCTTAGGAAATCCATGCATGTAAGACTTGGCAGCATGAGTAAAGAAGCAAACATCAACTTTCTTCTTGCAAATTCCAATTCAGTGGGCATGTTCCTTCCGCAGAAAGATCAGGAAACACACATTAATTCCCTAAGAACATACTGATTAGAAAACCACAACCAACAATATTACAGATTAGAAGAGGCAATGTATTCAATAGTTTCAGTTCCATGGGAATCTTCTACTTTTCATCTTGTGTGTTCTTTCAAAAAAGTTCCATTCTCTAGACTGAGAGTTATCCTAACAGTTACATCTAGTAGAGGCCAGGGTAGAGCAGGGAGGTTGAGATAGAGTGTGACTATTATTAGCATTATTTATGTAACTTCATGATCATCATTTCCTGCTATTTGTAACAAAAAGAAAAGAGCTAGATTTACAACATAGAAAATAAATCCCATTCTTATTTTCTCTCTTTACAGATCAATATCAACCCAAGTCAAAGGAAAAAAATTAGGGTGCCACATCAGATTATTTATTTATTTATTTATTTTATTTATTTACAGTCTCTTTTATACCATGCTATTCAACATCAGTGTGGTTTACATGAAACAGAATGACTAGCACAGTGCAGCAAGCTGATCTGTGTTTACAAAGAACAGGTACTAGAACTTGGATAAAACTGGGGTAACTATTTACATCTAGGCAACACGTTATGTCGTGTCAAAAGCAATCGTAGTCATGGATGTCTTGTGGGGTATGTTGCTGTGGCTGTACTAGATGAGCTATTGGAGCGCTGTCTTCCTTGTGGTATTTGAGGAAGAGGTGGTGCTTTAATGCCTTCCTAAACTGGGTTAGGTCAGGGACTGCCCGGATGCTGGGTGGTAGGGTGCTCCACCATCTGGGTGCACAGAATCTGAAAGCCCTTTTTGCTGTTGCATGGGTGCATTGGGTTATTTCCTTCGGGATTACCAGTGTGTTGACTGCTGCAGATCTTCTGGACCTATTGGGGGACATGGTTTGGATAAGCTCTGCTAGTGATGTGGAGGAGAGCCCATTGATGGCCTTGAAAATCAGCAGTAGGGTTTTGAAAGCGAGTCTGCCATGTATAGGGAGCCAGTGGAGGTGCTTCAGGATGGGCGTAACATGATCGTTCCTAGAAGCCCCATGTAGAACTCTTGCCGCGGCATTCATCGCGAGTTGGAGCGGTTTCAGGGTAGATTGTGGGAACCCTTGTAGGATTGCATTAGCGTAATCAAAGTGCGATATAATCAACGCTAGATTGTCCGGAAGTCATCGGGCTCTAGTAGGAAGCGTAAGTGCCTGAGTGTTCGGATTTTGTGATAAATTGCTCTTGCTATGTTGCTTATGTGCACCTTCATGTCCAGTCGTTGGTCTAACGTGACTCCTAGGTATCAGATTGTGGATTTGGTTTGTAGCTCTGCCTCCTTAACCTTTAAGTGGGGTGGCGGGGTGAAGTTTTGGTTCCTCGTAATGAAAAGGACCTCTGTTTTCTTGTGCTGTATTCGGAGGTTTTGAGATTCGAGCCAGTTGGATACTGCATCAAAGCAGTCTGTCAGTGGGGAGAGGTCCAGCTGCTCTGTTGAGAATGGCATGTAGAGCAGTACATCATCTGCATATATCAAGCAGTTGACATTGAATGATCAGATGAGGTTACAGATGGGCTGCATGTATATGTTGAACATCAGGGCGGAGAGGGGGGATTAAGGATTAAGGGTTTTTTTAAACTAAAGTGAGGTACATTTTTGCACTTACTGCATGCTACGTGCAAAAAATAATGCATGATAAGTGCAAAGACTGTGTGCTAACTTCCAAGGCCATTTGAAGCATTTGCCATGCAGTTAGTGCATAGGGAAGACACTTACCGCATAGGATCATACTCCATGCCTTAGCAGAAAATGTACTGTAGGTACACATATGCTACCGACCAAGGCATGGAATGTGGGCCCCAGTGCAAAATAATAAAAAATGCAGCTGCTGTGGTGGCACAAGACAATCCTTGCTTTCAAGTGCCCACCAATATGATCCTCTTAATCCAATCCCCCCGCCCCCCACCATCAAGACCTCTCTCATCCAGACCCTCCTGACAGTCCTCTCTGGACTGCAAGATACACCCTATCAATCTCCCTGATCCAAATAAGCATTCCTACAAGCATACTCCTCAGGCTAACACCCCATCAACCCATCCTAAAAGGAAGCCACCTACCAGGAAACCCTCTAAACAGAAATCCACCACCACATTCGATAGCAAGGTGGTGGCAAAAGCCAGAAGGATGCTGGGTTGCATACAGAGAGGCATTACCAGCAGAAAGTAAGAGGTACTAATGCCACTGTACAAGTCGCTGGTGAGGCCTCACTTGGAATATTGTGTTCAGTATCTCACAAAGGATATAAATAAACTGGAAAGGATTCAAAGGAAGGTGACAAAAATGATGTTGAGCCTGCTTCAGGAGAAGTATGAGAAGAGACTTAAAGACCTAAATATGTACACTCTGGAGGAGAGGAGGGGCAGGGGAGATATGATTCAGACCATTAAATACTTAAAGAATATTAATGAACAAACAAACCTCTTCCAAAGACAGGGAAGCAGTAAAACTAAAGGGCATAACATGAAGCTGCAAGGGGGTAAACTGAAAGGCAATGTCAGGAAATACTTTTTCACTGAAAAGGTGGTGGACGCTTGGAATGCCCTCCCGATGGAAGTGGTGGGGGCAAAAACAGTGACGGAACTCAAAATGGCATGGAACAGACACAGTGGATCCCTTTATAGCAACAGTATAAAATCAAAATAAATATAACTAACTATTTCAATAAATAGGGGTGACTTACACAGAGCGGTGGGTACACCCCTAAACAAAGGCATGCAGAGTGGTGACCTGCACTGAGAGGCAGGTGCACCTACTCTTGCCGCCTTGCAGGGCAGACTAGATGGATCATACTGGTCTTTATTTGCCATCATACTATGTCACTATGTTACATTCTAGAGCCTGACTTCCTCCACCTCCAACCCCCAGGACTCCCCTGGAGGTTTTTCTGGTATTTAGTAGATCATAGCAGGAGTGTCCCTTCTGTTCTCACCTGGTAGCTACTGGGATTCCATGGTGCTTTATTATCACCATGACCCCAGCAGTACTACCGTTAGAGGGCAACTTACCATGATAGATTGACCCCTAGCTGTACTATCTCAAGACTACTGTTAGGGTCATTGCTGTCACTTTAGAACCCAGCGGTGAGAGCCATTTCTGTCTGCTTGGATGCAGTGAGCTGGAATGGAGGAGCAGGCACTTCAGAGAATGCCCCTGGATGCCAGCTGGAGACCCGATAAGATCAGGTCTCCTGTAAGGTCTGTGGCCGTAGGCATGCGATCATGGCATGCCCTAAGGGGTGTGCCACAAGGGGCATGCCTGGCTACTTGGGCACCCCTTAGGAATACTGGGGAAGTACTGGGAGTTTTCTTGGCTGTTGTGTTTTCTACTCATGGGGAAATGCAAGTGTTTTCCATTCATGGGAATGCTGCAAATTTACTTTATAGAATAATCCCCACATTTGTGCTGGAACCACATATTACAGCACAAGAGATTATCAAATTATCCTCTAAGTGTTAAGGAGACCTGTGTCATTTCAGTGAACCTTTCACTTTTTTTTGTATATCCGATCATTACCCCTTCACAAGCCACCCTCAGCATGCTTCTTATAACAGGGTGCCTAGGCTACCAAGGCACATAGGCACATATGAAATGCCTATTTTATAAAGGCAAAATATGTATTTATGTATTTTTATAAAAGCACTTCCACAATAGCTGCCACACAAAGTTACTCCTGCTCTGTGTACAGTATATCATGCTTCCGTATTTATTCTTACTATGTATTTATGGAAGACCACTTATATCACCCACCCTCGAAATACGTTTATGTTATGGATCCTTTGAAAAATCACTACTGGCTTTCTTTCCCCTACTGTTACAAATATAAGATTTTGCTATTAACCCATAAATCATTCTATTCAGGTCTTCCTATCTATCTATCTTTCTGATTTTATAATTCCTTATGTACCAACTGGAACTCTGTGCTCCCAAGGACAAACTCTTCTGGTGACCCCTTCTAATAATTCAGCAATTCATGAATCTACGAGATGCCCTGTAATCTATTTCCTAGCTCCCTCTCTGGAACTCCCTGCCTTGCTATATCAGGTTAGAGTTGTTTCTAAAAATAAAAAAAAAGCAAACTTTAAACACCTGTTGTTGTTTTTTTTTTTAGTTAGAATTCAGAGAATCCTAGATCTGTGCTCGGAACGACTGCAGCCATCAGATTTACTTTTTTCTCTGCGTTTCTATTTTCATTCCAACCCCACTTTAACTTTCTTTTTCTGTTTTTTAGCCTATTTTAAAATATATTTTGTTGTCAACTACATTTGTAAACCTCATTGATGTATTTTTGAAAGCAGTATATCAAGTATTAAATAAACTGTAAACTGTACAGTAGATATCCAAACATATACTGTATATATACCCACACCACACACATTGTCAGGAATTGCAGGAATTGTCTTTATTCTCCAAATTCTTTACACCTATTATAAAGTAAGTTCTACTTTGAGTTACAATGTAAACTGCATTGAATTTATGATAAGGTGGTATAGTAAACCCTTTAAGTAAAATAAATAAATAAAATAAAAACAAATAATTAACAAATAGCTATCAAAATTGCTGGTAAGAGAGGTGCAGAGGTGATACAAATGAGAGACCAATACAACATGGAAGTAATGAGACAACTGTCAGATAATTATTTTTATTCTAGATTGGACACAAATCCTACATCAGAATTGTAAGGCCGCGGGCCCCCGTCCACGTGGCCGCTTCTAACCGGGGGGGTGGCAGTTCGCTCGAGTACCCCCCCCCCTCGCGTTACGGCGGCGCGCGGGTCGGGTTGTGGTCCGGCGGCCTCATTGGCTCCCGTTGGCGTTTTAAACGCGCGGGAGCCAATGAGAAGGCTGGGACCTTCGGCAGCTGGGGGGTGGTGGTGCGGGGACTTGGCACTGCTCCGGCCGTTGCTGGTGTGAGGCTGGAGGCGCCGGACGTGTTTGCGGGAGCTGTGCCTAGTTGGTGGGGGGTTTTCGGCGGTAATCGTAGCTCCGTCGGGCAGCGTGTCAGCGGCTGGGGAGTCGGACGGCGGTGTCCCTGTGGCAGCGATTTATTGGCTGACGGCAGCCCCGGGCCGAGGAGCAGGGGTTATTCCCGCAGGCAAGTGTTTTCCCAGTAATTTTAATACTCATATATATCTATATTTGGCACCTGCTGTTTTTTACTGAGGCTGTTTTTTGTGCGGGGTAATTAAGCTACAAAAACTTCAAAAAAAAAAAAAAAAGATAAACAATAAATAAAAAATTAAATAAAAAAGAATTTCCAAGGTTCCTCCAGCTTTAAGCCTGCCATGTCTGGTGGAGGAAAAAAAGGGGGTCCCAGACAGAAAAAAGGGTCTGTCAAGGACAACACGGGCGGTACTGGGGCAGGTGGGGCAGCTTCCTTGGAGCGCCTAGCTCAGTTGGGGCAGGGGGGGGGGGCAGGGACAGAGCTCCTAGCCGTAGCATGGCGTCCACACGGGGTGCTAGCTCTTTAGGAGGTTCAGGGCATGAGGGGCAGGTGTGGAGGGGGTTTTCGGCTGGCCCTGTAGCTCGGGGTAGGCGAGGTAGGTCTAGGGGGCCGGCAAGAGGTGCCTCGGAGCTTAGAGAGGCTCACGGGCCTTTGGGTGGCCTGGGTGTAGCCCCGGGTCCAGTGGGGGGGTGAGGGTGCAAACCCGTAGGTGGGCGGTTCAGGTTTGGAGGCGGCAAGTCCCGGGAGTTTATCGGCTCCTGCAGGGGTAGGTTACTCGCCAGCTTGGGCGCATTGGCAAGGCGGGGGTCAATGCTCTTCCCGTGCGGAGTGGCTAGGGGCATGGCAGCCACCGTGGCCTGTGGCAGGTGTCCCTTCGCCTTTTCCTGTTTTTTCTCTGCAGGTTTCTAGCGGATGGCACAACTTGGGGCATCCTTGGATGGCTCCTGCCGAACAGACGGATGGCATCAGGGCGAGCACAGGTGGTGGCCCCGTGCCTGTCAGAACCGGGGGAGGATCTGAAGCTTCGGCGTCGACGCAACAGGAGACAGGCGTGCCTACTGAGGTGGCGTCCCCTGCTGCAGGTGAGTTGGATGCTGGCGCTGCTGTGCGGGCTGCTGGCGCTGCGGTGAGGATGATAGCGTGGCGGTGGGAGGTGGTACTCGGCCAGTCGATGGGGGTAAGAAACGGGTGAATAAGAGGAGGCGGCATTCTTTTCATCAGCGTAGGCGTTCGGGATCCTCCTCTTCTTCAACCTCTGAGTCTTCTTCTGGTTCTATTTCGGACGGCGTGGGCCGGGGTCGGGAGGCCAATGGAGAAGCGTGCCGTGCCGGACAGGTTGGTGCGGCGCCCTCGGTGGTGGTTTTCTCTGAGTTATGGTAGGGAGTGCCAAAGAATCTTCGGAGGAAGATTGTGAAGCGTCGCTACTTAGATATTTTCCGTTTACTTGAAGGTCGAAAGCGGTCAGGGGATAGTCAGAGGAAGCGTAAGGAGGATGAGAAGGCTGGTAGGGTTAAGAGAGTGGCGCAGAATGTGGTCAATTGGACTCGGGTCTTCCTGCGCTTGGCTAGTGTATGGGGGCATTCGCATCCGGAGCAGTATGGTATGCTTCTGGCTTACGCGGATTCCATCCTAGAGGCATCACAGACTCATGAGGGTTGGGCTTGGCTCAACTATGATGAGAAATTCCGTGATAAGATGGAAGAGAATCAAATGCTTTCCAGGGGAACGCAAGACATTAATCTTTGGCTGAGGCAGATGGCGATCAGACCTGTAGGCGGAAGTGTGAGCAGGCAAAAAGGTGGTTTGTCCGTCACCACGAGGGCGGATCGGCCCTTTTGATCGGGCGTGCCCCCTGTGTTGCAGAGAACTCCAGGGGGGGGGGGGAGCTGGGGACTTGTGCTGGCGGTTCAACAAGTCTTCATGCCCCTTTCCGGATTGCAAATTCCGGCACGCTAGCTCCATCTGTAATGGGGGTCACTCAGCACTCAAATGTGTCAAAAAGAGTGTCGGGGGAGCTGTGGCCCCCACCCACAAGTAGTAAAGGCTTGTGGAGTTTGGCCCCCACTCCGGTTGAGATTGATATGTTAGGTCCGTGGCTTAAGAGATATCCTAAGAGACAGGTAAGCTGTATTTTGGAGAATGGGTTTAAGGAAGGGTTTCCCATAACGGTGGTAGGCAGAGTAGGGGAAAACAAGGCTCGGAATTCGCCTTCTGTTCGGCGTTTTGCGCAGCTGGTACGGGATAAGTTGGCAACCGAGATTGAGTTAGGTAGGGTAGCGGGCCCTTTCGGAGCACAGCCATTTGCCGATTTTGTGGTATCTCCTTTGGGTATCATTCCAAAGAAGGAGCCGGGAAAGTATCGCTTAATACACAATCTTTCCTTTCCCATTGGTTCCTCGGTCAATGATCACATTCCTAGGGAATTGTGCGCCGTACGGTATGCCTCCTTTGATGAGGCTGTCGAGCTCGTGAGAGCCTGTGGGCCGGGGTGCTTGCTGGCGAAAGTGGATATTGAATCCGCCTTCCGTTTATTGCCGGTGCACCCGTCTGCTTTTCATCTGTTGGGGTTTTGCTTCGAAGGACAATTTTACTTTAATAAGAGCATGCCTATGGGCTGTTCGATTTCCTGTGCTTATTTTGAGCAGTTTAGCTCATTTTTACAGTGGGAATTTGTTGACTGGGTGGGGTGCGGCTCTGTGGTGCATTACTTAGATGACTTCCTCTTTGTTGGACCGGCACAGACGGGGCAGTGCAAGGCATTGTTGGACGGTTTTGTCCGATTGGCCCAGGTGTGGGGTGTTTCCTTAGCTTCGGGTAAGACGGAGGGTCTGTCGACTACTCTTACCTTTTTGGGAGTTGAGTTGGATTCCGTGGCACTTGTAGCCCACCTGCCGGAAGAGAAAGTTAAGAGGCTGCGGGTGTTGGTTGCCAATGCGCTGGGTTCCCGCAAGCTGACGTTGCGGGAGATGCAGTCCTTAGTGGGGTCACTTAATTCTGCTTGCCGAGTTATCCCGATGGGGAGAGTGTTCTTGCGTCGGCTGGCAGCGGCTACTGCGGGGGTCTCTAGGCCTCATCATCGGATTCGGATGTCACGCAGCTTGGGGGCGGACCTGCGGATCTGGGACGATTTCCTACGTAACTTCAATGGTACCACAGTGCTGAGAGGTCGGGAGGTGACTTCTGCGGATCTGCAGTTGTATACTGATGCGGCTGGGGGCGTGGGCTTAGGGATTTATTTTGGGGGCTCTTGGTGCACGGAGGGCTGGCCGCAGTCCTGGCGGGACGTAGGGCTTACGAAGAATATTACTTTCCTCGAGTTGTTTCCCATTTTGGTGGTTATGTCGTTATGGCCGGACAGACTCCGAAATTAAAAAGTGCTATGGTGGTGCGACAATGCAGCTGTAGTGTCCGTGCTCAATAATTATTCTCCAAGATGCCGGCCTGTAGCTGACCTGATGCGGCAGGTGGTTTTCGCTTGCTTGCAGTTGAATCTAGTGATTAAGGCTCGTCATATTCCTGGGAGTCATAACCAGATTGCTGATGCTCTTTCCTGTTTTAAGTGGGAGCTGTTTCTGACCTTGGCACTGGATGCGGACGAAGAGGGCACATCGGTCCCGGAGCATTTATGGCGGATTGGCCTCCTGCCATGATGGAGCTGCTGCGGAATTCCGTCTCTTCGGCAACGTGGTTAGCTTATCAACGCGGCTGCTGCAGTGTGGTGTCCTTCTTGGTACTTCACGGAAGGCGAGGTGGTTCAGCCTCGGATCAGCTTCTGGGTCAGTATGTGTCGGCAGCTAAGGCTGCAGGACTGTCGCGGACTACTGTCCGGAGGAATTTGGCGGGATTCTCCTTTTTGGCACGGGCCCTCAGGTGGGGGGGGGGGCAGGTGGGGGATTTTTAACGCGGAAGCTTTTGCGGGGTTGGGAGCGGTCCTGCCTTTCCCTGGGTGATTGGCGGCGCCCTATCACACACGACTTGCTGCGGCTTTTATGTGGTGCATTGCCTCAAGTGGTTTCCTCCTCTTACGAAGGGGCGCTCTTTCGGGCTGTCTTTTCGGTAGCCTTTTTCGGCGCATTTCGGGTGGGTGAATTGGTTGCGGAGTCGGGTCAGATTCGCAATGGGAGGGAGGTACAGATGCATCAAGTGCAATTGATCGGGGGCGGGGTTCGTATCCACCTCGCCCGTTCTAAGACGGATCAGGCGGGGAGAGGTATGTGGGTGGAATTGGCAGCAGTGCGGGGTTCTCCCTCGTGTCCTGTTGCTTTACTACAAGCGTACTTACGCGTTCGTCCGGATACCGGTGGTAGCCTTTTTATACATCAGGATGCGCGGGTTCTTACGCGTTTTCAGTTTACCGCGGTGCTACGGCTGGCTTTACGGCTGATAGGTGAGGATCCTGGTGCGTTCGCTCCTCACTCCTTCCGGATTGGGGCGGCGACCAGTGCAGCGGCTGCTGGACTGCCTGACCAGGAGATACAGTGAATTGGGAGATGGCAGTCGTGAGCCTTCCACAGCTAAGTGCATTTGTAGGGGTGTGGGGGGGGCGCTAACTGTTCTATTCTTTTTGTTGCAGATGCAGGGCAAAGATCGTGTTGCTGTTGGGTGCTGGGCCACTCCTTTGTGTTCTGGGCTGGTCGGCGAGCAACGACGCACCCAATGGGGCCGAATTTGGGACTTTCAGAGCGTGCGGTGACCGTCACATGGCTGGGTGAGCGCGGACTCCGGTGGATCCAGCTCTTGCCTTTGCTTCGGCACCACCAGCGTTCAAGAGGCTCACCGGACATTTTGCTGCTCCACTTAGGTGGCAACGATCTGGTTTCCTGGACTTGTCCACAGTTGATTCGAGCAGTGATAAAGGACTTTGGGGTGGTGTTGGGGATGTTTCCAGGCGTAATATTGCTTTGGTCTGATATCATTCCAAGGCCGTCCTGTTGGGCTCAGCGACGGTGGTCACGGGGTGTGACAAAGATTAACCGTCAAATTGGCAGGTGGTTGGGAGAGCAGGGAGGCTGTCAAATTTTGCACCCTTGGGTGGACGTTGAGTGTTCTGGCCTCTACAGGTAAGATGGCGTGCACTTGTCCCCGGTGGGGTTGGATTTACTGCTTAACGATTGGCAGGAGGCCTTGGAAGGTATTAGATTGGGGGCGAGGGCTGGTCGCAGCTTACCTTTGGGGGGCGTCTCTGGTCGTGGCTGACCTGAGCTGGTGGCGGGATCCCGGAGGTTTCCGGGGTCCGGAGCCAGTGGCAAGCATGAGGGTAGGGGTGGGGTACCCCCGACCCGGTTAATCCCTCAGGTTTTTGCTAATAACATGGCGAAGCCGGAAGAGGGAGGGCGTGGAAAAATGTCGGGCCTGTACCCGGGAGAAGCGGATGCGGCGTCACCTTGCTACTAACATGGCTGGTGAGGGCTCGCTCTGCTTAGGGGGGGGGAGTTATAATGTGTTGATTTGTATTGGTTGGTTTGTTAAAAGGTTATTAAAGCTGTGACCAGTTTAAGCCCAAGATTGTTGTCATGTGTTTTGTTCTGAATTTAGTCTTTTGGAAGGAAAAATTAACGGGGGTGGCTGGGAAGGGCGAGGGGCGACGTGTCTGCCTTACCCGGTTATTGTAAAGCCGCGGGCCCCCATCCACGTGGCCGCTTCTAACCGGGGGGCGGCAGTTCGCTCGAGCCCTCCCCCTGCGTTACGGCGGTACGCGGGTCGGGTTGTGGTCCGCGTGCTCCGGCGGCCTCATTGGCTCCCGTTGGCGTTTTAAACACGCGGGAGCCAATGAGAGGGCTGGGACCTTCGGCAGCGGGGGGATGGTGGTGCGGGGACTCGGCGCTGCTCCGGCCGTTGCTGGTGTGAGGCTGGAGGCGCCGGACGTCCCACCCGCCCACCCTTGCTTTGGGACGCTCGGTTTTTGGGGGGTAGTGGGTTGTTTCAGCTGGGGGGGGTTTGGCGGGATCCCGGAGGTTTCCGGGGTCCGGAGCCGGTGGCAAGCATGAGGGCGGGGGTGGGGTACCCCCGACCCGGTTAATCCCTCAGGTTTTTGCTAATAACATGGCGAAGCCAGAAGAGGGAGGGCGTGGAAAAATGTCGGGCCTGTACCCGGGGGAAGCGGATGCGGCGTCACCTTGCTACTAACATGGCTGGTGAGGGCTCGCTCTGCTTGGGGGGGGGGAGTTATAATGTGTTGATTTGTATTGGTTGGTTTGTTAAAAGGTTATTAAAGCTGCGACCAGTTTAAGCCCAAGATTGTTGTCATGTGTTTTGTTCTGAATTTAGTCTTTTGGAAGGAAAAATTAACGGGGTGGCTGAGAAGGGCGAGAGGCGACGTGTCCGCCTTACCCGGTTATTGATGGTTTCAATCAAAACATTAATTACAGAAACCTTCCAGGTGGGATATCTAAACTTAGAAAGAAAGATAATTTTCACTAGGTACCTGAGGATTCAAGTGATTTATATGATACCAAAAGTTCACAAATCATTGAAAAGTCCAATGGGGAGACCCATTAGAACTTCTTTCTAAATTTACAGGTATTTGTTCAAGTCCTATTGCTAGGAAAGCTCAGACTTATATTCAGGACAAAACAGATATGTTAAGACATTTGTTATCCTTATGGGACTTCTAGCACAAAAATTGGTTTAATAACCCTAAATGTGGTTTCATTATTTATGAATATAGATCAACAAGAAGCATTTCAAGACATCATTCAACAACTTGATACTGCAGTAAAATCTGCATGAATTCCCAGGGAATTTGTTAGATCTTTATTAATTATAATATTAAGGAATTATTTTTGATATTGAGATGAATTTTATTTATAACAACACTGAAATGCCATGGGGGCTACAGTGGCGCCATCAGTGGCCACCATTAATGTGGCCAGTTTTGAAGAAAAATATATTTATACATCACCATGGTTCTCTCATATTCATATGCCGGAAGTGATTTTTGGATGATATCTTCTTTATCTGGCAAGGTTTGAGACAACAATTAGACTTATTCATCCAATGGATGAATTAGAAAACACAGAACTTCAGTTTAAAATGTCTTTTGACTAGAAAAAGGGACTGCTACTTCTGGAGAGAGATCTGCAACTGTGAGTATATACTTCTGGTAATTTTCTAAAATGAATTCTTTGTATTAAAGCTAATTAATCTGTGAACCCACTATTTTTTGTTAAATCAGTCAGGGCCTAGTAGCAGCAGTTTAAGTTTAAATTTAAAACACAGAGGAGAACTTTCTGGTTACATTTCATACCCAGCAGAGAGCTTGTAGTTTAAATTTAATAGTCACTCAGGGCCTAGTAACAGCAAAGTACTTTTAGTTTAAATTTAAAACACAGAAGAGAGCATTCTGGTTACATTGGGAACCCAGCAGAGAGCTTGTAGTTTACATTTAATAGTCACTCAGGGCCTAGCATCAGAAAAGTACTTTTAGTTTTAAAACACAGAGGAGAACTTTCTGGTTACATTTCATACCCAGCAGAGAGCTTGTAGTTTAAATGTAATAGTCACTCAGGGCCTAGCATCAGCAAAGTACTTTTAGCTTAAATTTAAAACACAGAATAGAGCTTTCTGGTTAAATTTAGAACCCAGCAGAGAGCTTGCAGTTTAAATTTCATAAGAAGTTAGAGCCTAGCAGCAGCTAAGAGCTATAATTTAAATCAAATCAGAATATAGCTTACCTCAGCAGCACAAGACAGGGTACTGTGTAGCAGCCCTCTTTTAATAAGTGTTATTTCCCTCCCTCCCTCCCCACACCCACTCACCCCTGGGATAATCGTAGCTTTATAGGTACTTACACATCTTAAAAGGCAGGAGGTGCTCTCAGGTGAAGCTCGTCACCCAAATCAATCATACACTAAGGACCTGAGATTAGTTAAGCTTCAGATGAACAAGGTATATTACACGTATTAGGTACAGTTTTATTAGTATAAATATCCATAGCAACCCTTAGTAAGTAAAGAACTTAGATCTAAACACAAACTTAAAACTAACATGCAGAACAGCAGTCCAGCAGTGGGATGGGGGCTTTCCAGTCTTTTGCATTGAATGTCACATGTACGATTCTATCCCAGTTGGTGAGAGGTCTTACGTGTGCACTTGGTGCAAGGAGCTCTTTGCTCTCAGGGAACGAGTCCGTTCTCTAGAGGCTAAAGTAGCAGACTTGGAAAGCATAAGATAGACAGAGAGGTACATAGATGAGACCTACAGGGATATAGTCCTGAAGTCCCACCTCCAGTCTGGCAGCATACCTGTTGCCATAGAGGAGAGAGGTCACGTGACAGGAGCGCATCACCCTGGTGTGGCAGGAAGTGATCCTGTAACTAGGACCTGTCCTCCAGGTGATGTAAAACCATCTCACACCGAGGAAGTTTCTCCAGGGCCATGTGCCCATGAGGGAAGGGTTAGGACAGCCGTTATAGTTGGTGATTTGATCATTAGGCATGTAGATAGCTGGGTGTCTGGTGGACGTGAGGATCACCTGGTAACTTGCCTGCCTGGTGCGAAGGTAGCGGACCTCACGCGAGACCTAGATAAGGTCTTAGGTAGTGCTGGGGAGGAGTCTGCTGTCTTGGTACATGTCGGTACCAATGACATAGGAAAATGTGGTAGGGAGGTTCTGGAAGCTAAATTTAGGCTTTTAGGTAGGAAGTTGAAATCCAGAACTTCCAGGGTAGCGTTCTCCGAAATGCTTCTTGTTCCACGCGCAGGAACCAAAAGGCAGGCAGAGCTCCGGAGTCTCAATGTGTGGATGAGACAATGGTGCAGAGATGAGGGGTTTGGATTTGTTAGGAACTGAGGTACATTCTGGGGAAAGGAGGGGCTCTTCCAAAGGGATGGGCTTCACCTTAACCGGGATGGAACCAGGCTGCTGGCATTAACCTTTAAAAAGGAGATAGAGCAGCTTATAAACTAGATATTAGGGGAAAGCCGACAGTCACCCAAGAGCGGATGGTTCGGAAGAATGTATCTTTGAAGGATACTACCAAAAGCAGAGAGGTTCCACAAAAGAGTAAACTAGCCCAAATGCCCTCAAGTATGGAGCAGACAGAGCTTAAAGATCCCAAATTACCCATGTCTAACAATAGCCAAATTAATATGAATAAAATACATTCTCTAAAATGCTTGTATGCAAATGCTAGAAGTCTAAAAAATAAGATGGTAGAAAGAGAATATATAGCACTAAATGAAAGGTTAGATATGATTGGAATATCAGAGACATGGTGGAAGGAGGACAACCAGTGGGACACTGTGATACCTGGGTACAAACTATATCGTAATGATAGAGCTGATCAAATTGGTGGAGGGGTTGCTCTCTATGTTAGAGAGGGTATTGAGTCAGAAAGGATTAAAGTTTTGCAGGAAACAAAATCTGCTGTAGAATCTATATGGATTGAAATTCCATGTAAAAGGGGGAAGGCGATGGCAGTGGGGGTGTACTATCGACCGCCTGGCCAGAATGACCAAATGGATGATGAAATGTTCAAAGAAATCAAGGAAGCTAACAAAAGTTACAGCGCAGTAATAATAATGGGTGATTTCAACTACCCCGGTATCGACTGGGTCAGTGTCACGTCAGGACATGCTAGGGAGATAAAGTTCCTAGATGAAATAAATGACTGCTTCTTGGAGCAGCTGGTTCATGAACCGACCAGAGGGGAAGCCATATTAGACCAAGTCCTTAGTGGAACACCAGATCTAGTGCAAGAGATAAGGTTATTGGGGCCACTCGGCAATAGTGATCATAGCATGATTGCCTTTGATTTAATTAGTGGAGGAGGGATAGTAAGGAAATCCACAGTACTACCTTTTAACTTTCGAAAGGGACACTATGATAAAATGAGGAAAAAAGTTAAGAAAAAACTAAAAGGAGCAGTTGCAAAGGTTAAAGACGTACAACAGGCTTGGCTGTTGTTGAAAAATACTATCTTGGATGCCCAGACCAGCTGTATTACACGCTTTAAGAAAAGTGGAAGGAAGTCCAAAAAACTGCCAGCATGGTTTAAAGGTGAGGTCAGAGAGGCTGTTGTTGCCAAAAAAGCATCTTTCAGGAAATTGAAAAAAGAGCCAAACGACGAAACCTGGAAACAGCACAAGCACTGGCAAGTCAAATGCAAGGCATTGATAAGGCAGGCAAAGGGAGAATTTGAGAAGAAGCTTGCTGCGGAAGCAAAAACGCGAAGTAAAGACCTTTTCACGTACATTCGTAGCAAAAAACCTGTGAGAGAGTCAGTTGGTCCATTAGATGATAAAGGGTTTAAAGGAGCACTAAGAGGCGACAAGGCGATAGCGGAGAGACTGAATGAATTCTTTGCTTCGGTCTTTACTGAGGAAGATGTAGGGATGTTACCCATGACTGAAGTGGTATTTAAAGGTGCGGAAGAATTGAAGGAAATATCGATACATTGGGAAGATGTATTACAACTATTAGATAAACTGAATAGTAGCAAATCACCTGGGCCGGATGGTATACATCCAAGGGTGTTGAAAGAACAGAAATATGAGATTGCAGACCTGCTATTAGTAATCTGTGAACTATCATTAAAATCATCTCTAATACCTGAAGATTGGAGGATCGCCAATGTAACACAAATTTTTAAAAAGGGTTCCAGGGGTGATCCGGGAAACTACAGACCGGTGAGCCTGACATCAGTACCGGGAAAAATGGCAGAAACCATCATAAAGAATAAAATTACTCAGCATGTAGATAGTCATGACCTAATAGGAGACAGCCAACATGGCTTTAGACAAGGAAGATCTTGTCTTACTAATCTGTTATGTTTTTTTTGAAGGAGTGAATAATCAGGTGGACAAAGGTGAGTCGGTTGATATTGTGTATCTGGACTTTCAGAAAGCCTTTGACAAGGTCCCTCATGAGAGACTTTTGGCAAAACTAAAGAGTCATGGGATAGGAGGCAGTGTACTATTGTGGATCAGGAACTGGTTAAAAGATAGAAAGCAGAGGGTAGGGCTAAATGGTCAATTTTCCCAATGGAGAAAGGTGAGTAGTGGTGTACCCCAGGGATCTGTGCTGGGTCCGCTGCTTTTTGACATATTCATAAATGACCTGGAAAGTGGAATAACGAGTGAGGTTATCAAATTTGCAGATGACACAAAACTATTTAAAGTTGTTAAAACCCAAGAGGATTGTGGAAAATTGCAAGAGGATCTTGATAAATTGGAAGACTGGGCATCAAAATGGCAGATGAAATTTAATGTGGACAAGTGCAAGGTTATGCACCTAGGGAAGAACAACCCAAACTATGGTTACACGATGCAAGGTTGCACATTAGGAGCTACCACCCAGGAAGAAGATTTAGGCGTCATTGTGGATACCATGTTAAAACCCTCGGCCCAGTGTGCAGCAGCGGCTAAGAGAGCAAATAGAATGCTAAGTATGATAAGGAAAGGAATGGAAAATAAAACAAAATATATCATAATTCCTCTATATCGTTCCATGGTGAGACCGCACCTTGAATATTGTGTGCAATTCTGGTCGCCGTATCTTAAAAAGTATATAGCGATTTTAGAAAAGGTTCAGAGAAGAGCCTCCAAAATGGTAAAGGGGATGGAAGGATATTCCTATGAAGAAAGGCTAAAAAGGTTAGGGCTCTTTAACCTGGAAAAGAGAAGGCTGAGGGGAGATATGATAGAAGTCTATAAATTAATGAACGGAGTGGAACGGGTAAACGTAGATCGATTGTTTACCTTATCAGAATATAGAAAGACTAGGGGACATGCAATGAAGCTACAGGGTAAACTATTTAAGACTAATAAAAGAAAATATTTTTTCACTCAACGTGTAATCAAACTCTGGAATTTGTTACTGGAGGATGTAGTAAAGGCTGCTAGTGTAAATGGGTTTAAAAAAGGTTTGGACAAGTTCCTGGAGGAAAGGTCCATAAACCACTATTAAGAAGGGACCCAGGATATCAATGCTTGAACCAGTACAAGCATTGTGGAACCTGTGTCCCTTGGGGAAACTGCTAGGTACTTATGACCTAGATTGGCACTGTTGGAAACAGAATACTGGGCTTGATGGACCTTGGTCTGACCCAGTATGGCATATCTTATGTTCTTATGTTCTTAAGAATATTATGGAATTTTTAGACATCAAGATATTGAAAGAGGGCAATTATATTACAACCACACTATTTCATAAGGCAATATAGTGTAACATTATTTTTAGATACCATAGCCATCATCTAAATAGTTTAAATAAAGTCAATTTCTGCATCTTAGAAGGATTTGTTTGATCACACTGGACTTTAAACATCAGTCCACAGAAATGCTGAAACAATTTTGCCAGAGAAGATATCCTACAGAAGTTATTTGTAGAGCATACAAGAACATTATATACTCAAATATCAATATTACTGATGCAGCTTGATGAAGAAAGAGTCTAAATTCTCCTCTATTTTACCATTTCTATGAGAGATCAATTGGTAGCTAATAGTATACACAATCATTAGCCAACTTTGACGTTTTGTCCTTGTTTTAATCAGAGACCAGTAATAGCATTTGTTATTGTTGTTGTTGCTAAGTGCCATCAAGTCGGTGTCGACTTATGGAGACCCTCTGGATAGTTGTCCTAAATTGTGTTCGGTCTTCAGTCAGGCAGCTCATTGTTGACAGACTGGCACCCGTAGCTGTTGTTATTGTATCGATCCATCTCATTGCTGGTCTTCCTCTTTTGCGTTGACCTTCTACCTTGCCAAGAATGATGTCTTTCTCTAATGATCCTCTCTTCGCATGATGTGTCCAAAGCATGAAAGTCAAAGTCTTGTCATCTGAGCTTCTAAAGAAAGCTTACAGTAGGTTTTATCTCCTCTAGTACTGACTGGTTTGTTCTTTGGACAGTCCATGGTATACACAGCATTCGTCACCAGTACCATAATTCAAAACATCTATTTTTTTCCTTTCTTTTTCACTGTCCAACTTTCACATCCATATGATGTTATTGAAAATGTCATGGCTTGAACAAGTCAAATCTTCATATGGAGAGAGACATCTCTGCTCTTGAGAATCTTGTCCAGATCCTTCATAATCATTCTGCCAAGAGCAATGAGTCGTCATATTTATTGACTGCTTTTTGCTTCTTTATTGATAGTTGATCCAAGTAGGTTAAAGTTGTCAACTATTTCAATTTCTTAACCATCAATAGTGAACTTATTCATTTTGCCAGTTGTCAGGATCTTTGTCTGACAACTGGCAAAATGAATAAGTTCATCAATAAGGTGCAGACCCATTTTAAGACTATATTCCTTGATCTTGAGAAACAAATGTTTCATATTGTCTTCACTTTCAGCCAGAAATGTGGTATCATCAGTATAGCGAAGGTTGTTGATGAGTCTTCCTCCAATCTTCAAACCTCTGTTGTCTTCATACAGTCCTGCTTCTCTGATGATTTGTTCTGCATATAAATTAAAGAGGTAGGGGGAAGGTTTGCAGCTTTGTCGTACACCTTTGCTGATTTTAAACCATTCTGTTTCTCCTACTTCCGTTCAAACTGTTGCTTCTTGATCAGTGTAAAGGTTGTGCAAGAGAACGATCAGATGTTCTGGTATACCCATGCTTCTTAATGTGGCCGAGAGCTTTTCATGGTTTACACAGTCAAAAGCCTTGCTGTAGTCAGTAAAACATATATAGAAATCCTTTTGGTATTCTTTTGTCTTTTTGAGGATCCATTTCACATCCGTGATAATGTCTCTCATTCCTCTCCCTTTCCTGAACCCTGCTTGCACTTCAGGCAACACTCATTGCAAGTATGATTGTAGTCTCTGCAGAATGATCTTGAGTAGAATCTTGCTGGCATGTGAGATCAGAGTGACTGTGCAATCATTTACACAGTCAGTCAGATCACCTTTCTTCAGTATTGGTATAAACACTGATCTTTTCCAAACAGTTGGCCATGAATTTGTCTTCCAAATTTCCTGGCAGAACCTTGTAAGTATGGTAACAGCTTCATCTGATTGCTCTAATAACTCAACGGGAATGCCATCAATGCCTGATGCTTTGTTCTTTGATAAAGCTTTCAATGCTACTTTGACTTCTTTCATCACCAATGGTTCCTGATCATAAGTTATAGGTTGAAATGGCTGTTGGTCCACTTGATCTTTATGGTATAATGATCTGTATATTCTTTCCATCTTTACTTTATCTTCTCAGCATCATTCAACATGGATCCTTGAGCATCTTGCAGAATTCCAATTTGAGGCTGGAATTGTTTCTTTAACTCTCGTAGCTTTAGAAAGGCTGATCTTGTTCTTCCTCTAATTGGCTTCTGATTCTATTTCCTTGCAGGTGTCATTGTAGTACATTTTGTTGTCCTGTCTTGCTGCACTTTGGGAATATCTGTTGAATTCTGTGATTGCCTGTCTTTCTCCTCTGGCTTAAGCTTCTCTGCATTTCTGGACAATTTTCAGAGTTTCTTCAGTCATCCATTTTGGCCGTTTTTGCTTTTTTACCTTATGTAGAGACTTATCGCTTTCTTCTAATAAAATCTCCTTGATGTCATCCCATAACTCTTCTGGAACTCTGTCATTTGCATCTAATGCAGCAAATCGATTTTGAAGGCAGTCTTTAAATTCCAGTGGTATATTCTCAAGGTCATATTTTGATACATTCATGAATGTCTTTCTCTTTTTCAACTCTCGCTTGAGTTTGCACACTAGTAGTTGGTGATCTGTACCACAGTCAGTTCCAGGTTTTGTCTTTGTTGATGTTATCAAGCTTTTCCATCATTGTCTTCCACAGATATAGTCAATTTGATTTCTGTACAATCCATTGGGTGAGGTCCACGTGCACAGTTGGTTCTTGTGTTGCTGGAAGAAGGTGTTTGATATGAATAGATCATTGGTTTTGCAGAATTCTGTCTTTCTCCAGCTTTGTTTCTGTTGACAAGTCCATATTTTCCAACCACTTTGTCTTCTTCTTTGTTGCCAACTATTGCATTCCAGTCACCCATGACTATTAGGATATCCTCTTTGCATGTTGTGTCAATTTCAGCTTGTACTTGTTCATAGAACTCATCAACATTTTCCTCTTCTGCAGCTGTTGTTGGGGCATATAACTGAATTATAATTGTGTTGGGTTTTCCTTGTAGATGAATAGAAATTAAGCATTCACTAACTGCATTGTATTTCATTACAGTTCTTGCAAGTTTGTTCTTCGCTATAATGCAACACCATTTCTTGTTTGTCTTTCGTTTCCAGCATAGTAAACCATATGATCATCAGATGCAAAGTGCCCAAAGCCAGTACATTTCAGTTCACTGATATCCAACAGATTGAGTTGAACACGTTCCATTTCATTCTTGACATCTCCAATTTCCCTTGGTTCATGTATGTTCCATGTCCCAATATATAAATATCTTTGCAACTTCTGACTCTCTTCATGTGCAGCAACATCACCAGATCCAACCACATCATAGATGCTAGGTTTACTCTGAGTAGTCTTCAGCTCATCCCCAGTAGCCATTTGAGGGTCTTCCAACCTGGGTGGGGGGGGAGCTCATCTTCTAGCACTACAGTTTAATTTATTTTGTGACTATCCATTGGGTTTTCAAGGAAAGATACAGAAGTAGATTTGCCAAGCCTTTCTTCCACGCAGTTAATCCAGTGTTGTTGCATTTGTCACAGAACTGTGATCCTCTATAACACCGTCCAATTCTGCTGCTGCCCAAATGGGTCATTTGTTTTAGTCTGGCATCTCATCTGAGATCTGTCTATCTTGGCAGACCCTACCAGTAGCTAAGCTACTGATAGCTTAGCTCTCAGCATCACTGATGCATGCAAGCCATCACAGCACGACATGCTGCAAACCAAACATTTATGAGAGACAAAAACATTGACTAGTTTATTAAAATCGGCAGCTTCCTTGACTCAAATTCAGGATGAACCTAGGCAGAATGGACATATTGAATGCTTAGTTTTGGCACATGTGTCTCACCATGTATGCCCCTATTTCATAGTCAAGTACACACATATGTATTTTACATTATGAAATAGCATGAAATGTGCACCTTGCAACACATGTTAACCTAGGCATGCCTTATAATATTGCTCTCTACAAGGACATGTAAAGTGATTGAACATATATATGTATGAATTAACACACATAATCGATTTTCACACTTAATTTTTTTTAGCACACATACAATGTGAGAACAAAGAATTAATAGGTGAAATGAACACAAAAAATGCCCCAAATCAGAACAACTCAATTTTAATAAGCATGAATTAAAAATTTTTGGTCATTAACACCCATAGACTAGACTGCTTGAATAACTAGCCTGGGAATAACACAAGTATGAATACGTACTTCTCACTCAATACCCAGATCTTTATTATCTGTGCAGTGACTTGGGCATAGGACCCTTCCCCCAGATAGCCTGACTTATACAGACTATACTATTGGTCTCTGTCTTATGCAAGGATCAATAGTGACACTGGCAAGCATGATTCCTATGGAATCAGTATAGTCATGACAGGATATCCCAACTCTATCAAATGCATGCAAGTGGGCACTAATGATCAACAAGGGTGTTGATGCTGAGCCAGAATAGAGCACGTATTTTACTTCTGCCCAGAATGGTGCACACTTTTTGCATGCAAAACATGATTCACAACTACAAATATACCTCATCTCAATGTATCATTCGTTATTCAGGAAGAAATAATGTTTTTGTTGGACTCCGCTCTAGAGACACCTCATCTCTTGGTTCCTTTTATTCACTCAAATCACTTTTACTTAAAGTATCTCTAAAATTTTATTAAATCCAGTTCAGTTAACTTTAGCTCATTTCCACATTCAAACTTTATGTATTCCTTGTAGGGTATGAACAATAGGCAGACCGGAGATGGGATGGCACTTATATGCATACTTTATGAAATATCTGTATATCTGCCTATGCACCCGTTCTTTCCAGAACATACACTCACATACACAATTACACCAGTATCAGAGCAGCTGTGTGCCTACTTTTCCTGGGGAAATATTATAAAGGCATATAGCTGGATGTAGTGGGCCCAATATTCAAAAGGGTTTACCTGGTTAGCAGGCATTGCTAACCAGATAAACTCTGCTAAGTCTGATCTTCAGTTGCTTTATCTGAATAATTTAACTGTATATTCCTTCTAACCACCACAATACTATCCAGAAAGGGCCTGATTCTGAAGGGGAAATGTCCTGCCCTCACGGACGTCCAGGATCTGGACGGGTCGGTCTAGTCCCCAATTCTGAACCCATGGGAGTTAGATGTCCCTGGGGGATCAGAATCAGATCTAAACAGCTGGCCCATGCCTGGACAGGCAGGCCGTCCCCTGATTCTTTGCCATCAGACGTCCAATAGTTTCCCCGCACAGGCCTGCCCAGGATCCTCCATGGAGCTGTGATACTGTGGCATCCTTTTGCCATGGCACTGTGACTCCATTAAGGAGCCCCGATCACCTGCCACTGCCACAAAGTTCATTCCCCACAGTCCGACCCCCGATGCGGAATTCCAAAGGCAGGGTCAGGCTGCGGAGAAGCTCCTGCACCCCCTCATCCCACTGATCTGGCCCTGAGCCGCCATCACCCAAAGTCAAGGGGGACTTATTATACCTTGGAGGTGGAATAAGTCCCTCGTCACTGTTGGCGACCTCGGACATACAGGTTGACCTCAGGCTCGGCCCTGCATGTCCGGGGGTTGTATCCCCACCCATCGCCTGCCCTTACTCCTCCCTTGGTCCGCCCGCTCCCGCCTCTGTCCAGAGCTCCCCACACATCTCCTATGTATATGCAGAGAGCTTTGGGCAGGGATATGATTCTGGCATTTGCTGGGGATGGATGTCTGACCCAGATGCTCCAATGTGTCTCATTTTCTGTTTGGAAGAAGGTGTTGGGATGTTCAGCAAGAGCTTGGGTAAAACCAAGTAAACCAACTTGATTCATGTTTGATGCTGACTTCAAACATGAGGATTATGAAAAATTGCAAGAGGATCTTGATAAATTGGAAGACTGGGCATCAAAATGGCAGATGAAATTTAATGTGGACAAGTGCAAGGTTATGCACCTAGGGAAGAACAACCCAAACTATGGTTACACGATGCAAGGTTCCACATTAGGAACCACCACCCAGGAAAAAGATTTAGGCGTCATTGTGGATACCATGTTAAAACCCTCGACCCAGTGTGCAGCGGCGGCCAAGAGAGCAAATAGAATGCTAGGTATGATAAGGAAAGGAATGGAAAATAAAACAAAAGATATTATAATGCCTCTATATCGTTCCATGGTGAGACCGCACCTTGAATATTGTGTGCAATTCTGGTCGCCGTATCTTAAAAAGGATATAGCAATTTTAGAAAAGGTTCAGAGAAGAGCCACCAAAATGGTAAAGGGGATGGAAGGATACTCCTATGAAGAAAGGCTAAAAAGGTTAGGGCTCTTTAACCTGGAAAAGAGACGGCTGAGGGGAGATATGATAGAAGTCTATAAATTAATGAACGGAGTGGAACGGGTAAATGTAGATCGATTGTTTACGTTATCAGAATATAGAAAGACTAGGGGACATGCAATGAAGCTACAGGGTAAACTATTTAAGACTAATAAAAGAAAATATTTTTTCACTCAACGTGTAATCAAACTCTGGAATTTGTTACCGGAGGATGTAGTAAAGGCTGTTAGTGTAGCTGGGTTTAAAAAAGGTTTGGACAAGTTCCTGGAGGAAAGGTCCATAAACCATTATTAAGAAGTGACTGAAGATATCAATGCTTGACCCCGTACAAGCATTGTGGAACTTGTGTCTCTTGGGGAAATTGCTAGGTACATATGACCTAGATTGATTGGCCACTGTTGGAAACAGAATACTGGGCTTGATGGACCTTGGTCTGACCCAGTATGGCATATCTTATGTTCTTATTGCAGCATCTATGGAACTTCTTATTTATTTATTTATTTATTTTATTTAGACATTTATTTATTTATTTATTCTTATTTCTTCTTTGACATTCCAAGTAGCTCTGTTAATTTTGGTGTCCTCTAGAGATTCATGTAGAATTCTCACAGTACATTACATCTGCTTAATCAGTACATCTGATTTGGGGCCTTTTTTTTGTTAATTTCACCTGGACTCCAATAACCTCCATACAGTTTGTCAAGCCTTAATAATGCCCACTCTGGACTATTGTAACATCATTTACCAAGGTCTACCAATCCAATCCATCTACCCTCTGCAACTACTCCAAAATACTACAGCCTGCATCATAACTGGGACAACAAGAACCAGCAACATAACCCCAGCATTGAATCAACTCCACTGCCTCCCCATAATCAACAGGATCCAAATGTAAAGGCATACTCACTATTTTCAAAATCCTACACCAATTATCCAATAATTCAAATGCTCATCAGCAAAGACCTGAAAACAGAACAAAAAGGAAAAAACAATAAAAACCTATTAATAATACCCAAGAACAAAACTAAAGCAACACAGAACCTGTCACAGAACCTTCTCAATATATGCTCCATCACTTTGGAATGCACTCCCGGAAAGAATAAGAACCACCAATGACCTATGGGATTTTCAGCCTTAAAAACACACCTCTTTTTGGAGTACTATGGACCAGAAGCAGAACCATCATGAGAAACGTAGCCACTACAATAACATTTGAACCCATCCACACCTTCCTAGTGACTACAACCAGTATTAAACACCCAACCATAGAATAACAACCCCACAACCTGTAACAAGAAACCATGTAATTAATATTGTTAATACCCTTGTTCTCCAAGTTTAATGCCCTTGTTCTATGTAATGTTCCTTGTTTATTGTTCAATGTAAACCACTTTGAATATAAGAAAAGCAGTATAGAAAAACTGTTAAGTAAATAAATAAATAAATAAGAAGTCAAAATGTTGGCACACAACTTAGGGGCTTGTTTACAAAGCCGCGGTAGTGGTTCGCGATCGCGATCGCGATCGCAGCCGCGGCCCCATTGAAATCAATGGGGCCGCGGCTCCGATTACGAACGCAAACCGCTACCGCGGCTTTGTAAACAAGCCCCTTAGTCACCATTTGGCTTCATTTAAACATTTTATTCAAGTAATTCCACATTCAACTTCTTTGAAAACAATGTGAAAAAATAGAAGCAATAAATAAATATCAAGCCTCTTATTCCCCATAAACAAAATTTACAGCATACAGAAGGAGTATAAATCCTATTGTCCTCTACACACACAACCACACATACCCACACTGAAGCAGAGCATCAACGGGGGCCAGTATATCCTCATAAAATTCATCTAAATGGGCTCAGACACAGTGTATAACCTCTGAATTTTCATCTGACAGCTCAACAGAGATGAAAAAAGATTAGGAATGCAGAGTTTTCTATTCTTTTTAAGAAGGAGGCTCAAGGACTGTTAAATGTTACAAGAGCAAATCAATAACATTAGAATATTCCAGTAAAGTATGGAGTAGACCAGTACCTATTCACAGATATCCTCCATCATCTGTTATGAATCTCTCTGGTGAACTTTTAACTACTGATTAAACCCACTCTTTATCTATGATATCTTTAGGTCTCTTCTTTGTTCTCACCAAAGATCAAAATGTTTCAATGTCATGAAGGCATCCATAAGATAATATGTAACTTACAAGTTGCTTTATATTATTTTGGAATCTCTGGATGAGAGAAAGACCCTTTGGTTGTAAGAAGGAAGTCTAAAATCCACCCAGCCCTGGGATAATCATAGCTTTATAGGTACTTACACATCTTAAAGGAAAGGAGCTGCTCTCAGGTGCTGCTCTTTATCCAAATCAGTCATACATTAAGGACCTGAGATTAATTAAGCTTCAGGTGAACAAGGTATATTAAACATATTAGGTACACTTTTATTAGTATAAGTATCCATAGCAAACCTTAGTAAGTAAGAAACTTAAAGATCTAAACACAAGCTTAAAACTAAGATGCAGACAGCAGTCCAGCAGTGAGCTGGGAGCTTTCCAGTCTTTTGCATTGAGTGTCACATGTATGATTTTCTCCGAGTTGGTGAGAGGTCTTATGTGTGCACTAGGTGCATATAGCTCTTGGTTCTCAGGGAACGAGTCCATTCTCTAGAGGCTAGAGTAGCAGACTTGGAAGACATAAGAAAGAAGAGAGGTACATAGACTAGACCTACAGGGATATAGTCCTGAAGTCCCATCTCCAGTCTGGCAGCATTCCTGTTGCCATGGAGGAGAGAGGTCACGTGACAGGACAGCATCACCCTGGTGCAGCAGGAAGTGATCCTGTAACTAGGACCTGTCCTCCAGGTGATGTAAAACGCTCTCGCACTGAGGAAGTTACTCCAGGGCCATGTGCCCATGAGGGAAGGGTTAGAACAGGCGTTATAGTTGGTGATTCAATCATTAGGCATGTAGATAGCTGGGTGGCTGGTGGACATGAGGATCGCCTGGTAAAATGCCTGCCTGGTGCGAAGGTAGCAGACCTCACACGCCACCTAGATAAGGTCTTAGATAGTCATACATTAACTTGTTATGAATCTGTTAACTTACGAATCTGTTAACTGTCTTGTGAATCTGTGTTATGAATCTGTTAACTGTCTGATAAGGTCTTAGATAGTGCTGGGGAGGAGTCTGCTGTCTTGTAACATATCAGTACCAATGATATAGGAAAATGTGGTAGGGAGGTTCTGGAGGCTAAATTTAGGCTTTTAGGTAGGAAGTTGAATTCCAGAAATTCCAGGGTAGCGTTCTCCGAAATGCTTCCCATTACATGCGCAGGACCCAAAAGGCAGGCAGAACTCCTGAGTCTCAATAAGTAGATGAGACAATGGTGCAAGGATGAGGGTTTTGGATTTGTTAAGAACTGGGGAATATTCGGGGAAAAGGAGGGGGCTCTTCCGAAGGGATGGTCTTCATCTTAACCAGGATGGAACCAGGCTGCTGACATTAACCTTTAAAAAAGAGATAGAGCAGCTTTTAAACTAGATAATAGGGGAAAGCCGACAGTCGCCGATGAGCGCATGGTTTGGAAGAATGTATCCTTGAAGGATACTACCAAAAGCAGAGAGGTTCCAAAAAAGAGTAAAGTAGCTCAAATGCCCTTGAGAATGGAGCAGGAACACAAACAGGAGCAACTGCTCGCAAAACTTCTCAGAAAACACAAAAGGGGAGCAGGTTTGAAGGCCACATGGGATATCAATTTCAATAAAGTGCATGTGACCTTCAAACCTGCTCGTTTTTTGTGTTTTCTTGAGAATGGAGCAGACAGAGCTTAAAGATTCCAAATTACCCATGCCTACCAACAGCCAGATAAATATGAATAAAATACAGTCTCTAAAATGTTTGTATGCAAATTCTAGAAGTCTAAAAAATAAGATGGGAGAGTTAGAATATATAGCACTAAATGAGAGGTTAGATATGATTGGAATCTCAGAGACATGGTGGAAGGAGGACAACCAGTGGGACAATGTGATAGCTGGGTACAAACTATATTGTAATGATACAGCTGATCAAATTGGTGGAGGGGTTGCGCTCTATGTTAGAGAGGGCATTGAGTCAGAAAGGATTAAAGTTTTGCAGGAAACAAAATTTGCTGTAGAATCTCTATGGATTGAAATTCCCTATAAAAAGTGAAAGGCGATGGCAGTGGGGGTGTACTATCGACTGCCTGGCCAGAATGAACAAATGGATGATGAAATGTTGAAAGAAATCAAGGAAGCTAACAAAGGTTACAGCACAGTAATAATAATGGGTGATTTCAATTACCCCGGGATTGACTGGGTCATTGTCATGGCAGGACATTCTAGGGAGATAAAGTTCCTAGATAAAATAAATGACAGCTTCTTGGAGCAGCTGGTTCATGAACTGACCACAGGGGAAGCCATATTGGACCTAGTCCTTAGTGGAACACGAGATCTGGTGCAAGAGATAAGGATGTTGGGGCCACTTGGCAATAGTAATCATAGCATGATTGCATTTGATTTAATTAGTGGAAGAGGGATGGTAAGGAAATCCACAGTACTACCTTTTAACTTTTGAAAGGGAGACTATGACAAAATGAGGAAAATAGTTAAGAAAAAACTAAAAGGAGCAGTTGCAAAGGTTAAAGACTTACATCAAGCTTGGGTATTGTTTAAAAATACTATCTTGGAAGCCCAGACCAGCTGTATTCCATGCTTTAAGAAAAAAGGAAGGAAGTCCAAAAAACTGCCAGCATGGTTTAAAGGTGAGGTCAGAGAGGCTGTTGTTGTCAAAAAAGCATTTTTCAGGAAATGGAAAAAAGAGCCAAATGATGAAAACTGGAAACAGCACAAGCACTGGCAAGTTAAAAGCAAGGTATTGATAAGGCAGGCAAAGGGAGAATTTGAGAAGAAGCTTGCTGTGAAAGTAAAAACGCGTAATAAAGACTTTTTCAAGTATATTTGTAGGAAAAAAACTGTGAGAGAGTCAGTTGTTCCATTAGATGATAGAGGGGTTCAAGGGGTACTAAGAGGCAACAAGGCGATAGCGGAGAGACTGAATGAGTTCTTTGCTTCGGTCTTTACTGAGGAAGAAGTAGGGATATTACCCATGACTGACATGGTATTAAAAGGTGCAGAAGAATTGAAGGAAATATCAATACATCAGGAAGATGTATTACAACTATTTGATAAACTTAAGAGTAGCAAATCTCCTGGGCCGGATGATATACATCCAAGGGTGTTGAAAGAACTGAAATATGAGATTGCAGACCTGCTATTAGTAACACAGGTACACTAACAAAAAACTGCCTCCAGTTTTGCAACTGATTCCTATAGATTTTGGGGTGCTGAATCCAGGAAAAATAGCCAAAATGTTCCATCACGTCACGTTTTCTTGCAAAATTAGATTTCTTACCCATATAAGGAATGTTCACATAATTTCTTTTTAGCAGACTGCAGTTTATTTTCTTGGCCCAAAATAGAGGTTGTAATGGTTAACTAACTAGAAACACTCCCTCATGATATTTTAGAGTGTTTTGTATTCATTTTATACATTAACAGGACAATTGGGAGGCGGGGGGCTAAATCTAGTACTCGCGCTGGCGCATGTTCTTTCCTGTTCGCCTCGCCTCGTTTGCTCGCTCAAACACGGTGGTTGCGACATGAACGTTCCTGTCAAATTTCAGTTTCTTGCAAGTTCATTATTACCTTTTGTTTGCTCAGTCGTAATCCAGCTTTATTCCGAAGTGGTTCACTACAGTTGTAGTTTGCAGTGCTGTGTATTTGTGATGGCTCACAGAGCCAGAGGTTGCGTCAACTCTCCGGACAGTTTTTGTTTTATTTGTGGGGAATATACCGTGAAAAAGCGGCAGAGGAACATTTCTGCATTTATTTAAAAAGTATATTTCAAATATTTCGGTTTGAAGTTAGGCGATCAAGACAAACCGTGGGCTCCTCACAAAGTGTGCAAGACATGTGAGGAAGATCTACACTTATGGATGAAAGGTAAAAAACAAGCATTTCGTTTCAGAATACCTATGATGTGGCGTGAACAAAGAGACCACAGCAGTGACTGCTATTTTTGCTCTTGCATTGTGAAGGGATACAACTTAAAAAATAAGAACGTAATAAGTTACCCCAACCTTCCCTCAGCAATTAGGCCTATGCCTCATAGCAACGAAGTACCTGTGCCTGAACCACCAAAATCTTTGGATCATATTTGTGTGGACGGTTCTGATCATGATGAGACTCATCAGATGGCTTTTCCCGATGAGTCCAGTACTTCCGAGTTTGAAACTGAACCAGATCCGAAACCTGAACTTTTCTCTCAAGCTGAATTGAATGATTTAGTCCGGGATTTAGGACTCCCAAAAGATGCTGCCCAACTGCTAGGTTCTCGGCTTAAACAGAAAAATCTATTGTCACCAGGAACAACTTTTTATTGGTACCGCAACCGCGAGACACAATTTTTGAAGTATTTCAGCAAAGAGGAAGATTTGGTATTTTGCAACGATATATACGGAGTGATGGAAAAGTTTAAACTCAAGTATGATCCTGCTGAATGGCGGCTGTTCATTGATTCGTCAAAAGACAGCATAAAAGGTGTTCTTCTTCATAATGGCAACACATTCACTTCAGTTCCTATTGCTCACTCTGTTATTCTCCAAGAAAAATACGAGAATTTGGCCCTGATTCTTCAGAAGATTCGTTATGATGAGCATAAGTGGATGATTTGTGGAGACTTTAAAATTCTATCCATGCTATTAGGGCAGCAATCCGGTTTCACCAAATATCCCTGCTTCCTTTGCTTGTGGGATAGCCGGGCCCGCGACCTACACTGGGGGAAAAAGACTGGCCAATTCGGGAGTATTTGAGACCCGGTGAGAAAAATGTTCTTCATGAGAGCTTGGTACCTCGTGATAAAATTCTATTACCTCCTCTCCACATTAAGTTGGGTCTCATTAAGCAATTCATCAAGTCCCTTCCAAAAGATGGTGAGTGCTTTCGGTACCTTTGCTCAAAGTTCCCCCGACTTTCTGAAGCAAAGCTAAAGGAAGGAGTGTTTGTTGGCCCTGATATAAGGAAACTCATTTCAGATGGAGCATTCGCTGAAACGATGTCTGAGAAGGAAAAAGAAGCCTGGGATTCCTTCAAGGATGTTGTTCTCAAATTCTTGGGGAACAGGCGGGATGAGAACTATAAGGATATTGTTGCCAGGATGCTCAATGCCTTCAAAGAACAAGGCTGTAACATGAGCCTGAAAGTCCATTTCTTGCACTCCCATGTGAACTACTTTCCCGAAAACTTGGGGGCGTACAGTGAAGAACAAGGTGAAAGGTTTCACCAGGAAATCAAGGACGCAGAGAGAAGGTACCAAGGAAGATGGAACACCACTATGATGGCTGATTTCTGCTGGTTGCTGCTGCGGGAAACCCCAGATGAAAAAAACGCCAAGCAGCGCACCAAGAGAAGCATTCGGGGGAAGAAGAAACGGGCCCACCAGGAGATTGATTGACCCAAGAATGACTTTAAAATCTAAACTGTGTTGACAAATATCATGTTTTTACTAAACTTTGAAATAAAAATTTGCTAGTTATTACCACAGTGTCGGATCTCATTTATTAGAATTTTATTTTCACACCATCGGGTGTTTGTCTTCATGTATTGCAATGGTGCGGTTTGCGTTTTCTATTCTTACATACATACCTGTACAACATTTTTTGCACATTTCTTTGCTTTGCTTTGTGTCTAACCTCGCTCTTATATGCTCAATGTTTGTGCACATGTATGTGGCTGTTTTAAGTGCAGACAATTTTGCTACCATCACAGTGTGTTTTGTTGACATTATTCTTATGTGCTGCCTTGTTACAATTTTCTTTATTCTTATTTGAATAACTACTAAACAATTAGTATAAAGAATTCATCCAAGAAACTTTTATCTCGATCGCACTCAATCTGAAACGTTCACCTCAAACTGCTAACCCAACGTAGCAAAAAATCTGTACGTGATGGAGCAAATTGGTTACCAGATTTGGATTCAGCGCACCAAAAAACGTAAAAATCAATCGAAATATTAGAGGCAGTTTAAAAAAAAATGTTTTTAGTGTACCTGTGTAATCTGTGAACTATCATTAAAATCATCTGTAATACCTAAAGATTGGAGGATGGCCAAAGTAACACCAGTTATTAAAAAGGGTTCCAGGGGTGATCCAGGAAACTACAGACTGATGAGCCTGATGTCAGTACCAGGAAAAATGGTAGAAACCATCATAAAGAACAAAATTGCTGAACGTGTAGATAGTCATGGCTTAATGGGAGATAGCCAACATGGCTTTAGCAAGGAAGATCTTAACTTACTAATCTGTTATATTTTTTTAAAGGTGTGAATAAACAGGTAGACAAAGGTGAGTCAGTTGATATAGTATATCTGGACTTTCAAAAAGCCTTTGACAAGGTCCCTCATCAGAGACTTTTGGCAAAACTAAAGAGTCATGGGATAGGAGGCAGTGTACTTTTGTGGAACATGAACTAGTTAAATGATAGAAAGCAGAGGGTAGGGCTAAATGGACAATTTTCCCAATGGAGAAAGGTGAATGGTGGTGTACAACAGGGATCTGTGCTGGGTCCGCTGCTTTTTGACATATTCATAAATGACCTGGGAAAGGGAATAATGAGTGAGGTTATCAAATTTGCAGATGACACAGAACTATTTAAAGTTGTTAAAACCCATAAAGACTGTGGAAAATTGCAAGAGGATCTTGATAAATTGGAAGACTGGGCATCAAAATGGCAGATGAAATTTAATGTGGAGAAGTGCAAAGTTATGCACCTAGGGAAGAACAACCCAAATTATGGTTACATGATGCAAGGTTCCAAATTAGGAACCAACACCCAGGAAAAAGATTTAGGCGTCATTGTGGATAACATGTTAAAACCCTCCGCCCAGTGTGCAGCGGCGGCCAAGAGAGCAAATAGAATGCTAGGTATCACAAGGAAAGTAATGGAAAATAAATCAAAAGATATTATAATGCCTCTGTATTGTTCCATGGTGCGACCGCTCCTTGAATAGTGTGTGCAATTCTGGTCACCGTATCTTAAAAAGGATATAGAGTTATTAGAAAAGGTTCAGAGAAGAGCCACCAAAATGGTAAAGGGGATGGAAGGATACCCCTATGAAGAAAGGCTAAAAAGGTTAGGGCTCTTTAACCTGGAAAAGAGACGGCTGAGGGGAGATATGATAGAAGTCTATAAATTAATGAATGGAGTGGAACTGGTAAAGGTAGATCGATTGTTTATGTTATCAGAATATAGAAAGACTAGGGGACATGAAATAAAGGTTCAGGGTAAACTATTTAAGACAAATAAGAGAAAATATTTTTTCACTCAACGTGTAATCAAACTCTGGAATTTGTTACCGGAGGATATAGTAAAGGCTGTTAATGTAGCTGGGTTTAAAAAAGGTTTGGACAAGTTCCAGGGGGAAAGGTCCATAAACCATTATTAAAAAGGGACCCAGGATATCAATGCTTGACCCAATACAAGCATTGTGGAACCGGTGTCTTTTGGGGAAACTGCTAGGTACGTATGACCTAGATTGGCCACTGTTGGAAACAGGATACTGGCTTGATGGACCTTGGTCTGATCCAGTATGGCATATCTTATGTTCTTATAATAGGGTATACCTGGCACTATGGGCCCTCATTGCAATTTTAAGGAAGTTCTTGAGTAAATATCAGAGGGAAGCAATATATCATTAGAGGCAGATAAAGGGATGCGGTAGCTGAAGAGGACTGAGACAAACATATATTTGATGTCCACTGCCAATTGAATGATATGCTTGTTTATAGGAGGTTACTGAGGGATCCTACATTGTAGCTTCAATCAGATGTTATGAAACTGATTGCTAGTAAACAGCGGTGTAAATTCCACCCAAGCTACCCCTGCAGTGCAGAGGGCCCCAGAGAAAGAGGGATCCAATTTATAGCATCTCTGGGGTCCTTTCTGACATTTTGCTGGGGCGGGGGCCCAATTTGAATTTCTGCCACTGCTAGTAAATGCTAAAGGGGATTGATGACCATTAGAGATCTGTACCGACTTTGAAGAAATTTTTTCTTTGAGGGAAATATGCTCATCTCACTGAAACTGCTTGAAGTACTTCTTAGAATGGTTATTGTACCTTAGTATTAGGCAGTGGTGAAAGTTCTAGTGGGTGCTCGAAGCAAAGGTTTTCTGGAGGCCCCTCTATTTCAGACCCCCTCCCTCCACAGTGATGATAATGCCATGACCACCCTCTGTCAATTTCCCCCCTTGCTCTACCGCCGGAGGCCCTATGCAGCAAACTTACTTTAATCTATTTGCCATGCTGCCTCCTTTCCAGTTCAGGAGGTGTTCTTCCCAGTTCAAAGTCTCATGGCCCGGGAGGAACACGTCCAGGCCTGGAATGGCAGCAGTTTGGTAACAAATACAAGTAACTTTGTTGTGCTGCCGTGTGGGCCCCCTTCCTGTCCATGCCCCCCACATTGTTGGGGAACACAAGCGGAATTTACACTGCTGGTATCAGGACTCCATTATCTTATTTTGCAAATAGACAAAATGACAGTGCAGTAAGCTAATGAAGCAAGGTTGTGCTTTTTCTATGACAGTGTCATTCATCACAGTTACTTGCTCAAATCCCTTCCCCTTTCCATCCTGAATTTCAAGGTACATGTTATATGTTTATGTTCACTGAGTTTAAGAGCTCAAAAGATGTATGTAAATAAAAGTATTTAAGAATTGCTCCCTCACCCAAATTTTAAAATTGTCTGGTAGAGATATAGTAAACATATCAATCTTTGAGCATCACTGCTGGGACATTTTCAGTCACTGCAAAATGAATAGTTTTAATTGCTAATGGGTAACAGTCCTCTATGTAGGGCAAAAAACTAAAATGTAATGTACCATATATTAAATATTAATATTGTCTGTTTTGTGCACCAAAACATAAGATACATACTGAAAGAGATGACTTCTTTCTCCTTCCTACAACCAGTACAAAAAATAAGAAAATATATACACCCAGTGCATGCTATTACAGACTGATTGCATTATTCAATTTCCTTGCTTGGGTTTGACATTTAGTTGAATAGACTATACCATGTTTTCTAGTCTGCAGGGGATTTGGACATGCTAAAATATGTGCTATAGGTATGAAGAATTATACTATGCCCTTATTTCCAACTTCCCTCACATCTTTCATTCTTGACCTGCCAAACAGATTCCCTAGTTAGTACATATTTTTCTCTCTGACTTTTATGTGATTCAGACTCTGTCCAATAATTCTATTTCTTGAGCATGTATTTTTATTAAGAGAAGTCTCATTGCCTTGCAGTCAACTTACTTTGTCTATAAATAAGTACCATTAACTCCTGTATCTCCTGCACCATATTAAATGGCAGGATTTTTCCATCATTTTTAATTGAGCATATAAATATCTGGCAATAGAAAACAGGTTAAGCAGCCCTGTGGAGCATAACATAAAGAAAGAATATCACCCTAATGATGCCCGTAGATGTATCATTATATGCACTCGTGCTAATTGCCATATTGTTGCTGAGCACATAGCAATTGCCCTCATGCTAGTGGCAATGTGCTATCCACACCAATACTCCACCCTTAACATTCCCAATTTACCCTTTAGTGTGTGATGGCCACTTACCATGCATTTTAGTAGCTAGAGCTTGCATGCATGCTCATTAAACCTCTTGGTTGTCAGCTACCACACACTGAAATGCAGCTAGTTAGCACCCTTTAGTAAAAGGGCCCCTTATTTTTTCTTCATGTAGATTGTGAAACGGTTCATCCCTCTGTATTTTATAGCAAGTCTAAGTGTACTCCTGCATGTCCTTATACATATTTTGCAAAAACTTCCGTATTCTACAGAGCTTTTTGTAGAATACTGCTGGAATTTTGCGCATTTCAACCTCAACTTCCCAATTATGATCTCAATGTGCTATATAAAATTGGCCTCATTGCATTTATATCTAGAAAGCACCAGCTGAACTCTCGTTTTAAATAAAAATATTATTTTGTCCATTTTATAAATTAGAGTACATTTACAATTTCCAAAAAGAATTATTGGTCAAAAAGAGGACATTAATGAGAAAGAGAGACAGACAAAAAGAGGTGAAAGACAATGAAAATGATAAAGAAAAGAGAAGGGTGAAGGGAAGAGAAAGAAAGAAGAATAAGAAATACCGTATAAGAAACAAAAAAAAAAAAAAGAAAGGAAGAAAACAGGATAAGTTAGCAAGAAGCAGAGAAACAGAGAAAAAGAGGGCCTGCTTTACAAAGGCTTTTATTCTCATTCTGCGTTCAAAGGAAAAAGAAAAAAAAGCAACATAGTAGATTATGACCAGTGTTGGAGACAGAGAGAAATCTTTCACTGTCAGCAAAAATTACAGGCAGAAAGGTACAGATAATTTTGCCCATTATTGAGCTAGCATTAGGTTTGAGCTGGATCTTTCTGGATTTGAGAAAAATGATTTTCTGAAGGCATGATATGAGCTGTCAAATTCTTTTAAAAAGTTGGATTTGAGTCATTTACTGAACAATAATCTTGTCTAAAGTATAAGGGGTCTTTTTGCTAAAGGATATTAAGTAATTAGAATGGGAATTAGCGCATAGTCAGATTAACAATTAGCACTTAAGAGGTAAAGGATTTTCACATGTAAAGGCCTTCTTTTGAGGGGCATTTTACAAGGAACATACTGGGTATGGGATGAATATCCAAATGGGAACATGCAGCAAAGGTAGGTGATTGCAGACTTAGTTCCATGGACGGGCAGTACTAGTGCAAATCAGCAATGTGAATGAGTGTGAGAATGGATGCCCAGGCCAGAAGAAGCATCTGCACATCCATCCATTGAAGAATAGAGTGAGGAAGATGGCCAAGGCACCATTCACAAACACAGGCTCATGGATGTCCAGGCACCAGCTATGACATGCAAGTATGTATGAGCACAAGTGAGGGAGCACAAAGAGATCTTGCAAGACATCCTCCAGATACAGAGGAAAAAAAGGGAGAAAGATCATCAGAATCTGCAGGAGTTGCAACACATCAGGCAGTCATTGGTCAGTTTCTTATTCAGTTTGGCCATCTAGCCTCCCATGGACCCTGATCAGCTACTGCCTCTTCTTATATTTCCATTTGCTCCTGTTGACCGTATTTGTGCTGCTGCTCTTTGTTATTTGCTGTTTGTTCCATTCCAGGTATCCCGGTGCCTGTGCTGTGCCTTCTGTATTCCCCCGGAGTCTGTGCCCAAAACCGGAAGTGACGCGACCGTGTTCCCGTGGTCGCAACCTTTACAGGTATCCCGGTGCCTGTGCTTTGCCTTCTGTATTCCCCCAGAGTCTGTGCCCGAACCCGGAAGTGATGCAACCGCGTTCCCACAGCCTCAACCTTTCCAGGTATCCCAGTGCCTGTGCTGTGCCTTCTGTATTCCCCCGGAGTCTGTGCCCGAACCCGGAAGTGACGCAACCGCATTCCCGCGGTCGCAACCTTTCCAGGTACCCAGCTGCCTATTTAAACAAGCTGCCTGCGGTGGTTTGCGCCGCGGCAGCATGCGCAGTGGGCGCACACTGAAGGAGCGTGCCCAAGGAGCAGGTTCTGCTCCTTGGACAAGCTCCTTGGGGCGAGCGAGGGGCGTGGTCTGAATTTCCTTCTTCTCTAATACCCAGTAATAACCAGTGCTCTCCCCAATAATTAACTGCTTCGAAGCAGTAGCCCATTGGCTACTATCACAAAACTTACGCATCAATCACGGCAAGACAGATGTCCTATTTATCACAAGGAACCACAAATTCACACCTCCCTCATCACTACGTGTCAACGACGTAGAGCTGAAGTCTAAATCCACAATCCGCTACCTCGGTATCACCCTGGACCAGCACTTGAACATGACAGCGCATATAAAAAACACTACAAAGGCAATATACCATAAGATCAGAACGCTACGCCACCTCCGACACCTGCTGGACTTCATAGACTACCGAACAACCTTCCAGGCACTAGTCCTTCCACATGTCGATTTCGCGAACATCATCCTCCATGGCCTCCCACAATCAACCTTAAACCCACTCCGCTTAGCCTTGAACACAGCCGCAAGAGTTCTCTCCGGATCGTCAAGATCCGATCACATAACACCCATCATGAAGGATCTGCACTGGCTACCTCTACATGCCAGACTCCAATACAAATCATTGGTCCTCACCTTCAAAGCCCTAAATAACTGCCCCCCAACGCCAATCAGCAAACTAGTCCATGGCACCCTGGAAAATAGAAGCAGAAGGTCCACTGCACTGAATACATTAGCAGTGCCCAAGCTAATGACCACATGCACAAAGGCTACCTCCAACAGAGCCTTCTCCTTATTCGCCCCTTTAAACTGGAATGCACTCCCCCATGACATCCGTGGAATAAAAAGCCTTATCATGTTCAGAAAAGCCTTAAAATTCCACCTGTTCACAAAATGTTACCCAGGAACTTCAAGCGATAATAGCACAACCACCAACCAGCAAAACTCCGCCAGACACCAGTCACCCCTGCACGTCAAGACCTCAGACAATAGGTAGCCCCCACTACCACTTTATATTAGAGTACTGTACATAGTTTGAGTATAATATGTATATAGTTTCCCCGGTTCTTCTTCCATGTTCAATTCCCTGTTCTCTGTAAAACTCGATGTTGTTTGTATGCATTGTAGTGCCTTTGTTCGATGTACACCGCGCTGATTTTAATAGCGCGGTATAGAAGAATTGTTAAATAAATAAATAAATAAATACCCCTCTATGATACGGGGCTCAAGTTTCTTCTGACTCGGTTTCTCAGTTTTTTCAGGTCAGTTTCTACATCCAAGTCATGTAAGTCCTGGTTTTGTGTTTGGATTATCCTGCTTTCTCTTTCCGGGTTTGCATTCTGCTCCCCTGGCGTTATGTCGGCTATCCCAGTCTTCTGGGGTCGGTGTCCTGCGCCCTTGTCCATGGCCCCTCCTGGCCCTTTAGCGCACTGCTCCTCTAACCTGATTTCCTGCAGCTGCACCGGCTTTCAGTCCAGGCAGTGTCCTCTCTCCCCCAGGTTACTCTCGATAGCTTCTACTGTAACTCTTAGTTTAGCTCTGCTAAACTGCCGTTCTCTCCGGTCAAAATCCTTACTGGTTCATGATTTTATTTCCCATCATTCACTTGACCTTTGCTTCCTTACTGAAACTTGGTTCAAGGAAGGTGATAGTCCTATCCTGTCTAGCTCCCTCCCCTCTGGCTTCGCAGTGATTTCAGCTCCCAGGTTGGGTAGAGGTGGCGGTGGGGTGGCCCTGCTTTACCGCGTGTCTATCGATATTGAAAAGAAATTTCCTCCCCTTCTGTCCTGTTCCTTGAATCCCTTCTTCTTCGCCTTCGCTCCTCACCCCCGCTTTATTTTCTCCTTCTTTACCTTCCCCCTTCTCTGACTGCTGCACGCTGGGATGCAGCTCTTCAAACTATTTCTGATACAACTTTACAGTTTCCTAATCTTATCATCTTGGGGGACTTCAATGTTCATGTTGATAACCCCAGCAGGCAAAAAGATCGTACCTTTCTGAATCTCTTACATGACATCCCTCTTCAGCAACATGTACATGGCCCTACCCACATAGTTGGACATACTTTAGACCTAGTTCTTTCGCCCTCTACATTGTTACCGGCGATTTCTTCTGCTACTATGCTTGGCGTCCCTTGGTCTGATCATTTTTATATTTTCTTCTCAGTCTCCTACTCTTCCTCAGTGACTGCTGATCCACCTACATCCTCTCTTTTTCCTTATTTTCGCCATCGATTTACTCCTGAAACCCTTGGTGTCTTTCCTACTGCCCCTTCCCATCTGATTTCGCCTCATATTCCTCCAATAAGCAAGTTTATCTCTGGAACTCTCTCCTTACCTATGCTTTAGATGATTTAGCTCCATTTCGTCCTTTGTCTAAATGTTCCAGTTCAGCTCATTCCCCATGGTACCATCCTGCTTTGCGTCTTCAGCGGACCCAGCTCCGGCAAATACAATGTCGCTGGGTTCACCATCCTTCTTCTGAACTGCATCTCCATTTCAAGCAACTATTTTCTGATTATCTCCTAGCCATTCGGTCCGCCAAGCATGCTTATTATGCTGCTGAAATCTCTGACGCTGCTAATTCCTCCAGACAACTCTTCACAATTTTGCGTAAGCTCTCCGATGTTAGTCCGAACCGTAAGCAAGTGACCCTGATTCCAGATCCTCAATCTCTGGCCACTTTCTTTTCTGACAAGATACTTAACTTGCATTCATCCTTTTCAAATCCTTCCCCTCCACTCCCTCTATCTCCACCATGTTCCCCTTTGTCTTCTACCTCCCCTGCTGTACTGACTGATGCTGATCAGCTGTCACCTCCCTTTTCTCCACGGAATCTTGCTCTTGCTCATACTTGGTCTTCCTTTCACCCTGTTATTTCTGCTGAAGTACTACAGATGCTATCTAAGTCTAGTAAAACCACTTGCCAGCTGGACCCGATTCCATCCCGTTGGCTGACTGAGCCTTCCTTACAGCTCATACCTATCATTACCACCATCATCAACGTTAGTCTCTCATCCGGCCGTTTCCCATCATCCTGGAAATCGGCTGTTGTTCGCCCCCTTTTGAAGCAGCCTTCCCTTGATCCTTCTGTTCTGTCTCATTGGCGTCCTGTTTCGAACCTTCCCTTCTTAGCCAAACTTTTGGAACGTTTTGTCTTTGAACAACTAAATTCTCACATTGAAACTACTAATACTCTCCACCCCCGTCAAGCCGGTTTCCGACATGGGCATAGTACTGAAACTGTTCTTCTGGCACTCTTGAACGAGCTACATGTTGCTCATGACCACGGTGACATTACCCTTATCGTCTCCCTCGATCTCTCTGTGGCATTCGACTTGATTGACCACCGAACTCTCCTCTCTCGTCTGTCTGATGTTGGGCTCCAAGGTACAGTGTGGCAATGGTTTTGTTCCTTCCTCACAGCTCGTTCCTTCTCTGTCCACTCCAATGGCCAGTCCTCTGTTTCTCTTCCGCTCACCTGTGGTGTACCTCAGGGCTCTGTTCTTTCCCCTCTATTATTTAACATTTTTCTTTCCCCCTTACCCTTATTAATTCAACAGTACCCAGTGTCTTTCTATATATATACAGATGGCATTATTCTACTTTTCCATACTTCTCCATTAACCCTGGATATTTCTCAGCTTAACCTCTGTCTTTCCGGTATTGCTTCCTGGCTTTCACAGAATTTCTTACATTTAAACCCATCCAAGTCCACAGCTATGTGGGTCTTGTTGAGTGGTCCCTGCCCCACTCTCGCCCCCTTGATTGGTTCAACTTCTATTCCACTTGTTTCTTCCTTCCGTTATCTCGGAGTGATTCTAGATTCCTCGCTTTCCTTTCATGGTCATCTAACTTCCCTTATCCGTCGTTCATTTGCTGCCTTGCGTCAGATTAGGGCTGTCCATTCCCTTCTTCCCTCAGATTAAGAAAATAAGAACATAAGATATGCCATACTGAGTCAGACCAAGGTCCATCAAGCCCAGTATTCTGTTTCCAAAAGTGGCCAATCTAGGTCATATGTACCTAGCAGTTTCCCCAAGAGACACAAGTTCCACAATGCTTGTACTGGGTCAAGCATTGATATCTTCGGTCACTTCTTAATAATGGTTTATGGACCTTTCCTCCAGGAACTTGTCCAAACCTTTTTTAAACCCAGCTACACTAACAGCCTTTACTACATCCTCCGGTAACAAATTCCAGAGTTTATTACACATTGAGTGAAAAAATATTTTCTTTTATTAGTCTTAAATAGTTTACCCTGCAGCTTCATTGCATGTCCCCTAGTCTTTCTATATTCTGATAACATAAACAATCGATCTACGTTTACCCGTTCCACTCCATTCATTAATTTATAGACTTCTATCATATCCCCCCTCAGCCGTCTCTTTTCCAGGTTAAAGAGCCCTAACCTTTTTTGCCTTTCTTCATAGGAGTATCCTTCCATCCCCTTTACCATTTTGGTGGCTCTTCTCTGAACCTTTTCTAAAATCGCTATATCCTTTTTAAGATACAGCGACCAGAATTGCACACAATATTCAAGGTGCGGTCTCACCATGGAACGATATAGAGGCATTATAATATCTTTTGTTTTATTTTCCATTCCTTTCCTTATCATACCTAGCATTCTATTTGCCCTCTTGGCCGCCGCTGCACACTGGGCCGAGGGTTTTAACATGGTATCCACAATGACGCCTAAATCTTTTTCCTGGGTGGTGGTTCCTAATGTGGAACCTTGCATCGTGTAACCATAGTTTGGGTTGTTCTTCCATAGGTGCATAACCTTGCACTTGTCCACATTAAATTTCATCTGCCATTTTGATGCCCAGTCTTCCAATTTATCAAGCTCCTCTTGCAATTTTTCACAATCCTCTTGGATTTGAACAACTTTAAATAGTTTTGTGTCATCTTCAAATTTGATAACCTCACTCGTTATTCCACTTTCACAGATCCCTGGGGTACACCACTATTTACCTTTCTCCATTGGGAAAATTGGCCATTTAGCCCTACCCTCTGCTTTCTATCTTTTAACCAGTTCCTGATCCACAATAGTACACTGCCTCCTATCCCATGACTCTTTAGTTTTGCCAAAAGTCTCTGATGAGGGACCTTGTCAAAGGCTTTCTGAAAGTCCAGATACACAATATCAACCAACTCACCTTTGTCCACCTGTTTATTCACTCCTTCAAAAAAACATAACAGATTAGTAAGACAAGATCTTCCTTGTCTAAAGCCATGTTGGCTGTCTCCCATTAGGTTGTGACTATCTACATGCTGAGTAATTTTATTCTTTATGATGGTTTCTACCATTTTTCCCGGTACTGACGTCACGCTCACCAGTCTGTAGTTTCCCGGATCCCCCCTGGAACCCTTTTTAAAAATTGGTGTTACATTGGCGATCCTCCAATCTTCAGGTATTAGAGATGATTTTAATGGTCACTCTTATTCTAGCCTTGGTTATCAGCCACTTGGACTACTGCAATGTCTTTCTTGCTAACCTTCCAAATTTCCAACTTCAACGTTTGCAGCTTATTCAAAATGCTGCAGCCTGTCTCATTATGTTTTCCCATCGCTTCGATCATATCACCCCTATTCTTTTTCGCTTGCATTGGTTGCCCCTCCGTTATCATTTTCATTATAAATTTCTTATTCTGATACATCGTACTATCAACACTAATAATCCTTTATATCTTGCAGACCGCATCTCCCTTCATACCCCCTACTGCCAACTTTGTTCTATCCATGCTAACCGTTTGTCATTACCCTCTCCATCACAAGCTCATCTGGAACAAACCCGCCATGCTGCTTTTTTCTTTCAGGGCCCTGTGCTGTGAAATGCACTACCACCTTCTCTCCGGTTGGAACCCTCTTATTCTCAATTTAAGATATTACTCAAAAATCATCTGTTTCAGCAAGCCTTTAATCTTCCTCCCAATGCTCCTCCCTAAAGTTGCTGTTAGTTTTGTTTGTTTGGTTGCTCATATGTTTTGCCTGTCTTCCCTTGTCTGGGCTTGATGCCTTGTTTTGTGGCATGTGTCATGGAAGTCTTGGTCTAGTTGTCTATTTTTACTTGTCTGTGCTTTATCTTACTCTTTGCTTTCCTATTTTATTATGACGTTATTTTCCATATTTTGCATTGCTAACCTTTTATTGTACACCGCTTTGTGTTTCAACAAAAGTGGTCTATCAAATATTAGAATAAAGATAAAGATAAATGGACCCCACTCTCACTGGCGGTGTGGGCAGAGGTGCTAAAGTCAGCCAGTATGGGTCACAAGGGTAGGAGCCAACCAATATCCTGTTTGTGCCACCATGTGGCTATGGCTCCTCTCTACACTTCCCTAACTTCCTAGCTGCTAATGGAAAGGGTACTGAGGGAATGGGGGAGGATGTGGAGTTCTCATTAGGGGCCAGTGATAGCAGTGAAAGGGTTCTGTCCTCATTGATCATTCCCTATCCATCACTTAGGGTCATGGTAGTAGGAGATGCAGTATCAGGGGAAAGGGCAAGGGCAAGGGCACAACTCTCCTTTCCTCTTTAGTCTCTCCCAATAGCCCTCCTTGTGAACTCTGCCCTTCTGGTGGCTTGCTTTTCTCTGTGCCCTTTTCTTCAATTGCCAAATCCAGACTTTGATCCTTTCACCTTGCTGCTACTTATGCCTGGAACAGACTACCTGAGCCTGTATGTATGGCTTCACCTCTGCCTCTTTTCAAATCCATAGTAAAAGCTCACCTCTTTGAGGCTGGTTTTGGATCCTAATCCACTTAGTCTCCTTACCTTTCCTAGTTGTAGGTTTGTCCTCAGCTGTTGCATTGTCTTTCTTGACTTGATTATAAGTGCCAAAGAGAAGGTACCATCTTTTACATGTATCTGTACAGCGCTGCATAAGCCTTGTAGCGCTATATAAATGATCAGTAGTAGTAGTGGTAGTAGTAGTAGTAGTAGGAAAGCTGCTTCTTTAGGAAGTAGCTCTGTTGGGTTCAGACATCTGAATGTTGTTACAACAGGGATGTATTGTGTGTATTCTGTAGTGTCCCAGGTAGATTGATGGGGAAGGACAGAGCTGAAAGGGCAGGATATGAAGGGGAGGCTGGGTGCCTGGGAGGGTCCCTAAAGGTTGTATGCTGTGGCAGCATTGTTTAACTGGGCCAGTAGAAGATTTAAATGGTGACACAGGGGGTCACAAGGTGGTAGTGTGTGGTCTGTGGCATGAGGGACAGTCTTTCTGTGCATTTGGGTGTGGGAAGGTAAGACTGGGAATATCATGACTATATTTTGGCTGTATGACAATAAAGGCATATCTCATTTGAAGTGATTCTGTATGAGTTGGTTCTGTGCTCTCTCTCCTTGCCTGTATGGTAGTTCCTGTTCAGTGATGTCAATTCCCTATTCTGTGTTGGCATCCTCGAGTGGGTTCTCAGGGGGCAGGGGCAGCCACTGGTGATTTCTCCACTGCTGAATTGCTCATAGATGCTGGATTGCACCAGGATGTAGGTATTGTAGCTTGACCCTGAGAATCAAGAAAACACAACAGTTATTTACCCATGTGCATTGCAGACCACCTGCATGTTCATGGAGCAGTAGGCCTTTATATTCCTGTGCCTTTGGGACTGCAGAGCCACATGTTTTCAGTCTATGGCATCCAGCACTGTGGGGAAGCCTGCTATCTGGTAGAATTGTAGTATGGTTTGTTGCTGCTGCTATAGTGAGCTGGGGGAATGCATGTACTGTGCGCTTATGGGTAGGAACACTTCCAGGAACTGTGTCACACATTGTGGCACCACTGGCTGGATGATGCCTGCTGTGTCAGCGAGCACAGTCTGAAAGCTGCCAGTGGCCAGGAATGCAAGGATAGTTGTCTTGATGTGAAGAAGGATGGGATGGCCCCTCTGATGGTGCTGAGGTCTGGCTCCAACTTTTGACACAAATGGTGTATGGCTGCCTTATCAAACCCAAAATGCATCAGGCACTGGTCATCCATGAGCCCCATGAATTAGGGCCTTGCCCTATATACGCTCTGATAGAGGTACCATATTTGGGACCACCACCTACATCCCACACATCCATCACTGGCACCATTGTGCTACCTCCACCACTGTGCTACCTCCACCAACACATAGTTCTTTGTACTATATGAGTCACAGACACAGGCAGATACACACAGCCACATTGACACCGATACCTGTACCCACACCAACAGCCACACATGTTCATAACCTCCTTCATGCCAACATACACAGGAAAACATGTACTTCCACTGCCACAGCTGGAACAAACACAGGGATGGGTGGGTAGTGGAACATGGTGGAAGAGTTGTTAGGTAAGTTCATTTTGCTTGTTCTGTATACTAAAAAGGAGGAAGAAGGGAAAAAAAGGCCATTACATTGTCACCTAATGGTGATTAAAAAACAGGAGCAGAATAATAGAGAACATAACTTAGAGACTCACTCCTGCTCCTGTTTTTTAATCACCATTAGGTGACAATGTAATGGCCTTTTTTTCCCTTCTTCCTCCTTTTTAGTATACAGAACAAGCAAAATGAACTTACCTAACAACTAAGGTATAGATATGTAAGTAGGGTTGCAATGATTTTTAATTGTTTTTATTGTTTTATTATTTAATTATTATCTATAATTTAGTTTATTTATTAAGTACGTTTAATATTTTTTTTTTCGTTTTAAAGTATGTGGTTATTCTAATGGTTCCTTTAGAGTATATATGTTTGTATTAATTGTATTATTATCATTTCATATTATTTAATGAGTTTTATATGTAGATATGATTTGATATAAGGATACAACTTGGAGTCTGATAAGGTTTTCTTTGTTTTTTGTTTTTAATGTTTTTAATTTTCTAATGATATATGAGTTTTTTATGATAATTTATGTTTGTGTATTTATGAATGTAGCACGCCTAAATCCCCTGAAGAAGTAGAGTCGAAACACAGCCTGTGTCGGGCAATTTGGGCTATTTTGCTGTGGAAAAATTACTGTTTTTCTAATAAATAATCCTTCCTGTTTAACCACGATTTTTGGACTGAGTGTAAAAATTAAAGGGGCATGTATACTAAAGGGCACACCATTAGTGCACATTTGAGTTTCAAAACTAGTGTCGAGGCTCTATTAAATTTTGGGAGCATGTGTGCTCATTCCCCTGATGCTAGCACTTTGATATCATTCCACATCACACTAACCAGCACCCGGGTTCATTTACTACCACCCATTGTGATGGTGTTAAATGCAGCCCAGCTAATAGCAATACGCATGGTTAGCACATGCCCATAACATTCTTGCCAACCATGATGCACGATTAATGCCCACATTATGCCCCTAACCAATCTGGTCCCTGCCCAATCATGCACTAATCAATTAGCATGGGATTTTTATCACGGAGCTCCGAGCTAGCAGCATTGTGCACTTAGCGCATGGAAACCTCATAATAACAGTGTGATTTTACTAAACACACCTGAAAATGTGGTAACTAAAGCCTCTGCGTTAACTGCTGGGGGGTCTGCTTAATATCTTCTCAGAGGCAACATACTTCCCATACATTAACGTGCAGCTAACTAATATTTTATAAAGACACAAAGGCACTTCAGAAATAGGCTATCTCTTTATAAAATTGCCCTGCCTGCGTTAGCTAATACCAGCATTAACTGCCTAGCGCAGAACAGTGCAGTGAATGGGCATGGACGGTAACTTAAGATGTGTTAGCTGTTAATGCAGCAAATGATGCAGAACATGTAACCACAGCTGAATAGGTAATATTATCTGTAGCCACGTTATCTAAAATGTGGTTACCATATGGTAAATGTATTGGTTCTGCATTAATGGAAACAAATATACTGAGTATTCTTTGAACACAAAGGGGCTTGTTTACAAAGCCGCGGTAGCGGTTCGCGATCGTTATCGGAGCCGCGGCCCCATTGATTTCAATGGGGCCGCGGCTCTGATAACGATCGCGAATCGCTACTGCGGCTTTGTAAACAAGCCCCAAAGACTTTTCAGTTACCACACTTTATTTTTACAGCTTGCGTGCAGTAACTGCAATATTCTAGTGCATACTGGTAGAAGTCTATCTAAGAATACTTGTCCTATTTGTTTCTTAACTATTTGTTTTTTTAGATGTATCATCTCTATAATATATACTTATTACACAAATTTGCTTATTTGCTGGTTATAAACTATAAGAAGACATGCATAATTTTTTATGGAGGTCTTTTACTGAAGGGTGCTAGCTGTCAGAGTATTTTCTGGGACATGTGTTGACAGCTAGTGTGGAGCAGCTGGATTTCTGTGCTAACTCTCAATGGTGCATTAGGGGAGCAAGTGGGAGGCTTTGCGATGGAGAATGGGCATAGTGGACCCTGCACAGTTAACACAAGGGTGGACAATGCATACTGACTGTGACCCTTGAAATTAGCATGTGTTCACCTAACGCCACCTCAATAAGTGGAGTTCAGTACACCCCCTGTGACATATTAGGGTACTATTCAGTGTGGCAATTTCTGTTCACTCTCCAGCAGAGTTTGCAACTACTACATGTAAGTTTTTGTGCTAAGCCTGCATTAGTTGCAAAACCCTAGCACACCTTATTAACAGGGTCCTTATGACTATTATTTGATGAATACAAATTTTGTTCTAGTCATGTGGTTTTGTTTTATAATTCAGTTACAGATTTTTCATATACTTTCCATTTCTACAATTTAAAGAGTAAAGCACGGTTTGTAGATTTTCAGAGAGATGTAGAGAATACTCACATTTCCTCCATAGATCATTCCATTTTCCTGAAGCTTTGTCCATGGCAATTTTCTACCAGTTATTAGTTTTGCCTGCTTGGTCCTGATAACAGAATACTGGGGCATGTTTACTAAGCTGCACCATCTCTTAACGTGGCAAACAGAGTGAGCTTTCTCCATGGACAAGGTGATAAATCAGCCACATCGATGGGTGTTATCATCCCTGACGGCACAAGGTTGCACTTGCTCACCCAAAGCCCAGAAGGGGCCAGAAAACTCTTCTAAGCAAGTCTGAGTGCATCCCTCCTGTGTGCCCATTGCTCCTCCCCTTCAGTCCCTCCCGGTCTTCCTCATCAGCAGTCAAGAGCAGACATAGCTCTCCCCTATTCATTGTTTTCTTTTAATTCCAAACCTTCTACATTTTTTTTTGTTTTATATTTTCTTTCATCCTTTGCTGGCAGTGTTAGCCCACACTCCGCAATAGAACCTCCGGCAGTGGCAGCACTAAGTTTTTACTCCTCCTCATCTCGCCCCATCCAGACTAGACTTCTCTGGCTGTGGGGCACTGTGATGAAGGCTATTGTAAGCAAGCCTGGTTTTGAACCCCTCCCGCTTTGTTTTTCTCAATGACCGAATGGGAAGGATCAAAATGGATTCAACAGATGACATCAATTTGCTTTCACAAAGAGAGGTAAAATGCTGAACCTTAACATTTAACATGTAGTGATGAAATTAAGAATTTGATGAAAAGGATTACGTTAAATAAACAGATTTTTATTTTGATTAGATGAAAGTAACTATTGCTTATGCTTGACAACAAATTATTCTTAAGCAACACTGTATAACAATTCTATTATTTTTCTTCTTGTTTCACAGTTGCGCTTTCTCCAAATACATTTTGCTCAACTCAGATAGGTATCTATGTTTTTCTATTTTACATTTCTAATAAATTGTGTAACTTAAGAATTGACATTTTGGGGTACTTTTAGTAATGGCTGATAAGGACACAAAGATGCCACGTGTATGCATTATCTGTGCCTGGTAGCACTTACCACATAACACGGGTTACCAGCTGGTAAAATGTTACCGGGCGTTAAGTTGCAAAGGGGTGGAGAAGGGGCATTAACTCGGTGGACCATAGGTGGAAACAGTGTGTGTTGCCATAATGGCCATTCCAGTAAAATGCATTACAGGTGCAGCTGCGGGAAACTTATTGCCAACTGAAAGCTAGCGTTAAGGGCTGCTTTGTAAGACAGATAGCAATTTGCTCCTATTAAACACTATCTAGGAGACCATTCAAATGTAGACAGTGTGCACCTCTCAGACAGGAGCCCTGAAATATATGATAGTAGTGGTTCATTGGCAGTCACAGCATAGTGCTTTTTCAATAAAGGGAAATATGTTGTTGGTAACAAAATTCCAAAGGTATTCCATGTGAGCTACTCTGTGGGGCTGGGAAGACTGCCAGATGGACAAGGTGGCCGCCTAGGAGTTACATCTGCGATCCACTGTGACTCTGCTGTGATGGCGATGGCACACACACATGATGCTGCTGTGACCAAGGAGATGTGCCACTGGTACTGCCATCCTGCAGCCATATTAGCAGCATGTGGTGGTCGTGGCAGCAGCGGCTTCTGCCTGGTGCTGAAGATACCTTGCTGCCTGCATTTGGTATCAGGCGCAATGCCGCTCTCTGTACTTCAGTATCTGGGATAACTCTGCAGCCCTAATGCTGTCTAAAGCCAAACTCAGTTAATGCAAATGATTGCTGCAGTCACAGATGTATTTATCGGGCAGAGTGACTTGAAACTACATGTACAGCTGCTCTCACTACTAAATGGCTCTAGTGACTGCAGCAGAGACTAACACTTTTTACAAAATACAGGGTCACAAGTTTAATTCCATTCCCAGTTGTGAGGTAGCAATCTGAACTGCCTGTATTTCCTGTGCAACACTTTTTTTTATCATACATACTGGACTGCTCTCCAGGGAATGTATTGCCTGATGTGACCCCTTGCCAGTCAAGAATGCATATTTCCGATTGCAGCAGAAGGAAAATGTGTGAAGGCAGGACTGTGTGGAATGCTCACTCAAGGAACTAGGGTTGCCAATTGGCTCCAGATTTGGGCCACAAGCCTGATCCAGACCTGTGTTTACCCCCATTGAATTCAGGGAGATGTAGTACTTAAATCTCTATTGCAATCCATCCGAAAAGCAAGTTGATTGCACACAATGGGGTAAAACTCTGGAGTGGATCAAGCCTGTCATGTGCATTTAGAGCCTAGTAGAAACCTGACTTGGAACCTCAGCTGTTCACAACTCATGTTATCTTTCCTTGGCCATCTCCCAGGCTTTTGACTAGCAGCCCACTGAAGTGTAAGGCTGTGAGTCCTTCGTACACAGGGTGAGACTCACTGCAGGGCCTATAATGCATCATGCTTTGATAGTCACAAAATTTGAACTGCCTGATCATCTCATGCCTGGAAACTTGAAACTCCCTAACTCTGACCATCCTATACATTCCACACCTCAGCAGCACCCAGTTTCCACTATTACCAGGGTTATTGTTGGGAACTGATCTAGTACCCGGACTGAGGTGATTTGGCAAAGCAGTCCACAAACTACCTTTTCTGTGCAGCAGGTAATATGCACACCATGATCTTACCCATTGCCAACTCTATGGTTCCCTCTGTTGTGAGACTGCAGGTCATATGTATTGATCCTGTCACTGCAAGGTTCACACAGGCAAGGGTCTCATAGGTAGCATGGCAGCAGTTATTTACATATGCAATGTATGTAATACTCTCACATTCTCTCCCCTCAGGTAGGATCTGGGTGTAGAGCCTAGATGTTCAACTCTGTGTGGTTCCCAAGGTCTTGTGCAGAGACTCAGTACAATGAGGCACATGCCGTGATCCACTCATAGAACACACCTTTGGCATGTTGGAATGTCACTCCAGGTGTCTTCAGAAAACTGGTGGTGCCTCACAATAACAACATCTCACTACGGCTGAGATCATTGTGGCCTGCTGTATTCTACACAACATTGCTATTAGGCATAGGATCCCTGTTGAGTAACCATGGATCCTGAGGAAGATCCCGAATGCAGTCCTGCACATGCCAGGGACAACACAGGGGTGGGTTCCTAGGCCAGACGACGGCTAAGACAACAGCTGTTTGCCTGTAAGTGTGCCCTATGTAAACTCATACCAAAGTCAGTTCTGATCATGCAAAACATTCTGCCATAATATGATATTTTAGGAGCTCACGTGTAGTATGTATTGTTTTATAGAGGACTCAGATATCTTTGGATGTCACCCAGCACAGGTGCTGTCCTCTATATCCCATTGGAATCAAGGTTTCAGCTGTATATGGATGGTGTAACAATGTCAATGTCAATTCAGAGGATGAAACACATTTTGAGAAAACATGTTAATTCTGGAACCTCATCTGCATCATGTATTCTGCTGCATACAGAACAGAGCAGGACAACAAATGATGTGGAACAATTGTGTGTCCTGAGGTACCCTACACGTGTTTCGGCTGAAGCCTTCTTCAAGGGTCTAGACCTCTCTAAAAACAACCACATATAAAAGATAAATATCAATATTAATATAAAAGCAAAGCATTAACCAACAATAAAAAAATAATAATAAATAAAAGCATCATGCAAGAAAAATAAATAAAATATAATAAAAAGCATAAGTTAATAAATTATACACTAAAAATATAAATATATGAGCATGCTGACAATATTCAAAGCCAAGGAGGAGATCCCATAAAGAGATTCAAACCAATAAGATACTCATATTAAAAGCACATACTGAAAACAGATATCATACTAAAATAATATACCAAAACATTTAAATGAATGGTTCTTGTATCTCTCACTGGGGCACATCTATGTGCCACATCCATACTAGCCATGTTCAGATATAGTAGCTGTAAAATAGGCTGCCACTTCCAGTTTTACCACTGCTTTGCTATGCACTGATATTTGTACCCCCAAGTTTGAGATGAGGCAGCAGTGTAGCGAGTCACATGATGTTTCAGATTCAGCAAGTCAGAAATCCTGGACACAGTTTAGAGTGCACTCCTGAAAGTGGGTGACTTTGCAGGACCGCACATATGGGGGCAGTGGCCACCAACAGCAGCCCAGGATATGGGGGATGTGCAAAGGATAGAGCCACATCATGCTGTGCCAGTACAGGAGACCTGCTATGGTTTGCTCACAATCCCCAAGATGGGCACATATTCTGCCTTGGGGATTTGGGCAGAGGCTCACACATAACCTGTATCTGGAAAGATTTCAGAGTGGAGGACAGGATGTTTCATGAACTGTATCTTGTGACATAAGAACATAAGGTGGTGTTCTCTTCAATCCTCCCTGTTGAGGGTAAAGGCCAAGGCAGAGAGGCTCGCATCCTGGAGATGAATGCATGGCTGCGTGGATGGTGTCATCGAGAGCGTTTTGGTTTCCTAGACCATGGGATGCTGTTCCAAGGGTTGCAGAGCAGAGATGGCATCCATCTGTCCAAGAAAGGTCAACGCATCTTCGGTAGTAGACTGGCTAATCTACTGAAGAGGGCTTTAAACTAGATTCATTGGGGATAGGTGAAGAAAGTCCCCAGGTAATTGAAAGCCCCCAGGTAGGTGATACATTCAATACCTTTATGGAAATGGGTAACAGGGCTAACATATGGAAAGCAGTGTGTATAAATGCCGGTAACATGGGAAGTAAGATCCCTGATGTTGAAGCTTTGGTGGGAGTGGCTGACTTGGATTTAGTGGCAGTTACAGAAACATGGTTCACAGAAAACCATGACTGGGATGTAACTATACCTGGCTATACTTTATTCAGAAAGAACAGGGTAGGAAGAAGGGGAGGAGGAGTGGCACTATATGTAAAAACTACTATTAAAGCTTTGGAATTACAGAGCTTAAAAGGGAGAGAGGAGGCATTGTGGGTTAAACTAGAAAGAGGGAAAGAGAAATCTATTTGCATTGGTGTGATATACAGAACTCCCTCACAAGAGGAAGAAGTGGACAGAGAGTTAATTGAAGACATATGCAGCATTGCTAGGAAAGGGGAAGTGCTACTGATAGGAGTTTCAATATGCCAGATGTTGATTGGCACATTCCTGCTGCAGTATCATCTAGAAGTAAGGAGATCCTGGATTCTCTACAGGGAGAACTATTCAGGCAATTGGTAACAGACCCCACACCTGAAGGGGCCATACTGGACTTGGTGCTTACCAATGGTGAAAGTGTTTCTGATGTTGTAGTGGGAGATCATTTTGCATCCAGTGATCACCAGATGGTGTGGTTCAGTATTAGGGAGACAAGAAAAGACAAGGAGCACTGTTCTTGCAAAAGTTCAACAGGAGCCACAAGAAGCAAGAAGCCAAAAGTTAGGACAATTCAAATCCAATTTATTGAAACGGACCCCGACGCGTTTCGGCAGTCAATGCCTTCATCAGGGGGTAGCAGCTACAATATAAATATGAATAATACAAATCATAACACATAAAAACATAAAAATCAAATAATTACCCAAAACATTTAAAATATATTATAGTATTGTATGAACAGAGAGAGGGACTGGTAAAACTATCATCCATATAGTTAAACAAAAACAAGTGTATGGAAACGCAGGACATGAAATATAATAAGAAGTGATAATAATTATAAATATATGAATATTGTGAGAAATGACAGAATGAACGCTTACGGACAATTGTAATGAGATATAAGTAAAACTCTTAGGACAATGAACTAAAATTTAATATATATCAAAAGTATAATAAATAAATAAACATAAAGAAAATTATTGTACTTACATACAACCATGTTCATGGACTAGTAATATAATCCTAAGTTCAAGGTTGGGCGTGTTCTGTCTCGCTATGTTAAAGAGACTGGATGTTGCCTAAATTAAACTACAAATATAATAACTAGAAGTGACAACAAGTAATGACGTAAAACTGGGTTAAACATAAATATGTTAAGAAAATCATAAATAATTCAAATATGTATAGTGATTAAGAGTATAACTAGAGGTGAGTACCAAATATGGGCTAAAAAGTCTATGTATGTAAAAAGATACGGTTATGATGATGAATACAATCTTGCAGACACTTCTAGATTAAAAAATATTGTGGAGACTGAATACATAAACATGATAATGTTAAAATAATATAAAATGTAAAGTAAATCAATATATGTCTAATAACTTATTATATTATTTTATCAATGTATATTAGCGCCCCAATTGTAAAAATATAGAAAAAATGTGTGCAAATATTTTTTGAAGTAATGATAAAAAACAGTGAATCACAGATTGAGAATCTACACCACATCATAAAGTCAAACTTGGAAAGCTATAGTTACTATTTCAATAATTAAGATTGCACAAACAAATGATACTATAGAACAGAATATTTTAAATTGTGCAATTACCTAACATCAAATAGTATGGATGGTGGACTTTATATGAGTATGAAGATAACATCAAATAATCTGAATAATGAACTAATGAGTGTGTTTATTTATGCCTACATCTTTGTATTAGAGATTGAGACCGATAAACTATGAATTGGTGTCCTCATATACAATTTACTGTAAAAAGTAAAATACCATTATGTAAAAGCTAATAATATATTTTATTTACAATTGGCGTTAATCCGGATATCAACAAATTGAGTGATGCGTTATTAAATGAATAAATAGATAAATATAGTTTATTTTGAACATATCAATAACCTATGCAGGAACAGGATGATCATACTAAGAAAATTGACATTGAAACAGTGTTATTGAGTGAAATTGATATATGAATAATTCAATTGAACATTTATAAATTTCTTGATAACGTATTGTTCTCTGAATGCAATGGACTACATAATTGAACATTTATGCGTTTCTTGATATCATTATATTGTTATCAGAATGCAATGAACTAATGATGTAAAACTGTGCAGTGTATAGATTTATATGCCTTGATGTAATGCCACATGCTGTTATAGGTGAAATAGAGAGAACCGCATGGGTTCACTAAGTAACAGACTTAAAAAAGACTGGGTCAGTACTTGTTTAAAACTAGACGATAAAAAGAGGGAGATATGATGTCCCAAAAACAAAAATGATCACCTAAGGCTAATGATAAATGAAAGTAAAATACCTTAGAGATGTCTTAGTCCTTCCAAGATCGTTACCTAAGTCATGTAAACGCACAAGTATGTTAAAATGCCATATTTAAAAACATTTTAAACGCAGTTCCACATCTTTTTAAAACTTGCTGTTTTATAATATATACGTTGAAGTGTACAATATAGTACCTCCCTCTAAAAAATCTTTTCTTAGCAACAACCTGTTTCATATGGCATTTTAACATACTTGTGCGTTTACATGACTTAGGTAACGATCTTGGAAGGACTAAGACATCTCTAAGGTATTTTACTTTCATTTATCATTAGCCTTAGGTGATCATTTTTGTTTTTGGGACATCATATCTCCCTCTTTTTATCGTCTAGTTTTAAACAAGTACTGACCCAGTCTTTTTTAAGTCTGTTACTTAGTGAACCCATGCGGTTCTCTCTATTTCACCTATAACAGCATGTGGCATTACATCAAGGCATATAAATCTATACACTGCACAGTTTTACATCATTAGTTCATTGCATTCTGATAACAATATAATGATATCAAGAAACGCATAAATGTTCAATTATGTAGTCCATTGCATTCAGAGAACAATACGTTATCAAGAAATTTATAAATGTTCAATTGAATTATTCATATATCAATTTCACTCAATAACACTGTTTCAATGTCAATTTTCTTAGTATGATCATCCTGTTCCTGCATAGGTTATTGATATGTTCAAAATAAACTATATTTATCTATTTATTCATTTAATAACGCATCACTCAATTTGTTGATATCCGGATTAACGCCAATTGTAAATAAAATATATTATTAGCTTTTACATAATGGTATTTTACTTTTTTACAGTAAATTGTATATGAGACACCAATTCATAGTTTATCGGTCTCAATCTCTAATACAAAGATGTAGGCATAAATAAACACACTCATTAGTTCATTATTCAGATTATTTGATGTTATCTTCATACTCATATAAAGTCCACCATCCATACTATTTGATGTTAGGTAATTGCACAATTTAAAATATTCTGTTCTATAGTATCATTTGTTTGTGCAATCTTAATTATTGAAATATAAACTATAGCTTTCCAAGTTTGAATATATGATGTGGTGTAGATTCTCAATCTGTGATTCACTGTTATTTATCATTACTTCAAAAATATTTGCACACATTTTTTCTATATTTTTACAATTGGGGCGCTAATATACATTGATAAAATAATATAATAAGTTATTAGACATATATTGATTTACTTTACATTTTATATTATTTTAACATTATCATGTTTATGTATTCAGTCTCCACAATATTTTTTAATCTAGAAGTGTCTGCAAGATTGTATTCATCATCATAACCGTATCTTTTTACATACATAGACTTTTTAGCCCATATTTGGTACTCACCTCTAGTTATACTCTTAATCACTATACATATTTGAATTATTTATGATTTTCTTAACATATTTATGTTCAACCCAGTTTTACGTCATTACTTGTTGTCACTTCTAGTTATTATATTTGTAGTTTAATTTAGGCAACATCCAGTCTCTTTAACATAGCGAGACAGAACACGCCCAACCTTGAACTTAGGATTATATTACTAGTCCATGAACATGGTTGTATGTAAGTACAATAATTTTCTTTATGTTTATTTATTTATTATACTTTTGATATATATAAATTTTAGTTCATTGTCCTAAGAGTTTTACTTATATCTCATTACAATTGTCCGTAAGCGTTCATTCTGTCATTTCTCACAATATTCATATATTTATAATTATTATCACTTCTTATTATATTTCATGTCCTGCGTTTCCATACACTTGTTTTTGTTTAACTATATGGATGATAGTTTTACCAGTCCCTCTCTCTGTTCATACAATACTATAATATATTTAAATGTTTTGGGTAATTATTTGATTTTTATGTTTTTATGTGTTATGATTTGTATTATTCATATTTATATTGTAGCTGCTACCCCCTGATGAAGGCATTGACTGCCGAAACGCGTCGGGGTCCGTTTCAATAAATTGGATTTGAATTGTCCTAACTTTTGGCTTCTTGCTTCTTGTGGCTCCTGTGGTTCAGTATTAGGACTTTGGCTGTTAGAATCCATTCCAAGGTGAGGATCTTAGACTTTAGGAAGAGTAACTTTGCGAAGATGGGCCAATACCTCAGGGAGTCATTAGTGGGATGGGAACTGCTGGGGGATGTAGAAAAACAGTGGGCAAAACTGAAAGGGGATATTTTAAGGGCAACCAACCTTTTTGTTAAAATGGTAAATAAAGGCAAAAGGAAAAGGAGACCGCTATGGTTTTCTAAGGAAGTAGCTGAAAAAGTGAAGAAAAAGAGGGAGGCCTTCATGAAATACAAGAGATCACAGAGAGAGGAAGACAGGCATCTGCATTTGGAAAAATTTAGAGAAGCTAGCAGTAGTCAAGAAGGCAAAGATTCAAAAAGGAGGAGGAAATAGCCAATGCAATAAAATGGGGGGATAAGACATTTTTTCAGATATATTAGTGAGAAGAGGAAGGGCAAGAGTTGTATTGTCAAACTCAAGGGTGCAGGGGGGGGGGGGGAATATGTAGAAGATGATAAGGATAAAGCGTAATTGCTTAACAAATATTTTTGTTCTGTGTTCACAGATGAAGAACCAGGAGCAGGACCTCAGAAAACACCCACAAATAGGAACAGAAGCGAGGGACATCTTGAACAATTTTTAGAAGACTGTGTTCATGAGAAACTAGCTCAACTTAAAGTAGACAAAGCGATGGGACCGGATGGGATACACCCTAGAATACTGAGGGAACTTGGGGACGTTCTAGCAACTCCACTGACTGACCTTTTCAATGCCTCGTTGGAGTCGGGAGTGGTGCCAAAGGACTGGAGAGAGGCTCATGTGGTGCCTTTACACAAAAGCGGAAGTAAGGATGTGGTTGAAAACTACAGACCGGTTAGTTTAACTTCGGTGTTGAGTAAATTATTGGAAACGCTGCTGAAAGAGAAAATAGTGAGGTTTCTGGAGTCCAGCATATTACAGGATCCGAAGCAGCATGGATTCACCAGAGGCAGGTCTTGTCAGACAAATCTGATTGATTTCTTTGACTGGGTGACAAGGGAGTTGGACCGAGGGAGAGCTCTAGATGTGGTGTATTTAGATTTCAGTAAAGCCTTTGGCACTGTTCCTCACAGGCGACTTATAAACAAACTGAGCACCCTAGGGATGGACCCTAAAGTTACTGCTTGGGTTAGAAATTGGTTGGGTGGGAGGCGACAAAGAGTACAAGTAAATGGAGCTCACTCTGAGGAGAAGGATGTTACCAGTGGTGTGCCCCAGGGATCTGTCCTTGGTCCGATTCTTTTTAACATCTTTGTTAGTGATATAGCGGAAGGGCTGTCGGGTAAGGTTTGCCTCTTTGCAGATGATACCAAGATCTGCAATAGAGTAGACACCCAGGAAGGTGTAGATAACATGAGGAGGGATCTAGCTAAGCTGAAGAATGGTCTAGAATTTGGCAGCTGGGATTTAATGTTAAAAAATGTAAGGTCATGCATTTGGGCTGCAGCAATCCAAGGGAGCAATACAGTATAGGAGGTGAAGTACTTTTGTCCACTAAAGAAGAGTGGGACCTAGGCGTGGTTGTGTCTGATGATCTTAAAGTAGCTAAACAGGTAGAAAAGGCGACGGCAAAAGCTAGAAGGATGCTTGGATGCATACGGAGAGGAATGGCTAGCAGAAAAAAGGAGGTGATAATGCCGCTGTATAAGTCTTTGGTGCGACCTCATTTGGAGTATAGTGTGCAATTCTGGAGACCGCACCTTCAAAAGGATGTGAACAGGATGGAGTCAGTGCAGAGGGTGGCTACTAAAATGATTATTGGGCTTCATTATAAAGCATATGAGGACAGACTTAAGGATCTTAATATGTACACCTTAGAGGAAAGGCGGGATAGAGGTGATATGATTGAGATGTTTAAATACCTCCGTGGCATAAATTTTCAGGGAGAGAGCCTCTTTCAATTGAAAGCAAGTTCTGCTACGAGGGGACATTGGATGAGGGTGAAGGGAGATAGATTCAGGAGTGATATGCAGAAATATTTCTTTACGGAAAGAGTAGTGGATCCGTGGAATAGTCTCCCATTGGAGGTGGTAGAGTTGAGGACAGTAACTGAATTCAAAAAAAGCATGGGACCAACACAGAGGATCTCTAAAGGTAAAAAGTGGACTGTTGTAGTTGTTGATATGGAAGGACAGACTAGATAGGCCATGTGGTCTTTTTCTGTCATCATGTTTCTATGTTTCTAAGATATGCCATACTGGGTCAGACCGAGGTCCATCAAGCCCAGTACCCGGTTTCCAACAGTGAGTAATATAGGTCACAAGTACCTAGCAGTTTCCCCAAAAGACACAGTTTCCAAAATGCTTGTATTGGGGCAAGTAGTGGATTTCCTGGTTCCCCTTTACTAATGGTTTATGGATATTTCCTCCAGGAACTTGTCCAAACCTTTTTTAAAACTTGCTGTACTAATAGCTTTTACCACATCCTCCGATAATGAATTCCAGAGTTTGATTACACGTTGAGTGAAAAAATATTTTCTCTTGTTAGTGTTAAATAGGTTACACTGCATGTCCCCTAGTCTTTCTATATTTTGATGGCATAAAACAATTGATTTACGTTTACTCGTTCCACTCAATTCATTAATTTATAGACCTCTATTATATCTCTCCTCAGCCGTCTCTTTTCAAGGTTGAAGAGCCCCAACCTTTTAGCCTCTCTTCATAGGGATGTCCTTTTATCCCCTTTACCATTTTGGTGGCTCTTCTCTGTACCTTTTCTAATAACACCATGGGACTTCTTTACAAAGCCGCGGTAGCGGCTCGCGATTGTTATCGGAGCTGCAGCCCCATTGAAATCAATGGGGCCGCGGCTCTGATAACGATCACGAACCGCTACCGCGGTTTTGTAAACAAGCCCCTATATCTTTTTTAAGATATGATGACCAGAAATGTACACAATATTCAAGATGTAGTCGCACCATGGAACGATACAGAGGTATTATAATATCCTTTGTTTTATTCTCCATTCATTTCCTTATGATTCCTAGCATTCTATTTGCTTTCTTGGCTGCAACTGCACACTGGGCAGAGGGTTTCAACATGTTATCCATGATGATGCTTAAATCTTTTTCCCGAGTGGTGGTTCCTAATGTGGAACCTTGCATAGTGTAACCATAGTTTGGGTTGTTCTTTCCTAGGTGCATAACTTTGCACTTGACCACATTAAATTTCATCTGCCATTTGGATGCCCAGTCTTTCAATTTATCAAATCCTCTTGCAATTTTTCAAAATGCTCATGGGTTTTAACAACTTTGAATAATTTTGTGTCATCTGTAAATCTGAATACCTCACTCGTTATTCCCCTTTCCTGGTCTTTTACGAATATGTTAAAAAGCAGCGGACCCAACACAGAGCCCTGGGGTACTTCACTATTCACCTTTCTCCTTTGGGAAAATTGGCCATTTATCCCTTCCCTCTGCTTTCTATCTTTTAAACCGTTCTTGATCCACAATAGTACATTGCCTGCTATCCCATGACATTTTGCTAAGAGTTTCTCATAAGGGACCTTGTCAAGGGCTTTAGAAAAGCCCCTCCTTTCCCTAGAATGTTCCTCATTTCCTAACAAATCCAAAACTCTCTTCCGTGCACCATCATCTCATCCACACTTTGAGACTCCAGAGCTCGGCCTGCCTTTTGGGTCCTGTAGTGGAATGGGAAGCATTTCAGAGAATGCTACCCTGGAAGTTCTGTATTTCAACTTCCTACCTAAAAGCCTAAATTTGGTCTCCAGAAACTCCCCACCACACTTTCCTATTTCATTGGTACTGACATGTACCAAGATAGCAGATTCCTCCCCAGCGCTATCTAAGACCTTGTCTAGGTGGTGCATGAGGTCTGCTACCTTCACACCAGGCAGGCATGTTACCAGGTGATCCTCACATCCACCAGCCTTCCAGCTATCTACATGCCTAATGAATCACCAACTATAACGGCTGTCCTAAACCTTTCCTCATGGGCACATGGCCCTGGAGAAACCTCCTCAGTACGAGAGGGTTTTACATCACTTGGAGGACAGGTCCTAACTACAGGATCACTTCCTGAGACAACAGAGTGATGCTGTCCTGTCATGTGACCATTCTCCTCCATGGCAACAGGGATGCTTTCAGACAGGACTTCAGTACTACATCCCTGTAGGTCTCGTCTATGTACCTCTCTGTTTTCCTTATGTCCTAAAAGTCTACTACTCTAGCCTCCAGAGATCGGACTTGCTTCCTGAGAGCAAAGAGCTCCTTGCACCTTGTTCACACTTAAGACCACTCACCACTCCTCTATCCTGCTTTTCCTCTAGCATATACATATACATATGAAGATCTTTACGTGTGTCCCCATAGGCTTTATAATGCAGACCACTATCCATTTTACTAGCCACCCTCTGCACTGACTCCATCATGTTTGCATCATTTGTAAGGTGTGGTCTCCAGAATTCAATACACTACTCCAAATGAGATCTCACCAATGACTTATACAGAGGCACAATCACCTCCATTTTTCTGCTGGTCATTTCTCTCCCTATGCCCCCTGGCACCCTTCAGGCTTTAACCAGCCCCTTTTCAACCTGTTTAGCCATGTTAAGATCATTAGAAACAATCCAGGCCATGTCCCACTCATCTTTCGTGGACAGATCTACTTTGCCCCCAACATTGTACACCTCCCTTGGATGTTTCACTGGTCAAATGCATGACATTGCATTGTTTAGCATTAAATCTCAGCTGGCAAGTTCATGACCATTCTACTCGGTATATGTGCAACCAGTGGTGAGGACTCAAAACACTTCCATGTTACTCATCTTCTCACTGTGTTGTCTGTGGCCATACAAGAAGTCACATTCTCATCCTAGCAAGGGGGGGGGGGGGGGGTTGTTGCATAACATCATGCTCCTCCAGGGGCAGTTCTATCATTAGGCCGAGTGAGGCGGTGGCCTCAGGCAGCAACGTTTTGGGGCAGCAAAAATTGCCCCCAAAAAGACCGCCTCACTCGGCCTTCAAAATAAAATTACTAAAATCCTCCAGGGTAAGAAGCAGCTGCCGCTGCTGCTACATCAGTAGCAGCGGCAGAATGAGGAGCCCACCAGCTGCCCCTCCCTGCCCCCACCCCCCCCCCTCGGAGAGCCTGCAGTGCTGGTTTCCCCTCCGCCCTGACTCAGTTTTGCAGAGCTGTGGCGAAGGGAGAGTGTTTCCCTTAACCGTGGCTCTTTTAAAGCTGAGCACGCGGAGCTGATGGGAAACAGGATCAGAATCAGATTTTTTTTTTTTAATATTGAGTTCTGTGGGTGAATGTCCTGGTTCTGCTCTGCAGCTACTGTGGATGCAAAATATATGTTGAAAAAGAAAAAGCAAGAACCATAACGCAGTTTATAACAAAAAAAAAAAAGAGTTATAATTTAGTTTTATAAACTGTGCTGTTGGTTCTTGCTGTCTTCTAGTTCCTTGGTGTGCAAACAGGACCGTACCTAGCTCTGTGCAAGCAGTGCAGCCGCACAGGGTGCAAAGGCTTGGGGGGCACATCTTGGCTGTCTGCTGTTGCCATGCCACTGCTGGCAGGACAATAGCAGGCAGCCAAAATGTGCCCCCAAGCCTTTTCGCAGCACTTTAAGCAGGTCTGGTTCCTCCCTCCTCCGACGCGATGTCAGAGCAGGGAGGGACAGATCTGCTCAAAGTGCCGGCGCCTTTCAGATCGGGCACATGCCCGCCTCACTCCCCCCATACCTCCGTCCAGCGCTGCCTGCTTTTTTCCTGCTGCTGGCGCCACCATGAAAAAACAGAGGGCGGCAGTAGTAGGGAAAGAGCAGGCAGTGCTAGACGAAGGTAAGGGGGGAAGAGGGGGCGTGCACCCGAGCTGCAAGTTGCACAGGGCGCGATTGCAGCTCGATACAGCCCTGTGTGCAAACATCTTATATTTCCTCCATATAATATAATGGGCTTTTTGGTATGGTTCAGTCTCTGATTGGATTTCTGAAAAGCCTGCCCCCCTTTAAGGTGGGGGGAGGGGCGCCAGCTCATTCTTCGCCTCAGGCGGCAGATTGCCTTGAGCTTCCCCTGTGCTCCTCTAATGTAGCTCACAGTGTACTATGTTCAGCCAAAGGGACTTGCTATGCAGTATGACCAGACATCTTTATGATAGCTTTTACCAGCTTGCTAATGCTGCCCTTTCTTATTTCTCTGCTTGGCTGCATTGTGCTCCTCCCCCTATTGTTACTACAGACAGCTTTCAGCAAGGTCACACTGCAATGCAGCCTCTGCCACAGCTAGCTGTGCTATCAGAGGAACATAGAAAAATGAGGACAGAAAAAGACCACATGGCCTATCTAGTTTGTCCTTCCCCTTTTTTCCTTTATCGATAACTCTGTGTTTGTCCCATGCTTCTTTGAATTCATCTCTACCACCTTCACCGGGAGACTATTCCATGGATCCAATACTCTTTCTGTAAAGAAATATTTCAGCATATCACTCTTGAATCTATTCCCTTTCACTCTCATCCCATGTCCCCTAATAGCAGAGTTTTCTTTCAATCGAAAGAGGCTCTCCTCCTGTGCATTTATGCCATGGAGGTATTTAAATGTCTCAATCATATCACCTCTATCCTGCTTTTCCTCTAAGGTGTACATACTAAGATCCTTAAGTTTGTCCTCATATGCTTTATAATGAAGACCACTAACAATTTTAGTAGCCACCCTCTGCACCAACTCCATCCTGTTCACATCCTTTTGAAGGTGCGGTCTCCAGAATTGCACACAAAACTCCAAATGAGGTCGCACCAAAGGCTTATACAGAGGCACTATCACCTTCTTTCTTCTGCTGGCCATTCCTCTCCCTATGCACCCAAGCATCCTTCTAGCTTTTTCCGTCTCCTTTTCTACCTGTTTAGCTATTTTAAGATCATCAGACACAATCACACCTAGGTCCCTCTCTTCTTTAGTGGACATTTCCATGGTCACCCAGTCAAAGAAATCAATCAGATTTGTCTGACAATACCTGCCTCTGGTGAATTCATGCTGCCTCGGATCCTGAAATCCGCTGGACTCCAGAAATCTCACTATTTTCTCTTTCAGAAGCGTTTCCAATAATTTACTCACCACTGAAGTTAAACTTACTGGCCTGTAGTTTTCAACCACATCCTTACTTCCGCTTTTGTGTAAAGGGACCACATGAGCCTCTCTCTAGTCCTTTGGCACCACTCCCGACTTCAAGTACTTTGATCAAGAGTGAGTAAAATCTTGATGCCATCAATGCGCGGATATCACTGCTGTAAATGCAAGTTTATTCAAAATGCAGGCAGTGGCACAATGATTTTGAGCACTCCACAGAACCAATGGGAAAAAAATAGCAGTACTTGTAAAATACCATTTGCATACAATTGAAGGTGTTTTTGTCACACAAGAATGAAGATAGCTAGATTACCTTTACAAGTTATGATTTGTATGCATATACTAAACTTGTGGATGTGGAAGACTCACCTAGTGGTCAGAGTACAGGCTTGGTAACAAAAAGCTCTGGTTCTATTCCCATTAACACTCCTTGTGGCCTTGGACAAATCAATTAACTCTCCATTACCTTAGAAGAAAGGCCTCACAGTGTAGTTCCTATCAAACTGCCAGCAAAACAAGGAACTGCAGTGTCACCAGGATTCCACATAGACATAAGATATGCCATACTGGGTCAGGCCAAGGTCCATCAAGCCAAGTATCCTGTTTCCAACAGTGGCCAATCTAGGTCATACCTATCCAGCAGTTTTCCCAAAATACACAGGTTCCACAATGCTTGTATTGGGTCAAGCATTGATATCTGGGCCCCTTTTTAATAATGGTTTATGGACCTTTCCTCCAGGAACTTGTCCAAACCCTTTTTAAACCCAGCTGCACTAACAGCCTTTTACTACATCCTCCGGTAACAAATTCCAGAGTTTGATTACACGTTGAGTGAAAAAATATTTTCTCTTATTTGTCTTAAATAGTTTACCCTGTAGCTTCATTGCATGCTCCCTAGTCTTTCTATAGTTTGATAATGTAAGCAATCGATCTACGTTTACCCGTTCCACTCTGTTAATTCATTTTTAGACCTCTATCATATCTCCCCTCAGCCGTCTCTTTTCCAGGTTAAAGAGTCCTAACCTTTTTAACATCTCTTCATAGGGGTATCCTTCCATCCCCTTTACAATTTTGGTGGCTCTTCTCTGAACCTTTTCTAATAATGCTATATCCTTTTTAAGATACGGTGACCAGAATTGCACACAATATTCAAGGTGCGGTCACACCATGGAACGATACAAAGGCATTATAATATCCTTTGTTTTATTTTCCATTCCTTTCCTTTCCTTATGATACCTTGCATTCTATTTGCTCTCTTGGCCGCCGCTGCACACTGGGCAGAGCGTTTTAACATGTTGTCCACAATGACGCCTAATTTTTTTCCTGGGTGGTGGTTCATAATGTGGAACCTTGCATCATGTAACCATAGTATGGGTTGTTCTTTCCTAGGTGCATAACTTTGCACTTGTCCACATTAAATTTCATCTGCCATTTTGATGCCCAGTCTTCCAATTTATCAAGATCTGCAAATTTGATAATGTCACGTTATTCCCTTTTCCAGGTCATTTATGAATATGTTAAAAAGCAGCGGACCCTGCACAGATCCCTGAGGTACACAACTATTCACCTTTCTCCATTGGGAAAATTGGCCATTTAGCCCTAACCTCTGCTTTCTATCTTTTAAACAGTTCCAGATCCACAATAGTATACTGCCTCCTATCCCATGACTCTTTAGTTTTGCCAAAAGTCTCTTATGAGGGACCTTGTCAAAGGCTTTCTGAAAGTCCAGATACACTATATCAACCGACTCACCTTTGTCCACCTGTTTATTCACACTTTCAAAAAAACATAATAGATTAGTAAGACAAGATCTTCCTTGTCTAAAGCCATGTTGGCTATCTCCCATTAGGCCATGACTATCTACTATGATGGTTTCTACCATTTTTCCCGGTACTGACGTGAGGCTCATCAGTCTGTAGTTTCCCGGATCACCCCTCGAACCCTTTTTAAAAATTGGTGTTACATTGGCGATCTGCCAATCTTCAGGTATTAGAGATGATTTTAATGATAGTTCACAGATTACTAATAGTAGGTCTGCAATCTCATATTTCAGTTCTTTCAACACCCTTGGATGTATACCATCCGGCCCAGGTGATTTGCTACTCTTCAGTTTATCTAATAGTTGTAATACATCTTCCCGATGTATCGATATTTCCTTCAATTCTTCCGCACCTTTAAATACCACTTCAGTCATTGGTAACATCCTTACATCTTCCTCAGTAAAGACCGAAGCAAAGAATTCATTCAGTCTCTCCACTTTAGCCTTGTCGCCTCTTAGTGCCCCTTTAACTCCTCTATCATCTAATGGTCCAACTGACTCTCTCACAGGTTTTTTGCTCTGAATATACTTGAAAAAATCTTTATTTCGTGTTTTTGCTTCCGCAGCAAGCTTCTTCTCAAATTCTCTCTTTGCCTTCTTTATCAATGCCTTGCATTTGACCTGCCAGTGCTTGTGCTGTTTCCAGGTTTCATCGTTTGGCTCTTTTTTCCATTTCCTGTAAGATGTTTTCTTGGCAACAACAGCCTCTCTGACCTCACCTTTAAACCATGCTGGCAGTTTTTTGGACTTCCTTCCACTTTTCTTAAAGCGTGGAATACAGCTGGTCTGGGCTTCCAAGATAGTATTTTTCAACAACACCCAAGCTTGATGTAAGTCTTTAACCTTTGCAACTGCTCCTTTTAGTTTTTTCCTAACTATTTTCCTCATTTTATCATAGTCTCCCTTTCGAAAGTTAAAAGGTAGTACTGTGGATTTCCTTACTATCCCTCCTCCACTAATTAAATCAAAGGCGATCATGCTATGATCACTATTGCCAAGTGGCCCCAACACCCTTATCTCTTGCACTAGTTCTGGTGTTCCACTAAGGACTAGGTCTAATATGGCTTCCCCTGTGGTCGGTTCATGAACCAGCTGCTCCAAGAAGCAGTCATTTATGTCATATAGGAACTTTATCTCCCTAGCATGTATGTACTGCCGTGACACTGACCCAGTCGATACCGGGGTAATTGAAATTACCCATTATTATTACCGTGCTGTAACGTTTGTTAGCTTCCTTGATTTCTTTGAGCATTTCATTATCCATTTGTTCATTCTGGCCAGGCGGTCGATAGTACACCCCCACCGCCATCGCCTTCCCCTTTTTACATGGAATTTCAATCCATAGAGATTCTACAGCAAATTTTGTTTCCTACAAAACTTTAATCCTTTCTGACCCAATGCCCTCTCTAACATAGAGCGTAACCCCTCCACCAATTTGATCAGCTCTATCATTACGATATAGTTTGTACCCAGGTATCACAGTGTCCCACTGGTTGTCCTCCTTCCACAATGTCTCTGATATTCCAATCACATCTAACCTCTCATTTAGTGCTATATATTCTAACTCTCCCATCTTAGTTTTTAGACTTCTAGCATTTGCATACAAGAATTTTAGAGACTGTATTTTATTCATATTAATTTGGCTATTGGTAGACATGGGTAATTTGGGATCTTTAAGCTCTGTCTGCTCCATACTCGAGGGCATTTGGGCTACTTTACTCTTTTTTGGAACCTCTCTGCTTTTGGTCGTATCCTTCAAGGATACATTCTTCCGAACCATCTGCTCTTGGGCAACTGTCGGCTTTCCCCTATTATCTAGTTTAAAAGCTGCTCTATCTCCTTTTTAAAGGTTAATGCCAGCAGCCTGGTTCCATCCCGGTTAAGGTGAAGCCCATCCCTTTGGAAGAGCCCCTCCTTTCCACAGAATGTATCCCAGTTCCTAACAAATCCAAACCCCTCATCTCTGCACCATTGTCTCATCCACGCATTCAGACTCCGTAGCTCTGCCTGCCTTTTGGGTCCTGCACGTGGAACGGGAAGCATTTCGGAGAACGCTATCCTGGAAGTTCTGGATTTCAACTTCCTACCTAAAAGCCTAAATTTAGCTTCCAGAACCTCCCTACCACATTTTCCTATGTCATTGGTACTGACATGTACCAAGACAGCAGACTCCTCCCCAGCACTATCTAAGACCTATCTAGGTGGCGCGTGTGGTCCGCTACCTTCGCACCAGGCAGGCATGTTACCAGGCGATCCTCACGTCCACCAGCCACCCAGCTATCTACATGCCTAATGATCGAATCACCAACTATAATGGCTGTCCTAACCCATCCCTCATGGGCACATGGCCCTGGAGAAACTTCCTCGGTGCGAGAGGGTTTTACATCACCTGGAGGACAGGTCCTAGTTACAGGATCACTTCCTACCACACCATGGTGATGCTCTCCTGTCACATGACCTCTCTCCTCCATGGCAACAGGGATGAGGCCAGACTGGAGGTGGGAGTTCAGGACTATATCTCAGTAGGTCTCGTCTATGTACCTCTCTGTCTTTCTTATGTTTTCCAAGTCTGCTACTCTACCCTCTAGAGAACGGACTCGTTCCCTGAGAGCAAAGAGCTCCTTGCACCTATCTGCAATCATGGCACAAAACATCTGGTAATCATATATACAAGAGATATAACCCGCACTGGTTCTTAAACTCACAACTTTTGCTGTATGGATAGTTGCCCTTATGACTGTAGTAGCAGATGATGCTGTAAGCTAAGTGTTATTGCAAGATACCTGTCTAACATATGTGCTGACACAGCAGCATATAGTGGAAGCCTGACAACATTAGAGATAGCATGTGGAGGGCCTGGTAGGCCTCAGCAGAGTTTAGGGTGAGAGATTGGCTTAATTGTGTTATTTCAGACTTAGGAGCAAACATATGTGCCACAAATGTGAGAGTGTTAACTGCATTGGCCAGTGGGTGCATCCTGCAGAAAGTGGGACTGTGCTATGCAGGTCACTGCCCATATTATATAGATTTAACACATTTCTCTGATACTCCCATCCCATCACATATAATGTCCTGTAATTATGTAAAATATGTATATATGTAAGCTGATCCGCAAGCAATCAAATGTATATATGTAAAGTCTCCTCGCAATCAATCAAATGTAAATCTGTAACCGTTTGATGTGCCTATTACCTATCCCTGCAATCGTACTATATATTATAATTCTGGCCTGTACAGCCTCTCCCTTATGTATAGAAAACCGCTGCTGATCGCTGAAAGTAGCGGGATACAAGTGTACACTAAATAAAATAAAATAAATAAACCATTTGGGGTTCTTCCTTCCCTAATGCTGTTATATGACCTTGTTTGTGTACAGCACTGTATCAAACAGATAGAGATACTTCTTTTCCCCCCTCAGTCTGCCTTTTGCCGTTTAGGCATGTGTGTCTAATGGTCTGCTGCTGTCATGTCATGAAAAGTAGTAGTGATGTTTTGGCCTGCCATTCCATCATCAATTACACAGGTACACTACCAAAAAACTGCCTCCAGTTTTGCAACTGATTCCTATAGATTTTGGGGTGCTGAATCCAGGAAAAATAGCCAAAATGTTCCATCACGTCACGTTTTCTTGCAAAATTAGATTTCCTACCCATATAAGGAATGTTCACATAATTTCTTTTTAGCCGACTGCAGTTTATTTTCTTGGCCCAAAATAGAGGTTGTAATGGTTAACTAACTAGAAACACTCCCTCATGATATTTTAGAGTGTTTTGTATTCATTTTATACATTAACAGGACAATTGGGAGGCGGGGGGCTAAATCCAGTACTCGCGCTGGCGCATGTTCTTTCCTGTTCGCCTTGCCTCGTTCGCTCGCTCAAACACGGTGGTTGCGACATGAACGTTCCTGTCAAATTTCAGTTTCTTGCAAGTTCATTATTACCTTTTGTTTGCTCAGTCGTAATCCAGCTTTATTCCGAAGTGGTTCACTACAGTTGTAGTTTGCAGTGCTGTGTATTTGTGATGGCTCACAGAGCCAGAGGTTGCATCAACTCTCCGGACAGTTTCTGTTTTATTTGTGGGGAATATACCGTGAAAAAGCGGCAGAGGAACATTTCTGCATTTATTAAAAAAGTATATTTCGCCTATTTCGGTTTGAAGTTAGGCGATCAAGACAAACCGTGGGCTCCTCACAAAGTGTGCAAGACATGTGAGGAAGATCTATGCTTATGGATGAAAGGTAAAAAAACAAGCATTTCGTTTCGGAATACCTATGATGTGGCGTGAACAAAGAGACCACAGCAGTGACTGCTATTTTTGCTCTTGCATTGTGAAGGGATACAACTTAAAAAATAAGAACGTAATAAGTTACCCCAACCTTCCCTCAGCAATTAGGCCTATGCCTCATAGCAACGAAGTACCTGTGCCTGAACCACCAAAATCTTTGGATCATATTTGTGTGGACGGTTCTGATCATGATGAGACTCATCAGATGGCTTTTCCCGATGAGTCCAGTACTTCCGAGTTTGAAACTGAACCAGATCCGAAACCTGAACTTTTCTCTCAAGCTGAATTGAATGATTTAATCCGGGATTTAGGACTCCCAAAAGATGCTGCCCAACTGCTAGGTTCTCGGCTTAAACAGAAAAATCTATTGTCACCAGGAACAACTTTTTATTGGTACCGCAACCGCGAGACACAATTTTTGAAGTATTTCAGCAAAGAGGAAGATTTGGTATTTTGCAACGATATATACGGAGTGATGGAAAAGTTTAAACTCAAGTATGATCCTGCTGAATGGCGGCTGTTCATTGATTCGTCAAAAGACAGCATAAAAGGTGTTCTTCTTCATAATGGCAACACATTCGCTTCAGTTCCTATTGCTCACTCTGTTATTCTCCAAGAAAAATACGAGAATTTGGCCCTGATTCTTCAGAAGATTCGTTATGATGAGCATAAGTGGATGATTTGTGGAGACTTTAAAATTCTATCCATGCTATTAGGGCAGCAATCCGGTTTCACCAAATATCCCTGCTTCCTTTGCTTGTGGGATAGCCGGGCCCGCGACCTACACTGGGGGAAAAAAGACTGGCCAATTCGGGAGTATTTGAGACCCGGTGAGAAAAATGTTCTTCATGAGAGCTTGGTACCTCGTGATAAAATTCTATTACCACCTCTCCACATTAAGTTGGGTCTCATTAAGCAATTCATCAAGTCCCTTCCAAAAGATGGTGAGTGCTTTCGGTACCTTTGCTCAAAGTTCCCCCGACTTTCTGAAGCAAAGCTAAAGGAAGGAGTGTTTGTTGGCCCTGATATAAGGAAACTCATTTCAGATGGAGCATTCGCTGAAACGATGTCTGAGAAGGAAAAAGAAGCCTGGGATTCCTTCAAGGATGTTGTTCTCAAATTCTTGGGGAACAGGCGGGATGAGAACTATAAGGATATTGTTGCCAGGATGCTCAATGCCTTCAAAGAACAAGGCTGTTACATGAGCCTGAAAGTCAATTTCTTTCACTCCCATGTGAACTACTTTCCCGAAAACCTGGGGGCGTACAGTGAAGAACAAGGTGAAAGGTTTCACCAGGACATCAAGGACGCAGAGAGAAGGTACCAAGGAAGATGGAACACCACTATGATGGCTGATTTCTGCTGGTTGCTGCTGCGGGAAACCCCAGATGAAAAATACGCCAAGCAGCGCACCAAGAGAAGCATTCGGGGGGAAGAAGAAACGGGCCCACCAGGAGATTGATTGACCCAAGAATGACTTAAAAATCTAAAACTGTGTTGACAAATATCGTGTTTTTACTAAACTTTGAAATAAAAATTTGCTAGTTATTACCACAGTGTCGGATCTCATTTCTTAGAATTTTATTTTCACACCATCGGGTGTTTGTCTTCATGTATTGCAATGGTGCGGTTTGCGTTTTCTATTCTTACATACATACCTGTACAACATTTTTTGCACATTTCTTTGCTTTGCTTTGTGTCTAACCTCGCTCTTATATGCTCAATGTTTGTGCACATGTATGTGGCTGTTTTAAGTGCAGACAATTTTGCTACCAACACAGTGTGTTTTGTTGACATTACTCTATTCTTATGTGCTGCCTTGTTACAATTTTCTTTATTCTTATTTGAATAACTACTAAACAATTAGTATAAAGAATTCATCCAAGAAACTTTTATCTCGATCGCACTCAATCTGAAACGTTCACCTCAAACTGCTAACCCAATGTAGCAAAAAATCTGTACGTGATGGAGCAAATTGGTTACCAGATTTGGATTCAGCGCACCAAAAAACGTAAAAATCAATCGAAACATTAGAGGCAGTTTAAAAAAAAATTTTTTTAGTGTACCTGTGTTACAGCAGCTATGTCTCCTTGTGTCAGTCAACATAGAGAATCAGTGGGAGTCAAATTGTCATCCAGTTGATAACCATGCTGCTTCTCAGACCATGAGGTTGCTACAGCTCGCCATACTGAGGTTGTTCCTGCTACCTCACATGCTTTTGCTGTCACCATTTAACTGAAGCACAGTTATTGCCACATACATCAGTGCCAAAGTGATCATCAAGCTCTTCAGAGTCCTGACAATTTTACACTGATACAACAGCAACAGAACTTTGTATGAGAGGTTCATGCATGTGTTACGCCACAATTACTGTCCATCCTTTCTGTGCTCATGATCAAATAATTAAAATGACACTGTACACTTCCTACTCCTGCTGGGATTCAGGGTAGCAAGTTCAGAGCTTGATGTCAGAGCAGTGCCCACTGCTTTATGCCACAGGCTTGCTTTGTCACAATGACAAAGCATATTGTTTTTCTGTGCTGCTTGCTGTACCATACAGGGGAAACATTTGATTGTGTCACTTTGCACAATATTGGGTGCATATTTGCAGCAGGGGTTCCTTAGGGCAGCAAGGTCAGACATCACTCTCATCTACCCCCATCCATCCTTCAGGCCATCCATATCCCGCCTCTCACACGGTGTGCAGATTGGGAAGAGTGATTGCTCCACCGCATAGACGTGTTCTCACATCATCTATGTGGTTCCCTGACCCCTGACAAAGGCTGCGGCCGAAACTTGTTAAGTTGGGTCCTTAATAAAGAATTTTATCTATCACCTGGTAGGCTGTGGTCATTACTTCTGCTGCTCTCCTCTGGTTGTCCATTTGCGGAAGAATATCTTCTTTTTCCTCCATCCATATCCATATGTCATTAATGATTACTCAAGTATTCTGTTGACAACTACTACACCATGCCCCACACTGTGTCACTTCACACCTTACGGCATATCACTAACACCTCACCTGAAGATGATGTGCATGGCACAGTCATTATTGCTATGGCAAAATGATGGCCATGGTGTCTCCTCCATGGCACACTCATGCACACTTCTATGCCATGCACTTAGATCATGGTGCATTACATGACATGCCCTCACTGATACCATCCAATTGCCTCTCACATTATCCTCCCACTCAGTATCTAACACATGAGAGATCTATGGATGTGACATGTCCATCAGCTATTACCTTTGCTCCTATCTAGCACCAACAATGTGGCTTGTTGAAAGGCTCCCTTATTCCATGTTAAGGTAGCTGGCCTTGGTGGGCGTTAACCTGATGTCCACATAACACCTGCTACCCGGCTGCTAGCACTCTTAACACCAGAACGTCCACTCCCTGCCCCATTCTTTAACACGTGTTGGGACCCTTAACAATGTTGTTTAGCACTTGCAAATGCTGCACCCTTAACAGCGTCTAGTACATAAAATTACCCCTTTGGGTGGCTTTTCATCCACAGCGTTGCTCTCCAACCATCAGGTATGTTTATGTGTTCAAATGTCTGTCTCTATGTAATAGAGAAAAGCACTTAACAAATTCAGAAGTTCATGTTATAATCTTGCTAGCTTCTGTCCTCAAAAAAACCCCAAAAAAACCCCACCTACCTCTGGCCAGGGTAAAAAGAACACAATGTCAGTTGGTGTACACTTATCTCAATTTCATTCGGTTTAATGTGATACTCTTCTTCTCAAGTGGCTCCTTCTGGTTCACTACACACTCGCTGTCATCCTGGAACCCACTGTTGTTGAAGAAAACCTAACACCTCACTTAAAAAAAGAATAAAGAAAAAACCTAACAAAGCAAATCCTTTCTTTTCCTTTAGCAAAAGAAAATATATATTTATTTTTATAATTAACAGCTCCATAGCTGACTCAGGACCCTACACTGTTCCTGTCTATTGTAAAAATAAAAGACAATTATTTTTCCTACATGACGTAGATCTGGGCAAGGAAAGTTAGAAAGTTTTCTTGCACACACTGAACACTCATGCTCCATGCTCAACTCATCATTAATCATAGGTCTCAGGTGAGTTTAATCAGAGGCAGTCAATGAATTTTTCAGTGACTTCTTTGTATCTTTAGTTTTCTCTGGTTTTATTCAAGCATTTCTCTCTGAGATGTCTGACATAAATATTTGCTTCTGAGTCACCAATGCCTTCTGGTTATGGCATTAGTCAATAAAAGCAGTTGTGTAGCATCACAGTTACACCAGAATTTTTTCTTAAGCACTACACTGCAAACATTATACTCTTTCCTACAGCAGTACTAGTACGTGGGCTGCCAAAAATTACTATTAAAATATTCTCTCACTCAAACAAATCCTTTTTAACACTTTTATTTTGCCAAGGCTGTAGCAGTTCTAAAAAAAGGTCTGCTCTCATTAACAGCCTCTAGTGATCTCCCCTAACATTCACCTGTTACCTGGGTATTCTGTGGGATTCCGTTAAGCTCCTATTGATGTTTCCAATGGGCTGTCAAATAAAAGCCTCATCTACCTTGTCACACTTCAACTGTCTATCATGGAATTTTTGGTATTTTTAGCTGTTGTCAAGGAAACATAGACTTTAATGTGCTCCACTATTTTCTATGGGAGCCATTATTTCCTATGTAAAAATAATACATTTCAACTTTGCAGTCCTCCAAATTACCACAGTCATCAGTTTTCACTAAATCCTCCCCTAAATAATTCATTTCATCTTTTCTAATAAAATCCTTTTTTCCACTTCTGTTGTCTTTTACTAATTTGTACTTTTTTCTCTGGGCATTATCAGCCTGCCTTGTATGAGTACCTTCCCTGGCAGCAACAGTTCCCACATCCTTGAGCAGACTGATTTCTGCTCCAAAAAAAAATATAAAAATGTAAGGAGCAGTTGGATGGATCTTGCAACCCAGCCTTGTGTGCTCCTCTCTGCCACACGGAGCCTCTCTGTTCCTGCCATGAGCACCTTCAATGAAATGGCTCTGATTGAGGCTCTGGGATGGTCTTCTATCCTCAGAATAAGTTCTGGCTGGCCCAGGACCTGGTTTGGGAAGTCGTGTGGGGTTGGGTGCCTTTGCTCATGGCTGCGGCTTGCATCCTGGCCAACATGAAAAGAAGAAAAAAGAGTGGTGCTCTTGGTAACTTTTTTGTTAGAGAAAGACAAAGAAATGGTTTTACGTCTTTATTTTAAATGTCGTCATGAGAAATTTTTTGGCCAGACGATTCAGATTTTCCCCAATGTATGTTGTAGTACACAATTGAAGAGAAAAGCTTTTTTAGTGCTTCGCCCTCGGGTTTTGGCTCTTGGGGCTTCTTTTTTGTTAAAATATAATTGTAAATGTGTTATAGTTTTTCGGGGCAAGTCATATATTTTCTTGGATTCCTCTCAGCTGGAGACTTTTCTACAGGGAACGAGTGTGAAGTAGTTCTGCTTTTGATTTGTTTCTAGCTCTTGTTTAGTATTTGGGGTTTGTTTAAATTGATTCCACTTTGTTGGGTAATGGCTTTTCTATAGTGTTCCACACTCCATATTGTGGGCTGGGAGTTTTGGGGTTTTTTTTGTCATTTACTGTATTCGATTTGTGTATCTTTTTCTTGTATTTCCTTGATTTTCTCTCAATAAAGAGGAATTGAAAATTAAAAAAAAAAAAGAGTGGTGCTCATGCTGCCAAACTGCAGACATCTCACTGCTTCAGTATCCACCAGTGCACAACAAAAAGAAAAAAAATTAAAGAAATGTAAAAAAACAGAGAAATGGACGATCCTACTGCCCCCACAGGCGCCTCTCCAATTCTCCACCTGTTGGCTGGAAATGCTTCTAATCTCCCACATAATCAGAACCTGCAGCCATGGTTGACCACAAGCTATCTAGGATAGCAATGCAGTACTTTGGACATGGCTCTCACCATCAGAGTCCCAGAAGGGACTCCTCTGTCACATTTCTTCATTTTGGAGTCTCTCTCCAAACAGGGCTCATAGCTATGCTTCTCCCCACAGCCCTGACTTCAACATAGCCCTCCAAGATAGTGAGGTGGTGCCCTTGGCTGCTCAACAGCCCTGCTTCTCACCTTAGGAGGCCCAGAGAGGAGTCTTTATGGATAATCCTTGCTGTTTTTTTTCTCTGTTTTTTTTTTTTAGAAAAAAAGTAAGAGAGAGGCTATACTCTTGGCTCAGCTGTCATGAGGCATGACCACAGACCACCTATGAGCTCTGAAGGCTACCAGCACAACCCCCAGAACTGTTTGACATACTGAGACCTGCTCCCAAACATAGAGGGACTTCTCAAAACAGTGGAGGTCCTAGGGAACAAGGGCCGCTCTCCCCATATCCTAATCTGAAGACAAAGGTTGTTAGCATTTGTAACATGGACCTCAACCTGCGTGAGTATGCATGCCCATGATCAAAACAAAGCATGGAGGGTCCCTAGGTCCACATCAGCCTGCAGCATCCTGAGCTACAGGGTGCAGAACTCCAGCAGGAGTCTCCACATATGGACAAATATTGAAACCTGGGGCCTTTGGACCACATCTCTCAGGCTCCTACCATAGTCTAATTTCTCTCTTGACAGTATTGGTATTACACCTGCATCCATTCCCAGACCTGCTGGAAGGGACAAAAAAACAAACAAACAAACAAACAAAAACCAAAGACAAACAATCTGATGGATCTCATCAAGGGTCACCTCCACAGCTTATTCTTCACCCCCTGCAATAAATCCCTCACAGCTCTCTGCCTACCTGGCATGCATCCCTAGTATGACTAGAGCAGTAGAAGCAACTCACTCCTTCATGTATGAGGTCTGCTTCCAAATCCAATTGCTCTTCCCAAGGAGTAAGTGGGGTACTCCCCTTCTTCCATCCCTTTCATTCACCCTCCATCTTCCAGCTTGGCTCCAGCAGGGCCAGGCTCAATACGTGTTTTATTTATTTACAGTACTTAGCTCACACTTTTCTAGGAGTAGATCAAGATGAGTTACATTCTTGAGCTGTTATCATATGCTTAAAACTGGGGCCTGTACTTCATTTCAGTCCACTCCAACTTTCAACTCAAGCAAAGCAGCATGAAGTCCCCTAATACTAAATAGATAAATCCTTCAAAAAAAAGGGGAAAGAAACAGCCAAAGCAAATACAGGAGCAACCAAATCCATATCACTGGCTGTTATGGCCAAGACCAAAACCAAGTTCAGACTGAATTCATGCTATTGATAAGAAAAAAAAAAAAAAAAGAACCAGAGGCAGACCAGACAACCATGCTGACCTCTCTACTTCCAAGCACACCTCACGGGGGCTTCCTTGGCACGTCTCACAACGATCACATAGCATCATGCCAGTTCCCTTTAACAGCCACAGGGGTGGAAACATGCAGAACAGATACACCTATTTGACTTCATCAACCAGCGGGCCCATTACGCGCACCTATGCTCATCCTCTGGGGCACCCAGTACTGGCCCACTGAGGACAAATCAGTCTAGACCTAGTTTCACCTCAGATGAAGTGGATGAGTGTCAGAGCTACCAGGAACATGTCAGCAACATCCAACTCACATCAGTCATCACTGGCAGGTATTGTGGGATAAAATTAATCAGACATCTTGCAGCGCAATCACAATGTTGCTCTCTTTCAGCTACAGGTGCTGCAGTAATGCTCCCACTTCCTTATTACTGAGGAAGGAAGGGCTTGTCATATCTCTCCGGGTGAGCACAGTATTGTATTCAACAATTTGAGCCCAAGCTGTCTGACAACCCTTGATTCTCTATTTCCACAAAAAAAGAAAAAACAAACTGGAAAACCCTTCAGCACTAAAGTTGGCACATTTCTTCCCTGCATGACCACAGCATTCAGTGTGAACATTGGGCATCCGTCCAGCAATCAGGGTGGGCTGACTGAAGCCTTCCAACCACCCAGAATTGGTGGGTAATAAACATATCCCTGGGGGTCCACTGGGTACCACTCAAGTGAAAGGAGCAAACTCTGCTCATTCTCAGTCTTCAGGTACAACCAGGAGCAGATCTGCCAGCTCAGTCTCTTTATTCTTATCTCAGAGCAAAGGCAACTCTGCTTGCCAGCCTTACAGCAATGTCCACAACAGAGAGCTGCATGGCCATCAGAGGGACCCCATCCACACTCTCAACAAGTTCTAAAGTTTGAGCTACGTCTCAGTGAGAGACCTTGCCTCCAGACACACATTGCTCTTCATCCCCCACATCCCCATAATTCTGAATCCCTGCTGGCCATATTGCTCAGTCATATGCCAGCCCTTCCCCTGGGATAAGCTACCTACCACCAGGGCAGTCCCAAGGGTTTCTGCCACCCCAGGCAGAAGTCTCAGCCATGAGACCCTGCCCTTTTGAGCCATACCCCCTCTTTCCAAGCTGCACTGCCTCCCCGTGCCAAACCGTGCCGCAGTCCACCCGCTGCTGTCAATTCCATTTGCAGGGTTGGTGGTGGGGGGGGGGTGGCACGATGAGTGGGAAGAAGTGGCAAGCACATAGCCTGCTGCGGGCACTATGCTTTGCTGTCAACAGAGATCTTCTGCCCGAGATAGCCACCTAGCCTGCTTAGTGGATGGGTCGGCCCTGTCTACCACTACTACTTATCACATGTGCAGAGCTACAAGGCATATGCAGGGCTACACTGCTACTACTTTTACTGATCATTTGTATAGCACTACAAGGCGTACACAGTGCTGTAAAAGCACATGTAAAAGACAGTCCCTGCTAATCGGAGCTTACAATCTAGTTAAGACAGACAACACAACAGCTGAAGACAAGGATACATATAGGGGTAAGGGAATACATAGGAGACTAAGCGGATCAGGATCCAAAAGGAGCCTCAAAGAGGTGAGATTTTAGCCTGGATTTGAAAAGGGCCAAAGATGAAACCTGATGTACAGACTCAGGAGGCTTGTTTCAGGCATGAGAAGCAGCAAGGTGAAAGGAATGAAGTCTGGAGTTGGCAGTAGAAGAGAAGGGCACAGACAGAAGTGATCCACCAGAAGAGCAGATTTCCCAAGGGGGGATGCAGGAGAGATGAGAGAGGAGAAGTACTGAGGAGCAGCAGAATGAGTGCACTTATAGATCAATAGGAGAAGTGTGAACCGGATATGGAAATGAATAGGGAGCCAATGAAGCGACTTGAGAAGAGGGGCTATAAGAGTATATCGAGGCGGACGGAAGATTAGCCACAAAGCTGAATTTTGAATAGATTGAAGTGGAGAGAGGTGATTCAGAAGGAGACCACTTAGACATACAGGGTGGCCCAAAGAAAGTGAGAACATCTCGTAGCATATAAGTTATTTAAAAATTCAAAAAGACATGTAAACGATTGACAAATTAAAAAAAAAAAGATGGCGACCGGAAATTGTCTAAATAAAGACGTTATATAGCTAAAAAAGGTAAATAAGTAAACTATTTAAGCTTTTAATTTACGAGATGTTCTCACTTTTTTTGGGCCACCCTGTATAGGGCCCGATATTCAATTAATTACCAAGTTTCAGCCAAGCTTTTTAAATCTTTTACAACCAGAAAACATTATCCCTTTAAAACATGACATCATTATACACTTTCTCCTCTAATACAAACAACGTGTATTTTCATTATAGCGTTGCCTCATATCATCTAGGACGATATACTCAGACTAGTGGGCAGCTTCCCTTAAACATTGATTGCTATTTTATATTTCAAATATCTAAGCCTCTCTGAAAAAGTCCCTCTCTAGGGAAATAAAAATGCTTCATCACCACTAGTCAATGAATGCTGTCATGCTCCAGGGTTTTAAAATATCACAAGGTTTACATACCTGCAGGATTTATTTTATTTATTTAGACAGTTTTGTATACCATCTTATCCTTCAATCAAAGCAGTCACAACACAATTGGGGGATACATTTAACATGCAGGGATATGAGACACATATACTAATACTTAGAGGGAACATGGGCAATGGAGGGTTAAGTGGCTTGCCCAAGACCACAAGGAGCATCTGTGGGACTAGAAACCCCAGTCCTTCTGGCCCAAGGTTGCTGTCCTCTAGTGGGATTTGAACCCCTGACCTTCCGGCCTGAAGTACCTTGCCCCCAACCACTAGGCTACTCCTCCCTCCTGTCTAATGCTAAAGCCCGTGACTGTCTGTACTTCATACTTATAATCCTCTCTGCTTTGCTTTGAATGAAGAAAAAGAAAGATCCGAGTCATGGCACAAAACTAAAGGAGAGACATCTCTTTACCCATGGCCTGCTTCTCACTGGGCTACCAAATAACTGACCTCGATTCTTGACTTTGATTCTCTAAATTCAAAGTAAATAAATAGGCATGCATACACAGAATTATATAAAAACATAGTACTCTTAAGGCCTTAAGGAGAGGGGGCCCACAGTCTTGCAAACTTGAGCAGTTGCTATAAATCCCCTTCCCCTGGCTAGGCCAGAGCATCTCATTTATTGAGAGAGAAACTGCCATATCATAAAAAGTCAGCTCTACATCGAGCATGTTATGGGTTAGAGCTCAGACATATTGCTCAGCTGAATTAGAAGAAGCAAAAACATTATGTTCCATTTTGCTAAACATGGCCTTGGTTTTGGGTTCACATATCTCTCCAGGTTGCTAGTGAGTTCTAAGTCATTCTCCATATTAACCCTTCCAGAGGGCTCTGGTACCCCACTTCAAGTCCCTCTCAACACTCATAAGACATCATAGCCTAGTCAAGACATACAACATAACAACTGCAAACTAGGAGGATATCTAGGGGAGTGATAAAGAAACACATAAAAGCCTGATGTACAGCAGCAACCTGCTTCCTCTTTGACTTTCCATACAGTGAGATACTCTGATAAAATGTGAGGGTCTCTTCACAAAGGCCTCCTGCACACATGTGGGTCAAATCACTACTTTGTCTGAGTCTTGGGGATTCCCATGGACAGTCATGCACTGTCTCCACTACATGTACAGATCACCTTGCTTCCTTACCTGCTCGCAAGGTCAAATTTCTTCGCCTGCACACATGTGGCAATCCCTTCATTACCCTATCTCCTACCACACCATATTAGTGACAAACACTCCAATGAGCTTCTTAGCCCTTTTGATGGGGGCCTTTTCCTCACTCCATGCAGCAAGTGGTGAATATAACTCATCTTCCTCTATACAGTAAATATCTCTTTTGAGGACCACAACTCCTAGTCCATATCCACATAGACCACTCCCACATTCCCGTGACATTTGCATGCTCCCTCCCATTTATAACACAGCTTCCTGGTTTGGGGAAAGAAAACAAGATGAATGGAAAGGCTTGGGGAAGGGGGGCTAGGGCATTGCATATCCCCCTTCACAATGGGAAGATACACAATTAATGGTTTAATGATTACAAAGCTTTTATACTGCCAAAGTAGCTTGTTCACTACACCTTTCTGTGTCTTTTGTCCCGAGCAATGGAACATTTCTCCTCCTCCGCAATCTTTCCTACCGTCAGAGCCTCCCAGGGATGGCCTGCAATTAAAAAAATGGAGAGGGGGACCCCTGTTTCCCTGCACAATGACAGTCTCCCTGAACTCACAACCAGGTTGCACACATAGGGAGGCATTCCGAGCACCGAATAAGGGCCTTTTGCATGAGGACTGGACATACAGCCAATGCTCAGCTCCCCAGCCCTATTCTGTCACAAGCATTCCCTGCATGTATAAGGCATTTGTTCAGGGAGCGCTGGACAGGGGTGGGAGGGGACAATGCTGGGGCAGAGTGGGAGCATGGCCAACTGCCAGAATGTACAGAGCCTATTCCAATAAGGCATCTGTATATTTCCCGGCACCCCTAGGACACCCAGTCTATTCCACCCCAATGGTGGAATAAGTCCAAGGGGCCCCTCAGATCGCATGCTGCACTCCCCTGCACCCTAGGGCCCTGGACTCGCTGTGACCCTGCAGTCACGAACTGGGCCATGGGGGCCTCTAGTGCCGGCTGGACTGTGGTTTGCAGGGGCAGGTGTGGGTGATGACATTCTAAACTGCCATACAGACGGCTCGTTACCATGGTGCGAGGACACCACTATTCCCTAGCCCCAGCAGTGGTGTCCTGGCATGCGGACGGGCAGCTCCCCATACATCAATCTTCATGGCTTAGGGGGAGCACCCAGACATGTATGTCTCTGATTCTGCCATTGCAGGTACGTCCAGGCCCTGCTGCGGCAGAATCAGATTTTTCCTGGGCTCATCCATGTTTTGACTGTGCACTGCCGCCAGGCATGCATGGACTTGAATTGGCCTCATAGTGCCTTCACTTGTTCTACCCTCTTCTCCTACTTCACCAATATGGCTTACAGTCAGCTTCCATCAGTATAACTATGGGCCTCCAATGAGATCAGTATCCCTGAGATACCGGCTTCAACCCACCACAGTATAATTTTCCAGGTGCAAGGGGTCCTACATTAGTCTGACTATCTTTACCCTTACACCCTCAGCTCGGAATTCACCCATCTGTGTGGCTGATTATATCCTGTTTGCTCATAGAAAAAGAAAGGTTACTTACTCATAATGATGGTTCTTTATGGATAGCAGGATAAATCAGCCACACAATCCTTCCCTCCCTCCCTCCTTCTCTACTGGTTAAAGCCACTGTAATTCTCGATGTAAGTTCCCTGACTTCTGGGAGGGACTGAGGGGAGGAAGAATGGGCACACAGGAGTGGTTCACTTGTAGATGTTCAGAAGAGATTTCTAGACTCCTCTGGACTCTGGTAGAGCAAGTCCAACCTATTGTCATTGGGGATGAAGACACCTATCTATGTGGCTGATTCATCATGCTTTCCATGGAGAACCATCATTACAGGTAAGCACCCTTTCTATCTGTCCATATTAAGAACAGCACAGTGATTTTCTGCATTATCTGCATTTGCCTTGTGCTATCTTCACAAAATGCATTAACAATCAGAGCAGGTGTGGAATTGGTGGAGAATGGGTGTGTCTGCAATGAGCAGTTACCATCGGCATCAACAGCACGCTACCGTCAAAGCAGCAGACAGCGTGGGTGCCGAAAATATGATCTCAATGGGTGGCATTATATGTATCCATGGTGCCTCGGGACTGCAGTCTCTGCAATTCTGATGTGTTATCTGCTGGGGAAATTCTGTGCTCACCCCCAACAGATAGCTGCAAACAAGGTGCACTAACAAAGCGTTATTTGCACAAAATGCTGTGTTACATACAGAAGCCTAATATGTTTTAGTAACATAACCCACTATGTTGAATATGCAGACACATTAATACAATTCACAATCTAGGATGTTGTTTTCTAATCTTTAATTGTTGTTCTTCATATTTGTCTGCATGTCAAATTTTAGAACATGTGTGATCTTACCAATTGACAAAAAATAGGGAATGAAACATTAGCTCTTTTCAAATATCTTATCATATACATATCTTGACTTTTAAAATTAACTTCATACTTCTAGGAAGCAAGTATAAGGTTAAGCCATTGAAATATCCAAAAATCACCAAAATTTACATCTCCAGCATTTCCATGAGTTCTGAAAAAAAAAGCTATACATGCTGCAAAATAGATTTCTAAGAGATTGATAGCATTTTACATGGTTGGTATGCATCGTCACCAAATGTGTGCCCAGTACACTGCTTTCAGTGTTCAACAAATGACACATTACAATTTTAAATTATGTTTATGGCACTTTTGAGATACTGCCAATGTTACAAATTCATGGCCCAGTACAGAATCTAGAAAGTGCAGTAAAAAAAAAGGCTCATGAAAAATGTAATATCTGTGTTAATATTAAACCTTGCACAAAACTTACGGTGTGCAAACATATCATAACAATAGCAGCATCAAATGTTACCAAACCTTTTTACTACTATATGTGAAGGTCAATTTTAGATAATACATGCGGATCAAAATTGACATTGAGATCAGGACATTCACAATTCTGGTGGATCCTTTTCTAAAATACATAAAAGGACTTGCAGGAGTGCATATGCAACTGTGATTTCCAGTTAACAGCTTGCTATGGGGCTGATTCTGAGACGCGCCTTGTGGGGCTGCACGTCCCAGCGGAATGTGTGGCCCCGCAAGCCGTCCTGCGCATATTCCCACTCCACCTCTACTCATACGGCTAGAGCAGCAGGACAGGGAAAGCTAGTGGGGGGGGGGGGGTGGCGGCAGGGGCACAGCCTGGGATGAGCAGGGGCAGGCTGAGACAGCAGGACATACAGGGCCAATTCCAGTCAAGGCCCTCTATGTCCTGCGGAGTCAGGGGGGACATGATGCTTATTCCTTCTTGAAGGTAGAATAAGCAGCACAAATGGGGCAATCGAGGAAGGAAACCCCTCCAGGGATGGGGCCGGGTGTGAGCAGGTCCCTACTGCCCGATCCAGGCCCAAGCAGCCCAGTCATGGCTCAGGCAGTGGGGATGAAGAGGGTCTGCACTGCGGGAGCCGGGGGAGCCTATGGGGAGTATGTCCCCGCAGGCATGAAGGGATATACCGGGCCGTTCTCGGGCCCAATTCTGTATGCAGTGGGAATGTTTTGCTCCCATGATACAGAATCGGGTCCTAATGGGCTCATCCTTCTCGGGGCCGCCTGGACATGCCCCTTTCAGAATTCGACTCTAAGGGGGATGTTTACTAAAGTGCGGTAAACGTGTGTGTTGTTTATATGTCTGCTGGTGTTTTGGCTCTCTATTGGTTACCTGCTGTCTTCTGTCTCCTCAGCCATTGCCCTACCAAATCGGGCCGACAGTTTCCTGCTCTCCTAAGGGGTCCTCCCCTTCCGGTCTCCTCGCGGCCGCGTGAACGCGGTCGCGTCCTGCTAGCCATTGCCCTACCAAATCGGGCCGACAGTTTCCTGCTCTCCTAAGGGGTCCTCCCCTTCCGGTCTCCTCGCGGCCGCGTGAACGCGGTCGCGTCCTGCTAGCCATTGCCCTACCAAATCGGGCCGACAGTTTCCTGCTCTCCTAAGGGGTCCTCCCCTTCCGGTCTCCTCGCGGCCGCGTGAACGCGGTCGCGTCCTGCTAGGTACCCTGCCTTGCACTATAAATTCGCGGCGCCTGCGGCGTGAGCTATCAGTGTGTTGTTTATATGTCTGCTGGTGTTTTGGCTCTCTATTGGTTACCTGCTGTCTTCTGTCTCCTCAGCCATTGCCCTACCAAATCGGGCCGACAGTTTCCTGCTCTCCTAAGGGGTCCTCCCCTTCCGGTCTCCTCGCGGCCGCGTGAACGCGGTCGCGTCCTGCTAGGTACCCTGCCTTGCACTATAAATTTGTGGCACCTGCGGCGCTCGTCGCCGCGGCGCGCGACAGGGGCGCGCACCGAAGGAGCGCACCTAAGGAGCACAACGTGCTCCTTAGGGGCGCTCCTTGGGGCCGCTCCGGCAGTGAGGGCCCCCTCCGTATTCTTTAGTTGGATTAGTCTACTTCTCGTTCTTCTCAATATTCCTCGACTTGGTGAGTTACACTCCCTGCCTTTCTGCTCCTTCCCATCATTCAGGTCAGTTCCTGGACTACTTTCTCCAGCAGTACCCTCCTTCTACAGTCCTCCGTTCTGTTTTTCTTCTTGTCCTATGGCCCCTATCCCTGTACTTTGGGGCAGGCGGCCTGTCAAACGTCCCACCTACCGTTCCCGTTGTGCTGCTAATTTATGTCCCTGCCCTCTTTCTTCGTCTTCATCTTCTCCTCTCTCTGTACCCCATGATCCCTCCCAGACTTCCTTTTCTATTGGCCTCCTTAATTGTAGGTCTCTTAGGAACAAATCCCTTCTTCTTCAAGATCTTGTCTCTCGCTCTTCCCCTGGAATCACTCTCCTCACGGAGACTTGGCTCCGTGACGGAGAGGACGCCCTCCTCACACGTTGTCTCCCTCCTGGCTTCTCTGCAGCTTTTGTCCCTCGTTTAGGACGATCTGGTGGTGGTGTAGCAGCTATCCTTCATCCTTCCTTATCCTACACCTCCATCTCCCCCCCTTCTTTGCACTACACTGAAGCGCTTCTTCTTCGCCTCCATACTTCTCCCTTTATTCACCTTCTTCTTATCTATGCCCCTCCTGCTCTTCGTCTCCCATTATGGGATGCTCTCCTGCTAACAATCACGGATGTTTCTTTAGCTTATCCTCACTTAATCATAGCAGGCGACTTTAATCTTCACATGGATTCTCCCTCTTCATCAAGAGAGCTTTCTTTTCTCTCATTTCTCCAGGATCTTTCCCTAACTCAGCATGTCACCATTCCCACTCACCAAGCTGGTCACACCCTTGACTTGTTTCTATCCCCGTTTCTTCTTCTTTAACTTTATCAGCTTTAACTGCCACACCTCTTCCATGGACGGATCATTTCTATCTTACCTTGTCCTGCTCTTTCCTAGCAGTTTCTCCTTCCCCGGTTCCAGTCTCTTCCTCTTCATCTTCCCTAAGCGTCCTTCCCGAGCCCTCACCCCTCTCACTTTACAAAGGTTTCCTCCTGCTTCCGAGCTTCTGCCAAACGATTTTTCACTCCTTTCACCTAATTCTCAAGCTGCACTCTGGTTCTCTTCTCTTAATGCTACACTTGACCTCTTAGCCCCCATTCGTCCTTGTCACCCCCGTCGACGTCCCTCTCACCCCTGGTTCCATGGTGGTCTGCGGCTCTTACGCAGACATCTTCGAAGGGCCGAGCGACTTTGGCGCAAGGATCCTTCCCCCGCTAATCTATCCATATTCAAAACCCACCACTCTTTCTACCGCACTCAACTTCACACTGCCAAACGGGAGTTCTTTTCTAATGCCATTTTACACGCCCCCAACCAAACCCGTCATTTATATTCCACCTTTCGCTCCCTTATCTCTCTACACACTCCTGCATCAACTCCTTCTGTCCAGTCCTCTCCTTCGCCCACTCAACTGGCCTCTTTTTTCACCTCAAAGGTTGCTGCCTTGAGAGACTCCTTGCCTTCCTGTCCTTCTCCTATCACCTATCCAAATCCACTTCATTCACATCCGCCGCTTACACAACTTTCTCACTTCTGGGACACTTTCTCCCACATCACTGCACCTGAACTTCATCATCTGATCTCCTCTTCTCGAAAGACCACTTGCCCGCTTGATTCCTATTCCTTCTTCCTGGCTCCTCACTCCCTCCCTGGGTTTGTCCTTCCTTTTATCCTCACTATGTTTAATTCTAGTCTTTCTACTGGGACTTTTCCTAAATCATGGAAGCACGCTTTGGTTCGCCTCTCTTGAAAAATCCTTCTCTTGACCCTTCCCTTCCATCTAACTATCGTCCTGTCTCTAATCTCCCTTTTCTATCTAAGCTCTTAGAGAAGTTTGTTTTCGCACAACTTTCACACCATCTTGACTCTATTAATTTTCTTCACCCTCGTCAATCAGGTTTTCGCTCAGGGCACAGTGTCGACACCGTTCTCTTGGCTTTCACCAATGCACTTCACGTAGCTCACGATCGAGGTGATATTTCGGTGGCGGTTGCCTTGGATCTTTCAGCGGCGTTTGATTTAGTCGATCACTCTCTTCTTCTTCACCGGCTCTGGGAAGCTGGGTCTTTGCGGCACTGTTCACCATTGGTTTCACTCTTTTCTCTCCTCTCGCTCCTGCACAGTCCTCTCTTCTTCGTCTACGGCCTCCTCCTCCGATCCACAGCCCCTTCCTTGTGGGGTCCCCCAGGGTTCTGTTCTTGCCCCTCTTCTCTTTAATCTCTTTCTTGCCCCTCTAGCTCTTCTTATTCAACAGTCAGATCTTTCAGCTTTTTTCTACGCCGATGATATCCTCCTGCTCCATCACACCTCCCCTTCCTGTCCTGACCTCACCCCTCTGAATTTCCTGTCTTTCCTCTGTTGCAAAACTGGCTTACCACTAATTGTATCAATATTAAACTTACTAAGACTATTGCCATCTGGTTTACTTATGGTGACCCCCCCCCCCCCACTTTGGCCCCTTCTTTTTCCAATTCCCCTGTCCCATTGGTCTCCACATTTAAATATCTAGGTGTTCACTTTGACTCAGATCTTTCCTTTCGTTCTCATATCTCCCATATCACCAAAACTTCTTTTTTCTTTCTTCGACAAATTCGGTCAATTCGTCCTTTTCTCTCTTCCTCCGCTCTGTCGACACTGGTATTATCCTTAGTCATGTCACGGGTGGATTTTTCTAATGCTCTCTTCCTTGGTCTTCCTAAGAATCAGGTGGTGCGGCTTCAAAGGATACAGAACACTGCTGCACGTCTTGTCACATACTCCACCCTTCGAGATCACGTTACTCCCTTGCTTTTCAATCTTCACTGGCTGCCTGTTTCTTTTCGTTCACAGTTTAAGCTACTGACCTCCTTCACAAGGTTTATCACACTGGTACTCCATCCTACCTGTCCGACCTTCTATCCTTCCACTCCCCTCGGTACACACCCCGTTCTTTTCACCTTAATCGTCTTGTTCTTCCCTCCCCCTCCCATGCCCATCTCCAATTCACACGCTCATCTGCATTCTACTTCGCTGGCCCCGCACACTGGAACTCCCTCCCTTCCTCCCTCCGTCTGGAACCACAATTCTCTATCTTTAAGCAAAATCTCAAAACCCATCTGTTCTCCATAGCCTTTAATGTTCCCTCCCCATTTGTGTGAGTTCTTTTCCACTGTATCTATCTGCCTTTTGTTTCCTGTCCTGTGCTCCCCTACTTTCACTCTTCTGTCCTTTATAAAATATGTACATTTCTTTTTTCCTTTTCTGGCTTTGGCCATCGTTTTTATGTACTATGTATTGTTTATATGTATTTTGTGATTTATACATTTTATGACCTTTTTATCTGTTTCACCATTGGTCACAGTTTTTATGTACTATGTACTGTCTATACGTATTATGTGATTTATGTATTTTATGACTTTTTATGTATTTTATTATTGTACACCGCCTTGATTGCTTTGAAAGGCGGTTTTTATCAAATTATTAAACCTTAAACCTTAAACCCTAACACGCGTTATACGACGTTAACGATCGTAAGTGCCGTATAACGCGCGTACCGATGCGCTAACGACCGTTAACGTAATACTACGCGCGTTAACCGTAGTTAACGATCGTAAAGCTCCGCGGCGCGTTAAAACAGCGCAGAAGGTGGAGAGTGGGCGGAGAGAAGGGGTCAATGGGCGGAGAGTGGGCGGGGAGAGGCTCCCCTCATACTAACGCGCTGAATTTCAGAGCTCAATTCCAACGTGAATGAAAACCTGTCGTTAAAGGCATTTAAAGGGAAGAGAAATCATTTCCGTCAGCAATGTACAGAAAAACCGGGGAAACCCACAAAACGTGAGCAGTGTGATACATGTGCACAGAACAAAATTTCACATAAAACGTAAAAATGACCACAAGAAACATTTTAAAAAGCATAATTCAGCTGGGCAACAGTGATAGCAATGGGCAACAAGGAACAACACTCTCTGGAAAGCACCAAAATAAAAAGAAATGATGTGTGGAAGGGTCTACGCTCCGCAAACCCTTTCAAAGAGCATTACATTGTAATGGAGCTGTCCTGGGCGTGTGGTGTAATGTTTCCCAATGATATCATTGTTGCCCAGCTTGGTTATGGGTGTGTGTGCCCCTTTTCTGAGGTCCTTTCTAAGGTTTATGTGCACCTTTGTCTGCATACAAGGTAAATGAGGCCACAGTAAACCTGTTGCAGAGCAGGGTTTCTGACTCATCAGGCCGGTTTAACTAACTCCAGGGACTGCACTGTCTCTGTGGCCACAATGTGGTGCAACAGACACAGCCAGTGCCTGTAAGACCAGAAGGTCACAGGTTCAAATCCCAGCTGGGGCTCCTACCAACCAGTCCCCATAGTTTTACCCACCACTAAACAGTGATAGTAAAGACACTCCTTTATTGCAGAGAACATACGCATAGCCTATATTTTACCACACCAAACACAGACACCAGAAACAGGCACATTACCTAAAGCAGAGTCCTGCAAATGCAGTCCTGGAGGGCCCCACACCATTCCGGTTTCATACTGCCTCTAATAAAGATGCCTGTGCTGCATAGCTATGCACCACCCCCATGGTATGCAGATGTAGCTCATGCATATTTATGAGGGACAGCATGAAAACCCGAACAGTGTTTGGAACACCAGGACTGGAGTTGGGGAACTCTGCCATAAAGCAGCAGCCAACAGGGACACACCCACCCACAGGCCCCATTGGCCAATGCCACCTGGAGAGGCAAGACATTGGGCCCTGCCTGTATCTCCCAACACTAGCAGTTGCATACCTTAGCAATGCCACCCTACACCTGGGTATATCGGTTGATATTGTGTATCTGGACTTTCAGAAAGCCTTTGACAAGGTCCCTCATGAGAGACTTTTGGCAAAACTAAAGAGTCATGGGATAGGAGGCAGTGTACTACTGTGGATCAGGAACTGGTTAAAAGATAGAAAGCAGAGGGTAGGGCTAAATGGCCAATTTTCCCAATGGAGAAAGGTGAATAGTGGTGTACCCCAGGGATCTGTGCTGGGTCCGCTGCTTTTTGACATATTCATAAATGACCTGGAAAGTGGAATAACGAGTGAGGTTATCAAATTTGCTGATGACACAAAACTATTTAAAGTTGTTAAAACCCAGGAGGATTGTGGAAAATTGCAAGAGGATCTTGATAAATTGGAAGACTGGGCATCAAAATGGCAGATGAAATTTAATGTGGAGAAGTGCAAGGTTATGCACCTAGGGAAGAACAACCCAAACTATGGTTACACGATGCAAGGTTCCACATTAGGAACCACCACCCAAGAAAAAGATTTAGGCGTCCTTGTGGATACCATGTTAAAACCCTCGGCCCAGTGTGCAGCGGCGGCCAAGAGAGCAAATAGAATGCTAGGTATGATAAGGAAAGGAATGGAAAATAAAACAAAAGATATTATAATGCCTCTATATCGTTCCATGGTGAGACCGCACCTTGAATATTGTGTGCAATTCTGGTCGCCATATCTTAAAAAGGATATAGCAATTTTAGAAAAGGTTCAGAGAAGAGCCACCAAAATGGTAAAGGGGATGGAAGGCTACTCCTATGAAGAAAGGCTAAAAAGGTTGGGGCTCTTTAACCTGGAAAAGAGACGGCTGAGGGGAGATATGATAGAAGTCTATAAATTAATGAACGAAGTGGAACGGGTAAACGTAGATCGATTGTTTACCTTATCAGAATATAGAAAGACTAGGGGACATGCAATGAAGCTACAGGGTAAACTATTTAAGACTAATAAAAGAAAATATTTTTTCACTCAACGTGTAATCAAACTCTGGAATTTGTTACCGGAGGATGTAGTAAAGGCTGTTAGTGTAGCTGGGTTTAAAAAAGGTTTGGACAAGTTCCTGGAGGAAAGGTCCATAAACCATTATTAAGAAGGGACCCAGGATATCAATGCTTGAACCAATACAAGCATTGTGGAACCTGTGTCCCTTGGGGAAACTGCTAGGTACGTATGACCTAGATTGGCCACTGTTGGAAACAGAATACTGGGCTTGATGGACCTTGGTCTGACCCAGTATGGCATATCTTATGTTCTTATATGGTACACAGCTATCAAATGTTTCCTATGATAACTGTCAGATATCAATTCCCATGTTAAGCACATTTTGCTCATTGAGCTCCACCATAACAATCATTCTGATGTCTGCGGTGTGTGCTGCAGGTCTGGTCTCTGACAGTGTTCACCACCCTGGGGAGTGACCCCCCAACAGTCTTGTGTACCATATCCATGCCTGTACTATGCCCAGGACTGGTGTGGTGGGTATGGCTGCTGACCACCTCTATAGTAGCACAATGCTGGCATAGGTGTGGGGGTGGCTGTCTGTCTATCCAGTGTGTGGTGGCTGCAAACACCTTCCACAGCCCACACTGCCAGCAATGCTGCCAGTATTGGGCTGCCAATGTGCATAATGAGGAGCAAGGTACCATGGGTATAGGCCGGACAGGGTGGCCTGGCCAGGGTGCATCTGCACAGGGCATAGGGCAGTGACAGGCACATTGCAGTGCCCGGCCACCACCTACACAGACAAGGTGACCTCAGTATATCCTGTTGAGAGATCACTCTCACCCTGACTTTGCAGTGACCACAGCATGGCTAGGCACTCCCATAGTGCTATCTAACATTTCTCTCATGTGATAAATATGGGTTTCCTTTTGGGGCCCAGTCACTGATGTATCTGCTTGCTGTGTATGCTGACATCCCAGTTCTGGGTGCAGGCATCTCCACTGGGCACTAGCAGACTGTTTGCAGCTGGTAGTTGTTGTGATGGAGTGGCTGATGGCTTGCACCAGGGGAATATCAGGTAGTGGTGGGGTGCAGCCTAATGTCTGTCTGCTATTGTGTTATGGCTGTGTACAGAGCTGCATTGACTGCCCTGTGGGGTGTCTGTTCCTCAGCAGGACTAGGGTTAATGTTCCCCTCTACTGCCACCTTTGCAATGAGGTAGACTGTGGATCTATTGATGAGAGACCCTGCTTGCCACCCTCAGCCCTGGGGGAGGGGGGTGGTGGTGCATGGGGGCTACACCTGACTGAAACAGACAGAGATGTCCAAGGTGGTCCTGCAGAACCTACCTATCTCACACATTAACACTGCTTTGGACCTGCGCCATGGACGGTGCTGTGGACCTGGTGCTGGGTGCCTCACTGCACCCTCAGGGTGAGTACAGTACCCGCACAATGTGACGGTGTGTAGCTACTCTGTGCCAGTACAACCCATGGTCAGTACCCCCTACCAGGCCGAGGTGCTGTGGGGGTGCACATGGTCAGTCCCCCCTACCAGGCCGAGATGCTGTGGGGGTGCATTCCCCATGGTGTGTATCTGTGGACAGCTGATTTGCATGTGCAGTGCATCATGGGTGTGACTGGCACAATCCAACCCTGTGAAACCCCAGCAGCTGCTCACAGGCTCTGATAAACCATAGGCCATCACATGTACATCTGCTAGCATAATGCATAGGTGCAAGACACCCTACAGAGTCTGTAAAATAAGATGCCCACACTGGTAAAAACACACGTACCCACGCACGATTGTACGCGTGCAGCTACGCACGTACCAATGCATGCAACCTCGCACGCACCAACGTACGTGGCTAGGCACACTCCGAGGGTGTTTTCCTGACACCAATACTCAGCGTAACGAAAAACATGCCTTCTCTGTCCCCTGTAATGTACAGGGTGATGCCTAGGACAGTCTTCTGCGTTAGGCACACTGGGGATTAGAACCCATGCTGCCTGTAACAGCGGTCAGTACCGTAACCATTGTGCTACAGCTCTGTTTTAGTGCTTTGTGTCTGTACGTCTTCTTACGATTAACGCCCGCAGCAACGCACGCACGTACGCCCGCAGTAACGCACGTATTCAAGCCTCATGACAGTTGCACGTGGATACGCCCCCCAGCAACGCACGTGGCTACGCCCCCAGCAATGCACGTGACTACACCCCCAGCAACGCACGTGGCTACGCAGCACAGACACAGTCTGAACAAATGGCAGCCATGTCGAGGAAGCCTGCATTCAGCCAGAGGGATCTTTATCTCCTAACAGAGCTGTTCTGCCTCCGCCAGCAGAGGCTCTTCCCTGGCTCCTCCAGGAGGCAGAACCTGGGAAGGGTCAGGAGGGCCTGGGAGCGCCTGGCCCATAGGTTCAACCGGAGCTCAGACTACCCACGTGAGGTAAGTGCATGGGGACAGGTACCCCAAATGATGAGGCTAAACAAAACACACCCAGTAACCACAGCACAAAGACACAATGCACTGACAGGGAATAGCAGGTGCTGACACATCCTGCGGCTAGCAACGTCTGTCACACACCCCAGAAAAAGACACCCCTGCCCCAAGGGGGTAGCTGCAACCATGGCAGAAGTGCACCACAGATCACATTGGTATGGTATAGGGCGCCTTTGCAGGCCAGGGATGTCCCCCATCCACAAGACACCCCAGTCCCACCTCTCAGGACAACAGGAAAGGAAGGGGTCTGCACCATGTCTCTTTTAAACCAACACAAGTTCAAAATACATCCGCCGATGCTGCAGGCCCCAAATGAGGGCACCCCTCCCCATCCCTGCCCACTGTCAGCTGGAGCCTTGTGTGATCACAAAAAGACAAACCTCAGCTCCTGGGATGCAGGCCCCAAATGAGGGCACCCCTCCCCATCCCTGCCAACTGTCAGCTGGAGCCTTGTGTGATCACAAAAAGACAAACCTCAGCTCCTGGGATGCAGGCCCCAAATGAGGGCACCCCTCCCCATCCCTGCCCACTGTCAGCTGGAGCCCTGTGTGATCATCAAAAGACAAACCACAGCTCCTGGGATGCAGGCCCCAAATGAGGGCACCCCTCCCCATCCCTGCCCACTGTCAGCTGGAGCCTTGTGTAGGGTTGCCAACCGGCTGGTTTTCAGCCGGCCTGGCCGGTTTTTCCATGGCCAGGCCGGCTGCCGGCACAGATGTCAAACCGGCCGTTGAAAAGCCGGTTTTTTGCTCTGGCCGCAAGATCGGGAGAGGCCAGAGCAAAAAAACAGCTTTCCTCCTGAAGTCCGCGGCGCGAATGCGAACGCGATTCCCCATAATAGTGCAGACGCTGCTTCTGCTTTGTACAGAGCAGCGGCTGCACTACACTTACTTTGAAAAGTAAAGAAACTGTATGAGGAGCCCTCCGGTCATGGCAGAGCCCGAGGAAGTGATGTCATGGGGGCGGGCTCCTCACAGGCTGTCTTTCCTTTCAAATTAACTTTATTGCAGCTAAAGACAACCTGTAAGGAGCATGCCCCCATGACATCACTTCCTCGGGCTCTGCGTTGACCGGAGGGCTGCTCACACAGTTTCTTTACTTTTCAAAGTAAGTGTATTGCAGCCGCTGCTCTGTACAAAGCAGAAGCAGCGGCTTGGGCAGGGCAGGGAAGGGGTGTGAGTGAACCAGCAAAGGGGGGGGGGGTGATGGTATGATTAAACCAGCAGGAGGGAGGGAGGGGGGGTTTGGTGTGAGTGACCCAGCAGGAGGGGGTGAGTGAGAGACAGGGGGGTGGGTGAGTGAACCAGCAGTGGAAGGGGGGTGGTGTGAGTGAACCAGCAGTGGAGGGGGGGTGTGAGTGAATCAGTAGGGAGGGGGGGGTTGGTGTGAACCAGCTGGGGAGGGGGGTTGGTGTGAGTGAACCAGCAGGGGAGGGGGGTGATGGTGTGAGTGAACCAGCAAGGGGGGGGGGGGGTGAGTGAGTGACACGGGGGTGGGTAAGTGAACCAGCAGGGAGGGGAGGGGAGGGGTGGTGTGAGTGAACCAGCAGGGGAGGGGGTGAGTGAGTGAACCAGCAGGGAGGGGGGGGCGAGTGAGTGAACCAGCACTGAGGGGAGGGGGTGAGTGAACCAGCACTGAGGGGGGGGGGTTGTGAGTGAATCCTCGGTAATTTTTGTGGGTGGGGCTGGGGGCGGGGCAGGGGCGAGACTGGGGGAGGAGAATGGGTGGAGCATGGCGAGCCACAGGTGTCGGGTTTTTCTCGGTGAAAAAGTTGGCAACCCTAGCCTTGTGTGATCACAAAAAGACAAACCTCAGCTCCTGGGATGCAGGCCCCAAATGAGGGCACCCCTCCCCATCCCTGCCCACTGTCAGCTGGAGTCCTGTGTGATCATCAAAAGACAAACCACAGCTCAGAGATGCTGCAGGCCCCAAATGAGGTCACCCCTCCCCATCCCTGCCCACTGTCAGCTGGAGTCCTGTGTGATCAACAAAAGACAAACCACAGCTCAGATCTGCTGCAGGCCCCAAATTAGGGCACCCCTCCCCATCCCTGCCCACTGTCAGCTGGAGCCCTGTGTGATCATCAAAAGACAAACCACAGCTCAGAGCTGCTGCAGGCCCCAAATGAGGGAACCCCTCCCCATCCCTGCCCACTGTCAGCTGGAGCCTTGTGTGATCACAAAAAGACAAACCTCAGCTCCTGGGATGCAGGCCCCAAATGAGGGCACCCCTCCCCATCCCTGCCCACTGTCAGCTGGAGTCCTGTGTGATCATCAAAAGACAAACCACAGCTCAGAGCTGCTGCAGGCCCCAAATTAGGGCACCCCTCCCCATCCCTGCCCACTGTCAGCTGGAGCCCTGTGTGATCATCAAAAGACAAACCACAGCTCCTGGGATGCAGGCCCCAAATGAGGGCACCCCTCCCCATCCCTGCCCACTGTCAGCTGGAGCCTTGTGTGATCACAAAAATACAAACCTCAGCTCCTAGGATGCAGGCCCCAAATGAGGGCACCCTTCCCCATCCCTGCCCACTGTCAGCTGGAGCCCTGTGTGATCACAAAAAGACAAACCTCAGCTCCTGGGATGCAGGCCCCAAATGAGGGCACCCCTCCCCATCCCTGCCCACTGTCAGCTGGAGTCCTGTGTGATCATCAAATGACAAACCACAGCTCAGAGATGCTGCAGGCCCCAAATGAGGTCACCCCTCCCCATCCCTGCCCACTGTCAGCTGGAGTCCTGTGTGATCATCAAAAGACAAACCACAGCTCAGAGCTGCTGCAGGCCCCAAATGAGGGCACCCCTCCCCATCCCTGCCCACTGTCAGCTGGAGCCCTGTGTGATCATCAAAAGACAAACCACAGCTCCTGGGATGCAGGCCCCAAATGAGGGCACCCCTCCCCATCCCTGCCCACTGTCAGCTGGAGCCTTGTGTGATCACAAAAATACAAACCTCAGCTCCTGGGATGCAGGCCCCAAATGAGGGCACCCCTCCCCATCCCTGCCCACTGTCAGCTGGAGCCCTGTGTGATCACAAAAAGACAAACCTCAGCTCCTGGGATGCAGGCCCCAAATGAGGGCACCCCTCCCCATCCCTGCCCACTGTCAGCTGGAGCCCTGTGTGATCATCAAAAGACAAACCACAGCTCCTGGGATGCAGGCCCCAAATGAGGGCATCCCTCCCCATCCCTGCCCACTGTCAGCTGGAGCCTTGTGTGATCACCAAAAGACAAACCACAGCTCCTGGGATGATGCAGGCCCCAAGAGGGGTTCCCTGCACCAACCCGGTGCCCTTGGAAACAGGCCCTGTATGGGATCACAAATGACAAACCACAGGCCAAGTAGTTTCCAGGGAGCACTGCAGGTGACAACCTCCCACCCCAACAGTGGCTGATTGGCACTGGCAGATGTGTGTAGGTGGCACACAAAGCTGTGATGTGTCATGTACGTGGGGTGCACATACAGGGCACATGGGGCACAGACCTGAGAGGCGTGTGTGTGTGGGCCACACATGGGGCTGTCTCCCGTGAACGCAAGGGGGCATGAGTGTCTCACCCAATAGGGGAAGGCGCTTGTTGTATGAAGTGAGAGGGTTAGATGCAGAGGCAGGGAACCCCCACGTGTCCCCGCGGTAGCTAAGGGCAATGTTTGGTGTCACCCCTACAGGTGGAGGACCTGCGCAAGAAGGCAAGAGAGCTAAGGGCCCGGTACCCCAGATTTGTGGCCAGGGTTCAGCGTGAGAGGATGGCCCAGCAGAATGGTGAGTACCGGGACATGGCCTTGTAGGGCAACGAGTGGTGGAACCACAGGTTCACTGTGACTGCGGAATAGGATGTTCTCCCAGGGGATGACATGTGTTACCTCTCCCACAGCTGATGCATGTGCAGCCATCGAGGCAGAGAGGCCGTAAGAACCGGAAGACGGTGTGGCGCGGGAGGGGGACCACGAGCACGTCGATCATCAGGTTGGCGGACCAGAGGTGGCCCCAGAGGATGCCGACGAAGGGCATGTGGTTGCATACGCACGCCCCCACGAGGGAGAGGAGGGGGATGAGGATGATGGCCATATGGGAGGGGATGGGGGGATGAGACTCACATGGGGTGTGATGGTGTGGAGCTTGGGGAGCGGGGAAATGAGGGGGGGGAGGATGTGAGTGAAAGGGGAGGGGAGAGGGAGGAGGTGGGTGGCAGGGAGAGGGAGGGGGAGGTGGGGGGAGGGGGATGGGGATGTGGGGAGGGTGTTGGAGGCAGGGGGGAGGGAGGGGGTGTACAGCGGAGGGGGGGGCAGGTCCCCAATGGCACGCTCTGCCACAGGGCACTGGGGGCACCAGTCACCTGCCCCATGAGCATGGCGAGGCATGCCTCTGGACGTGTGCCTGCCACACATGGCCACAGGCAGGTCTGCCGTGCATGCAGCCACACAGACACGGGGGGATGTGTGTCTGTGCGGCTGCATGTGCGGTCTGCGCCTGGCTGCGGCTGTGCGTGCCCAGGCACAAGCCCAGAGGCAGTTCGCCCTGATCCAGGGGCAGGTGCTGGCGACCCTGTCCAAGGTGGCTGAACGTCTGCGGGAGCGGGATGAGCGCCCTGCCCGTGCTGCACCCGGTCAGCCACCATCCGACTGGGGTCCCCAGGGTGTGTAATGTGTGGGGACACATGGCACACCCGCCCTGTGACGGACCGTGCCAATGCATGTCCATCACAATGGCCACAGGGATGGGGGCGGCTAATGCATTTTGCACTAGCAGGCGTGGTTGGACATGCTGGTCGTCAACTGCCAGCATGTACTATGTTAGCCGGATGGCCCATGTGTGTGCTACTGTAAATACTGTAAATATGTTTTATACAAAACAGTTATAAATGTTTGACGTTAAACATATGTACCTGGTGGTCAGATGTCCCTCATTGCCTGTTGACAGTGGTGTGTGAGTGATGGGTGTGGCAGTGTTCACTATGAGAGCCAAGGGAGGATGTGGAACAGGTAAGGTCTGTTTCGCGAGCACCCCCCACAGACATGTCACAGCTACATTGCTGCGTGGGTGGCCCACCGAGAAGGGTGGAGAGTGGCGTGCATGAGTGACGTGCAACAGCATGTGTGTTGGTAGGTGCGGGGCATACAGCACAGAGTGACAATGAGACATATGGCGGGGGGTAGCGGATGGCCTGTGTATCCTATCCAGCATGGCCCCATATTGTTGGCCTGTGGTGGCAAGTGCAGGATGGCTGAGGTGTATGTGTAGCAGTGGGGTTAGGGGGAAACACAGAGGGTGCACCACAGGGGTTCCTGCAGCTGGCGCCTGAGGGGGGAGGGGGAGGGAGGGGGTGTACAGCGGAGGGGGGGCAGGTCCCCAATGGCCCCCCCCCACACCCATGGGTGCTGACACACACCCCAGCCAAGGCCATCACCACTCTCAACCTGACCCCACCCAGCATGTCCTAAGAAGGTGCAGTGTGTCTTCGGGTAGGCCATCCCCTTACACGTGTGGCCCTAGTGCTCCTGTCAGCCCAGCCATGTGAGGCATGCAACATGTCGACACCCTCTGCTGTCACTGTGGGGCGGACACCTATGCCCAGTCTCCCATTCACTGCATATTGCCACCCACTGCCACCCATAGACAGGCCCCCCCCCATTGTGGCTCCTGAATGGGTGTTCCCACTGTGTCTCATTTGTCCCCCTCGTCCAGGACAGCCACTTACTGCCCCCCTCTTTTTAGTCGCACACCATGTGACTGTGCTACATTCCACCTTTGATCTGCATTCCCCCCTTACCTGCTTGTGGGTGGGCCATGTGGTGTCTGTTTCTCCGTGGCCTTGCCCTTCTTTATTCAGATAAACTGTGTCCAGGGGTGACCGTGCTGCATATGCTGTGTCCCCTCCATGCCTGTGAGCTACACATGCATCCTGCCCATGGCCTCCACATCTGGGCACGGGCATACTGCACTGGCAGTTGTACCCATGTCTCCCAGTGGGGTCAGTCACTTGGCTAGCCCATATGTTGCATGGCTGTCGGTGAGGCACCCTGGGGGGGGCATAGACCCACCCTCATGGGGGTCATTCTGTATACGCGGCCTACTCTCTCTGGCCATGCTGTGGGCTCGACAAGAGATGTGCTGTGGCCCGTTCAGCTAATACACATGTCTGCTGCATGTCTGGGCACCTTCTTCGGGATCCCCTGTCACCACCGCCTGTTGCTTCCCCCACACCACCCACGCAATGTATCCCAGTGGCTTGTGCTGTGTATGCGCCAGATCAGGCCAGCCACCTACTTGCACACCTGTGCCTCCCTGCACCCCCGGGTGACAATGTCCGGCATCTTGCCTCACAGCTACCGCCACTGCTTTTGGCGCCACAGTTCTTGCACATGTCATGTGTCACGGTTACATGGGTGTGCACTGCCACTATCGGCATGTCATGGTCATTTGCCACTGGCCTCGACAGCCTCTGCTGCACTACCACTGTGTGCTCTGCATTTGCCTCATATCTGTGTGCACGGCCTCTCGGCTGTCCAGTTCTGAATTGCTACGTCTGTCATTCCATTATTGGCTCAGCACGCATGTGAATTTGCACCATTATTTTCTGCAGGTGATGCAGGATATGGGTGTCGCATCTGGCTGCTCACCCCTGTGCGTCTCCCTCGGACAGGTGCAGAGATACGGTACAATGAGGCCCATGCCTCCAGTCGCTCAGTGATTGAGCGCACCTTTGGCGTTCTCAAAAGTCGCTTCAGGTGTCTGGATAGGACTGGCGGGGCCTTACAGTAGGAACCGCTGACTGTGGCAAAGATCATCATAGCCTGTTGCATCCTCCACAACATTGCTCTCAGGCACAATGTTCCAGTCAAAATTAATGAGGATCTCGGGGTGGATCCTATGTGCCCTCCTGCACCTGGCCATGGTGACACACGTGCGGGGATGGCAGCCAGGCAACATATGATCGAGGAGATCTTTACCTGTAAGTTATGGGTGTGCTGGGGACGTGTCTCTGGGTTAGCCATGTGTTAGGTGGTGTGAGGATTGTGCAGCACTGCCATCTAATGTCTCCATATCTCTGTCCTGTTCTTGGCTCCACAGGATGAGCTTCTGTGTTCCAGGCCCACCCGGATTGCCTTAATATGCTGCCTGAGGCTGTGCTGCATGTGGGGGGGGGTGTGTTCATATATGCATCCTTCCTGTTGGCTCGGGTGAGTTGCCAGGTAGTGGGGATTGCATGGCAGTCGTCACGTCTGGACACATATATGTTGTTTTCTCTCCACTGCTCCTATGGTGCTGCACATGTATTTGGACCACTGCTCCTTCACCCTTCGCTTCCATCGGTCACAGATGTGGCCTTTACCTGTTCACATCTTGGGGGTCTGCATGGTGTATCTTGCACACATCTTGTGCGGCTGTGTGTGTACTCTGGCACAGGACAGTGTATAGTCGGAGGGTATGTTGATCAGCCACTGCCATTGGGTCATTTGACAGATTTGTGCCACTCATGCATGTGATGTGCTGTGTGTCTCCATTTGTCGTTCAGTGTTGGGGGGCAGAACATCTGGGCTTCGTGCATGCGTACCTTCTCACACTGTGTATGTTCCTGATTATTATTGACCTGTCTACATGACCATTCAGTATGCGCCACCCTGCCTATCTGTGTTGTAGGGATGTGTTTGGCCCCCTCTCCAATTATGTTCCTTCATCCATATGTTACCTTCCACTGGTGGGCGAATGTACATTGTGCACATGTGTCATATATGTTCCTCAGATGGGTCACAGTTTTGATGGTGATCCAATGTACATCAACATTGTGTTTCCGCAGGACACACTGCACCGTGGACATGTTCCTCTCACAGCTACCCATGCAGACGTGGTGATGTCCGCCGTCCATTGGTGTCTGGATCCGCTATTGGGGCTCTGTGTGCTTTTGCCTGACACGGACATTCCCAGTCAGGCCACTGGTGTACCTTTCAGGTGGCCCTCGCCTTCCATCCTCTGGGACATACACCACGTGCTTATTCTGCATTTTGGCTATTGCTCTCAGGCTGTCGTTAGTTGTTATCTCGGTATGCCACCGCTGCTGCACAAGCTCTGGACCCCTGGGGTGTATGCGTGTCATGTGCATGTACATGATCATATTGGGATGGTGCCGTGGTCTTCACGGACATCTACTTCAGTGGTCCATGTGCACTATGCTCAGTGTTGTGGCCATGTCATGTGGTGCTATCTATGCATTCTGTGTGTGGCTGTTTTTATGTGTGTGTCTCCTTTCTGTCCTCCAGGTGTCGTGGGTGGGTGTGCCATTCCCTTACCTGATATCCGCATCTTTTCACACAGGACACAGACAACAATGTTGACACATGTGTTCCACTGCATCCTGTGATCACGTCATCCATATGTGCTTGGCCACAGCACCCATGTGAGCATGTTCCCAGATGTGGGAGACACAGGGAGATAGCCCTCTGTACGTTGGACACAGGCCTTTTTCTCAGACTCATTGATGGCCTATTGTTACTGTTCCTGCGTTGACTGGCCTGCCATTGCTGCCATTACCTGTTTGGGTGTTTCCTCTTTTGCAGTAGGGGGGTGTTGAGCTGTACATGGGTTGGTGATTTATGAACTGTCACTGTTGGCATGGCATGTGGCCTTGTCACTCTGCATGCTTTCTCCAGTGTCTTATATTTGATGGGGATGGTGTCTGGTGTGCATACAGTGCGTGCATACACTGTGCGGACATGTCATGTTGCAACCCTTCACCTCACATATTACTGGCTTTTTCTAACGTCTGCTGCTTTTGCACCTTTGATTTTCTGGGAGTGCCAGCGGGGGGGGGGGGGGGGGGTCGGGGTGTGTAGGCTCCACAGGCATAAACAGGTGGGTGGCGTTGTAAGGTGGGTTGGGTGTGTCCTAGTGACGTTGGCTGCCACACAGGCCCCATGTAGTTCTTCACGTCATATGGTGCACCGGACTGCAGAATATGCTTTCTGCTTGGGTCTGGTGATTGGCTGTTGGGGACAGATGTTTGCACATTTGTGGTTGTGGATATTTGGTGTTTGGGTCACCCCATTTCATTGACACTCGGGTGCTTGACGTTTTCGGTGACACCTGCAAGTTGTCTGTTCCTTCCTTGTTTGCTGCTTACTTGGCCATATCATGTGTGCAGCCCCATCACATCTCCGCCCACACATCCATGTTTGAGCTGTTCATGTCCATGTGGCATGTTTGCTGTCCCTGTGCCACATTGTCTGGACTAATAGTAGTTCTCCTTCTGGAGTGGTGCATGTGATGAGCTACTTGTGCACTGATTCTGCTGATGTGGGTTAGCCTGGGCCTCATCCCTGATCTGGTTGGTGATTGACATGCTCCTCTTTCAGTTCAGTGCCCCTTTCCACAGCCCATCCACATGGGTCTCCATTGGCCTATCCAATTCCACCCCTCACGTGTCACTCCCCTGATCAATTGCATGTTGTTTACACTACATTATATCTCCTGCTGTGTGTGTGTGTGTGGACCTGTTCATATGTGTCTTCCATCCCACCTGTGGACTGTGTTGTTGGCTGTGGACCCCTCCTCCACATGTGTACTGCATTTTGCCTACGCTCTGTGGTTCCATCTCCTGACACGCTGCTGTGGTTTTGGATGTTGGCATGCTGTGATCCTGTCTGCATCCATTTCTGTGTGCCTCAGTGTGTTTTTCTGGACATTTCTTTTCTCCAATGCTTTCCATCCGAGTGGTCATAGCTTTGCACTCTCTCTGTTCCTCTTTTCCTCTGCTTTTCCCGCACTGATACCTGTTGTCGCTGTTATACTCGTTTCATGGCTTCTGCTACCTGTCCGGTCATATTATCGTAATCACATTTGCTGTCCATCCTTTGGTCCATGTATTTGCATCATTGTGGGGTGAGGTGTCCTGTATGTTGCTGTGGACTGTTGCCCCGTATCCTACCCTGCTACCGTTGTCTACATAGCATCTCTTTTTGCTTGTTGGTCCTGTGCCTGCTCTGCATTTTCTGCTCACTTCTCTGGCCACCTCACCCTCCACTGGGGGACACATATTCTCCTTACCTGCCACACACTGTTTTTCCGGTACACCAGGGTGCCAACACCCTCTGCTGTGATGCTGTTGCTACCATCATGTTTGTCTGCGCTGCTGCCACACACGTGTGATGCTGTCAGGTTTGAGGGTCCGTTAACTCCCTACTCGCCCTCCATCTGTCGCCTGTTCATTGTCTTTACTATGGGCTCTAGGTGGTGTTTGTGCTACATCTGTCTCTGTTCCTCACAGGTCCTGCAGGCCCTCCAGGCACACCTTGCAGCCTCTAGGGCACACTGACCTTTGCAAACATACCATTTTTTGTGCACCGTGCCATATTGTTCTATGGGACACAGTTCCATCAGCACTCTCCTATCCCTATGTACCTCTTATTGCAGTTAACATTGGACACCTGTCTTGACACCGTGCTGGTACACCTTTTCAGGCTTCTTCTTGGCCACACTGTTGGGCTACTGTCTTTTGATGCTCTATGTCAGTGTCGCACATATTCATATCTCCCTTCTGGCCCAGGCGCTATGGGGGCGCCTACCCCCCCTATGGTCATCTCTGGACTGCTGCTGTGCATCTGCAGTGCACCATGGGTACTGTTGCATACACCCATATCCTTAGCACCCCAGCAGGCACCTTGGGTGACGACATGGCGCCCCTCGGTGCACAGTCAGGGGGTTGTGGTTCAGGTGTTACAGACATCTGCATTTTCTTGCGCACACTAACCGTAGTATGTTTGTTCTTGCTTTTGCTTTTGCCATTGACATTCAGTTTTGCAAAGGGGTCTGTGATGTTATTGGGCCTTATATATTTGGTAATGATCATGACCTTGGTCTTGATTGTGTTTGCCATATGCCCTTGTTTGCTGAGACCTTCCTTTGTTTCCTTGTCAGGCAGCCCTTGCATGTACATAGTGCGACTTCTGTGATTTTGGTGTGGGTGATTGGGTCATTTGGCAATTTTGCTCCAGGAGCTGGCCACCTCATTATTGGGACTGTGTTATTTGCACTGGCAATATGAGCAGATAGTTGCTTCCATGCTTGGGGGGGCCCCCTAGGTCATGGGTTTCAACACACAGTGGGTCATTTTGCGCACCTTGGGGGGCATTTTGTTATCTTGCTTTACATTGGTGCTGACAGCAACAAAACCCTCACACTGCAGACTCTTCACAGTGACTCATCATGGACCCTGTAACATGCCCTATGGGGCACTTTGTGGAACGCCCTATAGTGTGCTGTGGCAGACAGTGAACATTAGGCTTTGCCCTCTGGTGTGGCTTTCAGAGGTTTACCCTATATGACACCTTTGGGTTGTATCCCTGTGAGTGGGTGTTTGACAGCAGTACTTGTTGGACGTACAAACCAGACTACCTATGACATTACTGATCTAGTGTGGGGGTCATGATGCACAATCATCCACAGATACGCCCAACTTGCAGGGACACATCCACTTAGTACAGGGCCCATAGTTGTGGCACACAAAGCATGTCCTAGTGCTGTTTGCTTCTGGATTCCAATGGCAGGGCAATTGGGTTGTCCCCTGCATTGTTTCTGGTACAGTTTGACGTGGTCTTTCCTTTATTACCTGATTTGTGTATATATGTGATTTTGCATGTTTCACACACCCGGTTCTGGCTGCAGATTCACAGTGTTTTCTACCTTTGGGGGCTGCGGCTCTCTGGATTACACGGACACTCCCAACAAGGGGTGGTGGGCATTTTTTTCCAACCTCTCAGGTTCTTTGTGTCCGAAAAAAATATGGGGTTATCTATGGTTTAGACAGAGGGGTGACTGGTTCTAAATATGTGTGACTACTGTTTGTGGAGGGTACTGTTGCAGGCAGCTTTGGTCCTTGGGCACACAGGGGGAATTGAACTCACAGACCCTGCACCACCTGACAGTGTCTTACCCATTGTGCTACGGATCAGTCTGCCTTCACAGACAACTTTTCTAGCTTCTTCTGGGGCACCCTGTTGGGATACTGTCTCTTGCTACTATGTGCAGTGACGCACACAGTCATTTCACCTTACCATACCAGGGGGCTATGTGGGTACGTACCCCTTCTTGTGTTCATCTCTGGGCTGCTGGTCTGCATGTGCAGTGCACCATGGGTATGCCTGCATTGGTACAGATCCTGGCCAACACAGCAGGCAGTTGGGTGGTGTCCTGCTGCCCTTCAGTAGACAGCCAGGGGGTGGTTAGCCGCTATGGGGCTGCAGGCCAGTGGGTCATTCATTACCTGTGGAGCCAGTAGTCATGGGTTCAGACCCACAATGGACTCCTTTTATAGGGCTGTCTGCTGCATTATATGTTTTACATACACAGGACTGCTACCGGCGACAGCCCCTCAGCGTAATATTACCTTACTGAGCCTCATAGGGCGCACCATGTGTCATCTTATCTGGCTCCCTTTACGTTCCATTATGGAATGCTCTATGGGGGACATTTTGATGTGCCTCAGTGGACACTCCACTTTATAATGTGGCCTATGTTGTACGTTATGGGGTGCCTTCTGCAGCACCTTTGGGTACACCACTGTGTGGGTGTGTTTGCTAGCAACCCTACAACACATACAAAACATATACATGCCCCCTCACTCACTATATAATGTGTGGGTGTGTTTGCTAGCACCCCTACAAAACTGACACAACATATACATGCCCCCTATATAGTGAGTGAGGGGGCATGTATATGTTGTGTGTGTTTTGTAGGGGTGCTAGCAAACACACCCACGCACGTAAAAATGCACGATTGTACGCGCGGGGCTACGCATGTACCAATGCACGCAACCTCGCACGCACCAACGTACGTGGCTAGGCACACTCCGAGGGTGTTTTTCTGACACCAATATTCAGCATAACGAAAAACATGCCTCCTCTTTCCCTCTGTGATGTACAGGGTGATGCCTGGGACGGCCTTCTGCGTTAGGCACACTGGGGACTTGAACCCATGCTGCCTGTAACAGCGGTCAGTACCGTAACCATTGTGCTACAGCTCTGTTTCAGTGCTTTGTGTCTGTACGTCTTCTTACGATTAACGCGCAGTAACGCGGCACGGCGCCCGGTAACGCTCGTTAATTTTTCTAACGCGCGGTAGTGGTGACGATGTACCGCCCATGTCCTTATTTGGGGTTTCTTTCACTACCGCGGCTCCTAACGCGAATTGCACTAACGCAGTTTAGTAAACATACCCCTAAGTGTCCCAGGATGACTATGCATGAAAATTCAGCCTGGGAGCAGGTGGGTGGGGAGTAGGGATGGAGAGATTTTAAATGCAAAAGGGCCCTACTAAGGAATATCCCACATTTTATATATTTATTTATTTATTTATTTTTAAAACGCTTTTCGCCAGGTCAAAGTTACAATTAACATAACTTTCAGATACAGTGGAACAAGAATGTTTTTAGATGGAACATTTTAAATATATACAGTGAGTCTGAGGATTTACATGGAACAGTAGGAGCATCATATTTACAGTGAATCTGAAAACTTAGATTGAACAGCGTGAGTTATGTCAATACATAGCACTATCACTTTATTTATTAAGACCAAATGGAAAATGGATTAGCTGGAATTTTATAAAGCAAACAGCCAAAGTCTTCAGTAATGTACCAACTGATTGTAGCATCTGAAGGCAAAAGAAAGTTAGAAATTGGCAGCACTGTTCTCCTTCAGATAATGCAAGGCAAAGTTAAGATTTCTTTCTCTGCTTTTTCCACCAAGTATAATTTATTGCAAATGTTGATATACTGCCCTATCACATTTTGTCAGGGTGGTGTACAATCAGACTAAACAAATAAAACTAATAAAATGAGAAAAGGAGGTGGAGAAGGAGGTAAAAAGTTGAAAAATAGGGACAATTACAATGTTTGGCAGAAGGAAAAGGAGGAGGGAGTGAAGGACAGAGTCCATCTCCTTCAGCGGTTACCTAATTTTGTTTGGAGTAGGCTAGTTGAAAGAAGTATGCTTTAAGGTTTTTCTGTAATGTTTTAAATTATAATTCTTCTCTAGGATATAGTGGTAAAAAAATTCCAAAGGTAGGGAGCCAAGAAGTAGGGAGCTTTAGTAGATGTACAGTGGATTCTAATTGAGCAGTGTGCTTTGAAGGAACTACTAATAAGTGTGCATTTAGGGATCAGAGGATTCTGGTTAGAGAATAAGGCAGTAGAAGGCTGGCTGGGTATGAAGAAATGTCAGTATGAAAAGTTTTATATGCTAATACAACTGTGATGGGATCTACAGAATTATACCTGTCCCTTTCCAAAGGGAGTATCAACAATCCTCTTTAAGAGAATCTGCAGTCCGAAGTTCAGGGTTGGGAAGGGTGGCTCAGAAGGAGGTTAAGAAACCAGCAGGCTGCAGGAGGGAGAAAGGCCCATGGAGCCAGAAGTCCTTCCAAGGCAAGCCATGCAAAGGAGTTCTGAGATAGGAAGTTTAACTGGGGCTGGAGGAAGGGCTGGGAAAACTAGCTTCTGAAGGTTTAACGAGCTGGGAGAGAAATAAATCTGATTTTGTTTTTCTTGAACTGTTGTCTGTTCTGCGTTTTGCTTTGTGGAGGTTTAACAAGCTGGGACAAAATTAAAAAAACTGTTTTTGTTTCCCTGAACTGCTGACTGGCCTATGTTTTAAAGAAAACCCCTTCTCACTGCATGCCACACTACCAAAGTAAACATCTTAAAACTTAATGTGCTAGGAAAAAGGAAGCAAGAGTTTGACAGCCATATTTTGAACATGTTGAAGTTTTTACAAATTTGTAGCAGTGATGCCATTTAGGATACTATTGCAGTAGTCTAAATGGGACATCACTACGGTCAAAATAAGGATGTAGATGGCAGAAAACATGAGATACTGTCCAAGAGAACTGAGTTTACGAAAGATGAAAAAAGAGGCTTTAATTGTAGCAGCTACATAAAGATTGAATGTTAGTTCTGAATTTATAAAACAACCAAGAATTTCAAAAGTGTGGACCATAGTTATCTGATGCCCAACAAGAATAGGGGTTAAAGATGGGATAGTCACTGAGTTTGTGATCCACATGGCTTCCATTTTTGCAGGATTTGGCTTTAGTTGGTGCTGAGAAAGCTACTTACTGATGGCTTGCTGGCATGTATTAAGTCGAGAAAGGGTTAGTGTCATGAGTCAGCATTCACTCAACAGTACTTAAAACAACATGCTGTCTCCAGTTCCTTTTGGCTTTCCTTGGTTATCTTTTGAGAAGTCTTAGATCAACCTGACACCATTGGACCTGTTTCTTTTGAGTATGTATGTTTTTTCGCAGGAATATGGCTTGGGCATTTAGTAGGGAATATACGTCTGACTGGGATGTATGTCCCTGCTAAACGCGGGTTAGAATGTACGCCATAAAGTCTAAACAAATTTAGGCAATGAGTGCAAAACCACCTCCAGATTTCTGCATTCATTCTGACAATAGTGCAGAATGGCATCTAGGCATACAGGAGTGGAGGTATGCTACATTGCCCTCCTTTAACCAGGGTTCAGTGAGAAAAATTTGATCTAATTTCTGGGATATGATAAGATCATAAAGGAGTACAGTTTTTTGCTTAGTTGAATGAGAGTTTAAAAGGTGGCCTCGGATTAAGGGGAAGTAGGAGGACTCGAGAACAGGGTGTTATACATCTCGGTATAATATGGTTGGTATTTTCAAATATCTTACCTGTGGCTGGTATGTGGGAAGTTCATGGGTTGGTAGCCCTAAAAGACCGGCACAGGCTTGTCACATAACATAGCAGGCTAAGTACATCCCAGGCACTGTCTGCGAACCTGGCGGAAAAATTGAGAAACACAATAACACAAAAGTTAAATCTAAGAGGAGCTCTAAAAGCGATCTGGAAGACATTTATGGGGTAGCCCCTGGAGTCCTTCTTGGGCATGCGCCACAGTGGAACAAACTTCCGCTTGTGCCTATGATTTAAGGTTGTTAGGGGGCTTGGCTACAGTGATGCTACCAGTGGGAGGTGGTACAAGCAATAGTATGACACTGTGAAGGAGAGAGACAGACAGAGAGAAAGAAAGAAGGTATTACACTGCAAAAGTAGTTAAAAAACAAACAAAAAGAGCAGGCAAAGGTACAGTAGCAAGCTGTTGCTTGTGCATGCGATTTAAGCTTGCAGTTTCTGATATCAGTTGATTAGCAGGGGACATGGCTACAGCGACAATGTCAGTGGGAGGTGGTACAAGTGATGGTATGACCCATTTCCAGTGTCAACGTAGACAGAAAACTTCACTGCTTGGAGTCATTGCAGTAGAGAGCCCATGTCATTGAAGTACTTGAATAAGCTCAATTTTTGCACGATTTTGATTATAATTGTGAGTACCAAATTCTCCATCACTGGACTAATACGATTTTTCTAGTTATAACTAAAAATCATAAGCCCTGCGTATAATAAGGGTGTACAGGCCAAACCTTTTGCTTCCCATGTCATTTTTGGGATTTTTCATTTGCTTTGGATTTTTTGTTTGTTTGTTTGTTTGTTTCAGAGGACAATGTCATCAGTAGTGTGAATCCAGATTTTCTTTCCTGTCATTACAGGATAATAATGAATGAATGCACATCCCTGCCATATAATACAATATAATAAAAACAAAATTTATGAGGACTCAATATATATTTCACCACTATTTCAAGCTTATATTATACTTTCAACTTTTTAGCATGTTCGAAAGTGTACATGGCCTACCACATTTCTTCTAATTTATTTAATATTATTTAAACCCAACTATCATGATGTTCGAGGCAATGCACAATACCAACATTTAACAACAGCATTTTTTATACAGACAGTATCACAGACATAGCATTAATTAGTATTCAGCTGCATGAATCAGCTGCATTCAAAAATTTATTAAACAGAATCTGCTTTACACCTTTCTGTAATTGCAGCAAGTCGCAAAGAGGTAGTGTGCTCCACAGACATGGACTTGCAACCTGATAAGTACAGGATCTAGTAAAAGCCTTATGTATTATATTCAATGACGGACTTCACAACAGGCCTTGTTGAAAAGAGCATAATGATGAAACAAGGGTATAAGGTTGTATAACTGACTGCAGATAGTGGGATCATATCACTGCATGCTTTAAAGAATACTGTGATTTTGAACTGAATTGAGCTACTCACAGGTAAACAAGTAAAGGCTTGCTGTAATGTGCTCAAATTGTGTCACTCAAATTAATAGGGATATGCATACATTCATTAACACACATTAAATTCACTTAGGGGCTTAAAAATTGATTGTATGCGCATAAACCTATGAACCTACATGTGTGCAATTGATTTGTCAAAATTTTTCAAAAGTAAAACAAATGTGTGAAATAAACTAAAAAAAAAGGGGTGGAAGATTTGGAAAATTAAAAACTAAATGAACATTTTTTGGCGCCATAATTGTTATTAGAGGCATCAAGTATTGATAGTCATCTCATTTCTCTTAGAAATACAGAGAGCCTGATACCAGTAGGGGCATGTCTGGGCCATCTGGACAGCCCTGAGAAGAACGGGCCCATTAGAGCCTGATTCTGCACCATGGGAGACAGACATTCCAGTGTGTGCAGAATCGGGCCCTGAGGCAGCCTGGCGTGTCCCGGCATACCTGCGCTTTATGTCCAGCCCACATGCCGGTTTGCCCGTCAAAGTGCCAACCCCCTGTTACCCCTCTGCCTGACCTCAGACTGGGCAGCCAAGGCCCGGATCAGATGGCAGGGACCTACTGGCCTCCGATTCCGGCTCGATGTGTGATTCCCGAGTCCGATTGCCTTCATCTTTACCACTTATTCCACCTCAGTATGGCAGTAAGTTGCACGTCTTCTCCATGCATGCAGGACATACAGGGCCGTGACCTAAATCGGCCCTGTACATCCTGCTATTTCAGCCCGCTCCCCCATTTCGCCCTTTCCCGCCCCCTGCCAGAATGCTGCTGCTCTGGCCGTGTGGGGAGGGAGGGATGCGGAATCGCGGCAGGACAGCTAGCGTTGGGATGTGCAGAATCAGGCCAGAAGTGGGCAAGCTCTTGCCTGCACAGGACCCATTAACTTTAAAGCTCCTAAGTTGTCACCCCCATTTCATGGTACAGGCAATAGTTATTAATGTGATCCTGTTTAGGAAAGTATGCCCACCAACTCTCTATGCACTTCTCTAATCCTAAACTCTTTTTAAATGTATAGGTCCTTATTCAAATGGGTTTAGCTGGTTAGTAGGACCAGCTAAACTCTGGCGATCCCGATATTCAGCAGCACTATCTAGATAGTGCTGCTGAATATCCCCACATACCGAAGGAAAGACTCCTGGTTAAATCTGGGATGGTCTGTCGACGAAGTGGAGGTGATTACAGCAGCCATCTTATCAGTGGCAATATTCAGCTGCTAACCAGATAGCTAAACCACGCAGTTAGGATAGGTCAATGGCTCTCCTAACTTTATGCGATTTTAGCTGTCCAGTTAGCAATTGAATACTGCTGCTGACCAGAGAGTGGCGAAACTAGATATTTGGCACCGGATGCTGGATTGGCACCAGCGCTGAATATATAGTTATAATTTCATTGGTGGTGGCCAGGAGCTTGAAAAGCGCTGACCGCCGTTGCTGTATATCGATTCCTTAATTTATTACATAGTTTGCAGAAACTCTGCCATAACGTTTGCTGACTACGATCTTTCATCTCCTCTGAAATCCTCAAAATTTCCAAATTGCTTCTTCAGCTCTTATTTTTTGCACTTTAGCATTCCTTTTTCATTTTTTACAATGATTTGTTTCTTTGTCCTAGAGCAATGTCACAGTACTTTGGACTAAGAAAGTCCTTTCCTCCAGTTCATCCACTGTTTTTTGAAATAAAGAGAATTGTGCTTTAGAGGAAGCCACTTGCATTTTAATTCGTCCCGTATCACCATCATTCTCTATCATTAGAATCTTTAATGATTGCAGCTTTTTCAAGAGCACAGCAAGGGAACGGTTCAGTTTCATTTATCTTTCCAGCAGTCATTCTCTGTGGTGATGGCGGGTCCTCTTTTGATCTTCTAATGCCATGTATCATTTCTCTACTATTGACCATGACAATTATTTTTGAATAAGTAGTATGAGGAAGCAGCAATTTTACCTCCGGGATTTACTGGTTTCAGGCTTGTCTTTCAGATAGCAGATCTCCCACACATCCAACCAGCAGCAGATTCTGTCGTAGACCGACATCTCACCTTCTGCTTTTTTTTATCAAGATTCAAAAATATTCTAATACATAATCAAATCAAATAAGCAATCGCAGGTCATTATCCAATAATTCCTAAAGGCAAAAAGTGAAATCATATGAGAAGGGGAAGCCCATAGACATGACTTGCAACAAATCTGCTGGGAGCATTGGACCATGTGTGAGTGGTCCAATGCTCCCAGGAGGAAAAATAACACCGGCTTTGAGCTGGCATTATTTTTTCAAGGATAATGCAGCTTGTGATGTTTAACTCAAGCTGTGTTATTTGATTTGCATAATAATGAGGTCTTTTGAATGCATTTGTATGCTTTGCATCTCATTATTAAACAGAGCACATTGGGATAAAATAACGTATTATGGTAAAATAACACACAACTTTGCCTTTTAACATACGTTAAGGGACACAAACCATGCTCTATTCCCTTAATACACCTTAATGACTAGCTCCCTTGATATCTGTTTTACTATTTAACAATTCAGTCATCAAGATCTTAGGAATATAAATTCATTACTGTGCTTTTGGTTATTAGTACACCTAAAAAATGTAGTGCGTGTTAAGGGGGTTATTTTAATAACCCTAATTGTATTTTGAACATGGATGTGGTAGCAGAAAAACATGGAAGCTACGCCTACATCTAAAACACCATTTTAGAAAGGCCGCGAGATGCATGTTTCTGCACCCAGCACTTAGATCTCTGCTAGGGGAATAACGGGAGCATTTCTGGACATGGCTCGGATGGTGCATGCTCCTGCATTTTTATGACATATTTCATATCAGCCAGACATTCAGGGTAGATTTTTTTTCTTGTACCAATTTACACCTGCTATAAATCACAAATGAGGATGGCAAGTTGTGTAAGTTACAATGAGGGGCCACATCCAAAATATTTTTGAAGGCCCTCCATTGTTGCAGCAGTTGCAGTGATGATCCCCCATTGTGTGACCCCACCATGCAAACCATGTGACTGGCAGTGGCAGCAAACTTACTTCATTGTGTTTGCTGCATTGCTCCGCTCTTGTAAGTTCTCTGTGAGCCCGGCAGCTGTTCCTCGACAGGCTGAAGTCTAATGGTGTGGTTGCTATTATGAGTCGTAGACCCAGCGAGAAAGTCACTGGGCCCATGGGAACAGAGTGGAGCAGCATGACAAATGTGATAAAGTAAGTTTGTGCACTGCTATGTGGACTCCCTTTCTGCCTGCTCCTCCCCCCCACATTGCGGTGGCTGCTTGGGCATAATTTACGCCACTGAGGATGGGTGTTGTCTTTTGGCAACAGGAGGAGTATGGCTTGTGCATTATTGGCTTTCTGTTGTTTGTGCCATGTCGGTGTCTTTTGAGCTAGCGTATAGGGTATCCTGTACCCTTCTCAAACCTATCCTCCTCCCTGTTTCCAAGACCTCATTAGATTTCCATTCTCTCATCTCTTTCCCCCCGAGCTATGCTAGTCCCAATCCCCTGTGACATACTCACTGGCCCTTTGTATATGTGTGTCCCCTCTGCCCAATCCCGTGTTTCTTGTCTGTGTGTGGCCCAGTGTTTCCTGAAGCTTGTGCTACTTTGCAGTTCCCTGCTGCTTATCTATGTTTGGCTCAGTGTACCCTGCAGTCTTTGTATCTCTGTGTGGGTCCCTGCTGTCAGGTATGTGTATGTGTGTATGGAGGTGCAGCTGCAGTGCTGTGGGTGTTAGTGGTGGGAGCCACAGGGTGTTGATGGTGGAAAGCAGAAGCTATGAATGAGATGAACACATTGGTTATGCTGGCCCTACTGCATGATAATCTCAGGAAGTACAGAAAAGCCATATGAGACAATCTACAGGCCCAGAACCCAGTTTCTGCACGTCATAGATGAGCAGTGCCTCACCAGATCTTATTTTTACAAGGCAGGCATCCACATTCTCGGTAAGGAGGCACCACTGCACCACACAGAGAGGCCTGCCTATGCCTATCCACCCCAAAATCACTATGCCCTCATCTCCCTTGCCATTGGCAGTATCCAATCCATGTTGGCCTCCACTGTGGGTATGAGCCAGTTAGCTGCCTCCCAGTGCATCTCACAGTTCCTGAGGGCCTTTCTAACATGCGCTGCATAATATGTAGCCATTTCACAGATCGCACAGCAGACGTAGAAAACCATGAACCAATTCCATGAGGTGGCCTACTTCCCATCATTACTAGGGCTCATTGATTGTACAAATGTGGCCCTCATACCCCATTGAGGGAGGAGACCACCTACCAAAAGAGGAAGGTATTTCACTCACTCAACCTGCAGGTGGTGTACAATGCACAGAGGAAGATAACAGATGTTTTCCCCAGGTTTCTGTGTTTCTGCCATGACTTCTACATCATCGCCCACTCTGACATCTACAATAGGCCTGCGAGTGAGGATATCACCTTTGGATGGCTTCTAGATAAGCTCCACACCATCCCTAAGTTCTCAGCACCCCTATTGATCCCCCAGGAGGAAGCCCCATTCCCTTACCACCAAAATGACAGTTCCCATCATCCTCAAAGGGTGCCCATAGAAATACAGGGCTACTTCTTTCTGTGTTCTTTTCCTGAGCCCTTTTTCTCTGTACCTTTCCCCCTGCCCCAACTTTGTGACCTTGAATATGTTGGCATGAGAGTTTGCTAACTGGTGTCTTTCTGGACTCTGAGAATATGTTGGAGATATCATCCAGCACATCTGACTTTTAGGAGTCCTCATGGAAAGGTGGAGATTTTAAGGAATTCTCCTCTTCCATGAGGCACAAGTCCAAATATGTTGGAAGCAGGGGCAGTGGCTAGACAGATGGTAGGGCCCATGTGGTATACCTGGTGGTGGTAGAGGTAGTGGACAGTGGAGGCACTCTCCTTTTAATGGCCATGCAGGTGGGAGCATAGATGACATAGTGGTGGAATCCAGACGTGAAGGAGGACCATGGCACATGGATGCATGTATTGCTGCAGGTCCCTACATAACTCCATGATGGACTCATTGAGGGTCTCTTTTGCTTGTAGCTGTCTCTCCTGGAGTAGGAGGGTGAGTGACCATCTCAGCAGCTCTTTCTCGGTGCCCGGTGATGTTGTAGGAGGTATTTGGTGAAGCACAGAAGTTGCTGAGGCTGACGGCTGGTTCTAGGGTTTTCCAGACTGTCATCCACCCCTGCATCCTTCTAAGCTGCTCATGTATTAACAAAGGGAGAGGGAGGTAGAAGCTGTAGATCGGCCCCCTCAATGACATCTTCCTCCTCCATTTGGAAAGGGGCAATGTAGACATTCTTGGCAATCTGATGTTCTTGGCCTCTGGACTCCCAACTTTCCAGCTCAGCTGTTCCGTCACCAGGGGGATGGTTCCAGGGGGATGGCTGCTGGGGTCTATGCTGTTGCTCTCCAGGACACCTCAGATACCTCATCTCTTGAAAGTAGGAAATGAAATGCAATCAGTCACCCTGTTGCGACTGTCTACTAACCACATTTCATATTAGTTATGCATGCACCTTCCACACATATATACCATCTGATATGGTGCTCTACAGTTTAATCCCGTGGATGACACTCTGAGTGGTGGCCATGGACCCACTGCATCATCCATGGCCAAAGAGAGTTGCAGCATACAAGAGAGCCAGGGCGGTGGGAAGAAGTGGTATGGTTAGGGTCTAAATGCTGTGCCCTTCAATGTCACACACTTTGTATGTTCACAGCAAGTCATCTGTTGAACAATGCATATTGGGAGTGGGTGTCAGATGGGTTCAGGTTCTAGATGTGTTACCTGAACACATTCCATCATCACATGCACTGCAAGGCACATGCACCAAAAGTCCAGATGCCCATAGATATGTGCTGATCTCAACCTGTACCGTGACTGGCAAGAGATGGAATAGCTGTTGGTCAAGAGAGTGGTGATGAGCCCAATGCAGAGCTAGGGGACAGATTCCAAACAGTTAGGGCTGAGGTGGATCCTGCTTACACTCCTCCATATCATAGAACTTTGAAAGTGAACCATGTGTCCCTTGGAGGCTCCTTTCAGATGCTGTGACATATGTTTAGCAGTAGTCGAGTGCTTTAAGGAGAGGTGTCTGATCACTGCAGGCAAGCTGTGAGGATCATGACTTCTGCAAACACAGAGTAAACTGGAGGTGATGTTACCAGAGCAGCAGGCTGCCAAAATAACAATACAGCCTCAGGAAGAAGGACAACCAAACTGAATGCCTGTCAGACACTACTGGTGATTATGACCCAGGTCTCCCCTGATGCATGCACCCCTGTTGGGGCATCAGGCAAATATTCCTTCAATGGGTGTCTCAGGTGAGTTAGGGTGATAGGTAGATTCATGTCCATTCATAACACACAGGTGGAGGGGAGGTAGCAATATGAGGTGTCAGGTCATGCAGGGAGGGGGAGGAAAGGTGTAAGAAGGTTTTCAACAATTATTCACTGTGCTTTTAGGAGGATCTTCATATATCCAGGACATCCCTCCCACCCCGCCTCATCAATTGTTCAGAGCATCTGTTGGCCCAGGTCACTGATCCTATTCTCAGGCCCTTGAACTTGGTCCTCATGACCTCCTTGTATTTCAATTTCACGTCCTCAGGCTCTTGTTTTCATTGGTAGTTGCATTCAATTGCTTACTCAGGAACACTGTCTGGTTCTTGAGTACCTTCCTATTCAAGTTCCCTGATGTCACAATCCTCAGACAGGGGGATATTTTCTGTTTTCCTTAGTTTTCCTCATTGCTTGGCAATTCCCGTGCCTGCTGTGCACTCATGTCACCCTTTATCATGTTGACCTGACTGTGTCTCTGATGTGCTTCCACTGTGTCCAGACCTTTATTAAACATTCTACATAAAATGAGTTCCTGTCTTCTGCCTCCCTTCTTCATGTGTGTATATGTGGTGTGTGATATGTTGCTATGTCCGCCAAAGTGATTTGATAGTGACTAGTGACCTCCTCTGCACATGCTGTGGACACAGTGACTGCCCAATGTGGGTATATAATCCATTGGCCACTGCAAGGTAGAGTGGGTGAATAGGCAATAGAGTCTATGTATGTTGTGACATTTGTATAGATGGCCCCCAACTCAAGATGTTGTTAGCAATGGTTTTGCATGGACAACACCTGACACTGGAGCAGTGTCCTGCTGTATAGTATGGGCAGGCGTGGGGACATACATCTGCATACCTATGTCTACATTTTTAGAGGCCAATGATGATTTGGGCATGTATTAGAGCTGTTTGCACTGTGGAATGCTCCCATTTTGAGGGTCCCTTATTAAAATCTGAAAAGGTTCTGTATAACTAAAGGTCAAGACATCCCTGTCAATAATTATCTTGTCCTTTAGCTATACAGAACCTTTTCAGATTTTTTTCAGGTCCATACTTAGCATTGTACAGACTGTTTTCAGAGACGACTAATGCAGGAATTACTAAGGAGTTCTTCTACTGCCATATATGTTGTGATGCAAGGTATGCATGACAAAAACATCACTTTCTACTTGCTTTTATACTAACTTTGAGTGCACTGAGATTATTTTGCAGTGTTCTGGGCATGCAACAGACTATTATATATAATCTAGTTAGCATCAACATTTATGTATCATCAGTATTCATGTGTAGTTTGCATCAGCACAACATCATCAGTGAGAGGAGCAGCTTAAGAGAAGCATGTCTTACAAAGGAGTCATGGCCATCCATGGGTATATGGCGGAGATGGGCAGGATCAGAAACATTGATCTTTTCAGAATACGGTGAGCATGGGGATGTCCATGGTTGTTTGCTGCGTTTACCATCTCTTATATGCCATAGTGCTTTATTTGTGCCGCGCCGGAAATGTCTAGGCCCCTGATTCTGGAACCGCGGACATGTCTATTACTGTGGGTGTGGAATTTGGTTTAAATCAGGCCTGTTTTCAGTTTGGATGTGCCCATAGGCCAGATGTGCCTGTTATGGAATTGGGCTCGATGGACTGCCTCCGCTCCACCCCGGAATGCCCCCAACACATCCCGATGCTATGCTGATAGCATCTGGGTGCATTACGGGTATATCTGGGATTTTTGAAGGGCACTACCCATGTAGGTGCCCTTTGAAAATCCTGGATCAGACCTTTACATGGGTAACTAGGGAAGTTACCCGTGTAAAGGTCTTCAAAAATTGGGCCCTTAACATACAGTGAAACATAGCAATTAGGGAACTGCTCCTTTCCCACTTCCCCTCCCTGTTCTATACTCTCCCAATTCCACAAACTGCCCTATCTCCAAAAAACACTCACCGATTGCGTCATCATCTCAAACACTGCCCCAGCCCTCAAAATACTCCCTCACAACTGCCCTACTAACCCACCGAATCCACAAAATAATACCCCTATATTGTCTCACCATCCTTTAAACTGCCCTACTCCCAAAATCTAATCTCTTCAACTGTTCCACAACTCCACAAACTGTTCCCACCCTAAAAATAATCTCCCACCACTGCCTGACCACCCTAAAAATGTCTCTTCCCCAAAAGCTACCCCCCACAACTTCTCTATCACACACAAACGTTTCCTACCACAATAAGCAATCTCACCATAAATAAAACCACCCACCATTGTGCCACCACCCTATAAACTGCCCCACCCTCCTGCCCTCTGAAACTCCCCTATCACCCACAAACGTCTTTCACCCTTAAACAATATTACTCATAATTGTCTCGCCACCCCTCAAACTGCCCCACTCCCAAAAAGTATTCCGTACAACTTCCCCACCAGCCCACACACTGCCCCTACTTCTAAAAAATTGCTCCCTTGCAAAGACCAACCACACAAAAAAATGGCCCTCCTAAAAACTCTACAACTACCCAACCACCTTGCAAATTACCTCAACTCTAACCATTATGCTGTAGCTGCCCCACTACCTTGCCACAGCCCCTGATTCTGCCCAACCACCCCACAAACTGCCTCCACTCCCAAAAATCACTGCAGCACAATTTTCCCACCCCAAGGCACTACCTCCTCACAATTGCCCCAGCAACTGTGTTACTGTCACTACTCATAAAAAAACCTCTGAATCAAATTGCATGTCACCCCATAAACTGCCTCATCCTCAAAACTACCCCCACAACTCTCCCATCACCTCATTAACTGCCCTCTGCCAATGTTCCCTCTAATTTTTTGTAGGCTCTGTGCGCATAAAATATCAGCTGTGCAGATTTTGAAGGAAGGTCAAATTTTTGTGCGCCACATAACGACACTCTGAGTTATATACTTTAAAATTTGACTACACGTCAGAATACAGTATGTACACCACATTGATTGCACTAGAAAATATTGTAGAACTTGTGAAAACTGTAAATACACAACTTTTAAATTTTAAGACGTCTGTGTTGTTTTCTATCAGAATCAGAACCGTAATTTTTGTGAGCTCTGTTGTAAAGTATGTGCGCTCGCTCGGCAAGGTGTGTGCGCGCACATGCGCACAGCTTAGAGGGAACAGTGCCCTCTGCATTTACCCCACCCCTGCATGAACTGTCTGTCCAAATAAATGCCACTTTTTAAAATTTTCCCCTGCAAATCCCCACTGCCTCACTAACCTTCCTACCACCGAACCCCTCTGACAACTGACCTACCATCAAATTGCCTCATCCCAAAATCTACCTTCTGCAACTCCCCCACCAGCCCAGAAACTGCTTCAACATCCAAAACCTATTCTCAATACTGTCCTTCCACATCAGCAACTGCCCCCTACAACAGTACTACACCTGTAAACTGCCCCACCCACAGCAAGTATTCTCCCCACCTATCTCCAACCCTCAAAGCAACATACACAGTGAATGTGCAACCACTCCCAGTTACAGCATCATAGACACAACACACACACAGTGCATGAACACACACAAACACACACAAAATAGGCAAACAACACATACACAGACACAGGGATATAACCGCTCTTCACCGCTCTTACCTACGTCGGGCTCTCCGTCACTGGCGTAAGTCCCCCTCACCTGCTACTCTCTCTCATTTCCGTTACTGTCACTCTCACTATCGCTCCCTTCTGCACTCCGCTAAGCGGGATTATTTTTCTAGGCTTATCTCTTCTTCGGCAAATTCCACTCGTCAGCTATACCGCATCCTCCATTCTCTTTCTGCACCCTCCTCGTCCCCTGCCGCTTCTCTTCCTGCTAATCCTCCTCTAATAACCCCACACCTGATGCTTTGGCTTCATTTTTTGCTGGCAAAGTCCTTTCCATCCGGCAGCTTTTCCCCTCCTGTCCCCCCCCCCTCTCTCTCCCCCTCCTCCTCTTTCCCCAGTTCCCTCCTCTGCATCAGTTTCCCCTACTGTCCCTCCTCTCTCATACTGTTGGTCTGTATTCCAGCCCATCACACTCTCTTAACTTTCTACTGTTCTTTCTTCCACTCGGAAAACCACTTGTCCGTCCGATCCTATACCTTCTCACTGGCTTGCTGAGCCCTCTCTGGCTCTCCTCCCTTTTGTTCTTTCCATCTTTAACACCAGTCTCTCTTCCGGTACTTTCCCCTCCCACTGGAAGCATGCTCTTATCCGTCCCCTCCTGAAGAAACCTTCTCTGGATCCTGCCTCTGCCTCTAATTGGCGTCCCATCTCTAATCTTTCCTTTCTCTCTAAACTTCTTGAACGGGTGGTTTTCTCTCAGTTTTCTTCACACTTGGAGGATTCTCTGGTTCTTCACCCCCGTCAATCTGGTTTTCGTCCTGGGCACAGTACTGAATCTATTCCCATCTCTTTTCTTAATGAGTTGCACGTTGCTCATGACCGCGGTTCTATCTCTTTGGCTGTCTCACTTGATCTCTCTGCTGCTTTCGATGTTGTTGATCACCGTACTCTCCTCTCAAGGCTTCGCTCTATTGGTCTTTCTGGTTCAGTCCTTCGCTGGTTTCACTCTTTTCTTTTTGATCGGTCTTTCTCAGTCCTATCAGGTACTACTTCATCCTCTCCTTCACCTCTGCCCTGTGGTGTCCCTCAGGGTTCTGTATTGGCCCCTCTGTTGTTTAACATTTTTCTGGCCCCTCTTGCTTTACTTATCCAACAGCACGGTATCTCTGCGTATTATTACGCAGATGATATCATTCTTCTCTATCACACTTGCCTTCTCTCTCCCGATATTGGTCCCCTCAATGTCTGTCTTTCTGCTGTTTCTTCCTGGTTTTCTGAGAACCTTTTGCATGTTAATTTGTCTAAGACCTCTGCCATCTGGTTCACTGCTGGTGCTCCTCTTCCCTCTCTTGCTCCCTCTCTGTCCGTTGGGCCTATCCCTCTTGTTTCCTCTATGCGATATCTTGGTGTCACCCTGGACTCGGCTTTAACTTTCCAAGAGCACGTTTCCTCTGTTGTCCAGCGTTCCTTCTATACACTGCGTCGACTTCGTGCTATCCGGCCTTTTCTTTCCTTCTCTTCCTTGACCACACTTCTTCTTTCTCTTGTGGTTTCTCGCTTAGACTATTGTAACGCTTCCCTGGCTGGCCTTCCTCTTTCACAGCTTCGTCGCCTTCAACTGGTCCACCATACTGCTGCTCGTCTTTTGACCAACTCTTCCCGTTCTGCTCATATCACTCCTCTCCTTATCCGTTTACACTGGCTGCCTATCCCTTTCCGTATTCAATATAAGGTTCTGATTTTTGTTCACAGGGCTTTGTACACCGGTGTTCCTCTTTATCTTTCTGATTTGGTGCACTTCCACTGTCCCTCCAGAGCACTTCGGTCGATTCACACTAACCATCTTTTTCTTCCACCCCCTTCCAGGGCTCATCTTGAATCAACGCGTTCTTCTGCCTTTTTCTTCCTCGGCCCCCGCCTTTGGAATTCTCTCCCCCTTGCTCTACGTTTGGAGTCATCCTTTAGTACTTTCAAGGCTTCCCTCAAAACTCACCTTTTTTGTATTGCTTTTGATCTCCCTTCCTTCCCTGCCCATAGCTGATTGGTCTATATCTCTGATTTCCTTATTCTATCCTTTGCTGTCTCTTTTATGAATAATTGGCGTTCCTTTCTGTTTCCTCAGTAGCCTGTTTTATTGTGCACCGCTGTATGCCTTTTTGGTTCAAGCGGTATAAAAAGTTTTATAATAAAGATAAAGATAAAGATAAAATGATTCCCTAGCTATGATGTACTGCATTTCACATTGACATATATACAGGGTGGCCCAAAAAAAGTGAGAACATCTCGGAAATTAAAAGCTTAAATAGTTTACTTATTTACCTTTTTTAGCTGTAAAACATCTTTATTTCAACAATTTCCCGTCACCATCTTAGTTTTTAATTTGTCAATGTTTTACATCTGTCTTTTTGAATTTTTAAATAACTTATATGCTACGAGATGTTCTCACTTTTTTGGGCCATCCTGTATTTCATTTTCCTTTCTGTTATTTATATTGGTAAAGTTAGTGACTGCATTGTAATCCTTTCTTATTGGTTGTGATGTGTAATGTAAGCTACTAACTGTTGCCAAGGGCTAGGCTAGATGAAGTCATTGAACCATAGTAACAAACCTAGGGTCCAAAGTTTAAGGGCGGAAGGCACTGTCAGATGAGTTCAGCAATCTGAAGATTAGGATTGATAACTAGCTGGCTTTTTCACAATTCCACTGATTTTTACATTAAAGTCTGAAAGCTAGAAGGAAGGCCAACATTTCAACATTTTTCAGAGTTTCAAACATATCTGCAGTTCTCTAAATCTCCCCTCTTTCTGAGAGAGCCTGCCCTACTTACTTCCAATGTAATTAGCTACAGAGACTATGGGAGACTATTGTACAGCATTCACTCCAACAAGGGCACCTCCCACAGATTCTAAAGCAAGCTACCATACAACCAAGCCTCAAAAACAACTCGCTAAACACCTCTGATCCGAAGTCTTACCATAGAATCTCTAGCTTGCCATTTATCTCCAAAATCATTGAGAAAGTAGTGCAAAAACAACTACAGGATCACGTGGACCTCCATGCTCTGCTAGACTTGCACCAACATGGCTTCAAACCACATCACAACATGGAGACTCTGCTCACCTCCCTCTTTGACAACCTACTGAAGGGGATAGACAACATAAAGAACAGATTCTTACTAATCTTCATCGACATCTCTGCTGCCTTTGACACGGTATCACACCTCATACTCCTACGGCGCCTCTAAGAAATTGGACTACGCAACACCATGAAATGATTTACCTCCTACCTAAGCAACCGCACACAGCAACAAAAATGCGGGCAGAAGAAATCAACCCAATTTCCCACCACACAAGGAATACCACAGGGATAGGCCCTGTTATCCATACTATTCAACATCTATATCCAGCCCATATGCAGTATCGTCAGACAACACAACATGCAATACCACCTATATGCAGACGATATAATGGTGTACACCCCAATTGACCTGAGTAGCCCTGACATAAACGCAATGACCAAGTGCCTCGAACATATGAACACTTGGCTCGCCAACAACAACCTCAAGGTAAACTTTGATAAGACTGAAACAATGTTCGTTTCCAGGAGCACAACATTCAACCCACCCTAAGAAATCAACATACTACACAGGACAATTCCAACAAAGGAAGAAGTAAAGTATCTCAGTGTCACCATAGACAGGAACCTGAACCTACAATCTCACATAACCAAGACTGCAGCGAAAGAATACCACCATTTAAAGATCATCAGATGACTCAAGCCAATCCTCAGCCAAGAATATTTCTGCACAGTATGCCAGGCAGTCATCACCCTCATACTGGACTATGGAATTTCATTATATCAGGGATTACCCAAACACTTGGTTTGCAGCTTGTCGTGCTGTGAGGGCTTGTGTGCATCAGTGATGCTGAGAGCTAAACTATCTGTAGTTTAACTACTGGCAGGGTCTCCCAAGATGGACAGGTCTCAGCTGAGGTGCCAGACCAAGACAAACCACCCATCTGGGCAGCAGCAGAATAGGATAGTGTTGACGGCGGAGGATCACATTTCTGTGACAACGGCAACAACACCAAACTTAAACTGCGGAGAAGAAAGGCCCAGCAATCTACTTCTGTATCTTGCCATGAAAACCCAATGGATAGTTACACCAAAATTAATTGTGCTGTAGTGCTGGAAGATGAGACCCCCAGGTCGGAAGGCACTCAACTAGCTACTGAGGAAGAGTTGAAGACCTTTCAGAGTAAAGCCAGCATTTATGATGTGGTTGGATCAAAGCCCTCGGGACGTCTGACTGCTGATGTAGCTGTGCATGAAATGAGAGTCAGAAGCTGTAAAGATGTCTTACACATTGGAACATGGAACGTACGAAGCATGAACCAGGGGAAGTTGGAGGTGGTCAAGAATGAAATGGAACGTGTACAACTTGATCTGTTGGGTGTCAGCGAACTGAAATGGACTGGCATCGGGCACTTTGCATCAGATGATCACAAGGTCTACTATGCTGGAAATGAAAGACAAAGAAGAAATGGTGTTGCATTTATAATAAAGAAGAAACTTGCAAGAACTGTAATGAAATACAATGCAGTCAGCGAACGTTTAATCTCTATTCGTATACGAGGATTGCCTCTCAACACAACTATAATTCAAGTATATGCCCCAACAACAGCTGCAGAAGAGAATGAAATTGAAGAGTTCTATGAACAAGCACAAGCTAAAATTGACAGATCATGCAAACAGGATATCCTGATAGTCATGGGTAACTGGAACGCAAAAGTTGGCAACAAAGAAGAAGACAAAGTAGTTGGAAAATATGGACTTGGCAACAGAAATGAAGCTGGAGAAAGACTGATAGAATTCTGCAAGACCAACGATCTATTCATCTCAAACACCTTCTTCCAGCAACACAAGCGGCGACTGTATACATGGACGTCACCCAATGGATTGTATAAAAATCAAATTGACTACATCTGTGGAAGTCAACGATGGAAAAGCTCTATAACATCAACAAAGACAAAACCTGGAGCTGACTGTGGTACAGATCATCAACTACTAGTATGCAAACTCAAGCTAAAGTTGAAAAAGAGCAAACCACTCATCAGTGCAGCAAAATATGACCTTGAGAATATACCACTGGAATTTAAAGACTGCAACACCATTTCTTCTTTGTCTTTCATTTCCAGACTGCTGATGTAGCTGCTCATGAAATGAGAGTCAGAAGCTGTAAAGATGTCTTACACATTGGAACATGGAACGTACGAAGCATGAACCAAGGGAAGTTGGAGGTGGTCAAGAATGAAATGGAACATGTACAACTTGATCTGTTGGGTGACAGCGAACTGAAATGGACTGGCATCGGGCACTTTGCATCAGATGATCACAAGGTCTACTATGCTGGAAATGAAAGACAAACAAGAAATGGTGCTGCATTTATAATAAGCTTGCTAGTGTATACATATTTAGGTTTTCAAGTCTCTTTTCATACATCTTCTGATGTGGGCTCCAAATCATTTTGGTTGCCATCCTCTGAACCGTTTCCAGTCTTTTTATATCCTTTGTGAAATATAGTCTCCAAAACTGAACAGAATATTCCAAGTGAGGCCTCACCAGCAACTTGTACAGTGCCATTAGTACCTCCTCCTTTCTGCTGGTAATTCCTCTCTGTCTGCAACCCAGCATCCTTCTGACTTTGGCCAACTGCCTTGTCATACTGTTTTTCTATCTCGAGATCCTCAGAAACATTCACCGCGAGGTCCTTCTCCTGGTCCATGCACACCAACCTCTCGCCCCCTATTGCATACATTTCCCTTGGATTTCTATATCCCAAGTGTATGACACTGCACTTTTTCACATTAAATCTTAACTGCCAAGCATTAGACCATTCTTCCAACTTTTGTAGATCTTTCCTCATTTTATTCACTCCCTCAGGGGAGTCCACTCTGTTGAAAATTTTTGTGTCATCTGCAAAAAGACAGATTTTTCCATTCAGTCCTTCAGCAATATCATTCACAAATGCATTGAACAGTACCGTCCCCAGGACTGATCTCTGGTGCACGTCACTAATCACCTTCCTTTTGTCTGAGTGAGTTCCGTTTACAATCACCTTTTGTTGTCTGTCAATCAATTTCTGATCCAGTTCACCACTTTGGGACTAATACCCAGGCTGTTTAATTTGTTGATAAGCCTCCTATGAGGAACAGTATCAAAGGCTTTGCTGAAATCTAGGTAGATCACATCCATCGCATGTCCTTGATCTAGTTCTCTGGTCAGCCAGTCAAAGAACTCAATCAGATTTGTTTGACATGATTGTCCTTTGGTAAAACCATGTTGCCTCAGGTCATGCAACCTATTGGTTTCGAGAAAGTCCACTCTTCTCTCTTTGAAGAGTGCCTCCATTACTTTACCCACCACTGAGGTAAGGCTTACTGGTCTGTAGTTTGTCTCTTCTTCCCTATTACCACTTTTGTGAAGAGGTACCATATTAGCCTTTCTCCAGTCCTGTGGAACTTCTCCTGTCTCCAAGGATCTATTAAAAATATCCTTTAAAGGCCCTGCAAGAACCTCTCTATGCTCTTTCAGTATCCCGGGATGTATCCCATCCAGTCCAATGGCCTTGTCCATTTTCAGTTTTGCAAACTGTTCAAACATATCATCTTCTTTGAATGGTATGGTATCTACTCCATTCCCAACTGTATATTTAAAGTCATCTGTCTGCACATATTCCTCTTACAGCAGTAAGAAACCATGCTCATATCCTATTAACATGATCTCCACGAGTCCCATTATATTTCTTATTTTTATTTCTGATGAGGGATTGTTAGATGACTGCTGTGTGCAGATCAGTGGATGATGCTGAGGTGTGAGGGAGTTATTCAAAGACACATTTTAATTTAGAAACATTGAGAAGAAAACTATAGGCATACATGAAGGAGTTATAATAGTGACTATAGCTGTATGTTATTAGTAGTATTATTGAAATACTACTAATAATAATAAGATGGTTTACAGCTAATGAATGAAACTGTTGTTAAACAATTGGCATCAGAAGAAGGCTTTAAGGATCTAGAATTACTAAAAGCCTCAGACCTGGTACATGACCAGATCAAAATGAAAAGTAGGTCAAACTATATCAAGCATGTTCAAAAAATTCTAAAGTGAAACTAAGAGACATGTTTACTAAAGGATTTAATGTACATTAATAAAGTTAACTCACGTTAATAAAGTTAAGCTGTTTTAAGTGCCCAGAACCCTTTTTTATCTATGGGTACAGTAAACATGCCTCTAAGTGAAGATAATGCAATCTTGGAGATTTTGGTGGATTGAGGCTGCTGTTGTACCCCAAAGATATAAGACACTTAGAAGGAAATGAGATCTTTATTATGCCCAATCACTTAGAATCTCAGTCAAAAAGCAAAATGCAGCATTACTTTTCTTAGCAATACAGTGTGCCTGAGCCAGAGAGTGGAAGACAAAGACAACAGATGCTGAATTACCAATCAGGCTCTCTTTATGAATCATGTTTGTTTCCCCTCCTCCAACGAATGATATCAATTGCTGTCCTTATATACATAAATTTAGCTTGTCACCTAGCTGCGGGTGGGATTTTTTACTGTACTATATTCCTATTGGTCAGGTTTTAGTCCTGTTTCCTGTGCAAGCAGTTTCAGACTTTTCAAACTTCCGCAAATGACTGGAGCTTGTGTTATCACTTCCCTACCAGCTTGTCTTTACTTTGTTTCTACCCCCTTTTCTCTCCCCCTGTCTAGTCTGTGGCGGGCATATTTTCTGTTTCTACTTGTCCTGTACTTGACCTACTGCCAGGAGTTTTTCTGCAGTTCTCTGCTCTCTGGAATCTGCCCAGCAACAAAACAATGGTCACGTTTAGTTAGGCTTTTTGCTACAAGTCTGCTTCAGGTCACTCTGTTAGGCCACAGGATTGCTGCTGGATATGATACGAAGTGGGCTGGAGTGGAGGAGTGGCCTAGTGGTTGGGGCAAGGTACTTCAGGCCAGAAGGTCAGGGGTTCAAATCCCACTAGAGGACAGCAACCTTGGGCCAGAAGGACTGGGGTTTCTAGTCCCACAGGTGCTCCTTGTGGTCTTGGGCAAGCTACTTAACCCTCCATAGCCCATGTTCCCTGTAAAATAGTTATCTCCAAGTTATAATGCCCTGTTCGATGTAATTTCAGTTTGTTCAATGTAAACTGTACTGATGCAGAATAGCGCAGTATATATGAGAATATAAATAACCAGCTTCATCCCAACAGTAACTAAGAGGGCCTTTTACTAACATGTGCTAAGTTGTTGCATCTAATGCATAAATAGCACCAAACCATCACCATGTTTACTGTCAGGGGCGTGGAAGGCATTTCCCTGGCAGTTTACACAGAGCCCTGTACCATAGTGTGTGCTACATTAGCATAGATGCACCTAATAACACCTATTGAGGTGTTGTTAGGTGAACCCACACTAATGCAGCTAGTGTGCAGTGTGAACATAGGATTAACTGTGCTAAATTCACCATGTCTATCTTCTATCCCACTCCCTCGCATCTCTAACATGGGTTGCTTAGTTAGCGTGGGAATCATCCTGCAGCGTCATGGCCTTGCTTTACCTGACAATGCGTGTCCCAGTGCACCTTTATCATGTGCCAGAACATGTGTTGCCAGGGAGTTCCTGTTAGTAAAAAAAACATCTAAGACTATGAATCATTAAACAATTCCAGTCTTAAGATATTCTGCAGGTGTTGTAGACTGGACTCAGACTGATTTAGATAAAGTTTATCAAAGAACCAGAAATTGTTAGCAGCATATCAGAGCAGAGGAGTAACATAGTGGTTAGATCACTGGCTTGGGAATCAAGAGACCAGGGTTTCATTCCCACTAGTGTCCCTTGTGACCTTGGGCAAGTCATTTAACCCTCCATTGCCTCAGAAAAATTCAAGTTATCAATAGCCCTGTTTAATGTACAGTGCATTACCAAGTTTAAGTTATAATGTATACTGCTTTGACTAAAATGAAAAAGTGGTATAAATAAATCATGCTTTACACTGCAGATCTATCTCATGCATATTCATTGTGGATATCCTGAAAACCTGACTGATCTGGGAGTCCCAGAGGACTGGATTGAGAACCACTGCTTTACACCCATAAAATGGCATTGATAGATTATATACAGTATACCAAGGACTAAAGGAGGCAGAGGCTTATTGCAAATGAAACAAACTGTGGAAGAAGATAATAGTCTGCATGATTATATTATAACAAGCAAAGAGCCATGCTAATTGAGAATTGCTAAGAAAAAAAATTGCTGAAAACATCAGAATCAAAAATGGAATATAAAAAGCAAGCAAAAGAATGAAGGTTCAACAACTGGAAAGATAAACCACTGCATGGCCAATATATAAAAGATATTGATGGAAAATGTGACATAAATCTATCATGGCAATGGCTCCACAAATGCCCAGGTGCAGGAGAGCATTTTGGAATGCCTCTGGTGTCTTATGGGTTTCTCAAGGGTATCCCTGCTGTATCATTGAGAGACAGAAACCTGGTGATGTCTGGGGGTGAGGTTTGCCTCAGCTCTCGCAATCACTCGACCCCTAAGCTCCTGCAGCACAGCTCACTAGAGGCAAGAATCCTGAATGCCTTGCAGCAGACTACGTCAGCCTTGATGAAAGGAGTGGGCTTTCCCGACACTGGTTGAGAGGATTAGCTAAAATTAATTGCCAGATTGGGTATTGGGTGTATGAGCAAGGGGGCTATCAGATTATGCACCAGTAGGCGGAGGCTGAGTGTATGAGCCTTTTCAGGCAGCATGGTGTCCATTTGTCCCTAGTAGGTCAGGATTTACTACTCAATGATTGTCAGGAGGCCTTGGAATTGGCTGTCCAGCAGTATGCTGCTGATTGCAGTTTTAGGAGGTGGCACAATGGCTTTAACTCTCAACCTGCACTGGTGGTGGGGTCCTGGAGATTTCCAGGGACCAAAGTCTTTTGAGCGTTACTGTTGGCCCATGGTCGGGTGATCACAGCCTGGATAGTCGTGGGTGGGGGGTGACCCAGGAGTGGGTACACCTGGAAGCTTGCCTACCTTTGCTAGTCACATGGTGAGGTTGGCATTGGGGAGAAGAGGTGCTGGCTTGCCGCTGGTGAGATCACGGCAGAAGGTGGAGACAGTATCACCTTGCTAGTAATATGGCAGGTGAGATACTGGATCTGGTGAGATGGTTGTTCTCATTTGGATATTATACTTTGCTGTATTATATAAGTTCATGTTTTGAATTCAATAAAGCTGTGACTAGTTTATTCCCAAATGAGTGTTACGTGTCTTTTTGGGAATGCCTACGTGTGACTTGGGGGGAGGGATTTGCGATAGAGTGCACCCTCAATGGTGGAAGAACGGGGAAGCTTTTATGATTCTTCTTTTTTTTTTTTTTTTAAACGGGGCATGTTCTTCCTCCTCCTTGACATTTCAGCTTAGTCAGAACTCAGACTGGTAACTGGAATCAGAAGTACTGTCACAACTATTCATAGGCTTTACACCTATCTTATGTTCCCTTCCAAACTATTTGAGTGCTGCCAGTGCAGCAAATGTCATTGGCCAGGTGTCATATACCTGGGATCCTTCTGGCAATCATTTGTCCTTAATCCAATCATGTGGAGCTGCCATTAAACAATGACCATGAGTCTTTGCCCTTCCAAAGGGGTCATGAAGGTTGCTAACCAATTCTAACCAATTCAGGGCCCAAATCCTGCCGCATGCAGTGTACATGTCTGCTCTGAGTTATTATGTCAGATTTTTTCTAATGTTCATTGGCTCGAGAATATGATACTTGTTCATGGTTCATATTAAATATTTTGTGACTTATATGGAAACATAGTAAATAATGACAGATAAATACCAGCATGATCCATACAGTCTGCCCAGTAAGATGGCTCTGTGCAGCTTACCCCCCTCTTTGCCTTTGTTTAGGGTTGTACACACTGCTCCATGCAAGTTACTCCTCTCAATGGCTTTTTTAGGGTCATACCTGCCACCCTATGCAGGTTAATCCCCCTCTATGTGCAAGTTACCCTCTCTATTTTTTTGAAGTAAACGTTATTTAAATTTGCATTGATTCCATCCTCTCTCTATATAGTGATCCTCTCTGTCTGTCTCATGCCTTTTTGAGTTCTGTCAGTTTCTGCCCCCACTACCACCAGTATTTTCTGGCATTGCATTTCAGGCAAATCGCTTCCATCCGTGCCCTTCTCTTCTATTGCTAACTCCAGACTTCGCTTCATTCACCTTTCTGCTCCTTATGCCTGGACAAACTACCTGAGTCTTTACGGAAGGCGCCTTTTCTGACCCTTTTCAAATCCAGGCTGAAACCTCACCTCTTCGCTGCCGCTTTTGGATTTTGATTCACCTGATCTCCTTTGCGTTTCCTTACCATCCCCCCTAGCTGTATCCCTTGTCTACGGCTACTGTGTTGTCTATCTTAACTTGATTGAAAGTTCTGATAAGCAGGGACTGTCTTTTACATGTGTCTGTGCAGCGCTGTGTATATCTTGTAGCACTATACAGATGTTCAGTAGCAGTAGTAGTAATTGCCTTTAAGTTTACCTGCTTGCAACTTCATTTCATTTCCTCAAGTTCTACAGCTTCCCTTCTTTGAAAACGTTTTGTCTGTTCATCACTACTCTTTAAATATGTAAATGTCTTATCATATATGCAGGAGGCCGCGGGCCTGGTCCCGCGGCCGACAGTAACTCGTGCCCGGGCCCGGCCTCGGCCTCCTGCACGTGTTAGGGGTATGGGGGCGGAGCCTGGGTGACGGATCGCCGCACGGCGGTGTGGCGATCCTATTGGCTCCAGCGCTGGGGAGGTGTGGGCTAAGGGAGCCGAGGAGCCGCGTGGCCAGTCTTTTCGGTGTGGGCCAGTCAGGCCGTGGAGGTACAGGAGCAGAGTGAACGAGTGGCAGTGGCAGCGGCAGCCGAGGGTGCGGGAGAACCAGGTAATGTGGGAGGCGGCGGGCTGGTGGGGGGTGAGATGGCTGGGGGCGGCCGAAAAGCCAAAGCAAAAAGGAAGCATCGCCGGCGCTGCAGGTGGAGTTCATCCTCGTCGTCCTCATCATCTTCGGCGAATTCGTTGGATGGCTCGCAAGCGGGGAAGCGGGTTGGGGGAGGGTCGGCGTCAACTGTGGTGCGTTGCGCGGAACTTTGGGAAGGACAACGAGCCAAGCGCCGGCGGCTAGTGGCCGGTCCTTTCGGACGCCGGGGGCAGCGCCTGGGGCGTCCTTGGGGGTGCCGGGGGGGGGGGACTTATGCTGGCGGTACAATAAGGCTTCCTGCCCCTTTCCGGACTGTAAATTCCGGCATGCCTGCTCGCTGTGCGGCGTGGGTCACTCGGCGGCGAAGTGCAGTAGAAAGGAGGTGGTGGGGGCGGCGGGGGGCAGTAAGTGATGCGGGGTTCGGGGAGTTGGTGCCTACTCCCGAAAACGTCAAGGCTATGAAGCCGTGGCTGGAGCGTTATATACGGGATAGGCACGGGAGGGCGGGTAGGCTGTTGTGGTGGGGATTTACAGAGGGGTTTCGAATACCGTTTCAAGGGGAGGTGGCAGCAGTAGCGGCCAGCAATCCCAGCTCGGTGCGCCTTTTGGAGGGGGTTGCCCGGCGTAAGATCGAGAATGAATGTGCTCTGGGAAGGGTGGCGGGGTCCTTCGGGCTCCCCCCCTTTTCGCCGTTTCTAATATCACCATTGGGAGTGATTCCGAAGAAAGAGCGCGGGAGTTATCGGCTTATCCATAATTTGTCCTTTCCGCCTGGTGATTCCGTGAATGACGATATACCACGGGAGTTATGCTCGGTGCGGTATGCCCGCTTCGATGAGGCACTGCAGTTGGTGCGGCTTTGTGGGCCGGGGGTGTTGCTGGCGAAAGTTGACATCGAATCGGCCTTTAGGTTGCTGCCAGTGCACCCGTCGGCTTATCCTTTACTGGGCTTTAAGTTCGACGGCCAGTATTATTACGATAAGTGTCTCCCGATGGGTTGTGCAATTTCCTGTTCTCATTTTCAGGCCTTCAGTTCCTTCTTGCATTGGGTCCTGGTGCAGCGCTCCGGGTGTAAGTCGTCGGTCCATTACTTGGATGATTTCTTGTTTGTAGGGCTGGCGCGGACGGAAGGCTGTGCGTCCCTGTTGGGGATGTTTCAGGAGATGGCGTGGGAATTTGGGATTCCGCTAGCGGCGGGTAAGACACTAGGGCCCGTGACGTGCCTGTCGTTTCTGGGGATTGAAATTGATTCCGTGGATTTCGTAGTGCGCTTACCGCAGGATAAGGTCGAGCGGCTGAGGGAGCTGGTGGCGGCGGTGGGGTCCACTACGAAAGTGACGCTGAAAGAGTTACAGGCGTTAGTGGGTCATCTGAATTTTGCCTGTCGGGTTATTCCCATAGGGAGGCCGTTTGCGCGGAGGCTGTCCCTGGCTAGGGCAGGGGTGCGCCGCCCTCATCACCGCATTCGAGTGACGGCGGGTATGCGGGAGGATCTGCGGGTATGGCAAGCGTTCCTCTCCGAGTTCAATGGCAGTGCTTTGGTCCAAGCGTCTGAGTTGACAAATGTGGACCTGCAGTTATTTTCGGATGCGGCGGGGAGTTCCGGGCTTGGTTTGTATTGTCAGGGAGCGTGGTGTGCGGCGGCATGGCCGGCGTTCTGGATTGAGGTTGGGTTGACGCGTAACGTGACTTTTTTGGAGTTGTTCCCTATAGTGGTGGCATTTTGGGTGTGGCCGGACAGGTTACGGGACAAAAAAGTCATGTTTTGGTGCGACAATGCAGCGGTGGTGCAGGTGATTAATAGGCAGTCGCCCAAATGCCCTAGAGTGGTGGCATTGATGAGGTTGTTCATGCTCTCCTGTCTGCGGCTGAATGTCACGGCCAGGGCGCGGCACGTGCCTGGTACGCAGAATGCTATTGCTGATGCTTTGTCCCATTTCCAGTGGGAGCAGTTTCGAACCTTGGCCCCGGAGGCGGACGCCTCGTCGGCGGTGGTACCGGAGCACCTGTGGCAGATTGGGACCCAGCAGTGTTAGCGATGTTGCGCTCCTCTATAGTGCCAGGTACGTGGGCATCGTACGTGCAGGGGGATGCCAAGGTGCGGGACTATCTCAGGCAGAGAGGTTGGAGGGGGGGCAGCGTAGATGACCGGACGGTGGGGGCATTCATAGTCTTGGCTAAAGGGCAGGGGTGGTCTAGGTCAGTGGTACGGGCGGCTTTGGCGGGTTTCTCCTTTTTTAGTAAAGCAGCGGGTTGGGGTAGCCCGTGCGCATCCTTTCTGGTGCGGCGGCTTATGGCGGGGTAGGCGAAGGACCGGCCGCCTAGCCGAGACTGGCGCCGCCTAGTGTCCCACGACCTGCTCGTGCTTATATGGGGTGTGTTGCCAGCCGTAGCAGCGTCGGAGTTTGAGGTGGTACTGTTTCGGGCGTTATTTGTCATTGCCTTTTTCGGGGCGTTTCGTGTGAGTGAGTTGGTACCGAAGTCCCGTGGGCGGGGGGTGCGGGGTGGGTTAGAGGTCCAACATGTGGAGCTGACTGAGTCGTCCGCGCGTGTTTTTCTGGCGTGCTCTAAGACGGACCAGCGCGGGCTTGGCAGCTGGGTGTCCTTGAGAGCGATTCCGGGCCTATGTTCCTGCCCGGTGCGGAATTTGCGGGCATACTTGCGACAGCGGCCGGGTGTGGCGGGTGTCTTGTTTTGCCACGCGGACGGAACACCTGTCACGCAACTTCAATTTACGGCGGTGTTGCGTTTGGCGCTGCGGCGGCTCGGGTGTGAGGAGCGGCAGTATGCATCCCATTCCTTCAGGATTGGGGCGGCGACCAGCATGGCGGCGGCTGGTCTGGAGGGTGTGGTGATTCAAAGGATAGAAAGGTGGCGGTCCGGGGTGTATGAGAGTTATGTCCGCCCGGACCCGGTATGAATGGGAGGGGGGTTGGGGGGTGTGGGGGGGGTTGCTAATGCTGTGTTTCCTGTTGCAGGGGGGCCTCCTTGGTCCGAAGAGGTGAGAGGGGTCCTGACCGGAGATTGGTGGATTATCGGGCACTCCTTCGTCTACTGGGCAGAGCGGAGAGCCGTGCTGCGCCCGCTGGGTCCACATCTGGGACTGGCTGCCCGCAACGTCCGGCTGCGATGGATGGGGGAGCGTGGCATGCACTGGTGGCAACTACTTCCTTGTGTGCGGCAGCAAGCGGAGAGACGGTAGCGCCCGGTGGGGGTATTGCTGCATTTAGGAGGAAATGACGACCAATTGGACGTGCCGGCAGCTCATTCGAGCAGTGCAGCGGGACATTCGCATGCTGCAGGAGGATTGGCCTGGAGTTATGATCATATGGTCGGACATTATTCCACGGCCGGCTTGCCAGTCTCAGCGGCGGTGGTCGCGAGGCTTGGCGAAGGTCAACCGGCAGATCGGCTGTTGGGTACAGTTGATGGGGGGCTGGCAGGTGCAGCACCCGTGGGTGGATCCGAAATGTGCAGGGTTATACTGTATTAATGGTGTGCACTTGTCCCCTGTAGGTCAGGACCTTTTGCTAAATGATTGGCAGGAGGTCCTGGAGAGGTGCACTGGTCGCAGCTTTATCGGGGTGGGGCGGTGCGAGATTAGATGAGCTACCTCGCACCGGTGGCGGGGTAGAGAGCCCGCGCTCGCCACGGCGGCGGGGCTTTAACCGATTTGGGACCAGTGGGGGAGCGATGTGCTTCCCGGGGGGGGGGGGCGAGACATCCCGGTGGGGGGTCTCGGCCCGGTACAAGGGGTTGGGGGCCAGCCGTTGCTACTAGTATGGCGAGGCAGGCGGTGGGGGCGGGTGAGGAGAATGCTCCGCCTTGCTACTAAGATGGCGGGAGGGGGCATTCTCCGGTGTCGGGTGGGGGGTTATGGTTGGGGAGATGTTGAATATGTTTGCCCATGTTGGGCAGTTACTAGAAGTGTAATAAAGCTGCGACCAAATTTTGTACCATGATTAGTCTCTTTGTTGTTATTGAGAGGGGAGGAGGGGGTGGGGAGGTGGGGAAGGCTGAAGAAGCAGAGGCGAGGTGGGCCTCCGGGTCAATGGAGTTAATGCAGGAGGCCGCGGGCCTGGTCCCGCGGCCGACAGTAACTCATGCCCGGGCCCGGCCTCGGCCTCCTGCACGTGTTAGGGGTATGGGGGTGGAGCCTGGGTGACGGATCGCCACACGGCGGTGTGGCGATCCTATTGGCTCTAGCGCTGGGGAGGTGTGGGCTAAGGGAGCCGAGGAGCCACGTGGCCAGTCTTTTCAGCGCGACTCCTCGGGCAGACGGCCGCGTTCCCGCCCGCCCTCCCAAAGGTTAAGGTTGGGGGGTTGTTGCAGCTGGGGGAGGCGGGGTAGAGAGCCCGCGCTCGCCAAGGCGGCGGGGATTTAACCGATTTGGGACCAGTGGGGGAGCGATGTGCTTCCCGGGGGGGGGGGGGCGAGACATCCCGGAGGGGGGTCTCGGCCCGGTACAAGGGGTTGGGGGCCAGCCTTTGCTACTAGTATGGCGAGGCAGGCGGCGGGGGCGGGTGAGGAGAATGCTCCGCCTTGCTACTAAGATGGCGGGAGGGGGCATTCTCCGGTGTCGGGTTATGGTTGGGGAGATGTTGAATATGTTTGCCCATGTTGGGCGGTTACTAGAAGTGTAATAAAGCTGCGACCAAATTTTGTACCATGATTAGTCTCTTTGTTGTTATTGAGAGGGGAGGAGGGGGTGGGGAGGTGGGGAAGGCTGAAGAAGCAGAGACTTGGTGGGCCTCCGGGTCAATGGAGTTACTCTCCTGTCCCTCCTATCCTCTAGGGGGTATACATATTTAAGTCTTAAAGATTCTTTTCATACATCATCTGGCACAGGTCCTATATCATTTTAGTCGCCTTCCTCTGAACTGTTTCAAATTTTTTTTAATATCATTTGTGAAGCACGGTCTCCAAAACTGAACACAGTACCTTAAGTGAGGCCTCAGCAAAGGCTTGTGCCGGGACATTACAGTAATACTGTCTCCCTTCTTCTGGTTAGGCTTCTCTGTATTCAACATAGCATCCTTCTGTCTTTGGCCACTGCCTTTTCACATTGTTTCACTAGGAAGACAAAAAGTCTATAGGGATCCGCATGAAGACATCATCCATATCACATTTGCATTTTTTGGCAAAAATATCTTAAGTGGGCAGTTTTAATTTTAGTTGGAACCATTATTAACCAAGATAATTGTTTACATTGTTTCCAGTCTAGTTTTGCGGTGGCTAAAGCATTAACTGGTGATTTCTGGCTTAACCTATTCCAGAGAACATCTTCCATGTTTGTTTTCCTCAATCCAAGTCTTCTCGTTATTATGGCACTTTTAGAAAGGACATCGGGTTTCTGCTAAAAAATAATTTAGATCCTAATCTCTTATTGCACAATGGCAAAATTTTATAATAGTGTATGTTTCTTTTTGATTGTTTTGATTACAGTCAGGCTTTCTTTTTTTCCATTTAATTGGTTTTGTGGCATAGCAGCAACTTTCTCAATGCTTGTAAACTTGTCAGTACTGACTTTGCTATTAGATCTATGCACTTTTAAGTGGAGAGTATGTGAATTCTGAAAAAATAAATCTGATTAATAAGGTAAATTAATATGACAAGGAAAACTCCTGAATGTAATAAAAAGAAAATCTGAATGTATGCAGTTCAGCTATAAAACACAAAAACATAGAGGTTGTTAAAAACAAATATAAATCCCATTTGCCATCTAACAATGGGATAACATTTCATCAATTACTGCTCTATTGCACATACTATAAAAGCTCATGTTTTCAAATAACTAAGTGGAAAATCTGCTTTTCTTCTTTCTCATCCCATCTCACTTTCCCTTTGTTTCTATCCTTTTCCCACCTCCCCTTTATCTTTCAAATGCTTTTCATCATTTCACTTATCTCTAGCTCTCTCACAATCAACTCTGCACTTTTCCCATTAACACTAGAAGCCCGAAAAGGAATTTTACCTAGAAACCCCAAAGTACGTCAATTGACGCATTATCACGACAACTGCGTTTAGCATGAAATGCAGATGTGAATTAATGTGAAGTTACTTATTTGTTAAATACGTGCAGTATGTGACGTCATTACATGACGTCATCGTGTGTTTATTGTTTGTAATGTCGGAGTAAAACTGTAGAAACATAGAAACATAGAAATATGACGACAGAAAAAGACCACATAGCCTATCTAGTCTGTCCTTCCATATCAACAACTACAACAGTCCCCTTTTTTCCTTTAGAGATCCTCTGTGTTTGTCTCATGCTTTTTTGAATTCAGATACTGTCCTCATCTCTACCACCTCCACTGGGAGACTATTCCTCGGATCCACCACTCTTTCCATAAAGAAATATTTCCGCATATCACTCCTGAATCTATCCCCCTTCACCCTCATCCCATGACCCCTCATAGCAGAACTTGCTTTCAATTTAAAGAGGCTCTCCCCCTGTACATTTATGCCTTGGAGGTATTTAAACATCTCAATCATATCACCTCTATCCCGACTTTCCTCTAAGGTGTACATATTAAGATCCTTAAGTCTGTCCTCATATGTTTTATAATGAAGACCACTAACCATTTTAGCAGCCACCCTCTGTACCGACTTCATCCTGTTTATATCCTTTTGAAGGCGCGGTCTCCAGAATTGCACACTATACTCCAAATAAGGTTGCACCAAAGACCTACACAGACACTATCACCTCCTTTTTTCTGCTAGCCATTCCTCTCCGTATGCACACAAGCATCCTTCTAGCTTTTGCCGTCACCTTTTCTACCTGTTTAGCTACTTTAAGATCATCAAACACAACCACGCCTCGGTCCCACTCTTCTTTAGTGGACAAAAGTACTTCACCCCCTATACTATATTTCTCCTTTGGATTACTGCAGCCCAAATGCATGACCTTACATTTTTTAACATTAAATTCCAGCTGCCAAATTCTAGACCATCCTTCTAGCTTATCTAGATCCCTCCTCATTTTATCTACACCTTCCTGGGTGTCTACTCTATTGCAGATTTTGGTATCATCCGCAAAGAGGCAAACCTTACCTGACAGCCCTTCTGCTATATCACTAACAGAGATATTAAAAAGAATCAGACCAAGGACAGATCCCACTGGTAACATCCTTCTCTTCAGAGTAAGCTCCATTTACCTGTACTCTTTGAAGCCTCCCACCCAACCAATTTCTAACCCAAGCAGTAATTTTAGGGTCCATCCCTAGGGTGCTCAGTTTGTTTATGAGTTGCCTGTGAGGAACAGTGTCAAAATCTTTACTGAAATCTAAATACACCACATCTAGGGCTCTCCCTCGGTCCAACTCCCTGGTCACCCAGTCAAAGAAATCAATCAGATTTGTCTGACAAGACCTGCCTCTGGTGAATCCATGCTGCCTCAGATCCTGTAATCCGCTGGACTCCAGAAACCTCACTATTTTCTCTTTCAGCAGCATTTCCAATAATTTACTCACCACCGAAGTTAAACTAACCAGCCTGTAGTTTTCAACCACATCCTTACTTCTGTTTTTGTGTAAAGACACCACATGAGCCTCTCTCCAGTCCTTTGGCACCACTCCCGACTCCAATGAGGCATTGAAAAGGTCAGTCAGTGGAGCTGCCAGAACGTCCCCAACTTCCCTCAGTATTCTAGGGTGTATCCCATCCGGTCCCATTGCTTTGTCTACTTAAAGTTGAGCTAGTTTCTTGAGAACACAGTCTTCTGAAAATTGTTCAAGATGTCCCTCGATTCTGTTTGTGTTTGTGGGTGTTTTCTGAGGTCCTGCTCCTGGTTCTTCATCTGTGAACACAGAACAGAAATATTTGTTAAGCAATTCTGCTTTATCCTCATCATCTTCTACATATTCCTTCCCTTCAACCTTTAGTCTGACAATACAACATTTGCCCTTCCTCTTCTCACAAACATCTGAAAAATGTCTTATCTTCCCATTTTATTGCATTGGCTATTTCCTCCTCTTTTTGAATCTTTACTTTCCGGAATACTTTGCTAGGCTTCTCTAAGTTTTTCCAACTATAGATGCCTGTCTTTCTCTCTCTGTGATCTCTTATATTTCATGAAGGCCTCCCTCTTTTTCTTCACCTTTTCAGCTACTTCTTTTGAAAGCCATAGGGGGTCTCCTTTTCCTTTTACCTTTATTTACCATTTTAACAAAAAGGTTGGTTGCCCTTAAAATATCTCCTTTCAGTTTTGCCAACTGTTTTTCTACATCCCCCAGCTGTTCCCATCCAGCTAACGACTCCCTGAGGTATTGGCCTATTTTGACAACGTTAGTCTTCCTAAAGTCTAAGCCCCTCACCTTTGAATGGATTCTAATAGCCCTAGTCCTAATACTGAACCACACCATCTGGTGATCACTGGATGCAAAATGATCTCCCACTATAACATCAGAAACATTTTCACCATTGGTAAGCACCAAGTCCAGTATGGCCCCTTCATGTGTGGGGTCTGTTACCAATTGTCTGAATAGTTCTCCCTGTAGAGTAGAGTGATTGAGATGTGCCACCTAGTGGTAACATGAATTTATACCTAGAATCCCCAAAGTATATCAATTGATGCATCCAAGACAATTGAGCGTGTCAATTGACATACTTTGGAGCTTCTAGGTATAAATTCATTTTCCTACTAGGTGGTGCATCTGTCATTAATTTTCAATGCATATATTTAACATTTTTACCTTGCTAACAGTCATGGAACATGACTGATATGGTTCTAGCAGTGGCGCTGGTATACAACTTTGAAGATGCATTTGCATCAATTGACGCACTTTGGGGCTTCTAGTGTTAATCTTCAGCTCTTCCTGTCTATTATCTTTGTATGTTCCATGATTTTTTTCCTCCCCAACCCATTATATATATATATATATATCAATCTAATAGTCCCAGACCCTTAGCCTCACTGTTCTCCTTCTCTGTCTCTCAGTCCCTTAGATTCTCCTGTCTTAATTGTCTTAAGACTTCTATGTCTTAACTCCCTCATTCTCCTTCTTAGTCTTCAAGACCTTAACCTACTGAATCATTTCTCTCCTATTCAAAACCTAGCTTTACAGCTAATCTTCTGCCATCTTGCTACTCTCACACAGGGCTGGCCTGTCCACTAGGCGGGCTAGGTGGTCACCTAGGGTTGCAGATCTCTATGGGTGACAGGCCATGTGCTTCAGCACACATGGCCTGCCGTCTCCCCCTGTGATGAGCTGTGCTGTGTTGCTGCCCCACACTGCTGCTGATTCTGGCCCCAGGGGTGATAGGCTCGATGGCAGGCCATGTGCTTCGACACACATGGCCTGCTGCTTCTGAACTCCCGAAGTTATGTTGGAAGGGGGTCGGAAGCAGCAGGCCATGTGTGTTGAAGCACATGGCCTGCCGCCAAGACAACTGCAACTCCCTCGACCCTGCCACCAGAATCGTCATAGCATGGCTAAGCACTGGAGGGGGGTAGGCACGGCTTGATGCACAGGGGATTGGCATGGCTTGGAGGGGGGGCAAATGGCCGGGGCTTCTGCCTAGGGTGGCAGAAACCCTTGGCATCATCCTGCTGTCACATAATCCCTCTTCACAAGTTACTTCACTGGCTCCCTATCCATTTCCACATAGAGTTCACACTGCTATTGACCTCCAAGTGCATTCACTCTGAGCTCTTCATTATTTTCCTTTTCTTTACTCTTTCTGCACCCCTTCTTGGGAATTCCACTCATCAGGAAAATCATTCTTATGTGTGCCTTTCTTTTCTGCTGTCAACTCTAAATTCATGTTTGTTCCACCTTGCTGCACTGTCTGGCTGGATAGACTACTTGAGTAAGTACATCAGGCTCCATCTATTGTCCTTTTCAAATCCAGGCTAAAAACCTATCTTTTCAAGGCAGCTTCTGGATCCTCGCCCCTTTATTCTCCTGTTCAATAACCATGCATCTTCTAATAATTTTTTTAAGAACTACTCTTCCCCCCTCTTTGTTCTGTTCTCTGTGAATATGAAATATTTCTTATATGTTTATGTAAAGCACTGCATATTCCTTATAGCACTATACAAATGATAAGAAGTAGAAGTAGTTGTCAGTGGGGATCAGACTGGAATGGGGAATAGTGGTGACTGACAGTTAAATAAGCATGGGAAAATACTACCTACTTGCTAAGGACAGTTACATCTTTCAAGAATGTCCCATATAATATAAGGGGTCCTTTCACTAAAGGGCATCATGCAGTTTACTGCACTTTTCAGAGAGTTAATTGTTACCACACAGGAGGGACAATTAATATGCACTGAAATGAACATTAACCACACATCACATGATGAGGCAGGGTCTGGCAGGAGTGGGGGAGAACGGGCTTCAAAGCAGATTGTGGTTAGCATGGGTGCCAGTAGTATGCACTAATTTCCAAAGTTGTAGTTTGTGTGGGTGTACCTATCGCCACCTCAATAAATGTCATTAGATACATCCGTGATAACTGATAACGTGATAACGTGATAACCCACGTGCCTGAAGCCTATATAAAGTATACAACCACACGCGACATATGATACAATTTGTATATATTTACTATGTATATATGTTATAATAGTTTAATAATTTACTGTTTAAATTTATACCGTTATCTGTATCTAGTTCATCTGTTCTATGTAAAATGACTTGGTATGATACTATCCATACCATATAACACACTGTTCATTGTAAACCGCACTTGATACTTGTGAAAGAGCGGTATAGAAATGGTTGTTAAATAAATAAATAAATAAATAAAACTGCCATGAACTGGAATACATGAGAAGAGGCTTGCCTGCAAGATAACCTCTAGGCAGAAGCTGATCATATCCCTGACTGTGGTCTGGCGGCACCTAACACATGTTGATTTTCACTCAAAACATCCATCGGGCATACAAATATTGTTTTTCTTAAAACAGTCCCTAAAGGAATATTATAGGACATTTATAGAAAAAGCGGTAATAATTATTTATTTATTTATTTATCAACATTTTTATATCACTGCATCTAAGGGGTATGTTTATTAAACCTTCTTAACGTGCGCGCCGCGTTAGTCTGCAGGATGCCATAAAAGGAGTGGGCGGTCCGGTCAAAAATAGCAAAATGGGATTAGTGCGCGCTGCGCTGCGCGCTCTTGTGCGCCACACACATTAGCGCAGAGAAACGCACGCAGGAAGCATAAGCAGGCGTACTGATGTACAAACAGAGGAGCAGGGCTGCAGTACAATGGTAAAGACACTGCCAGATCGTACAGGGGTCATGGGTTCAATCCCCCACTGTGCTCAATATATAAGGCTGGCTGAGGCACTACCATTTATGTGTAATATTGCATTATGAGGCTTTTTAATTTTATTTTAATTACTTCTGCTAGCAAACGCACTCTCAAAGCGCTGTAACATAAGGTGCTGCATAAGGCACCCCATAAGGTACCCCAGAGGGCACATTTTAAAGTGCACTGTCCGCCACGGCACCCTACAATGTTGCTTAAAGGGTGGCCTATAGGGCGCCATATAGGGTGCCCTATGAGGCACAGCAAGGTCATAGCACTGTGTTTGATGGCAGCACTGTGCATTTAAACGCATGAAAATCTTAAGTAGGTGCACTGACATGCAAGGAGGAACAGCAGTGTAGCACAATGGTTAAGCCACTAACTGATAATACAGGGGTCGTGAGTTTGATCCCCAGTATGCCTAATGTGTAAGGCTGGCTGAGGCGTCAGCTTTGACATGTAAGTATTGTTTCCTGCCACACTTTATTTGTATTTTATTAATTGCTGCCAGCAAACACACCCTCATGTGCCGTAACCTAAAGTGCCGCATAAGGCACCCTATAAGGCACTCCATAGGGCACATTATAAAGTGCACTATCTGCCATGGTACCCTATAATGTCCCCTATAGGGCACCCTATCAGTCACTCCATAGGATACTGTATAGTGCACCTTATATGCACGGTAACCATAAGGTGCCCTATAGGGCGCCCTATAAAGTGCCCTCTGAGGCACCTTATGGGTACAGTACACTGAGGGTGTTTTTGCTGGCAGCACTAATGTACATTAAAAATAGATAATGCTTTGGACAGCTCTATCAAATAACCCCACTGTGGGCTTGAACCCATGACTTCCGGCTCCACTAGCAGTGAAGTAACCAGTGGGCTACAGCTCTATAGCTGTTAGCAAGCCCCTGGCTGGCTGCAGAAGGACTGCAAGACACCACACAAACAGTCTGCTGTGGTCACCAGGATTGGGTTAACCCACCCATACCCATGATGCACTGCACATGCAAATCAGCAGTCTACAGATGATCACAAGATGGGGTATGCACCCCCACAGCACCTCGGCCTGGTAGGGGGAACTGACCGTGTGTGGTACTGGCACAGAGTAGCTACACACCATCACATTGTGCAGGTAATGTACTCACCCTGAGGGTGAGGTGGGGCGCCCAGCACCAGGTCCCCAGCAGTGCTAATGTGTGAGATAGGTAGCTTCTGCAGACACACCTTGGATATATGTGTGTCTCTCAGTCAGGTGTAGCCCCTATGGACCCCCTAGGAGGATTATGAACCACCACTCTTCTCCAGCACTGAGGGTGGTAAACAGGGTCTCCCACCAACAGATCCACATTCTATCTCCCTGCAATGGTGGTAGTAGAGGGGACCATCAAACCCAGTCCTGCTGGGGAACAGCTCTGTACACATTCATAACGCAATAGCAGACAGACATTAGGCCTGGATATGCTAAGCTGCACCCTACCACTATCTGATATTCTCCTGCAGCAAGTCTTCAGCTGCTGCACCCTGCAAGGCGCTCCATCAAAACACATACCAGCTGCAGACAGTCTGCTAGCTAGTCCATAGTGCAGGGGTGGGGAACCCTGGTCCTGGAGAGCCGTAGACCAGTCAGGTTTTCGGGATATCCCTAATGAATATTCATGAGACATATATGCATTAGAGATATCCTGCCAACCTGACTGGTTTGTAGCCCTCCAGGGATGGATTTGGAGACCCCTGCCTTACACCTCTGTTATTTATGATTGTGAGTGGGCAAGGTACAGATGTCCTAGACATCGAAAGGGTATATAGAATGTGTCACATTCCTCCTCGATTCTCACCACCACCAAAAAGTTGTCTAATAGACAATATTTTGGTGGTGGTGAGAAGGAATGTGACAAATTCTATCTAACCTTTTTGATGTCTTGGACATCTGCACCTTGCCTACTCACAATCGTAAATGACAGAGGTGTAAGGCAGGGGTCTCCAAATCCAGCCCTGGAGGGCTACAAACCAGTCAGGTTGGCAGGATATCTCTAATGCATATATGTCTCATGAATATTCATTAGGGATATCCCAAAAACCTGACTGGTCTACAGCTCTCCAGGACCAGGGTTCCCCACCCCTGCCATAGTGCATGTTCCTGGTAGAAATGTGTGAACCTAGAACTGAGATGTCAGCATACACAACAAGCAGCTAAGTCAGTGACTCGGCCCCAAAAGAAAACCCATAAATATCACATGAGAGAAATGCTATATAGCACTATGGGGATGCCTAGCCATGCTGTGGTCACTGCACAGTCAGGGTGAGAGTGATCTCCCAGCAGGACATGCTGTGGCCACCCTGTCTGAGCAGGTGGTGGCCGGGCACTACAATGTCCCAGCCAGTGCCCTATGCCCTGTGCAGATGCATCCTGACCAGGCCACCCTGTCCAGGCTATACCCATGGTACCTTGCTACTCATTATGCACATTGGCAGGCCAATACTGGCAACAATGTATGGCAGTGTGGGCTGTGGAGGGCATTTGCAGCCACCACACACTGGATAGACAGACACACACTCCCACACCTATGCCAGCATTGTGCTACTATAGAGGAGTTTAGCAGCCCTGGCCACCACACCAGTCCTGGGCACAGTGCAGGCATGGATATGGTATGCAATAATGTTGGGGGTCACTCCCCAGGGTGGTAAACACTGTCAGAGACCAGACCTGAAGCACACTCCACAGACATCAGAAAGTTTGCTATGATGGAGCTCAATCAGCAAACTGTGTTTAACGTAGGAATTGCTATCTGCCAGTAATCATAGCAAACTTTTGATAGCTGTGTACCGTATTCCCAGGTGTAGGGTGGCATTGCTAAGGTATGCAAGTGCTAGTATTGGGAGATGCACGCAGGGCCCAATGTCCTGCCTCTCCAGGAGGCATTGGCTAATGGAGCCTGTGGGTGTGGGTGTGTCTGCCCCTGTTGGCTGCTGCTTTACGGCAGAGGTTCGCAACTCCGGTCCTGGTGTGCCAAACACTGTCCGGGATTTCATGCTGTCCCTCATGAATATGCATGAGATACATCTGCATACCATGGGGGTGGTGCATAGATATGCAGCACAGGCATCTTTATTAGAGGCAGCATGGAACCTGAATGGTGTTTGGCCCTCCAGGACGGCATTTGGGAGACTCTGCTCTAGGTAATGCGCCTGCTTATGGTGTCTTTGCTCTGTAGGGTAAAATGTAGGTGTTTTGGGCATGTTTGCGTCATCTGCAATAAACGTTCTGTCTGTATTAGCATGTTGTAGTAGTGGGTAAAATACAGGGACTGGGTTGGCAGGCACCATAGCTGGGACTTGAACCTGTGACCTTCTGCTGCCAAACACACTGGTTGTGTGCACTGCACCACTGTGTTGCCACAGAGACAGCACATTCCCTGGTGATACCATGACTGTTTGTCTGGAAGGGCCTGCCTGTTGCAGTGCATGGCACCCACCTACACAGGGCTAGGCCATGGTCTGCTCTGGGCAGCTGCCACTGCCCCCCTCCACCACCAGTACCCCTCTGCCACCATGCTGACATGCCCTTCTGCTGGTGGTGCTGGTGGTGTGCAGTCTCAAGCCATCCAGTGTGCAGGTAGGTGGCTGCATATGGTGCATGTTCTGGGGTAGGGGTGCCTGCATAGGCGTCCACGCTTCCCCCCAACACTGCCTGCCAATGTTCTGTGCCCTTGGGGGTACCTGCTGGGTACTATCCCCTGTGACACTGTGATAAACACTCTCGTGCCCATGTTGGGCACTCATCAGTTGCTGTCTGGCTGCTGTTCAGTTTCAGCATTCCTAAGTGCCACCTAGGCATCTGCCTAGTCTGCACTGTGCCCCAGCTGCACCACAGCATGTGCCGCCTGCAGCCCTCTGTATCCCCTTTCCCAGCATCTGTCCAGTTGCCCATTCCGACATGCCCGCCCTGCTGTTGTGGAACATGCGCATGCCATAGGTAACCTGTCCAATGGAGAGGGAAACCCTGATCAGTGCTATTTCACTGCTATTTCACTGTGGGATCATTCACCTTGTATGGGGACGGAGCGTAGACCCTTCCAAAAATCATATTTATTTTTTGGGGCTTTCTTGGGAGTGTTTTTTGATGTTTTCTATTACTATTGCTATTGCCCAGCTTGATTATCATTTTTTTTTATTTTGTTGGGGTCATTTTCAATGTTTATTTGCACTTTTGTTCCGTGCACATGTATCACACTTATCACTTTTTTGTAGGTTTTCCTGGTTTTGCTGTACATTGCTGACAGAAATGGTTTCTTTTCCCTTTAAATCAGCTCTAACGCGAAGTTTTCACTTGTGTTAGTTTTGGCCTCGAATTTCACATCATTAGTGAGCGGGGAGCCTCTCCCCTCCCACTCTCCACCCATTGACCCCTTCTCTCCGCCCCTGGGGAGCCTTCCTCTACCCTCCGGGAGCCTTTCCACGCCTTCAGCGCTTGTTTGCGCCACTGCGCACGTGAGCACGCACTAAAGCGCATTTTTGCCCCATAAAGCGTCATTAGCGTGTGCTAAGGTACCTTAGCATGCGCTAATTGCACAGCACGCACGTTAAGAAGGTTTAGTAAACATACCCCTAAAAGTCAACAGTGGCGTACAGAGAACAAGTATCACATTACATGGAATGTAGGTAAATGAATTTAATTTTATGCATTCAACTTGATGTTTTATGTTCTTCTGACACCATTCTGCACATGTAACTTATAAACAAACTGAGCAACCTAGGGATGGGCCCTAAAGTTTCTTATTGGGTTTGAAATTGCTTGAGTGGGAGGCAACAAAGGGTACAGGTAAATGGAGGTCATTCTGAGGAAAAGGAGGTTACCAGTGGTGTACCGCAGGAATCTGTACTCTGGAATTTGTTACTGTAGGATGTAGTAAAGGCTGTTAGTGTAGCTGGGTTTAAAAAAGGTTTGACAAGTTCCTGGAGGAAAGGTCCATAAACCATTATTAAGAAAGGACCCAGGATAACAATGCTTGACCCAGTACAAGCATTGAGGAACCTGTGTCTTTTGGGGAAACTGTTAGGTACGTATGACCTAGATTGGCCACTGTTGGAAACAGGATACTGGGCTTGATGGACCTTGGTCTGACCCAGTATGGCACATCTTATGTTCTTATGTTCCAGAAGTAGCAGTCCCCTTTAGTAGTTCACTTCAGATGACTCTTTTCAGCAGAGATCCCTGGTAGCTCAGTGGAACCTGAACACCTCTCCCCCTGTGAAAAGCTCCCTGATAGCTTTGTGAACCCAACATCCCCCAGAAAAATATCCCATCCCCCAGAAAAATCTCTCTGGTATGCCAGATGTACCGCAGGAAGATGTATCCCAGTGGTCCCCATAAACTTGATATTAGTCAGGTAAAAGCTCCTTGTTGACCATTAGACCCAATAACTCCCTATCCTCCTGGATGGGAGGCAGGCATGATGCCCACTCAGTTTCTATCTTTGATACCACTATCTTGAAAAATGGCAGTTCTTGAACTCTACATTGGGATGAGCTGCTGGAGGACAGTCAGCCAAATAAGTGAAGTATTCCCTCATTTTATAGGCTGACCCCCTAGCTATGTATTCCAGTGTATTAGTAGGGATCAAACACTGCTGTTTTTCAAGATGGCTACAAGGAGATGAGAATGTGCTGGATTCCTCCCTAGGACCAGGTATTATTGTCTTCTGGCAAATTGCTTCCATCTGTGCCCTTCTCTTCTATTGCTAACTCTAAACTTCACTCCTTTCACTTTGCTGCTTCCTTTGCCTGGAACAAACTACCTGAGTTCGTACATCAGGCACCTTCTCTGACCCTTTTCAAATCCAGGCTGAAAACTCACCTCTTTGAGGCTGCTTTTGGAACTTGACTCACCTGGTCTTCTTTGTGTTTCTTTACCATTCTCCCTAGCTGTATCCCACGTCTACAGCTACTGTGTTGTCTGTCTTGACTAGATTGCATGCTCTGATGAGCAGGGATCATCTTTTACATGTGTCTGTGCAGCACTATATAAATGTTCAGTAGTAGTAGTAGTGGTCTATGAAGGGCGCTGCGGCAACAGAGGCTTTGTGGTCGAGAGGTCCCTTGATCTGAAGTTACTCCACCAGGAATGCCCTGATCCTTTTTGCTCAGTCTAAGGATATCCTCGCTCAAGATGCCCCGCCCAGATATGCTCTATACCCGATAGTCTCAGCCAGAGTCTTCTTTTTCTGCATCTTTTATTCCCAAAGCAGGAAATAGTGGCATGTTACACTTGTAGTGTACACTGTTTTCTCTATCAATGCACTTAGTAATGTCATGGCAATTTGCATTCATTAGCTTACTACACATTGAGTAAAAGTGTTTATCAACATGTGCAATAGGACACTGCAGGGGCATAATCTTGGGTGGGTCTAGAGTTGCCTACGCCCCTCTACTTTTGCATCAGACCCCTCCATTATCTTCTCCTGATTTGCTGCTGTGGCATGCATGCCTTGTTTTAACATATGCACCTCAGCGGCAGATCAGGAAAGGAAAGTCTGAGAGTTCCCACTGTGCCATGGAAAGGGTAAGTGCCAGGGGAGGGGGACTGGAATAACTATTGTCCCCCTTGTTAACCCTCTGACCCCCTAAAATAACTGGGTTCTAGCTACACTCCTGGAATACTGTGCGCTGAAGCTCTGAACGCTGTTTTAGCACATAGCTTATAACTTTGTCCTCTAGGTTCTCCAAACTATAACCATGTTTCTTGACTTTAGCATGGAAGTATGTCTTAGGAGCAAAGCATGTGACAGACAAAATCAATTATTGACTATAGAGAGAGCTGAAATTTAAAATCTCATTCTTCAGCTGGAAGCAACAATAGAGGAGTTGCATAGTAGTTAGAAGTGTGGGCTGAGAATCAGGATTCAAATCCCACTGACTTTCCTTGTGAAATACCTAAATGGCAACTTACCTCTTTACCTACTGCAGAAAAAGCCATGAACCAGGTAAGTGTTGTATGTTCAATATAATATTATTTTCTAAGTTGTGAATCAAACTCAGCCATTTTATTTAATTGAAAATTGTCTAATTTTTTCCTTAGTAGTGCTGCTTTAAATAGATTCATGCCAAATAGAAAATCTCATATCTGTTTTTAAAATGAACTCTAAGTGTGGTCTAATTTGCAGCATCGATTAAGCTACTGTTATTAGAGACTTCTGTCCTGTGCCAACTGAGCACAGTAGGCATGGAACCACAGAAGGAAATCATGATTCTTTGATGTAGCACCTGCAGGCTTTAATCCTCATTTTGCAAACAATTTTCTTGAGACTATCATCTCTTGCTTTTTGCTTCATTAAATTTTCCAGTACACAATAAAATCCAAGACTTTAAAGCAGCAGTGCTAAATAGATTCTTTAAAATACTGTATGTTGTGTGCTTTTGGTCTCATTCATTTGGTGTGGAGCCCGATTCTAAAAGGGGCATGTCCAGGCCATCCGGACGGCCCCAAGCAGGATGGGCCCATTAGGACCTGAAGCTGTATCGTGGGAGCAAGACGTTCCCGCGGCATACAGAATCAGGTACAAGGACAGCCTGGTGTGCCCCTGGATGCTTGCAGGGATGCCCTCCCACACACACACACAGATTGCCCTGGCTGCTGCGGTGCCAACCCTCTTCTTCCCCACTGTTCGACCCTTGGGGGGGGCTGTCCGGTCACAATCATCCAGTTTGTGCTGATTATTCCACCTTCGAGGTGGAATAATGAGCATGTTCCTCCTGACCCCAGAGAACGTACAGGGCTGTGACCGAAATTGCCTCTGTACATCCCCCTCCACGGCCCGCCCCGCTCCACCCAGACCCTGCCCCCTCCCTCCCCCCACCGGCTCTCCCCGTCTTGCTGTTCTGGCCATGCAGAGAGAGTCTGAAGGGGAATAGGGGCAGGGTGGCTTGGGGGGCTGCAGCATCGCAACTCAGAATCGAGCCCATAGATCTTTCAAAACATCTTTAGGCCAATATTCAAAGGATTTGTAATCCTAACTTTGAGACTTATGCTCCTGAATAGGTCTCTTTGAAAATTTACTAGGGCTGAAGGCCTAAATTTATACTCGTAGGGACTAATTTTCTTATCTCGATATAAGCATTGAGAGGGATATTCAGCAGCACTATTTGGATAATGCCACTGAATATCTCCATATCTGGTTAGTGCAGGGGCTGTCCATAGAAGGAGCAAAGGTGGTACACTTATCTAGATAGTGGTGATTTTCAGTTGTTACAGTTGTGGTCAGTCCCTTACTATAATGTCCAATATCTCCTAAAAAACAGTGGCCAAGGATATCAGAAAAAAACAATCGTGAGTTGAGCGATAAAAGCTGGAGTGTTGGCGCTCTCATTTAACCAGCAGTTGAGATGTGGGGGATGACCCCGATTCTTTTTCCGTGATTGGCAACCTTTCCAGCGATTCGCTTTATATAGAAGAAATCTTCCTGGCCAGCTAAGTGACTTTTCTTTGATTTATATAAAAATATTTAAAGCCTGAAAGAGAATTTTACCGATGTGTACTAAGGGGTTAATGTCTCCTTAGCACTTGTTGGGGTTGTGTCCCTATTTAAAGAAAAAAAGGAACATCACACTGCGAGAAGGAAAAAAAATTCTTCAAGGTGTAAGTTCCAATTGCAACAGCATATAGATACTTCAGCTCCTCTCGATCCCTGCCAACACGGATTCCGAGAATCACATGGCATAGAGACCCTTCTCACACTACTCATCAACACCTTATCAAGAGGGATTGACAAAATTGAAAATGGGTTCATCCTCATCTTCCTTGACATCTCAGCAGCGTTCGACTCGGTTAACCATGTACAACTTCTTCACCGTCTTAAAGAAAAGGGAGTCCAGGGATCAGCTTGGGAATGGTGTAGATCCTACCTAAACAACCGCTGGCAACAGGTGCGGATAGGATCTTCAACCTCCGATCCTTTCCAGCAACAACAGGGTGTACCCCAGGGATCCTCTTTATCAGCTCTTCTATTTAACATATATATCCAACCAATCTGTGAAATCATCAAAACATTTAACGCCTCCAGCTTGATCTACGCAGATGACGTACTAATATTCACGCCAATAAAAATTAATGCCCCTGACTTCTCCCCAATTATCGCCTGCTTCAACGCGATTACAGATTGGCTCCTATCCCAGAACCTGCGAATAAACTTCAAGAAAACGGAAGTCCTATTCGTAACCAGGAATAAGAAATTCTCCCCCCCCCCCGCAACTTTGAAGGTGAGAGATGCGGAACTACCATGTAAATCATCAATTCGCTACCTGGGAGTAACCATCGACCAAGAACTGACCTTCAAAGATCACATAAAGCAGACCGTTAAATCCATTTACTACAAATTAAGAACGCTGAAACCCTTAAGACCACTACTCGCCTCCAATGACTTCCGAACAGTCTTCCAAGCCCTTATAACACCTCATTTTGACTATGCTAATATCATCCTGCATGGTCTACCCAAGAGCACCCTCAACCCACTCCAATTGGCGATGAACTCAGCAGCCCGCATCCTCTGCGGTACTTCCAGTAGAGACCACATCACCCCCATACTAACAGAGCTTCACTGGTTACCCCTACAAGCCAGGATAACTTACAAAGCACTTCTGCTATCCTTTAAAGCAATTAATCAAATAGCCCCACCTTCCCTCTCATCACTTATTATCAACACCCCCACGAACAGACTGAGAAGATCCGCAGCCGCCAATACTCTTGTCGTACCAAAGGAGTACACTAATTGTAACCAAACAACCAGAGACAGGGCCTTCACCTTATTCGCTCCAACTTGCTGGAATAATCTCCCTCCTCATATCCGATCAATAAAAGACCTCTCTCAATTTAGAAAGGCCCTCAAACACTACCTATTCTGTCATCATCTTTTAGGCCCTAACCCTACACCTCCTCCCCCCATCTCACAAATCACTCACACAGCCTCTGACATTCCAACAACATAGTCATAACAGAACACGACCTAGACGCTCTGCACACCCAAAGTTACGACCCAATTTAACTGTAAATTTCCAGAGGTAATATATCTTTCTGTATATAGCTTGTATATAGTTTACCATGTTGTCTCCAAGTTACTGACCCTGTTATAATGTAAGCAAAAGACCCTGTTATAATGTAAGCAAAGGACTGTTCTAATGCGAAATTTGTTATCTGTAAACCGCGCTGATACCAAAGAGCGCGGTATATAAAAACTGTAAAATAAATAAATAAATATTAGATTTGGGTTTCTCTTATTGGTTATTAGAACATGATTATTGTCACCCTTACAAACAATTCAAATCAGTCTTTAACAGAAGGACCACATTCCCATTGCAGTAAAATTAGATTCACTTGTGATCATTTGTCAGTACTCACGTGACTTGAATCAACCAATGAATCAGGGCTCTAATGTTTAATATAGTCACATTCACTCCCTGTTCCATTTTCACAATAGCGAAGAAAAGAGAGCTGCCTGAGACTGACAGAAAAGCCCTTATCACCAAACATCAAACTTCAAAGGGAAACAAGGCCATCTCCAAAGACCTTGGAATTCCTGTGTCTACAGTTTGCAATGTTCTTAAGAAGTTTTTTGCTCATGGAACTGTCAAAAACCTCCCAGGATGTGATGGGAAGAAGAAAAGTAATCAAAGAAATCTTCAAAGGTTAGTGCAAACTGTTGGTAAAATACCACATACAATATCTTCAGAGTTTAAGGCAGACCTGGAGCAATCTGGAGAAATGGTTTCAATCCGCACCATTCCCCACACATTAAACAAAGAAACACTTTATGACGAAGGCTAAGGAGGATCCCACTGCTCAAAGATAGACATAAAAAGGCACACCTGATATTTGCCCAAACCCACCTTGAGAAACTACAGTCCTTCTGAGAAAATATTCTGTGGACAAATGAAGCCAAATTGAGCTCTTTGGCAATGCAGACCAGCAATATATTTACAGGGGAAGAAATAAAGCTTATAAGGGAAAAAAAACACCCTTCCTACAGTTAAATATGGTGGAGATTCGATAATGTTGTGGAACGCATCAAAGGAATCATGAAGTCAGAGGATTACCAAGGCAATTTGGAGTTTCAGAAAGCTAGGTCTGGTTCAAAGGTCATGGGTCCTCCAGCAGGACAATGACTCAAATCATGCATCGAAAAGTACAAAAGAATGGTTAAAAAGGTAGAAATGGATTGTTTTAAACTGGCTAACAATGAGTCCTAATCTCAATCCAATCGAGAATCTTTGGAAAGAGCTGAAATCTGCCAAGGATAAAAGGAATCCTGGAAACATTCATAAGCTGGAACAAATCACAATTGAAGAGTTGGAGAGACTACTTACAGACAGATGTGCAAAACTTATAGATGGCTAATAGAAATTTTTGGAGACTGTCATCACTGCCAAGGGTTGTGCTACCAAATATTAGTGAAGGGTGCTATTAATCCTGTCCAGGTCATATTTTTTTTTTCTCAGAAATTACTACGTCTAATTTGCACAGACATCTTTTTTTTATTGTATACCTTTGAACATACTTTTAAAATATTATGATGATATACAGTTGGAAGATTGCCAATTATTTCTAAAGATACTGCACACAATATACTTAAATTGCAAGGATGCCAATAACACTGACCACAGCTGCATATGGCTAAGTTATATGGATAGCTTAAGCCATGTAAAGAGCCGATCTAATTTGTTATTCAAATAACATATCCGGATAAGATTTGAAAAGCACCACTATCTGGATAAATGTGACTATTATCTGGATAGTGGATGCACAGTATGGATATTCAGCAGTTGGGGTATGCAGGCAAAATATATATATGTATATATATATATAGAGAGAGAGAGAGAGAGAGAGAGAGAGAGAGAGAGAGAGATTTAGGGGTATGTTTACTAAACCGCGCAATTGTGCGGGGCGCACTTGAGCGTGCGAAAATGATGCACTTAAGTGCTCTTAAGTGCCCCGCACGAGTGCGCATCACACTAACGGGCCCCGCACACGTGCGACGAACACGCGCACGTGTGCGGTGCGGTACTGTGCGATAGAGGCGGCGAAAGGCGAAAGGAGGGCGGAGGAAGGCCCCCGAGGGGCGGAGAGACGGGGTCAATGGGTGGAAAGTGGGAGGGGAGAGGCTCCCCGCACAGGAGCGGGGCCGAATTTACAAGTAAAAACTGCATTTAGACTGCATTTAAAGGGAAGAGAAACCATTTCCGTCAGCAATGTACAGCAAAACCGGGGAAACCTAAAATACGTGAGCAGTGTGATACATGTGCACAGAACAAAATGTCAAATAAACAATGGAAATGACCACAAAAAAACCTTTAAAAATTATAATACAGCTGTGCAACATTGATATCAATGGCCAACAATAAAAAACACTCCCAGTAAAGCTCCAAAAAAAAGGAATGATCTATGGAAGGGTCTACGGAGCGTAGACCCTTCCAAAAATCATTTCTTTTTTTGGAGCTTACCTGGGAGTGTTTTTAATGTTGCCCATTGATATTACTGGTGCCCAGCTTGGTTATGTTTGTTTTCCCCTTTTTTCGAGGTCATTTCTGAGGTTTATTTGCCCTTTTGTCACCATACAAGGTGAATGAGTCCACAGTAAATTTGTGCAGAGGTTTTCTGAGCCGTTCGGTCAGGTTATCTATCCCCAGGGACTGCACTGTCTCTGTGGCCACAGTGTGGTGTAGCAGACACAGCCAGTGCTTGTAAGACCAGAGGGTCACAGGTTCAAATCCCAACTAGGGCTCATGACAACCCAGTTCTCTCAGTTTTACCCACCACAAAACAGTGATAGTCAGGACACCCCTGTATTGCAGAGCACATAAGCATGGTGCAAACACCCATATTTTACCCTACACCGCACCCAAACCATACCAATGACCATTACCTACAGCCAATTCCCCCAAATACAATCCTGGAGTGCCACAACTCAATCCGGTCACATGCTTTTTCCAAGATAAGAACATGTCAGCATGTTGGCGGAAGGGTACAGGTGGCGGAGGGAACTCTGGCTGCAAGCCACAGCACACAGTGGCCTAGGTCTGTGCAGGCTGGCACGGTCCACCGCAACAGACAGGCTCTGTCACATGTACAGTCATGGCCTCCCCAGGGAATGCAGCACACCTGTGGCAACACAGTGGTGCAGTGCACACAGACAGTGTGTGCAAGAACAGAAGGGCACAGGTTCAAAGCCCAGCTGGGGCTACTGCCAAACCTGTCCACACATTTTTCCCACAACTAAACCGTTTTAGTAAGGACAAAACTGTATAGCTGAGAACATATGCATTGTTAATACGCCTATATTTTGCCACACCAATCACAGACACCATAAACAGGCGCATTACCTAGAGCAGAGTCTCCCAAATGCAGTCCTGGAGGGCCCCACACCATTCAGGTCCCATGCTGCCTCTAATAATGATACCTGTGCTGCATATCTATGCACCACCCCCATGGTATGCAGATGTAGCTCATGCATATTTATGAGGGACAGCATAAAAACCCGAACAGTGTTTGGAACACCAGGACTGGATTCGGGAAACCCTGCCGTAAAGCAGCAGCCAACAGGGCCAGACACACCCACACACACCCCCACAGGCCGCATTGGCCAATGCCTCCTGGAGAGGCAGGACATTGGGCCCTGCCTGTATCTCCCAATACTAGCAGTTGCAAACCTTAGCAATGCCACCCTACACCTGGGTATACGGTACACAGCTATCAAACGCTTCCTATGATAACTCCCATATATCAATTCCTACGTTAAGCACATTTTGGTCATTGAGCTCCACCATAACAATCATTCTGATGTTTGCGGTGTGTGCTGCAGGTCTGGTCCCTGACAGTGTCTACCACCCTGGGGGGTGACCCCCAACAGTATTGAGTACCATATCCATGCCTGTACTGTGCCCAGGACTGGTGTGGTGGTTATGGCTGCTGACCTCATCTATAATAGCACAATGCTGGCATAGGTGTGGGGGTGGCTGTCTGTCTATCCAGTGTGTGGTGGCTGCAAACACCTTCCACAGCCCACACTGCCAGCAATGTTGCCAGTATTGGGCTACCAATGTGCATAATGAGGAGCAAGGTACCATGGGTATAGGCCAGACTGGGTGGCCTGGCCAGGGTGCATCTGCATAGTGCATAGGGCACTGACCGGGACATTGTAGTGCCCGGCCACCACCTACACAGACAGGGTGACCTCAGTATGTCCAGCTGAGAGATCACTCTCACCCTGACTGTGCAGTGACCACAGCATGGCTAGGCACCCCCAAAGTGCTATATAGTATTTCTCTTGTGTGATAGATGTGGGTTTCCTTTTGGAGCCCAGTCACTGATTTATCTGCTTGCTGTGTATGCTGATATCCCAGTTCTGGGTGCATGCATCTCCACTGGGAACATGCACTGTGGACTAACTAGCACACTGTTTGCAGTTGGTATGTGTTGTGATGGAGCAGCTTGCAGAGTGCAGTGGGTGATGGTGGTGGGGTGCAGCTTACCATATCCAGGCATAATATCTGTCTGCTTTTGTGTTATGGATGTGTATAGAGCTGCATTGACTGCCCTGTGGGGTGTCTGCTCCATAACAGGACTGGGGTTGATGGACCTCTCTACTGCCAACTTTGCAGGGAGGTAGAGTGTGGATCTCTTGATGGGGGACCCTGTTTGCCGCCCTGGGGTGGGGGTGGTGCATGGCCTCCATGGGGGTTGCACCTGACTGAAACAGACAGAGATATCCAAGTTGTTTGTGAAGAAACTATCTATCTCACACATTAACACTGCTTTGGACCTCCAGCATGGCCTCATTCAGCCATGGAAGGTGTTGTGGTCCTGGTCCTGGGTGCCTCATTGCACCCTCAGGGTGAGCACAGTACCCGCACAATGTGACGGTGTGTAGCTTCTCTGTGCCAGTAAAACACACGGTCAGTACCCCCTACCAGGCCGAGGTGCTGTGTGGGTGCACATGGTCACTTCCCCCTACCAGGCCGAGGTGCTGTGGGGGTGCATTGCCCATCTTGTGTTTATCTGTGGACAGCTGATTTGCATGTGCAGTGTATCATGGGTATGGGTGGGCTAACCCTATCCTGGTGACCACAGCAGACTGTCTGTGTGGTGACGTGCAGGCTCTCTGCAGCCAGCCAGGGGCTTGCTAGCAGCTATGGAGCTGTAGCCCACTGGTTACTTCACTGCCTGTGAAGCCAGAGGTCATGGGTTCAAACCCACAGTGGGGTTATTTAATAGGGTTGTCCAATGCATTATCTTTTTTTAATGTACATATTTTGATGCCAGCAAAAACACCCTCAGCATACTGTACCCATAAGGTGCCTCTGAGGGTGCTTTATAGGGCGCCCTATAGGGCACCGTATGGTTCCCGTCCATATAAGGTGCACTATACATTATCCTGTGATGTAACTTATAGGGTTCCCTATAGGGGGACATTTTAGGGTGCTGTGGCGGATAGTGCAATTTATAATGTGCCCTATGGAGTGCCTTATAGGGTGCCTTATACGGCACCTTCAATTACGGCACGTGAGGGCGTGTTTGCTGGCAGCAATTAATAACATAAAAATAAAGTGCTGCAGGAGAAAATATGTACAATGCAAAGCTGCTGCCACAGCCAGCCTTACGTATTAGGCACACTGGGGAGCAAACTCATGACCCCTGTATCAGCAGTCAGTGCCTTAACCATTGTACTCCACTGCTGCTCTTCCTTGCCTGTCAGTGCACCTACTTATGCTTTTCATTCCTTAAACTGCACAGTGCTGCCATAAAAAACAGTACTCTGACCTTGCGGTACCTCATACGGCAACCTCTAAAGCGCCCTATAAGCAACATTCTAGGGTGCCTTGGCTGACAGTGCACTTTAAAATGTGCCTTATAGGGCGCCTTATGTTAATACGCTTTGAGAGTGCGTTTGCTAGTAGTGATAATTAAAATATACATAAAATGACTCCAAAAGCAATCTTCCCCATAATATGTAATGCCTCAGCCAGTCTTGTTCTTTGGGCACTGTGGGGGATTGAACCCTTGATCTTTGCACCATTGGTCAGTGTCTTACCCATTGTGCTGTGGTTTTGTTCCTGTACTTGTGCATTAGTGCTCCGCCTTATGCAGCACAATATTAGACTAGCTCCTAAAGTAATGCCTCAGCCAGCCATCTACATTGAGCACTGTGGGGATTGAACCCCTGATCCCTATACCATTGGTCAGTGTCTTAACCATTGTGCTGTGGCTTTGTTCTTCTGTGTGCACATCAACGCGCCACTTATGCCGCCCAGTATTAACATGCCTCCGAAAACATCAGCGTGCTGCCTTATGCCGCCCATTATTTAAATACCTCATAAATTAAAGCCTCAGCCAGTTGTTTTCATTGGACACTGTGGGGGATTGAACCCCTGCTTCCTGCACCATTGGTAAGTGCCTTGACCATTGGGCTGTGGCTTTGCTTTTCTGTGTGCACATCAGCGCGCCACTTATGCCTCCCATGCAGCTATCTCATGCTCTAATGTGCGGGGCGCACATGGGCGCTGCGCACCTTAGCGCATATGTAAATTTCGGAATTTCTTTTTCAGTCAGACACGCCCACTCCTTATATTGCACCCGCACACTACCGCGGCCCGCACATTAGCGGTGTTTTAGTAAACATGCCCCTTTGTCAACATGAGGAGGGAGGAGTTGCCAAGTGGTTGGACCAAGTTACCTTGGGCCAGGGGTTCAAATTCTATTAGAGTACAGCAACCTTGGGCCAGAAGGACTGGGGTTTCTAGTCCCATAGGTGCTCCTTGTGACCTTGGGCAAGCCACTTAACACTCTGTTGCCTCAGGTACAAAAAGAAAAACGGATTGTGAGCCTTTCAGGAACAAGGGAAATATGTATACAGTAGCTGAATGTATGCTGCTTTGACTGATAGAAAATCAGCATATTAAGCCTAGTTAAATACAATAAACTACACATGAATAGCAGGTAGGAAGCAAAGTAAATCAGTAAAAAAGAATATCTGAAGCTGAAAAGATATGTGAATGTATACACAAATGTCGTAAATAGCAGGGTTGTAGTCACAATGAACTAAGTTTAGATCCTATTTATCAAACACTGTATATTAGTTATTAGGATGTTTTCTCAACAGGATTGTTAAGGGTTAATAGCAAATCTTTTTTAAACCCAGCTATACTAATAGCTTTTACTACATCCTCTGGTAACAAATTCCCAGTGTAGAACCATAGCTGGGTATTCTGTTACCATGGGATTTCTGTTTAAAATGTGTAGTAATCAGGCTTGTTCAGCTTTTCTAATAAATTTACTGATGTTCCAGGGTACACTGCAACATCTACAGTGCAGACTTCTCCTTATAGTGCCCTTGGGTGAGTTTTGGAAGCTAGTGCTGGCATGGTAGATTTTCTCTTGACTTCAGAGGGTTTGTATTTCTTTTACTGCGATCTTTGTTTTGTATGGTTAGTTGTATGGGGAAGTGGCATAGCTCTGCTCCGCACAGATCGTTGGGAAAGGGGTGGGTCTGTGGATGCAGAATATATATATTTGTATTTAATACCATATGGGAGAGCATATGTGCATTTGAGGTCTGGAGGTCTGAGGAGGGGACTATAGCAGAATGGTTGTGGAAGAATGCAGCCTCCTGTACTCTCCTCTCCCCATTAGATATGGCCTGCACCTTCTCTACAGTTATTTGTTGGGGGTGGGACAGGGCAGGGGGTGGAGCAGAAGGTGGGAGGGGAAGAGACATGAGTAGCCGCAGGTGGTAGGCTTTTCTCTTTCGAAACGTTGGCAACCCTGGGTATACATGCAAAACAGGACATGCTTGCCACAGCTGCAAATCAGGGAAAGCCATGGGATGGGCCTGATGTGAAAGTGGAGGGGCCTGGGCTCCTCCGACCCACCCATACCTAAGCTCCTCTTTAGCAGAGATATGGAAATGTTCATCCTCAGACTCATAGCAGATTCCCCACCCGCTTAAACTGTGGTATATTTGCTGTGTTTGTTCATGTTTTTAGGCTCGATTTCCTGGTGAAGCTGCAAAAAATTCAGTATGAGTTCATTGAAATTCACTGTGGATTAAATGATCCTCGTCACATTCTCAATGGCAGTTTGGCAAATTCAGAGAAATCTTCAGTGAATCTAGTGGTTTGTCGCAATCTTGTATGAAGATCAGTCAGAAAAGTCCCCCTCTCCAAAGTTGTCAAACTTGCAAAATTTCCTACATTTTTGTCAAATTGCCTGCAAACTTTCCATGGCAATTTGGAATATTTCTAGATGTTAGCACCATATTCAAGGACAGCTTATTAAAATCTTTTTGTGCTAATATACAGTATGTCATAAAGAAGACCATTGTGAGATGAAAAATATGTTGAAAAAAATCCTAATAGCTAATATACAGTGTCTGATAATTAGGATCTAAACCTAGTCAGCTCATTCCTAATGAATTTATGTCTGATAAAAATGCAAATCATTCATGACAGACCAAGAGCCCAGTGCCAGTTTAATTGAATTGTGAAGCTCGGACTTAGACTGATATGGAAATTTCATAAGGATTTCACTTACTAGGTAATTCATTCAAAAGCACTAACAATAAAGTACCTTTAGAATAACCTACAAGGATTTGGTATAGGAAATATTAAATTTAAAAAGGATCATGCTTCCACTGGCCAAATCAAAAACTAGATGTAGCCTTGTTATGAATCACTCTAATGCAGTGATTCTCAACCCTGTCCTGGTTTACTCCCCCACGTTTTTAGTATATTCACAATGGATATGTGTGAGAGACATTTGCTTGCAATGGAAGCAGCACATGCAGCCCTGATAACCAGCTAAAATGATTTGAACATCAGCCCCAATGTTTCTACTTCTGCTGTCAGTACTTCAAATCTGAAATCTTATACTATAGATTTAAAGGAGCCAAGGTAGATTGGAATGAACTCTCTGTTTTCTCCAGTTTGAAAAACAAAACAAAAGGATTTGCATGTGTGCATATCTTTGTGGATTCTGTATAGTTAGCATGTTACAAATTTCATTGAAAAGGCAATACGCTCTTTTATGCAGTAATATTAATATATGAAGGAAGATTTTAAAGATGACATGGAAATGGGAATCCCATATCTAGGTCAGGATGTGGAGAATTTCCACAGTGTTTTCAAGAGGCGCTGCCAAATGTAGAGCCTCTTACAAAATTGGCGCAGTACTGCAGATCGATCTCTGTCCAGTAGGTAACAATGATTTTATAAAGCTACAGGTGGGGAAAGAATGTGCAAATACCTCCCTCACAAATGCATAGTAGCAGCTTTTTAAAATAGCTGCTCCTGCTGAGTATGAACGACCTGAGCGAGCAATACCACTTCCCCTGATCATCCTTTCCAAACTTGATCCCTCATCACCACCCTGACCTTGATCCTTTCCCCAATGACCTGCTAATCCATCTGATTCCCTCCCCATCCCCCATGGCGGGTAATTCTTCCAACAGATCCAATACCCCCTACCTCCTCTCAAAGCTTTTGTTCTCCCCTTAAGCAAAACTCGGCATAAAGACCTGAGCTCCACAACAACAATGATCCCCCCTAAGTCCCCCCAGCAGACCAGCCTATACCCCACCTGATCACTATTCTGAGTTTTAACAGGGGTCCCTGGTGTCTAGTGGGAGCAGGAGTTATCCCTTGTGGCTTCTGCTCTTATGCTACTAGATTCCAAAATTGTACTATGGCCTCTAATAACAACCACATGGTACTACCACAGTACCATGAGATTACTACTAGGAACTATCATTATTTTGGAACCAGTGCCCTAACAGCAGGAGTGACTGGAGATTACTTATGCTCCCATTAGACAGCAGGAATGCTCTCTGGTAAGGCTATGGATAGGGGATCCCTGGTGGGCCCTGGGGAAAGGGTCAATTGTGCCAGGGGTGTAATGTGGAAGAAATTTATTCAGAGGGGATTTGCTTATGGAGGAATCAAATTATTTGGGAGGTAGGGGGATCATATGGTTTGGGCCGATTGCCTGTGTAGGGATTGGGGAAGGGATCAGATGGCTTAGCAGGATTGAGGTCAGGAGGGTAATCAGGGGATTGAAGTGAGGTGGGTGATCAGAGGAAGACATCTGCATTGACCTGCCTCTTCTAGCTGATGTCTATAATTTGTTTTGTACATGTAGATTCCCCTTTTAAAATAGGGAAGCCACATCTATATTGTAGGCCAATCCAAACCATAACCTCTCCCTGTCCACACCATGACCCAGGAATTGTAAATATTGGATGATTTGCATGCATTTTCATACTTTGCTTCTCATTCTTATCTAACACATATTGGGGCATGTTTACTAAAGCATAGTAGCTGGGAGCATGGAGATAAATTTAGGAATAATGCACATTCTGTCCATGCAGTAGCCAGGAACGCAAGGGCTTGGGGGCCTTAAGCAACAATGACCCATCTGCAAGTACTGAGCAAAAAGGCAGAGTTAGGAAGGATCTGGGGCAGAAAATGGGCATGATTAGCCACGTTCAGCAGAACTACCATGCTAGTGGTGCTTGATCACAAAAGACACCACTAGCATGGGCACAGATAACACCAGTCTCCGACCAGGCACTAGCTGCACCTGCCATACTGGCATACAACAAATGTGTGTTACAGGAGAGATTCCCATAAAGTTAACAGCCTAGAGTCATCCGACAATCATTGCAGGCACTGTCAGTAGGCAAAGCAGGCAATCACCTAGGGCAGCATCATCTGAGGGGCAGCAAAGTGCAGCAGCCATGTCAGCAAAACAATAGATCCTGACAGCCACAAAACCTAGAGCTATCAATATATAGTTGTATTTGCTGGGAGAGTGGACACACATATATATACAAAACAGCTTTAGCCTTGAAAGTATGATGTCCAAATATGCATATGTATTTGATAACTGTGGGAGGGCTGTTGCTGTGATGAGATGGGGAAGGGTTATAAAGCTGAAGCTTCACCTAGGGTGCCCGATACCCCTACACTGGTCCCACATACAACAGATGCAGTGCTACACACAAGGACCTAGCCATCATGGCATCATCTGCAGCAGGGCAGCTGATTGCTTAAGCCTGAGTGGCAAACAGCAGGGAGAGGGGTTGATGGCAGAGAACACCATCCATATGTCCCCAATATCTGTGTGGTCTCTGTGTTGGACCAGCATATCCCCACATCAGTCACCTAAAACAACTACTGCAGCAGTGGGGGATAGAGTGCATTACCCTCTACTACGCTAAAGAATGCATGTGGGTAGGCAGGCCAACCCTTCCACATGAACACTGGTGTCAATGGGAGAGAGCATGTTCAACACATACACCTGTCTTTCTCGAGTTGCATTATGGTTAACCACCAACCATCTTCAGCTAATCCCCTCAAAGACAATTGCTACCTGGATTACCGGCCCTACCTCCCCTCCCCTCTGTGTCTCAATTCGTAATGGAACCCCAGTCCATCTCACGTCTTCTTTCCGCTACCTTGAAGTAATTTTGACAGCTCACTCTTTTTCCATGATTTATTTATTTATTTAAAAGGATTTCTATACTGCTTTATCCTTAAATCAAAGTGGTTTACAGTAAAACAAAGGTGTTACACTAAACGAGGGTGAGAAGGCATGTAGGGGAATATTGCAAAGAAGCTCTATGCATTGTAGATATATAGGATTATTACAATATAACTATATACAAATATAAATTGTGCTAAAAACAGATAGGTTGTTGAGCTCTACGGGAGAGAAACCAAGGGACTAGGTACATCTTACATTATAACAACAGTGGAACATTAAGCGAGGGAAGGGAAGTCATACACGGGGATATTGGAATGAAGTTATGGGAGGGAGGAGTGGTCTAGTGGTTAGGACAAGGTACTTCAGGCCAGAGGGCTGGGGGTTCAAGTCCCACTTGGGGACAACAATCTCAGGCCAGAAGGACTGGGATTTCTAGTCCTATAGGCACTCCTTGTGGTCTTGGGAAGCCACTTAACCCTCCACTGCCCATGTTCCCTGTAAGTATTATCATATGTGTCTCATATCCCCTCATGTTAAATGTATCCCCCAATTGACTGCTTTGACCCGGTGAAAAGCAGGATATAAATACAGCTAAATAAATATACAATGTAGACATATGGGGATTATTGCAATGCAACTATATACAAAAACAAAAACTGCACTATATACAGGGTGGTTGCTGAGTTAAGCTAGGAGACAAATCTGGGGTACTAGGTATGACTAGTGGTATAGGAGGTGGGGGGAGGAAGGGCAGGATATAGGGCAGGTTCCCATGGGAGGGATGATAGGCTGGTGGGGAGTGGATGAGATGTAGCCTTTGTGAAACAATTGACTGATCATATCACTCAGTTTTCACAACATTCTCTTTTCTTTCTCCGCCGTATCCGTGCTGTCTGTCCACTGCTGTCTACCGACCCCTTAACCACTCTTGTTGTCTCTCTTGTTCTGCTGGAATAGACTATTGCAAAGCTGTGCGAGCCAGTCTTCCCAATCCTCTTTGAAGCATCTCCAACTCATAAAACATACTGCAACCTGACTAATCTACAATTCATCTAGATTTGATCACGTCACACTGCTCTTCGTTTGCCTTCATTGGCTCCCTGTATCATCCCACTTTCAGTTCAAGATACTCATTCAGGTCCATAAAACGCTTCACAACAATTTCCCAGACTACTTAGCTTCTTTCATTTTACATGCTCCTCAGTGTTCCCTCTTCTCCATCCACTTGAATCGCCTTTTCCTACCCCCTACAATGATGGGTGGACAGAGGAGTGGTGGTGCCATGCAGATCAGGCACAGGCGAGGCAAGCATGAAGAGACGCAATACAGGAAAGGGTATGACATGGGGTGGCAGCCTGCACTGGCAGACAGGACTCTACACAGCTGACAGACGCAGATAGACAGACCGAGGGAATGTTGGCAATTGTGGCGAGGGTATTATGGGCTGGAAGCACAGATCTGCAAAAATATGACCTCTACAGGCATGCACACTATATGAGTAGGACAGGCATGAGAGGGGGGAACAATGAGGAACTGAACCCATGAACACTGCCAAGAATGGCATTATATTAACCAGTAGGCTATACCTCCATGGTGTATGTCACAGCAATGTCTTGGTACAGAAGGATTGCAGGTCACCGCACACTTTGTCTGCTCTGAGTGCCAGGATAGGGTAACCCCACCAGTACCCATGATGCAATGCACATGCTGAATAGCTGTCTACAGCTGATCACCAAATGGGGTCTGCACCTCTCTGGTCCCCCAGCTTGGAAAGATGAACTGACAGTGCATAATACTGGCACAGAGTAGCTACAGACCATGCCATTGTGCAGGTTCTGTGTTCACCCTGAGCAATAGGATGGGTGCCCAGCACTAGGTCCGCAGTACATGTGCTACTAGAGATAGGTCCTGCTGTACATCCCCATCACTACCAGTGTGTGACAGGTGTTCTGTTCAGTGCAGCCAAAGGTAATTTGGTGGCTGTCACTATCCTGCAGTCACATGTGGCCTTGTGGGACCAGACACCAGCCAGATTAGCGTGTACACCATGTGAGGGTCTGGCTGACATGGGCAGCTGTTATCAGGGCAGAGGCGTTCCTAGAATTGCAGTAAGTGCCTGTAGCAGTGCCTGTATAGGTCACAGGGGTATACACTACATACCCCAAAGGGCCCATATTGCTCTTTTGTAGGTAAAGAACAGTACCCCTGCCCAAGGGAAGCAACCTTCATCCTGTTTGTACAAGACAGCCCTCCAGGATTGGTGGGCCAGAGCCATACCTAGCAGTGGTAGACCAGCGCTAATGTGGGCCTCCCACCACTGTCTGCCAGTCACCAGCAGACAGCACAGTCAGACTGTACCTTAAAGGTGTTCCGACCATGCACAGTCTAACTGCAGACAGCCCACCAGGAGCTAAGTGCAGCAAGCAGGTATCTCAGTGATTGAGACCCCAGCACTGGGGAACACAAATATATCACCAGAAACAAATAGTGTAGAGCGCTATGTGGGAACCTAGACCTGCCATGGTCACTGCTCGTTCAGGGTGAGTGCCCTCCCAGCATGCCATGCTGTGGCCACCCTGTCCATGCAGGTGGTGGTCAGGCACTACAGTGTCCTAGCCATTGCCCCACACCCTGTAAAGATGCATCCTGGCCAATCTGCCCTGTCCGGGCCATACCCAGAATAACTTGCTCCTCATTATGCATCTAATCAGGCTAACGCTGGTAACAGTGGGACATTTTGGGCCCAGTGAAGTGTGGGCAGCCACAGAACAATGGATAGACATACACACACGCTCAATCCTTTTGCAGCATTATACAAAGATAGGGGTGGTTGGCAGCCCTGCCCGCCACACTAGTCCTGAGCACAGTGCCGACATTGCTAAACTGTGCATGGGGTAGTAGTAGTGCTCTGGTGATAACATCATCCCAATGCTGGGGCCAGCAGCCTGCTGCTGCATGCATCATTGGATTGTGGAGCCGGTGTGAGTGGGTGCTTGCACCCCTGTTCGCCGCTGCTTTGGGCTTTGCACATGTTGCTGTTGTATCTGTATTGTAGGGTAACATATAGGGACATGCTCTGCAGGAACCACAGCTGGGACTTGCACCTGTGACCCTCTGCTCTTGGACACACTGGCTGGGTGTACTGCACCACACTGTTGCCACAGATGCATGGTAGTCCCTGGGGCTAACTGCACTTTTCCTCAGCCAGACCTTTTATGTTGCACTGCACAACACGTACTGATGCAGAGCATGGCCTAGGTTCACTGCAGGGAGGTGGCACTGCCCCCTTCAGTACAGGCACACACACCCCTGCCAAGCTGACGTGGACATTTGCTGTAGGTGCTGGTAGTGCACAGTCCCAAGCCATCCACTGTGTAGATAGGCGCCCACCTAGAGAGCGGGTTCCGGGGTGGGGGGGGCATACGTGGACATCCTCACATCCCCCCATGACTGCCTACTACTATTATGTCCCCTCCACATGGGGGCGGGATGGCTGGGGGGATGTCAGGTCTGTGCCCTAGTGACTATTGGCTAGGGTGGACCAGGTAGATATTGGTGGATTGTGTTTGGCCTTGGTTAACTGCTGTCTTGCTGATTTCTGGTGTCTATGTTCCTATGTGCCACCTAGGCGCCCGCCTGGTCCACCCTGTGCCCCATCTGCCCATGCTACATGTCCTGCCTGCGGCCCCCTATGTCCAATTTGCACCATCGCCATAGCGGCCATACATACTTTGGCACTATGGTATTGCTGTACATGGAGCACTACTATCACAGTATTTGGGCTCCCTGCCTGGACTGTACATTGCTGACACGTAAATGGTTTCTCTTTCCTGCATATGTGCATCTAACAGCAGGGGGGGAGAGGGGGGGGGGTTGGACCCATAGGCAGATTATGTACCACCACACAACCCACCCTCTGTGGCTCAGGGTGGGAAACAGGATCGCCCACCAACAGATCCACATTCTACCTCCCTGCAATGGTGGCAGTAGAGGGGACCATCAACCCCAATCCTGCTGGGAAACAGACACCCTACAGGGCAGGCAATGCAGAGCTGTACACATCCATAAAGCAATAGCAGACAGACAGTAGGCGTGGGAATGCACAGCTGTCCCCCACCACTATCTGACATTCTCCAGCAGCAAGCCTCCAGCCACTGCACCCTGCAAAGTGTTCCAGCAAGACACATACTATCTGCAGAGAATCTGCTAGCTAGCCCATAGTGCATGGTCCTGGAGGAGATGCATATACCCAGAACTGGCATGTCAGCATATACACCAAGCAGATAAGTCAGTGATTGGGCCCCAAAAGAAAACCCATAAAAATCACATGAGAGAAATGCTATATAGCACTATGGGGGAACCTAGCCATGCCATGGTCACTGCTCCATCAGGGTGAGAGTGACCCCCCAGCAGGACATGCTGTGGCCAACCTGTTCGTGCAGGTGGTGGCCGGCCACTAAAACGTCCGAGCCATTGCCCTATGCTATGTACAGATGAATCCAGGCCAGGCCACCCTATCCTGGCTATTCCCACAGTACCTTGCTCCTCCACACACTGGATAGACAGACACACACTCCCCACACTTATGCCAGCATCGTGCAACTATAGAGGTGTTTAGCAGCCCTGGCCACCCCACCAGTCCTGGGCACAGTGCAGGCATGGCTATGGTATGCAATACTGTTAGGGTCACCCCCCAGGGTGGTAAACATTGTCAGACACAAGACCTGTAGCACACTCCACAGACATCAGAAAGGTTGCTATGCTGCAGCTCACTCAGAAAATTGTACTTAACCTCAGAATTGCTATCTGCCAGTAATCATAGCAACATTTTGATAGCTGTGTACCTTATTCCCAGGTTTAGGGTGGCATTGCTAAGGCATGTCCCTAAGGCATGGCTATGGTACACAATACTGTTGGGGTCACTCTGTCAGACACCAGACCTGAGGCACTCTCCATAGACATCAGAAAGGCTGCTATGATGCAGCACAATCAGCCAATTGTGCTTAACGTAGGAATTGCTATCTGCCAGTTATCATAGCAACCTTTTGATAGCTGTGTACAGTTTTCCCATGTTTAGGGTGGCATTGCTAAGGTATGCAAATGCTAGTATTGGGAGATGCTCGCAGGGCCCAACATCCTGCCTCTCCAGGAGGCATTGGATAATGGAGCCTGTGGGTGCGGGTGTGTCTTCTCCTGTTGGCTGCTGGTGTTTTGGGCATGTTTACGTCATCTGCAATAAAGGTTCTGTCTGTATTAGCATGTTTTAGTAGTGGGTAAAATATGGGGACTGGGTTGGTAGGAACCACAGCCTGGACTTGAACCTATGACCTTCTGCTTTTGAACACACTTACTGTGTGCACTGCACCACTGTGTGGGCACACTGCATTCTCTGGTGATACCATGACTGTTCATCAGACAGGGCTTGTCTGTTGCAGTGCATGGCACCCACCTACACAGGGCGAGGCCACGGTCTGCTCTGGGCAGCTGCCACTGCACCCTCCACCACCAGTATCCCTCTGCCACCATGCTGACATGCCCTTCTGCTGGTGATGCTGGTGGAGCGCAGTCTCAGGCCATCCAGTGTGCGGGTAGGCGGCTGCCTATGGTGTGGGTTCTGGGGTAGGGGTGCTTGCATAGCTGTCCACGCTTCCCCCCAACACCGCATGCCAATGTTCCGTGCCCTTGGGGGTATCTTATGGGTACTATCCCCTGTGACACTGTGTGAAGCACACTCATGCCCATGTTGGGCCCTCATCAGTTGATGTCTGGCTGCTTCACTGTTTCAGCATTCCTATGGGCCAGCTAGGCATCACCCTAGTCCGCACTGTGGGCCAGCTGCACCGCAGCATGTGCCGCCTGCAGCCCTCTGTGTCCCCTTTTCCAGCATCTGTCCAGTTGCCCATTCCGACATGCCCGCCCTGCTGTTGTGGAACATGTGCACGCCATAGGAAACCTGGCCAATGGAGTCGGAAACCCTGCTCAGCGCAATTACACTGTGGGCTCATTCACCTTGTATGTGGACGGAGCATAGATCCTTCCAAAATTAATATCTTTTTTTTTTAGCTTTCTTGGGAGTGTTTTGTGATGTTTCCCATTGATATCACTATTGGCCAGCTTGGTTACTTTATTTTTACATTTTCCTCTGTACATTTTCAAGGTTTATTTGACCTTTTGTTCCGTGCACATGTATCACACTTATCACTTTTTGTAGGTTTCCCTGGTTTTGCTGTATATTGCTGATGGAAATGGTTTCTTTTCCCTTTAAATCAGCTCTAACGCCAGGGTTTCACTGGCATTAGTTTTGAGCCTCAGATTTCACAGCGTTAGTGTGCGGGGAGCCTCTCCCCTCCCACTCTCCACCCATTGACCCCTTCTCTCCGCCCCTGGGGAGCCTTCCTCTGCCCTCTGGGAGCCTTTCCCCGCCTTCAGTGCTCGTTTGTGCCGCTGCGCGCATTATCGCACAATAAGGTATCTGTGCACCTGATAAAGCGCCATTATCGCACGATAAGGTACCTTATCGCGCGATAACGTCACAGAGCACGATAATGTCACAGAGCGCACATTAAGACGGTTTAGTAAACATACCCCTTAGTGTTTCTAGCAAAGAGTTCCAGAGCATCGGGGATAAGCATTCAAATGCCCTGTTGCTGGTTTGTCGCTTATTTTTTCTGAATTCTGGTGGGGGTAGAAGTGTATTAGTCATTGGTGTTCTTCTGTGTCTGTCATTGGGTGTTTTCCTGATTAATTGGATTAATGTAGGAGGTGCCAGTTCCCGGATAGCTTTGAACGTTGTCATGATGATTTTATATTTAATTCTGCTATGTACAGGGAGCCAATGGCGGGAGTGTAGAATGGGTGTGATGTTTTGAATATGTTGTGTGTTTGAGATGATGCAGGCTGCCATATTTTGTGCCATTTGTAAGGGATGAATAGTTTGCTTTGTGAGGCCATGGAGTAGACCAGGCATGTCCAACTTCAAACAGGTCATGATCTACTTTTTCCGGCCAAAAGTGCCGGTGATCTACCACCATGAAAATTAAGTTTCAAATTAGTTTCAAATTAAATTTTAACCCAATAAAGTTGGCAGATTCCCCCCCACCACCATTTTTAATGAACCTTCTGTCATTTAATTGGATGTGATCAGCTGTTAAGCAAATTAAGCAAAAAAACAAAACAGAGAGATGAAGATCCAGTAAGAACTGCAGGGGAAATGGAAAGTACTTTTTTTTTTTAAGTTGTATTGAGTAATAACTTAACTGTCTTAATAACTTTCTTTCAGTAATTTGTGTTAAATTTAGGTTGAGTATTGATCCAGGCTGATCTTGCACAATCTTTAATATTTCACTCTTGCTCATTAGTGAGACGTCTGAGCCTGCATTTCATCCACCAGCTTTTTGAAGTTGGGTGAATATTGCGTGAGGGCCAGTCTCAGGGAATCCTGGAGATGTTCATCTGTCATTTTGGAACATTGTGTACTCTTTGTCATTTTCAGACGGGAAAACACAGATTCACACAAATAAGTTGAACCAAAACAGGAGTGTACAGCTTCACCGCATCTTCTCAAGTTGGGAAATATGTCTCTAGGCACTAGCTTCCAAAATGATTCTTGCTCAGCATGGGTCTTGAGAAAAATGTCATTTTTAAGGGTTAATATTTAGTTTTCAAGAGATGGTTTGTTCAATGAGAAATTTTTACTGATAGCAGCTGCAGTTTCTTTAATGTCCACATCTACTTTGAATGGATATGACAAGTACTCCACAACTGTTCCGATTTTTTGTAAGTCACAGAATCTATTTTCAAATTCCTGGATAACAGAACAGATTTCTGTCACATACCTCTCGTTCTGAAAAACAAGATTTGGATATTGTCCCAGATGGTCCTGCATATTAGGAAAATGATCAAAAGTGTTGTTTGCAAGGTCAGTCATCATTAGCTCAAATTTGCTCTTGTATGATGAAACTGTACTCATCATCTCACCAATGCATTTGTTTTTACCTTGTAGTTCAAGGTTCATATCACTTAGTTCGCCTGTAAAGTCAGCGAGAAATGACAGATCACATAACCACTCCTCATCTTCCAACTCTACTTGGTCATCTCCCCTCTCCTTCAAAAAACTTCTTATTTCATTCAGCAAATCACAAAATCTTTGCAGAAATTTGTGCCTACTTAGCGACCTTACATCTGTGTGCAAAATGATTTCCGCTGCCCCTTCATCAAGAGTAAGATTGAAAAGCCATCTTTGAAGTGATCTTCCACGAACTGAATTTACAATTTTGAAAGTAAGGTCCATGACAGTCTTTGTATTGAGTCTCTTGCTTGCCAAAACGTGCTGGTGAATGATGCAATGGTAAGAAAGGAAATCTGGGAAGTTGTCATGCTGTCTACAGAGGGCTATGAAACCGTTAACCTCACCTGTCATTGCTCTTGCTCCATCAGTAGTGATGGAAACAAGTCTATGCAATGGAAGATTACACTTTGTCACAAAAGAATGGAAAGAACTGAATATTTCCTGACTGGTAGTTCTCCCTTTTAAAGAAATCATTACAAATAGTTCTTCTTTAACATTGAAGTCTTCAAAAACCACCCGGATAAATACTAGTAACTGGGCTATGTCTCTTATGTCTGTAGATTCATGTAATAACAATATGCTGAACTTTAATTAAGTTAGCATTATGCCAACGATGTTATTCTTGAAGGACTAGAAAGGGGGACTGTTACTTCTGAAGAGAAATCTGCAACTGTGAGTATATACTCTGGTAATTTTCTAAACAGAATTCTTTGTATTAAAGCTACTTAATCTGTGAACCCACTGTTTTTTGTTGGATCAGTTAGGGCCTAGTAGCAGCAATTAAAGTTTGAATTTAAAACACAGAGGAGAGCTTTCTGGTTACATTTCATACCCATCAGAGAGCTTGTAGTTTAAATTTAATAATCACTCAGGGCCAAGTAACAGCACAGTATTTTTAGTTTAAATTTAACACACAGAAGAGAGCTTTCTGGTTAAATTTAGTACCCAGCAGAGAGCTTGTAGTTTAAATTTCATAAGAAGTTAGAGCCTAGCAGCAGCTAAGAGCTATAATTTAAATCAAATCAGAATTTAGCTTAGCACAAAAGGCAAAACAGGGTCTGTACTCTTTGAGCAACAAATAGTCTTCTAGAGACCTTTACAAAGAGGCTTTCTACCTAGGGGGCAAGAGACCTGTGAAACCTTTTCAATAGGTGTTAACACCAGGTGGCAGATCAAAAGGCCATTTTGAAAGACTCCTCCTATCCAAGCAAGGACTGTTAATTACCCAGGAAGTTGGTCACAGGATTACCTCAGCAGCAGAGGCATAAATAGCTCAACCATAGCTCTGTGAACCTCTGTCTTGAAGGACTAAAAAGGGGGACTGTTACTTCTGAAGAGAAATCTGCAACTGTGAGTATATACATCTGGTAATTTTCTAAAAAGAATTCTTTGTATTAAAGCTACTTAATCTGTGAACCCACTGTTTTTTGTTGGATCAGTTAGGGCCTAGTAGCAGCAATTAAAGTTTGAATTTAAAACACAGAGGAGAGCTTTCTGGTTACATTTCATACCCAGCAGAGAGCTTGTAGTTTAAATTTAATAGTCACTCAGGGGCAAGTAACAGCACAGTACTTTTAGTTTAAATTTAACACACAGAAGAGAGCTTTCTGGTTAAATTTAGTACTCAGCAGAGATCTTGTAGTTTAAACTTCATAAGAAGTTAGAGCCTAGCAGCAGCTAAGAGCTATAATTTAAATCAAATCAGAATTTAGCTTACCTCAGCAGCACAAGACAGGGTACTGTGTAGCAGCCCTCTTTTAATAAGTGTTATTTCCCTCCCTCCCTCCCTCCCCACACCCACCCTCCCCTGGGATAATCATAGCTTTATAGGTACTTACACATCTTAAAAGACAGGAGGTGCTTTCAGGTGAAGCTCATTACCCAAATCAGTCATACACTAAGGACCTGAGATTAATTAAGCTTCAGGTGAACAAGGTATATTAAACGTATTAGGTACAGTTTTATTGGTATAAATACCCATAGCAACCCCTAGTAAGAACTTAAAGATCTAGACACAAACTTAAAGCTAAGATGCAGACAGCAGTCCAGCAGCGGGATGGGGGCTTTCCAGTCTTTTGCATTGAGTGTCACATGTATGATTTTCTCCCAGTTGGTGAGAGGTCTTACGTGTGCACTAGGTGCAAGGAGCTCTTTTCTCTCAGGGAACAAGTCCGTTCTCTAGAGGCTAAAGTAGCAGACTTGGAAAACATGAGACAGACAGAGAGGTACAAAGATGAAACCTACAGGGATATAGTCCTGAAGTCCCACCTCCAGTCTGGCAGCACCCCTGTTGCCATGGAGGAGAGAGGTCACGTGACAGGAGAGCATCACCCTGGTGTGCCAGGAAGTGATCCTGTAACTAGGACCTTTCCTCCAGGTGATGTAAAACCCTCTCGCACCGAGGAAGTTTCTCCAGGGCCATGTGCCCATGAGGGAAGGGTTAGGACAGCCGTTATAGTTGGTGATTCAATCATTAGGCATGTAGATAGCTGGGTGGCTGGTGGACGTGAGGATCGCCTGGTAACATGCCTGCCTGGTGCGAAGGTAGCGGACCTCACGTGCCACCTAGATAAGGTCTTAGATAGTGCTGGGGAGGAGTCTGCTGTCTTGGTACATGTCGGTACCAATGACATAGGAAAATGTGGTAGGGAGGTTCTGGAGGCAAAATTTAGGCTTTTAGGTAGGAAGTTGAAATCCAGAACTTCCAGGGTAGCATTTTCCAAAATGCTTCCTGTTCCACGCGCAGGACCCAAAAGGCAGGCAGAGCTCCGGAGTCTCAATGCGTGGATGAGACAATGGTGCAGAGATGAGGGTTTGGGATTTGTTAGGAACTGGGGAACATTCTGGGGAAAGGAGGGGCTCTTCCGAAGGGATGGCCTTCACCTTAACCGGGATGGAACCAGGCTGCTGGCATTAACCTTTAAAAAGGAGATAGAGCAGCTTTTAAACTAGATATTAGGGGAAAGCCAACAGTCGCACAAGAGCAGATGGTTCGGAAGAATGTATCCTTGAAGGATACTACCAAAAGCAGAGAGGTTCCACAAAAGAGTAAAGTAGCCCAAATGCCCTCAAGTATGGAGCAGACAGAGCTTAAAGATCCCAATTTACCCATGTCTAACAATAGTCAAATTAACATGAATAAAATACATTCTCTAAAATGCTTGTATGCAAATGCTAGAAGTCTAAAGAATAAGATGGGAGAGTTAGAATATATAGCACTAAATGAAAGGTTAGATATGATTGGAATATCAGAGACATGGTGGAAGGAGGACAACCAGTGGGACACTGTGATACCTGGGTACAAACTATATCGTAATGATAGAGCTGATCAAATTGGTGGAGGGGTTGCTCTCTATGTTAGAGAGGGCATTGACTCAGAAAGGATTAAAGTTTTGCAGGAAACAAAATCTGCTGTAGAATCTATATGGATTGAAATTCCATATAAAAGGGGGAAGGCAATGGCAGTGGGGGTGTACCATCGAGCACCTGGCCAGAATGACCAAATGGATGATGAAATGCTCAAAGAAATCAAGGAAGCTAACAAAAGTTACAGCATAGTAATAATAATGGGTGATTTCAATTACCCCGGTATCGACTGGGTCAGTGTCACGTCAGGACATTCTAGGGAGATAAAGTTCCTAGATGAAATAAATGACTGCTTCTTGGAGCAGCTGGTTCATGAACCGACCAGAGGGGAAGCCATATTAGACCTAGTCCTTAGTGGAACACCAGATCTAGTGCAAGAAATAAGGGTGTTGGGGCCACTTGGCAATAGTGATCATAGCATGATCGCCTTTGATTTAATTAGTGGAGGAGGGATAGTAAGGAAATCCACAGTAGTACCTTTTAACTTTCGAAAGGGAGACTATGATAAAATGAGGAAAACAGTTAAGAAAAAACTAAAAGGAGCAGTTGCAAAGGTTAAAGACGTACATCAAGCTTGGGTGTTGTTGAAAAATACTATCTTGGAAGCCCAGACCAGCTGTATTCCATGCTTTAAGAAAAGTGGAAGGAAGTCCAAAAAACTGCCAGCATGGTTTAAAGGTGAGGTCAGAGAGGCTGTTGTTGTCAAAAAAGCATCTTTCAGGAAGTGGAAAAAAGAGCCAAACGACGATACCTGGAAACAGCACAAGCACTGGCATGTCAAATGCAAGGCATTGATAAGGCAGGCAAAGAGAAAATTTGAGAAGAAGCTTGCTGTATAAGCAAAAACGTGAAATAAAGAATTTTTCAAGTACATTCGCAGCAAAAAACCTGTGAGAGAGTCAGTTGGTCCATTAGATGATAAAGGGGTTAAAGGAGCACTAAGAGGCAACAAGGCGATAGCGGAGAGACTGAATGAATTCTTTGCTTCGGTCTTTACTGAGGAAAATGTAGGGATGTTACCCATGACTGAAATGGTATTTAAAGGTGCGGAAGAATTGAAGGAAATATTGATACATCGGGAAGATGTCTTACAACTATTAGATAAACTGAAGAGTAGCAAATCACCTGGGCCGGATGGTATACATCCAAAGGTGTTGAAAGAACTGAAATATGAGATTGCAGAACTGCTATCAGTAATCTGTGAACTATCATTAAAATCATCTCTAATACCTGAAGATTGGAGGATCGCCAATGTAACCCCAATTTTTAAAAAAGGTTCCAGGGGTGATCCGGGAAACTACAGACCGGTGAGCCTGACGTCAGTACCAGCAAGAATGGTAGAAACCATCATAAAGAATAAAATTACTCAGCATGTAGATAGTCACCACCTAATGGAAGACAGCCAACATGGCTTTAGACAAGGAAGATCTTGGCTTACTAATCTGTTATGTTTTTTTGAAGGAGTGAATAAGCAGGTGGACAAGGGTGAGTCGGTTGATATTGTTTATCTGGACTTTCAGAAAGCCTTTGACAAGGTCCTTCATGAGAGACTTTTGGCAAAACTAAAGTGTCATGGGATAGGAGGCAGTGTACTATTGTGGATCAGGAACTGGTTAAAAGATAGAAAGCAGAGGGTAGGGCTAAATGGCCAATTTTCCCAATGGAGAAAGGTGAATAGTGGTGTACCCCAGGGATCTGTGCTGGGTCCGCTGCTTTTTGACATATTCATAAATGACCTGGAAAGTGGAATAACGAGTGAGGTTATCAAATTTGCAGATGACACAAAACTATTTAAAGTTGTTAAAACCCAAAAGGACTGTGAAAAATTGCAAGAGGATCTTGATAAATTGGAAGACTGGGCATCAAAATGGCAGATGAAATTTAATGTGGACAAGTGCAAGGTTATGCACCTAGGGAAGAACAACCCAAACTATGGTTACACGATGCAAGGTTCCACATTAGGAACCACCACCCAGAAAAAGATTTAGGTGTCATTGTGGATACCATGTTAAAACCCTCGGCCCAGTGTGCAGCAGCGGCCAAGAGAGCAAATAGAATGCTAGGTATGATAAGGAAAGGAATGGAAAATAAAACAAAAGGGATTATAATGCCTCTATATCGTTCCATGGTGAGACCGCACCTTGAATATTGTGTGCAATTCTGGTCGCCGTATCTTAAAAAGGATATAGCGATTTTAGAAAAGGTACAGAGAAGAGCCACCAAAATGGCAAAGGGGATGGAAGGATACTCCTATGAAGAAAGGCTAAAAAGGTTAGGGCTCTTTAACCTGGAAAAGAGATGGCTGAGGGGAGATATGAACGGAGTGGAACGGGTAAACGTAGATCGATTGTTTACCTTATCAGAATATAGAAAGACTAGGGGACATGCAATGAAGCTACAGGGTAAACTATTTAAGACTAATAAAAGAAAATGTTTTTTCACTCAACGTGTAATCAAACTCTGGAATTTGTTACCGGAGGATGTAGTAAAGGCTGCTAGTGTAGCTGGGTTTAAAAAAGGTTTGGACAAGTTCCTGGAGGAAAGGTCCATAAACCATTATTAAGAAGTGACCAAAGATATCAATGCTTGACCCAGTACAAGCATTGTGGAACTTGTTTCTCTTGGGGAAACTGCTAGGTACATATGACCTAGATTGGCCACTGTTGGAAACAGAATACTGGGCTTGATGGACCTTGGTCTGACAAAGTATGGCCTATCTTATGTTCTTATGACCATACCTCCCTTTTGAAGTCAGATCTCTCTCCCCTCAATGCCTGTCTTCCGCTTGTCATTACCTGGCTATCTTCCAACCTACTCCACCTCAACCCAGCTAAAACATCTGCAATGTGGTTTACCCATGGTGGTCCCCAACCTACCCTATCCCCTCTTCTTTTAAATCTCCCGATTTCCCTTGTAACCTCACTCCACTACCTCAGGGTTACCCTGGACCCTGACCTCTCCTGATAAAACAGATCTTTTGAAAGTCTCCAGTGACTTTTTCCAGGCAAAATCCAAGGGCCTTTATTCACTCCTTATCCTTCTTGAACTTTCTGCCATTTTTGACACTGTTGACCACAACATTCTCTTTGATACTTTTTTGTTACTTGGTTTTAAGAGCTCTGTGCTGTCGTAGTCCTCTTCTTATCTCCCCCATCACTTTTTCAGTTTTAGTTCTGGTGGATCCTCCTTTACTGCTATCCCACTCTCAGTTTGTGTACCCCAAGGACCAGCAAGGAATAGGTTACAATAACCTAGATGGGAGGTGACTAAGGAGTGAATAGATGTCTTAGTAGTGTGTTCAGAAAGGAATGGGCAAACTTTATTGATGTTGTAGAGAAAGAAATGGCAGGTTTTAGCTATCAGTTTGATGTATGTGGAGAAGGAGAGAGAGGAGTCAAAGATGATCCCAAGGTTGCAAGGTGAAGAGACAGGGAGGAGTAGAGAGTTATCCACCAGAGAGTGAGAAAGGAAGAAGGGGAGAGGAGGGTTTAGGGGGAAAATAAGAATCCCAGTTTTGACCACGTTCAATTTCAAGTGGCATTGGATCATCCAAAGCAGCAATGTCAGAAAGGCACGCAGAGATCCTGACCTGGATTTCTGGAGATTTCAAGTGTAGAGAGGTAGATCTGGGAGTCATCAGCATAAAGATGGTTCTTAAAGCCATTGGTATAGAGAGAGAACAGGAGTGGACCCAAGACAGATCCTTGGGGTACCCCAACTGAGAGCGGGATAGCAGTAGAGGAGGATCCACCAGAACTAAAATTGAAAGAATGATGGGAGAGATAAGAAGAGGACCAGGACATCACAGAGGCCTTAAAACCAAGTGAAGACAAGGGGGTATGTTTACTAAACCTTCTTAATGTGCGCTCTGTGACGTTATCGCGCGATGAGGTACCTTATCGCGCAATAATGGCGCTTTATCAGGCGCACAGGTACCTTATCGAGCGATAACGCGCACCGCGGCGCAAACGAGCGCTGAAGGTGGGGAAAAGATCCCGGAGGGCGGAGGAAGGCTCCCCAGGGGCGGAAAGAAGGGGTCATTGGCCGGAGAGTGGGAGGGGAGAGGCTCTCTGCACACTAATGCTGTAAAATCCAAGGCTAAAAACTAACGTTAGAGCTGATTTAAAGGGAAGAGAAACCATTTCTGTCAACAATGTACAGCAAAATCAGGGAAACCTACAAAAAAGTGATAAGTGTGATACATGTGCATGGAACAAAAGTGCAAATAAACATTGAAAATGACCCCAACAAAATATAAAAAAAACATAACCAAGCTGGGCAATACCTCACTTAGTTTGCAGCTTGTCGTGCTGTGAGGACTTGTGTGCATCAGTGATGCTGAGAGCTAAACTATCGGTAGTTTAACTACTGGCAGGGTCTCCCAAGATGGACAGGTCTCAGCTGAGATGCCAGACCAAGACAAACCACCCATCTGGGCAGCAGCAGAATGGGATAGTGTTGATGGCGGAGGATCACATTTCTGTGACAACGGCAACAACACCAAACTTAAACTGCGCGGAAGAAAGGCCCGGCAATCTAATTCTGTATCTTGCCATGAAAACCCAGTGGATAGTTACAGCAAAACAAATTGTGCTATAGTGCTGGAAGATGAGACCCACAGGTTGGAAGGCACTCAACTAGCTACTGGGGAAGAGCTGAAGACTTTTCAGAGTAAAGCCAACATTTATGATGTGGTTGGATCAAAGCCCTTGGGACGTCTGACTGCTGAAGTAGCTGCGCATGAAATGAGAGTCAGAAGCTGAAAAGATGTCTTACACATTGGAACATGGAATTTATGAAGCATGAACCAAGGGAAGTTGGAGGTGGTCAAGAATGAAATGGAATGTGTACAACTTGATTTGTTGGGTGTCAGCGAACTGAAATGGACTGGCATCGGGCACTTTGCATCAGATGATCACATAGGGGCATGTTTACTAAAAGCCGTACAATTGCGTGCCGCACAATAGCGCACGGAAACGCGGCACTCAAACGCTCAGAAACGCTCTTAAACGCCCCGCACAAGTGCGCTTGGGCCCCGCACAATTGCGCGCCGCACTAACGTGCCCCGCAAAAGTACCCGGCCCGCAAATGTCCGATAGAGGCGTGGAAAGGCATTCTGAGGGCGGAGGAAGGCTCCCGAGGGGCGGAGAGATGGGGTCAATGGGCGGGGAAGGGGAGGGGAGAGGCTCCCCGCACAGTATCGGGGACGAATTTGCAGGTTAAAAATAGCACGAGTGAAACACTCACGGTAGAGGGCATTTAAAGGGAAGAGAAACCATTTCCGTCAGCAATGTACAGGGAAACCGGGGAAACCTGCAAAACGTGAGCAGTGTGATACATGTGCACAGAACAAAAGTGCAAATAAAGATAGAAAAAGACCCAAACAAACATATTAAAAATAGGAAGTCAGCTGGGGAACCCTGATATTAATGGGCAAACATAAGAAACACACCCAGGAAAGCTCCAAAAAAATGAAATGAAGTATGGAAGGGGCTACGGAGCGGAGACCCTTCCAAAAACCATTTCCTTTTTTCTGAGCCTTCCTGGGAGTGTTTGCTATGGTTGCCCATTCATATCACTGTTGCCCAGCTTGGATATATTTATCCCCAGTTCGTCGTGGTCGGTTGAGGGGTTTATTTGCACGTTTGTCACCAGACAAGGTGACTGAGCCCACAGTACAAATGTGCAGAGCAGGGTTTGTGACTCCTTTGGTCAGGTTTCCCACCCCCAGGGACTGCACTATCACTGTGGCCACAGTGTGGTGCAGCAGACAGAGGCAGTACCTCTAGGACCAGAGGGTCACAGGTTCAAATCCAAGCTGGGGCTCCTGCCAACCCAATCCCCTTATTTTACCCACCACTAAACAGAGATAGTAAAGACACTCCTTTATTGCAGAGAACATAAGCATGGTTCACACATCCATTTTGTACCCAACACCGCACACACACCATAACAATGGGCATTACCGACAGCCGAGTCCCCCAAATGCAGTCCTGGAGTGCCACAACTCAATCAGGTCATATGCTTTTCCAAGATACGGACATGCCAGCATGTTGGCGGTAGGGTACAGGTGGTGGAGGGGGCAGTGGCTGCTAGCCACAGAAGACAGTGGCCGAGCCATGTGCAGGCTGGCACGTCCACTGCAACATTGGCCCTGTCAGATGTACAGTCATGGACTTCCCAGGGAATTCAGCACATCTGTGGTAACACAGTGGTGCAGTGCACACAGACAGTGTGTGCAGGAGCAAAAGGTCACAGGTTCAAAGCCCAGCTGGGGCTACTGCCAATCCTGTCCACATATTTTCCCCACAACTAAACCATGTTAGTAAGGGCAATCCTTTATTGCTGGGGATATACGCATTGGTCATACGCCTATCTTTTACACCACCAAGCACAGACACCATGACCAGGGCATTACCTAGAGCAGAGTCTCACAATGCAGTACTGGAGGACCACACACCATTCAGGTTCCATGCTGCCACTCATACAAATAACCGTGCTGTATATCTATGCACCACCCCCATGGCATGTAGATGTAGCTCATGCATATTCATGAGGGACAGCAGGAAACCCCAACCAGTGTATTGCAAACCTGGACTGGATTTGGGAACCTCTGCCGTACAGCAGCAGCCAACAGGGACAGACACACCCACACCCACACCCACAGGCCCCATTGGCCAATGCCTCCTGGTGAGGCAGGACATTGGGCCCTGCGTGCATCTCCCAATACCAGCACTTGCATACCTTAGCAATGTCACCCTACACCAGGGTATATGGTACACAGCTCTCAAACGTTTGCTATGAGTACTGGCAGATAGATATCCCTACGTTACGCACAGTCTGCTCTATGAGCTCCATCATAATAATCTCTATCTGATGTCTGCGGTGTGTGCGTCAGGTCTGGCCCCTGACAGTGTTTACCACCCTAGGGAGGGACCCCCAATGGTATTGCATACCATACCCATGCCTGTACTGTGCCCAGGACTGGTGTGGTGGGCAAGGATTCTGAACCCCTCTATAGTAGCACAATGCTGGCATACGTGTGGGAGTGTGTGTCTGTCTATACAGTGTGTGTTGGCTGCAAACACTGTCCACAGTTTTGGCCTGATGATGTGCATAATGAGCAGCATGGTACCATGGGTATAGCTCAGACAGGGTGGGCTGGCCAGGATGCATCTGCACAGGGCATAGGGCACTGGCAGGGACATTGTAGTGGCCGTCCACCACCTCCACAGACAGGGTGACCTCTGTATGTGCTGCTGGGCTTTCACTCCACCCTGACTGTGCAGTGATGGCAGCATGGCTAGGCACCCCCATAGTGCTTCATAGCACTTCCCTCATGTGATATATATGGGTCACCTGTTGGGGCCTAGTCACTGATGTATCTGCTTGTGTGTGCTGCCATCCCAGTTGTGGGTGCATGCATTTCTAGTGGGACTAACCAGCAGACTGTTCACAGCTGGTATGTGCCCTGCTGGAGTGCCTTGCAGGGTGCAGTGGCTGATGGCTTGATGCAGGGGAATATCAGATAGTGGTGGGGTGCATCTTAGCATATCCCGGCCTAGTGTCTGTCTGATATTGTGGTCTGGGTGTGTGTGGGGCTGCTTGGACTGCCCTGTAGGGTGTCTGTTCCCCAACAGGACTGGGGTTGATGGTCCACTCTACTGCCATCATTGCGGGGGGGGGGGGGTGTATAATGGGGATCTGTTGATAGGAGACCCTGCCTGTTTGCCACCCTCAGCTGGGGGGGGGGGGGGGGTGGCGGTACATGGCCCACCTAGGGGTCTGTGGGGTTTCCCCTGACTGAGACAGACAGAGATATCCAAGGTGTTCCTGCAGAAACTCACAGATTACGACTGTTTTGGAGCTCTGCCATGGCCTCTCTCAGCTGTGGACCTGGTCCAGGGCGCCTCATCGCACACTCAGGGTGAGCACAGTTCCCGCACAGTGTGACTGTGTGTAGCTACTCTGTGCAAATTAAACACCCGGTCAGTACCTCCTACCAGGCCAAGGTGCTGTGTGGGTGCACACGGACACGTCCCCCTACCAGGCCGGGGAGCTGTTGGGGTGCATTCCCCATCTTGTGTTCATCTGTGGACAGCTGATTTGCATGTGCAGTGCATCATGGGTATGGGTGGCCTAACCCTATCCTGGTTCCCACAGCAGACTGTCTGTGTGGTGACATGCAGGCTCTCTGCAGCCAGCTAGGGGCTTGCTGGCAACTATATAGCTGTAGCCCAATGGTTACTTCACTGCCTGTGGAGCCAGTGGTAATGGTTTCTAGCCCACAGTGGGGTTATTTGATAGGGTTGTCCAAAGCTTTTTTAGATTTAATGTACATATGTTGCTGCCATCAAACACACCCTCAGTGTACTGTACCCATAAGGTGCCTCTGAGGGTGCTTTATAGGGCACCCTATAGGGCACCTTATGGTTGCCGTCCATATAAGGTGCACTATACATTATCCTGTGACGCAACATATATGGTGCCCTATAGGGGACATTCAAGGGTGCCTTGGCGGACAGTGAACTTTAACATGTGCCTTATGGGCCGCCTTATGTTAACACGCTTTGTGAGTGCGTTTGCTAGTAGTGATAACTGAAATAAAAATAGCTTGCCCCCTACAGCACTCATCCCCATAATACACACTGTCTCAGTGAGCCTTCTTCATTGGGCACTGTGGGGGATTGAACCCCTGATCTCTGCACCATTGGTCAGTGTCTTAACCATTGCACTGTGGCTCTGTTCCTATGCTTGGGCATCTGCGCACCGCCTTATGCCGCCCAAACCTAACAGTGCACCGCCTTATGCCGCCTGAGATTAACAGTGCACCGGCTTATGCCGCCCAAAATTAACAGTGCACCGCCTTATGCCGCCCAAAATTAATATGCCCCCTAAAGCACTTTTACCCATTACAGTTAATGCCTCAGCCAGCCCTTTTTGTTGTGCACAATGGGGAATTGAACCCATGGCAGCTGCCCCCACAGTCAGTGTCTTAATCATTGTACTATGGCTCTGCTCCTTTGTGTGTGCACATCAGGCGCCACTTAGCCTTCCCATGCACTATTGTGCCCCGCGCAAATGTGCGATCGCTTACTCCCGTTTTTTTTCTTTTCTCTGCCTGAACCGCCCACTCCTTATATGGCACAGGCACACTACCACGGCCCCACACATTAGGAATGTTTAGTAAACAGACCCCATAGTCTACTATGCTGGAAATGAAAGACAAAGAAGAAATGGTGTTGCATTTATAATAAAGAAAAAACTTGCAAGAACTGTGATGAAATACAATGCAGTCAGCGAACGCTTAATCTCCATTCGTCTACGAGGAATGCCTATCAACACAGCTATAATTCAAGTATATGCCCCAACAACAGCTGCAGAAGAGAATGAAATTGAAGAGTTCTATGAACAAGTACAAGCAGAAATTGACAGAACATGCAAACAGGATATCCTGATAGTCATGGGTGATTGAAACGCAAAGGTTGGCAACAAAGAAGAAGACAAAGTAGTTGGAAAATATGGACTTGGCAACAGAAATGAAGCTGGAGAAAGACTGCTAGAATTCTGCAAGACCAATGATCTATTCATCTCAAACACCTTCTTCCAGCAACACAAGCAGCGACTGTACACATGGACTTCACCCAATGGATTGTATAAAAATCAAATTGACTACATCTGTGGATGTCAATGATGGAAAAGCTCTATAACATCAACAAAGACAAAACCTGGAGCTGACTGTGGTACAGATCATCAACTACTAGTATGCAAACTCAAGCTAAAGCTGAAAAAGAGCAAACCACTCATGAATGCAGCAAAATATGACCTTGAGAATATACCACTGGAATTTAAAGACTGCCTGCAAAATCAATTTGCTGTTTTAGATACAAATGATAGAGTTCCAGAAGAGTTATGGAATGACATCAAGAAGGTTGTGTTGGAAGAAAGCGAGAAGTCTCTACAAAAGATAAAAAAGAAAAAACTGCCAAAATGGATGTCGGAAGAAACTCTGAAAATTGCCCAGAAACGCAGAGAAGCTAAAGCCAGAGGAGAAAGAAAGACTTTCACAGAACTCAACAGAGATTTTCAATGTGCAGCAAGACAGGACAAGGAAAAGTACTACAATGACGCATGCAAAGAAATAGAAGCAGAAACATTTAGAGGAAGAACAAGATCAGCTTTCCTAAAGCTACGAGAGTTAAAGAAAAAGTTCCAGCCTCGAATTGGAATGTTACAAGATGCTCAAGGTTCTATGTTGAATGATGCTGAGAAGATCAAGAAAAGATGGAAGGAATATACAGAGTTTTTATATGATAAAGATCAAGTGGACCAACAGCCGTTTCAACCTGTACCTTATGATTTGGAACCATTGGTGATGAAAGAAGAAGTTGAAGCAGCATTGAAAGCCTTACATAAGAACATAAGAACATAAGATATGCCATACTGGGTCAGACCAAGGTCCATCAAGCCCAGTATCCTGTTTCCAACAGTGGCCAATCTAGGTCATACGTACCTAGCAGTTTCCCCAAAAGACACAGGTTCCACAATGCTTGTACTGGGTCAAGCATTGATATCCTGGGTCCCTTCTTAATAATGGTTTATGGACTTTTCCTCCAGGAACTTGTCCAAACCTTTTTTAAACCCAGCTAAACTAGCAGCCTTTACTACATCCTCCGGTAACAAATTCCAGAGTTTTATTACACGTTGAGTGAAAAAATATTTTCTTTTATTAGTCTTAAATAGTTTACCCTGTAGCTTTATTGCATGTCCCCTAGTCTGTCTATATTCTGATAACGTAAACAATCGATCTACGTTTACCCGTTCCACTCCGTTCATTAATTTATAGACTTCTATCATATCTCCCCTCAGCCGTCTCTTTTCCAGGTTAAAGAGCCCTAACCTTTTTAGCCTTTCTTCATAGGAGTATCCTTCCATCCCCTTTACCATTTTGGTGGCTCTTCTCTGAACCTTTTCTAATAACACTATATCCTTTTTAAGATACAGCGACCAGAATTGCACACAATATTTAAGGTGCGGTCTCACCATGGAACGATATAGAGGCATTATAATACCTTTTGTTTTATTTTCCATTCCTTTCCTTATTATACCTAGCATTCTATTTGTTCTCTTGGCTGCCGCTGCACACTGGGCCGAGGGTTTTAACATGTTATCCACAATGATGCCTAAATCTTTTTCCTGTGTGGTGGTTCCTAAAGTGGAACCTTGCATCGTGTAACCATAGTTTGGGTTGTTCTTCCCTAGGTGCATAACTTTGCACTTGTCCACATTAAATTTTATCTGCCATTTTAATGCCCAGTCTTCCAATTTATCAAGATCCTCTTGCAATTTTCCACAATCCTCTTGGGTTTTAACAACTTTAAATAGTTTTGTGTCATCTGCAAATTTGATAATCTCACTCGTTATTCCACTTTCCAGGTCATTTATGAATATGTCAAAAAGCAGAGGACCCAGCACAGATCCATGGGGTACACCACTATTCACCTTTCTCCATTGGGAAAATTGGCCATTTAGCCCTACCCTCTGCTTTCTATTTTTTAACCAGTTCCTGATCCACAGTAGTACACTGCCTTCTATCCCATGACTCTTTAGTTTTGCCAAAAGGCTCTGATGAGGGACCTTGTCAAAGGCTTTCTGAAAGTCCAGATACACTATATCAACCGACTCACCTTTGTCCACCTGTTTATTCATACCTTCAAAAAAACATAACAGATTAGTAAGGCAAGATCTTCCTTGTCGAAAGCCATGTTGGCTGTCTCCCATTAGGCCATGACTATCTAAAAAACACTGATCTAAATGCTGAATAATTTTATTCTTTATGATGGTTTCTACCATTTTTCCTGGTACTGACGTCAAGCTCACCGGTCTGTAGTTTCCTGGATCACCCCTGGAACCCTTTTTAAAAATTGGTGTTACATTGGCTATCCTCCAATCTTCAGGAATTAGAGATGATTTTAATGATAGTTCAGAGATTACTAATAGCAGGTCTGCAATCTCATATTTCAGTTCTTTCAACACCCTTGGATGTATACCATCCGGCCCAGGTGATTTGCTACTCTTCAGTTTATCTAATAGTTGTTATACATCTTCCCTATGTATCGATATTTCCTTCAACTCTTCTGCACCTTTAAATACCACTTCAGTCATGGGTAACATCCCTATATCTTCCTCAGTAAAGACCGAAGCAAAGAATTCATTCAGTCTCTCTGCTAGCGCCTTGTCACCTCTTAGTGCCCCTTTAACGCCTCTATCATCTAATGGACCAACTGACTCTCTCACAGGTTTTTTGCTGTGAATGTACTTGAAAAAATCTTTATTTCGCGTTTTTGCTTCCGCAGCAAGCTTCTTCTCAAATTCTACCTTTGCCTGCTTTATTAATGCCTTGCATTTGACTTGCCAGTGCTTGTGCTGTTTCCAGGTTTCGTCATTTGGCTCTTATTTCCATTTCCTGAAAGATGCTTTTTTGGCAACAACAGCCTCTCTGACCTCACCTTTAAACCATGCTGGCAGTTTTTTTGACTTCCTTCCACTTTTCTTAAAGCGTGGAATAAAGCTGGCTTGGGCTTCCAAGATAGTATTTTTGAACAACACCCAAGCTTGATGTAAGTCTTTAACCTTTGCAACTGCTCCTTTTAGTTTTTTCTTAACTGTTTTCCTCATTTTATCATAGTCTCCCTTTCGATAGTTAAAAGGTAGTACTGTGGATTTCCTTACTATCCCTCCTCCACTAATTAAATCAAAGGTGATCATGCTATGATCACTATTGCCAAGAGGCCCCAACACCCTTATCTCTTGCACTACATCTGGTATTCCACTAAGAACTAGGTCTAATATTGCATCCCCTCTGGTCGGTTCATGAACCAGCTGCTCCAAGAAGCAGTCATTTATTTCATCTAGGAACTTTATCTCCCTAGCATGTCCTGCTGTGACACTGACCCAGTCGATACCGGGGAAATTGAAATCACCCATTATTATTACTGCACTGTAACTTTTGCTAGCTTCCTTGATTTCTTTGAGCATTTCATCATCCATTTGTTCATTCTGGCCAGGCGGACGATAGTACACCCCCACTGCCATCGCCTTCCCCTTTTTACATGGAATTTCAATCCATAGAGATTCTACAGCAAATTTTGTTTCCTGCAAAACTTTAATCCTTTCTGACTCAATGCCCTCTCTAACATAGAGCGCAACCCCTCCACCAATTTGATCAGCTCTATCATTACGATACAGTTTGTACCCAGGTATCACAGTGTCCCACTGGTTGTCCTCCTTATCAAAGAACAAAGCACCAGGCATTGATAGCATTCCCATAGAAGTATTACAGCAATCTGATGCAGCTGTTACCGTACTTACAAGGCTCTGCTAAGAAATATGGAAGACAGCATCATGGCCAACTGACTGGAAAAGATCTGTGTTAATACCAATACTAAAGAAAGGTGATCCAACTGACTGCGGAAATTATCGCACAATCGCTCTGATCCCACATGCCAGCAAGATTCTACTGAAGATTATTCAAAAGAGACTACAATCATACCTGGAACAAGAACTACCTGAAGTGCAAGCAGGGTTCAGAAAAGGGCGAGGAACGAGAGACATCATTGCGGATGTGAGATGGATCCTTGAAAAGACTAAAGAATACCAAAAGGATATCTATTTGTGCTTTATCGACTATAGTAAAGCTTTTGACTGTGTAAACCATGAAAAACTCTGGGCCACATTAAAAAGCATGGGTATACCAGAACACCTGATCGTTCTCTTGCACAATCTGTACATTGATCAAGAAGCAACAGTTCGAACGGAACAAGGAGAAACAAAATGGTTTAAAATAAGCAAAGGTGTAAGACAAGGCTGCATACTTTCCCCCTACCTGTTTAATTTATATGCAGAACAAATCATCAGAGAAGCAGGATTGTATGAAGACAACAGAGGTGTGAAGATTGGTGGAAGACTCATCAACAACCTTCGCTATACTGATGATACCACATTACTGGCTGAAAGTGAAGATGATCTGAAACATTTGCTTCTCACAATCAAAGAACATAGTCTAAAATGGGCCTGCACCTTAATGTAAAGAAGACAAAGATCATGACAACTGACATAATCAACAGGTTCATCGTCGAAGGAGAAGAAATTGAAATCGTGAATAACTTTAACCTACTTGGATCAACTATCAATAAAGAAGCAACAAGCAGTCAAGAAATCAGACAACGCATTGCTCTTGGCAGAATGGCTATGAAAGACCTAGATAAGATTCTCAAGAGCAGAGATGTCTCTCTCCATACAAAGATTCGACTTGTTCAAGCCATTGTATTTTCAATAACATCATATGGATGTGAAAGCTGGACAGTGAAAAAGATGGACAGGAAGAAAATTTATGCCTTTGAATTATGGTGCTGGCGGCGAATACTGTGTATGCCTTGGACTGCCCGAAGAACAAACCAGTCTGTACTAGAGGAGATCAAACCTAAGCTTTCTTTAGAAGCTCAGATGACAAGACTTCGACTTTCATACTTTGGACACATCATGCGGAGAGAAAGATCATTAGAGAAAGACATCATGCTTGGCAAGATAGAAGGTCAACGCAAAAGAGGAAGGCCAGCAATGAGATGGATCGATACAATAACAGCAGCTACGGGTACCAGTCTGTCAACAATGAGTCGCCTGACTGAAGACTGAACACAATTTAGGATAGCTATCCAGAGGGTCGCCATGAGTCGACTCCGACTTGACGGCACTTAACAACAACAACAACAACAACTACGCTCCATCCCCATACAAGGTGAATGATCCCACAGTGAAATAGCGCTGATCAGGGTTTCCCTCTCCATTGGACAGGTTTACTATGGCATGCACATGTTCCACAACAGCAGGGTGGGCATGTACGAATGGGCAACTGGACAAATGCTGGGAAAGGGGACACAGAGGACTGCAGATGGCACATGCTGTGCTGCAGCTGGGCCACAGTGCGGACTAGGGTGATGCCTAGGTGGCCCATAGGAATGCTGAAACAGTAGAGCAGCCAGACAGCAACTGATGAGGGCCCAACATGGGCATGAGTGTGCTTCCCACAGTGTCACAGGGGATAGTACCCAGCAGGTACTGTGGGACCTGGCATTTCAGTACCCCCAAGGGCACAGAACATTGGCAGGAGGTGCTGTGGGGAAGCGTGGACATCTATGCAGGCACCCCTACCCCAGAACCTGCACCATAGGCAGCTGCCTACCCGCACAATGGATGGCCTGAGACTGCGCTCCACCAGCACCACCAGCAAACGGGCATGTCAGCAGGGTGGCAGAGGGGTACTGGTGGTGGAGGGGGCAGTGGCAGCTGCCCAGAGCAGACCGTGGCCTAGGCCTGTGTAGGTGGGTGCCATGCACTGCAAGACAGGCCCTGTCTGATGAACAGTCATGGTATCCCCAGGGAATGCACTGTCTCTGTGGCAACACAGTGGTGCAGTGCACACAGTCAGTGTGTTCAGGAGCAGAAGGTCACAGGTACAAGTCCAAGCTGTGGTTCCTGCCAACCCAGCCTCCATATTTTACCCACTACTACAACGTGCTAATACAGACAGAATCTGTAGTACAGATGATGTAGACATGCCCAAAACACCTACATTTTACCCTACAGAGTACAGACACCATATATATGTGCATTACCTAGAGCAGAGTCTCCCAAATGCAGTCCTGGAGGGCCAAACACAATTCAGATTCCATGCTGCCTCTAATAAATGTGGCTGTGCTGCATTGCTATGCACCGCCCCCATGGTATGCAGATGTATTTCATGCATATTCATTAGGGACAGCATGAAAACCCGAACAGGGTTTGGCCCTCCAGGACTGAAGTTGGGAACCTCTGCCCTAGAGCAGCGGCCAACATGGGCAGACACACATGCCCACAGGCTCCATTATCCCAAGCCTCCTGGAGAAGCAGGATGTTGGGCCCTGCATGAATCTCCCCATACTAGCATTTGCATACCTTAGCAATGCCACCCTAAACATGGGAAAACTGTACACAGCTATCAAAAGGTTGCTATGATAACTGGCAGATAGCAATTCCTACGTTAAGCACAATTGGCTGATTGAGCTGCATCATAGCAACCTTTCTGATGTCTGTGGAGTGTGCCTCAGGTCTGGTGTCTGACAGAGTGACCCCAACAGTATTGTGTACCATAGCCATGCCTGCACTGTGCCCAAGACTGGTGTGGTTTCCAGGGCTGCCAAACACCTCTATATTTGCACAACCTTGGCATAGGTGTGTGGAGTGTGTTTCTGTCTATCCAGTGTGTGGTGGCTGCCAACACCCTCCACAGCCCACACTGCTAACACTGTTGCCAGTATTGGCCTGCCAATGTGCATAATGAGGAGGAAGGTACTGTGGGAATAGCCTGAATAGGGCGGCCTGGCCTGGCTGCATCTGCACAGGGCATAGGGCAATGGCTCGGACATTGTAGTGCCTGGCCACCACCTGCATGGACAGCGTGGCCACAGCATGTCCTGCTGGGAGGTCACTCTCACCCTGACTGGGCAGTGACCACGGCATGGCTAGGTTCCCCCATAGTGCTAAATAGTTTTTTTCTTATGTGATATTTATGGGTCCCTTTTGGGGCCCAATCACTGATCTATCTGCTTGGTGTGTATGCTGACGTCCCAGTTCTGCGTACATGCATCTCCTTCAGGACCATGCACTATGGACTAGCTAGCAGGCTGTCTGCAGCTAGTATGTGTCATGCTGGAATACCTTGCAGGGTGCAGCAGCTGGAGGCTTGCTGCTGGAGAATGTCAGATAGTGGGGGGTGGGGGTAGCTGAGCATTTCCAGCCCTTATGTCTGCTATTGTGTTATGGATGTTTACAGCTCTGCATTGCCTGCCCTGTAGGTTGTCTATACCCCAGCAGGACTGGGGTTGATGGTCCACTCTACTGCCCCCATTGCAGGGAGGTAGAATGTGGTTCTATTAGTGGTGATCCTGTTTCCCCACCCTGAGCTCCAGAGGGTGGGTTGTGTGGCGGTGCATAATACACCTTTTTTACCTACATCATGTAACCATGGCACCCACACAGGATATGCACTATTCTGGGTGCATCATAGCCCATAAGGGCTAGACATGACTGAGAAATACAAAAGGACACAGATGCAACCTAGGTGTGTCTGCAGGAACTACCTATTACACACAGTAGCACTGAGGGGACCTGCAGCATAGTGTATTTCAGCCATGAAAGGTGTTGGGCGCCCCACCTCACCCTCAGGGTGAGCATAGTACCCACACAATGTGACGGTCTGTGGCTACTCTGTGCCAGTACCACTCACGGTCAGTTCCCCCTACCAGGCCGAGGTGCTGTGGGGGTGCATACCCCATCTTGTGCCCATCTGTCGACTGCTGATTTGCTTGTGCAGTGCATCATGGGTACGGGTGGGTTACCCTATCCTGGTAACCACAGCAGACAATTTGTGTAGTGACGTGCAGTCCTTCTGCAGCCAGCTAGGGGTTTGTTAGCAGCTGTAACCCACTGGTTACTTCACTGCCTGTGAAGCCAGAAGTCATGTGTTCAAACTCATGGTGGGTTTATTTGATTGGGCTGTCTGAGGCATTGTCTATTTTTAATGTACATTAGTGCTGCCAGCAAAAACACCCTCAGAGTACTGTAACCTTAAGGTGCCTCATAGGGCGCCTTATAAGGCACCCTATCAAGCGCCTTATAAGGTGCCTTATAAGGTGTCCTATAGGGGACCTTATAGGGTGCCTTGGCAGACAGTGCACTTTATAATGTTCCCTATGGAGTGCCTTATGGGGTGCCTTATGCGGCACCTTAGGTTACGCCATCGTGAGGGTGTGTTTGCTGGCAGCACTACTTAAAATAAAAGTAAAATGCCTCAAAAATCACTACTTAAACATAAAGGGTGATGCCTCAGCCAGCCTTATGCAATAGGCACACTGGGGGATCAAACTCATGACCCCATACCATCAGTCATTGTATTAACCATTGTGTTACACCTCTGCTTCTATGTTTGCATGTCTGCGCACCTATTTAAGATTATTGCGCGTTAACGTGCTTAGCGGCGTTTCACCCAATAATGTGTGCAGCGCGCGTTATCACGCGATAATCCCGTTTTGCTACGTTAAGACCGAAACACCCACTCCTTTTATGGCATCCTGCACACTATCGCTGGGCGCACGTTAAGACTGCTTAATAAACATACCCCAAGGTATCAAGGAGAAGGTTGTGGTCAACAGTGTCAAAAATAGCAGAAAGTTCAAGAAGGATGAGGACTGAGTAAAGGCCTTTGGATTTTGCCAGGAAAAGGTCACTGGAGACTTTGGCAAGATCCATTTTGGTAGAATGTAAAGGGCGAAAGCCGGATTGTAGAGGATCCAGAAGGGCTTGAGAGGAGAGAAAGTCGAAGCAACAGCAGTGTTCCACACATTCAAGTAGTTTAGAAATGAAGGGAAGGAGGGAGTTGGGTTGATAGTGAAAAGGATAGATAGGGTCCAGTGAGGGATTTTTGAGGAGAGGAGTGACCACAGCATGCTTGAGGGCTGCAAAGAAAGTTGCAGTGGAGACTGATAGAGATAGAACGGACTACAGTAGAAAAGATGGAGCTAAGGAGACAGGTGGGAATAGGATCAAAGCAGCAGGAAGTTTGTTTGGATGATGAAAGAAGGTGAGTGAATTCCTCCTCAGAGATCATAGAAAAGGAAAAAAGGGGGGAAAGTTGGGAGTGATGAGGGAGAGGATGGGAAGTAGCTGACACTCATGGGGAATTGGAGTGTGATCAATATGGATTTTGTCATGGAAGTTATGTCGGGTTTGGACAGAAAGGGAGGGGGACAGAGACAGAGGCACATTGAGGAGAGAGTTGAGAGTTGTAAAGATACAGCAAGGGTCAGAGGCATGAGAGTTAGTCAGATGGACATAATAGTCTTGTTTGGGGAATGCTATGACTGACTGGAAAGAGACAAACATGAATTTGAAGTGTAGAAAGTCTGCAAGAATGCATAATTTCAGTCAAGCATGCTCAGCTCAGCGGGTGCAGGAATATAGGTAGTGGGTAGTGAAAGACTGTCCTGGTTGAGATACAGTATGCTTCACAGGACATGGCATGGGCGGAACAAGAGCATCCAGAGCAGAGGAGTGTGCAGTGTTTTAGGAAGTTACTGCCTCATTAACAGACTCAGATGACATAGTAGAGGAAAAAGGAGATGAGACAGTGGAGGAAAGAGCCAACAGGTCAATAGCATGAAGATTTCTAAAGAGGTTGGATGAGATTGGGCAAGGTTAAGGCAGTGAGTGATGAAGCTTAATAGGTGATGGCCCGATAAGTGAATAACTGAGGTACAGAAGTTAGAGGGTAAGCAATTAAAGAAGAATACAAGGTCAATCAGTGGCCATGCTATTGAGGACAGTAGAGCAAAGCTGGAGGTTGAATGATGAGGTAAGGGAGAGGAGTTTTAAAGTATAAGTGTCAGAGGGGTTATCAACATGAATGTTAAAATCCCAGAGAATAAGGGAGAGGGAATATGAATCCAGAAAAAGGAAAGTCATGTGTCAAAGCCAGTGAGAAAGGTAGGGTGGACTTGTCAGGGGGATGATAATCAGAGAGGTAATGGATTAAAAAGCTGGATGGAGTGGGCTTCAAGGGAGGGAAAGGAGTGAGACTGAGAGGAACATCCAAGGAACATCCAAGGAACATCCAAAAAGAATTTACACATCCTTCAAAGAGCTCAGAATGTCACTGCTCGAATCATTGTTAAAGCTAAAATATTCGATCACATTTCTCCTATCCTATACGCTCTTCACTGGCTACCCATTTATAGTAGGATTCAATATAAAACACTTGTCACAACTTTTAAACTCATTAATGACCTAGCCCCATCACAGTTGGCAACTCTACTTCAAACCCCACAAGAAAACAGAACTAGAAGAAAAACTAACCTCAACATGCTACTAATTCCCATTGCCGTGACAAAATCAAAACAAATAACCTCCAACACTGCCTTTTCATTTTATGCTCCCAGCCAATGGAATAAACTGCCCCTAAACCTAAGAGAGATTAAGGATCTCACATCTTTCAGGAAGGAACTAAAAACCTACCTCTTTACTCAACACTATAGCAACCTACAACCTGAAATCAAATTTACTACACAAGAACATACAACTAACCAAACACAAGTTTACCCCACCTAAATCCAGACTCCATTTGAATATCCCCTCAAGTCAGCATCCTCCCAATATTGTACTTATGACTGCAAATAACTCTTGCTAACCATGTAAATAACTTGCCATTTTTGGTTCCTTGTAACATAGTTATGTTCCTTTTATTAATAGCTTACACACTGTTTTCCATGTATCATAGTTCTTATGTAATACTTAATGTTTAATGTAATGCAATATTGCACTGTTCTACTGTATTGTTGTTTTAAGTTCTTTGTAAACCTCCCTTGATCTCTGGAAGGGGCGGTATAGAAAAGCACACAAATAAATAAAATAAAAAAGATAAGGAGGGGTTGAAATTGACATGAAGGAGAGTGTAGAAGCCCAACACCACCATGGCCAGTGGGATGAGGCATGTGGGAGAAATGATAGCTGCCATGACAGAGAGCAGTGACTGAAGCTGAGTTTTCTGGGAGGAGTCAGGTCTCAGTTAGAGCAAGGAGATGAAGAGCATTAGAGATAGTCTGAGGTTAAACCTTTATACAGCAATAGCTGCTTCCAGCTCTGTGTATTTCATAGATGATACATCAGCATGTGTCACAGACAAGGTATTATTTATTTATGCCTCTATAACTAGAAGCCTATAAGGGGTATGTTTACTAAAACCCCGTTATGGTGCGCGGCGTGCTAGTGTGCGGATGCCATATAAGGAGTGGGCGTTTCAGGCTGAAAAAGCAAAACCGGGATTAATCATGAGCTAATGTGCGCGGCGCTCAAGTGCGCCCCGCACATTAGCGCATGAGAAAGTTGTGCGGAAAGCAGAAGCAGCGCGCTGATGCACAAGCACAGGAACGGAGCCACAGTACAATGGTTAAGACACTGACCAGTAGTACAGGGATCATGGGTTCAATCCCCCACTGTGTCCAATGAAGAAGGCTGGCTGAGGCATTACCTATTATGGGGAAGATTGCTTTAGGAGGTATTTTTTTTTTTATTTTAATTACTACTACTAGCAAACGCACTCTCAAAGCGTGTTAACATAAGGCGCCCTATAAGGCACATTTTAAAGTGCACTGTCCGCCAAGGCACCCTAGAATGTTGCTTATAGGGTGCTTTATAGGGTGCCGTATGAGTTACCGCAAGGTCACAGCACTGTTTTTGATGGCAGCACTGTGCAGTTTAAGGAATGAAAAGCATAAGTTGGTGCGCTGACATGCAAGGAGGCACAACAGTGTAGCACAATGGTTAAGACCCTAACCAATGATGGGGGAGTCATAGGCTCAATCCTCCACTGTGCCTAATGAAGAAGGCTGGCTGAGGCATTACCTGTTAAAGGTAATATTGCTGTAGGGGGCATTTTATTTTTATTTTAATTAGTGCTGCCAGCAAACACACCCTCAAAGTATTGTAACATAAGGTGCTGCATAAGGCACCTCATAGGGTACCCCAGAGGGCACATTTTAAAGTGCACTGTCTGCCACGGCACCCTACAATGTTGCTGAAAGGGTGGCCTTTAGTACGCCATATAGGGTGCCCTATGAGGCACAGCAAGGTCAGAGCACTGTGTTTGATGGCAGCACTGTGCATTTAAATGCATGGAAATCCTAAGTAGGTGCACTGACATGCAAGGAGGAACAGCAGTGTAGCACAATGGTTAAGGCACTGACTGCTGATACAGGGGTCATGACTTTGCTCCCCAGTGTGCCTAATACGTAAGGCTGGCTGAGGCATCAGCTTTGCAATGTATGTATTGTTTCCTGCAGCACTTTATTTGTATTTTATTAATTGCTGCCAGCAAACACGCCCTCATGTGCCGTAATTGAAGGTGCCGCATAAGGCACCCTATAAGGCACTCCATAGGGCACATTATAAAGTGCACTGTCCGCCACAGCACCCTAAAATGTCCCCTATAGGGCACCCTATAAGTTGCTCCACAGGATAATGTATAGTGCACCTTATATGGATGGTAACCATAAGGTGACCTATAGGGCGCCCTATAAAGCGCCCTCTGAGGCACCTTATGGGTACAGTACGATGAGGGTGTTTTTGCTGGCAGCAATAATGTACATTAAAAATAGATAATGCTTTGGGCAGCCCTATCAAAAAACCCCACTATGGGTTTGAACCCACAACCTCAGGCTCCACAGACAGTGAAGTGACCATTGTGCTACAGCTCTATAGCTGCTAGTAAGTCCTTGGCTGGCTGCAGAGGGAGTGCGTGTCACCACACAGACAGTCTGCTGTGGTCACCAGGATAGGGTTAGCACACCCGTACCCATGATGCACTGCACATGCAAATCAGCTGTCCACAGATAAACACAAGATGGGATATGCACCCCCACAGCACCTCGGCCTGGTAGGGGGAACTGACCATGTGCACCCCCACAGCACCTCGGCCTGGTAGGGGGTACTGACCATGTGTTTTACTGGCACAGAGTAGCTACACACCGTCAAATTGTGCGGGTACTGTGCTCACCCTGAGGGTGCGGTGAGGCGCCCAGCACCAGGTCCACAGCACCTTCCATGGGAGAAAAAGACCATGTTGGAGGTCCCAAGCAGTGTTAATGTGTGAGATAGGTGGTTTCTGCAGAAACACCTTGGCTGTGTCTGTCTGTTTCAGTCAGGTGTAGTCCCTATGGACTCCTAGGAGGATCATGTACCACCACCCTTCTCCAGGGCTGAGGGTGGTAAACAGGGTTTCCCATCAACAGATCCACACTCTATCTCCCAGCAATGGTGGCAGTAGAGGGGACCAGACACCCCACAGGGCAGTCAATGCAGCTCTGTACACATTCATAACACAATAGCAGACAGACATTAGGCCTGGATATGCTCAGCTGCACCCCAACACCATCTGATATTCTCCTGCAGCAAGCCTTCAGCCACTGCACCCTGCAAGGCACTCCATCAAGACACATACCAGCTGCAAACAGTCAGCTAGCTAGCCCATAGTGCATGTTCCTGGTGGAAATGCATGCACCCAGACCTGGGATGTCAGCATACACAACAAGCAGATAAATCAGTGACTGGGCCCCAAAAGGAAACCCATAAATATTCCATAACAGAAATATTATATAGTACTATGGGGGTGCCTAGCCATGCTGTCGTCACTGCACAGTCAGGGTGAGAGTGATCTCCCAGAAGGACATACTGAGGTCACCTGTCTGTGTAGGTGGTGGCCGGGCACTAAAATGTCCCAGCCAGTGCCCTATGCCCTGTGCAGATGCATCCTGGCCAGGCCATCCTGTCTGGGCTATACCAATGGTACCTTGCTCCTCATTATGCACATTGGCAGGCCAATACTGGCAAACAGTGCTGGCAGTGTGGGCTGTGGAAGGTGTTTGCAGCCACCACACACTGTATAGACAGACACACACTCCCACACCTATGCCAGCATTGTGCTACTTTAGAGGAGTTTAGCAGCCCTGCCCACCACACCAGTCCTGGGCACAGTACAGGCATGGATATGGTACGCAATACTGTTGGGGGTCACTCCCCAGGGTGGTAAACACTGTCAGAGACCAGACCTGAAGCACACACCGAAGACATCAGAAAGATTGTTATGATGAAGCTCAATGAGCAAACTGTGCTTAAAGTAGGACTTGCTATCTGCCAGTAATCATAGGAAATGTTTGATAGCTGTGTACCGTATACCCAGGTGTAGGGTGGCATTGCTAAGGTATGCAAGTGCTAGTATTGGGAGATGCACGCAGAGCACAATGTCCTGCCTCTCCAGGAGGAATTGGCCAATGGGGCCTGTGGGTGTGGTGTGTCTGCCCCTGTTGGCTGCTGCTTTACGGCAGAGGTTCCCAACTCCAGTCCTGGTGTGCCAAACACTGTTCGGGTTTTCATGCTGTCCCTCATGAATATGCATGAGATGCATCTGCATACCATGGGGTGGTGCATAGATATGCAGCACAGGCATCTTTATTAGAGGCAGCATGGAACCTGAATGGTGTGGGGCCCTCCAGGACTGCATTTGGGAGACTCTGCTCTAGGTAATGTGCCTGTTTATGGTGTCTGTGCTCGGTGGGGTAAAATATAGGCGTATTAACCATGCGTATGTTCTCAGCAATAAATGTTTGTCCTTACTATCATGGTTTAGTTATGGGAAAAATATGTGGACTGGATTGGCAGGAGCCCCAGCTGGGCTTTGAACCTGTGCCCTTCTGTTCATGCACACACTGTCTGTGTGAACTGCACCACCGTTTTGCCACAGTTATGCTGTATTCCCTGGGGAGTCCATGACTGTACATCCGACAGGGACTGTTTGTTGCAGTGCACGGCACCCACCTGGACAAGGCTAGGCCATGGTCTGCTGTGGCCACCAGCTGCTGCCACCCCCACCACCAGTACCGCTCCATCCTTAGATTGGAGACAGCATAAACCCTGAAGGATTTGTGGCCCTCCAGGACTGCATTTGGGTAATCTGCTCTAGGTAATGTGCATGTTTCTGGTGTCTGTGCTCTGTAGGGTAAATAGAGGTGTTTGAGCCATGCGTATGTTCTCTGCAATAAAGGTTTGTCTTTACTATCACTAGTTAGTTGTGGGTAAAATTTGGGGACTGGATTGGCATGAGCCCCAGCTGGGGCTTGAACCTGTGACCAATGTTCCCTCTAATTTTCTGTAGGCTGTGTGCGCATAAAATATCAGCTGTGCAGCTTTTGAAGGAAGGTTACATTTTTGTGCGCCACATAACGACACTCGGAGTTATATACTTACGTCAGAATACAGTATGTACACCACATTGATTGCACTAGAAAATATTGTAGAACTTGTGAAAACCGTAAATACACAACAACTTTTAAATTTTAAGATGTCTGCGTTATTTTCTATCAGAATCAGAACCATAATTTTTGTGCGCTCTGTTGTAAAGTATGTGCGCTCGCTTGGCAAGGTGTGTGCGCGCGCACACGCGCACAGCTTAGAGGGAACAGTGCCTGTGACCTTCTGTCTCCAAACACACTGCTTGTTTGCACTGCACCACCGTGTTGCCACAGAGACAGTGCTTTCCCTGATGATACCATGACTGTTTGTCTGGCAGGGCCTGTCTGTTGCAGTGCATTGCACCCACCTACACAGGGCTAGGCCATGGTCTGCTCTGGGCAGCTGCCACTGCCCCCCTCCACCTCCAGTACCCCTGTGCCACCATGCTGACATGCCCTTCTGCTGGTGGTGCTGGTGGTACGCAGTCTCAGGCCATCCTGTGTGTGGGTTGGCGGCTGCCTATGGTGCAGGTTCTGGGGTAGGGGTGCCTGCATATCTGTCCGCATGTCCCCCAAACACCGCCTGCCAGTGTTCCGTGCCCTTGGGGGTACCTGCTGGGTACTATCCCCTGTGACACTGTGCTAAACATGCTCGTGCCCATGTTGGGCACTCATCAGTTGCTGTCTGGCTGCTGTTCAGTTTTAGCATTCCTAGGTGCCATCTAGGCATCTGCCTAGTCCGCACTGTGCCCCAGCTGCACCACAGCATGTGCCACCTGCAGCCCTCTATATCCCCTTTCCCAGCATCTGTCCAATTGCCCATTCCGACCTGCCTGCCCTGCTGTTGTGAAAATGTGCATGCCATAGGTAACCTGTCCAATGGAGAGGGAAACCCTGATCAGTGCTATTTCACTGTGGGATCATTCACCTTGTATGGGGACGGAGCGTAGACCCTTCTAAAATTCATATTTATTTTTTGGGGCTTTTTTGGGAGTGTTTTTTTATGTTCCCTATTACTATCACTATTGCCCAGCTTGATTATAATTTTTTTATATTTTGTTGGGGTCATTTTTACTGTTTATTTGCCCTTTTGTTCCATGCAAATATATCACACTGCTCACTTTTTTTAGATTTCCCTGGTTTTGCTGTACATTGCTGACATAAATGGTTTCTCTTCCCTTTAAATCGGCTCTACCGCAAGGTTTTCACTCGTGGTATTTTTTTACCTGAATTTCAGCCCCGCTCCTGTGCGGGGAGCCTCTCCCCTCCCACTCTCCACCCATTGACCCCTTCCCTCCGCCCCTGGGGATCCTTCTTCCACCCTCCCGGAGCCTTTCCACACCTCTATCGCACAGTAGCGCGCCGCGCACATGATCGGTCCCGTTAGTGCAGCACGCACGTGTGCGGGGCACAAAAACGAATCATTAGCGTGCGCTAAGGTACCTTAGCGCACGCTATTGTGCACCGTGCACTTGTGCGCCGTTTAGTAAACATACCCCTAAGTATACTCCCTTCCAGTAGTCTGTAACAGTAATCAAATCAAATAAATCCAGTGGTCTAACATTCATGCTTTCCTCAAAGTATGTTGAAAAATTGCAATAATGCATTTTCTTACCCATGCATTTAGACTGATTGCCTAATTTGTTTCTCTAGTGGTTGGTTAAAACCCCCCACCAAGTAGTACTGGGGCATCACCCTCTTCAATAATTTGGAAGACAGACATTGAAAAAATTCTGAAGAAGCGAGACCATGGCTTTTATACAGGGAAAATATCAAAAATTGTCCATAAAACTCTCTAGTGAAATCACACAAAAAAATAAAAAATGGTAACACAATATTTTATTTTAAATATAAATCTTATTTGAAAAAAAAACAAACCTTCAAGGAGACATCAAAATGCAGATGACACAGATACCACTTTTCTTTTTTAGCATCTGCTGTCTTCCATTTCATCATTTGTCTCCTGGGCTGCAAACCGTTCACATTACTTTCTTTATATATTTCACTGTACATCCACTTTAAACAATGATGAGATGGAGACAGCAGATGCTGAAAATTGGAAGCTCTGCCATCTATATTTTCATGTCTACTTGAGTTTTTAAAAAAAATAAGATTTGTGTTTAAAGCAAAATATTGTGTTACCGTTTTTTTTTTGTTTTTTTTTTTTTGGGGGGGGGGGGGTTGTGGCTTTTCTAGAAGGAAGCCATGGTTGGATATTATTAGGCTGCCTACCCCATTTAAGCAAAACTGCCAGTGGCCACTGTACAATCATATAAGGGGTTGCTGGTCTGCTAACAAACTAGAAGAAGTCCAGCTCTGTAAGAGATAATCCTGTCTATACTCAAAGTTCAGTATCCAAATAACTCTGTCACTTTCCAAACTAATTTCCCCTGCCCAGCTTGAATATTCTACCCATATTATGTCAATTCAATGTGACTTGTATACATGGAATTCAAATAGGGGCTGCTGATATAGCTCAGGATCATCTGAGAAAGAGAGAAAGGAATAGTCCTAGAGTACTGTTAAAACCTGTGACGTTTACTCTGGTGACTGCATCAGGCTAAGGTGGGCAGCTCCCCTACGTCTAGCCACTGTCATCATCAAAGTGCTACTTGGTTTTAAAGTACTGCAAGTGGTGACAAACTATGGGCTATTTCTTGATCTTGAGACCATCTGGAAGAAAGAGAATGGAAGTGCTCTGCCATTAATATCTGCAGCTTCTCCCCTGGTGAAGGATGCTCGAGGCTTTAAAGTATCATGACTAGTGGCATGATGTTATCAGCATGCTGAAGAAGGCACTGGAAAATGGGGCATCTCCTTTTAGTAACCGCTTTAGTAGCCCTAAGGATCACGAAACTGGGGTAAGACCTATCTTTCTTAACTTCGCTGTACAATCAAGTTCTTTTTTTTCTTCTAAACGTGCTGAATTTTACTTGTTGATTACACAGGTACACTACCAAAAAACTGCCTCCAGTTTTGCAACTGATTCCTATAGATTTTGGGGTGCTGAATCCAGGAAAAATAGCCAAAATGTTCCATCACGTCACGTTTTCTTGCAAAATTAGATTTCTTACCCATATAAGGAATGTTCACATAATTTCTTTTTAGCCGACTGCAGTTTATTTTCTTGGCCCAAAATAGAGGTTGTAATGGTTAACTAACTAGAAACACTCCCTCATGATATTTTAGAGTGTTTTGTATTCATTTTATACATTAACAGGACAATTGGGAGGCGGGGGGTTAAATCCAGTACTCGCGCTGGCGCATGTTCTTTCCTGTTCGCCTCGCCTCATTCGCTCGCTCAAACACGGTGGTTGCGACATGAACGTTCCTGTCAAATTTCAGTTTCTTGCAAGTTCATTATTACCTTTTGTTTGCTCAGTGGTAATCCAGCTTTATTCCGAAGTGGTTCACTACAGTTGTAGTTTGCAGTGCTGTGTATTTGTGATGGCTCACAGAGCCAGAGGTTGCGTCAACTCTCCGGACAGTTTTTGTTTTATTTGTGGGGAATATACCGTGAAAAAGCGGCAGAGGAACATTTCTGCATTTATTAAAAAAGTATATTTCGCCTATTTCGGTTTGAAGTTAGGCGATCAAGACAAACCGTGGGCTCCTCACAAAGTGTGCAAGACATGTGAGGAAGATCTACGCTTATGGATGAAAGGTAAAAAACAAGCATTTCGTTTCAGAATACCTATGATGTGGCGTGAACAAAGAGACCACAGCAGTGACTGCTATTTTTGCTCTTGCATTGTGAAGGGATACAACTTAAAAAATAAGAACGTAATAAGTTACCCCAACCTTCCCTCAGCAATTAGGCCTATGCCTCATAGCAACGAAGTACCTGTGCCTGAACCACCAAAATCTTTGGATCATATTTGTGTGGACGGTTCTGATCATGATGAGACTCATCAGATGGCTTTTCCCGATGAGTCCAGTACTTCCGAGTTTGAAACTGAACCAGATCCGAAACCTGAACTTTTCTCTCAAGCTGAATTGAATGATTTAGTCCGGGATTTAGGACTCCCAAAAGATGCTGCCCAACTGCTAGGTTCTCGGCTTAAACAGAAAAATCTATTGTCACCAGGAACAACTTTTTATTGGTACCGCAACCGCGAGACACAATTTTTGAAGTATTTCAGCAAAGAGGAAGATTTGGTATTTTGCAACGATATATACGGAGTGATGGAAAAGTTTAAACTCAAGTATGATCCTGCTGAATGGCGGCTGTTCATTGATTCATCAAAAGACAGCATAAAAGGTGTTCTTCATAATGGCAACACATTCGCTTCAGTTCCTATTGCTCACTCTGTTATTCTCCAAGAAAAATACGAGAATTTGGCCCTGATTCTTCAGAAGATTCGTTATGATGAGCATAAGTGGATGATTTGTGGAGACTTTAAAATTCTATCCATGCTATTAGGGCAGCAATCCGGTTTCACCAAATATCCCTGCTTCCTTTGCTTGTGGGATAGCCGGGCCCGCGACCTACACTGGGGGAAAAAAGACTGGCCAATTCGGGAGTATTTGAGACCCGGTGAGAAAAATGTTCTTCATGAGAGCTTGGTACCTCGTGATAAAATTCTATTACCACCTCTCCACATTAAGTTGGGTCTCATTAAGCAATTCATCAAGTCCCTTCCAAAAGATGGTGAGTGCTTTCGGTACCTTTGCTTAAAGTTCCCCCGACTTTCTGAAGCAAAGCTAAAGGAAGGAGTGTTTGTTGGCCCTGATATAAGGAAACTCATTTCAGATGGAGCATTCGCTGAAACGATGTCTGAGAAGGAAAAAGAAGCCTGGGATTCCTTCAAGGATGTTGTTCTCAAATTCTTGGGGAACAGGCGGGATGAGAACTATAAGGATATTGTTGCCAGGATGCTCAATGCCTTCAAAGAACAAGGCTGTAACATGAGCCTGAAAGTCCATTTCTTGCACTCCCATGTGAACTACTTTCCCGAAAACTTGGAGGCGTACAGTGAAGAACAAGGTGAAAGGTTTCACCAGGACATCAAGGACGCAGAGAGAAGGTACCAAGGAAGATGGAACACCACTATGATGGCTGATTTCTGCTGGTTGCTGCTGCGGAAAACCCCAGATGAAAAATACGCCAAGCAGCGCACCAAGAGAAGCATTCGGGGGAAGAAGAAATGGGCCCACCAGGAGATTGATTGACCCAAGAATGACTTTAAAATCTAAACTGTGTTGACAAATATCGTGTTTTTACTAAACTTTGAAATAAAAATTTGCTAGTTATTACCACAGTGTCGGATCTCATTTATTAGAATTTTATTTTCACACCTTCGGGTGTTTGTCTTCATGTATTGCAATGGTGCGGTTTGCGTTTTCTATTCTTACATACATACCTGTACAACATTTTTTGCACATTTCTTTGCTTTGCTTTGTGTCTAACCTCGCTCTTATATGCTCAATGTTTGTGCACATGTATGTGGCCGTTTTAAGTGCAGATAATTTTGCTGCCATCACAGTGTGTTTTGTTGACATTACTCTATTCTTATGTGCTGCCTTGTTACAATTTTCTTTATTCTTATTTGAATAACTACTAAACAATTAGTATAAAGAATTCATCCAAGAAACTTTTATCTCGATCGCACTCAATCTGAAACGTTCACATCAAACTGCTAACCCAATGTAGCAAATAATCCGTACGTGATGGAGCAAATTGGTTACCAGATTTGGATTCAGCGCACCAAAAAACGTAAAAATCAATCGAAACATTAGAGGCAGTTTAAAAAAAAATTTTTTAGTGTACCTGTGTTATTGGACATTTTAAAACAAATTTATATTATTCCTATCACAACATTTCTAGGCTGATGAAAATGACATTAATATGAGACAAGGGAAGATAGGATCCAGGCTAGTGATAGTCAAAGTTATATGTTTCTGATTTCTCAAGGGAAGATGGGGCAAGGTGAGCTCAGTGAAAAAGTAACCACTTTGAATGAAACTATTTTTTCATTGAGCCCTATAATTGTGTTCCACCAGGAAGGCATCTAGAGTTGGGAAACAATTCAGGCATCTAGAAAGGTATATAGCTCCGTTTTTAGGGACTATTTACGGTGTGGGTTTTAGGGAGAAAGGTCAACCATTATTTATTTTATTTGCTCATTTGTTAACATTATAACATGTTTAATTGTGAAAATATACTAAGCACATTCGTAATACTGAGCTATCAACAGAGAACTTCTCTGATATGACCACAGTCTAGAGAGCATTTGCAGGCTCCCCAAGAGTTGGAGTCCCTCAGTTACCTCAAAGCAGGTGTCTTTGAGCCGGGGACTGATTAAAGGTGTCCTTCTCCATGCTGGTGAGTGGGGTGTATTGCAATGGGCTCTCAGAGCTCTCTCCATATTAAGAGCATGGATAACTTCTGTTGATAGCTTCCCACCCCCAGGCAGTGATTTAGACATACAGATGGGAGTCCAGTGCAATGGGAATGTGGTTATTCTGCTCAATCTGATTTAGTTGTTTATAAGGGTGCCAGTAATCATGTTCTGGCAGTGTCCCAGTTTATATTTATTTCTTTTTTTAATTGGTCATTTTTTATTTGATTCTTTTAAGTGTCAAATATGTGTGCACATATAGTCCAAAGCCATTTCACTGGCTACTTTTTTAAGGAGATATTTGACATTAAGGAGTTGAACTGCAAGGGTACCAATAATGTTGGCCACAACTGTACCATACCAGCCTTAATCAGGGTATGCTCTCTCCCTTTTTTTATATAGAAACATTCTTACATTGTGCATTCCTGGTTTCAGTAAGCAAAGATAGTGGCTCAAAGTCAGACCTGCTATCTTTTGAAGGAGCTGGTGGTGTCCAAAAGGAGATGTAAGGAATGTTATAGGAGTGCCGCACCTTCACAGGGAAGAGCTGGTATTTTTGAAGAAATTATGAGGTTGGGGGTTGTCTTTTTCTCCTACCTGCTTCTCTTAATGACATAACTAATATGGATACTTGGAGGATTATTGCAAGGATGGAGTCTACTTTGTATAACTACTCATTGCAGCAATGCAAATTTTGGGGGAGATTGCATCCATGTCCCATTTCCTGGGTCTTCTTTAATAATGGACTTTTCCTCCAGGAGCTTGTCCAAATATTTTTTAAACCCAGCTACTGTACACTTTTACTAATCCTCGGGTAACAAATTCCAGAGTTTGATTGAGTGAAAAAAAACAAACCATTTTCTCTTATTAGTCTTAAATGGGTTACAATAATTGTACCTTCATTGCATGTCCCCTAGTCTTTCTACTTTTTAATGATGTTTACCTGTTCCATTCCATTCATTAATTTAAAGACCTCTATCATATCTGCACTCAACCGCCTCTTTTCCAAGTTGAAGAGCCCTAACCTTTTAAGTCTTTCCTCATAGGGATATCCTTCCATCCCCTTTAACATTCTGGTGGCTCTTCTCTGTACCTTTTCTAATTCTGCTATATTATTTTTCAGATATGGCATTCACAATTGCACATAATATTCAGGGTGTGGTTACACTTTGGAACAATACAGAGACATTATAATATCCTTGGTTTTATTCTCCATTTCTTTCCATATGATTCCTAGCATTTTATTTGCTTTCTTGACTGTCACTGCACACTGGGTAGAGGGTTTCAACATATTCTCCACAATATCACCCAAATCTTTTCCCGGGTGGTGGTACCTAATGTGGAACCTTGCATTGTGTAACCATAGTTTGGGTTGTTCTTTCCTAGGTGCATGACTTTGCACTTGTTTACATTAAATTTTGTCTGCCATTTGGACATAGAGACCTTCAATTTATCAAGATCCTCTTTCAGTTTTTCATGATCCTTTTGTATTTGACAACTTTGAATACTTTTGTGTCATCTGCAAATTTGATCACCCCACTCCTTATTCCTATTTCTAGATCATTTATGAATATGCTAAAAAGCAGCGGACCCAGCATACTGTAGATCCCTGGAGTACTCCACTATTCACCTTTCTCCATTGAGAAAATTGGCCTTTTAGCCCTATCCTCTGCTTTATACCTTTTAGCCAATTCCTGATCCACAATAGCACACTTCCTCCTATCCCATGGCTTTTTACTTTTGCCAAGAGTCTCTCATGAGGGACTTTGTCAAAGGCTTTCTGAAAATCCAGATAAACTATATCAACTGGCTCACCTTTGTCTACCTGGTTATTCACACCTTCAAAAAAATATAACAGATTAGTAAGAGAAGACTCTCCTTTGCTAAATCCATGTTGACGTTCTCCCATTGTGATTTCCTGTTTCATAGGAATAAAGTTACTGAGTTTCCTCCTGCTGCTCAGGCAGTGTGTAGAGAATTGCAATGTGTGCGTCTTTCTTTTTAAAAGTTTGCTATGAAATATATAATGAAATGGCAAGTGAAGACCTATAATGTTATGTTCCCTATGCCTTTATTTAATTGTGCTGGAAGGTCACTCTCCTAAGAGCTGTTTTGTTACTGCTTGAGACCACAGGTTTTTCAATCTAACTAACTGATTGGTAGAGGCTAGTTGACAGCAGCATGCAGTGTACCATAGAAATGTTGTTGGTTTTTTTTCTATCTTGGGTACTCACATATGTAACTATTTCCTGATCCTCTTTTCTCTTCATATGGTGATTTAAGGATTCCTTTTTGTTTACTAAATGACAAATTCTATTTTCTTTTGTTGATTATTTTCTCGGTGTGTTTTCTGGGAAATTTTTAACTAAACACACATAGGGGCATGTTTACTAAAACCCCGCTAATGTGCGGGCCGCGGTAGTGTGTGGGTGCCATATAAGGAGTGGGCATGTCTGGCTGAAAAAGAAAATCCGGAATTTACATATGCGCTAAGGTGCGCGGCGCCCATGTGTGCCCCGCACATTAGCGCATGAGATAGCTGCGCGGGAGGCATAAGTGGCGCGCTGATGTGCCCACAGGAAAGCAGAGCCTCAGCACAATGGTCAAGGCACTTACCAATGGTGCAAGGATCAGGGGTTCAATCCCCCACAGTACCCAATAAACAAGGCTGGCTGAGGCATTTAAATAATGGGTGGCATAAGGCAGCACACTAATGTTTTCAGAGGCATTTTAATAATGGGCGGCATAAGTGGCGCGCTGATGTGCACACAGAAGAGCAAAGCCACAGCGCAATGGTCAAGGCACTTACCAATGGTGCAGGAATCAGGGGTTCAATCCCCCACAGTGCTCAAGGTAGACAGCTGGCTGAGGTGTTACTTCAGGAGCTAGTCTAATATTGTGCAGCATAAGGCAGTGTGCCAATGGGCATTAGGCAGCACACTATTGATTTAGGAGGCTTTTTAATATTGAGCGGCATAAGGCAGCGCACTAATGTGCAAGCATAGGAACAGGACCACAGCACAATGGGTAAGACACTGACCAATGGTGCAGGGATCAAGGGTTTAAACCCCACAGTGGCCAATGAACAAGGCTCACTGAGGCATTACATATTATGGGGAAGATTGGTTTTGGAGTGAGTCATTTTATGTTTATAGTAATTATCACTACTAGCAAACGCACTCTCAAAGCGTGTTAACATAAGGCGCCCTATAAGGCACATTTTAAAGTGCACTGTCAGCCAAGGCACCCTAGAATGTTGCTTATAGGGTGCTTTAGAGGGTGCCGCAAGGTCAGAGTACTGTTTTTTATGGCAGCACTGTGCAGTTTAAGGAATGAAAAGCATAAGTAGGTGCGCTGACAGGCAAGGAGGAGCAGCAGTGGAGCACAATGGTTAAGGCACTGACTGCTGATACAGGGGTCATGAGTTTGCCCCCCCAGTGTGCCTAATATGTAAGGCTGGCTGTGGCATCAGCTTTGCATTATACATATTTTTCCTGCAGCACTTTATTTTTATTTTATTAATTGCTGCCAGCAAACACGCCCTCACGTGCCGTAATTGAAGGTGCCGTATAAGGCACCCTATAAGGCACTCCATAGGGCACATTATAAATTGCACTGTCTGCCACAGCACCCTAAAATGTCCCCTATAGGGCACCCATAAGTTGTGTCACAGGATAATGTATAGTGCACCTTATATGGACGGGAACCATAAGGTGCCCTATAGGGCGCCCTATAAAGCACCCTCAGAGGCACCTTATGGGTACAGTACACTGAGGGTGTTTTTGCTGGCAACAAAATATGTACATTAAAAAAAGATAATGCATTGAACAACCCTATCAAATAACCCCACTGTGGGTTTGAACCCATGACCTCTGGCTTCACAGGCAGTGAGGTAACCATTGCACTACAGCTGCTAGCAAGCCCCTGGCTGGCTGCAGAGAGCCTACATGTCACCACACAGACAGTCTGATGTGGTCACCAGGATAGGGTTAGCCCACCCATACCCATGATGCACTGCACATGCAAATCAGCTGTCCACAGATAAACACAAGATGGGCAATGCACCCCCACAGCACCTCGGCCAGGTAGGGGGAAATGACCATGTGCACCCACACAGCACCTCGGCCTGGTAGGGGGTACTGACTGTGTGTTTTACTGGCACAGAGTAGCTACACACCATCACATTGTGTGGGTACTATGCTCACCCTGAGGGTGCAATGAGGCGCCCAGGACCAGGTCCACAACACCTTCCATGACTGAAAGAGGCTATGCTAAAGGTTCAAAGCAGTGTTAATGTGTGAGATAGGTAGTTTCTGCATGAGCACTTTGGATATCTCTGTTTCAGTCAGATGTAGCCCCTATGGACCCCTAGGTGGGCCATGTACCACAACCCCCTTCCCCAGGGCTTAGGGTGGCAAACAGGGTCCCCCATCAATAGATCCACTTTCTACCTCCTTGCAAAAGTGGCAGTAGAGGGGACCATCAACCCCAGCCCTGCTGAGGAACAGACACCCCACAGGGCAATCAATGCAGCTCTATACACATCCATAACACAATAGCAGACAGACATTAGGCCTGGATATGGTAAGCTGCACCCCACCACTATCTGATATTCTCCTGCAGCAAGTCATCAGCCACTGCACCCTCCTAGGCCACTACATCAAGACACATACCAGCTGCAAACAGTCTGCTAGTTAGTCCATAGTGCATGTTCCCAGTGGAGATACATGCACCCAAAACTGGAATATCAGCATAAACAGCAAGCAGAAAAATCAGTGACTGGACCCCAAAAGGAAACCCATATCTATCACACAAGAGCACTATGGGGGTGCCTAGCCATGCTATGGTCACTGCACAGTCAGGGTGAGAGTGATCTCTCAGCAGGACATACTGAGGTCACCCTGTCTGTGTAGGTGGTGGCCGGGCACTAAAATGTCCCAGTCAGTGCCCTATGCCCTGTGCAGATGTACCCTGGCCAGGCCACCCTGTCCGACCTATACCCATGGTACCTTGCTCCTCATTATGCACATTGGCAGCCCAATACTGGCAACATTGCTGGCAGTGTGGGCTGTGGAAGGTGTTTGCAGCCACCACACACTGGATAGACAGACAGCCACCCCCACACCTATGCCAGCATTGTGCTACTATAGAGGAGTTCAGCAGCCATACCCACCACACCAGTCCTGGGCACAGTACAGGCATGGATATGGAGCGCAATACTGTTGGGGGTCACTCCCCAGGGTGGTAAACACTGTCAGAGACCAGACCTGCAGCACACACCGCAGACATCAGAATGATTGTTATGGTGGAGCTCAATGAGCAAAATGTGCTTAACGTAGGAATTGATATCTGCCAGTTATCATGGGAAACGTTTGATAGCTGTGTACCATGTACCCAGGTGTAGGGTGGCATTGCTAAGGTATGCAACTGCTAGTATTGGGAGATACAGGCAGGGCCCAATGTCCTACCTCTCCAGGAGGCATTGGCCAATGGGGCCTGTGGGTGTGGGTGTGGGTGTGTCTGGCCCTGTTGGCTGCTGCTTTACGGCAGAGTTTCCCAAATCCAGTCCTGGTGTTCCAAACACTGTTCGGGTTTTCATGCAGTCCCTCATAAATATGCATGAGCTACATCTGCATCCCATGGGGGTGGTGCATAAATATGCAGCACAGGCATCTTTATTAGAGGCAGTATGGAACCTGAATGGTGTGGGGACCTCTAGGATTGCATTTGGGAGACTCTGCTCTAGCTAATGCGGCTGTTTATGGTGTCTGTGTTTGGTGTGGTAAAATATAGGCGTATTAACCATGCGTATGTTCTCATCAATAAAGGTTTGTCCTTACTATCATGGTTTAGTTGTGGGAAAAATATGTGGACAGGATTGGCAGTAGCCCCAGCTGGCCTTTGAACCTATGACCTTCTGTTCATGCACACACTGTCTGTGTGCACTGCACCACTGTGTTGCCACAGATATGCTGCATTCCCTGGGGAGTCCATGACTGTACATCCAACAGAGCCTGTCTGTTGTGGTGGATGGTGCCAGCCTGCACAGGCCTAGGCCACTGTCTGCTGTGGCTTGCAGCCACTGCCCCCTCCACCACCTGTACCCTTTCGCCAACATGCAGACATGTCCTTATCTGGGAAAAAGCATATGACCTGATTGAGTTGTGGCACTCCAAGACTGAATTTGCGGGACTCGGCTGTAGGTAATGCCCATTGTTATGGTTTGTGTGTGGTGTAGGGTAAAATATGGGTGTTTGAACCATGTTTATGTTCTCTGCAATGAAGGAGTGTCTTCACTATCACTGTTTAGTGGTGGGTAAAACTATGGAGACTGGGTTTGTGGGAGCCCCAGCTTGGATTTGAACCTGTGACCCCCTGGTCTTACAGGCACTGGCTGTGTCTGTTGCACCACACTGTGGCCACAGAGACAGTGCAGTCCCTAGAGATAGGAAACCAGGACTGACGAGTCAGCAACCCTGCTCTGCACAGTTTTACTGTGGGCTCATTTACCTTGTATGGAGACAAAAGTGCAAATAAACCTCAAAAATGACCTCAAAAAAAGGGGCAAGCACCCATAACCAAGCTGGGCAACAGTGATATTACTGGGCAACATTAAAAAACACTCCCAGGACAGCTCCAATAAAATGAAAGGAGCGTAGACCCTTCCAAAAATCATTTCTTTTTTTTTTTGAGTTTTCCTGGGAGTGTTTTTTATTGTTGCCCATTGCTATCACTGTTGCCCAGCTGAATTATGATTTTTACAATTTTTCTTGTGGTCATTTTAAGGTTTTATTTGCAATTTTGTTCTGTGTACATGTATCACACTGCTCACGTTTTGTGGGTTTCACCGGTTTTGCTGTACATTGCTGACGGAAATGGTTTCTCTTCCCTTTAAATCGGCTCTAAATCGGTTTTCACTCGCGGTATTTTTTAGGTTCATTTTCAGCCCCGCTCCTGTATGGGGAGCCTCTCCCCTCCCACTCTCCACCCATTGACCCCGTCCCTCCGCCCCTCCAGAGCCTTCCTCCGCCCTCGGAATGCCTTACCACACCCCTAGCGCACATCAGCGCGCCCCGCACTTGTGCGGGCCCGTTAGTGTGACGCGCACGTGTGCGGGGCACAAAAACGCACTATTGCGCGGTTTAGTAAACATACCCCATAGAGATTCCATGAAATTCTTAGCAACAGACACATTGTCAGTTCACCATTGCTAGTATTTTAATAGAAATAGAGCACAGAACATACCGTATTTCCCCCATTTGGCTAGCTTATGTTGTAAAAATGTCTACAGTGGCTCAGAGAAACAATAATAGTCTCTTTGGTATGCAGCATTAAAGTGCAAATGAGAGGGAAGAAGCAGTTTGTTTTCTTGTCAGAACTAACACTTAAATCATACACAATAATAGGATTCAGCTCATGAATATACCATATTCATAACTAAGCATATATCTCAGATGTTGAAAAATGTTTGAACTGTAGGACTAGCTCTTCAGGTGAAAAATCTTTGGCAATGACAAAACACAAATGTATCCAATACCCACTATAATACAAAGTATACACTATCTTATCTGCTAATAGTATAGTCATTTACATTTCATAACAATAAAGTAATTTTGTAGCAAAAACTGGGACTTTACCGGTAAAATCTGAGTTTGGATTTTCTCTAAGGGGAATTTCTCCAAATGGATTAGTTTTGCACATATCACGACAGCCATATTCAAGTGGTGAAACCTCCGCTTTCTAAAATCACATGGATAATATCACAATTATCCTGAATATTCTCTTAATTATTTTAACAGTCCATGACCAGTCCATAGGAAAGTATTTTTAAATCGGCCTCAATCAACACCATATTCCAATCATCCACCGCTGGTCTGGAGACAGTGACATACAGACATCTGATCACTTATCTATTTTGACGTTCCACGACCAGTCCTTAGGAAAACATCAATCAACACTGTAAATATTCCATTTATCCACCGCTGGTCTGGAGGCAATGACGTTCTAATTCCTGTACACCACGTCATCGTGTTTCAAGCCATGACACTCTAGGCCCTCATCCTGCAGCTGATCCACATTCTACCTGCAAAGGTGGCAGTAGAGGGGACCATCAACCCCGGTCCTGCTGAGGAACAGACACCCCACAGGGCAGTCAATGCAGCTGTATACACATCCATAACACAATAGCAGACAGACATTAGGCCTGGATATGGTAAACTGCACCCCACCACTATCTGATATTCTCCTGCAGCAAGTCATCAGCCACTGCACCCTGCTAAGACGCTACATCAAGACACATACCAGCTGCAAACAGTCTGCTAGTTAGTCCACAGTGCATGTTCCCAGTGGAGATGCATGCACCCAGAACTGGGATATCAGCATACACAGCAAGCAGATAAATCAGTGACTGGGCTCCAAAAGGAAACCCACATCTATCACACAAGAGAAATACTATAAAGCACTATGGGGGTGCCTAGCCATGCTGTGGTCACTGCACAGTCAGGGTGAGAGTGATCTCTCAGCAGGACATACTGAGGTCACCCTGTCTGTGTAGGTGGTGGCCGGGCACTAAAATGTCCCAGTCAGTGCCCTATGCCCTGTGCAGATGCACCCTGGCCAGGCCACCCTGTCCGGCCTATACCCATGGTACCTTGCTCCTCATTATGCACATTGGCAGCCCAATACTGGCAACATTGCTGGCAGTGTGGGCTGTGGAAGGTGTTTGCAGCCACCACACACTGGATAGACAGACAGCCACCCCCACACCTATGCCAACATTGTGCTACTATAGAGGAGTTCAGCAGCCATACCCACCACACCAGTCCTGGGCACAGTACAGGCATGGATATGGAACACAATACTGTTGGGGGTCACTCTCCAGGGTGGTAAACACTGTCAGAGACCAGACCTGCAGCACACACCGCAGACATCAGAATGATTGTTATGGTTGAGCTCAATGAGCAAAATGTGCTTAACGTAGGAATTGATATCTGCCAGTTATCATGGGAAACATTTGATAGCTGTGTACCATGTACCCAGGTGTAGGGTGGCATTGCTAAGGTATGCAACTGCTAGTATTGGGAGATACAGGCATGGCCCAATGTCCTGCCTCTCCAGGAGGCATTGGCCAATGGGGCCTGTGTGTGTGTGTGTGTGTGTGTCTGGCCCTATTGGCTGCTGCTTTACGGCAGAGTTTCCCAAATCTAGTCCTGGTGTTCCAAACACTGTTCGGGTTTTCATGATGTCCCTCATAAATATGCATGAGCTACATCTGCATACCATGGGGGTGGTGCATAAATATGCAGCACAGGCATCTTTATTAGAGGCAGCATGGAACCTGAATGGTGTGGGGTCCTCCAGGACTGCATTTGGGAGACTCTGCTCTAGGTAATGCAGCTGTTTATGGTGTCTGTATTTGGTGTGGTAAAATATAGGCGTATTAACCATGCGTATGTTCTCATTAATAAAGGTGAAATGATTTTTGAAATGGTCTATGGAGCGTAGACCCTTCCAAAAATCATTTCTTTTTTTTTAAGCTTTCCTGGGAGTGTTTTTTATTGTTGCCCATTGCTATCACTGTTGCCCAGCTGAATTATGATTTTTACAATTTTTCTTGTGGTCATTTTAAGGTTTTATTTGCAATTTTGTTCTGTGCACATGTATCACACTGCTCACGTTTGTAAGTTTCCCCGGTTTTGCTGTACATTGCTGACGGAAATGGTTTCTCTTCCCTTTAAATCGGCTCTAAATCGGTTTTCACTCGCGGTATTTTTTAGGTTGATTTTCAGCCCCGCTCCTGTGCGGGGAGCCTCTCTCCTCCCACTCTCCACCCATTGACCCCGTCCCTCCGCCCCTCCGGAGCCTTCCTCCGCCCTCGGAATGCCTTTCCACGCCCCTAGCGCACATCAGCGCGCCCCGCACTTGTGCGGGCCCGTTAGTGTGACGCGCACGTGTGCGGGGCACAAAAATGCACTATTAGCGTGCGCTAAGGTACCTTAGCGCACGCTCAAGTGCGCCCCGCACAATTGCGCGGTTTAGTAAACATACCCCATAGAGATTCCATGAAATTCTTAGCAACTGACACATTGTCAGTTCACCATTGCTAGTATTTTAATAGAAATGGAGCACAGAACATACCGTTTCAAGCCGTGACACTCTAGGCCCTCATCCTGAAGCTGTGCCTAGAGTGTTATTGCTTGAAACATGACAATGTGGTGTACAGGAGTTAGAACGTCATTGCCTCCAGACCAGCCGTGGATGAATGGAATATTTACGGTGTTGATTGATACTGATTTACAAATGTTTTCCTAAGGACTGGTTGTGGAATGTCAAAATAGATAAGTGATCAGATGTTTGTATGTCACTATCTCCAGACCAGCGGTGGATGATTGGAATATGGTGTTGACTGAGGCCGATTTAAAAGTGCTTTCCTATGGACTGGTCATGGACTGTTAAAATAATTAAGTGAATATTCAGGATAATTATGGTATTATCCCTGTGATTTTAGAAAGAGGGGGTTCCCCCAACTCTTTGGTATATAAATTTTGCCTTAATCTTAAAAAAAGTAACAACCCAGAGTAACATCACACTTACTGTTTGTAAATTATCTAAAGCTCTACAATTCCAGTGACCAGCAATTAGTGGAACAACTCCATGTAGTGAAAAACTTCTTAGATTACATTAATATGACTTTTGGCCTTGACAAATGTGCTCAGGTGACCTTCCTTAGAGGAAAATTGAGCAAAACTGAAAACATCTCCCTGATTTAGGACTATGGCATCAAGGGGATTGAACAGTAAGGTGTATATACATGTCTAGGAATAGAAGAAGGAATGACAATCAAGCAAATATTACTGAGAGAAAAGATCACTAAAGAATATTGCTGGAGGTTTAAAATCATTATTGAAAAGTGCTTTAATAACATGTAATAAGATACAATCCATTAATCAGCTGGCAATTCCTGTACACTCATATAGCTTTGAGATTGTAGACTAGCTTAAAGATATTGAAAAACAGGATATATGAACAAGCAAACTCCTCGTTGCCCATGTGGCAATTTATAAGAATCTGTGTATGCCAAGACTAGACTAGAGCCAAAGGAGGACTAGGCCTCTTAGAAATCAATTGTACATAAAGAACTATTATCATGGGCCTTCCAGTCTATAGTACTTAACAGTATCATCAGATCTACTGTAAATATGTGAAAAGTGCTGCAATATGAAAGTAAACATCCAGAATCCGTCTCCATTATCAAACCTGGACAAGTATTTCAATCATTAGATGGAATTTACAAGCACACAAAGGGAAGGAAGTAATAGAATTTGCAAAACAAGAAAACAACTCTTCCAAGAATTAAGTCAGTAAACATGGGTAAACAATTGGCAAATACACAAATACAGTAGGACATACATAGTGTTACTCCACTTGTATGTCCCACTTTTTCAATCAAAACTGGACACATGAATGGTTAACAAGAGATGAACTGACACCAAAGGAGGAGAGAGTGATAGTTGCAGCCCAGGGCAGCAGATTACATGTGAGATGGTTTGAATCAGACATAGAAAATGTAGATTCTGTAGGAAAAAGCTGGAAAGAACAACTTATCTCATAGCTGGTTGCAAAGATCTGAAGACACAATAAAGTAGCACATCTCATCCATTGGAAATTTTGTAAATACTATAATCACTGCAATGGAAAAGCACTGGGATCAGAACCCTAAGAAGTGGTGGGGGAGGGGACTATCTGGTCTAAACTGTAGAAGAGAATCTAATTCTGAGATCTTTCAAAGTTCAAGAAACCTTTCTGAGTTCAAGGATTTACTATTTCTTGAGAGCTTGGGAACTATTTCATGCTGCATAGTAATAGAAAAAAGTATTTTGAAACCGACAAAATGATGATCCATCCATAAGATTAAAAGAGTGAATGTTGTGGTTAGGCAGTATCTAGTAGTTTTTGAGACTTTTAGATCAGTGCAGTGAGCTGATGTATGTCTGGGTATAATGTGAGTCATATTAAATGATAAATTATTCACAAATCCTAAGAATTTATGTTCAGCTTTTTTAGATGAACTGTCTGCATAAACATTACTACTATTGCTACTTATCATTTGTATACATATACATGAGAGACAGTCCCTGCTCAACAGAGTTTAAAATCTATGCAAGACAGAAACACAACAAATAAGGGGCTGGTGATGGTCTTAATACAGATGGATGATGAACATGATTTTACCGCCAAGTCTAGTAGTTGCTAAATTTACTTTTCCCCTGGCTGGATGTTAATATTACGGTGATAATGGTGTTACCTCAATTTGACAATCCCTGAGGGGCAGCTCACAGTTAAACACTAAGGGGTATGTTTACTAAACTGTCTCATTGTGCGCTCTGTGAGGTTATCGGGCGATAAGGTACCTTAGCGCGCAAATAATGCGTGCTGCGGCGGAAACGAGCGCTGAAGGCGGAGAAAGGCTCCCGGAGGACGGAGGAAGGCTCCCCAGGGGCGGAGAGAAGGGGTCAATGGGTGGAGAGTGGGAGGGGAGAGGCTCTCTGCACACTAACGCTGTGAAATCCGAGGCTGAAAACGAACGCCAGTGAAACCCTTGCGTTAGAGCTGATTTAAAGGGAAGAGAAACCATTTCTGTCAGCAATGTACAGCAAAATCAGGGAAACCTACAAAAAAGTGATAAGTTTGATACATGTGCACGGAACAAAAGTGCAAATAAACACTGAAAATGACCCCAACAAAATATAAAAAAAACATAACCACACTGGGCAATAGCGATATTAATGGGAAACATCGAAAAACACTCTCAAGAAAGCTCCAAAAAAAGGATATGAATTTTGGAAGGGTCTACGCTCCATCTCCATACAAGGTGAATGATCCCACAACGAAATAACGCTGATCAGGGTTTCCCTCTCCATTGGACAGGTTTCCTATGGTGTGCACTTGTTCCACAACAGCAGGGCGAACATGTCGGAATGGGCAACTGGACAGATGCTGGGAAAGGGGACACAGAGGGCTGCAGACGGCACATGCTGTACTGCAACTGGGCCACAGTGCGGACTAGGGTGATGCCTAGGTGGCCCATAGGAATGCTGAAACAGTAGAGCAGCCAGACAGCAACTGATGAGGGCCCAGCATAGGCACGAGTGTACTTCCCACAGTGTCACAAGGGATAGTACCCAGCAGGTACTGTGGGACCTGGCACTGCCATACCCCCAAGGGCACAGAACATTGGCAGGTGGTGCTGGGGGGAAGCGTGGACAGCTATGCAGGCACCCCTACCCCAGAACCTGCACCATAGGCAGCTGCCTACCCGCACAATGAATGGCCTGAGACTGCACTCCACCAGCAGCACCAGCAGACGGGCATGTCAGCAGGGTGGCAGAGGGTTACTGGTGGTGGAAGGGGCAGTGGCAGCTGCCCAGAGCAGACCGTGGCCTAGCCCTGTGTAGGTGGGTGCCATGCACTGCAACAGACAGTCCCTGTCTGATGAACAGTCATGGTATCCCCAGGGAATGCACTGTCTCTGTGGCAACAAGGTGGTGCAGTGCACACAGCCAGTGTGTTCAGGAGCAGGAGGTCACATGTTCAAGTCCCAGCTGTGGTTCCGGTCAACCCAGCCCCCATATTTTACCCACTACTACAACTTGCTAATACAGACAGAACCTGTAGTGCAGATGACGTAGACATGCCCAAAACACCTACATTTTACCCTACAGAGCACAGACACCGTAAACATGCGCATTACCTAGAGCAGAGTCTCCCAAATTCAGTCCTGGAGGGCCAAACACCATTCAGGTTCCATGCTGCCTCTAATAAAGTTGCCTGTGCTGCATTTCTATGCGCCGCCCCCATGGTATGCAGATGTATCTCATGCATATTCATGAGGGACAGCATGAAAACCCGAACAATGTTTGGCACACCAGGACTGGAGTTGGGAACCTCTGCCGTAAAGCAGCAGCAAACAGGGGCAGACACACTCGCAACCACAGGCTCCATTATCCAATGCCTCCTGGAGAGGCAGGACATTGGGCCCAATGTGCATCTCCCAATACTAGCACTTGCATACCTTAGCAATGCCACCCTAAACCCGGGAATACGGTACACAGCTATCAAAAGGTTGCTATGATTACTGGCAGATAGCAATACTGAAGTATGGTTATAGTCTCTGCTAATTAATCTTGAGTAGAATTTTGCTGGCATGTTGAATCAGAGAGATTGTGCAAAAATGTCCACAGTCAGTCGGATCACCTTTCTTCATTATTGGTATACAGATCTTTTCCAGTCAGTTGGCCATTATGTTGTCTTCCAAATTTACTGGCAGAGCTTTGTAAGTATGGAAACAGCTGCATACATGTACTGTAATACTTCACTGGGAAAGCCATCAATGCCCAGTGGTTTGTTCTTCGATAATGCTTTCAATGCTACTGCAAATTCTTCTTTCATCACCAATGGTTCCTGATAATAAAGTACAGGTTGAAGCGGCATTGGTCCACTTGATCTTTATGGTATAATTAATTAATTTAGCTAGTTTTTTATACCACCTTATCCTTAAATCAAAGCGGTTTACATTTCAACTTAAAAACATTACAGAGAACTTACAAAGAAATGTGGGTGAGGGTGGCATGCAGGAGATGCTTGGAAGCTAAACTTATCTACAGTGCAAACATATATACATTAGCCTGTCGACATATGTTCTCATGACTGGGGGTTAGACCATGATAGAGTACTCCAGAATCTAGAATGCTAGGTGAACTCTGCATATTCTTTCCATCTTTTCTTGATCTCAGCATCATTCACCATGGATCCTTGAGCATCTTGTAGCATTCCAATTTGAGGCTGTAATTTTCTCTTTAACTCTTGTAGCTTTAGGGAAGCTGATCTTGTTCTTTTTCTAATAGTTTCTGATTCTATTTCCTTGCATGCATCATTGTAGTACTTCTCCTTGTCTTTTCTTGCTGCACTTTGGAAATCTCTGTTGAGTTTTATGATTGCCTCTCTTTCTCCTCTGGCTTTTGTTTCTTTGCAATTTTCAGAGTTTCTTTGGTCATTTTTGCTTTTACACCTTTTGTAGTGACTTCTCACTTTTATTTTATTACATTCTCTTATATACCATGCTATTCTGCATCAGTGTGGTTTACATTGAACAAACTGAAATTACATTGAACAGGGCATTATAACTTGGAGATAACTATTTTACAGGGAGCATGGGCTATGGAGGGTTAAGTGGCTTGCCCAAGACCACAAGGAGCACCTGTGGGACTAGAAACCCCAGTCCTTCCGGCCCAAGGTTGCTGTCCTCAAGTGGGATTTGAACCCCCGACCTTCCAGCCTGAAGTACCTTGCCCCAACCACTAGGCCACTCCTCCCTTTCTTGAAACACAACATTTTTTATGTTATCCCATAACTCTTCTGGTGCTGTGTCACTTGTATCCAAAACATCAAATTGATTTTGCAGGCAATCTTTAAATTCCGATAATATATATTCTCAAGGTCATATTTTGCTACATTCATGAGTGCCTTGCTATTTTTCAGCTTTAACTTGAGTTTGCATACTAGTAGTTGGTAATCTGTACCACAGTCAGCTCCTGTCTTTGTTAATATTATTTTTCCATTGTTGACTTCAACAGATGTAGTCAATTTGATTTTTGTACAACCCATTGAGTGAAGTCCATGTGTACAGTCGCTGCTTGTGTTGCTGGAAGAAGCTGTTTGAGATGAATAGTTTGCTGGCCTTGCAGAATTATATTAGTCTTTCTCTAGCTTTTCTGTTGCTTAGTTCATATTTTCCAACTACTTTGCATTCTTCTTGGTTGCCAACTTTTGCATCCCAGTCACCCATGACTATGAGGATAACCTGTTTGCATGTTCTGTCAATTTCAGCTTGTGCCTGTTTATAAAACTGAATAACTTCTTCCCCTCTGCATATATCTGAATAAAAGTTGTGTATATGGGCATTCCTCATAGATGAACAGAAATTAAGGGCCTGATATTCTAAAGGCATTACATGGTTTACTGACCTGTAAACTGTGAAAATGCCACTGAATGGGATATTCAGCGGCACTAACATGGTTAGTGCCACTGACTATCCTCAAGTAACACTGCTATACATCTTGAGGCTAACCACTTAGCACTGGGACATGTCACGGGCTTTCCAGGATATGTCGATATTGTACCACTACCTGGTTAGCAACCTGTGGGTAAAACTAGGTGAAGCAAAAATTGACCTAGTTTTACATGTGGGAGCTAACAGGGTAGTGGTGCAATATTGCCGCTACCCTGTTAGCTTCTGTGGCATCAGAGGTTGTGCGGTAACCCCAGATATTCAGTGTTGGGGCTGTTTATGACACTGGCATTGAATATCCGGGGTAAGAGTTCAGCGGTGATGGCTATGTGCCACAGCGATGCATAGCCATCCCAACTGAATATCAGGCCCTAAGGGTTCACTGATTGCATGTTTCTTCTTATTTGTAAATGCAACACCATTTCTTCTTTGTCTTTCATTTCCAGCATAATAGACTATGGGCCTGATTCAGAGATGTGGTTTGTGGGGCTGCATGTCCTGGTGGGACGTGCAGCCCCGTAAGCCATCTGGACTCCATTCCCCTTCCTACTCTCCCTGCACAGCTAAAGGGGCGGGATCCAGGCAGAGGGAGTGGGAGGAGTCGGCAGGATGTACAGGGCCGATTCCATTGTCGGCCCTATACGTCCGGTGGGGTTATGGGTGACGGCCTGCTTATTCCCCCCGATCCCACCTGCTAGCCCCCCGGGGTCAGCCCAGGGTGAATGTGGATCCCCACTGCCCCATTGGTGCATTGGCTACCCCATCAGGCATGGGCAGTGGGGAATCGGTGTCCAGGGGTGTGCTGCACATGTGCTGCTTCGGGGAGGATGTCCCCATGGTAACAAAAGGGGCACTCCAGGATGTCCTTGGGCCTGATTCTGTGTGCCGCAGGAACGCTTTGTTCCCACAACACAGAATCAGATCCAAACAGTCCCATCTTGCTCGGGGCTGTCCAGGCTCCACATGATCATCAGCTGCAAGGTGCCTGATGTCAGTCCATTTCAGTTCACTGACACCCAACAGATCGAGTTGTACATGTTCCATTTCATTCTTGACTACCTCTAACTCCTCTTAGTTCATGCTTTGTACATTCCATGTGCCAATATGTAAGACATCTCTGCAGCTTCTGACTCTCATTTCATGTGCAGCTACATCAGCAATTAAATGTCCCAAGGGCTTTAATTCAACCACATCATAAATTGAGGCTTTACTCTAAAAAGTCTTCAGCTCATCCCCAGTAACCAGTTGAGTGCCTTCTGACTTGGGAGTCTCATCTTTCAGCACTATAGAGCAATTTGTTTTGCTGTAACTATCCATTGAGTTTTCATGGCAAGATATGGCAGTAGATTGCCAGGCCTTTCTCCCATGCAAGTAATGGTAGCGTTATAGCCATTGTCACAGAAAATGTGATCCTCCACCACCAACACTATCCTGTTCTGCTACTACCCAGATGTCTTAGTCTGGCACCTCAGCTGAGACCCATCCATCTTGGTAGACTTTTCTCCCTTGTTTGCCTTCTATCTGTCACACTCTCTCTACCTCACTGACCACTACATATTCTTCTCTCATCAAGCTGGGGCTCCTTAACTGCTGCTCTCTGAGAGCAAAAACCCTTCTAGTCCAGGACCTTGTTCTCCAAGAATCCCTAGATCTTTTACTCCTCACTGAAACTTGGCTCAAAGAAGGGGCGGATGTTCTTCTTGCTCGCTGTCTCCCTCCTGGCTTTGCTGCCGCCTCAGTTCCTCGCACAGGTCGTGTAGGTGGCAGTGTTGCAGTTCTTATTCTTTCTTCTCTTCCCTTAACGCAAGTCCCCTCCCCACTGTTGCACTACCCAGAAGTCCTTCCCCTTTGCCTCCAGACCTCCCCGGCTTTACATTTTCTAGTCATCTACTCTCCTCTGGCTCTCTGCCCTCACCTCTGGGATTCACTTCTGTTGACTATCTCTGATTTGTCACTGAATTTTCATCACTTAGTAATTGCAGGGGATTTTAACCTGCACTTTGATTCACCTTCCTCCTCTAGAGATCACTCCTTCATTTCTTTCCTTCAAGATCTGTCTCTTACCCAGCATGTCACCATTCCCACTCACCTAGCTGGCCACATCCTCGACTTAGTTATTTCTCCAACTGATTCAAATTTTCTCTTGCATTACCTATGCTCCATACCCTTACCCTGGACTGATCACTACTGCCTGACTTTCCAATGTCTTTTCCACCCATCTTGCCCTACCTCCTCCTCCCATCCATCTACCCTCCCCCCCCATCAGTCCCTGTGCGGATCACCCCTCTCACACTCCAGCACTTCCCAGCTGTTGGGGACCTTCTATCTGCAGAGTTCCCCTCCCTCTCCCCGGATCCACAGGTTTCTCATTGGTCCACCTGTCTTTTGGACACCCTAGATCAGAGGTACTCAAATCCACTCCTGGAGGGCCGCAAACCAGTCAGGTTTTCGGGATATCCCTAATGAATATGCATGAGATATATTTGCATGCACTGTCTCCATTGTATTTGAATCTATCTCATGCATATTCATTAGGGATATCCCAAAACCTGACTGGTTTGCAGCCCTCCAGGACTGGATTTGAGTACCTCTGCCCTAGATCAATTGGCACCGCTACAGCCCCGCTCTTCATGCCGTCATCCTTCACCAGCCTGGTTTCATTGTGGCCTTTGCCTCCTTCACTCCCAACTCAGTCATGCGGAATGACTGTGGAGAAAAACACGTTCACCATCTTTACTGCTGTCCTTCAAGGCGCATCATTCCCATTGCTGCACTTAAGTCCGCCAGGCCAAACAAATATATTTTTCTGCTGCTATCTCCTCTGCTCCAAACAAACCCGTCCCCTCTGCACAGTTCTCAGCTCCCTCACAGCACTCCAGCCAGACTCCAATTCCAAGTCCTTACAGCTGACTCCTTCGCAATTGGCCTCTTTCTTCAACACATAGATCCTCGACTTTAGGGCATCACTGCCATACTGCCTCCTCCTATCTCCTCCCCTTTTTCTCCCCCTCCTGTTTCCCCACTTTCACACGTCTGGGTCTCATTCAAACCCTTACAGTTTCTGAGCTTATTAAATCTATTTCTTCCTTCAATAAGACCACCTGTTCTCTTGATCATCATTATGGCTTCTCACACCCTCTCTTGCTTTCCTTCCCTCAGTCCTTACCATGATTAATGCTAGTCTCTCCACTGGTACTTTTCCTCATCCCTAGAAGCATGCCCTTATTCACCCTATTCTCAAAGAGCCCTCACTTGACCCTCGTGTTCCTGCTCACTATCATCCCATTTCTAACCTCCCTTTTCTTCCCAAAATACTCGAAAAAGCAGTCTTCGCTCAACTATCACATCACCTGGACACCACCCGCTTTCTCCGTCCCTGTCAATCTGGTTTTCATCCAGGTCATAGTGTTGAAACAGTTTTCCTTACTTTCCTTAATGAAATACACGTTGCTCACGACCATGGTGACATTTCGGTGGCAGTATCTTTAGATTTCTCGGCAGCCTTTGATCTTGTTGATCACTCTCTTCTCCTTTCCCGTTTGCGTGAGGCTGGTCTTCGTGGCACTGTCTATCAGTGGTTTCATTCTTATCTTTTCTCTTGGTCTTGTGCTGTTCTTTCTCATTCCACCCCAGCTGTTTCTTCTGACCCTTTTCCTTTGCACTCTGGTGTTCCCCATGGTTCAGTACTGGCACCTCTCCCATTTAATATCTTTTTGGCACTTCTTGCTCTTCTGGGGCAATAGTTTGGGATATCTGCTTTCTACTATGCCGATGACCTTGTCCTTCTGCACCACACTTCTCCCCTTCACCCAGATCTCCCTCCCCCTTAATTCTTGTCTCCTCTCTGTCGCTGAATGGCTAACCACTAACTGTCTGCACTTAAATTTGTCTAAGACACTTGCTATTTGGTTCACTCATGATAGTCCTTCTTCACAGGTAGCCCCATCCTTCTCTGGTTCACCCATCCCCTTGGTGTCCTGTTTTTGCTCCCTCGGTGTTTTCCTTGACCCTGATCTCTCTTTTCAGGATCACATCTCCCATATCACCAGGATCTCTTTCTTCTTTCTCCGTCAGATCCATGCTATTCACCCCTTTCTTACTCCACAGGCCCTTACCACTCTTATTCTGTCCCTTGTTATGTCATGTCTTGACTTTTGTAACTCTGCCCTTGCCGGTATTCCCCAGTCCCAGTTGCACAGACTGCAACACATTCAAAACACGGCAGCATGCATTATTTCCCACTCTACTCATCAGGAGCACGTAACTCCCCTTTTCATTCACCTTCACTGGCTCCCCATAGACTTTTGTATTCGCTTTAAACTCCTCACCTTGGTCCATCAGGTTGTTTACACTCATACCCCACAATATTTGGCAGATCTCATTCAGTTTCACACTCCTAGTCGTACTCTCCGGTCAATGCACATAAATCTCCTTCATCTTCTCTCTCCTTCCCGTGCCCATCTACAATCAACTCACACCTCTGCCTTTTTCTTTGTCGGACCTGCACTCTGGAATTCCCTACCCACCTCTCTTAGACTGGAACAAAACTACAGCACTTTTAAAGCATGCTTAAAGACGTATCTATTCTCTTCTGCGTTTGACCTCCCTACTCCTCCTAAATGACCCTGGTTCTCTCTGTCCTTCAGTATTGTCTTCTCCTTTGACTGGTATGCTTGTTTGCCCTATCCTCTGTCCTGTCATTTATTGTAACTTCCTTTCATTTTCTTGGCCACTGGCCCTTCTTGTACTTTTGAAATTGTACACCACTTTGTTTTTAATGAAAGGCAGTATATCAGATAAAATAAACATAAACATATGCATAATTAGGCATGATTGGAAGAAATACTACAGAGCTGGACCTCTTCTTGGGTAAGTATTACAATGTTTAGCACAAGAGTAGTGTATAAGTTAGACTCTTCATTGTTAATGAGCAGAGGAGGGTTATGCAGTCTCTGTAATGCTCCAGATTGCAGCTGCTAAATTGGTTGCCATCTATCCATTACTTCAAATCACCCATGCATGTCACTTCCTTGCATGTCACTTACCATAGGGATTATGAATGCACTTTTCTTTCCCTTACACAGAGGCATCAGATGGGGAAGAAAAAGAAGAGGAGGAAGAAAAGAGGAAGGGTGTGTACTGGGCCCATTCACCACTAGCCACTCATCTGGCTGGCCTACCAGCAGCACAACTACCCCCAGCAGCACTTGTGGGGAAGAGGTACCTTTGCCGATTGATGCAGACATGAATCAGGACCCCCCACCATGGCATAATTATGTTTTCTCCACCTGCCCCTCCTGGACCCCACTGTCTCTTTTATTCCCTCACCCTGTATCTACCCTGACCATTATAGACGTGGACCACATGGTCCTATGGATGGAGGTGGTTCCCCAGAGGCTGAATCTGGGCTACATCCAGAGGCAGCAGTTGCATCAGATACAACTCAGATTCAGAAAATTCTGGTTAGCATCAAGAAAAAGATCAGTGGGGATGGCACAGAAGCTACAAATGGTGGGCAATACCACCATCAACTGGATTAGTGAAGCTGTTGAATGCATTTCCTACCATTTCATGGCAGCCACACCACCCTCTCAACTCTGAACCACAGGATCCTCTTCTCCCCTTCCTCACACACCCCTTTTCTTTTCTGCTTTCCCCATCTCTAATCTAATGTTTGAATAGAAAAGGATATATAAGAAAATGTATGTTTTAACAATGTTTTCTATATACTGTATGTTCCATTTCTTTCTTTGCATTTTTATAATTTTTAGGGGGTTTTGTGATTTTTATTTTTGTTGCAATGAAAATAGAATATTTATTTGCCTTTAAAGATTGTTAGCTGCTTTTCTGAGGGAAAGAAGGATTGGGTGTGGAAGGGTGGTGATTAGGAGTTTGGGATTCTGGATCAGAAAAGCTGTAAGTATACAGCTGGGATGAGGGAGCACCTGAGATGAGGGTCCCACACACCTTAAAATCTTCTGGCCCAAGAACAACACAATTGAGCCACTCCCTTCCCCATTTTGCTTCCCTTTTTCATGCTACCATGTCAGTTTTGACATGCTTGAACCCATCCCATCACTTTTCACCAGTCATACTTCTCCCCACCGAACCCTGTACACCTTTTCTATTTTCACCCATCTTTTGCACCCCTATCTCTTTCAAAGATATTGGAATACGTCATTAGTAGGGATAGGTAATGTAATTTATTGGTGCGCTCTGGAATTGGTTCTATCCCTTTTGTAGCATGTTTTATTGGGCTTGAGGACAAATACTGAGCAAGCAATGGATTTGATAATTATCAATTTATTCACTCAAGCATAAACAAACAAACACTGGAATTTGTTACCGAGAATGTAGTAAAAGCTGTTAGTGGGGGGGGGGGGGGGGGTGTTAAAAAACATTGGGGAAGCTCTCCTGCTCGCCAGATCATCCAGGGTTCCTGTTTCCTACAGCTCCAGGAGGCAGGACTGAGTAGCTGATGTGAGCCAAAGCCAGCAATAAAATCTTTGCAGCTGTAAAGCAGTTGCTCCTGCTCATCCAGGGTTCCTGTTTCTTGCTGTTCCAGGAGGCAGGGCTGAGCAGCTGTTGTCAGCCAGAGCCAGCGATATCATCAGCTGCTTGCTGTAGGTGTGTGCCCGCAGGCATGTTCCCAAAGGGGCGTGACCAAAGGGGCACGTTAGTCTCCTTTGGTGCCTGGAGGTACTATACATCCAGAGAGATTTATAAGGGGAAGAGAAAGAAAAGGGTGTTGCCAGCTTTCCAAGCAAACTGTAAAAACTTTGGGGCCAATGGTTCGTCATGTGCAGCTGGCCGCCCTGATGACCTCTATCCCAGGTGCAGAGTTTTCATTGGAGTTTTCCCTACCCAACAAGGAGGTTTCTGGAACAGGCCCCTCTTCTGACCTAGTAGAGGGGGAGAATTTTCTGTCCCTTTCCCGGTCTGGACCTTCCGAGAAGTTAGCGGATTTAGCCTTTAAACGTTTGGAACCTTTGACTTTTGAAGTTCCTTCGATACAGATTGTTGGGACTACTGAGATATCTTTGCATGATATCTGGGAGGTTGTGACCCTCACGGAAGTTTCCCAGCGGTCATCTCTGTCCCAGATTGCTCACTTTTCTACTGAGGTTGTGGCTAAAGTATCTGAAAAGGATACTCATATACAGAATTGTTCTTCTGCTATTTCTCTGTTAGAGGAGCAGTTGTCTCTTGCGCAAGCTGCTCTCTTCTGTGCGAGATTGTTTGATGATTCATCAGCAATTGGAAGTTTCTGAGAATGCTGCTATGGCTAGTAATTTGAGGTTTAATATTTTTCCCTGATCCCATTAGCTTTCTCCTATTATTCTGTTTCAGAAATACTTGAAAGATAAATTGTTAATTGAGGATGTTCAGAAAATTGGAGTTTCTATTATGTACCCCAGGGGGCCAAGACCATGGCACAAGATGCGGGGGAATTTGATGTAATGGTCTCAACTGAGACTTTTGATGTGTCTGAATTTTTGGAATCTTCCCAAGACATGATTTCAACACGTACTACTTTAGGAGTTTCTTTCATTTCTTCCTTAGATAAAAATATGGTATTGTGTCTGTATTTTTCCAAAAATTAGGTATCTTTTTGTGGTAAGGCAATTCAAGTATTCCCCGATGTTTGTAAATCTACACAGAAATGCTGTAAGGCATTTTTGAACCTTAAGCCACAGGTCTTGGCCCTAGGGGGCTTCTTTTTAAAAAAAAAATATCCCTGTGTCTTGTTAATTATCAAACTTATATATATATATATTTTTTTTTTTGATCCAGCGCAACTGGAAGCATTTTTGGCCGGGAAGGTTTCATAGGTTTATTTTGGGATAATGTATTTGTTTGCTTCCTTGTTTAGTTAAAAAGGGGCATAGTTTCATTTGGGACTTGCTGAATATTTCCTTTCTTTAGGTTTAGAGTCAGTTGTTCTGTTTTTCTTTTCCTGAGGTTTTATTTTCCTTGCTATGACTTGTAATTTTGGGAATGCTTCCCCTGTGATGGGGACTGTTTGTAAAAAATGTCCTACTTTATTATTTGAATAAAGAATAAATTATAAAAAGTAATTGGAAAAGTTCCTGGAAGAAAAGTCCATAAACCGTTATTAAAGAGGAACAGAGAAATCCACTGCTTATCCTGGGATAAGCAGCGTGGAATCTATGTACCTTTTTGGGAACCTGACAGGTACATGTGACCTGGATTGCCACTGTTGGAAACAGGATACTGAGCTTGATGGATCTTGGCCTGACCCAGTTTGGCATATCTTCTCTTCTTATGTAGGGGACTAAGGGGTATGTTTACTAAACTGCATTAGTGCAATTCACGTTAGGAGCCGCGGTAGAGACAGAAAACCCAAATAAGGACATGGGCGTTACATCATAACCGATAACGCGCAGTTGCGCGCGTTATTACGCGCCGTACAGCAATGATCGCTACAGTGCGCGTGCTACTGCGCACAAGCTTAAGACAGCGCACAGACACCCAAATACAGAAACAGAGCTGTAGCACAATGGTTACTACACAGACTGATGATACAAGGGTCATGGGTTTGATTCCCCAGTATGCCTAATGAATAAGGCTGGCTGAGGTGTCATGTGTAACCCTTTGGAAGCCAACTATAATATTTTAATCCACAGTCTGCAGCCGGGTTAAAGTTTGCATATGTCAGGAAAATTGTACCCGTCTTATGCAATATGTTCCAATACTGACGTTCCCTCTGACATGGTCATGTATTATATACCATTTGATAGGAATATTTAGGCGCTCCCTATAGGGCGAAGTGTAAGGCGCGCCCTATAGGGCGACTTGTAAGGCACGCCCTATAGGGTGACTTGTAGGGCGCACCCTATAGGGCGACTTATAAGGCGCACTATAGGGCGACTTATAAGGCGCGCCCTATAGGGCACCGTATAAGGCGCCCTATGAGCCACCCTAAGGTGACAGTACCCTGAGGGTGGCTCTGATGGCAGCACTAATATACAATAAAAATAGACAATGCCTAAGACAGCCCTATCGATGAACCCCACTGTGGGTTGTGAACCTATGACCTCTGGCTCCATGGGCAGTGAAGTAACCAGTGGGCTAGAGCTGCTAATAAACACCTGGCTGGCTACAGGAGAACTGCACGGCACCACACCCACATTCTGCTGTGGTTACCAGGGAGATTACATACCACCACCCAATGCACCCTTTGGGGCTCAGGGTGGGGGACAGGATCTCCCGCCAACAGATCCACTTTCAACCCCCTGCAATGGCGGCATTAGAGGGGACCATCACCCCAGTCCTGCTAGGGATCAAACACCCTACAGGGCAGGCAATGCAGAGCAGTACACAGCCATAAAGCAATAGCAGACAGACAGCAGGTCTGGAAATGCTCAGCTGCCCCTCACTATTATCTGACAGCCTCCAGCCGCTGCACCCTGCACGGTGTTCCAGCAAGACACATTCTAACTGCAAACAGTCCGCCAGATAGTCCATAGTGCATGGTCCTGGAGGAGATGCATGTACCAGAACGGGGATATCAGCATACACACCAAGCAGATAAATCAGTGATTGGGCCCCAAAAGGAAAGCCATAAATATCACATAAGAGAAATACTATATAGCACTATGGGGGAACCTAGCCATGCCATGGTCACTGCTCAGTCAGGGTGAGAGTGACCTCCCAGCAGGATATGCTATGGCCACCCTGTCCATGCAGGTGGTACCGGGCACTTCAATGTCCGGCCATTGCCCTATGCCCTGTGCAGATGCGGACAGGCCAGGCCACCCTATCCAGGCTATTCCCACAGTACCTTGCTCCTCATTATGCACATTGGCAGGCCAATACTGGCAACAGTGCTAGCAGTGTGGGCTGTGGAGGGTGTTGGCAGCCACCACACAATGGATAGACAGACACACACTCCCCACACCTATGCCAGCATTGTGCAACTATAGAGGTGTTGGGCAGCCCAGGCCACCACACCAGTCCTGGGCACAGTGCAGGCATGGCTATGGTACGCAATACTGTAGGAGTCACTCCCCAGATTGGTAAACACTGTCAGACATAAGACCTGTAGCACACTCCACAGACATCAGAAAGGGTGCTATGATGCAGCTCACTCAGAATATTGTACTTAACCTAGGAATTGCTATCTGCCAGTACTCATAGCAACCTTTTGATAGCTGTGTACCGTATTCCCAGGTTTAGGGTGGCATTACTAAGGTATGCAAGTGCTAGTATTGGGAGATGCACGCAGAGCCCAAAGTCCTGCCTCTCCAGGAGGCTTTGGATGATGGGGCATGTGGGTGCGGGTGTGTCTGCCCCTGTTGGATGCTGCTTTACGGCAGAGGTTCCCAACTCCAGTCCTGCGGTGCAAAACACTGTTCGGGTTTTCATGCTGTCCCTCATGAATATGCATGAGATACATCTGCATACCATGGGGGTGGCGCATAGAAATTCAGCACAGGCATCTTTATCAGAGGCAGCATGGAACCTGAATGGTGTTTTGCCCTCCAGGACTGCATTTGGGAGGCTCTGCTCTAGGTAATGTGCATGTTTATGGTGTCTGTGCTCTGTAGGGTAAAATGTAAGTGTTTTGGGCATGTTCACGTCATCTGCAAGAAAGGTTCTGTCTGTATTAGCACGTTATAGTAGTGGGTAAAAGATGAGGACTGGGTTGGTGGAAACCACAGCTGGGACTTGAACCTGTGACCTTTTGCATCTGAATACACTGGCTTTGTGCACTGCACCACCATGTTATCACAGAGATGGTGTATTCCCTGGTGATACTATGACTGTTGGTCAGACAGGACCTGTCTGTTGCAGTGCATGGCACTCACCTACACAGGGCTAGGCCACAGTCTGCTCTGGGCAGATGTCACTGCCCCCTCCACCACCAGTATCCCTCAGCCACCATGCTGATATGTCCTTCTGCTGGTGGAGCTGGTGGTGCGCAGTCTCAAGCCATCCAGTGTGCAGGTAGGCGGCTGCCTATGGTGCTGTTTCTGGGGTAGGGGTGCCTGCATAGACGTCCACGCTCCCCCCCAGCCCCGCCTGCAAATGTTCCGTGCCCTTGGGGGTAGCTGTTGGGTACTATCCCCTGTGACACTTTGGGAAACCCACTCATGCCCATGTTGGGCCTTCAGCAGTTGCTGTCTGTCTACTCCGCTGTTTCAGCATTCGTATGGGCCACCTAGGCATCGCCCTAGTCCGCACTGTGGCCAAGCTGCACCACAGCATGTGCCGCCTGCGTCCCTCTGTATCCCCTTCTCCGGCATCTGTCCAGTTGCCATTCCAACATGCACGCCCTGATGTTGCGGGACATGTGCACACCATAGGAACCCTGTCTGATGGTGGGGAAAACCCTGAGCAGTGCTATTTCACTGTGGGCCCATTCACCTTGTCTGGGGACGGAGTATAGACCCTTCCACGATTTATATCTGTTCTATGGAGCTTACTCGGGGGGGGGGGGAGGGTTTGATGTTTCTCATTGATACCACTATTGACCAGCTTGGTTATTGTTTTTTTCCAGTTTGTTGGGGTCATTTTCAGTGTTTCTGTGCCCTTTTGTTCTGTGCACATGTATCACACTTATCACTTTTTTTGGTTTCCCTGCCTGGGCTGTACATTGCTGACACTGAAACGGTTTCTCTCTCCTTTAATATGCCTTTAAAGGCAGGTTTTCATTCGCGTTGGAATTCAGCTCTGAAAATCAGCGCGTTAGTGTGAAGGGAGCCTCTCCCCGCCCACTCTCCGCCCATTGACCCCTTCTCTCCGCCCTCTCTCCACCTTCTGCGTTGTTTTACCGCGCCGCGGAGCATTACGCTCGTTAGCGCGTGATAACGTGCGTTGTATGACGTTAACGCTCGTTAGCGCGTGATAGCGCGCATTATCACGCGTTAACGAGCGTTAATGTCATACAACGCGCGGTATTCACGATTACCGCAGTTTAGTAAACATACCCCTAAATTCAGTGGCTAACAGGGATACTGAAATATTTCTAAAGTGCCTCTATGCATTACAGAAAAATAAAAAATAAATTCAAGTGTAGGATACATATTAAAATCATTTAGCCTGACCTTCCCATCTGCAGGTTTAACACAAACAACTTTTTGTCTAAATAACCCCTGAGGCAAAGTAAATAGTTCTCACCTCATTGGCAGGATGCCTGAGTCAGGTCCTTCCATAGCAGTAGAGATAAGACAGACACAGGCTTCAAGCCAGGCAGGCAAGCCTAGGGAAAAGTACTTTGCAAGTCAGAAAGAGAAAGCAAAGGGAAAGGTGTAGAATGTAGCCCAGACTCGAGTGACTCCCCACCCAGGCCAGCTGGATGTGCAGACCTCAGCCACGTGCAGTGCAACAGATCCCTCCCACATAGGTTTTCTTGGTCAGGCAGATGGTGGGCTGAGACCTGGATCTTTGTTCTCAAGGTCCATTTATAGTCCCTCAAGAGATAACGCCTTTCCTGTTGCATCAAAGCATTGGCTGAGGGTGGCATTCAGGTTCTGAACACACAAATCCCAAAGTTACTTTTAGTTCTCTGACTGAGGCAGAAAGACCCTAAATAGCAGGCCAAAGCTGTCATGGCTCCTTAATTTATAATGGCTTGGCTCCCTTGTTGGGCGGTACACAGTTCCCTGTTAGCTAGGTCCAAATATATACTTTAATGATAAGAAACACAGTCCCGATGTCTTATAATTCAATGCTGCATTTGTGTAGACATTTGATTAGCCTCATGGAAGGACAGAGTACAGACACTCCATTTTGTCATGGTTTAAAATGTGCTGCCATACCAATGGATTCAATTTTCTAGAATCAATATTGCATACTCCTTTAGGGATGGTGGGTGGGGGGGGGAGGATTTTTCCCTGCCTAATGGAAGCTAGCAGCTCCACCATCACCATAATAATTAAGCCCGTGTCCCAGTGTATTGCAGAAAAGTGGGAAGAGGAAGTAGCCTAGTGGTTAGAACAGTCCCCAATTGACTAAGGAGACCAAGGGGTATGTTTACTAAACCGTCTTAATGTGCGCTCTGTAACGTTATCGTGCAATAAGGTACCTTATCGCATGATAATGGCGCTTTACAAGGCGCACAGGTACCTTATCGCGCGATAACGCGCGCTGCGGCGCAAACAAGCACTGAAGGCGGGGAAAGGCTCCCGGAGGGTGGAGGAAGGCTCCCCAGGGGCGGAGAGAAGGGGTCAATGGGTGGAGAGTGGGAGGGGAGAGGCTCCCTGCACACTAATGCTGTGAAATCCGAGGCTCAAAACTAACGCCAGTGAAACCCTGGCATTAGAGCAGATTTAAAGGGAAAAGAAACCATTTCCGTCAGCAATGTACAGCAAAACCAGGGAAACCTACAATAAAAGTGATAAGTGTGAAACATGTGCACGGAACAAAAGGGCAAATAAACCTTGAAAATGTACAGAAGAAAATGTAAAAATAAAATAACCAAGCTGGCCAATAGTGATATCAATGGGAAACATCAAAAAAACACTCCCAAGAAAGCTAAAAAAAAAAGATATGAATTTTGGAAGGGTCTATGCTCCATCCGCATTCAAGGTGAATGAGCCCACAGTGTAATTGCGCTGAGCAGGGTTTCCAACTCTATCGGCCAGGTTTCCTATGGCATGCACATGTTCCACAACAGTAGGGCAGGCATGTCGGAATGGGCAACTGGACAGATGCTGGGAAAAGGGACACAGAGGGCTGCAGGCGGCACATGCTGCAGTGCAGCTGGCCCACAGTGCAGACTAGGGTGATGCCTAGCTGGCCCATAGGAATGCTGAAACAGTAGAGCAGACAGACATCAACTTCTGAGGGCCCAACATGGGCATGAGTATGCTTCCCACAGTGTCACAGGGGATAGTACCCAGCAGGTACCCCGAAGGGCACGGAACATTGGCATGCGGTGCTGGGGGAAGCGTGGACATCTATGCAGGCACCCCTACCCAAGAACCCGCACCATAGGCAGCCGCCTACCCACACACTGGATGGCCTGAGACTGCGCTCCACCAGCACCACCAGCAGAAGGGCATGTCAGCATGGTGGCAGAGGGATACTGGTGGTGGAGGGGGCAGTGGCAGCAGCCCAGAGCAGACCGTGGCCTAGCCCTGTGTAGGGGGGTGCCATGCACTGCAACAGACAGGCCCTGTCTGACGAACAGTCATCACATCACCAGGGAATGCACTATCACTGTGGCAACACAGTGATGCAGTGCACACAGCCAGTGTGTTCAGAAGGTCACAGGTTCAAGTCCCAGCTGTGGTTCCTGCCAACCCAGTCCCCATATTTTACCCACTGCTAATACAGACAGAACCTTTATTGCAGATGATGTAAACATGCCTAAAACACCTACATTTTACCCTACAGAGCACAGACACCATAAACATGTGCATACCCTAGACCAGAGTCTCCCAAATGCAGTCCTGGAGGGCCAAACACCATTCAGGTTCCATGCTGCCTCTAATAAAGATGCCTGTGCTGAATTTCTATGTGCCGCCCCCATGGTATGCAGATGTATCTCATGCATATTCATGAAAGACAGCATGAAAACCCGAACAGTGCTTAGCACACCAGGACTGGAGTTGGGAACCTCTGCCGTAAAGCAGCAGCCAACAAGAGCAGACACACCTGCACCCACGAGCTCCATTATCCAATGTCTCCTGGACAAGTAGGATATTTGGCCCTGCGTGCATCTCCCAATACTAGCACTTGCATACCTTAGCAATGCCATCCTAAACCTGGGAATACGGTACACAGCTATGAAAAGGTCGCTATGATTACTGGAAGATAGCAATTCCGAAGTTAAGTACAATTTTCTGATTGAGCTGTATCATGGCAACCTTTCTGATGTCTGTGGAGTGTGCTACATGTCTTGTGTCTGACAGTGTTTACCACCCTGGGTAGTGAACCCAACAGTATTGTGTACCATAGCCATGCCTGCACTGTGCCCAGGACTGGAGCGGTGGCCAGGGCTGCCAAACACCTCTATAGTTGTACAATGCTGGCATAGGTGTGGGAGTGTGTGTGTGTCTATCCATTGTGTGGTGGCTGCAAACACCCTCCACAGCCCACACTGCCAGCACTGTTGCCAGTATTAGCCTGCCAATGTGCATAATGAGGAGCAAAGTACCATGGGTATAGCCCGGACAGGGTGGCCTGGCCAGGATGCATCTGTACAGGGCATAGGGCAATGACTGGGACATTGTAGTGCCCGGCCACCACCTGCACAGACAGGGTGGCCACAGCATGGCCTGCTGGGAGATCACTCTCACCCTGACTGAGCAGTGACCACGGCATGGATAGGTTCCACCATAGTGCTTTATATAATGTTTTTTTCATGTGATATTTCTGGGTTCCCTTTTGGGGTCCAATCACTGATTTATTTGCTTAGTGTTTATACTGACGTCCCAGTTCTGGGTGCATGCATCTTCTCCAGGGACATGCACTATGGACTAGCTAGCAGACTGTCTGCAGCTAGTATGTGTCTTGCTGGAACACCTTGCAGGGTGCAGTGGCTGGAGGCTTGCTGCAGGAGAATATCAGATAGTGGGGGGCACAGCTGGGCATTTCCAGGCCTAATGTCTGTCTACTATTGCTTTATGGATGTGTACAGAGCTGCATTGACTGCCCTGTAGGGTATCTGTTCCCCAGCAGGACTGGGGTTGATAGTCCCCTCTACTGCCACTGTTGCAGGGAGATAGAATGTGGATCTGTTAGTGGGAGACCCTGTTTCCCACCCTCAGCCCCAGAGAGCGGGTTGGGTGGTGGTACATAATCTGCCTATGGGTCCATAAGGGCTAAACCTGACTGAGACAGACAGATGCATCCAAGGTGTGTCTGCAGGAACTACCTATCTCACACACTAGCACTGCTGGTGACCTGCAGCATGGCATGACCTATTTCTGTCATGGAAGGTGCTGTGGACCTGGGGCTGGGCGCCCCACCTCACCCTCAGGGTGAGCACAGTACCCGCACAATGTGATGGTGTGTAGCTACTCTGTGCCGGTAACACACATGGTCAGTTCCCCCTACCCGGCCGAGGTGCTGTGGGGGTGCATACCCCATCTTGTGATCATCCGTAGACTGCTGATTTGCATGTGCAGTGCATCATGGGTATGGGTGGGTTAACCCTATCCTGGTGATCACAGCAAACTGTCTGTGTGGTGCCGTGCAGTCCTTCTGCAGCCTGCCAGGGTTTGTTAGCATCTCTAGAGCTGTAGCCCACTGGTTGCTTTACTGTATGTGGAGCCAGAGATCATGGGTTCAAACCCACAGTGTGGTTGTTTGATAGGGCTGTCCAAAGCATTGTCTATTTTTAATGTACATTAGTACTGCCAGCAGAAACACCCCCAGAGTACTGTAACCATAAGGTGTCTCAGAAGGTGCTTTATAGGGTGCCCTATTATCTCCTTCTGGGGCATCTTATGGTTACAGTCCATATAAGGTGCCTTATAAGGTGTCCTATGGAGCGCCTTATAGGGTGCCCTATAGGGGACATTATAGGGTGCCATGGCGGACAGTGCATTTTATAATGTGCCCTATGGAGTGCCTTATAGGGTGCCTTATGTGGCACCTTAGGTTACGGCATGTGAGGGTGTGTTCGCTGGCAGCAATAATTAAAATACAAATTAAAATGCCTCAAGAAACAATACTTACATGTCAAAGCTGATGCCTCAGCCAGCCTTATGCATTAGGCACACTGGGGGATCAAACTCATGACCCCTGTATTATCAGTCAGTGTATTACCCATTGTGCTATACCTCTGTTTCTGTGTTGGTATGTCTGGGCGCCTACTTAGGAGTACCGCGCGTTAACGCGCTTAGCGGCACTTCACCCGATAATGTGCGCAGTAGCGCACGTTATCGCGCGATAATCCCATTTTACTACTTTAAGACTGCAACGCCCCCTCCTTTTATGGCAGCCTGCACACTATCGCTGGGTGCACGTTAAGACGGTTTAGTAAACATACCCCCAAGGTTCAAATCCCACCGGCACTCCCGGTGGTCTTGAACAAGTCATTTAACTATCCATTACCCCAAGTATAAACTCAGGGTTCAATATTTAAATGGATTAACACAGGGTTAGTGCCACTGAATATTCACAGGTGCCACTGCTGTATGCCCTAAGGTCAACCACGTAGCATCAAGGAATTCTGAGGGCAGCACCCAGCGATAACCAGACAGTGTTGTCACAATGCAGCGAACGTCAGGCACAGTAAAGTCTGATCTAACTTTCGCCCCTGAAGCTGCCTGGGCAACTTCAATATTCAATGCCTGGCCTGAACTTCAGCAGCGGCATCTTGCCGCTCTATCAGCACTGATAGTTGCGGCTGAATATCGGGCCCTTAGATTATAAGCCTGCTGGGGACATGGAAATACCTACTGTACCTGATTGCAACTGACCTTGAACTACAACTGGAAGGTATGAGCTAAATATTGAAAAATAAAGTGATGTCCATGTAAGCAGCTGCAGGCTTTATTGCACTTGATCAGACACAAGATAAACTGGACATCCTACTACCACTGACCACAGAAATGGACACCTGTTCTTAATGACCTGTTTAATGTTTGACTGTTAAAATTATTTAATGGAAACTGCTTTGACCCTGTGAAAAGTGGTACATAAGCATAGCTAAATAAAATAAATAAATGCAGTCTGCATATACTGAAAAAAAAATGATATTAGTGAGGCTATAAGATGTACTCCTGTAAACAACATTTACCACATACACAGTAATTCCATTAGGTTTTATTACAGCATTTCCTCAAGATTTTCATGCACTAGTTTTGTTCACAGGAAAATCAGGAGCAAAACTGTTGCTCTAAAGCATAACATAGTGTGGGCATGCTACTGTAATCACATGGAACTTTGTGACTATTTAATAGCCCCACTTTATAAAAAGCTTCTCTTAACATTGTGGTTGGGAATAAAGAGATTATCAAAGGTGATGGTGAAAAAATTTAATTTTAGATTAGGCCCACACCATCTAAGTTGATGCTAGCCCAGGGGTGGGCACCTCCGGTCCTGGAGGGCCGCAGACCAGTCAGGTTTTCGGGATATCCCTAATGAATATGCATGAGATATATATGCATCAGAGATATCCTGCCAACCTGACTGGTTTGTGGCCCTCCAGGGCTGGATTTGGAGACCCCTGCCTTACACCTCTGTCATTTAAGATCGTGAGTGGGCAAGGTACAGATGTTCTAGACATCGAAAGGGTATATAGAATGTCACATTCCTCCTCGATTCTCACCACCACCAAAAAGTTGTCTAATAGACAATTTTTTGGTGGTGGTGAGAAGTGAGGAGGACTGTGACAAATTCTATCTAACCTTTTTGATGTCTTGGACATCTGCACCTTGTCCACTCACAATCTTAAATGACAGAGGTGTAAGGCAGGGGTCTCCAGATCCAGCCGTGGAGGGCCACAAACCAGTCAGGTTGGCAGGATATCTCTGATGCATATATATCTCATGCATATTCATTAGGGATATCCCGAAAACCTGACTGGTCTGCGGCCCTCCAGGACCAGGACCAGGACCAGGTTTGCCCACCCCTGTGCTAGCCCAACTCCTCCTCCTCCTCTTCTAAATAGATAACAGCTCAGCAAGCAGAGCTCCTGGATCCTGTCACACACATACAACCCCCATACATTTATGACAGGAGGTAGGAGGTCATGCCTGTCGCTGGAGGAATCAAGACACTCCTGTCCATTCATCCTCATCCATCTTTCAAATGGAAGTGCTTGTACCATGCAGTGCATCCATCCCGGGATACACTGCATAGGGTCATTCTGCCAAAATAAGGCAAAAGGAATCATCAGGTTGATTGATCCTATTATTTGCATACCAGAATGTATCATGGGGTGAGGGGTGGGGGGTTTGGGACAGTAGAGGATTGGAGGTGCGGACCTGAATGGGTCTTCTGACATGATCTTTTATTTCCCTTATGACAGCACTAGCACTAAATCATGTGCGGATATTCCCACATTCGTTTGTGCAAGTTTTTGCACCCAAAAGATTTCCTTTGTTTTCTTTACTGCATCCATGAACAAAAATCTGTGTTTCCTTGCATTAGAAAGCTGGGTGCTGAACAACAGTGCATGTCATCAACAGAAGAATGTGCCATGTATGTCTTGTGCCCAACACTTTAAAGCCATGGTGCCTTAACTAAAACTGTTTTTAAAAGGAGTGGGACCATATCATGGAGGTCGATATTGGCTGCAGGTCAGATGGAAAGTTCAGGCAGCAGGTCTGAATATTTGTCAACTGGTAAGCCATGACTTAGGGAGATGTTTTGAGGCATACAGTTCCCAATGTCAGTGTCTGCAGCTTATTCAGTGCTCTTCTGAAATGATCCAAGCAACAGTTTACTCCACCTCTCATTTCATTTTGTCTCCAGCAAAACCGGGATGCAACAATCTGCAGCAGTTTACTCTACTTTGAACCATGCACTAAAATCCCCAGCATTACTAGATCCTGCTCTTGCCGTTCTGGATCTCTGCATCTGGCTGAAACGGTTGATGACTAGGACTCATGATGGTGGCAAAAGACAGACACTGTTTATGTTTTTTCTGCTTCTTAGTTGTCTTACTTGTTTCCTCAGTGGGGTGTTGATCCATGAAGCACAAGGGCAATATACAAGTTTTACTACAGACGCTGATGCCTACTCTTGCAAAGAACCAACCTTCAGTGGTGTCTTTCTGCTCACCTCTGCTATGCAAAATGGACTTAAGGGTAGGTGCATTGTCTGCTGGAGCTATGGAGGAGTTGTCATTCTGCCCCGAGCTGTGCACACCTCCACTGCAACCTAGAACTGCCTTGCTCTCTGGCTTGCAATGGCAAAGTGACTTTGAGGAGTCTAGCAATGGGGGTTTACAAAGGGGGGGGGGGATGTCAGTGGGAGGTGTTCTGGAGGAAAGCCAACTAATGTCATAGGCAGCAGGGCTTGAGAGTGACCGTCAAGCTGTGGATCAAGAGAGATAGCCAGAAATGCTTAGTGCTTCAAGTGGAACTCTGTTTCCTGAAATGCCTGCTATGGAGGTAATTGGAGTGTTCCATCCCCTATGGTTAAGCCAGAAACAGTTACTTTGGACTCATTATAGAATGCTGTGGTCTCTTTGGAGCAGTTAGTCACCTCTCGGATTGAACAGTTATTGGGAGTTAATATGCAGCTCAAATCTCAAATTCAGGATCATAGCAATAGGTTGGTGATCTAGGAATCCATGACTGAGGAAGTGGGGAAGCAGATTGTGACTGTACAAAACTGTTTAGATGCCGTAGTTAGAAAATCTATTTATTCTCCAGGGAAGGACTGAAGCCTTGGTGTAATCTTTGGTTTCTGAACCTCCTTAGATAATCCCTATTTTCACCCAAGACCTTGTGAAGTAGATATATATATATATTTTTTTTTGGAGGTCCTTAAAACACCTAAAACTAATATTCCTCCAATTGCTTGAGCATTTTATCTTTTAACAAGTAGCTTGGAGGAGTGTGGGGAGAATGGGGGAGAAATGAAGAAGCCCAGCAACAGATTCCAGAGGACAGTCAGAATCTCACTTAGTATCTGGACAACTCTCAGGACGAGATTAATGTGCAGTCAATCTTGATTGTGGTGTTTGCTCTTGAGTTTGATAAAAATTTAATTAGGAAGATTTTCTTTAGCTATCTGAATTTCACTTCTCTGGGCAATAAAGTTTGGATATTTCCTGATTTAAGTAGGGCACCACAAAAACATAGAAAGTTATTTCTTAACAAACGGAAAAGGGTTTGAACCTTGGTGCATCTTCGCTTTTGAGATATCCATGTTAAATTTGATACGGACATTTTTGTTTTTTTATGAGCCAGAGCAATTGGAAAGATTTCTTGTCGGTAGTATGGTTCTCTCTCCTAATAATGGGGATCTAGCTGTTCAGTCTTAGCATTTTGTTTAAATGTAGCACAATTTGACTTTTCAAAAATGCACAGTTCATTTTCTCTTTTCTTTATTGTGTTTTCATCTAAACAGTTGGTAGGGTCTTTCTGTGAATGCCCCCCCCCACCCCCAACACACACACCATCTTTTCATTTTTATTTCCCGGCCTCATGGATGTAGTTGATACAATTATTTTTGTATTGCCTTATTCTCTGTTGGTTTTCTTTAACTGAGATTGTGATATTTTTTGCCTGTGTATCATGACTCGGTTTTTCTTTTCCCTTTATTGGGAATGGTCTGAAATTTGAAATCTGATAAATAAAGAGGGGATATTCAGCACCGGTGGCTTGTGCTGCTAACATAGCTAGCTACCGGCAAGGAAATTTAAACCTGTATATTCAATGTGGCAAACCCGGGCACTGAATATCCAGGTTTGCCACATTGCTGGGGAGCTAAAAAGGCAGTGGCGATACTGAGCTGCTTCCCAGTTAGCTAGCGTGGTGAAAGTTAGGCCAAGGTTTCCTGTGCCTCATTTTCACTGCATATTGCTAACCAGGCAGAAGCTCAATATCACTGTTGCCCAGTTAGTGATAGGGGCCACCTAAGCTCCACCGTGGCGCATCTCCTGAATTCCCCAATGCTAACCGCTCTGCATCAGGGCATGTATTGGCAGGACCTGTGGATATTCAGCTGCACGGTTAGTGCCATTATGCATCCCACAGAATGACATTTAAACAGTACTGCAAACCGTGTTAACACATTTGAAATTGCTCCCTAAAAATTTAAGAAAAAAGAAATGGTCGATTACTTCATTCACATGTGTTTAGAATACAAATAATGGGAATAATTTTAGGAGCCCTATTTGTACATTTGACATCAAAAATGGGCAATGAGATATTCAAATCACAAGGCCATTCCTAGACCCATTTTAAAAACTGGACATCCACAGCATGGGGACGACCAAGTAGATTGGGGGCATGCTGGTGGGGTGGCCTAGATAAAGTAACGAAGATGCACATTGTGGTGCAAATTCACAAGGCCATAAGCATATCTGGTCCTGATAAATGAGACCTCCCTATGTACACCTGCTCTTGATCATGAATAAGGTGAAAAAAGTGCTTGTTTCATGGATGCAACTCTTCCGAGGAGAGACACAAAATGTGTTTTCATCGCTGCTGTTATTATTTCCTGCCCAAAGAAACCTATATGTTAATACATACTCCAAATATATTGCAGGCCTGCCGCTGCATATCTAAGCATCTAAACTGCCAAACCAGGACATGCTAGCCTCAGGACATAGTCGTCCCTCTTCTGAAATACCATGGGCAAGATGTCCAAGTACCCAGTTCTGCAGGCATCCAATTTGGGGACATCCAGATTTGTCAAATGGCCTATACTTCTCCACATACAGAGGCTTGCTATGTGCGGCGGGGGGGGGGGGGGCATTTCCAGAACTGCCTACCTAGAAGTTCATTTTTCAGGGTGCAGATAATGCGATTTCAGATAGCACACATACGTGCCTATCTTCTCTGCTACCGCTCCACCATTTGTTTTGGGCATTCTGCTCTGGGCGTCCCAGATTCTTCCTACATGTCCTTTCAAAAACGCCACTTAGTGCATTGCCATGCAGTTATAAAGCACAGGGCACTCTCCTATCAGAATAAGAATTATCATTTCTTTGAAGTTTCACAGTTACATTTCTTTGTAGACGCTAAACAGTTGCAAGGCTAAGCAGTGGATTTGTAAGGGCAGAATATGATTTGGGCTTCGTATCCTACCCTATTTCTTGCCTATTTATTTCTTTAGTCATCTTCCCATGGTATTGCATCTTGGATCCTCCTCTTTCAATATTGTGGACCTCTTACACTTGATGATGCATTGCCAATTTTGGTTTCCTCTTTCTTTATGTATAACTTTTGTGATGTATGATTGAGTGTGTTCGTATTTCCTACTCCAAGGTTTTTCCTTTGGTGTTTATGTTAATTGCAATAAAAATAAAATTAAAAAAAAAAATAAAGCACAGAGCACTGGCATTAACTTAACTTTTTGTGCATTCATTTTACTCACACTACTTTCCTGACATTCATAGTAGCAAAAATATTGTGCGCCAACATTGAGCTGTTGTCTACGTTACTGTATGTGTGCTTTTCTGTATAGGGCTTACCGATCCTAGCTCCCTTCCTCTTCCCATCCCCCTTTCTCCTTGCCTCAGTCAGGGCTGGTGCTACCATTAGTCAAACTAGGCGGTTGCCTAGATGACCAACATTTCAAGGGTAGCCCATTGCCACAGCTGCTACCCTCTCCCATACGTGCAGCAGCAACAATGACATTAAAGGAGCTATGCAATGCTTACCTAAAGCCTAAAACAATGCATGCTATTGCTTTGATCAGTCACTTCTGCCCCTCCAATGCAGACTTCCTGTTTGAATGGGGACAGAGCCAACATCGTACCTAGACCTGTGCAAGTGGTGCAGCTGCACAGAGTGCATGATTAGCGGCACATTTTGGGCTGCTGACCTTGACTCCCCCCTGCTGTTGCCTTGCCGCTACTACTTTTTGCTTTCTCAGTGGCAGTGGCGCTGGCAGCAGTGGAGTAGACCTGACTTAAAAAAACAAACAAACATGCGAGTCTTTCCTCGGCGCTTGTACGAAGATCTGATCCTTTCCTCCCTTCTCTGATGTAGGTCACATCAGAGAAAGGAGGGACCAGGTCAGTCATTTAAGTGTGCTTTATTTTTCTTTTTTAAATTTGAAGTCAGGTCTGCTCCGCTGCTGCCGCCGCAAAAGACAAAAGTGGCAGCAGCAGGGCAAGGGCAGATAGCCAGCTGGACAGGGGTATGGATGAGATGGAGGGGGAGTGCGCCAGATGTGCAAGTTGCACAGGGCACAATTATGACTTGGTACAGCCCTGGGCAGAGCTAAGTCATGAAGAAAGACTTTACTGGTTAGCAGTCTTCAGCTTGGAGAAGAGATAGCTAAGAGGAATATGATAGAAGTTAATAAAATATAAGTGACATGGAAAAGGATAAAAGACTGAGAGGCAGATTCGAATGTGTGCGTCCAGGCCCCTGTGCGTCTGATCAGAATCAGGACACCCAGAAGTAGACTCGATTCTGATCCCACGGGGGCTAGACATGCACGCAGGATCAGAATCAGTTCTGGGGTCTGAACATGCAGGCTGGGCCCCAATTCCTATCGGCCTACACGCACAGCCACCTGCCAGGCTACCTCAGTGAGATTCCTGAATGGAGCCATGGGGCCATGGCGTCCAGTTGCCATGATCCCCGGCCGTCGACCACAGTCTTCATTCCCCGCAACCCAACCCCCAATCTGGCCTTCCATTGGCAGGGTCGGGCTGCAGGGAATCCCCTGTACCCCTCACTTTTCCGCCACTGCCTGAGCCTGCCATCCCCCAACATCCAGGGGGACTTATTCTACCTCTGAGGTGGAATAAGTCCCCCATTCAGTTTGCTGACCCCGGATGTACAGGTCCGACCTCAGAATCGTCCCTGTACATTCGGGGTCGCAGACCACCCATGCCCCATCCTTCCGTCTAAGCCTCCCCATACAAACACCTTGTTCGTATGGGGAGGATTTTGATGGGGCCGACAGGAGGGTGAATAACGGGGATGGACATCCCAATGGGACGTAATTGATCCCTGAGTGTTTACTCTTTCAAATTATACTAGGACTAGTAGAATTAGAACAAAATTGTCAGTCAATGCATAATTAAGCTGTGGAATTTTTGCCAGATGATAAGGTTAATGATAATATAGAACTGAATTTGAAAGGATTGACCAGGTTATGGATGACAGGTCCATTAACAATTAATAGCCAACAGGGACAGAATCCCCCTTTATGATATTCAGGCTAATTGCATGGACGCAGATTAGGCAGTATCAATAGGGCTTCCAGTTTTTGATTTTAACTAATTGATAAAACCCCCTACTGCTCTAATTGCGGTTATCGGTTATAATCGTTAAATCCCGATTGTCGTGCATCCCTCCATGACATCCTACCTTCAAAAAAAAGGGAGATGTAGCAGTGGGAGCCAAAGGTCTTGGCTCCAATGGTAATAAACAAAACAGCGAATGTGAGGCTTTGGAGATTCTGACACTTCCAAGACCCTGCTGGTCCTGCGCCTTCAGACACATAAAGTATTATATTAGAAGGAGTGGGATTGACAGGATTTTGAAAGTGCACCGAGGTTCCAAGGCTTCACATCCACTGTTTTGTTTATTGATGTCATAGCCAAAGCCTCAATTTTGAATCGGTTCCTCTTGTTACAACTCTTAAAATCCAGAATGCAGGCAGTCTAGCTAACTAACACCTCATAAGTGCTGTGACTTCAAAAAGTATTATTAGATTTCCTCCCCTTTGAACTAGAGATGAAAAACAAAGCTCTTGAGCAAACTAATAAGCTCCTTAAAAATCCCTTATGCTACAGCAACAAAAAACAACCTAGCAGCTAACCCATCAATATAAACCTGATATCCAGAAGCCAAAAGAACTATCTCATTTTCTAATTAGTTCCACTTGGGATGGCATGTATACTGTTAACGCTGTTAGGGATATTTTTAAGAAAAAGGACCTGCTGGTAGCATATGCTTATGGTGCAAAACTAAGGAGGCCTGTGCTAACATTATGGAACATGTGTGTTGTCCCCCTGCTGCAAGACCACACTGCACTAACCGGTACTCGGATACACTTACCATGATCTGTTGAGGTGGTGTTAAGTTCACCCATGCAAAAGCAACATTCACGGTTAGTGCACAACCAAAATAAATGCGCTAACTGCAATGTGCCATCAATTCCCATGTTCCAATACTAACCCGCCCAGTCTCCATCCAATTGCATGCTACCCAGTTAGCATATGTTTACTATGGGGCCCCATGCTAACAGTTAATTCAGTGCATTTAATGCATGAAAAACCCAATTAGCACACATTCTAAATACATTCCCCCGTGCGAGATCTTGACAGATATCATGTGTTAATTCCCATGTTAACTGAACTATGCTGAATGGGGAGAGGAATGGGTAAGGAATAAGCAGGAACTACACCTTACATAATGGTGTCTTTTTATTAAGTGGTGCTACTGGATTTCATGCGATATCGGAGCCACAGCCCCATTGAATATAATAGGGCCGTGGCTCCAGTTTCGTACAGAAGCCGCTAGCACTGCTTAGTAAACAGATCCCAATGTGTTGTAATGCACTGAGGGGCAAGTTTACTAAAATGCAGTACCTTTTTTGCACTTACCATTACTAAGTGCAAAATGTTGCATGTGATAAGTGTGATGGCAGTATGCTAACTATTGTCTGATTGCCTACATTGCATATTTCAAATAATTTTATTGCACTTATTTAACATTATGTTTATGTAAGCTGCTTAGATAAGAATGAAAGACAGTATATAAAATCTTAATTAACATAAACATAAACAAAAACCTAATTCCACTCTCAATTAGCACAGGTGCACTTATCACAATCCACTGATGTGCACCTGTGCTAACTACAAAATTTACAAATTGTGTGTGTCAATTCCCCCTACACTACTGCTATGTGCAGTCCACAGCCACTCTCCACACCTAACCCATCTATTTCCCTCCCTGCTTCTCACTAAGGGCATGTTTAATAAGCCCCATGCTATTAACCAAGGTTTGGACCGCATTACTAGTATGGAGAACTGTGCTAGATGCAGGGGGGGGGGGCAGTCATCCTCCTTCAATTTTGCACAATTCATTGCATTAAAACCACTAGAGGGAGCAACAACTGCCACCCATTGTGCTGGCGATAGTTGCTCCCCACGGAGTGCTGGCAGCATGGCTTTCAAGGCCTGTGCTAACGGCACTGTAGTGGGAACCCGCATGTCTCACCAAGGTGCTGCCCACAGGTGCACTACCTGGGCAGCATGGTTTTCTTAGTGCAGGGCACATTGCTACTTCTTATTGAGGTGCCAAAAGCATGCACTAACCCACACAATCCAGGTAGCACGCTTCAGTAAACATGCCCCTAAGTAGTTAGCACAGGATTATTTCCATGTTGTCTTTACTAAACTGTAGTCATTACTGCTGTCCCATGATAACCATTACCACGTCATAGTAAACATGCTCCTGAGTGCTAACTGGTAATATGGAAGATTATGCAGAACATTTAGCACTTTCTCAATAGATTATGTTATGTGCATCTGTATTATTTGTGGAGTAGCTAATATGCTAACTATATTATTTCTTATTCTTTATTTTTTATTCTGGCACTTACAACAAATAAGTCGGCAGCAGCAGGTGGGAAAGAAATGACAATTAATAGACAGGAAAGCAGAGAGAACAGAGCATACAGAAAAAGGGCTGAAAAGCATGCATGTAGGAACAGTCAAGCAAATCAGGGGGGGAGGGGGCATGTGGTCTGGTCCAGAGTTGGTGAGAGGTCAAAAGCGAGGCTGAAGAGATGAGTCTTCAGCATCGTCTTGAACCTCAGGAAAGACTGTTCAGTACCGTGAAGCTGTGAGCCAGTTCCAATGTTCTGGGCCAAGGAGAGAGAATGCAGAATGACAGGTGAGCTCTAAATATGCGTGGACAGGGGATGGGAGGGACGGACAATCATTATGAATGGAACGGAGGGCAGGGGGAGTATGTATGTGTAGGAAGTCAGCACGGTATTGAGATATGCCAGTGTGGACTACCCTGTACACGGTGGTAAGTATCTTATATTGGGACTGAACCAGAGGGGGAGCCAATGAAGACAGATATGGAGAAAGGACATGTGATCTGTACATGAGGAGTAAGTGAGGAGATGGGTGGCTGTGTTCTGAAGCAACTGTTGATGGTGAAGCTGGTATTGAGGTAAGTCTGCTAGGACGACATTGCAGTAATCGAGACGTGACAGGAAGAGGGACACTACAAGTGTTGTTAGGGAGGATGGAGGAAGAATAGAGAATACAGCCCGTAGCTGGCGAAGTGTGATGAATGAGTGGTGGACAAGTGAGGTAATGTGTCAATGAAAGGAAAGGGAAGAGTCAAGGGTGACACCAAAGTACCAGAAGGACAAAGTGAGGGGTATATGACTACCAGACAAAACAGGAGCCACTAAAGGGCAGGGAGCACCAAAGATAAACCATATAGCTGCCAATTTAGCAGGGTTGAGGTGCAAGTAGTTAGAGGATAACTATGAAGAAATCTGTTCCAGAATTGGCCCTGTACGTCCAGGGCCAGCGACCACCCACTGCCTGCCCACTCTCAGCCCCGGGCCGCCTCTTCCCTGCCTCCGACTAACTTCCCCACACAGTCGGGAGCTGCAGCCTGCACATTGGGACATCCATCCCCTCTATTCCTGGTTCAGAATAGACCCCATAGGGTATTCAATGCTGGATCATATGTGGCACCGGCATTAAATATCCAGGAATCACCGTAAAAGCCAGAAGCCACAATAGCTAACAGGGCAGCAGTGATATTGTGCCTTAAAGATAGGCAAGGGTTTTCCTCGCCTATCTTTAAGACGCAGATCACTAACTGGGTAACATGCAATATCACTGCTGTCCATTTTGCACTTGTCACTGCCTCTGCTCCACCCCGGAACACCCCCGACATGTCTCAGTGCTAACTGGATAGCATCGGGGCACCTAGGTGAGTTAGGAAGGATATTCAATGGCACTAACCTTGTAAGTGCCGTTGAATATCCCCATCTAAGGCATTTACACAGTTCAATGGGCTGTAAACCGTGTAAATGCCTTTCGAATATTGGGTCCATATTTCATAGCAGCCCAAAAAACATACACAATAAACAAAGCTGATTATACAATAACAAACAAAACATAAAAAATCAAGCCCCAAATGCCTACCAAAACAAATTGCACTTCAGTAACTTATAGAAAGATAATAAATCGTGACAGCCCCACAAGAAATTGGGCAAACAGTTCCACAAACAAGGCACAGAAAGTGCAAAAGCACACAACCAGGTAACATGTAGACTATTTGGGAAAGAAGGGAGCAAAGTAAGAGCATCACAAAGACCCTTTCGAGCTGGATAAACAGAAGTGTGCCACAACAACAACAACAACCCTTTCAAACACGAAGCAGATAAGCCCACTGGAGCTTCAGCACCACACCTAAAACCTTAAAACACATTAGTAAAAGACCCATTTGGTTCTATTACTATTTATAGTGGGTTGGCCAAATTTGGCTATATATATATTGTATATGCAATGCAATGCAATGTGTGCCTTTGAGTCAGTCCTGACTCCTGGTGACCCAGAAGCTCCTGGGGTTTTTTGGCAGTGTCATTGGAGGTAGATTGTCAGGCCTTTCTTCTGAGGCAATGGAGGGTTAAGTGGCTTGCCCAAGGCCACAAGGAGTGCTAGTGAGAATCAAACCCTGGCTGCTTGGTTACCAAGCCAGTGTTCTAACCACTAGGGTACTCCTCCACCCCTATATGTGTATATTTATATAAATGACAAAATCAATTTATAGATATAAATTTACCTTTCAGTCCCAAGATGTTTCATTAAAGATAATTTTAGCATACGTTTATTCAAATATTATTGAAAAAAAATTATTCAATCCTATTTTTGTTACTGTAAAATACACATTCACTGAAGTTGATGCTTGTCAATTTTCTCAATGGAGAAGGCTGAATAGCGGAGTGCCTCAGGAATCTGTACTGGGACTGATGCTTTTTATATTTATAAATGATCTGAAAATGGAAACAATAAATGTGCCACAGAGATCTTGACATCTGTTCTACTTCATAAGTATGCTAAATATGTAGCGAGGTGGCCCTGTTTCTTTGAATTTATGGATCAGTGCATGTTCTGGGATTACCTTATCCCTTGCTGAGTTTGTATTATAATAACTTTCAGAAAGCTCTAATTCTTACTACTGCAGTCTTCTTTAATACATAATAATGGGCCTATTAACGACTCTAATTATTCAGGCTTGTAAAATTAACATAAGCCTGCTGTTATTTGCTCTTTATCTTTTGCCTGTTCTTATGATGTATCTTGATATGAACTGAATTTTAATTTTTGAAGAGTATAATGTGGACTTTTTTCTTGTGACTCTACATTATGGAAAGTCTGACATGACATATTGATAATATAAATGATTGAATGTTATAGGTTTCATTTAATATTCTATTGCATAATACTCCGATATTAAGAAATGTTGATGTCAATATCCAAAAGTACTTATGCAGTTGGTGGTAGGGCTGAAAGAGTGTTGTTAAAATAATTTGGGCACTTAAATGGATAATGTCATCAAATTATTGTACTAAACAGCCATTTTAATTTGGGGCATAATCTGGTGCAGTCTGGAGTTGGGGCTAAAGGTTACTGGAGAAGCAGAAATATTCTGCTGCTAACTGAATAATGTATTGATCCTTGCTAGAGGCATAAATAGCAGGTATTACTTTAAATGCATAAATTATTCATTTAAAATTATACATATATTCTTAGAGATCTTATTTGGTAAGGTAGGATCGCTGAAAATAACAACAAACCTTAAACATTTTACAATCTCCACATCACCAAATATCATCCTCATGTTTTTTTTAAGGATGTAATCATTTAGCATGGTATTCTTCAATGAGATATGCATTTATATTTTTATTCATCTCTTGATTCAAAAGAGGCAGAATGCTTCTTACACTAAGATATCACTGTTTTAGGACTTTCTTCAGTGAGAGAGTTGGTAGGAGTGATTTCCCCTGTCTTTACTTCCCGATCTGATGGTCATATTAAAAACTATTGTAGCCAGACACTCAGCGAAGCCCCTTATTTTGTGGTGGATTATGGGTCTACAGAACAAATTTCTTGATTTGGATCTTGCTGTGCAGGGTAACATATGTCTTTGAGGTTCTGAAGCACAATGCCTTGTCAATAAGAATTCTCTTCAGACTCTACCCCTACTTAAACATCTGTCAGCACTCAGCACACTTATGTAAAGGGTTTCCAACAGACCGGTTTTAGGCCGGCCTGGCTAGTTTTACAAGTTGAAGGCTGATAACCGGCAGAACGGCAAAACTGACAAATGAAGAGCTGACTTTCTGCCGACTGCCGGGATCCCCCCTGGTCAAAAGTTTATTTTAAAAAAAGTACAAAGTGCAAAAGTACAGAAACAGGATCCTTTTGGGCAGAAGCAGCCACAATGCTGAGGCCAGGAGAGCCGGTAAATGCTTGCGGGGATCCTAAGCAGGAAAGAAGCAGTCGCAATCCCTCAGTGACAGCCCACGGAAATCTTAAGCAGGGCAGAAGCAGCCACTATCCCTCGGCCGGGAGAGCCAGTGACTGCCCAGGGGGATCCCAAACCCTGAGGGCAGAAGCACAAAGAACCTACAAATGCACAGCCTGACACAAAAAAAAAAAAAAAAGGTTATCGAGTTTGCTACACAGACTGCTGAATAAATTAAAGGGAAAGTAGGTTTATTATCCCTTTAATTTATTCAGCCTTCTATGCATTAACCTTGGTAACCTTTTTTTATTTTTTTGACAGGCTGTGCAGTCACCGGTTGTCCTAGCTGCCTCAGCACCTCTAAGAAAGGAAGGCAGAGGTGAGTGCAAGGAAGGGAGGTTAACTAGGAGTACGGAAGAAACAGCAGGAAAGGGGTTAGAGTGGGGAGGGAAGGAATGAATGCATGGGAAGGAAGGAAGTAAAGGGCACAATGTGCATAACAAAAGGCACGGGCACCCCCACCTCGCCAAAACACACACAACAGGCATTCCATCCATGCATCACGTGCACACACACATAGGCAGCCCATCCCTGCACCACACAAACACACACACGCAGGCACCCGTGTCCGCACCACACACACTCACAAACGCAGGCACCCCATCTTTGCAACACACATACACACACAGGTGTATCTGAATGGGTCACTGGGGGTGGTGGGAGAGGGAGGAGGAAGAGTGGGGCCACTTTCTTCTGTTGGTACTGTGCAGTGGCCCATTAAGAGCTTGATTTAGTAAGTTTCTTTCCATAGAAAATGGGAAAACACTTAGGGGTATGTTTACTAAACCTTCTTAATGTGTGCGCTGTGCAATTATCGCGCGCTAAGGTACCTTAGTGCGCGATAATGACTCTTTATGGGGCACAAATGTGCCTTAGCGCGTGCTAACGCGCGCAGCGGCGCAAACAAGCTCTGAAGGCGGGGAAAGCCTCCAGGAGGGCGGAGGAAGGCTCCCCAGGGGCGGAGAGAAGGGGTCAATGGGTGGAGAGTGGGAGGGGAGAGGCTCCCCGCACACTAACGATGTGAAATCCAAGGCCAAAACTAACACAAGTGAAAACCTCGCGTTAGAGCTGATTTAAAGGGAAAAGAAACCATTTCTGTCAGCAATGTTTAGCAAAACCAGGGAAACCTACAAAAAAGTGATAAGTGTGATACATGTGAACGGAACAAAAGTACAAATAAACACTGAAAAAGACCCCAACAAAATATACAAAAAACATAACCAAGCTGGGCAATAGTGATAGTAATGGGAAACATCAAAAAACACTCCCAAGAAAGCCCCCCAAAAAAGATTTGAATTTTGGAAGGATCTACGCTCCGTCCCCATACAAGGTGAATGATCCCACAGTGAAATAGCTCTGATCAGGGTTTCCCTCTCCATTGGACAGGTTTCCTATGGCATGCACATGTTCCACAACAGCAGGGCAGGCATGTCGGAATGGGCAACTGGACAGATGCTGGGAAAGGGGATACAGAGGGCTGCAGGCGGCACATGCTGTGGTGCAGCTGGGGCACAGTGCGGACTAGGCAGATGCCTAGGTGGCACTTAGGAATGCTGAAACTGTACAGCAGCCAGACAGCAACTGATGAGGGCCCAACATGGGCACGAGAGTGTTTATCACAGTGTCACAGGGGATAGTACCCAGCAGGTACCTCCAAGGGCACAGAACATTGGCAGGCGGTGTTGCGGGGAAGCGTGGACATCTATGCAGGCACATGACCCCAGAACATGCACCATAGGCAGCCGCCTACCTGCACACTGGGTGGCTTGAGACTGCACACCACCAGCAGCACCAGCAGAAGGGCATGTCAGCATGGTGGCAGAGGGGTACTGGTGGTGGAGGGGGGCAGTGGCAGCTGCCCAGAGTAGACCATGGCCTAGCCCTGTGTAGGTGAGTGCCATGCACTGCAACAGACAGGCCCTGCCAGACAAACAGTCATGGTATCACCAGGGAATGCATAGTCTCTGTGGCACCACGGTGGTGCAGTCCACACAACCAGTGTGTTTGGAGGCAGAAGGTCACAGGTTCAAGTCCCAGCTATGGTGCCTGCCAGCCCAGTCCCCATATTTTACCCACTACTACAATGTGCTAATACAGACAGAACCTTTATTGCAGATGACGTAAACATGCCCAAAACACCTACATTTTACCCTACAGAACAAAGACACCATAAACAGGCGCATTACCTAGAACAGAGTCTCCCAAATGCAGTCCTGGAGGGCCAAACACCATTCAGGTTCCATGCTGCCTCTAATAAAGATGCCTGTGCTGCATATCTATGCACCACCCCCCATGGTATGCAGATGTATCTCATACATATTCATGAGGGACAGCATGAAAACCCGAACAGTGTTTGGCACACCAGGACTGGAGTTGGGAACCTCTGCCGTAAAGCAGCAACCAACAGGGGCAGACACACCCACACCCACAGGCTCCATTAGCCAATGCCTCCTGGAGAGGCAGGACATTTGGCCCTGCGTGCATCACCCAATACTAGCACTTGCATACCTTAGCAATGCCACCCTATACCTGGAAATACGGTACACAGCTATCAAAAGTTTGCTATGATTACTGGCAGATAGCAATTCCTATGTTAAGCACAGTTTGCTGATTGAGCTCCATCATAGCAACCTTTCTGATGTCTGTGAAGTGTGCTTCAGGTCTGGTCTCTGACAGTGTTTACCATCCTGGGGAGCGACCCCCAACAGTATTGCGTACCATATCCATGCCTGCACTGTGCCCAGGACTGGTGTGGTGGCCAGGGCTGCTAAACACCTCTATAGTAGCACAATGCTGGCATAGGTGTGGGAGTGTGTGTCTGTCTATCCAGTGTGTGGTGGCTACAAACACCCTCCACAGCCCACACTGCCAGCACTGTTGTCCGAGCCATTGCCCTATGCCCTGTGCAGATGCGGCCAGGCCAGGCCACACTATCCAGGCTATTCCCACAGTACCTTGCTCCTCATTATGCACATTGGCAGGCCAATACTGGCAACAGTGCTAGCAGTGTGGACTGTGGAGGGTGTTGGCAGCCACCACACACTGGATAGACAGACACACACTCCACACACCTATGCCAGCATTGTGCAACTATAGAGGTGTTTGGCAGGCCTGGCCACCACACCAGTACTGGGCACAGTGCAGGCATGGCTATGGTATGCAATACTGTTGGGGTCACTCTGTCAGACACCAGACATGAGGCACACTTCTCAGACATCAGAAAGGTTGCTATGATGCAGCTCAATCAGCCAATTGTGCTTAACGTAGGAATTGCTATCTGCCAGTTATCATAGCAACCTTTTGATAGCTGTGTACACATTTCCCATGTTTAGGGTGGCATTGCTAAGGTATGCAAGTGCTAGTATGGGGAGATGCACACAGGGCCCAACATCCTGCCTCTCCAGGAGGCTTGGGATAATGGAGCCTGTGGTGCGGGTGTGTCTGCCCCTGTTGGCCGCTGCTCTAGGGCAGAGGTTCCCAACTCCAGTCCTGGAGGGCCAAACACTGTTCGTGTTTTCATGCTGTCCCTAATGAATATGCATGAGATACATCTGCATACCATGGGGGCAGTGCATAGCAATGCAGCACAGCCACATTTATTAGAGGCAGCATGGAACCTGAATGGTGTTTGGCCCTTCAGGACTGCATTTGGGAGACTCTGTTCTAGGTAATGCACATGTTTATGGTGTCTGTGCTCTGTAGGGTAAAATGTAGGTGTTTTGGACATGTCTATGTCATCTGCACTACAGGTTCTGTCTGTATTAGCACGTTGTAGTAGTGGGTAAAATATGGGGGATGGGTTGGTAGGAACCACAGCTGGGACTTGAACCTGTGACCTTCTGCCTCTGAACACACTGGTTGTGTGCACTGCACCACCGTGTTGCCACAGGGACAGTGCATTCCCTGGAGATACCATGACTGTTTGTTAGACAGAGTCTGTCTGTTGTAGTGCATGGCACTCACCTACACAGGGCTAGGCCACAGTCTGCTGTGGGTAGCAGCCACTGCCCCCTCCACCACCAGTACCCCTCTGCCACCATGCTAACATGTCCTTATATTAGAGACAGCATGATACCCCTAACATGTCCTTATATTAGAGACAGCATGATTTTTGGCCCTCCAGGACTGCATTTGGGGGACTCTGCTCTAGGTAATGCACATGTTTATGGGGTCTGTGCTCTGTAGGGTAAAATATAGGCATTTCAGGCACGTTTATGTTATTTGCAATAAAGGTTCCCTCTTTATTACCACGGTTTAGGACTGAGCAATATATGGGGACTGGGTTGGTGGGAGCCAGAGCTGGGACTTGAACCTGTGACCGTCTGCTCCTGAACACAGTGGCAGGGTGCCCTGCACCACACAGACAGTGCATTCCTTGGAGATACCATGACTGTTTGTCAGACAGAGCCTGTCTGTTGCAGTGCATGGCACCCACCTACACAGGGCTAGGCCACGGTCTGCTCTGGGCAGCTGCCACTGCCCCCTCCCACACCAGTACCCCTCTGCCACCCTGCTGACTTGCCCTTCTGCTGGTGGTGCTGGTGGAGTACAGTCTCAGGCCATCCAGTGTGTAGGTAGGTGGCTGCCTATGGTGCGGGTTCTGGGGTAGGGGTGCCTGCATAGCTGTCCACGCTTCCCCCCAGCACCGCCTGCCAATGTTCTGTACCCTTGGGGGTACCTGATGGGTACTATTCCCTGTGACACTGTGGGAAACACACTCATGCCCATGTTGGGCCCTCATCAGTTGCTGTCTGGATACACTACTGTTTCAGCATTCCTATTGGCCACCTAGGCATCACCCTAGTCCGCACTGTGGCCCAGCTGAACCACAGCATGTGCCGTCTGCAGCCCTCTGTGTCCCCTTTCCCAGCATATGTCCAGTTGCCCATTCCGACATGCCCGCCCTGCTGTTGCAGAACATGTGCATGCCATAGGACACCTGCCCACTGGAGAGGGAAAAACCTGCTCTGCGCACTTTCACTGTGGGCTCATTCACCTTGTATGGGGACGGAGCATAGACCCTTCCAATATTCATATATTTTTTTTGGAGCTTTCTCGGGGGGGGGGGGGGTTGATGTTTTCCATTAATATCACTATTGCCCAGCTTGGTTATGTTTTTTTTCAATTTTGTTCCGGTCATTTTCACTGTTTATTTGCCCTTTTGTTCCGTGCACATGTATCACACTTATCACTTTTTGTTGGTTTCCTTGGTTTTGCTGTATATTGCTGATGGAAATGGTTTCTTTTCCCTTTAAATCAGCTCTAACGCCATGGTTTCACTGGCGTTAGTTTTGAGCCTCGGATTTCACATCGTTAGTGTGTGGGGAGCCTCTCCCCTCCCACTCTCCACCCATTGACCCCTTCTCTCCGCCCCTGGGGAGCCTTCCTCCTCCCTCCGGGAGCCTTTCTCCACCTTCAGCACTCGTTTGCGCCACTGCGCACGTTATCGCGCACTAAGATACCTCTGCGCCCGATAAAGTGCCATTTTCACGCGATAAGGTACCTTATCGCATGATAACGTCGCAGAGCGCACATTAAGATGGTTTAGTAAACATACCCCTATCTTTTCAGCAGCAGATTTAGAAGAACAACCTCAAATTGCCATTTTACCACTTGATGATTGCCATCAAAATTTGGATGAATGCGAAATTGATGATGACCATTTGGAAGCTATCGATCCTGATGAAGTTTGTGGTGAACTCGATGTCATCATTCAGACAAGGTCACCTGACAAAAGTGAATCAGAAGATGGACATATACAAGGAAAACTGCAAAGCAAAAGAAGTCATGGCCAGCTAAGCCCAACTTGATTCAAAAGGGAGAGACTTATAAACGTTCACTTACCATTCAGAAATCACAACCATTGGCTCAACTTTGACATGATTTGACTCATTAAATGTCATTTGAACTTTTTATGCTTTTATTTGGACAGGACTATCTGGATCACTTGCAAAGCATGACAAATCTTTGTGCTCAGCAGAAGAATGTCAATGTTGACACAACCAACAAACCAGAAATCGAGATTCAAAATGTAACCATATAGTGAAGCTAATAAACTTATTTTTTGTCGGAGCAGCTACCACAGTGAGGGAAAAGGGAATATCCCAAACCACTGTAGCCAGTCCTTTTTAATCAAATTTATAATAAAATAGCTTTGTGAAAGTGCATAAAAAGTCCACTTAGCTGAAGTTGTCGGCGGTGACCATCACACGCCAAAAATTTGTTTATCACAGAAACAGGCTGTGAAGACTAGCGAAGCCGCTTCAGGAACGAACGACGTGGCACGTTTCGGGGTCCACGTCGTTCGTTCCTGAAGCGGCTTCGCTAGTCTTCACAGCCTGTTTCTGTGATAAACAAATTTTTGGCGTGTGATGGTCACCGCCGACAACTTCAGCTAAGTGGACTTTTTATGCACTTTCACAAAGCTATTTTATTATAAATTTGATTAAAAAGGACTGGCTACAGTGGTTTGGGATATTCCCTTTTCCCTCACTGTGGTAGCTGCTCCGACAAAAAATAAGTTTATTAGCTTCACTATATGGTTACATTTTGAATCTCGATTTCTGGTTTGATGGTTTATTTATCGGGATTGGGTATAATATAATGTTGACACAACTGCAGATGAAATTATCTGCTTTTTTGGACTTTTACTCGACAGTGGCTACCATACAGTTCCAAAAGAAAACCACTATTGGTAAACAGCACAGAATCTGTCTAGGAACATTGTGCCAATGGCTGGAAGTGATTCAAAGAACTCAATAATTATTTTCACTTGGTTGACAGCCCAAATTTGGAAGAAGGAGAGGCTGCCAAAGTTTCCTTATTCTACCGCCACCTTGCAAAAAATTTGTTGAAGTTACTGGAGTATTTACTGAGAATTTGAGCATTGATGAATTGATGGTATCTTACTATGGCCATCATAGCTGCAAAATGTTTATTTGTGGAAAGCCAATATGCTTTGGTTATAAGCTTTGGATGATGGGCGGTCCAATTGAGTACCCATTTGCCATGCAACTGCACACTGGTGCAAAGCAAACTGACCCATCAGCATCCAAAGAAATGATGCTTCTTGGCACTCATGTTGTCACTGAACTGGCTGCAGTCCTTGAAAAGCCTAAACAGCATAGCCTGTATTTTGACAACTACTTCTCATCCTATGGTTTGTTCATGGAATTGAGAAGCAACAAAATGAAGACTATTGTCATAGTGTGTGAGTACTGTAAAGGAAAGTGCCTACTTGTTCCATTCAAGCAGCTTGTAAAGCAAAGCAGGGGTGACTTTGATTATGCATCAGATGGAAATGTCACCTATGTATTCTGGAATGATGACAGTGTGGTCACAGAGATGTCCAGCTGAACCAGTGTCCTGCTAACACAAGGTGTCAAGCATTACAGTAGTCAGCAAAAGCAAAAGATAACAATCCAACAGCCAAAAATGATTGGATTGCACAATGAAAATATGGGTGGCATTGATGTCTTGGATCAGCTTTTAGGCTCCTACTGACCAAATATGCGATTAAAGAAATGGTGGTGGAACTTCTTCAACAATGGTCTGAACATGGTGGTTGTTGCTGCCTAGTGATTGCATTGCCATGTTGTTGGGCAAAAAGATGCAATGGACTATCTCAGCTGTAGCAATGAAAGTGGGACTTGAAACACAATGATTGAGAAGGGGTGGCCCAACAGCCGCAGTCAGCCAAGATATTGTGCAAGTACATGGTGGTCATTTCCTCTCATGAACAACACAAGGACATTGCGTTCAATGCCAAAAGAACATGAGAAAATGGTGCCAAAAGCAGCTCCATGAAAGATGCTTCCTGGAATTTCACAATATGTGATTTGCATATTTGTGTGTATATATATATATATATATTGTGGTAAGGAGAGTGCAGCCCAGCCAGGAAAAAGTGAAGAGAAGAAGAATTTTTCCTCTTTGCGGGGGATGGGTACACAGGATCACATAGTCCACAGCAGAAGCCCGGAGAGAAACCTAGAGGGTAGACCTAGTTGTAAGCCACGCCCACACTCCAGGTCAACCATAGATAGGAGTGGGAGGTACAGATGGGCAGGGCCAGGAAGGGAGTTGCCCTGCTCAAGGTTTAAATTGGAGCAAACAAACACCAGAGATAGACACGGTTGGAGATACAGGGGGAGACACGGTTGGAGACACAGGGCGAAACACGGTTGGAGACACAGTTGCAGTGGCAGTGGCAGTTGTTGTCGGAGTTGCAGTCCAGGTCCAAGTGGGAGTTGCAGCTCAGGATCCAGTCCAAGTTCCAGAAGGTCCAGAGAGAACAACCCTGTAGCCAAAGGACAAAGGAGCTTTGCAGCCAAAGGGAGCAGCAGAGAAAGGAACAGCTATAAGGGCAGCCAAAGAAGGTACAAAGGAGGCCACAATAGTCAGCACAATAGCCACAGAGGACATAGGGAAAGTTCTTGGGAGAGAACCACCTACCCTGGCAAGAGAGCGGGAAAGTTTTACCAAAAGTCTCTGCCCTACTCTGAGGCAGAGGGAGTCCTGACTGGCCGAAGTTCCAGCCTAGAGAATACTGCACCAAAACCCCAAGGTAGGAGAGGGGAGGCAGTAAGGCCTTCAAAGTGGGTTTCCTGTTCTGTCTCTGATGAAACTGTTGTACCCCAGATAACACAGCGTAGAAAGAAATGTTTCACCAGGAAGGTTAAACAAGAACACCCCATAGGAGACCTGCCCAGAGAAGGGAGGGCAAGAAAGTGGGAGAGGTTGTTTGACCCTTTGAAAACTTTAAAACAGAAAGTTCCTGAGCGTTTCCAAGCAGAACCCTGCTACAGCTCAGCTGAGAGCATGGAGGTTGAAGCCAAAGAGGGTGATGTAACTTCCAGTGTTTCAGAGATGGAATGTGATGCATGCACTAAGGTGAATTAGTGTAAGCCAGAAACAGTTGAACCTTAAGAACGCTATTATAGGTGTAAAGGTAGTTCTGGAACTGAAAGAAAGGAGAAAAGGAGTCATATAATTAAAAAGGGCCTAAGAGTCTTTCCTTCGAAGCTTATCAGCAGTAACTCAGTTGGGGTTGAACAGCTGAAACTGTTGGTGTTTGCAACGGCCTTGAATAAGCTGACAGCCTGTTTGAAGAGTTTTAAAAAGAAGGGCATATTCCTTCATGTGCAGAAACGTTAAACAGTAAAAGACTGGGGCAGAAGCTTGTATGGTTGAATTCGCTGTTACTCTGTTTTGGACATTTGTTTACTGGAGAAGTTATCCGTTATTTTTCTTTTGTCTGGAGAATAAATGTGCTTGAAGAATTTGTATCCACTTACCAGCAAGGAAGCCGAATAAATTCCTGTGTGCTTTGATAAACCACTTGCCTCATTATTCCTCACACAACTACAAGCTTAGGAAAAGATAAGAGGTGGCTACCCGTCCCTACTAGGCGGCCGCCTGGTAGGGGCTCGAGCACCACAGGTGGCGTAGTTCTTTGGATACAGCATTCCAGCGGTCAAGTGGTGCAACTCCAAGCCATACCTCTGGACAGGAAAGATCCAGGAAGGACGCTGACCGACCAAGGAAGGCGGAGGAAAATCCGGACTGGAATCAGATCGGGAGCATGGTGACTGGTGGTAAAGCCGAGACCTGCATTAGAATCAGGTAACCCGTAAGCTAGAAGGGGTAGGCCTGGATTCTGGTGTAAGGGGGGCCACCAGGTACTCACTAGAAGTGGGAGTGGAAAAAAAAAAGTGCTGCACTTTGTGTGTGTTTTTCTGTGTTTGTGTTGCAGAGACCGCAGTCCGAGATGGAGACGGCAGATGTGTTGTCGTGGGTGGCAGACCAGTTCGCCAAGCAGAGGGAGATGGCAGCAGTGAGCCAGGAACAAGCAGCTGCCATGCTTCGGGCTCAGCAGCAACCCCTGCTGGAGATGATGGCAAGGTGGATCCGGACCCAGGAGGAGGCAACCAAGGCAGCACAGACTGTTCCAAAGACACGGACTGTTGGTACAGGTTGGGAAGGACTGGGTTTTGCACCTTTCTCATGTGGACGCCTAACTAAGGAGGACAACCTTGATGACCACATAGAGGCCTTTGAGAGGATAGCTGTGTTGGCTCAGTGGCCAAAAGAGCAATTAGCTATGAGATTTGCTACTACCCTTAGCGGTAAGGCGTTAGCAGCCTATAGGGAAATGCCAGTAGCATTGATTAATGAGTATGAGCATGTGAAGAAGGCCATAAAGGATCGGGTGGGGTTAAGTCCCTCGGTCTATAGAAGGTCTCTAAGAGCATGTATACTGAAAGAGGGTGAAACACCCCAGGCTTTGTATCATAGGATAAGGAGCTTGGTCTGTAAGTGGCTGGTACCTGAAGAGAGTAATGTAGATTCCATTATTGATATGATAATACTGGAACAGTTTACTGAAGCTGTCCCTACAGAGATGCAAAGTTTTCTAATAATGCAAAACTGTAAAAACACCCAAGAAGCCATTGCATTGGCAGAGTGCTTTCTGGAGGCCCAGAAATTGAGCCTAAAGAAAGAGGGCGTTTTTTGGAGGACAGGAATACAGGAAAATAATTCAGCCTTTATTAAACACCAGGCGGATAGAAAAGATAAACCCCTAGAGGAAAGATTTAACCTGCAGAGAAAATGTTTTTCCTGTGGTGAGCCAGGTCATCTCAAGAAAAACTGCAAAACAAAGAAGGCTTTTGTAATAACAAATCCCAAAGAGATAGGTGAGGGATTCCTCCTATTGGTAGAGTTGGAAGGGATACCAACAGAGGCACTTCTGTATTCAGGGGCTAGTCAGTCCATGATTTCTAACAAATTATGGAAAGAGATAGAAGCCCAGAGGCAGTACTCCCAAGAGTCCCCAAGGGGGCGTGTTAAAATTAGATGTGTTCATGGGGCTACCTCCACCTACCAACTTCAAAAGGTTAAGATAAAGGGTTTAGGTAGTGGAGGGGCGGTAGCCGTGGCAGTAATACCTAGACTCCCTCATGATATAATACTGGACCGTGATTGGTCCCAGTTTAGGAAAGGGGTGGAGAAAGAGCTGAAAGCGAGAACAGGCTTGGTTACCACACGTTCAGGCTCTAGGCCCTCAGAGGCGGGGGAAGATTCCCAGGAAGAGCCAATCCCAGGGACCTCCTTCCATGATGACTTAATAACCCCAGCCAAGGATGTCCCCAGGAAGGGAAAGGCCGAAAGGCGGCGAGAGAGGAGCATCAGGGCTAGGAATAGGGGTCAATTGCTATCGGGCCAGGAGCTGTCCTGGGTTCCTGAGGAGGTAGTAGAAAGGTTTCCCTCATTTTCGGAGGAGCAGAAGGCAGATCCTGTTTTGAAGCGGGCGTGTGGGTTCGCCCGGGCAGGGTCTGAGACGCTACCAAGGTTTCTGTGGGATAGTAACTTACTGTACAGGGAGAGCATAGACCCACGGACGCGTGATCTAAGGAGGCAACTGGTGATACCCTCCTCCTTTAAGAATATCATTTTAAGATTGGCCCACGATCACCCGGTGGGTGGACACAAAGGTGTACAGAGTACCCTGGATCAAATCCTTGCCAGGTTCTATTGGCCAGGCGTATATGCAGAGACAGTGAGGTTCTGTGCCTCCTGCCCGGCGTGTCAAAGAGTCTCTAGTAACCATCCGCCGGAAGTACCTTTGGTTCCCCTACCAGTCATAAATAAGCCAGTGCATAGGTTGGGGGTGGATATAGTGGGGCCCTTGCTTAAAACACCCAGAGGTCACCAATATATTCTGGTCATAATTGACCATGCCACTCGTTTCCCATGGGCTATCCCATTAAGGAGCACCTCAGCCCGAGTGATAGCTATGGAACTACTACGCTTGTTCTGTGAAGTAGGGTTCCCTCGTGAGGTCTTAACAGACCGGGGAACAAATTTCATGTCCCAGCATCTGGCCCAGGTATGGGACGCATTTGGTATTAGGCATATCCTCACAGCGGCTTACCATCCCCAAACCAATGGGTTAGTGGAAAGGTTTAATCAAACCTTAAAGAACTTGTTGAGGAGAGGTTTGGAGGGTAGATTTAGCGAATGGGATACGATGTTGCCTTTTGTGCTGTATGCTTGCAGAGAGAGGAGACAAACCTCCACAGGCACATCGCCATACGAACTTATGTATGGGAGGACTCCGCGCGGCGTGTTAGATATATTAAGGGAACAATGGGTAGCACCGGTCGACGATGTACAAGAAGTTCCCAGGTTCTTAACGGACTTAAAGAATCGCTTACAACATATAGCCACGGTAGCAGAGGAAAACTTGAAATGGAGTCAGTATAAACAGAAAACCTATCACGACCGGAGGGCAAGGCCTCATCTTTTAAAGGTCGGAGATAAGGTCATGGTACTGATAGCCGCAGCGAATTCCAAGTTCGAGAATTCATGGAAAGGTCCCTACAGAGTAGCAAAGCAGCTCGGACCGGTATCTTATGCTGTGGATACTGGACGAGGGAAACAGCAAGTATACCACGTTAATCTATTGCGGCAATGGCACGAGCGTGTAGGGGATGGCCAGCTAGCCCAAAAAGCAGGTGATAGTTCTCAGGCTTTATCTCATATTACGTGCTGTTCGCGGGTTATGGCGCCAGCCCGTAATAGTCTAAGGGGGGGAATATGTGGTAAGGAGAGTGCAGCCCAGCCAGGAAAAAGTGAAGAGAAGAAGAATTTTTCCTCTTTGCGGGGGATGGGTACACAGGATCACATAGTCCACAGCAGAAGCCCAGAGAGAAACCTAGAGGGTAGACCTAGTTGTAAGCCACGCCCACACTCCAGGTCAACCATAGATAGGAGTGGGAGGTACAGATGGGCAGGGCCAGGAAGGGAGTTGCCCTGCTCAAGGTTTAAATTGGAGCAAACAAACACCAGAGATAGACACGGTTGGAGATACAGGGGGAGACACGGTTGGAGACACAGGGCGAAACACGGTTGGAGACACAGTTGCAGTGGCAGTGGCAGTTGCTGTCAGAGTTGCAGTCCAGATCCAAGTGGGAGTTGCAGCTCAGGATCCAGTCCAAGTTCCAGAAGGTCCAGAGAGAACAACCCTGTAGCCAAAGGACAAAGGAGCTTTGCAGCCAAAGGGAACAGCAGAGAAAGGAACAGCTATAAAGGCAGCCAAAGAAGGTACAAAGGAGGCCACAATAGTCAGCACAGTAGCCACAGAGGACATATGGAAGGTTCTTGGGAGAGAACCACCTACCCTGGCAAGAGAGCGGGAAAGTTTTACCAAAAGTCTCTGCCCTACTCTGAGGCAGAGGGAGTCCTGACTGGCCGAAGTTCCAACCAAGAGAATACTGCACCAAAACCCCAAGGTAGGAGAGGGGAGGCAGTAAGGCCTTCAAAGTGGGTTTCCTGTTCTGACTCTGATGAAACTGTTGTACCCCAGATAACACAGCGTAGAAAGAAATGTTTCACCAGGAAGGTTAAACAAGAGCACCCCATAGGAGACCTGCCCAGAGAAGGGAGGGCAAGAAAGTGGGAGAGGTTGTTTGACCTGTTGAAAACTTTAAAACAGAAAGTTCCTGAGCGTTTCCAAGCAGAACCCTGCTACAGCTCAGCTGAGAGCATGGAGGTTGAAGCCAAAGAGGGTGATGTAACTTCCAGTGTTTCAGAGATGGAATGTGATGCATGCACTAAGGTGAATTAGTGTAAGCCAGAAACAGTTGAACCTTGAGAACGCTACTATAGGTGTGAAGGTAGTTCTGAAGCTGAAAGAAAGGAGAGAAGGAGTCATATAATTAAAAAGGGCCTAAGAGTCTTTCCTTCGAAGCTTATCGGCAGTAACTCAGTTGGGGTTGAACAGCTGAAACTGTTGGTGTTTGCAACGGCCTTGAATAAGCTGACAGCCTGTTTGAAGAGTTTTAAAAAGAAGGGCATATTCCTTCATGTGCAGAAACGTTAAACATTAAAAGACTCGGGCAGAAGCTTGTATGGTTGAATTCGCTGTTACTCGGTTTTGGACATTTGTTTACTGGAGAAGTTATCCGTTATTTTTCTTTTGTCTGGAGAATAAATGTGCTTGAAGAATTTGTATCCACTTACCAGCAAGGAAGCTGAATAAATTCCTGTGTGCTTTGATAAACCACTTGACTCATTATTCCTCAAACAACTACAAGCTTAGGAAAAGATAAGGGGTGGCTACCCGTCCCTACTAGGCGGCCGCCTGGTAGGGGCTCGAGCGCCACAATATATATATATATATATATATATATATATATATATATATATTGGTCAAATTTTATCTTTATTTGGTTAGTATTGTATTTGTAAAATTTTATCAAAATGTTTGTTTTGTCTGGTTTTAATTAGTTATGTGTGAAAAAATAAAAAAAAATCAAACATTTGTCCTCCGGTGGAGCCAATGTTCCCAAATGGGAACATAGCAATAAATCAACAGGGAAATAAGCTTTTGGTCTGATTTTTTTGCATGTGACCTTACATTTCCCTAGATACAAACATACTAAAAGTGCATCACTGTAGCACACCTGGAGCATAGGGCAGACTCTAAAAGGTTAAATAACAATGTGTAACATCCTCCCTCCCACACACACACTCTCTTTTTCACAATCACTCACAAAGATACAATTACATAAAAACATAAGATATTCCATACTGGGTCAGACCAAGGTCCATCAAGCCCAGTATACTGTTTCCAACAGTGGCCAATCTAGATCATAAGTACCTAGCAGTTTCCCCAAAAGACACAGATTCCTCAATGCTTGTATTGTGTCAAGCAGTGATATCCCAGGTCCCTTTTAATAATGGTTTATGGACCTTTCCTCCAGGAACTTGTCCAAACCTTTTCTAAACCCAGCTACACTAACAGCTTTTACTACATCCTCCGGTAACAAAAGCAGTGGTGATCTCTTAAAAATCAGATTCTCACACAGACGAAAATCCCAGTCACCCCTAACCAGCCTCAACTATAATTTAAAAAAAGTTTCACAGAAAATCAGCTTCTGGCAAGCAATGAGACTTTTGTTTTCAGTCTCAGCTTCTAATCAGTTTCTCTCAGCTTTTATAGGAACTTCAAAATAAACCAAAGCTGGAAAACCAATGTGTTTCTCTACATTTATTCACTTTCCCACAAAATCAGCCACTAATGACAGCTAAAACAACTAGCCCTTCATTAGATTTTAAATAAAACTCTGACCAGCAAACTTATTGTAATAAATGTTACTTAACTTCAAAAGCAGAACTCTGACAGCTCAGTCCAATAGCCAAAATAACACCTCATGAGGTCAGTGACTTCAAAGAGCTTGCTTACCCATTTGAACCTGAATGTTAGAGGAGGAAAAAAAAGAACTCTAACAGCAGAAATATAACTTTACCCAAGAACACAAAAATTCCCCTTTTGCAATACAGCAGTTGAAGAATTAGCTATTACAAATGAAAAGCAAAACCTCTTTAAGAGCTCTCAGGCAGAGTGTTTGTATTCAACAGCCACACAGTATTACCATGCTTGCAATGGAGACCTTTTAGAAATGTATTATCATGTGGCATTCCAAAGATGTTAGCTTGGGTATTCCAAAATCAAATGCATTAATGTGTCCACTGCAGCAAAGCATTACCAGAACCTGACAGATTCTAACAGACCAGCCTTCCTCATCTTGCTCGGAGTCCACCTGCTCTTTGAGCAAGGAAAAACAGAGACCGAACAAGATTATTAACTAAGGTGGGACAATTAATCTTACTCCAGAATGGCGTCAGTCTACTGTCCTCTCTTCAGCCCATATTTTAGGCTCCCATATTCTATGCATCTAAATTCTGCACAGTAATGAACGTAGTGGTCATTTTTCATAATCCCTAGAGAACACTATGGTCATTACTTTAGAAGCCATATTTGTGATTTACAATGGGATGTAAAGCACATCCACATGCACTTGGCCATTTTAGAAAGGGTTCTCACTTCCCAGTTCCCAGTACTTGTATGTTTTAAGGGGGCATGTTAGGGGCATGTCCTAAACATGGAGCTGAGGAGTGGCCTAGTGGTTGGGGCAAGGTACTTCAGGTCAGAAGGTTGGGGGTTCAAATCCCACTAGAGGACAGCAACCTTGGGCTGGAAGGACTGGGGTTTCTAGTCCCACAGGTGCTCCTTGTGGTTTTGGGCAAGCCACTTAACCCTCCATAGCCCATGTTCCCTGTAAAATAGTTATCTCCAAGTTATAATGCCCTGTTCAATGTAATTGCAGTTTGTTCAATGTAAACCACACTGATGCAGAATAGTGTGGTATATAAGAGAATGTAAATAAATTATCAGCATTTGGATAAAAATGTACACTTGTATTCCCTGTTTCATGCAGGGAATGTAAATGTAAGCTCAAAATTCTCCATACCCAGATTTACACTTACTCCTGGCATGTGTAGGTATAAAAAAAACACCATGCATTTTAGCTAACCCCTTAAGGAGAAATTAAGGGGATTATCCTCCTTTCTCCCCTAGTTTATTTCCCCCTCGAAAGTGAAATGAGTTCAAGATAGCAGCAGCTACACATCTAAACTTGCAAAATGGTTCTCATGTATGCGTAAGTGCCAAGATTTGCACGTGCAAGTTGTGAGATGCCAGCACTTAGGTGTGTAAGTTGCTGGTTTCATTGATTTTTCCCACATGTAAATTTGTAAATCGACGCTTCCTACTGCACGAGGATGTCCGCACATGTTCTTTCACATCCTTCTATGTATTTTAGAATCTGCTCCAGCAGAGCTTTTTTATAAAATTCCATTGGACATGAGTACAACCTGACATCAAGGTCTCAGGTCTGATTTTCACCTATTATCTAAAATGTAGCTTCACACTTGCACGGTTGATGCCTCACAGAGGCTTAGGAGTTCATGACTGTCATGGTATGCACAAAACTAACAAAAAACGCCATTAGTGAATACCAAAAGTAATTATTTTCTCAAAAAAATCCATATATAAATACTTTCCACAATTCCTAGAGTGTTACAAATAAGGCATCAATGACCTCAGGATGGCTTAAACCCTACATGTGGCGAGTAAATCACCATAGGGAAATAGTGGATGCTCACATCATAGGTCTCAAGCCTTTTATTTAACTTTTATTAACTTACACAAATTTATTGTTAAATGCTAAATTCAATGCTACCCATAAAAGTACTTTTAGGGATTCTACAAAAATATCAACAGAGCTACCAAAATACAATAAAACACAAGCGTCTATACTTCGTATACAGCCAGAGCACATGGGTTGTCAGTCCATTGTCCTAAAACAAAATCAACATAATCTTTTTAGATAGAGATATCTGCACACCAGAGGTATGGCTTGGAGTTGCACCACTTGACCGCTGGAATGCTGTATCCAAAGAACTACGCCACCTGTGGTGCTCGAGCCCCTACCAGGCGGCCGCCTAGTAGGGACGGGTAGCCACCTCTTATCTTTTCCTAAGCTTGTAGTTGTGTGAGGAATAATGAGCCAAGTGGTTTATCAAAGCACACAGGAATTTATTCGACTTCCTTGCTGGTAAGTGGATACAAATTCTTCAAGCACATTTATTCTCCAGACAAAAGAAAAATAACGGATAACTTCTCCAGTAAACAAATGTCCAAAACAGAGTAACAGCGAATTCAACCATACAAGCTTCTGCCCCAGTCTTTTACTGTTTAACGTTTCTGCACATGAAGGAATATGCCCTTCTTTTTAAAACTCTTCAAACAGGCTGTCAGCTTATTCAAGGCCGTTGCAAACACCAACAGTTTCAGCTGTTCAACCCCAACTGAGTTACTGCTGATAAACTTCGAAGGAAAGACTCTTAGGCCCTTTTTAATTATATGACTCCTTCTCTCCTTTCTTTCAGTTCCAGAACTACCTTTACACCTATAATAGCGTTCTTAAGGTTCAACTGTTTCTGGCTTACACTAATTCACCTTAGTGCATGCATCACATTCCATCTCTGAAACACTGGACGTTACATCACCCTCTTTGGCTTCAACCTCCATGCTCTCAGCTGAGCTGTAGCAGGGTTCTGCTTGGAAACGCTCAGGAACTTTCTGTTTTAAAGTTTTCAAAAGTATACAAAGTAGTATACATTCACTTATCCGAACAACTTCATGGGTTCGGCATATGTTGGTAATCACAAATCTTGAATTCAACAGCAACCAGAAAACCGCAATCGGAAATGTCCACCGTTATGGCAAAACACCCAACAAAAGCTTCTGTTTCACCAAATTGGCTTCTTCAAGGGTTCTCAATACCTTAGTTGCTAAAAATAGTAGCAAAGCAGATATACAAAATGTCTTTTATTACTTCAAACACTAGGCATAAAAAATGCCTTCCGCCGGGCAACGATGGCTTCTGATGTCATCTGCTTTTAAAAGGCTCCTACCAATAAAACCGCTCATCGAAGCTGACGTCACTCCTTATAAAGTACAAAGCTCATTCTCTACCATCCAAAACACATATAATATATAAAAAAGATTGTGAAATTATTTAAAAAGGAAAAAAGATTGGAACTTCAAAGCTGCCTGCCAGTGCATCACACAAACAGCATCCAGTCAATCTTGTCATTTAACCCATACGGATACAATATATTCAACTCATAACTCCACCTCTGTTCCTTCTGTAGTAATAAACATCCTCTGTCTCCTCTCTGTATATTTAAAGGGACATGTTCTAATACTGTACATTGAAAATCTTTGAAATGATGGCTGAAAACTTGACAATGTTGAACCAAAGGTGTTTCAATTCGTGCTTTACTAATACTGTGTTTGTGCTCTGCCAATCACGTTCTTAGAGGACGTGTGGTTTTACCAACATACAGTTTTAAGCAAGGGCATCATAGTGCATATACTACGAAAGAAGTAGTGCAAGTTGTATTATGTTTCAATGAATGACTTTCCTTTGTATATTTAGTACAGATCTCAGCTTCCATAACAGTACAGTAAGAGCAATGACCACATTTTGAATGTCCACAAGGCTCAACTGAAATTTGTTGTTGAGGGACTGCTGAACACAACCAATCTCTCAAATTCCTACCTCTACTATATGCCACATGAAGAGAGTTACTGGAGAGCTTAGAATGAGTCATAAGGAGATTCCACCTCTTACGTATTGAAGCTGCTATTTGGTTTGATAAACTAGAGTATGGCAATACACATGTGACAGATGGAACTTGTGGTGACCCAGTAGAATATGAGCTTATAGAATTTGACATAAGCAACCATTCTCGATGGTTGTATTTTGCTCTTTTGTAAGTCTTTCAAAAAATTGAATCAGGATAACCACGTTTCTGAAACTTACACATCATGTTTTTAGCTTGAAATTCAAACTCTTGTTTAGATGAACATATACGACGACAACGAAGCAGCTGAGAATATGGTATGCTACACTTAAGATGATCAGGGTGGAAACTAGAATAATGAAATAAAGTATTTTTGTCTGTGGGCTTAGTATAAACAGTAGTAAGAAAACCTGCATTTTTAACAACCTTGACATCCAAAAAATGTAAGGAAGATTTCTGGATATTAATTTCAAACTTAATGTTGCTATTGCAACCATTCAAATACATAAAGAATTTGTTCAAAAGATCCCATGAACCATTCCATAACAGAAAAATGTCATCTATGTATCTATACCACCTCAAGATGTTAGAAGCATAAGTAGAAGAATACACCCACTGGTCCTCAAAAAAACGCATGTAAAGATTCGCTAAAGATGGTGCAAAAGTAGCACCCATAGCAGTACCTGAAATTTGTTGAAAATATCCCTGTTTGTAAACAAAATAATTCCTCTTCAGTGCTAGTTCAGCTAAAGTTAATAAAAATGCAGTTGGTACCTTATGGGGTCTCGGTCTAGCATCCCATACATTTGATAAGACCTGCAGGGCGTCGTCCTGAGGAATAGATGTATATAAAGCTGAAATGTCAAGAGACACCATCCATGTGATCTGTTCTGTTGTACCATAATCATCCAAAATTTTCAGGAAATGTGTGGTGTTTTTAATAAATGAAGGGATCTTCGGAACTTCATCTTTTAAATGCATATCAAGGTACATCCCAACTCTTTACAGCAAAGAATCATTACTAGACAAAAATGGGCGCCCAGGAGGGTTCATCAAACTTTTATGTACTTTAGGTAAAATGTAAACAGCTGGTATCTTAGGATATAACGGATTCAAAAAAGTTTTTTCTTTCTCAGTTAAATACCCTAGCTGTAATGCAGCAGTAGTAACGTTTGATAAAGTTCTTTGCAATTCTTCGGTCGGATCGACCTGCAAATGTATATAATGTTGATTATAATTGCCTAAGAATTTCAGCATCGTAATTTTCTGTATTCAGCACCACCATGGCACCTCCTTTGTCTGCACGTTTTATTGTAATATCATTCATCTTAGAAAGGTCTTTTAAAACTTTAAACTCAGCAGCTGATAAATGTTTTGGACGATTATTGTACTTAGTACTTAGATTCCATGGGAGAGCAACAAAAGGCAGCCACAATATCGGCGCGGCCGCACTCCCCACACTGCCAGCAGAGCCAGCTCCCCCGATCGGGGTAGAAGTGCCTGAGCGGGAAATCATCCCGCTCAGAAGCTCCTGCCCAATCGGGACAGTAGGAGAGCAACAAAAGGCAGCCACAACATCGGTGTGGCCGCACTCCCCACACCGCCAGTAGAGCCAGCTCCCCCGATCGGGGTAGAAGCGCCTGAGCGGGAAATCGTCCCGCTCAGAAGCTCCTGCCCAATCGGGGAAGTGGAAGAGCAACAAAAGGCAGCCATAACATCAGCACGGACCTTAGACGGGGCACAGAGGTGAGCACAGAAAAAACGGAACAGGCACAACTACAAGGCCCACAGGAGCTACACAAAAAACACCGGAAACAACCCAAAACAACAAGAACAGTGAAAAGTAAGTGAAGTAAGCGAAACGTTACACCAAAGACAGCCTATAAGACAACATGCATACAACTCTGATTCTCTCCATCAGCCTCCTCCTCACACAACTCCTTCCACTACATGCACCCAACCACCACCTACACACAAACACACCATGGCTTATACCAACAGCACAGATATACGCATGCCCACAGTATAATCACGGGAACACACACAGGACACCCATGCACAGAAGGAAAACCAGGCACAAGAACGACACCCCCACAAACCCAAAGGAAGCGCACAGAACAGCAAACACCCCAGCAACAATCTCAATAGAGCTCATAAACACCAGATCCATACGAAACAAAATCAACACAATAGCAGACCACATAGATGATCAACAACCCGACATACTTTGCATCACAGAAAAATGGCTCACCTCCACTGACCAGGTACTACTCAATCAATTAGTGCCCGACACATACTCAGCATTCAACTGCCCATGCACTCACTGGAGAGGAGGAGGGGTCCTGATCATCGCCAAGAACAGCCTAAAGTTCAAATCATGAAGTGCCACAGATACCCAACAATACAACACCATCACTATTGAGGACAAACGGATGGCCCTATGCCTCATCTACAGAGCCCCCCATGCGCCACCTGATGAACTAGCCTCCACACTTGAAGCAGTCTGCGCAACCAGCTCAAACCACAAACCCACGATACTACTAGGAGACTTCAACCTCAAATCTACCACCACCAAAGACGTGGAAGCTTTTCTCCTAGTGATGAGTTCCTTTCAATACACCCAAATAATTAACACCCCGACACACAGACACGGATCATTGCCAGACCTCATATTCACACCCAACTATCTACTCGACAGAGGACTCAATTCAACCCCCACTCTCACACCTGTACCATGGTCAGACCACCACATAATCAAAATAAATATTATGCCACAAGGAGGAAAACAAGACAAAAAAAAACGGACAACCCACCCACACAAAGAAGACTCAAGAGCTTCGACAGGGACCAATTCCTACAGGACACTATACCACACCTGAACTCAGAAGCAGATGATCTAGAAGCTCAAATCAGAAACTGGAACACCATCATCAATGACGCTGCCAAAGCCGCAGAACAAAGACCCAAGAAAACTCGCTGCACCAAATTGCATCACAAACCATGTTACTCAAAAGTCATACGGAATGAAAAGAGGGAACTAAGAAAGTTAGAACGGTGATGGAGACACACCAAGTCATCCAATACCCAGGAACTATACATAGCAAAGCAAAAAAAAAAAAAAAACTACAACAAACTCATCAACCAAACAAAGAGAGAATACCACACAAACATTATACTCAAATCCAACAACAAACCCAGAGAGCTCTTTGAAATTGTGAAAACCCTCACCAAAGAACAGAAGGCCGAACGCAAAGCCCAAGTAGACCCACAAAAATTTGCAGACCATATCCAAGAAAAATTCCATTCATCTTTACAACCAAAATGAAACACAACCACCAAACCAATCACACCCCTGAAAACCTGGGGCACATTCAGCATCCCATCCAAAGAGCCGCTCTCATACATCATCACTGCACTCAATACAAGCATGGCGCCAATGTACCCATGCCCAGTGACATGGATCAAAGCCACTAAGTCAAACTTCATCCACACTATACACAACATCGTGCACAGCTCTCTGACCCAAGGAGACATGCCAAACCAACTAAAGCTCACCACTATAAGACCAATCCCGAAGAAATCCACACTCGATAAGAACAATCCAGCAGCATACAGACCAATCTCAAGCATACCTCTACTGGCAAAAATTATTGAGAAGGCAGTACAGCATCAGCTACAAGACCACATTGACAACCACGCACCACTAGACATCAACCAACACGGTTTCCGCCCCAACCACGGAGTCAAAACACTCCTGTTATACCTATTCAATAACATACTCCGCCTCATAGACAACTGCAAGAACGGAATACTAATGATCTTCATTGACATTTTATCAGCATTTGACACAGTGGATCACAGAACTCTACTGGAAAGACTACAGAACATTGGACTACAGGGTTCCACTCTGAAATGGTTCCACTCATACCTAACGGACAGACAGATACAGGTCAAGGTCGGCCCCCACACATCCCGACCCATAAAGGTCCTGCAAGGAATACCACAAGGATCCACCTTATCAGCACTATTATTTAACCTCTACATTCAGCCAATATGCGACATCATGAAAGAACACGAGATACAAAACACAATTTACACTGATGACATCATGATATACACACCAATCACAATCGACAACCCGGACTACTCCAAAATAACAAACTGTCTCATATATATGACCAGCTGGTTTCAAGACAACAACCTGACCATAAACTACAGTAAGAACAAGGCACTAATCATCACCCGAAACACCGAATTCATCCCTCCACTCAACATCAAGGTAAACAACACAACCATACCCATAAAACCAGAAGTAAAATACCTCAGAGTGACTCTGGACAAAGAACTGGACCTACAATCACACATAAGCAGAACCACCACAGGATGAGAATAATCCGACGCTTTAAACCCCTCCTCTCCTCGGAGCACTTCCGCATAGTCTGCCAGGCTCTAATAACCCCAATTCTAGACTTCTGCAACCCAATCTATCTCGGCCTCACAAAACAAACACTCAGACCGCTGCAACTGGCACAAAACACAGTGGCACGCATAATATCTGGTACAGCAAGACAAGAACACATCACACCCATCCTGAAAGATATACACTGTCTTCCAATCAGCTCACGCATCAAATATAAGACAGTCATAAACATATTCAAAATCAAACAACAGTCATCAGCTCTCAGCTTACAACCAATCATACAATCTGACACAAGCACACGAAGGAGGGGGCACCTTCAACCGTGTCAACACACCAAAAGACCTCATCAAGGTCCGCAAGGTCACCGCAGACAGAGCCCTTTCTCTGGCTGCACCAGCAATTTGGAATACCCTCCCAGATGACCGTTTAACAACAGACATCAAAGACTTTCGGAAGCAGCTTAAGACGACACTATTCATCGATTACTACGGGGACGTCACATGATCTACTTGCCAGTCAAGACTGCAGACCAACCCCCCTTCCGCATGTTCACAGGAATGTATAATAGCGCACACTGTAAATAGCTCAACATGAATCTACTTTACACCACACACACACACACACACACACTGTATCACTGCATGAACACACATAACCCATTCTTGTTGATTGTTTGCTGTTTAGACTGCCTTGATTGAAGGGGAAGGCAGTATAGAAATCCTTTTAAATAAATCAATAAATCAATAAATTGTGATCAAATCCGATATCACCAAATGTTTAAAGGTATAAACTATAGGGTCTAGAGGTCCTGGAGGGGTCCAATCAGATTTTAAACAGACCAGGGATGGATCCGCCACTGATGGTTTATCATAAAAAAAGATTTTGAGCTGTATAGATCTTATCATCATTTCAATTGTTGCTCTACTTTTGAATCCATCATAGTACGGTCCATGAATAAAGGATAAGCCCCTTGCTAAAACATCATTCTGTATTGATGTTAGTGCTACCAGAGAGAGATTGATTACAGTATCTGTTATTGGAAACTTACTGTTTCCTTTTTTCGTCGGGAGCGTGTCAGGGGCCTGGAAAAATGTCCTTGTTTATTCTGCTGATTAGTAGGATAGTCAGTCTATTGTCCTTTAATAACCCCCATCTTAGAGTGGGTATCTGGTTGTCCTACCTCTACACTAGAAGCTGATGAGTAGGTAGAGGTTTCTCCTCCATCACCTCTTCTGAAACTCCCAGATTTTTAGTCCTTCTCAAATACCAATTATACATAGTACCTTCTTTCATTCGTTTTTCATCCTTTAACAATTTTTTAATTTTCATATTTTTTTAAATCTGTCCGATATCGTTCTATTTGTTTTGATATATCTGCATAACGGGCTTCAAAATCTTCTACTTTTTTTCAAAGAATTAAATTATTCATCCAATTCTTTAATAAAAGCCATATTCTTTGTATATGCAGAATCAATAACCAAAAGCATTAAATCAAGAGAACATTTATTCAGGATTTGATTCCACCGAAGTACAAATTCTTCCTCATCAAGAAACATGCCAGGTGCTTTCCAGATTCGTAAACCTTTTGGAATAACTTCTTTAAGATAATACTCTGCCAGGGTTAAACTATCAAGTTCTAATCGTACACTTTTTTTAGATTTATTCATAAAAGAATCCCAATCAGGACTACCCTTAGCATTATCTCCTAAAAATGATGGAAGTTTCATTTGTTCTTTGTAAACTAAAGTTAAAGGAGTCCTTCCAGCTAACAGCCATTACAGTAGAACTTGTAAATCAGTGAAAAAACAACTGCCTAAGGGCTAACTACACTAACCAACAAAAAAACGCCGTTAGTGAATGCCAATGCGCTGTTATGGAAGCTGAGATCTGTACTAAATATATAAAGAAAAGCCATTCATTGAAACATAATACAACTTATTTATTTATTTATTTGCATTTCTTATATACCGCACTATTTGCGATCAGCGCGGTTTACATAAAACAAAAGGTATCCGACAATGAACAAAAGTCAGGTCATTACATTGAACAGGAACAAGTAACTTGGAAAACAGGGTAAACTATATACATATGCGTAACATTGAATAGGTAACTATATACATGTCAGATGGAGTTATTGGGTATTGATCATACTTGGTGGCTGGGGTTCGGGGCAGTCAGTGAGGTATTTGATAAAGAGGAAGTGTTTTAAGGCCTTCCTGAACTGGCTCAAGTTAGGGATTGCTCTGATGTGTGGTGGTAGGGAGTTCCAGAGACTTGGGGCGCATAGTCTAAAGGCTCTGTTCGATGTTGCTTTGGAGCATTTTGTCATGTCTCTCGGTATCACTAGCATGTTGGCTACTGAGGTTCTTCTTAGCCTGTTGGGTATGGGTGGTTGGATGAGGTCACATAGTGAAGAGGAGGAGAGCCCCTTGATGGCCTTGAATGTCATCACTAGGGTTTTGAAGCTTAACCTGGCTTGAATGGGGAGACAGTGAAGCTGTTTCAGGAGGGGTGTGATATGCTCTCTTCTTGGCGTTCCGAGGAGAATCCGCGCTGCACTGTTCATGGCAAGTTGGAGGGGATGTAAGGTGGCCTGAGGGAGTCCTTGTAGGATGGCGTTTGAGTAATCAAAATGAGGAATGATGAGGGCTTGATAAATGGTGCGGAAGTCGCCTGGTTCGAGTAAAGGGTGTAGGTGTCTAAGGGATTTAATCTTGAAGTAGATCGTCCTTACAGTGTTAGTTATGTGTTGCTTCATGTTGAGGTTCTGATAGAATGTGACTCCAAGGTAATGTATAGCTGATTTTACTTGCAATTCAGCGTTGTCCACTTCCAAGTAGCTGGGTGGTGTAAACTCAGGATTTCTGGAGATGAACAGGACCTCCGTTTTCTTGTGTTGGATGTGCAGATTCTGAGAGAGGAGCCATTCGGATATGGCGTTGAAACACTCAGTCAAGGGGGTAAGGTCTGGGCAGTCCAGGGATATTGGAAGGTACAGTAAGACATCATCTGCTTATATCATACAACTCACATTGAATGATCTGATGATATTACAGATAGGTTGGATATAGATGTTAAACATAAGTGATGATAGGGAAGATCCTTGAGGAACTCCTTGACTTTGTAAGAATGGCTCGGAAGTGGACCCGTTTGCTCGGACGTATTGCCATCTGCCAGACAGGTAGGATCTGCACCACTCAAGAGATCTTCCACCAATGCCTTTCTCTCTTAGCCGACCTAGGAGAATTTCGTGGCAGACCGAGTCGAAAGCTGCCGCTATATCCAAAAATACGAGTGCAAAACCTTGACGTAGGTTGTCAATGCCTGAGATTATGGTATCGAAAAGAGTTGTGAGTAGTGTTTCGACTCCGTGTGACTCTCTGAATCCATGTTGAGATGAATCTAGAGGGACGTTGGTATCAATATGATCTTGTAACTGTTTGTAGACTATCTTTTCGATGATTTTAGCGAGCATCGGGATGCTGGAAATGGGTCTGTATGACTCTACCTTTTGAGGGTCTAATTTGGCGTTCTTCAGGAGCGGTCTAACAGAGGTCTGTTTGAGCGTGGAGGGGAAAGACCCAGTGCTAAAAGATAGGTCTATCATTTTAGCTAAGATCGGGGCGAGGTCACAACGCAGATCTTTTATCCAGAACGCTGGACAGGGGTCTGAGTATGCAGTGGAGGTATTTAGGGTTGCGATGGTGTCTTCAATAGTTCTCTTTGATGGTGTGACAAAGGTAGTTAGGGATGCTGAGAACTCTTGTTCATTGGAGGGGTCCTTGCACTACTTCTTTCGTAGTATATGCACTATGGTGCCCTTGCTTAAAACTGTATGTTGGTGACTTCCGGTGATGCGGTGAGAGCGAGTAGTCGGGTACTGCTCGACCTCCGATCGCCCCCTACTTAAACCGGCCATTTGAACCGGTTTTTTTTGACCCCCCGGTCCCCTCCACGCAAATATCAAAGCGTTAAACGTTCTGCGCTTCCCTCCGAGCTGTCAGTTGGGCGCAGTGGGGATGGCTTCGGCTCTCAGAACGGGAAAGAAGGAGCGGGACCGGGGACCGGGTCCCAGTAAGATGGCGGATGGCGCGGCGGCGCCGAACTCCCCGACCTCCCCGGCCAGAGTGGAGGAAATATTGGCGGCGGTGGCGGAGGTGCTGGCGACTCAATTTACAGCCCTTTGGGAAAAATTGGACACCATGCAGAACCTGATGGAATCCTATGGCAAGAGACTCCAGGAGGTAGAGGACCGTGTGGGGCAGGTCGAAGACACCACCACGGGGCTACGGCAAACAGTGGTCTCAATGCAGGCCCAGTTGCACGCCCAGGAGGCAAAGATAGACGATTTAGAAAACCGCTCAAGGAGAAACAACCTCAGGGTGATGGGTCTACCGGAATCGGTAACGGACACTGACCTGCCGCAGTACTTGTTAGAGCTGTTTTCCCCCCTCATCCAGAGTGGTGCCATGGAGGAAAAGATCCATATTGAACGAGCTCACCGGGTGGGAAACCGCAATGCCAGAGAATCCCGACCCCGAGTGGTTATGGTGAAGCTCCTCCACTTCCCCCAGAAAGAGAGGATTTTGCGAGCGGTTCGAGCACGCGGGGGTTTGGAGGTGGAAAACTCCAAGATTCGAGTAGCGCAGGACTATTCCCTACATCTGAGCCAGCGCCGCAGGGCCTACGCACCGATCTGCCAGAAGCTTATAGACCGCCAAATTAAATTCATCGTACAATACCCAGCACGTCTCCACGTCTTCTCGGAGGGACAGCGTAAGATCTTCGAGACGGCCGAGGCAGCGGCGACCTACGTTGAGAGCCTGGCCCCTGCGGGTGGAGTACGCTGAGACCCGGCCATCACAGAAGCACCGCCTTCGGGACCCAGAGTCCGGAAGCCTCAGAGATGGCTCAACCTACTGGGGGAGCAGTTGGACCCTGACTTAGCTCAGCGAGCTTATTGGCGGAACTCCCCTGGTTTAGAGACACAGCTGATGGGTCTTCCTCCCAGGCCTATGGCTGGAGAACTTTGCCATACTGAAAAGGCTGGAGGAGTAACTTTGTTCCTGTAAGTTTTACACTGTTGCAAATAGCTGATTTTCCTTTGTTACTTTGTTTTTGCTGGGGTTTGCTTGTTGCACGTTTATGCAAGGATTGTTTTGGCTGGGAGGGGGTGGAGGGTGTTAAAGCAGGGTGTTAAAGCGGGGTCGGATACAAATTTACTGGGGGCCATGTTAGGGGAAAGGACCGGGGAACATGCGGTAGGCCTCAGACATCCCTATCTATCTCGCATGCACAGGTGTGTCAGGGGAGGAGGGGGAGGGCTTTCTTTGGGCAGCAGCGGGGGGGGGAGCCCACGCGGGATGGCGGGTGGGAGTGGCGCCCTATCTCGCGAGTGGGGCCCCGTGGGCGGGGGGAGATTTGGCCCTGCAGTTGCCGAGATACGGCCTTGGGGCCAGGGAGCTTGACGCCCTGGGGAGGACCGGGTCCATAAGGGAAGCAGCCAGACCTGCCGCGGTGTTGGAGCCTGCGGGGGGAGTCTCTTCTGTTCCAGACACTCTCGGGGTGCACTACCTTTGGGCCTATGGCTAGAACATCCCGAGATAGGGCGGGGGCTGGAGGGGTTACTTGGTATGTGCAATTTATATACTGTTGTAATTGAATGGCGCCTCAATGTTATTGAGTTCCTGCGGGGGGTTGTTTGAGGTAAGGTCCGGTGTGGGGGGTGTAGTCGAGGGAGGGAAGTTAATTCCCGCTGTTGGGGGCGCGGTGTCAAAGCGGGGTGGAGGCGGGAGGGGGGGGGCTGAGGGGGTTGAGGGTTCAGACTAGTGGGGGGCGATGGAGCGCATCACCGAAGGACCTATGAGACCCCCTCTCGCCCCGGGAGTGGTGAGAATGGGATAGGAGTGTATGGAATAGGGGGGGAGGAGAGATTGGGGGAGGGAGGGAGAGAAGGGGAGGAGGGAGGGAGAGGAGGGGGGAGGAGGGAGGGAGAGGAGGGGGGGAGGAGGGGGGGAGAGAAGGGGGGGAGGGGGGTGGGGAGAGGAGAGGGAGGGGGAGGGGGGTGGGGAAGGTGAAAAGGGATGGGGAGGGGGCAAGCCGCATGCCCTGTAGACTTCCGCTGTGGCCAAGGGCTCAGAGAGAGGGGAGGGGGTTCCAGGCTGGGAGAGCCCCGTCCCGAAGGGTTGATAGAACCGGTCAGAAGATGCTTGACACTGCCCTGTCGCCCTGAAAATTATTACGTGGAATGTATGCGGTCTGGGCCATCCTATTAAGCAATACAAAATTCTGCAGGCCCTATCTAGACATGATTGCGACATCGCCTTCCTGCAGGAAACCCACCAGACGGCTGAAGAGCATGAAAAATTGCGTCGAGGCTGGGTTGGCAGGTTTGGGGGGCACCGGCGGTGGGGAGGAAGGGCGGGGTGGCCATCCTGGTCCACAAGCGAGTCCGATGGGTCCTGGACGTAGCAGTACGGGACGAGGCGGGGCGCTATTTACTTTTGCAAGGCCGGTTGGAAGGGCAGCCGGTCATATTAGGGACAGTGTACGGACCAAATGCTTTAGATCCCCACTTCTACGCCACCGTGGCCTCTAAGGTGGAGCAGATGCCTGAGATTCCCCTGGTAATGGGGGGTGACTTCAATGGCGTCTTAGATGTGGATTTAGACACCACCAGGGGGGGGAGGCACGAGAAAGAGGACCAGTGACTCGCGTTCTGCATCGCTTCAAAGCCCGATTAGGGCTGGTGGACCCCTGGCGGGTTCTCCACCCCACGGAAAAGGATTTTACCCATCAGTCCAGGGCACATGGCTCCAGTTCTCGTATAGATTTTGTATTGCTCTCTAAGAGCTTATTTGCAAGGGTGGGAGAAGCGCAGATTGGGCCTTTTATAATATCGGATCATGCCCCGGTATGGGTAGACCTGGGTTGGGGAGGACAGACGGAGCGAACGCGACTTTGGCGATTCCCATTGGATCTGTATAAAGATGCGCAGTTTCATAAGTTTCTGGAACAACGCTGGCACGAATTTGCCGAGGTTCATCGGGTGCATCGAGATGACCCAGAGCTGGTCTGGGAGACGGCCAAAGTAGTGCTGAGGGGTGAGATTATCGGATATGCGGCCCGCAAACGCTGGATGATGGTAGACCGAATCATCCGGCTGGAGAAGCGGGTATCATTCTTACGGCGTCGGCTAGCGCAGGCCCCGTCTAAGGGGCTGCAAAAAGAACTGTGGGAAGCCCGGGTGAGTCTGGACGAATTGCTTCACCAGAGGGCCAAAAAGTCCATGTTATATTACCGCTATCGACTCCAGTGTCATGGGGACAGACCTGGGCGGCTGTTGGCTAGCTGTTTGCGGGGACAGCGGGGTGTTAACGTGGTGGCGGCTTTGCGAGACGAACATGGGCGTCTACAGAGCGACTCTAAAGAGATTGCCCGGATATTTCGGGGTTTTTTCCGAAAACTTTATATGAAAGACTGTGCGTCGCCCTCGGCAGCCTCGGAGTATCTCCGGAAGTTGAATCTCCCGTCGTTATCAGTGGAACAAAGCCGGGATTTGGGCCGCCCAGTCACTCTGGAGGAGGTGGGGTCGGTCATTGCGTCGGCTAGCTGCTACAAAGCGCCTGGACCGGACGGTCTGGGAGCGGAGTTTTATAAATTATTACAAGGTTTGGTCGGTCCGGCGTTGGTGGAGGTGTATGCGAAGCGGGTAGAGCAGGGGGGATTTCGGTGGGGCTTGAACAAAGCCCATGTTACCTTAATACCCAAGCCGGGCAAGGACCCCGAGCTACCTGCGTCCTACCCCCCGATCTCCCTATTGAATTTTGATACCAAGATTTTTGCAAAAGTGCTGGCGAATCGATTGGCGGGATATCTGGACATCCTAATTCATGACTCCCAGGTCGGCTTTGTAAAGGGTCGATACATTGTACGGAACATGCGAAAAATTTTAGCATCGCTGGAGTGGGTACATGACCGGCATCTGTCTTCTCTATTGGTAAGTTTTGATGCAGAGAAGGCCTTTGACCGGGTCGACTGGAGCTACCTGAAAATGTTGTTACCTTGGTATGGACTTGGCGGCTCATTCGGTGCGATGATAGACAGTTTGTATGCCACCCCGACAGCGGGGATACTCTGTAATGGGGTGCTATCAGAAGACTTTTTGTTGGAACGGGGCACGAGGCAGGGCTGCCCGCTATCGCCTTTGCTATTTGTTCTATCTTTAGACCCGCTGATCTGAGCGGTTGAGGCCCTGCCGAAGATCCAGGGAGTGCGTATCGGAAGTCAAACTTTCACAATCTCGGCGTTTGCAGATGATATTCTGGTACACCTCCTATCGCCGGAGGAGTCCCTGCCCCGGTTGATGGCTGAATTTCAGGCCTATGGCCGTTTTTCTGGCCTGCGGATTAACGGGGACAAATCCGAGGCCTTGGATGTCTCGGGAGCCTTGCGACAAAGCTGGGTGGGTCGGTTTCCCCTACAGTGGGCGAACTCTCACTTTACCTACTTGGGCATCCGTCTGACTAGGCAACCGCGGGACCTTTACAAGAGTAATTTGGACTGGATGGTAACTCGTGTAAGATCCCAACTAGCAGCATGGGGACCCCTGCCACTGTCGCTGTCAGGACGTGTGGCAGCAATTAAGATGGTGATTCTACCGCGGCTATTGTACTGGCTGCAGACACTGCCGGTCTGGCTCTACCGGAAGGATCTGCGACAGGTCGAGCAGTTGATCCGGACATTCTTGTGGCGTGGAGCACGGGCTCGTGTCCCTCTGAGACGGCTGGTGGGGAAGTGGCGAGAAGGGGGAATGGGGCTGCCAGACTTGGGTATCTATGCTTTGGCATGTCAGGCCCGTCACCTTGGTGACTGGCTAGGGCAGACGACCACGTATACTCCTACCCCTTTGGAAGAGGCGTTGGCGGCACCCCTCTCGCTATTAGGGGCCTTACATACTCGGCCTAAAAACCTCCCAAGCCTTTTGGCAAATAGCGTATTATTTGGTTCGGCGCAGCGGACCTGGAGATACCTTAATACCCGATGGGGGACGCCCTGGACAGCGTCTTGCTGGCTACCTTTGCAGGGCAATGTTCATTTCGATCCTGGTTCCGGATCTTGGGGGTTCCGGGACTGGAGACGGAAAGGCCTACGCCTTGTCGGACATCTGGTAGAGGCCAATGGCCATTGTAAATCTTTCCAGGCCCTTAGTCAGGAATACGATTTGACGCCCAAACATACCTTTGCGTTTTTGCAGGCCTCTCATTATATCTCCTCTTTGCCTCGGGAAGCGCTGGCGTCGACACGCTCTGAGCAGCTGTTAGGGTTTTTTGCATTGGGGGAGGACACCCCTTCTACGATAGCGGGCCTGAGGGCCCGCCTGGACAGCTTCTATACCCCCGTCGACTATGGTGGGGTGGAGGCAGCTTGGGGAGTGGAACTGGGGAGGGAGGTGGCCCCGGGCACTATTAGGGCAGCACTATGCCGGATTGCTGTTCTGGCACTGGGGGCGAAGTGGAGAGAGATACAATTTAAGTGCCTCACAAGAGCCTATTTTTCACCGCGTCGAGCCTACCGCAGTTGTATCACGGAGGATGGCCGGTGCCCCCGCTGCTCGGCCCCCCTGGCTAATCTACTACATATGTGGTGGACGTGCCCCCACATCCAGCCCTACTGGGCTAGGATACGAGCCTACATCAGCGACCTGCTGAAGCTTCGGGTGCGCTGGACAGGAGCCTTTGTGGTATTGGACAGACTGGACTCCCCCAACCCGACCCGGCGTATCGATCGATTGTTTATGCGTAAGGCTTGTCTGGTGGGGAAGGGCCCTATTTTACGCTTGTGGCGTGAGCAACGTCCTCCCACGTTCGTGGAATGGCGAAACTCTTTTCACCAGGTCATGTTGATGGAGCGGTGGCAGGCGCGGGGCAGTGTCAAGCACTGGATCGCCTTCATTCAGGTGTGGGGCATCTATATTGAAACTTTGGGGGCCCGATGCCGGAATGAGCTTCTCCATATTGGCCATTAGAAGATGGAGTACAGGAGGCGAGTGGGCATTGGCAGACAGAATGGGTAACTGAGGTGGGTGGGGGTGCGGCGGGGGGGGGAGGGGGGTGGGGGAACTAAAAGAATATATAACCTGCTGTATTCATTGCATAATGCTGCCCTCCGGGTGGGGATAAGAACACACTCCCCTGGAGTCGGATTGTTGTTTACCTCTGTCAGTTTTTGTTTATGTAACGAATAAAATAAAGTTTTTTTGAAAACTGTATGTTGGTAAAACCACACGTCCTCTAAGAACGCGATGGCAGAGCACAAATACAGTATTAGTAAAGCAGGAATTGGAACATCTTTGGTTCAGATTGTCAAGGTTTTAGCCATCATTTCGAAGATTTTCGATGTACAGTATTAGAACATGTCCCTTTAAATATACAGAGAGGAGACAGAGGACGTCTATTACTACAGATGGAGCAGAGGTGGATTTATGAGTTGAATACATTGAATCCGTACAGGTTAAATGACAAGATTGACTGGATGCTGTTTGTGTGATGCACTTGCAGGCAGCTTTGAAGTTCCAATCTATTTTCCTTTTTAAATTATTTCACAATCTTTTTTATATGTTACGTGTGTTTTGGTTGGTAGAGAATGAAGTTTTGTATAAGGAGTGATGTCAGCTTCGACGAGCGGTTTTATTGGTAGGAGCCTTTTAAAAGCAGATGACATCAGATGCCGTCATTGACCGGCGGAAGACATTTTTTATGCCTAGTGTTTGAAGTAATAAAAGACATTTTGTGTGTCTGGTTTGCTACTATTTTTAGCAACTAAGGGGTATGTTTACGAAACTGTCTTAACGTGTGCCCGGCGATAGTGTGCAGGCTGCCGTAAAAGGAGTGGGCGTTTCAGTCTTAAAGTAGCAAAACGGGATTATCACGCGAAAACGCGTGCTACTGTGCACATTATCGGGCAAAGCGCCGCTAAGCGCGTTAACGCGCGGTACTCTTAAGTAGGCGCCCAGACATGTAAACACAGAAACAGAGGTGTGGCACAATGGTTCATGCACTGACTGATGATACAGGGGTCATGAGTTTGATTCCCCAGTGTGCCTAATGCATAAGGCTGGCTGAGGCATCAGCTTTCACATGTAAGTATTGTTTCTTGAGGTATTTTAATTATTTCTGCCAGCAAACACACCCTCACATGCCGTAACATAAGGTGCCGTATAAGGCACCCTATAAGACACTCCATAGGGCACATTATAAAGTGCACTGTCCGCCACAGCACCCTATAATGTCCCCTATAGGGCACCCTATAAAGCGCCTTCTGAGGCACCTTATGGTTACAGTACTCTGAGGGTGTTTCTGCTGGCAGCACTAATGTACATTAAAAATAGACAAGGCTTTGGACAGCCCTATCAAACAACCCCACTGTGGGTTTGAACCCATGACCTCTAGCTCCACAGGCAGTGAAGTAACCAGGGGGCTACAGCTCTATAGCTGCTAAGAAGCCCTGGCTGGCTGCAGAAGGACTGCATGACACCACACAAGCCGTTTGCTGTGATCACCAGGATAGGGTTAACCCACCTGTACCCATGATGCACTGCCCATGCAAATCAGCAGTCTACGGATGATCACAAGATGGGGTATGCACCCCCACAGCACCTCGGCCGGGTAGGGTGAACTGACCGTGTGTGTTACTGGCAGAGAGTAGCTACACACCGTCACATTGTGCGGGTACTGTGCTCACTCTGAGGGTGAGGTGGGGCGCCCAGCACCAGGTCCACAGCACCTTCCAGATCACCAGCAGTGTTAGTGTGTGAAATAGGTAGTTTCTGTAGACACACCTTGGATACGTCTGTATTTCTCAGTTAGGTTTAGCCCTTATGGACCCATAGGCAGATTATTTTATTTATTTATTTATTTATTAACATTCTCTTATATACCGCGCTATTCTGCATCAGTGCGGTTTACATTGAACAAACTGAAATTACATTGAACAGGGCATTATAACTTGGAGATAACTATTTTACAGGGAACATGGGCTATGGAGGGTTAAGTGGCTTGCCCAAGACCACAAGGAGCACCTGTGGGACTAGAAACCCCAGTCCTTCCGGCCCAAGGTTGCTGTCCTCTAGTGGGATTTGAACCCCCGACCTTCCGGCCTGAAGTACCTTGCCCCAACCACTAGGCCACTCCTCCAAATTATGTACCACCACCCAACCCAACCCACCCTCTGAGACTGAGGGTGGGAAACAGGGTCTCCCACCAACAGATCCACATTCTATCTCCCTGCAATGGTGGCAGTGGAGGGGACCATCAACCCCAGTCCTGCTGGGAATGGACACCCTACAGGGCAGTCAATGCAGCTCTGTACACATCCATAAAGCAATAGTAGACAGACATTAGACCTGGAAATGCTCAGCTGCACCCCACCACTATCTGACATTCTCCTGCAGCAAGCCTCCAGTCACTGCACCCTGCAAGGTGTTCCAGCAAGACACATACTAGCTGCAGACAGTCTGCTAGCTAGTCCATAGTGCATGTACCTGGAAGAAATGCATGCACCCAGAACTGGGACATCAGTATACACACACTAAGCAGATAAATCAGTGATTGGGCCTCAAAAGGGAACCCAGAAATATCACATGAGAGAAATACTATTTAGCACTATGGGGGAACCTAGCCATGCCGTGGTCACTGCTCAGTCAGGGTGAGAGTGATCTCCCAGCAGGACATGCTGTGGCCACCCTGTCTGTGCAGGTGGTGGCCGGGCACTACAATGTCCCAGCCATTGCCCTATGCCCTGTGCAGATGCATCCTGGCCAGGCCACCCTGTCCGGGCTATACCCATGGTACCTTGCTCCTCATTATGCACATTGGCAGGCCAATACTGGCAACAGTGCTGGCAGTGTGCGCTGTGGAAGGTGTTTGCAGCCACCACACACTGGATAGACAGACACACACTCTCACACCTATGCCAGCATTGTACAACTATAGAGGTGTTTGGCAGCCCTGGCCACCACACCAGTCCTGGGCACAGTGCAGGCATGGCTATGGTACGCAATACTGTTGGGGTCACTCTCCAGGGTGTAAAACGCTGTCAGACACAAGACCTGTAGCACACTCCACAGACATCAGAAAGGTTGCCATGATGCAGCTCAATCAGAAAATTGTACTTAACTTCGGAATTGCTATCTGCCAATAATCATAGCAACCTTTTGATAGCTGTGTACCGTATTCCCAGTTTTAGGGTGGCATTGCTAAGGTATGCAAGTGCTGATATTGGGAGATGCACGCAGGGCCCAATGTCCTGCCTCTCCAGGAGGCATTGGATAATGGAGCTCGTGGGTGTGGGTGTGTCTGCCCCTGTTGGCTGTTGCTTTACGGCAGAGGTTCCCAACTCCAGTCCTGGTGTGCCAAACACTGTTCGGGTTTTCATGCTGTCCCTCATGAATATGCATGAGATACATCTGCATACCATGGGGGCGGCGCATAGAAAGGACTTCAGGAAAAAACTAAAGGCTCACCTATTTCAGACTCATTACAACCTAACCTAGTCAATGTAATCCTTTCGAACAACATGGCTACTAAAAATCATATTCAACAATAAATGCATCCTGTAATTATGTAATTTATGTATATATGTAAAGCCTCCTCTCAAGAAATCAAATCTAAATCTGTAACCGTTTGCTGTGACTTTCACCCTCCCCTGCAATCCTACTGTATGCTTAAATTTTGGTCTGTACAACCGCACCCTTTTGTGTAGAAAACCGCCACTGATCGCTGGAAGTGGCGGGATACAAGTGTACACTAAATAAATAAATAAATAAATTCGGGAGACTCTGCTCTAGGTAATGCGCATGTTTATGGTGCCTGTGCTCTGTAGGATAAAATGTAGATGCTTTGGGCATGTTTACGTCATCTGCAATAAAGGTTCTGCCTGTATTAGCATGTTTTAGTAGTGGGTAAAATGGGGGGACTGGGTTGGCGGGAACCACAGCTGGGACTTGAACCTGTGGCCTTCTGCTTCTGAACACATTGGCTGTGTGCACTGCACCACTGTGTTGTCACAGAAGCAGTGCATTCCCTGGTGATGCCATGACTGTTCATCAGACAAGGCCTGTCTGTTGCAGTGCATGGCACCCACCTACACAGGGCTAGGCCACGGTCTGCTCTGGGCAGCTGCCACTGCCCCCTCCACCACCAGTATCCCTCTGCCACCATGCTGACATGTCCTTCTGCTGGTGGTGCTGGTGGAGCGCAGTCTCAGGCCATCCAGTGTGTGGGTAGGCGGCTGCCTATGGTGCGGGCTCTGGGTTAGGGGTGCCTGCATAGCTGTCCACGCTTCCCCCCAGCATCGCATGCCAATGTTCCATGCCCTTCGGGGTACCTGCTGGGTACTATCCCCTGTGACACTGTGGGAAGTACACTCTTGCCCATGTTGGGCCCTCAGCAGTTGCTGTCTGGCTGCTCTACTGTTTCAGCATTCCTATGGGCCAGCTAGGCATCACCCTAGTCCGCACTGTGGGCCAGCTGCACCGCAGCATGTGCCGCCTGCAGCCCTCTGTGTCGCCTTTTCCAGCATCTGTCCAGTTGCCCGTTCTGACTTGCCTGCCCTGCTGTTGTGTAACATGTGCATGCCATAGGAAACCTGGCCGATGGAGTCGGAAACCCTGCTCAGCGCAATTTCACTGTGGGCTCATTCACTTTGTATGGGGACGGAGCATAGACCCTTCCAAAATTCATTTTTTTGGAGCTTTCTTGGGAGTGTTTTTTGATGTTTCCCATTGATATAACTATTGTCCAGCTTGGTTATTTTATTTATACATTTTCTTCTGTACATTTTCAAGGTTTATTTGCCCTTTTGTTCCATGCACATGCATCACACTTATCACTTTTTGTTGGTTTCCCTGGTTTTGTTGTACATTGCTGACGGAAATGGTTTCTTTTCCCTTTAAATCTGCTCTAACGCCAAGGTTTCACTGGTGTTAGTTTTGAGCCTTGGATTTTACAGCGTTAGTGTGCAGGGAGCCTCTCCCCTCCCACTCTCCACCCATTGACCCCTTCTCTCTGCCCCTGGGGAGCCTTCCTCCGCCCTCCGGGAGCCTTTCCCCACCTTCAGCACTCGTTTGCGCCGCAGCGCGCGTTATCGTGCGATAAGGTACCTGTGCGCCTTGTAAAGCGCCATTATCGTGCAATAAGGTACCTTATCGTGTGATAACGTTACAGAGCGCACATTAAGACGGTTTAGTAAACATACCCCTAAGTTATTGAGAACCCCTGAAGAAGCGAATTTGTTGAAACAGAAGCTTTTGTTGGGTGTTTTGCCATAACGGCGGACATTTCCGATTGCGGTTTTCTGGTTGCTGTTGAATTCAAGATTTGTGATTACCAACATATGTCGAACCCATGAAGTTGTTCAGATAAGTGAATGTATACTACTTTAATGGTGTGCAGATATCTCTATCTAAAAAGATTCTGTTGATTTTGTTTTAGGACCCTTGACTGACAACCCGTGGGCTCTGGCTGTTTACGGAAGTATAGACGCTTGTGTTTTATTGTGTTTTGGTAGCGCTATTAATATTTTCGTAGAATCCCTAAACGTACTTTTACGGGTAGCATTGCTTTTAGCATTTAACAATAAATTTGTGTAAGTTAATAAAAGTTTAAAAAACGGTTTGAGACCTATGATGTAAGCATCCACTATTTCCCTATGTTGATTTACTCACCAAATGTAGGGTTTAAGCCATCCTGAGGTCATTGATGCCTTATTTGTAACACTCTAGGCATTGTGGAAAGTATTTTTATATGGATTTTTTTGAGAAAATAATTACTATTGGTATTCACTAAGGGCGTTTGTTGTTGGTTAGTGTAGTTAGCCCTTAGGCAGTTGTTTTTTCACTGATGCACAAAATTAACCCATTTGGAGAAACTCCCCCATCATGATCAGCTGGGATACTCCCAGTCTGACTGATGCAAGGAAGCCAGAATTAGTGGTAAAGGAGAAGAACACCAGAACAGCTTTGATTATAGCGGTGTCAGTGTCAAGTGACTATTCTGTGAATGATGTTGAGAGTGAGAAGATCTTCAAGTAACAAGAAATGCAGTCAGAGACCAAGAAAATGTTTTTGAGTTGTTTCCCATTATGGTGGGTGCCGCAGACTTGATTAAAAGGATTGTCAAGCACATCTTGACAAATTACCCATACATGTTACACTTTACAGACTTCAGAAGGAGGATCTCTTTGGCGCCATCCAAGTACTATGCCTAGCATGAGCAGTAAATTTGAGAGACTGAAATCATACTCCATATAACCAGACTTAGGAGTGAGAAATAGCTGAGGAGTAGCCTAGTGATTAGAGCAACACCTAATAACCAAACAATCAGGGCTGGAGTCCCACTGGTACTCCTTGTGACCTTAGGCAAGTCACTTACCCCACTGTTACTTCAGAAGAAGTCCTGGTAGTCTACTTCTGGTCACACAGTCAAGAAAACCCAGGAGTCAGCATTGACTTGATGGCACTTTGAAAAAAAAAGGGGCAAGGGTCACGGTAAGCACAAAACTAACTGGTTTGGAGAAATTGCCCCAGGAGAGCCATACATCTTAGAAAGTCAATGGGCTAGCTTGGCCTTTGAAAAGTCAATTTGTTAGGAAGATTGAACCTAGATCTTAAATCTTTTCTTCCAGGAACATGTTCACAACTTTTTTAAACCCACTTGCACTAACTGCTTTCACCAATCCTCTGATACACATTCCAGATATTAACTGTACAATGAGAGAAAAACATGTTTTCTACAATATATCTTAAATATACTGTTTATTAACTTCATAGTATGTCCCCTAATCTTTGTAGTTTTAAAAGAATTGAACAACTGATTCACATTTACCTGTTTCACTCCACTTATGACATTATAGGTGCCTGTCATATCTCCCCTCAGTTATCTCTTTTCTAAGCTGGAGATCCCTCAAATTCCGCTATATGTTTTGAGATGCAGCAACCAGAATTGCATACAATCCTAAAAGTATGGTTGCATCCTGGAGCAGCACAGTGGTATTTTGATATCATCTGTTTTATTATCCATTTTTTTCTTAATAATTTCTAACATTCTGTTGGTGTTTTTGGATGCTATTGTTATACGAACAGAGGATTTCAACATATTTTCATGATCACACCTAGATATTTTTCCTGGGAGTGACTCCTAATGTGGAACCTAGAATCATATAGCTATAGTTTGGATTATTTTTACTTATAATAACATAACATAATATATGACGGCAGATAAAGATCAGTATGGTCCATCTAGTCTGCCCAGCAAGGCGACAAGAGTAGGTGCACCTGCCGCTCCGTGCAGGTCACCCCTTCCCATGCTTTTGTTTAGGGGTCTACTCACCGCTTCGTGTAGGTCACCCCTATTTGTTAAGATATAAGAGAGTTATGCTTGTTTTGATTTTATCCTGTTGCTATAAAGGGATCCACTGTGTCTGTCCCATGTCATTTTGAATTCTGTCACTGTGCCCCCACCACTTCCATCAGGAGAGCATTCCAAGCATCCACCAACCTTTCAGTGAAAAAGTGTTTCCTGACATTGCCTTTCAGTTTACCCCCTTGCAGCTTCATGTTATGCCCTCTAGTTTTACAGCTTCCCCATCTTTGAAAGAGGTTTGTTTGTTCATTAATACTCTTAAGTATTTAAAGGTCTGAATCATATCTCCCCTGTCCCTCCTCTCCTCCAGAGTGTTTATATTTAGGTCTTCAAGTCTCTTCTCATAAGTCTTCTGACACAGGCTCCAAATCATTTTTGTCACCTTCCTCTGAACTGCTTCCAGTCTTTTTATATCCTTTGCAAGATACGGTCTCCAAAACTGAACACAGTATTCCAAGTGAGGCCTCACCAGCGACTTGTACAGTGGCATTAGTACCTCTTCCTTTCTGCTGGTAATTCCTCTTTGTATGCAACCCAGCATCCTTCTGGCTTTTGCCAGCGCCTTGTCATCATTTTACAGTTGCCCCTTTTCAAAGTCACAATATGCTTGGGATTTAGATAGTTGAATAACTGTATGTCAGCAAATGTGATCACCCTGCTTATTGTTCCTATTTCAAAATCATTTATAGATATAAAAAGCACCAGTCTCAGTACAGCTCCCCGAGGCACTCCACAAGTCAGACTTCTCTACTGAGAAAATTAACCAGTTAGCCCTATTCTTTTTTCATTCATTTAATCAGTTTCCACTTTTCAATAGAATGCTGCCTTTTATCCCATGATATTTTCATTTCCTAAGTAAAATGATGGGAATGAATATCTTAGCTTTGGATAATTAAAGTACTGTATCTCCTCTGATGCCATTGACATCTTTTATAATATTATCCTTTGATGTTTTAGCTCTGTGGAAACTATGAATCAGGACATCAGCTTGGAGTCTGAAAAATTAAACACAGATAAGTATGTGTTTTTCCTGATTAAGAACAGGCATGGTCAGTTTTGGTTTTTGCTTTATGGAACACACTTAGGAGAAACTGGCCCCTATAACTCACATTCGAAAAGAAAATTGTTTTATGCCCTCATTATGATTTTCCTGTGGATCCCACTTGTCTTTTTTCTTTAACCTTTTATGCTAAGACCATGTAGGGAATAAGAATGGAGGGGGCATGTTTACTAGAGCATGCTATCAGAGTAGAGAGGGGTTAGCATGAGGTATTGGTGCTACGCTAAAAAGAAGTGCAGGGCTCCATGCTAAAAAACTTGTGTTACCTTTGCAGCACGCCTCAGGGCAAAGATGCGGTAGGACAGGGGCACTCAGTACATGCGCCATGAGTGTAACGATTACGACTTCAATAGGTGGTATTTTCCCCCCAGCCGTTTTACAATGGTGCACCATATTAAAGACAGGGGGACAGATGTACTAAATGCAGGGGGGGGGGGGGTGGACAGATGTCCCCCCCCCCTGCATTTAGAGTAAAGCCCCACACTAGTAATGTTGCCCAAAGGGCCCACTGGTAATGGGTGCAGGACTTAGTAAAAATGCTCTGAGATCAATAAAACAAAGTAAATACCATATAAAACATAGAAGATTGAAACCAAGCTATATACCAGAGAAAACAGACTTAAAATGTGATTAGAGAAGCATCTTTTAAAATTCTTTAAAAGACCCTTTCTTATAATCCCTAAAATACCTTAATTCAAGAAAAAGTTAAGAGATACATACTTTTCATATCCTAACAAGTCACCCACACAGTTGAAACAATTTATAAAGAGTGATAACAATTGCATAGTGAGAAAATATGTGTATATAGATATAGTTATACAGCTGTTGTCAACTTTATTGGCACCCTTGCACTTTAGATATGTTGTATACAATATCTTGAGAAATAATTTAAAATATTCCAACTGTATGTCATCCTAATATTTTAATAGTATGTTCAAAGGTTTACAACAACAAAAAAAGATGTCTGTGCATCTTAGATGTAGTAATTTCTGAGAAAAAAATAAAATATGACCTAGACAAGATTAATGGCACCCTTCACTAATATTTGGTTGCACAATCCTTGGCAGTGATGACAGCCTCCAAAGGTTTCTTGTAGCCATCTATAAGTTTCATACATTTGTCTACTGGTAGTTTCTCCCATTCTTTAACTGTGATTTGATCCAGCTCATAAATGTTTCCAGGATTCCTTTTACCAATGGCAGATTTCAGCTCTTTCCAAAGGTTCTCAATCGGATTGAGATCAAGACTTATTGCTGGCCAGTTTAAAACAGTCTATTTTTTCCTTTTTAACCATTCTTTTGCACTTTTGGATGTATGTTTTGGGCCATTGTCCTGCTGGAGGACCCATGACCTTCGAGCCAGACCTAGCTTTCTGATAATAGATAGCACATTTCACTCCAAAATACCTTGGTAGTCCTCTGACTTCATTATTCCTTTAATACATTCCAGACCTCTAATTCCTGAGGCAGTAAAACAGCCCAAAAACATTATGGAACCTCCACCTTATTTAATTGTAGGAAGGGTGTGTTTTTCCTTATAAATTCCATTTCTTCCTCTGTAAATGTATCACTGGTCTGCATTGCCAAAGAACTCAAGTTTGGTTTCATCTGTCCACAGAACATTTTCCAAGAAGGATTGTGGTTTCTCAAGGTGGGTTTGGGCAAAGATCAGGTATGCCTTTTTATATGTCTTTGAGCAGTGGGGTTCTCCTTGGCCTTCACCGATAAAGTTCTTCTTTGTTTAGTGGACGGCATATGGTATGGGTTGAAACCACCACTGCAGTTTGATTCATGTCAGCCTTAAGGTCTTTGGATGTTCTACGTTCTGTTTTTCCAACAGTTCACACTACTTCTTGGATTAATTTTCCTATTCCCATCATGTCCTGGGAGATTCATGACAGTTTCATGAGCAGAAACATTCTTTATAACATTGTGAACTGTAGACACAGGAATCCCAAGGTCTTTGGAGATGACTTTGTACCCCCTCGAAATTTGGTGATAATGGCATTTCTGAGTCTCAGGCAGCTCTCTTGTCGTCACCATTGTGGAAACAGAACAGGGAATGAATGTGATTTTTTTTAAACATTAGAGCTATCATTCATTGATTGATTCAAGTCATGTGAGAACTGACAATTGATCACAAGTGTGTCTAATTTGACTGCAATGGGAATGTGGTTCTTCTGTTCAAACTGATTTGTTTATAAGGGTGCTGATAATCATACCTGGCAGTGCCCCAGTTTTTATATTATTTGCTACTATTTCCTTGTCTAATTGTTCTTGTCATATTTGATTCTGTTATGTGTCAAAAATGTGTGCATATAGAATCCAAAGCCATTTCACTGGCCATGTTTTTTAGGAGATATTGGACATTAAAGGGTTGAACTGCAAGGGTGCCAATAATGTTGACAACAACTGTAGATGTGAGAGAGATCTATCCACAAACATACACTGGATTCAGAAGAACATATTTCATAACTGTGCGTGTTGCTCTGCATAACTGGCCAATCTTAGGCAACTGAGAACCAAACACAATATTGCCCTGATAATTCAGCAAATATGCATATACATGTATAAATCACATCCATTTGTAAATGATAATTTTAGAAAGGATCCAGTTTACACATGGATAACCATATGAAATTGAAAATGCAGAGGAGAGTATCATAGCCATGGCTTGGATAGAACCAAAATATACAAGTATATTTTCCATTTCATATATGGAATGTACATGAAAGCTCAAATTCAGCCATGTCCAGATGTACACCTGCTCCCTGATATTTAAAAAGTGCTGGTTTCAGCCTTCCCTTTACAGGAGGGATTAAGGGGGAACATCTCCATCAAGCTCCAATATTTATTTTCCTTTCCAAATAAAATTGCACTACAAATAGAGACTTCTGTAGGCTATTAAGGGATATGTTTACTAAACTGCGGTAATGTCACTCGCGTTAGGTTCCGCGGTAAAGGTACAGATGCCCATATGAAGGCATGGGCGGTGCATCGTTACAGCAAGCCGTATCAGCTAACACATGTTACAAACTAACGCGTGCTACAAGACGCCTTGCAAGGCACCTTACAAGGCGCCTTGTAAGGCACTTTATAAGGTGCCTTGTAGGGCGCCTTGTAAGGTGCCTTATAAGATGCCTTGTTAGGTATCTTATAAGGTGCCTTGTTAGGTGCCCTATAAGGTGCCTTGTTAGGTGCCTTATAAGGTGCCTTGTAAGGTGCCTTGTAGGACACCTTGTAAGGTGCATTATAAGTAAGGTGCCTTATAAGGTGCCTTGTTAGGTGCCCTATAAGGTGCCTTGTTAGGTGCCCTGTAAGGTGCCTTGTTAGGTGCCCTATAAGATGCCTTGTTAGGTGCTTTATAAGGTGCCTTGTTAGGTGCCCTATAAGGTGCCTTATAAGGTGCCTTGTTAGGTGCCTTATAAGGCGCTATATAAGGTGCCCTATACAGTAGGGTTCCTTAGGCTAAGCGCCGTATTAGGCACCCCTGGACAAGGCACCTTAGAAGGCACCCGGGGTATGGAACCATAGGTTAAGGTGGCCTAACAAGGTTATGGTGCCCTTGGTTAGTGTGGCCTAAGGGCTGCAAGGTGCTTCAGGATGACATGCATGGCCTGTGAGGAACAGAGACAGATGTAGCCCTAACACTAGATAGAGCATTCAGGAAAGGCAATGAAAAGGTGAGTGAAGGAGGGAGAGCTGGGAGCCGCTGGACCTTCCATATCTGCGGGCATCCCATGTGGCTGCCAGTACTGATGAAAAACATGGTTGGAGCAACTGTACCACAGCACAGGGTGTTGGCAATGTAAAGTACTGGAAAGACAGTTGGTGGCAGACGATGGGAATACATGTCCCCCAGTGGAGGCGGAGGTGGCAGGATAGTTACAATGATGGGTGGACAGAGGAGTGGCAGTGCCATGCAGATCAGGCACAGGCAAGGCAAGAATGAAGAGGCACAATGCAGGAAAGGGTAGCAGTGCAAGACATGGGGTGACAGCCTGCACAGACAGACAGGACTCTACACAGCTGACAGACGCAGATAGACGAACCGAGGGAATGTTGGCAATTGTGGCGAGGGCATTATGGGCTGGCAGCACAAATCTGCAAAAATATGACTGTTACAGGCATGCACACTATTTGAGTAGGACAGGCATGAGAGGAGAGAACAATGAGGAATTGAACCCTTGAACACTGCCAAGAATGGCATTGTATTAACCAGTAGGCTATACCTCCATGGTGTATGGCATAGCAATGGCTGGGTACAGAAGGACTGCAGGTCACCGCACAAACTGTCTGCTCTGAGTGCCAGGTTAGGGTAACCTCACAAGTACCCATGATGCAATGCACATGCTGAATAGCTGTCTACAGCTGATCAGAAAATGGGGTCTGCACCTCTCCGGTACCTCAGCATGGAAAGACGAACTGACAGTGCGTGATACTGGCACAGAGTAGCTACAGATCATGTCATTGTGCAGGTTCTGTGTTCTCCGTGAGGGATAGGATGGGTGCCCAGCACTAGGTCCGCAGTACATGTGGTGCTAGAGATAGGCCCTGCTGTACATCCCCTTCACTACTAGTGTGTAACAGCTATTCCTTGCAGTGCAGCTGAAGGTAATTTGGTGTTCATCTTTATCCTGCAGTCACATGTGGCCCTCTGGGGCCAGACACCACCCAGATTAGTGTGTACCCAGTGTTAGGGTCTGGCTGACATGGGCACCTGTCATCAGGGCAGAGGGGTGTCCAGACTTGCATGAGATTTGTGTAGCAGTGCCTTTATAGGTCAAAGTGGTATACACTACATCCCCCGATGGGCTCACATCACCCTTTTTGTAGGTAAGGGACAGGTGCCCCAGCCGCCGTGAAGCAACCTCCATACTGCTGGCATAGGATAGCCCTCCAGGGTTGGTGGGCCAGAGCCATACCAGTGGCTGGGCAGCGGCAGACCAGCAGCAATGATGGGGCTAGCTCTGGAAAACCCCAACTGCCTCACACCACTGTCTGCCAGTCACCAGCAGACAGCACAGTCAGACTGCACCATATAGGTGTTCCAACCATGCACAGTCTAACTGCAGACAATCCACTAGCCAGTCCATAGTATATGCTCACAGAGAAACTATGTGCACCAAGCAGGCATCTCAGTGATTGGTGCCCCAGCACTGGGAACACAAAAGTATTACTGGAGACAGATACGGTAGAGCGCTATATGGGAACCTAGACATGCCATGGTCACTGCTCGGTCAGAGTGAGTGCCCTCCCAGCATGCCATGCTATGGCCACCCTGTCCATGCAGGCGGAGGTCGGGCACTAGAGTGTCCCAGCCATTGCCCCACACCCTGTGAAGATGCATCCTGGCCAATCCGCCCTGTCTGGGCCATACCCACAACACCTTGCTCCTCATTATGTACATATTCAGGCTAACGTTGGTAACAGTGGGACATTGTGGGCAGCCACAAAACAATGGATAGACATACACACACACACACACACACTCCTATTGCAACATTGTGCAATGATAGGGGTGGTTGGCAACCCTGCCCACCCAACTAGTCCTGATCACAGTGCCGACACTGCTAAAATGTGCAGGAGGTAGTAGTAGTGTTCTTGTGATAACTGCAGCTCAATTGTGGAGCCTGTGTGAGTGGGTGTTTATACCCCGCTGCTGCTGCTGCTTTGGGCTTTGCACATGTTGCTGTTGTATCTGCATTGTAGGGTAAAACATAGGGACATACTCTGAAGGAACCACAGTTGGGGCTTGAACCTGTGACCTTCTGCTTCTGGACACACTGGCTGGGTGTACTGCACCACACTGTTGCTACAGATGCATGGCGATCCCTGGGGCTACCTGTACATTTCCTCAGCCAGACCTTTTATGTTGCACTGCACACCACGTACTGGTATAGGGCATGGCCTAGGTCTGCTGCAGACAGGTGCCACTGCCCCCTCCAGGTGCACCCCCCCCCCCGCCATGCTGACATGATCATATGATGTCGGTGCTGGTAGTGCACAGTCCCAGGCCATCCACTGTGTGTGTAGGTGGTCACCTAGGGAGTGGGGTCTGGGGCATACATGAGCATCCTCGCATCCCCCCCATCACCACCTACCAATAGTTTGTTCCTTCTGCTTGGGGGAGGGTTGCCTGGGGGGATGTCAGGTCAGTGCTCTGGCAACTGTTAGCTCAGGTGGACCAGGCAGATGTAGGTGGATTGTGTTTGGCCTTTGTCAGCTGCTGTCATACTGATTTCCAGTTTTTATGTTCCTATGTGCCACCTAGGCGCTCGCCTAGTCCACCCTGTGCCCCTGCTGCCCCTGCTACATGTCCCACCTGCAGTCCCCTATGCCCCACTTGCACCATCGCCATAGTGGCTTTTCATACTTGGGCACTATGCTGTTGCTGCAAATAGAGCACTACTATCACTTTGCTTGGGCTCCCTGTCTATTCTGTACATTGCTGACACTTAAATGGTTTCTCTCTCCTGCAAATGTGCATCTAACGGCAGGTTTTCATTTGCAGAAGAATTCAGCCCTTCAGTTTAGCGCGTTAGTGTGCAGGGAGCCTCTCCCCGCCTACTCCCTGCCCATTGACCCCTTCCCGCCGCCCTCTCTCCACCCTTTGCAGTGTTTACCACGGCTGGGGACGTTAACGATCGTTAGGTAACGTTAACGCACGTTAACATTACATGCCACATGTTAACATTACCTAACAATCGTTAACGTTACCTAACGTGCGGTCTGTGATGTTACCGCAGTTTAGTAAACATGCCCCTAAGAGTGTCTATTTTTGCCATATTCCAAAGTGCTTATGTAGCAATCAGCACCTACTGTCCAGACAAGTGCCACTGGTCGGAGATATACACTGATTTTCAGTACCATTGAAAATACAGTATATTACAGACCACCTGACACTATCTGTATAATGCTGGGGTGGAGCGGATATTATCTAGATAGTGGTGATATTCAGGGGGTAGATACTAAATTGTGTTGTGGCAGTAATACACATTATTTTGCCTTAAGGCATGTTAAAGGGCAGTAAGAAGTGTTATTTTACTGTAATACTCAGTTTAAGAACATTAGAATATAAAAAAAATATACCATACTGGGTCAGACCAAGGTCCATCAAGCCCAGTATTCTGTTTCCAAAAGTGACCAATCCAGGTTCCAGACTGTTATACACCACACAATGAGATACAAAGCATGCAAATGAATGCAAAACACCTCATGAGTGAGCAAAACAAATAATGTATGTATCTCATGGTAATTACTTCGAGCCACGTTATTCAGGGAAAACTAATACCAGTTTGAAATTGGCATTATTTTCCCCTAGTGGTATTTTCATGGCATTACTGCTAAGGGATCATGGGATCTCTTTTGAATCAAATACTGTGATAGGCAGGAATTACTGGGGATTGTTTCTGCCTAAAGACCCCTGGGCCACCAATGACATTTTGAGATAGGCTCGGGGCCCATGGGGCAGTTGTGGGGCCTTGCTGAGGTGGGGGAGCCTTTTTCAGTTTGGGGGTCTTTGAGGGATGAAAGGGTACAATGATCAACTCTGGAGGTGTCAAGGGGGAGTGATGCAAAATATATGTCGGCCATTTTAAGAATGCAGCAAGGAGCATCAAGCTGCATATTGGAGGCCCAATACTCCCAGTGGCAAAATAATGGCAGCTTTGAGAATGCAGCTTATGGTACTGAATTACAGCAGGTTATTGACTTCCATGGTAGATGAAGCTGCTTTAAAATCAAGAATTTTACTGCAACTTAATAACTACCCTCTTCAGTCCACTATCTGGAGTTTAGAGCAGTCTGTTTGCTATCCTAAATGTATCTGGGTAGTGGGCTGAATATCACCATTATCCAGATAACTCTGTCACCTACAGCGTTTTATATATAATCAGCGCCAGCAGTAATCCAATTTGGGGCACTGAATATATATATATTTTAAATGCCACAGACTGCATTTAACAAAAATGCTGATAGTAGTGTTTAAATATTGACCCAGTAGTATATTATGGGACATGTTTACTAAAGCACGATATCAGAGTAGTATGGGGTTAGCATACAGTATTAATGCCATGCTAAAAAATAGCATGAGATCTCATGCTAAAACCCCATGTTACACTTGCAGTGTTCATTGGGGAGGAGGCTGGGTATGAGGTATTCTTACTGTGGCACAGTATGTAAAGATTGCATTAGAGTTCTTGTTCCCTTGTTATGATGTATTTGATGGAATTTACAGAGAAGCAAACTTTGTTGCTATAGCAACCCAATCTGATTTATTTCATCAAGATGAGGTTTTTGAAATTATATTATATTAATTTATATGATCTTTTATGAATAATTAAGAATTGGTTTTCAAGAATTGGTATTGCAAAATAATCTGCTATTTGTTTATATTATGATGTAGCAGCTGATAAGCATGCAATAAATAAAACCAAGAGTCAGTTCAAAGATCCAAGCCAATTTATTGTGCACATGGCTCAGTTAGTCAAAGCTTTAAAAGGACTGAGCAATGGAGTCCAGCAAACAACACCTTATATACCTTTCTTCTCCAGTTTAAAATGGGCAAACTTTATATTGGTCCCAATGCCCCCTGCACCTATCCAATCAGAGATCCCTCCTGGGCCTAGCTCCCTGCTCCCCCTTCCCAAACTGTTCTAACAATGGTGCAGTTTCTAGGTTTGATACTTCTCTACTGCAAGGTTGTTCCTGGCTCTAGGAATGCAAGTATTGAAACATTTCTAATTTCACAGCACAAGAGAATAATGAAAGATTTATGCATTCATGAAAACTTCTTATTAAGCAGTTTAAACAGCTTTCTCACACTTTTACAGACTTTGGTTCTTTACTAAGATGGAGGTTGGAATCAGGGCCTAACTTACAGGCCTTTCATATTTGCAGACTATTATAGGCCATAGCCTGCCACATTCCCCCCTTTGATTATTCTCACCCGCTAGTGAGAAAGGGTGAGAATTAAATCACATATTATACTTGCATAAAAGCATCATTTTGGGATATAGGGTAATATTGCCACATAGCTAAAACGTTTCATAGCTGCCTTCCTTTCTACATGGCTATCAATGGCTGCTGACTTTATTCGACTGTGATGAATCCAGGGTTCGAGTTCTGCAACTTTAACTGCTGTTGGGGTTAACAAGATGACAACATAAGGTCCCTTCCAATGCGTTGCCAACGGTGTCTTTCTCCACTCTTTGATCCACACCGAGACTCCAGGCTTGAGAGGATGCAGGGGTTCTGTTAGATGGATGGGCAGCTGGTCTTGTACCCACGTATGAAGACTCTACAAAACAGAACTTAAAACCAATAGTTCTTGTCTAGTAATTTTAGATCTAATCTGTTCCATATCTCCCTTTATTTCCTATACAATAGGCGGGGATCGCCCATACAGAATCTCAAAAGGGGAAACTCCTAAAGGCTTAGTAGGGGCTAAGTATATTCTAAGAAGGGCTATAGGAAGAACATGGGGCCACTTCAGGTGAACTTCTTGGCAAAGTTTGGACAACTGAGATTTCAGGGTTCTATTCATACATTCTACTTTTCCTAAATTCTGAGATCTGTAGGTAGTATGCATCTGATAATGTCAATATCTCGGGCCATACTTAATGGACTTGCTTCCTGAGGTTATCCACCCTCATTCTTTGTACAGGGCCCCATGTGCATGCAAGGTTGTAAGGGCATACTTGGAATCTGGGTACACATTTAGACAGAGCCCCTTTTCCTATTGTCAGTGCTCTAGTAAGAGCTATCAGTTCAGCTTTCTGTTCTGAAGTTCCTGGGGCCAGGGCTGAGGACTCAACTGCCAGATCAAGGGTCACCACTGCATATCTGGCACAACAATGTCCATTAATGATGACAAGACTACAAAGAAAGTCCGTTCAGGATTCTCCAAAGGAACATCAGTCAAATCCTGGCGGCTTGAGAATATAGTGTCCATAGTTTCTAGACAGTCATGATCAGGGGGGGGGGGGGGTCAAGACCAACTGGTAACAACATAGTATGTTATCCAGTTAACAGATTGCATATTCCATGTAAATAGTTCTCCCATGTTGCTCCAAGTTTATACTCCTGTTATATGTAATACCGAACAGCCTGTTGTTCTGGTTTTGTTTGTGTTCTCTGTGAACCGTGCTGATGTCAAAGAGTGCGGTATATAAGAAATTAAAATAAATAAATAAATAAATAAATAAATAGCAGGATTCAAAGCTTGACTGACCTTCAATTGTATCTGGGGGTTTTCACACAACATACTCTGATACTTCAACATTCGTGAATTTGTGAGCCAGAAACTTCATTTGTGTTCCATAATGGTTAGAACAGAGTGTGGTACAGTAACTTGAAGATTCTGTCTCAAAGTGAGCTTGTCTGCATTGCTCACTAGGAGGGCTGTAGCTGCAACAGCTCTCAAACAAGGGGGCCAGCCTTTTGCAACTACATCCGATTGTTTTGACAAATAGGCTACTGGCCATTGCCAAGATCCAAGAGATTGAGTCAACACTCCTAGAACATTTCCTTGTGACTCATGAACATAGAGACTGAAAGATTTTCTGGACATCTGGTAGACCCAGAGCTGGTGATGACATCAGAGCGGTTTTCAAAGATCAAAATGCTGCATCCTGTTCAAGTCCCCATTCCAATGGAGACTTTTCCATTCCTTTGGTGGCTTGATACAATGGTTTTGCTAGCAGCGCAAAATTGGGGATCCATATACGACAGTACCCTGCGGCACCCAAGAAGGCTCTCACTTGCCTCCTGGTGGTTGGAGTAGGAATACTGCATACAGCTTCTTTGCGTTCTGGTCCCAGGCGTCGAATTCCGCTGGACAACTGGAATCCTAGGTATTTAACTTCTTTGACATAATTGCGCCTTGGCTCTTGAGACTTTGTATCCAGCCTCATTTAAAAGGTGCAAGAGTTCACTGGTGGCTTGTAGACATTCACTTTCTGAGTTGGTGGCTGTGAGCAAGTTGTCCACATACTGAAGAAGAACCCTTTCTCCTGGGTTCACATAGTAGCTTGAAAGATCCTGATTTAAAACAGCACTGAAGAGAATAGGTGAATTCTTAAATCCTTGAGGTAATCGAGTCCAGGTGAGTTGGCCCTGCCTTCCTGTTGTGGGGTCTTGCCATTCAAAAGCAAACAAAAGTTGACTGGTGGGGGCTAAGCGTATGCAGATAAAGGCATCTTTCAGGTCCAGGACAGTGAAATGAGTAGCCTCAGCGGGGATCAGTCCCAAGAGAATATAAGGATTTGGTACCACTGGGTGTATAGTTTCAGCTGCATCATTCACTCGCCTCAGATCTTGTACTGGGCGGTAATCCCCTGTCCCAGGTTTCTTAACTGGGAGAAGGGGGTGTTCCAAGGTGACTGGCACTCCTTGAGAAGTCCATCCTTCAACAGTTTCATTAGCTGGTCGAGGGAAAGAATACTGCTTCACATGCACTGGTTCCGCTCCTGGCTTGAGGGTGACAATGACAGGGGCTATGTTCTTCGCTAGGCCAGGTGGATTATCTTCTGCCCATACTTCAGGTGGGGCTATAAGGTTGGTGGGTATACAGGAACTAGCTGGCTTGATTGGAGATGCACTATAGAACCGCTACTCTTCTTCTCGGGGAACAGTCAGCACCATCAATCCAGCAGGCTTTAGGTTCACAGTCATTTTCATTTCTCCCCCTTCAGCAAAGGATATTTGTGCCTGAAGCTTGGCAAGCATATCTCGGCCCAAAAGTGGAATAGGGCATTCAGGCATATACAGGAACTGGTGCGTTATTTTCTGTCCCCCTAGTTCACACATGCGGTTCTGCAGGAAAGGCCTTGTGGCCTTAGCCCCAGTAGCTCTGACAATGGTGATGCATCGAGAAAACAAAGGGGCTACTGGCTTTTGTATTCTACTCCTGTATCCCCCATAAAGTCCATATATTGGTCCCCTATTTTCAGAGTGACCATAGGCTCCTGGGGACCCAGGGAAACTTGGAGCCCGGTCTGGCCTAGTCTTCATCCATGCTGTAGCCCTCTTCGGCTGCCACTCACTCTATAGCTGCTTCCCTCTCTTGCTGGAACACTGTGCTCGGTTTATTCTTCCATGACTCTAAAATCAACCTCCTGTTCTCCAAGTGCTCCCTCCTCCCTTCCTGGGGGTGGAGTCAAGATGCGGGTATTCACTTCTCTAATGTCCTTCTTCTCTGCAATGGGCGCACTGATTCACACCCAGTGGGGGCCGATCATTTTCACGACCCCTTCCACTTCCTCTGCTCCTTTGATTAGGAAAACCTCATCCACGTCATTCAACTAAAGTATCAGCAAGAAGATCTTCTTTCTTCTTCATCTTACATTCACTTTCATTGTCACATTCATTTTCACGATTCACAAACACTTTTCTGAGCAACTTTCATTAACTGTGCTGTATTCATACCCGCAAATCCATTCATTTTCTGTAATTTTCATCTTATATCTCTCTGGGACAGACTGACAAAAACTGCATCTACCATACACAAATTCTCCTGGGCTGCTGGATTGCATGGGGTATATAGTGAGAGCTGCCTGCACTATTTGGATCCCACTTGGGGCCATCAAGGCTGATGGGTCTGCATAATACTGTTCATTAGTTCAATCAAATCCTAAGGCTTCTCAGTGTAGGAGGCATAATGCAGCTTTCAGTTCAGTAAATCAGTGGCAGAAACAAGGCTGGCCAGCTGGCTTTCGGTATTAAGGATGGGTAGGCCCTGGACCTGGCACAATGGTATAACTTCTGAAGGCATACGGCAATCGGGACTGTCTGGGTTCCACTTCATGTTCTCGGGTGCTGGCTGTGAGTGACCCTGAACTGGCAAATGAATTCCTGCTTGAAGTTTCATCGGTGGACTATGGCCCACTCGGAGTACTTTAAACTGAGCTGGGGCTTCCGGTCAAGAGGGGGTGCACGTTCTCCTGCTGCGGAGGTGGCTGGTGAACTACTTGGGGTACATCTGCAGGGAGGTGTCCCCCCCTGCCCCAGGCTCTGCCCGGGGTGGTGGCAGAGCTGAGGGAACTGGCCTATAAAGATACTGGGACAGACAGAGTGGAATGTCTAGAGATTCTGTGGCAGAATAAACGGGCAGAATTTTCCCAGACTTCCGGGCCCCCCTTCCTTGTGTTTGCTACTAATCTCCTACATTGTTTCTCATAGCAACGCTTTATCCAGGAGGGATTTTTCTCACAAACATTTAACCAGTAGTCTATGTAGGGGAACTGATCAGGGAACATTTTTTGCACAATCTGATGAACACGGGAAACTACGGGGCCATGAAGTAGCTAACACTGGCCACTCCCTTTCACAGAGCATTTCTAATAGGGACGGAGACATTTTAAGTCTGTAGTCTCCAGCAAAGCCCTTGCTAAAATTCCTAGTCATACATTTCAACAAAATCTGCGTGGACTCTGACCCCCCCCCCCCCCGCATTTTCTTATGGACTAAACATAATGGATGTATGTGCTCATTCTAAATAGGAACAGTTTAGATAAAGTCCTTCAAATATAAAACTATTATTTTGCAACATGTTTTAACAACAATCCCAACAGAAAGAACTATGGCTCCTAACATGACTGCCACATATCTGTTATGTATGACTGGAATGAAATTATTTGGCATGGAAACTAACTGCCAGCCATAATCAGCATTTAAACTGAACAATGTCTCTGCAAAAGAAATTACTTTAAATCTTACAGTTTAGGAAGCAGATATTCAAAAGACATTCCGGATACTTTTTCATAAAGTGGGTGGATATCTGGAATACATATACTCCCCTTTTTCTTCCTTTTTTATTTTTTCTATTAACAATAAGTATGTCTTCTATAAGGTGCTTGCCGCAGTATATCAGGAACTAGAATTCAAGCACAATTAATTCCTCATTCACTCAGGATTTAAATCACTTTCAAGTCGCGATCTGGTACTACTGGCTCGGGATGCTTCATAGTCCTGTCAGGGTTCTTAACCTCTACTTCGTAGGTTAAAGGGAAAACAAAAGCAGTTTCTGTTTGAACCATTACAGTGCTTGCTGAAGATTTGAACATAAAAAAACACAAGACAAGGCTAAGCCCACAAATGCATTATACCTATAGCTTTACAGAAATCCTTTCCACTTGGTCCGTACAAGAACAGTACAGGAACTCGAACGGGGTTAATAAGAACTTAACCCTTTCCAGGCTAAGCCCAAAACTGTCGGGATCCACAATCCTGACTAAACATTCTTATTAAATGATATATAATGCATGACCATAGCAGAAGGAACATCACTATTAAAACATATTGAATAAAACAGGTACAATTTTCCTGAAATAAGCACAAATTAACCCAGCTGCAGAATGTTGAGATTAAGCCTTCACAGGGTTAAAAGACACTACACATTCCTTTCTCCAGACACGCCCCTTCTCTCTCTGCTGTACTGAAAAAAACCCTGGAATTAGTGAGACAGCTAACTGTAAAAGTGACTCCTGAGTTTGTTTTTCCTTCTTTCTTCTTCTATGCTTAATACTATTTCTTAATCGGTAAACTGTTTCACAAATTACCCAACAGAATAATCTTACATTATACCAGAAGGGAAACTCGCGGTTTCAACAGATAACAAAAATCAGATACACAGTAAGGACAGACAAACACCAAACGCTTCCTCCTTTTCGCGACCTGGGCGCAGTCGCCTGGCCAGGAACTGCGCTACTCAGGAGTCCACTCTCACTTGGTCTGTATTGCAAGACCTCTCAATCACACGACACACAGACAAAACATGCTAGCAGTTCCCAAATTCCCAGGCCTGACTGACTAAACCATGATTAACCAAAAGGGTCAGTGGGTTCCCCCCGTGCATACTTATGCAGGGGTACTTGGACCGCCCTGAGAGGTGATCAAGCTCTCTTTTATTACCATACCAAACAGTACTATACCAAATTCCCAAACCTGATTGAAAACCAAAGAAAACTTCTACTCACCAGATCCGGTCCCCGATAACAAACCAACTCATGGATTGGATCCTGGACTCCCCTCGTGTTCGAAGGTGTTGGCCAGCTGGACCCAGTGATCCGCCGAGGCCAGGCAGAACCCTCTCTGATACAATAGGACCAGTGGCACCAGAGAATTTGCCCGCATCGGACAGACACGGTTCCAACTGGGCCAAACCTGGAGGCGAGAAGTCGTGGTATATTTACTTGCATACCATCCCCTGCTCACACATTCCGGCCCAACGCACCAAGAATATGTAGCAGCTGATAAGCATGCAATAAATAAAACCAGGAGTCAGTTCAAAGATCCAAGCCAATTTATTGTGCACATGGCTCAGTTAGTCAAAGCTTTAAAAGGACTGAGCAATGGAGTCCAGCAAACAACACCTTATATACCTTTCTTCTCCAGTTTAACATGGGCAAACTTTCTATTGGTCCCAATGCCCCCTGCACCTATCCAATCAGAGATCCCTCCTGGGCCTAGCTCCCTGCTCTCCCTTCCCAAACTGTTCTAACAATGGTGCAGTTTCTAGGTTTGATACTTCTCTACTGCAAGGTCGTTCCTGGCTCTAGGAATGCAAGTATTGAAACATTTCTATTTTCACAGCACAAGAGAACAATGAAAGATTTATGCATTCATGAAAACTTCTTATTAAGCAGCTTAAACAGCTTTCTCACACTTTTACAGACTTTGGTTCTTTACTAAGATGGGGGTTGGAATCAGGGCCTAACTTACAGGCCTTTCATATTTGCAGACTATTATAGGCCATAGCCGGCTACAATGATACCTTATATAAAAGGCCAACTCTGAAAGTCAGGGATTCAAGGAGAAGAATACGCTTCCTCTTTAAGGGAAACATAGTAACATGATGACAGAAAAAAAACCACATGGCCTATCTAGTCTGTCCTTCCATATCAACCACTACAACATCCCATTTTTTTCCTTTAGAGATCCTTTGTGTTGGTCCCATGCTTCATTGAATTCAGATACTGTCCTCATCTCTACCACCTCCACTGAGAGACTATTCCATGGATCCACCACTCTTTCCTTAAAGAAATATTTCCGCATATCACTCCTGAATCTATCCCCTTTCACCCTCATCCCATGTCCCCTCGTAGCAGAGCTTGCTTTCAATCGAAAGAGGCTCTCCTCCTGTCCATTTATGCCATGGAGGTATTTAAACATCTCAATCATATCACCTCTATCCCGCCTTTCCTCTAAGGTGTACATATTAAGATTTTTAAGTCTGTCCTCATATGCTTTATAATGAAGACCGCTAACCATTTTAGTAACCAACCTCTGTATTGACTCCAGCCTGTTTATATCCTTTTGAAGGTGCGGTCTCCAGAATTGCACACAATAATCCAAATGAGGTGGCATCAAAGACTTATACAGAGGCACTATTGCCTCCTTTCTTTTGCTGGCCATTCCTCTCCCTATGTACCAAAGCATCCTTTTAGCTTTTGCTGTCACCTTTTCTACCTGTAGCTACTTTAAGATTATCAGACACAATCACGTCTAGGTCCTGCTCTTCTTTAGTGGACAAAAGTACTTCACCTCCTATACTATATCACTCCCTTGGATTGCTGCAGCCGAAATGCATGACCTGTCACCATCCGTAAATCCTCACTCCATTCTTTTCTTAGAGGCGCCGAGGAGAGGCGTTAGGGAAGACTTACAGAATGTTTAAGTTAAGCACTTTTTTCATCTTTAATTTTCATCTCTGGATGTAGAGATTTGTGGTTTATGAATTAGTATCACTATTTAAAAAGGAAGGTCACTGATGTGAAATGGCTCACAATATATAGACATACAAAGGTCTGAAGTGTAGTACCAGATGAGTCTGAGACCTCCTTGTCATTAAATTTAAATTAATCTAGAGAAGGAAAGAAGTATGAGAGAATCAATATATGGTAATTGAGAAATATTGATACATAACAATCTCTAAGACATGAATGGAGTGAGGATTTACAGATGGTGACAAATATTTTCACTCTGAAAGAAGACCAGGATTGGAGTGAAATGCATGACCTTGCATTTTTTAACATTAATTCTCAGCTGCCAAATTCTAGACCATTTTTCAAGCTTAGCTAGATCCCTCCTCATATTATCTACACCTTACTGGGTGTCTACTCTATTGCAGATTTTGGTATCATCCACAAAGAGGCAAGCATTACCGGATAGCCCTTCTGCAATATCACTAACAAAGATAATAAAAATAATCGGACCAAGGACAGATCTCTGGGGCACACCACTGGTAACCTCCTTCTCCTCAGAGTGAGCTCCATTTACCTGTACCCTTTGTCGCCTCCCACTCAACCAATTTCCAACCCAGGCAGTAACTTTAGGGTCCATCCCTAGGGTGCTCAGTTTGTTTATAAGTCGCCTGTGAGGAACGGTGTCAAAGGCTTTACTGAAATCTAAATACACCACATCTAGGGCTCTCTCTCGGTCCATCTCCCTGGTAAACCAGTCAAAGAAATCAATCAGATTTGTCTGACAAGGCCAGCCTCTGGTGAATCCATGCTGCCTCTGATTCTGTAATCCACTGGACTCCAGAAACCTCACTATTTTCACTTTCAGCAGTGTTTCCAATAATTTAATCACCACCGAATTTAAACTAACTGGCCTGTAGTTTTCAACCACATCCTTACTTCCGCTTTTGTATAAAGGCACCACATGAGCCTCTCTCCAGTCCTTTGGCACCACTCTCAACTCCAATGAGGCATTGAAAAGGTCAGTCAGTTGAGCTGCTAGAATGTCCCCAGGTTCCCTCAGTATTCTAGGGTATATGCCATCCGGTCCCATCGCTTTGTTTACTTTAAGTTTAGCTAGTTTCTCACAAACAGTCTTCTGAAAATTGTTCAAGATGCCCCTCGCTTCTGTTCCTCTTTGTGGGTGTTTTTTGAGGTCCTGCTCCTGGTTCTTCATCTGTGAACACAGAACATAAATATTTGTTAAGCAATTTTGCTTTATCCTAATCAGCTTCTACATATTCCTCCCCTTCACCCTTCAGTCTGACAATACCACTTTTGCCGTTCCTCTTCTCACTAACATATCTGAAAAATGTCTTATCCCCCCCATTTTATTGAATTGGCTATTTCCTCCTATTTTTGAATCTTTGCTTTCCTGACTACTTTGCTAGCTTCTCTAAGTTTTTCCAAATATAGATGCTTGTCTTCCTCTCTCTGAGATCTCTTGTATTTCATGAAGATCTCCCTCTTTTTCTTCACCTTTTCAGCTACATCTTTCGAAAACCATTTTAACAAAAAGGTTGATTGCACTTAAAATATCCCCTTTCAGTTTTGCCCACTGTTTTTCTACATCCCCCAGCTGTTCCTATCCCGCTAACGACTCCCTGAGGTATTGGCCCATCTTGGCAAAGTTATTTTTCCTAAAGTCTAAGACCCTTGCTTTTGAATGGATTCTAACAGCCCTAGTCCTAGTACTGAACCACACCATTTGATGATGACTGGATGCAAAATGTTCTCCCACTATAACATCAGAAACACTTTCACCATTAGTAAGCACCAAGTCCATTATGGCCCCTTCATGTGTGGGTTCTGTTACCAGTTGCCTGAATAGTTCTCCCTGTAGAGAATCCAGGATCTCCTTACTTCTAGATGATACTGCAGCCGGAATGTGCCAGTAAACATCTGGCATATTGAAATCCCCTATCAGTATCACTTCCCCTTTCCTAGCAATGCTGCTCATGTCTTCAATTAACTCTCCATCCACCTCTTCTTCCTGTGAGGGAGGTCTGTATATCACTCCAATGCAAATAAATTTATCTTTCCCTCTTTCTAGTTTAACCCACAGTACCTCCTCTCTCCCTTTTAAGCTCTGTAGTTCTAAAGCTTTAATATTATTTTTTACAAATAGTGCCACTCTCCTCCCTTCTTCCTACCTTGTCCTTTCTGAATAAATTATAGCCTGTTATAGTTACATCCCAGTCATGGTTTTCTGTGAACCATGTTTCTGTTACTACCACTAAATCCAAGTCAATCGTTCCCATTAAAGCTTCAACATCTGGGATCTTATTTCCCATGCTATAGGCATTTATACACACCGCTTTCCATATGTTGCCCCTTTTACCCATTTCCATAAAGGTATTTAATGTTTCATTTGCCTGGGGACTTTCACTTACCTGGGGGCTTTCTGCACCCACCCCCAATGAATCTAGTTTAAAGCCCTCTTCAGTAGATTAGCCAGTCTGTTACTGAAGACATGTCGACCTTTCTTGGACAGATGGATACCATCTCTGCTCTGTAACCCTTGGAACAGCATCCCATGGTACAGGAAACCAAAACGCTCTCGATGACACCATCCATGCAGCCATGCATTCCTCTCCAGGATGCAAGCTTCTCTGACTTGGCCTTTACCCTCAACAGGGAGGATTGAAGAGAACACTACCTGCACCCCTATCTGTTTCACCCTCTGTCCCAGAGCCATGTAGTCACTTTACATAAGAACATAAGAACATAAGATATGCCATACTGGGTCAGACCAAGGTCCATAAAGCCCAGTATCCTCTTTCCAACAGTGGCCAATCTAGGTCATACGTACCTAGCAGTTTCCCCAAAAGACACAGGTTCTGCAGTGCTTGTACTGGGTCAAGCATTGATATCCTGGGTCCCTTCTTAATAATGGTTTATGGACCTTTCCTCCAGGAACTTGTCCAAACCTTTTTTAAACCCAGCTACACTAACAGCCTTTACTACATCCTCCGATACAAATTCCAGAGTTTGATTACAGGTTGAGTGAAAAAATATTTTCTTTTATTAGTTTTAAATAGTTTACCCTGTAGCTTCATTGCATGTCCCCTAGTCTTTCTATATTCTGATAACGTAAACAATCTATGTTTACCCGTTCCACTCCGTTCATTAATTTATAGACTTCTATCATATCTCCCCTCAGCCGTCTCTTTTCCAGGTTAAAGATATGCTCAGAGGTATACCCGGCAGTAACATTTGTGCCGACATGGATTAGCAACTTTGGTTAATAGTCATTGGGTTTGATGAGTCTCGGCAAACTCTCTGTAACTTCTCGGATTTTGGACCTGGCAGACAGCATACCTCTCTGGACACCAAGTCTGGTCAGCAGATGGATGCCTCAATACCCCTCTGAAGAGAGTCACCAACCACCACTACCCTTTGCTTCCTTGTGGTCACTGATTCTGCAAATTTGGGACACTTGAGATCTGGTTCTTCCCTTTCCAGGGATGCTTTCACCTTCTCCACTTCCAGGGCTGCATAATGGTTCTTCAATTCAAGGTCTAGAGAAGTTGGATTGGTGATTCTGCAGGCCCTGGAAGCTTGTGTCATTTTGTAGGCACCCATCTTCTCCTCTGCTAGAGAGCTTGGATGTTGCAAGAAGCATTTCATCAATGTACTTCTCACTGTCTTGAATGCTCCTCAGCCTCACCACCTCCTCTCTGAGTTCCTCCACTTCTTTCTTGAGAGCTTCAGCATGCAGGCATCCTGCACATGGAACCAGTCCTGCAACTGGCACTGGGACCTCTGTCTGGACAGAGGCAGAAGCTGTAACATGGCAGCCATGGCAACATGGCTTTGACCCGGTGAAAAGCGGGATATAAATGCAGTTAAATAAAAAATAAATATAAAATAATAAACAGCTTTAGCGATACAATTTTTCCCAGCCATTGTTCAGTTTGTGGAGCTTAGGTATTTGTTAAAGCAAAAGAGAGAGATCTACCAGCTGTGTTAAAAATGTGTTGTTCCAAGTCCCTATGTGTAGTTAATTGGGGAGGTGCCCTATAAAGCAAGATTGTTCACTAGGGGTGGGTGGGAACTGGGGGGGGGGGGGAGGTAGGGAGGGAACTAACACCTGATGAGGTGTCAGTAGCTTCAAAGAGCTGAAGAAAGATACTAAAGCAGAGTTTTAAACCTACCTCACTAAACACAATGTTTCCCTTTTTAAACTAAAGCACCAAAAAAAAAATGTAACTTTGTTTTAAAAATGTACCAAAACCCTTTTAAGAGCTCCCAGACAGATAGCTAATAATTAAAAAAGCCACAAACTCTTACCTTTGCTTGAAACCTTTAAATACTTAAAGAGAAATTAATAAACAAATATCTTCCAAAGACGGGGAAGCTGTAAAACTAGAGGGCATAACATGAAGCTGCAAGGGGGTATATTGAAAGGCAATGTCAGGAACTACTTTTTCACTAAAAGAGTGGTGGATGCTTGGAATGCCCTCCCGATGGAAGTGGTGGGGGAAAATACAGTGACAAAATTCAAAATGGCATGGGACAGACACAGTGGATACCTTTACAGTAACAGGATAAAATCAAAATAAACTTAACTACCTAATTTCTCATCAAATAGGGGTGTCCTACACAGAGCTTTGGGTTCACCCCTAAACAAACACAGGTGGAAGGGTGGCCTGCACAGAGCGGCAGCTGTGCCTACTCTTTGCCATCTTTCTGGGCAGACTAGATGGACCATACTGGTCTTTCTCTGCCGTCTTTTACTATGTTACTATTTTACTATGCAATGTATGGCCCCTGTTAGGAATGCCTCAACAGTGCAAGGCTCTGAAGCCTTTTATGTAGACCTCAGCTGCTCTCAGTTCTTTCACATGCTAATCAGGCCCACTAACTCCTGATGAGATGTCAGTAACTTCAAAGAGCTGAGAAAGATAAAAAAGGCAACCCTAGACTTTTTTTTAAAGTGCCATCAAGTCATTGCTGATTTCTGGTGACCCAGCAGCCCCTGGGTTTTCTTGGCAAAGTATGATTGGAAGTAGATTGCTAGGCTTTTTCTTCTGAGGCAGTGGAGGGTAAGGTGACTTGCCTAAGGTCACAAGGAGTGCTAGTGGGAATCAAATCCTTATTGACTGGGTATTAGGCTAGTGTGATATCCACTAGGCTATGCCTCCACCCCAACCATCTTGAGAATATTTGAAAGAAAAGGGAGGTTGGAGACAGGTCAGTAGTGCGCAGGGACAGTGGGTTCTAAGGAGGAGCCTTCTTGAGGAGGTAACAAATGAAAGCAATTTCAAAGTTATAAAACAATGCCTGATATCCAATAAAAGGGAAAGGCCACTAAAATATGGCACAATGAGAATTCCATGAAGTAAAAAATAAATTCATAATACATAGGAGGTTATTTTAGAAGGCTTGTGCAACTTCTGCACATATAAGCAGCAATGTTTACATCTACAAATGTGAAACATATGCAATTAATGATTTTATAATGATGCCTGAGTACACAGATTAGAACATGCGAAGAAAAGAAATGCCATACTGGGTCAGACCAAAGATCCATCAAAACCAGTATCCTTTTTCCAGCAGTGGCCATTCCAGGTCGCAAGTACCTGCCAGGTTCCCAAAAGGTAGACAGATTTGATGCTGTTTATCCTTGGGTAAGCAGTGAATTTCCCTGGTCCACTTTAATAATGGACTTTCCCTCGAGGAACTTGTCCAAACCTCTTTTAAACCCATCTACACTAACAACTTTTTCTACATCTTCTGGCAACAAACTCCAGAGTTTGACTACGTGTTGAGAGAAAACATATTTTCTCTGATTAGTCTTACATGTGCTACATTTTAGCTTCATTGCATGCCCCCTAGTCTTTCTACTTTATGAAGGGGTAAACAACTGATCTACGTTTATCCATTCCATTCATTTTTTTATATACCTCTGTCATATGTCCCCTTAGCCGTCCCTTTTACAAGATGAAGAGCCCTAACCTTTTAAGTCTTTCCTCATAGGGGTATCCTTCCATCGCCTTTATCATTTTTGTCACTCTTCTCTGTACCTTTTCTATTTCTGCTACAGAAATGCACACAATATTCAAGGTGTCAGTTGCAACATAGAGCAATGCAGAGGTATTATAAAATATTTTATTTTATTCTCCATTCCTTTCCACATGATTCCTAGCATTCTATTTGCTTTCTTGGCCACAGTTGCACACTGGGCAGAGGGATGTAATGTATTATCCACGATGATGCCTAAATCCTTTTCTTGGGTGGTGATTTCTAATGTGGAATTTTGCATTGTGTAATTGTAGTTTGGGTTGTTCTTCCCTAAGTGCTTACTTTACACTTGACCACATTAAATTGTATCTGCTATTTTCTATGCCCAGTCTCCTAATATTTCACAATCCTCTTGTGTTTCAACATCTTTGTATAATTTTGTGTTATCAGCAAATCTGATCACCTTGCTCGTTATTCCTATTTCCAGGTCATTCATGAATATGTTAAAAAGCAGCAGATATAGCACAGATCTCTGCAGTTCTCCACTATGAAAATTGGTCATTTAGTTCTACTCTCTGTTTTCTATCTTGTAACGAGTTCCCAATCCAGAACAGTACACTGCCTCCAATCCCATGACTTTTTAATTTGTCTCTAGAATCTTTCATGGGGGACCTTGTTAAAGGCTTTCTGAAAATCCAGATACACTAGAACATTTGGCTCACCTTTATCTACCTGTTTTTTCACACCTTCAAAAGGAGGCATCTTCTGGGTGTTAGCATGTTCTTTGTGTGGTTTGGATATAACCTGATTGTTCTCTTGTGCAACCTTTACATTGAACAAGAAGCAACAGTTTGAACGGAAATAGGAGAAACAGATTGGTTTCAAATTAGCAAAGGTTTACAACAAGGCTGCATACTTTCCCCCTATCTCTTTAATTTATATGCAGAACAAACCATTAGAGAAGCAGGACTGTATGAAGACAACTGAGGTCTGAAGACTGGTGGAAGACTCATCAACAGCTTTCGCTATGCTGATGATACCACATCACTGGCTGAAAGTGAAGATGATTTGAAACATTTGCTTCTCAAGATCAATGAATATAATCTTAAAATGGGTCTGCCAGTTGTCAGGACAAAGATCCTGACAACTGGCAAAATCAGTAAGTTCATCATTGATGGAGAAAAAATTAAAATAGTTGACAGCTTTAACTTACTTGGATCAACAATCAATAAAGCACAGTTACTTACCTGTAACAGGTGATCTCTGGGAACAGCAAGAATAAGTCTTCACATATGGGTATTGTCGGTACCAATGGAGCCTGCGCGGGAATGCTCCCCAGCGTCCACAATCAGAAAGCTTTTGGGAGCATCCCACAGCGCCTGCGTGTTGCCTTCCTGCCTTTCCCAACTGTCTCTCCTCAGTTGAGTTTTAAAGCTGAGACAAAGAGAGAGAGAGGGAAAGGAAAGAGAGATAGAAAGATACAACTCCTAGGGGAGGTGGGTGGGTTGTGAAGACTTATTCCTGCTGTTCCCAGAGATCACCTGTTACAGGAAAGTAACTGTGCTATCTCCAGGAACAAGCAGGAATGAGTCTTCACATATGGGGACTCCCTAGCTTTAGATACCAGGGAGAGACCCCAGAAGTTGTGTGTCCCTGGGACAGGGCTGCACTTCCCCACATGGATCTCTGGCATCCCATCAGGGATGGTGGGTAGGAGTTGATTAAGTATGGAACAGGTGTTTGAGAACAGCCTGACCAAACAAGGCATCCCGGCAGGAGTCCTTGTCCAAGCAGTAATGGGCTGTGAAGGTATGAACTGAGGCCCAAGTGGCTGCTCGACAGATGTCGTCAATAGACACAGAGTTCAGATGAGCCATTGAGGCTGCCATGGCTCTCACATTGTGAGCTGTGACATGGCCCTGCAGAGAAAGGTTCTTACTCTGATAGGCGAAAGAAATGCACTGGGCAATCCAGTTAGATAGTGTTCTCTTGGAGACTGGTAGTCCCAAATGAGAAGGATCAAAGGCAACAAAGAGCTGAGAGGACTTTCTATGTTGCTGTGTCCTCTGTAAGTAAAAAGCCAGAGCTCATTTAAAGTTTAGGGTATGAAGATTCCTCTCTGCACTTGATGCATGAGGTCCTAGAAAAAAGACAGGTAGGTAGACCTCCTGGTTGAGGTGAAAAGGCGAGACCACCTTAGGCATAAAGTGTGGATGAGTCCTAAGGACTACCTTGTCATGATGGAACCTTGTATAAGGTGGATTAGCTACGAGTGCTTGCAATTCACTAATACGACATGCTGATGTGATTGCAATGAGAAAGATGACCTTCCAAGAAAGGTATTTCAAGAAGGTGGTAGCCAAAGGTTCAAAAGGCGGCTTCATAAGCTGACCAAGAACCAGTTTCAAGTCCCATGCCACCGGAGGTGGTCTAATGGGAGGCTTTGTTAGAAGGAGGCCTCTCATGAACCTTGCTACAAGAGGATGAGAAGAAATAGGTTGTCCATTTAGAGGCTTAAGGGAAGCTGCAATAGCACTTAAATGGACCCTTACTGAATTTGTCTTAAGGCATGCATTAGACAGATGGAGGAGATACTCCAGCAAAGATTCCAGAGTTATGGCAAGGGGGTTAAGACCCTTTCCAGAACACCAGACAGTAAACCTCTTCCACTTGAAAGCATAAGAACGTCTAGTGGAAGGTTTTCTGGAAGCATAAAGAACATCTTTCACCTGTTGAGAAAGATGAAGATCCTGGAGATCTAGGCCTTCAGCAACCAAGCCCTGAGATGCAGAGACTGGGGATTGGGATGCCATAACTTTCCGTCCTCTTGAGATAGGAGATCTGGAGCAGACCCTAACTCCAGGGAGGGAGCTTGAGAGAGATGTAGAAGCAGAGGGTACCACACTTGCCGTGACCAATGTGGAGCTATGAGAATCATGTGGCCTCTGTCTCTCTGAAGCTTGAACAGGGTTTTGGGAATTAGGGGAATGGCTGGAAAGGCATAGAGGAAGTCTTGACCCCAGTGAAGGAGGAAAGCATCCCTTGCCTGAGCTCCCTGAGCCAGAGTTCTGGAACAGAACTGGGGACGTTTGGCATTCCACGGACTTGCAAAGAGGTCTATGTCCAGAGTTCCCCAAATCTGAAAAATCTTGGACACCTGGTCCACATGTAGGGACCACTCGTGTGGAAGCAGAACTCGACTGAGCCTGTCTGCCCAAGAGTTTTGAACGCCTGGAAGATAAACTGCCAGAAGATGAATCTGATGCTCTCTGGCGAGGGCCCACAGTCGCAAAGCTTCGTTGCAAAGTGACAGAGAGCCAGTTCCGCTCTGCTTGTTCACATAGAACATGGCTACCTGATTGTCCGTGTGGATAAGGACTGCCTTGTAGCTGAGCAGGGTGTGGAACACCCACAGAGCAAGGAAGATTGCTCTGAGTTCCAAGAGATTGATATGTAGACAACTCTCCTGTGGGGACCAGATTCCCTGGGTGGAGAGGTCTTGCAGATGAGCTCCCCACCCCATTGTAGAAGCATCTGTTGTGAGAGTTGCTTGGGTTAGAGACTGCTGAAAGGGGGACCCCAGCAACAGGTTTTGAGGGGACTTCCACCACTGGAGGGACAAAATGAGGCGACTTGTGTTTGCTATTTTGTCTGACAGGCAGTCTAATGCCTGGGTCCATTGGGTGGATAAAGTCCACTGAGCTGCCCTCATGCGAAGGCGAGAATATGGTACCACATGCACGGTGGATGCCATGTGGCCTAGTAACTGTAACATCTCTCGAGCAGTTAAGTGGGGCTTCAACTCTGCTTGAGAAGCTAACTGCACCAAGCGAAGGCAACGGGCCTGGGGGAGATAGGCCCTTGTCCTTGTGGTATCCAGCAACGCACCTATAAACTACAGGGACTGAGTAGGGGTCAAATTGGATTTTGGGATGTTTATTACCAGCCCTAAATACTGCAGGATAAGCATTGTGCAAGTTAGAGAACTCTTGGCCTCTGACTGAGTGGGAGCTCGAATGAGCCAGTCGTCCAGATAAGGGAAGATGAATATTCCCAGAGTGCGCAAAAATGCAGCTACTACTGCCATGCATTTCGTGAACACACCTGGTGCAGAGGCCAGACCAAAAGGGAGCACTCTGTATTGATAGTGCTTCTCTTGAAAAAGGAACCGAAGGAACCTTCTGTGAGTTAGATGGATGAGAACATGGGTGTACGCATCCTTGAGATCTAGAGAACAAAGCCAATCCTGACTCTGAAGTTATGGCAGCAGAGTTCCCAGAGAAATCATTTTGAATTTTTCCTTGGTTAGGAATCTGTTCAATTCTCTGAGATCTAAGATGGGTCTGTAGCCCCCTGTTTTCTTTGGAATAAGAAAATAGGGGGAGTAGAAACCTGTGCCCTATTGTTGAAGAGGCATTTCCTCTATTGCCCCCTGGGCGAGAAGGGTGGTAACCTCCTTCCCCAACAGGTTGAGGAGGGATGTTGGAGAATTGAACTGGTGCACTCTTGTGAGAGGGGGTAAGCTTGAAAAATGAAGTTTGTACCCCTCTCTTATGATGGAGAGTGTCCAATGCTCTGCTGTAATTTGCCCCCACCTGGGAGCAAAATGACATAACCTTCCTGGAATGGTGGAGGGCTCTAGTCCTTCCATAGCCAGGAAGGCTAAGTTCTCTAGCGGAAAGTCAAAGGCCCTGAGGGGGCTGAGGTTGCTGGGCTGGAGGAGGCCTAGCAGCCTTTGCTTTGCTCTGTTTGGATGATTGCTGACGTTTGGTAGGGAACTGAGCTGCAGAAGATGCCCGCTGACCATAAGCAGGATAGAATCTTCCCCTTTTAGAAAAAGGTGCTTTCTTGAACAACCTTTTCATAGCAGGAGCAGCTGTGGATTTGGATAGTCTCTCCAAGACAGAATTTTCAGCATCCATCTGATTGGCTTTTGCTTGCCAATCTTTACCAAACAGGTTTTCACCTGTACAAGGGATATTTCCAAATTCATCTTGAACCCAGATCTCCAAATCAGATGCTTGAAGCCAAGCAATTATACGTGCACCTATATCAATAGCTGAGGCTCTGCTTACGCATTTTTTCCCTCCCTGTCAGCCATCAAGCTGATTCCTGGTCTTCTGTCCTCTCCAGCACTCTTGACATGCTTGCACCCCTTTGCCCAACTTCCTGTCATTCTTCTCCTCATCACCCCTGGTATCAGGGCCGGATTTACCTTGAGTGAGGCCCTACGCCAACAAAAATTGTGGGCCCCCAGCAGGGGCGGCCCAAGGGGGGTGCGGGGCCTCATTTGCATAAGGGGCCTCATTTGCATAAATATTTGCATAATGTTACCATATACTAACTTTTAGTAAACGTGCCTCTTAATGCGTGTATGGATAAAGAAAGACTAAAAGATTTCTACATTACTATAATCCAGTGCCAACTGCCAGACACATTAGGAACTACTACAAACACTGCCCATTTAGAACCCATAGTAAACCCGCCGTATCCTAACAGCACTACCAGGACTCACAAAGCACCATACCCTACCAATCAAAAGGCAACACTGCAAATATTAAACCAATACATTTCAGAGAACAACAATACATGACCTACTGGGGAAAGAGAACAAGTGGCAATGTCAAATAGGAATTATATAAAACAGAACACCTCAGCTCAGTTACACATGCAGAACATAGACCATCAAACAAGTAATCATAATTTAGAAACAGGAAGACAATAATTAAACTGGGAATCCCAAAAGCCAAACTTGGAAAGTACAACACTGTAGAAATAAAACTATACATTAATTTGCTCTTGTACTAAACAAAGCGCAGACGTTAATGAGGCACATTTACCAGAGCTGACATATTCCAATTAATAAATTCAAAATAAAGAGATATTTTTCTACCTTTTGTGCATTTTTTTCAGCTGCAATTGCTCCAACCACTTTCTTCTGGTTTCTTCGTGTCTTCTGCTAACTCTCCATCGTCTGCTGTCCATTTGTCCTTTCTTCTCTCTTCTAGATTTTTTCCATTCTCTCTCTACATCTGCTTTAACATACTAATCTTTCTCCTTTTGCTCTTTCCTCATTCCTATTTCATCCACTCAAATTTTACCCCTCCATCCTCAATCCCCACTTACTCTCCCAATACCCGGCCAATTGTAGATTTTTTATCCCTCCCACACAAAATATTTTTCCCTTCTCCATTTTACTCTTCCAGCCCCATCCCATTCTAATCCTCCCCCAACATCAGCTCCCTTCTAGTTCCAGCCTCACCCAGCATCCATTCCCTTCTAGTCCCTGCATCAGCCCATTTCCAGTCCTAGCCACCCATCAGCCCATTTCCAGTCCTAGCAACCCCCAACCCAATACCAGTCCTAGCCCCCCATCAACCCACTTACAGTCCTAACCCCCCATCAACCCATTTTCAGTTTAAGCCCCCCCTATAACCCATTACCAGTCCTAACCCCCCATCAGCCCACTTCCAGTCCTAACCCCATCAACCCATTTCCAGTCAGCCCCCCATCGCCCTCAGCCCTTTACCAGTCCTAACCCCATCTGCCCACCTCCCGTTTTCAACCCCCCAGCCCATTTCCAGTCCCAGCCCCCCATAGCCCATTACCAGACAGCCCCCATCAGCCCACAGCCCATTACCAGTCTTAACCCCCCCAAAGCCCATTACCAGTCTTAACCCCCCCCCCAAAGCCTATTACCAGTCCTAACCCCATCAGCCCACATCCAGTCTTAACCCCCCAGCCCCTTTCCAGTCCTAGGCCCCCCATAGTCCATTACCAGACAGCCCCCATCAGCCCACAGCCCATTACCAGTCTTAACCCCCCCCAAAGCCCATTACCAGTCCTAACCCCATCAGCCCACCTCCAGTCTTAACCCCCCAGCCCCTTTCCAGTCCTATGCCCCCCATAGCCCATTAACAGACAGCCCCCATCAGCCCACAGCCCATTACCAGTCTTAATCCCCCCCCAAAGCCCATTGCCAGTTCTAAGCCCCCCCAACAGCCCACAGTCCATTACCAGTCTTAACCCCATCAACCCACCTCTAGCCTTAACCCCCACCCGCCCATTTCCAGTCCCAGCCCCAGCCCCCCCCCCCAATAGCCCATTACCAGTCCTACCCCCCCACCCCGTCGGCCTAAAGTAAAATGTAATTTAAAAAAAAACCTTCTGGCTGCCGCCGCGGGGCCCCCTCTGCTGCCGCGGCAGCACCGACTGACCCGCGGGGGCCCCCTCTACAAGCTAAATCCGTGGGGTCGGGTCGGGTCGTTCCTTCCTCCCTCCCTCCCTCCGTGCACGCTGTGAGAGGCGCGAAGGGAGAGTGTCTCCGTCGCGCCTCTGTTAAGCCCGCAGGGGCTGATGGGAAATTTCCCATCAGCCCCTGCCGGCTTAACAGATTCAGCCTGCATGGAGGGAGAGAGGGAGGAAGGAACAGCCTGCACGGAGGGAGAGTTGGAGGAAGGAACAGCCTGCACGGAGGGAGAGTTGGAGGAAGGAACAGCCTGCACGGAGGGAGAGTTGGAGGAAGGAACAGCCTGCACGGAGGGAGAGAGGGAGGAAGGAATGACCCGACCCGACCCGACCCGACGGATTTAGCTTGTAGAGGGGGCCCCCCGGGTCAGTCGGTGCTGCCGCGGCAGCAGAGGGTGCCCCACGGCGGCAGCCAGCAGCTTTTTTTTTAAATTTTATTTAAAAAAAATTAACTTCTTCTTTTTTTGTGGGCCCCTGCCAGCTGTGGGCCCTACGCCATGGCGTACATGGCGTATAGGTAAATCCGGCCCTGCCTGGTATCACTCCGGTCTCTACCTTCAGCACGCCCAGCTTTGGCGTGCTGAGCGTCACTGGCGCAAACGTCCCTCCCCTGCCACCCTGACTTCCTTCCGCTGCGTCCACCGCTCATACCGCGTTATGATTAATATGGCAAAGAGGGCCTATTTCTCAGATCTCATCACTACCTCTTCCAATTCTTCTCGCTGCCTATATTGGGTTCTCCACTTCCTGTCCTCTCCGTCAACTTGCTCTTCTTCATCAGAGCTCCCCCCCACTGCCCCCAGTCCAACAGCTCTTGCTTCCTTCTTTGTACACAAAATTCAGTCCCTTCGTTCCTCCTTCCCTCTCTGCCCCTCTCCCCTCTCCCCCCTCCCTCTCCTTCTGCTTCCTCTACTCTTTCCCCCCTCCCTCCAATGTCTGTTCTCATACCTGGTGCTCCTTCACTCCCGTTTCCTCTGTTGAGCTTTTTCAGGTAATCTCTTCTTCCCACAAAACCACCTGTCCACTTGACCCTATTCCGTCCACTTGGCTTCTTGATCCCTCTCTTCATCTTCTTCCATACATCCTCGCTATGGTTAACATTAGTCTTTCCTCCGGTACTTTTCCCACCTCCTGGAAGCACGCCTTAGTCCGCCCTCTTTTGAAAAAACCCTCTCTTGACCCTAGCTTACCTGCCAATTGGTTCCCCGTCTCTAATCTCCCTTTTCTTTCTAAGGTTCTTGAAAAACTGGTCTTTGCACAACTTTCTACTCTCTACCTTCACCCTCGCCAATCTGGCTTTAGATCTGGTCACAGCACCGAGACTGTCCTCCTCGCCCTCCTTAGTGACCTTCACCGTTCTCACGATTGTGGTGACCTATCCATTGCTGTTTCTTTAGATCTTTCCGCTGCCTTCGATGTTATTGATCACCGCACCCTTCTCACTCGTTTGTCCGATTCCGGTATCCACGGCACTGTACTACACTGGTTTCATTCTTTTCTCTCCCATCGTTCCTTCTCTGTTCGCTCAGGTGCCTCTACTTCTGCTCCTTCCTCCTTGCACTGTGGTGTCCCGCAGGGTTCCATCCTTGCCCCTTTACTTTTCAATATTTTTCTTGCTCCCCTAGCCCTTCTCATCCAGCAATCCGGTGTTTCTTTTTATTTTTACGCTGATGACATTCTCCTCGTCCATCACACTAGTTCTGTTTTTCCTGACCTTTCTACACTCAACACTTGTCTATCCCGTGTCGCCTCTTGGTTTTCCGAAAATTTTCTTTGTGTTAACCCTTCTAAATCCTCTGCTATTTGGTTCTCTTTCTCTTCTCCTTCGCCTAGCTTAGCCCCTGTGATGTCCTCCCTCCCTATTCCCGTCGTCTCCTCCCTCCGCTATCTGGGTGTTACCCTCGACTCTTCCCTTTCCTTTCATCCTCATATCTCCTCCCTTGTCCGTACTTGTCACTTTCACCTACGCCGTATTCGTTCTCTCCGGCCTTTTCTTTCCCTTCAATCCCTCACCACTCTAGTTCTTTCTCTTGTAACTTCCCGTCTGGATTATTGTAACTCCATCCTTGCTGGCCTCCCTTCCTGTCAACTCCGTCGTCTTCAGCTCCTACAAAACACTGCCGCCCGTCTCCTCACTTTTTCTTCCCCTTCTGATCACATTACACCCTGCCTCTTCTCCCTTCATTGGCTCCCCATTAAATTTCGGCTCATCTATAAATATCTCATCATCACTCACAGGGTTCTCTATACTAGCACTCCTCGGTATCTCTCTGATCTTATCTTTCATCAGCCTACCCCCCGTCTCCTCCGTTCATCTCATACCAACCGCCTCTTCCTCCCTTCCCCATCTCAGGCCCACCTTGAACTTACCCGACATTCCGCCTTCTTCTTCTTAGCCCCCGCCCTCTGGAACTCTCTTCCTCACACCCTCCGTACTGAGTCCTCCTTCCCTCAATTTAAAGCTCTCCTCAAAACCCACCTTTTCTCTCAAGCATTTGATCTTCCAGCCTCCCCCGAACTATAACCATCATCCAACACTCCTGTCCGCCATGTCCCACTCGACTGCTACCCCCCCACTCTTCCTTTCCCCCTGCATTTTTGTGTCTAGCTCTCCAGTCTCTGTCCTTTTTTCTCTCTCTGTCTTTCACTCATTCTTTCCTATTATTTAATGGCGTTCCTTTCTCTCTTTATTTTTCTGTGGCTGCCTTTTATTGTACACCGCCCTGATACTCCGGTCCTGGGCGGTATATCAAGTCTGAATAAATGAAATGAAATGAAAAAGGCGTCGAAAGCTGCACGGTTGGAGAATTTGGAGATATCTTGGGCATGTTTGAGCCAAGTGAGAAAGTCCTGTCTTTTATCTTCAGAAATGAAAGGACTTAAAGTCTGCAAATGATCATTGACTTCTTTTAAGAACATTCCCATGTAAAGACTATAGGAATTAATTCTCGCAACAAGCATGGAAGCTTGGAAGACTCTTCTTCCAAAAGCATCCAGGGTTCTACATTCATGTCCTGGAGGATTAGAGGCATGTCTTTTGGCACTTCTTATCTTTCTCATAGCAGACTCAACCACAATAGAGTGGTGAGGAAGTTGAGTTTTATGGAAACAAGGACAAGGAGGGACACAATACATGGTATCCAACCTGCGAGAATGAGGGGAGGTGGTCAGAGGTGCTTCCCACATTCTCAACATGAGATCATACAAAATCTCATGAATAGGCAAGGTAGCTGCCTCCTTAGGAGTTTTAGGATATTGTAAAATATCGAACTCCTTGGCTCTGGGTTCTGTCTCAGGGGCCACCATGATGGAAAGACCCCGAGCCACCTCCCTGATGAAGTCTTGAAAAGACAAGTCCTCTGGAGGAGACATCCTTCATTTAGGAGAGGACTCCTCCTGTGGAAGAAGCATCACTGCATCGACTGACTCATTAGAATCCTCAGAGGAATCGAAGTATCGTCTGTCCGGATGCTCTTGCAAAGCCCGATACCCGTACTGACCGGGATTGGTATTGGGAATAACCGGTACCGGGGTATCGGTACCGGAGGGCTGCAGAGGACAGAGTACCGGCATAGCGGACACCGATGCCGATGTCGATGCCACCGGTACCAATGGCGATGCTAGAGCCGGTACCGGTGGGATAGTCTGTTGCGGTACCACAGGCGTCGATGCCACAAGGAAAGCTGCCAGACTGCGTTCTATGGGCCCCAGAGCATGGCACCAGGAGATCTGTAGAGGCCACGCCATCAAAATCATCCTGGAACCCCGATGATGATGCTTTAGAGGCCGAAGCCTCCCCTCCGGGGTAATATTTCTGGTGCAGAATCCTCGAAGGCAACGCCAGAGGCATCTCGATGCTTAGAAGGAGATCTACCCTTCGAGGACCGGCTGGATTTATGTTTAGTTACCTGAGATCCATGTGAGGAAGAAGAAGCCCTGGAAGACGTTGATGACACCGAAGCCGCATCAGAGGGAAACAGGGTACTGAGCTTGGCAGCTCGGTTCTGCCGACCTCTTTTAGACATCATAGAACAGGACATACAATCTGTGATGGAATGGTCAGGACCTAAACATTTTAGACACCAGTCATGGGTGTCGGTGACGGAATTGGTACCGCCACATTTTGTGCACTTCTTAAATCCTGAGGCAGGCTTTTCCATGTTAAGGAAAAAAAATTTGGGGCCTAAGGCCCAAAACACAAGTGCACCTGAAGAAAAAAGAAACGGGAAAAAGTTTTTTTTTGTTTTTTTTTTCAAGAAGAAAAGAAAAAAGGACTGGCGGTACCGGTAGAGCGTCGAAGAAGGCAGACGCGACACAAAAGAAATAAAGAAAAATAAAGAAATTCTTCTGCGGTGACAGGAACACGACCTGCTGGCTCCGCGGAAAAAGAAGAACTGAGGCGAGGCAGTTAGGAAGGGCGGGAAGGCAGCACGCAGGTGCTGTGGGATGCTCCCAAAAGCTTTCTGATTGGATGCTGGGGAGCGTTCCCGCGCAGGCTCTGTCAGTACCGACGATACCCATATGTGAAGACTCATTCCTGCTTGTTCCTGGAGATAGAAAGGACTAGCAGTCAAAAATTCTGATGACGTATTGCTCTTGGTAGGATGGCTATGAAGGACCTATACAAGATTCTCAAGAGCAGAGATGTCTCTCTCTATACAAAGATTTGACATTTCCAGGTCAAGTATTTTCAATAACATCATATGGATGTGAAAGTTGGACAATGAAAAAGATAAGACAGGACGAAAATTGATGCCTTTGAATTATGGTGCTGGTGACGAATACTGTGTATATCATGGACTGCCCAAAGAACAAACCAGTCAGTATTAGAAGAGATCACACCTAAGCATTCCTTAGAAGCTCAGATGACAAGACTTTGACTTTCATACTTTAAACACATCATGCGAAGAGAGAGATCATTGGAGAAAGACATATTCTGCTAGCCCTTTCTATCTCCAGGAACAAGCAGGAATGAGTCTTCACATATAGGTATCATCAGTACCCATATGTGAAGACTCATATGAGTGGAGGAGTGGCCTAGTGGTTGGGGCAAGGTACTTCAGGCCGGAAGGTTCGGGGTTCAAATTCCACTAGAGGACAGCAACCTTGGGCTGGAAGGACTGGGGTTTCTAGTCCCACAGGTGCTCCTTGTGGTCTTGGGCAAGTCACTTAACCCTCCATAGCCCATGTTCCCTGTAAAATTGTTACCTCCAAGTTATAATGCTCTGTTCAATGTAATTTCAGTTTGTTCAATGTAAACCACACTGATACAGAATAGCACAGTATATAAGAGAATGTAAATACAAAAAATATTGCTTGGCAAGGTAGAAGGTCACCATAAAAGAGGAAGGCCAGCAATGAGATGGATTAATACAATAACAACAGCTATGGATATCACTCTATCAATATTGAGCCACTTGGCTGAAGACCAAACAAAGTATAGTCCAGGTGATTGCCAGGAGTCAACACTGACTCAGTGGCGCTTAATAACAACAGCATTTTACAATGGGAAATAAACATACACTTGCTCTGAAGCATGTTTGCTAATTACCTGTGATCTCTACCAGTGACTGAGGGAGAAGTTCTGCTTAGCTATATGTTGTTTTTAATACCAGCTAAAACATTGAATAAAGGAGTAGTCTGATGGTTAATTGGCTTGCATCCCAGGAGAGCAGGGTTCAATTCACACTAGCATTCCTTGTGGCCTTGGTCAAGCATTTGATCCTTCATTGCCTCAGAGGAATCCAAGTCATTGATGTCTGTGTTTAATGTACCTTACCAAGTTTAAGTTACAATGTAAGCCACTTTGACAAAATGCTATTAAAAACCTGTTAAATAAACAGCATTTTAAAAGAGGGGGGAGGGGGTCATTTTAGAAGCTCTATTTGTGCTTTCAACATCTGAAACAGGCATGCAGATGTCCTAATCATGGAGACATCCCCAGAGCCATTTTACAAAATGGCTCTGGAGATGTCCCTGCACTAGGATATTTATTTTGCATATGTGTTGGCTGGGGCATTCCAGAGACTTTGGGCATACTAATCTCATTTCACAAATGACAGGCACATCCCCCCTCCAAGTCTATGCCTGCCCCAGGGCACAAATGTAATGTGTGTGGTTGAGTCAGTGCTGACTCCTGGCAACCACTGCATTTTCTTAGCAAGCTGTGACCAGAAGTATGATGACAGTTTTTTTCCAAAACACTAGAGGATAAAGTGACTTATCCAATGCCATAAGGAGTACCAGTAGGAATCACTTTTTTTTTTTTTTTATCCATAGGCTGCTGCTCTAACCACTAGGCTACTCCATTATGGTTAGACCCCAGAAAAGTGTTTTGTTTTGTTTTTTTAACCTGAAAAGCATTCGGACAGTGCCCAGGAGATGGCATTCTAATACTTCCATTACTGTTCACAAAAATAAAAATATGTGCTAAGAATTGGGGATACCTGTTGTGTGGTTGTCAAGCTGCAGAACATCTCTTCTTGCAGAATAGCAGTTTGGGACATGTTTCCTGTCTAGCATACCATTATAGGTACATCTATGTCAACATCCCCAATGACATTCATTTTGGGGAATCCTTGTTTCTTAAATTGTGCCTGAATTTGGATGTGACCATCCTTTTGGGCATGTTTTCATCTGGACATCTTCGGTTGCAGCTAGACGTCCTTTCTAAAATATGCCTTCACTTAATTTGACTCCTTAATTGGCTCCTCTTGTGCATGTAAAGCTCTATATGATGTCGCTCACTTTTTCAAAGTGTATCTGTCTATAATGGCTCTTGCTGCTGTATGTGCTGACAAATACACACTAATCTTCCAGTATCCTAATACATATTTTGCAAAGATTTCTACATACAGTGGAGCCTTTTGTAAAATACTCATTGCACTGCAAACATCCCTACCTGGATGACCCAATCCCTTCCTAAATGCATTATTCAAAAACAAATGTACAATAATTTATGAAGATATAAAACTAATTACAATTATAATTACTTTTACAGATTACAGTGGGAATTTGAATGTTTTGATTTGAATTTTGTCATCATTCAACCCTAATATGCTAATAGCAAATTAAACTTGCTTCATTGTGAATTTTGGTTTCTTCAGTGTAATTTTGGAAGACACTCGTTTATATTTCGCAGACACTTATCTATAAACACAATTTTATTTTGCCTTAGCCCTTTAATATTAACACCGTGACTCCCTACAATAAAATGTATGCTGTCTTTAAATTTGTGTTCCTTTAAAATGCAGCCTATAGAAGCTATATAATAATACATTATATTTAGAATATTTGTTTACCTCTGTCTACTAATTAAAGGAAAAAACACCAGGGGACCTAATAAACAGGCTGATCTTTTCTTGATTAAAGATGTTTGCTGCTCTAAATTAGTTGTCCACTCAAAGTGCCGTAGAGACAGTGACTGTTTATAGAGCATATAAAGAAAATTGATCCAAAAATCTCTACTGAAATGCTATCAGTAGTAAATAGTTCCATTTCCCGAGACAAAATGCAAACTGTGTGATAAATAGGTTTTTCTTAATGAGTGCACTGACAGAACCAATTAGATACGGATAATAAACTGGACAAGGACAGGAGGTTAGAAAAAAGAAGCAACTCTGAAAAATAAATGAAAAAGAATAAGAAGAAAAGAAGAATGCTGAAGAATAAGAAGAACATCACTATAGCTAAACTTGAAACCTCAGAGGAGACAGAAACAAAAAGTGAAGAAACTTTGAAGAAATCGTACAGCTGAAACTCTGAACATGAATGACAGCAAAGCAATCACGAATCAAAGTAATGCTGGGGCAACATGCTGTATAGCTCTAACAATGTGATTCTTAAAATAAACACTAACCGGTAACACAATTATAGCATTTTAACACTATGAAAAATGAGATTGAGCCATGGATCAATACAAAGGCATCATAATAGTCTCTGTTTTATTCTCCATACCTTTCAAAAAAATCCTACCATTCTGCTTGCTTTTCTGAGTGCTGCCGCACACTGATAAAAAAGATTTTAATGCATTGTCCAAATTCTCTCTAAGATACTTTTTCTGTGTGGCAATTCCTAATATGGAACCCATCATCCTTAACCTAAGCTATAGTTAGAACAAGGTTTCCCTATATTATGAATTATTTTGCACTTGTCCACATTGAGGAGGTTATTTTAGAAGTTTTAGAGGTCTGTTTACTAAGCGGTGCTAGCGGCTTCTGTGCGAATTCAGAGCCACGCCCCCGTTTTATTCAATGGGGCTGCGGCTCCAATTTCTATCTATCTATTGAGCATTTATATAGCGCTGCAGACATACAAAGAGCTGTACAAACATGTAGGAGAGACAGTCCCTGCTCATCAGAACTTACAATCTAGTTAAGACAAAATACAAATTACAAATCAGGGCTTACAATCTAGTAAGACAAAGTATACAAATATTCAGGGAGAAATCTAGACAGGGCAAAAGGCACATACACAAACACTCCTTCTTGGTCTTTTCTCAGAGCGAAAAATTCTGTCACAATTTGTATACTCTCACTCCATGTATATCTTGAAGTTATTATGTATTGCTAACTTATATATTAATTATACTTTATCATTAGCTTTTTCATCCACAAAGTGTATATGAAGGAGGTCTCAGACTCATTTGGCACTGAACTACAGACTTATATTTGTCTAAATATCCGTGCCTTTTTGCATCAATGACATTCCTTCTTATCACTAATTTCTTATTAATTATAACAAATTCAGATGAAAAAAGTGCTTAGCTTTATCAATCTGTTCTTCTTCCCCAACGCCTCTCCCCGGCGCCCTTTTTGCGTTTCACTTATCAAAGCTTCTTCAGGGGGTTTGTTTTAAAATCACTATTGACAAAGACAAATACACAACCTCATTAAAATTATCCCTTATTATTGCCTAGACAATATTAAACTATTCCTTATATGCTAAAATTCATACTAAAATTCATACTCCCATTCTCATGACATCTTCACTCTAAACCTCGTCTTCTCTCCGTTTTAAGAAACATCACTTTATAGGAAAAACATGTTTTGGCAGCTGTCTCACATCAAATAAACCCGACTCAATGTAATCTTTAATAAACTGGCAGCCATACATAATCCTAAAGCCTATCTTGACTTCCATAATGCTGTCCTCTCCAGCTTCTTTTAAACAGTTGCCATTCAATTATTTCTTACTTCCATATCTAAAGTCTCTATTCACCGGTTTCAGATCTTCATTAATATGTCATCCCAATGTGACCAACTAATAATAATGGAAACAGATTGTTTTTTCTCTTTTCTCTATCAATCAAACACAGGCACCCCAAGCAATTTGTGCATTAAGTCCTCCCGGAAATACTGTTTGTAAAGTAAAAATCCAATGATGTTTCTTAAAACAGAGAGAAGACGAGGTTTAGAGTGAAGATGTCATGAGAATGACGTCATGAGATTGACGTTACTGAGTTGGTACAGTATAATAGGGATCCCTAGATGGGAGTTCGCATGCGTGACATTTTTAGTGGAGCCGAGTGGCCATGATGAACATACATACGATTGTGGAAGGCGTTTGCAGCATTACAAGATAATATCGGTACGTTTATTATAAAGTTCCAATGATTAGTAGATTGAGTTGGGAGTATGAATTTTAGTATATAAGGAATAGTTTAATATTGTCTAGGCAATAATAAGGGATAATTTTAATGAGGTTGTGTATTTGCATTTGTCTTTGTCTTTGTCAATAGTGCTTTTAAAACAAACCCCCTGAAGAAGCTTTGATAAGTGAAACGCAAAAAGGGCGCCGGGGAGAGGCGTTGGGGAAGAAGAACAGATTGATAAAGCTAAGCACTATTTTCATCTGAATTTGATATAATTAATAAGAAATTAGTGATAATAAGGAAGGTCATTGATGCATAAAGGCAAAGATATTTAATTAAAACATGGTCTTCAGAGAGCATTCTATGTAGACCATGCTTATGGATGACTGACAGATGTAAGTGCCTGTGCACTTTAGTTCCAGGCTACATGAAGTCCTTATTAAATTACAATTCCCCCTAAAGAAGGCATTGTACTGAAATGTGGCTGTGTCGGGGTGTTCTTGTTCAATAAAGGACTTTATTTCTACAGCTCGCTCCTTGGTGTTCTGTTTGTGACTGTGAGTGTGGGTGCTCCCTTGTGGACCTCACAATATAGATCAGCTACAGAGCAAATAGCGATTATAGAAAACTGCAACTTACCTATGGAAATCCACACCATGCAGAGATTTCAAGGAGGTGATTTGGATTAGATGGGAATCAAATATAGGCATGTATTTCCCATTTTATAGAAGAATACAGGTCTATACCAAAAAATTTGAATGTTGGCTTTTGCACATGCCCAAGGCATGCACAAATGCCAACAAACAAGCAAGTGCAAAAGTTACCCACCTCCCTGATATCTTAGAAACCCCAACACTGTTCTCCACAACATTGAAGAATTCCTCCTTCCAGTCATCCAATTTTCTTCCCTGATAAGCAAGCTCTCCCTGACAGGCAAGCCAACGGCCCCCAACAGCAAGACCTTCCTAACTCTTGATCCCACCCATAGCTCTTATTGGGGGACTCTCTGGTATTTAGTAAGGAGCAGTAGTGATCCACAGTCACTCCTACCTCCTTAAACACCAGATTCAAAATGGTACCAGTTTATCCCTAATAGTTTTCTCACGGAACTACCACTAGGAATCAAGCTGCCAAATGAGGAACACTTACCCTTATTTGTCAGCTTGACACCTAGCAGTAGTAGCATGAGACTACCACTAGGGATTGACTGGCACAATGACCAATGGGGCTATGATCGACTGGGGATCATTCCTGCCCCCCCCCATTAGACATTAGGGAGATTCCTGTAAGGTCTGGTGTTGTAATGGGAGTCTTCCCTCTTGGGGAGGTTAACTTGCCTGATAGGGGGGCAGATTACTTGTTGGAATTCTTGCCTATTGGGAGAGGTGATGGGGTTACCAGAGATGAGGTCCTTAGCTGTCAGGAACAGCAATTTTAGAAAGATGCTGCCTCACACATTTGGGGTGATCAAGATGTTCTTTTTATCCCACACGTAGCTTTTTAAAATTGCTGCTCCATCTGGATGTGTCAGCAAATACTACTGTATTTGTGGATGTCCTAGGTATTTTACAAAAATTGCCATGTTAAACAGAGCCTTTCTGTAAAATATAGGGGGGGGGGGACTGTGAATGTCCTGACTGGGATATCTCAATTTCTCCTCCATGAGTCTTCACATCAATCAGCTAACCCGTATCCACATATTTACCAATACCTTCAAAAAGTCTAACATATTGGTCCGTCAAGATCGTCTTTTGTTATATTTATGTTGGTTCTGCCTAATTGAGTCCTGCTTATTCTTATGGCAAATGATTGTGGGAGGGGGGTGGACATATTCCAAGGCATGTAAATGGTTTACAGACCTGCAAACCATGTAAATGCCACTCAGCTGGATATCTGTAGGTGCTGCCTCTACAAGCCCCTATGCTAACTATTTAGCATTGGGGCATCTCAGGGCAGCACACATCACTAACTGGGCAGCGACAATATTGAGTCACTGACAGTTAATGGCACATGGCTAAAGTAAGGCGCAGGAACTGATCACAGGTCTGCGACTAAAAAGCTGTTTGATTATTTTCATCTAATTTCCATGTATTTTTGTGTGCTGAAAACAAATAAAATATCAAAAAAACTCCTAGACGTCATGATTTGCTACAACATGCAAAATTGTCTTCAAATTTATCATTTTTTTCAAATTACTATTAATTAATTCACATAAGTACATTTAAGATATAAAATGCCAAAAAAACCTTAAAGGGGTTGTCTGAGTTATGTAAAAAAAATATAGCACTGTAAATCTGATGGTCAGCAATATATACATAAGCTAAGAAAGTTTTAAGTCCGTGCTTCTAATGGTAAAAGGGGTTAATCGTTCCTGAAGAATCCAGTGGGAGGGAGACACAGGGCAAATAGCAGCAGCTCTGGTCAGTGCAGGGGGTGGGGCCAGCACTGTGACGTCTCATGTACAGACACAGAGCTGCTCTCTCCTGCATGCCACACTTGTGCACAAATCATCATCAGATTCTTGGTTCTAGGCTGTTCACACTTTTTCATCGCAATTTGTGTTAGCTCGTCATTCCTCAACAGTTATGTTATGGTTCCGCGAAAGTGTATTAATTCGCCAGACAGTTTCTGTTTCATCTGTGGTGACTATACAGTGTTGAAGCAACAGCAGAATATTACAGACTTTGTGAAAAAAATATACTTTGCATACTTTGGACTAAAAATTGGAGATCAAGATAAAGTCTGGGCACCTCATAAAGTGTGCAAACGGTGTGTAGAGGACCTCTGAAACTGGTTCAAGGGTAAGAAAAAATCTTTCCGTTATGGGATTCCTATGGTATGGCGAAAACAAAAGAACCATAGTGACGACTGTTACTTTTGTTCATGCGATGTGAAAGGGTTTAATTCCAAATGGAAGCATTCCATTTCATACCCCAATCTTCACTTGGCAATTCGTCCCATCCCCCATGGCACAGATATACCAGTACCCAAGCCCCCTGCTACCTTGGAAGAGATACCTAGCTCCGATGAAGGTGAAGTCATAACTGAACCAGATGACAAATCAAGTTCTGACTTTGAAGATGATACAAAACCAAAATTGTTTTCTCAGGAGGAGATGAATGATTTGGTAAGAGACTTGAATCTTCCCAAAGATGCCGCTGAGTTACTCGGATCAAGGCTGAAAAGCAGGAATTTATTGTTGCCAGGAGTGTCATCTTCATGGTTCAGACATCGTGAAAAGGAGTTCGTTTCTTACTTCGCCCAGGAAGACAAGTTGGTTTATTGCATCAATGTCGAAGGTCTGATGGGTCAATTTAAAATCCAATATGATTCAGAGCAATGGCGTCTTTTTATAGATTCTTCAAAAAGAAGTCTCAAAGCAGTTTTACTCCACAATGTTTTTTACGCTTCCATACCTGTAGGTCATTCCGTACACTTGAAGGAAACCTACGAGAACTTGGAATTGATTCGTCGTAAACTTAAATATGAAGACCATGGTTGGCAAATGTGTGGGGACTTGAAGGTCTTGTGCATGCTGCTCGGGCAACAAGCTGCGTATACCAAATATCCTTGTTTTCTGTGTCTATGGGACAGTCGAGATCGACAAAATCACTGGACCAAGAAGAGTTGGCAGCCGAGGGTGCGAACAGTCGGTGAAAAAAATGTCCTCCGAGAAACTTTGGTACCTTCCCATAAAGTTCTTCTACCACCTCTCCACATAAAATTGGGATTGATGAAGCAATTCGTAAAATCACTTCCAAGAGATGGAGAATGCTTCAAATACTTGGTCACCAAGTTTCCAGGTCTTTCGAAGGCAAAATTGAAAGAAGGTGTGTTCGTCGGACCAGACATTAGAAGGCTTATAGTTGCCAAGAGTTTGTCAATACCATGACGGATCCTCAAAAAGAAGGGTGGATTGCATTTAAAGAAGTCGTACAGAAATTTTTAGGGAGGGGTGGAGCTTGCTGCGAAGCGTAATGGCCGCCTAAAGAGCTTGCTCCTGTATCCCATTACAGAATCTACCCTCTCTTCCCGTTCAAAGGTGTGGGGGACAGAATAATTGCGACACAGACAAGGGTGACTATGGCATCTTTAAAACCCGCTAAGTTAGATTTCCAGCCTTCCATGGGTCAAGCGGTAAAACGCTTAAAGCAAGATGCGGCCTCCCCGCAAAAAGGGAAGCCGGAAAAGGAGACCGGAGATGGCGTTCGCAAAATTCTGGCTGAGTTGAGAGCGATGAAGGAGTTGCTCGCTAATAATGGAGAGACACTGACTCAAATTCAGGAGGAGTTACACGAGGTTCATGAGAAATTGAATTACATGGATGGACGTTTGGTGAAAGTCGAGGTCCTGGCTCAAAAGCACGAGGGCATGTTCTCGCAGATAGGCCCCCTGGCTAAAAGAGTTGCCTTGCTGGAGACACAACTTGAAGAACAGAGCAACAGATCTCGAAGGAGTAACGTTCGGATCATTGGTATCCCGGAGGGAGCAGAGGGAAAGGATTCGGTTGGATACATGGAAAAAATGATCCCGGAGCTCTTGCAAATCAGGTTTGCAGCCCCTTTTGAACTTGAGAGAGCGCATCGGGTGCCCACAATAATGGCGACTCAGGTAAAAAGGCCGCGACCAATGGTGATTAAGATTCTGCGATATCCCCAGGTCCTACAAATAATGCAAGCGGCGAAGCAGAAAAGCTCTATACAGCTGAATGGCAATAAGATCGCCTTCTACCCGGATCTGTCAAAAAAAACTGTAGAACGGAGGCGGGAGTTACTTGCCTGCAGGCCGATGCTTCAAAGGATCCAGGCACGCTATGGTCTATTCTACCCAGCCAAGATGCGAGTCACTGTTGACAACGTTACACGGAACTTCGACAACGCTACGATGTTGCGATCCTTCCTGCAAGATTATTCTCAGATGGAGATGGGCTATTGAAAGTGGTAATTCGGACTTCCATGTGAAGGAGTCAAGATGTTCGTACTCAATGTGGCTTGAGGTGATGGCGCTGCAATGAGGACAATGGCAGGCGGTTGGAGGGGATCTGCAGGCTTGCTAAAACCCAGGCTGGACTTGTATAAATTCTCTGTAACATAATGCCTATAACTGTGGGGTTGGGGAAACAGAGGGAATATGTATAGGGTGATTGATGGACACAAGGTGAGCACCAAACTCGCAAGGAGACCAAACAACCAAGGGGCGAGCAGGATAAGGGTCACTAGCACTTTATTAATGGAACACCCCAACGCGTTTCGGCTTACGCCTTCATCAGGGGGTAGAAAGGATTATAAAACTTCTAGTCATACATAAAAAGTGCATAAGCAGTATGTGACCAATAGTGCAAACAAATATAGCTTCAAACCGGCAGAATACCGAAACAGCTTGAAAGAGACCCCCTGATGAAGGCGTAAGCCGAAACGTGTTGGGGTGTTCCATTAATAAAGTGCTAGTGACCCTTATCCTGCTCGGCCCTTGGTTGTAGGGTGAATGATGGGCCATTTCTGTGCATGGATATGGATGATTGAAGAGACGAGGGGATGATGGTGCTGGAAGGCGTAAGAGGGAAGAGGGGGATATGAATATGTTTTTGCTTTAGGTTAATCACAGGGGGGCGGGAGCTGGTGGTCTGATTGCAGAGGGGGGGTACTCCACCATACAAATAGGTTTATTAATAGTTTTGTGTGTATATTGGCTATGTGTACAAAATATGTTAGACTACAAATGTAAGATGAGAATACACTTGGCGACGGATGCTGACCCCAAAGAGCTCTGTAAGTCACCAGATGGCTAGTAGTGGGATACGAGTTTTAACTTTAAATGTCCAGGGCATTAACAACCCTATCAAGCGCACAAAAATTTTAACGTATTGTCAAAGACAAGGAGCAGATATATTGTATTTACAAGAAACGCATTTGACCTTATCAGAATCCTACAAAGTTAACAATGGCGTATACCAGAACATTTTAGCTTCTCCAGCAGCTAAAAAGAAGGGAGGAGTAATTATCCTCATCCGGAGAGCTTTGGACCCGATTGTTAAAGAGACCAGGACAGATCCCAACGGTAGATGGGCGAGATCACAAGTACAGATTCGACCAGATGATTATCTCTTAATGACAGTTTATGGGCCTAATACCGAAGATCTAAATTTTTTCCAGCAAGTTGCAATGGAAGTGAAAGATGTGGCTTCAATGCACATCATACTTGGAGGGGACTTTAACATGGTTCAAGATCCCTTGCTGGATCGCACCCCCTATAGGCCCCAAAATAATCCCAGGGCATCCGGGGTATTGCAGAGCATGAAGGAGACCTTCGAGCTAGTTGACCCATGGCGCCTTATGCATCCCAATGCTCGGGAATATACATTCTATTCCATGCCACACCATACGCAAACCAGAATCGACTATTTTTTGATATCTAAATCGTTACTACCTCGACTCACAAGTGTAGGGATGAACGCAAAAATAATTTCAGATCATGCAGCGATTGTGCTCACGCTGGGAACCAAGGCCACTGGGCACTCCTGTTCAAGATTTAGATTCGATAAAGCTTGGCTATCTGATACGGAGTTTGTGAGTTATATTTGGAAAGGTATAACCACATATCTGGAATTTAACAAGGTGGGTGACACGGCGACATGGGCCTGGTGGGAAGCTCTTAAAGCGACTCTCAGAGGCTATATCTCCACTTATGACATTCAACAGAAGAAACTCCATAAGGAAAAGTTGGAGGAATTGCAAGGTTCAATTAGGGCAGGAGGGAGGCTTTTCGCTCGGAAAACGGACCCACTGGTTTTACTTCGACTACAGCGACTGCGTTATCAATACAACGCTATATTGAGCAATGAAGCACAGCAACAAATACAAGCTCAGCAAAGTGTTTATTACTATGAGAGTAATCGAGCCAGTCCGCTTTTGGCTAGATCATTGAAAGCTAAAGGTGCGGTTAAACGCATTGCAGGATTGCAGGATTCGCAGGGTAAATTGCTTGTGAAAGATGATGATATCCTGGAGAAATGCAGGGAGTTTTACTTGGACCTATATAAGTCGGAAGTAACCTGGAATGAGGATGCTTTCCAGAGACTGGTAGCTCATGTTCAGGGACCTAAATTATCCCAGCAACAGACATCGACGCTGGAAGAAGAGATTACCTGTGCTGAAATAGAAAGAGCTATGTGCCAATTGGCTAAGGGGAAGGCTTGCGGCCCTGATGGCATTCCACTGGAATTTTATGTAACCTTCTCAACACTGCTGGTTCCTAAACTACAAACTTATTATAGTCGCCTGTTTGATGAGCATCCTGAAGTCGGAGCACTGGCTGAGGCTAATATTGTTATACACCCTAAACCCGGTCGGGATCCCCAAAGGATAGAAAATTATCGACCTATTTCCCTTCTCAATTCAGACTATAAAATATATGCCAAAATCCTTGCTAACCGACTGAGTAAGGTAATGAGTGCTCTTATACACCCGGATCAATCCGGCTTCATGACAGGAAGATCGACAGTCGATAATGGTAGGTTGTTGGCGCACATATTGTTGGAGTCTCAAAAAGTCAACAACCCACTTGTGGGGCTGGCGCTGGATGCCGAAAAGGCCTTTGACCGGGTCGAGTGGGCTTTTCTTTTTTGATCCCTACAGTGGTTTGGGTTTGAAGGCCGATTCATGAAAAGTGTTGAGATGCTGTACACCCGACCCATGGCTCGGATCATTGCCAATGGAGCGACATCATCGGTTTTCCGGCTATATAGGGGCACAAGGCAGGGCTGCCCTTTATCGCCATTGTTGTTCAACTTGGCCCTTGAACCATTGGCATTAAGCATACGGCAGCAAGATAGCATCAGAGGCATTGAGATCCATGGGTGTCATTGCAAGTTATCTGACTATGCAGATGATCTGCTTCTCTTTGTGGAGCCGCAGTCATTGGATCCAATGTTGAAAATTATAGCAACCTACTCCGCAATCTCTGGTTATAAACTGAATCTCACTAAAACAGTAGTGGTCCCGTTAAATCATCTGATCTCTCGGGGTATGTTGGATCAATATCCATTCAAGATTGAGTCAAATTTCTTCAAATATTTGGGGGTGGAGTATAGTACCACCTTGTCAGAGACGGTGACACGGAATGAAGCCTACTGCGAGAAGACAGTGCGAAAGTATACTCGCAAGTAGAACCCACTTCATCTGACGTGGTGGGGTAGACTGGAGACTATAAAGATGATGATAGTGCCTAAAATCAACTATATCTTAAGTATGATACCAGTTCTATTTCAACCGCGATTTTACACGACATTAGGTAAAATCCTATCATCTTTCTTGTGGCGTAATAAAACTCCCAGAATAGCGCTATGGAAACTTAAGCTATCCAAGGAGCGGGGCAGAGTACAATTTCCCGATTTCTACTGGTATCATGTAGCGGCATTATTGCGTCATGGGTGCCTCTGGAGTGAGGAAGAGTTGAGTTTGGAAGACCCACAGTGGCTACGGATAGAGGCCGCAATCAGTAAACCGCTCCCTTTGGGGGCTCGTATTGAGACCATAAGTGCTAAAGGGGAGAAATCCAATGAAGTAATCCGAGCGACGCAACAAGCGTATCAACTGCTGCAGAAGTTAATTGAAAATGGGTTGGACTATACGGTAGAGACACCCATTTGGATGAACCCTAGATTCAAGATAGCAGGGTGATGCTTTGCATGGCCTTTATGGCTCAAACACGGGATATATACTCTTGGACATCTGATTGCTGATGGCATTTTTAAGACTTATCTGATGTTACAACAAGAATTCGGCCTGCCAGACAGTTGTATGTTTCAATGGTGTCAGCTACGACACTATCTAGGGAAGGCCGAGGTCTCACCAATTGCAATATCTGCTTCCAGTTCATGGATGATGAAAGTAAGGGAATTACGGGAGGGACCACGGATTGTCTCGACAATAGTTTCAATTATAAGGGATGGCCAGACCAGATGGTGTAAAGGTTTGCAGTCCATCTGGGAAGAGGAGGCTGGTCATATTATTTATTTTTATTTATTTAACATTTGCTTCTATACCGCGCTATTAAAATCAGCGCGGTGTACATCAAACAAGCATACTACAATGTATACAAACAACATTGAGTTTTACAGAGAACAGGAAATTGAACATGGGAAGGAAACCAGGGAGAATGGAGAATCCGGAAGACTGGAGCCATTTTTGGCATTTGCAGATAAGATTAACATGTTCAGCCTCCCTAACGCAAACGTTATATTTCTTGGCACATCGGGCCTATTTGACTCCAGTTAAGATAGCGAAATGGCAGTCCCAAGCTAGTAATCTGTGTTGGTCCTGTCAAGAAGAACCTGGTACATTGGAACATATGTTATATACTTGCTCGAAGTTACGGAGGTATTGGCAATAAGTCTGGGATAGAATCTGTCAACTGCTACATATACAAGTGCCTTTGACATTTCGCATAATAATATATCGACCACATGCTGGAATACCTAAGTTACGGAGGAATGACTACTCAATTTTGGACTTGCTACTCGGACTTGCTTTGAAAATCCTTATGAGTCATTGGAAAAATTTTAGTGCTCTGGCTTTCGAACAATGGTGGAATTCTTTATGTGCCCACCTGTGATACGAATGTGACATGCTTTGCCATGAATGGAATGGATACAGCAGACATGTAGCTATTGGGAGTTATTATAGGGCATAACAGCTTGCAGAATGGCCATAATAGTCCTGTAAGATATTAGGGGTTATTTTAGAGCATACACAGCTTGCCTGTGAGATATTAGGGGTTATTATAGGGCATAAACAGCTTGCTTGAAGTGGTCTGAACTAGTATAGTGAGTCAGAAGCACTTCTCTGTACATAAATTGTGTATGAAATCTATATCCAATCATAATCATGAGAATTTTGCTTTCACATGAAGCTCACGCTGTAGTATCCAATGAAAACACATCTCTGATAGAAAACAATTACTGAAACTTGTATATCAAATGTGGAACTTTCCAAGGAGAGGGGAACCGTACTGCACCAGAGACAAAGCAATTCTGTTTTGGCAGCTTTCCCGGATTCCTTCATCGTGGAAAGTTCCTTCGATCGCTGAAGTGACACTACAATATCCGGTATATATATTGATGCATTTCATTTCATGCTAGAACTTATTAGTCATTTTATGCTAGAACTTATTATGTTAGAACTTATTAGAACTTACTTATATGCAATGTATGACTTATAATCTTTTATTTACTATGCAATAAACAGTAGCTTAGTATTACTATCTAAATTGTGCCTGGTTTGGATGTCAGTGAGGACTCAGAGTGATTTGTTATAGTAATACATAATGGCGACGAGAGTGGGATGGTAGGTGACTTAATTGATATTGCAGCCAGGTGATTTAATCGATAGAGAGGCACGCAGTGCACGGCGGAGCTCTGTGTTGATTGAATCCCATTTGGCAGAGTGCCAAGAAAATCGCTGTTTTGGCAGAGTGCCCAGACATGTTTAAAAGCAAGAATAAAAACTTTAGTGCTAGTCCACCCATCCCAGGATGGACGGATACTCCTTATGAGACTTTTGCTTTGCAATTAGGGGATAATGGGTTTGTAGAATCATGGAATGCATTTTTAAAGTTAGCAATGCCCCTTGATGTGGAAAGAGTACTCAAGGGGCTCCCCGGGAAACCGGGTGATGCAGTTACCCCAGGAAGACAGACCTGGGTGTTGTTAAAGCAAGCAACGCCCCTTGATGTGGAAAGAGTACTCAAGGGGCTCCCTGGGAAACCGGGTGATGCAGTTACCCTGGGCAGACAGACCTGGGTGTTGTTAAAGCAAGCAATGCCCCTTGATGTGGAAAAAGTACTCAAGGGGCTCCCTGGGAAACCGGGTGATGTAGTTACCCTAGGAAGACAGACCTGGGTGTTGTTAGCAATGTCCCTTGATTTGGAAAGAGTACTCAAGGGGCTCCCCGGGAAACCGGGTGATGCAGTTACCCCAGGAAGACAGACCTGGGTGTTGTTAAAGCAAGCAACGCCCCTTGATGTGGAAAAAGTACTCAAGGGGCCCCCCGGGAAACTGGGTGATGCAGTTACCCCAGGGAGACAGACCTGGGTGTTGTTAGCAATGCCCCTTGATGTGGAGAGAGTACTCAAGGGGCCCCCCGGGAAACTGGGTGATGCAGTTACCCCAGGGAGACAGACCTGGGTGTTGTTAGCAATGTCCCTTGATGTGGAAAGAGTACTCAAGGGGCTCTCCGGGAGACCAGGTGATGCAGTTACCCCAGAAAGACAGACCTGGGTGTTGTTAAAGCAAGCAACGTCCCTTGATGTGGAAAAAGTACTCAAGGGCCCCCCCCCCCGGGAAACCGGGTGATGTAGTTACCCCAGGAAGACAGACCTGGGTGTTGTTATCAGCCTATCAAAAGGTTCACTCCCAGCTGCAGAACAGGCAGCTGGAATTGAGCCACGTTGAGCACAAACTGCTAGAAGCAGAAGGGAAAGTAATAGTTTTGGAATGCCATCAGAAGCTATTGCAGGATAAGCTGGATCATTATCAGGGGATAGCAGGAAAAGAAGCAGTAAAATAGCACAAAATAAATATAGAAAGAGGAAAGGTAAGGTCAATAAGCAGAAAGTATATAAAGCAGTGGCTACTGCCACCGCAGAATGGGACCCAGATAGGTGGGATGGAGATATTTGGAATTCCTCAGACCCGGATGGGTGCTTGGGGGAAGAAGTGAAAGAAGAATTACTATCTAGACAAGCTCAGCCCATTAGTAGGAGACAGGAAAAAACTGTATTGGGGCCTGGAAGACGCCCTATACATGGTTATGATGGGCAGCCCCAATATCTTACTGAGTTGGTCCCTCACACACGAATGAGGACCACTGTGGAGGATTTTATACTGACCCGGTTCTGCCAGCAGCCAGGAGAAGGGGATTTGCAAAGGCTGGTTAGGGTCTATGATACTGGAGGGAGAGGAGTGAGTTTAGATGCCCAGGATGTTTTGCGGTTCATTACACTAAGCTGTGAGTCTGTGATACAGAGGGCAATTCAACAGTATTTTCAGGATCATGTGGGGGTAGGGACTCAGAATTTGTCCCAAATTCTGGTAGCTGGGTATTTGGACAAATACCCCAATGAGACAGATATGCCAATTTCGGAGAAACCATGGTTTACATTGCAGGATGCACATATGCCCCTTGACTCACTTGATTGTTTGTTTAATTCCCAAGCAGATGAAGCAGCTTCGATATCAGTGGCGGAAACTACGCAGCCGATTGAGCCGTATCCTTCTGAAAAAGCGGTATGGCTTCAGGGTACAGCCCTTTGGGCACACCGAAAAAGTGGTCACTTTGGAGAAAAAGCCACCTTCAGGTGGGCTCAAAGTAGGGGAATCCCATTAACCCTTGATATCATCAAGGAAGTGATCAGTCACCGCCCTGTTTGCCAGCATTCCCAGCAACGGGCGGTGCCTCACACAGGGATGGGGCATATTGGACGTGGACTACTGCCAGGGCAGATCTGGCAAATGAAAAAGGTTTTGGGTCCACTAACAAAGTCAAAGTGGGGGCCAAAATATGGATTCATGAAACTCAAGGACCGCCATCACCTGGGGAGGTTATTGCTGTAAGTAAGGATAAGGTGTTGCTGGTAATGCGACCTGGAAAGGAGCAATGGGAATATATCCCCGAAGACAAGTGTTATTTAAGAGAATAAGGTATATCTTTTGTATTTCAGACCCCGTTCCTTGGCATCCTTTCATTATGTTGGTGGGTATCCCTAAGTGAAATATGGACCCCTGGAGAGCTGTTAATCAACCAAACCTCGAATCAAAATGTACTGGAGCTGGAAGAATGCCACCACAGAGCGACAACAAGATAATTTCACCTGCCCTGCCAGGCAATGATGTAAGATCCTGAATCTCACTACTTCCGGACAATTGTGGGCAGGTGCCCCTCAGGCGGGGGGTTATCAGACGGCATATGCATTACACCAAGAAAATGGGACGATTAAACTTTAGCATAATGCCGGAGCTGGCATTAATGATGCATTGACTTTACAGATTCGATGGGCTCCCACCATTTGGCACCAGTCAAAGAGCATGCAGCTATTTCTTCTGGACTTTTGAACTTATTTACAAATGCTACTCAATATACGTTGAATATGTCAGAAAACATAACCTACTTTGCTAATTGGACAGTATGTACTTTGCAAGCTATGATAATTATTGCACAACGTGATCGATTTCAGGCTACACTCCTATCCGGAAATGAACAAATTTGGAAACAAATATTGAATGTCACTAATGAATGGTTGATGTATAGTGCTTCTAAAATGCAGTGCAATGAGACTAGTTGCACCGGACAAGCTACCGTATATAATGTAACTAAGATGCAAATGTGTAAATTCATAGTATCCACTTGTACTGAGGTGATAGGAGGAACAATCTGTCGCATCCAATCTAGTGTATATGAACCTTGCTTATTGCAGAATAGTGTTAACATGTGCAAATTCATTATTATGCCACCAGTTTATGATACTTGATTGAAATAGCTCCACAAGAAGTATGCATGGTAGTCAATACTGAAGTTATACCTAAGATGATTCTTCCCTTTGTGGGTTGTTTGAAGAATGTAACTACACTACGGTGGCATATTGAAACCTATTTACTTTATGCTGTTACTCATAAAGCTGTACATCATTATTGGACGCCCATACCAATTGATGTCCCGAATTGGGATCTAAATTTGACAAGATTACATAAGCTGTTAAATGATTCTGCGTTGCTGCATGATCATTTATTACGATTAAACAAGACCATTGCAATGCACCAAGTGCATACCGTGCTGATGGCAGATAACTTGGCATACCTAGGATCCAGTATTGCCAAGGCTACCTCCCATCATTGGTATGACATTTTTATGGGTCCCCCTCGGCTACTAGTGTTTTAAATATGTTGGTCCATCCAGCTTTGTTACTGGTGATAGTTGTTTTTATCCTCTCCATCTGCAACTGCTGTATATGTCACAAATTAATTGGCCGTCAATTTGGTCGGCATCCTACATGTACTACTGAATCCATTAGGACCGAATGTGATACGAATGTGACATGCTTTGCCATGAATGGAATGGATACAGCAGACATGTAGCTATTGGGAGTTATTATAGGGCATAACAGCTTGCAGAATGGCCATAATAGTCCTGTAAGATATTAGGGGTTATTTTAGAGCATACACAGCTTGCCTGTGAGATATTAGGGGTTATTATAGGGCATAAACAGCTTGCTTGAAGTGGTCTGAACTAGTATAGTGAGTCAGAAGCACTTCTCTGTACATAAATTGTGTATGAAATCTATATCCAATCATAATCATGAGAATTTTGCTTTCACATGAAGCTCACGCTGTAGTATCCAATGAAAACACATCTCTGATAGAAAACAATTACTGAAACTTGTATATCAAATGTGGAACTTTCCAAGGAGAGGGGAACCGTACTGCACCAGAGACAAAGCAATTCTGTTTTGGCAGCTTTCCCGGATTCCTTCATCGTGGAAAGTTCCTTCGATCGCTGAAGTGACACTACAATATCCGGTATATATATTGATGCATTTCATTTCATGCTAGAACTTATTAGTCATTTTATGCTAGAACTTATTATGTTAGAACTTATTAGAACTTACTTATATGCAATGTATGACTTATAATCTTTTATTTACTATGCAATAAACAGTAGCTTAGTATTACTATCTAAATTGTGCCTGGTTTGGATGTCAGTGAGGACTCAGAGTGATTTGTTATAGTAATACACCACCGTATGTATGAACAAAGTTATGTCAAACAAAACCCATATCTTTCATCCAGATTGCAAAAATGGGTAGCCCTGGACTCAAAGATTTTTCCAAAATAGAGGTTGCTGGATTTGGGTTTAGGTGTCCGTCGCTAAGTGTTCAGTTGTATGCCACTTTATATTTTCCGTCTCATAATGTCATTCGCTAATGTACGGTGGTGACAGAGTGCTTATCTTTGTATAGGTATCGAAAAGTATTACTGAATATTGTATTCCATAGCCAATCAATGTTTACTGTGTTGTTTGGTTGTTATATGGGGTTTTTTTGTGTTTTGAAACGGATAAATAAAGACTTAAAAAAAAAAAAAGAAATTTTTAGGCAATAACAAAGATCCTCACTACAAAAAGATCGTCGGACGAATGCTGAAAGCATTTCAAGCTTTAGGTTGCCTGATGAGTTTGAAAGTGCATTTCCTCCAGTCCCACCTTCTCTACTTTCCTGAAAATTTGGGGGCTGTGAGTGAGGAACAAGGTCAACGATTCCACCAAGACATTAAAGAGATGGAAAGGAGATACCAGGGAAAATGGAGCATTACAATGATGGCAGACTACTGTTGGATGCTTCAGAGAGACATTCCAGATGCTACTCACAAGCCTAAATGCACCAAGAGGAGCCTCACAAGGAAGAAGAATCGAGTTTAGTGTGTGTAGGTGAGCTCATTTCAGTTCAAAAAAGGATTTTCATGAAAATATTGTAATACAACTTTAATTTTATAAGTCTATTTCCATTTATTTTGAGGTATTGCCTCATTTAACATAGTTACCTAAATTGTCAGGAAACATGATGTCCTATGACAAAATGGGAGGTCATTTTCGGATTCAGCGCACCAAAAAACATAAAGATTACGTGGAATAACCAAAACAGCTCTCGAAAATTTTTTTTTTGCAGAGTAGTTGTCTGGGTATTAGATTGGGCATCTTGAAACTGTCTCATGCAGTAACTGAATTTAATGAGAGGTTACAGATTGATAGTATTATAATTTCATTTTGAGTTCTTTCTCAATTTTGGGTTGTATACTATCAGCCCTGGTAATTTTCTATTTCTTTATCAATTTTCTCTATTATATCTTCCAAATTAATTTATTTACATTTAGCTCATGCCTTTTCCAGCAGAGGCTCAAAGCAGGTTACATTCAGGTAGAGTAGCTATTTCCGTATCCCCAGAGAGCTTACAATCTATGCTTGTACTGAAGGTAATGTAGGATTAAGTGACTTGCTGAAGGCCACATGGAGTATCAGTGGGATTTAAACACTGGTCTTTCATGGTGCCAAGCTTCTGCTCTAACAATGAAAAACCCTCACATCCAAGAGTCAGTCAATCATACTAGATCTCACAAACACTCAACTCACATTCATAAATACCAATAGACTTGAAACCAAACACTTATAATGCAGTCATACAAAACCATGCCAGACAGACCATCGGAACGTTGTGGATCTATAAACAGGATTACCTGTACACAATAGAAATCCCAGCTAAACTCATTCATTGGTCTCATCTAAACATATAGAAAACAAATCTAACATGATATCACGTTTCAGACCAAACATGTCTTGCTTCAGGAAAACATCTTAACAAACATGACTGCACACAAAGCTAGCTCCACAGCTAGTATGTTACAATACCACCAGAATCTCACAATATAAAGCCTAGCACATTGAACCCAATTCAGCACACAACTGACCTTAGTGATGAATCAAAGAGGTCCATGCAATTTGATTATTCCCTTGTCAGAAAATCAATGTGTGTCTCACTGTTCGGTCTGTTCGCAAACGTATCAATGAGCACCATAGTAGAACAGCCGATAAAGTTTTAATGGCTCCTTTGGTGGCTCACTTTGAAGAGTGTGGTCATTCAGCTGTTCAGTTTTGATGGAGAGTGTTTGATCAGGTGTTAATGGAATGGCGTGGTGGGGATTATCAGGCTCGTCTGAATTATCTCGAACAGAGATGGATTTTTTTGTCTAAATTTGTTGGAACCGACTGGGTTGAATAATCAAATTGCGTGGACCTCTTTGATTCATCATTAATTTTTCCTTCCCCTGGAAACACGCCCTTGTATGCCCCATCCTTAAAAAACCTCTTCTCGATCCCTTGGTCCCTGCTCACTACCACCCAATTTCCAACTTCCCCTTTCTCTTAAAAATTCTGAAAATTTTGTCTTTGATCAGCTCTCACAACATCTTCACTCCGTTAATTACCTCCATCCCCGACAATCCGGCTTCCTTCAGGGACACAGCGTGGAAACAACTCTGACTGCTCTCCTCAATGAACTCCATACTTCACACGACCGGGGTGATATCTCGGTGGTGGTCTCCCTTGATCTTTCCTCTGCTTTTGACCTTGTGGATCACTCCCTTCTCCTCTCACGACTAAGGGATGCAGGCCTCCGTGGTACTGTCCTTCACTGGTTTCATTCTTTCCTTTCTTCCCGTTCCTTCTCCATAGCCTCCTCTATGGACCCACACTCTCTTTCAAATGTCTTCCCCCTTCCTTGTGGTGTCCCTCAAGGTTCTGTTCTTGCCCCCTTATTGTTTAATCTTTTCCTTACACCACTGGCCCTTCGTATCCAGCAGACCGGTCTATCTGCTTTTTTCTATGCAGATGACATAATTATCATTCACCACACTAATCCGCTTCACCCAGATCTCACACCTTTGAACTCATGTCTTACTCTCGTCTCCAACTGGCTATCTTCAAACTGTCTCCACCTCAACTTCAACAAAACCTCAGCCATCTAGTTCACATTTGGAAGCCCCTGCCCCTCTCTTGCCCCAACCCTTAACTACTCTACAATTCCTACTGTCTCCTTCTTCAAATACCTTGGTGTTCTCGACTCAGACCTCACCTTCAAAGACCACATATCGCACCTAGCTAAGACATCTTATTTCTTTCTCCGGCAAATTCGATCTATCCACCCTTTTCTGTCCCCCTCAGCCCTGACTACCCTCACATTATCTACAGTTTTATCACGACTAGACTATTGCAACTCCGTTTTTGCCGGTATCACTAAAGTACAACTTCGTCGGCTACAACTCATTCAAAATACCGCAGCTAGAGTCATCTCTCACTCCTCCCACTATGACCATGTTACCCCTTTACTGCTTCACCTACACTGGCTCCCAGTCGATTACCGCATCAAATTTAAGATACTAACCCTAGTTCACCGTACCCTTTACACACATACACCTCAATACCTTACTGACATTCTCCACTTCACCACCCCCACACGTAGTCTCCGCTCTCTTTATATCAATCGACTCCATCTCGTGCACATCTACAGTCTACCCGCCATTCTGCCTTTTTCTTCTACGGTCCAGCTCTTTGGAATTTTTTACCCACCCCGCTTCGTCTGGAAGAGAATTACATTACCTTTCAGTCATTACTCAAAACCCATCTCTTCGCCTCTGCATACAACCTTCTGACTACACCCAGTTGACCTGGTTATCTATGTTTATCTATGTCTACCTCTGTCTTTGTCTTCCCCACGCTCTATACTTTAACCCACTTCCTTCTATTTTCCTCTTTCCTGTCCCAACTATGTAGTTCTTTTCTCACTATGGGGTTTGTGCCCATCCCAGCTTGATTTTGTACTATGTAAACTGCCCTGGTGTAACGAAGGGCGATATATCAAATTAAATAAAACATAAACATAAAGGTCAGTTGTGTGCTGAATTGGGTTCAATGTTCTAGGCTTTATATTGTGATTCTGGTGGTATTGCAAGATACTAGCTGTGGAGTTGGCTTTGTGTACAGTCATGTTTGTTGAAATGTTTCCCTGAAGCAAGACATGCTTGATCTGAAATGTGATACCATGTCGGATTTGTTTTCTATGTGTTCAGATGAGACCAATGAATGAGTTTAGCTGGGATTTCTATTGTGTACAGGTAATCCTGTTTATAGATCCACAGCGTTCTGATGGTCTCTTTGGGGCGGTTTTGTATGACTGCATTATAAGTGTTTGGTTTCAAGTCTATTGGTATTTATGAATGTGAGTTGAGAGTTTGTGAGATCTGGTAAGCTGCTGCCCTAAGCACCAGGCAACTCCTTAACACCACTGTAATTTGCTTCATTTACTATGAATCATTAGTTTCAAAGAATATTTCAGTCATTGGTATCTCCCCAAAATCTTTCTCAGTAAAGATCAAAGTAAAGAATCCATTTAGTTTTTTCACTAAGATTTTGTTTTGAGTGCCTCATAAACTTCTTTCTTCAGCATATGCACTTGAAAACATTTGCATTCTGAGTTTTTGCCTCTATGGAAAGCTTCTTTTCAATTTTTTTTTACCTTCCTTATGAAAGCATTCTATATAACTTGTCAGTGTTTATGTTCTTTCCTATTTAGCCTTAATAGTTCTCTTTCATCTCATCATTTAACCATATTAGAAGCTGTTTGGCCTTTTGTTTTTGACCTTGAGGCCTGGGCTTTCACAATGGTACTTTAAGAATGCCCACGCCGCATGCAAACTTTGAACCTTTTCAGTACCTATGTTTAATTAAATACTACTAAATAAGTTTTCTTTAATGGCGTTTCTCTAATGATTATACAATATTTGATTACACTATGATTGCTACTGCCAAGCAACCCTACCACTGCTGCCTATCACACCGGGTCCCATGTTGCAAAGGGCTAAGTCTTCACCCTCTAATTCATAGGTGTCAAACTCTGGCCCGCGGGCCAAATTTGGCCCATAGTGTAATTATATTTGGCCCGCGAGGCTATATCAAATGAATACTAGAGCTAGCCCGCCGGTATTATACAGCGCATTCATTCATCGCTAATACTACAAATCCCATAATGCCTTGCTGTTGTTTTGGCGCGTCAATCAGGACAGGTCCCAGAAATGCCCTCTCCTGTGTGACAGAAGTCATAGCGATCTCAAGCTACAACTGTCACTGTGGAACCCCTTCCCAAAAATGGCAAAAAGAAAGGCAGACAACAGGATCTTTCTGGACAGGTGGGAGACAGAATATTTGTTTACATATGTAAAAGACAGACCTGTTTGTCTGATTTGTGGAGTCAATGTGGCTATAACTAAGGAGTATAACATTCGACGACACTATGAAACAAAACACCATGACAAGTACAAGGACCTGGACATGACTCAAAGGAGCCAGAAAGTGGAGGAGATGAAAAGAAGTTTGGTTTCACAACATAATATGTTCAAAAAAGCCACATCACAAAGTGAGGCTGCTGTAAAGGCTAGTTATATTGTGGCAGCAGAGATCGCAAAATCAGCCCGGCCCTTTAATGAGGGAGAGTTTGTGAAAAAGTGCATGTTGAAAGTTTGTGACATCGTGTGTGCCCAGAGAAAAAGCAAGCCTTTTCAAACGTGAGCCTGAGCAGAAACACAGTAGCTGATCGCACATGTGATCTTGCCACCAATCTGTATGACCAGCTTTTGGAAAAGGGAAAAGATTTCGTTGCATTCTCCCTTGCTGTGGATGAGAGCAGCGACGCATCTGATACTGCTCAGCTGTCAGTCTTCATCCGTGGAGTGGACTCAAATATGTGTGTTACGGAGGAGCTATTGGGATTCAAATCAATGCATGGCACAACCACAGGAAAGGAAATTTTTGAGGAGGTTTCCAAATGCGTAACTGAAATAAAGCTGCTGTGGGATAAACTCGTGGGATTAACGACAGATGGTGCGCCAGCGATGTGCGGTAAAACAAGTGGACTGGTGGGCAGGGTCCGGGAGAAGATGCAGGAAGAGAACTGTGCAGGTGAACTAACTGTTTATCACTGCATCATACATCAGGAATCATTGTGTGGCAAAGCCCTAAAGATGGAACATGTTATGACCACAGTAACACAAGTAGTTAACTTTATAAGAGCCAAAGGTCTGAATCACCGCCAGTTTAAGTCTTTTCTGGAGGAGTGTGGTTCGGAATACGCAGACGTGCCGTATCACACAGAGGTGAGATGGTTAAGCCAGTACTGAATAGATGTTTTGAGCTGCATGAGGAAATATGTCAGTTTCTGGAAAGCAAAGGGAAGGACACAGCAGAGCTTCGGGAGAAAAGGTTTCTGTGTGAGCTGGCCTTTCTGTGTGACATCTCGAGCCATCTCGATGCGCTGAACCTGCTGCTTCAGGGGCGGGGGCGCATCATCACAGACATGTACGCTGCAGTGAGGGCTTTTAAAACTAAACTGTGCCTGTGGGAGAATCAGATGCTGCAAGGAAACCTTCGCCATTTTCCCTGCTGCCAAACCATGAAAACGCAGTTCTTTACCAACTTGTTCCCATGCGCACAGTTTGCTGAAAAACTCAGTGTACTCGGCGCTGAGTTTAGCCGGCGATTTGCCGACTTTGATGTCCAGAAATGTAGGTTTGAACTGCTCAGTAATCCCTTTGCAGTTAATGTGGAAAACACACCAACCAACCTCCAAATGGAGCTAATTGAACTCCAGTGTAATGACACGCTGAAGTCAAAGTATGATGCTGTGGGCGCCGCCCAGTTTCCACAGTTCATCCCTGACACAATGCCTCAGCTCCGCACCCAAGCTGCTCAGATGCTCTCCATGTTCGGCAGCACTTATCTATGTGAGCAACTTTTCTCCTCGATGAAGATGACCAAAACATCTCACAGGAGACGTCTGACTGATGAACACCTTCGCTCGATACTGAGGATTTCCTCAGCTCAAAGCCTGAGCCCAGACATTGATGAACTATCATCCAAGAAGAGATGCCAGGTATCTGGCTTGGGCACATCAGATTAGATCAGTGTGCAGCAAACTGAGCAATAATTAACGTTTTCTTTATGCACTTTTTCTTGCTACTCCAAGACATGGGCTTGAATAGTTGATTAATTTTATTATTGTTATTTTATTTTAAAAATTATTATTTATTATTATTTAAATCTTATTTAATAAATGAATGTCATTGATGTTTTTTTTTTATTTGAAATTGGTTTTTGCATATCTGAACTATTAAGTTATAAATTGTATAGTAATAAGTGTTGCTTCATATTCAATGTTAAAGCAAATCTTGTTTGGGTCCATATTAAAAGGTTCATTTGTTCAATGCTGGCCCGCGACTTTGTTCAAGTTTTACATTCTGGCCCACTGTGTATTTGAGTTTGACACCCCTGCTCTAATTGCTTTCAGGACCAGCTTGCTCAATGAAGCAGTACCTTATAGCATCTAAAAATGTTATCTCCCTAACTTGTCCAATAAGACATTAATCCAATCAATACTGGGGTAATTTAAATTACCAATTCTTTTAACTTTCCTAATTTCTCCTAGCATTTCACTGTCTGCTTCTTCATTTTAGCCAGGCAGAGGTAGTATGCTCTCACAGCTATACTCTTTCCTGTCACACATGGAATTTCTACACAAACAAAAGGGAGCAGGCAGAGCCACACCACTGGTAGACAGAGCTTTTATTTGTAGTTGCAAGGGTCAGCCCTATATGTGTTTCAGCAGAAGCCTTCTTCAGGGGACTGTGACCTTAGGACATAACACATATATAGTACAAAAATTATATACCGAAAAAACAAAAAATAAATACAATATGGAAATGCTAGCCAATATAAAATGGTAAGTATACAACAGCCACAAACATATTAAAAACATTAAATAAGAAAAGGGGGAGCCAAATGCAATTCATAAATAATAAAAATAACAAAAAGGGTTAATAAAACAATGGGGACTCTTAATAAGATACATAATAATATAAATAATAGATAGCCAGTGATCAATTAAAAATAAAACCAATTGTGGTTCGGAAAATAAAAAACCCTTAGGAAGGGAGGGGGAGGGGAAACCTGCCACAGAGACATGCCTGGGCTTGTCAGATACAGAAAGAAAAACAGATATATTGAGAAAAACATTGATACATGGGACAATTAGGGACACATTCCATACAAGTGATTGATACTGAAGACCTTTATACATCAAATTAAATGGAAAAATAAATTTTTAGACAAAGGGATGTATATGTGTCAGCAAAGGTAGGAAAGCCATCCACCACAGAATATATGTTAACAAAAGGGAGAACACACTCACCACCGAATCAACACTGAATCAATTAGAAAACGTACCACTAGAACGCTAAAAACAACAAACAGTTTGTTAATAAAAAGAAACAATCTTAAAAAGGGCACAACAGAGCATGCCATCACAAAAAAACTTCAGACAGTTGAAAATAAGAGGTTGGTAAATGAAAGGCTCAAGGGTAAACTGCTTTGACTAAATGATAAAGTGGTATACATAAGTTTAATCTGCGTTCCAGTTTGACTTGGAGTCCGAGAAAGAAAGTGCCCTAACCCCCAGACCAGCATCTGCTTTTGCCCCCCCCCCCCCCCCCCGTGACACTGCTGATGCTTCTTTTTTACGCTAACTCCGGTAAGCATCTGCCTTCTCCCCCATCCCCGGTGCCACCCCTGCTGCTGCCACTTCCCTGGATCCATGGCAGTGGTGAAAAACAGAAAACAAGCATGAGATTGCTGAGAACATTGTACATCTGCACTGCTGAAAGCTCTGCTGACTAGTCCTGCCCCTCAGAAACAGGAAGCTTACATCAGAGGAAGCAGCAGGATTTGTAAAGCCTTCAGTGGAACAGATGCATAGTGTACTCAGCAGTCCTGCACTAGTGGCATCAGGAGAGGGGTCAGTGGGGAGTGGAGTGAGAAGGCAGTTGTGTTTAGAGGAGGAAAAAAAGAGATGGTCTGTGGAGGGATGGAACATAAGGAAAGGGGTGGGGTTAGAGAGAGGAGGGAAGGAAAGTGTGTAGTGCAGAGAGAAGGAGGAGTGGAGTGGGGGAAATGGAAATTGGGAGACTGTAAGAAAAGAGAGTGGGAGGAAATAATTGAAGAGTGGTACAGGGAAAGGGGGAAAGGAGAGTACATGGGTGGGTGGCCGTGAAGGAGGGAGAGTGGCAAAAGATAGGGAGGAGAAATAGTGCAAGACGGTGGGAGGTAGAGTGACTGAGTGCAGGGGGACAGAGAAAAGTAAAGGGATGGAGAAGCCTGCCTTTCCACAAACACACCACTCGACACCCTCCATCACAAACACACAGACATACACGCATGCGCACACACACATATTTATTTATTTATTTGACAAGTTTTGTATTCCTGCATATATAGAATATTTCTCCAATGTTATCTTTAGAATTGTAATTTAATATATGTTCCCATCCATTAAATACTCAGTTTGATCAGTATTTTAAAGCAACGGGTCTCAGACTTCTAAGAGCTACGGTCTTCATATGACATCGACCAAATGCTCTATTTTGCATCAATGACCAATATCGTTGCTGATCTTAATCGGCTTATAACTTGAAAAGGTAAAGGATATGTGCTTATCTTAAATATGCACAGCATTGAAAGAGCTAACGGTTTGAAGTTGGAAGAAATCTGAAGTGAAGTTCATGCGCTAAATACACAAAAAATTTGAGAAGCGTTTTGAAGAAGTAGATCGAGGATGTGTTCGGGAAACCAAACCCCTGATGAAACAGCTTGGCAGTGAAACGTAGCAGTGCTGAGGCTGGCGTTGGGCATATTTAAGATAAGCACATATCCTTTACCTTTTCAAGTTATAAGCCAAAACGTAGTAGTAATACATTGTGCAGCGACTTACATTGAGGAATATAAACAAAAAGCAATAATTTAAGTAGATGCAGTGAAAGTTATAAGGTCATTAATGGCACACAGGTGGTCAGGAATATCATCCCATAGTGCAGGGACAAAGAGGGAGAAAACCCTCTGTGAAGCGGAACCTGATGCTTTATGTTTAGTTGAATTCAAATATACCCCATACCCTCTAATATCAAATAGTAACCAATCAAAATAAGATTTAGAGGAGACAAATCATATAAAGAATAAATATTTTTTTCGGGTGTACTGGCACAGGATGGATTCCACTCTCCCCACTGCAGTAGACCCTTTTAATAAATTATTGAATAAAACAAATTCACTTATCTGAGGTTGCAAGCAATAATCCTTCGGAAAAAGAACAAGACCGTCCCAAGTGCAACGTGGCACATTTCGGGTAAATGAAAAACCCTGCTTCAGGCAAATCGGAAACATTTGGTGAACAATGAAGTGGCAACCATAACCTTGTAGATCTATGACAGAGTCTTTTATACGTTTGAGAAAGGCATCTGACATCAAAAATTTGGCCAATGAGGAAGCTGCAAGCCAAGTCCTTCCACTGAATTGGGAAGCCCTGACACGATTGGAAAATGTCACAGTATACTAGACCAATCAAGTTCCTCATTCAGGCCATTAGGAGATACAGTGTGTAACTTAAAAATGCAAGATTGCTCGCAACGTTGTAATTTGTGAATACGATAACCGAAGGAGCGCGGACTTACTGCTCCTCAATTTCCTTAATTTAATCCTTCTCTTTCCCCCCTATCTGGATCCCTTTCCTCCTCCCCACTCCCATTCCCGGCAGAGGCATAAATACCAAGACACTCAGGCATATTGGTCAACCAACTGGTCGCAGCTTTATTAATTTTAATGCATAAATATAACATAACCAAACCCAGCGGACTAATCCCATCACCAGCCATATCACTAGCAAGGTGATAGTGCCTCCGCTTTTCTCTACTTCCCCCCCCCTTAGCCCCCGGCTTTGCCATATCATTAGCAAAAGCCCAGTCAGGGGGGTTGTCCGGGTCGGGGGTACCCACCCCCGTCCCAAGCTTATCCTAAGCGTCCGGACCCCGGAAACCTCCGGGATCCCGCCTTTTCCGATCCCCCTCCAACTGCGACACCTCTCACAAGCCCTTAACATAATAGCCCCAACCATAGGAGAGGGTGGGTGGGTGGGAAAACCACTCCTGGCTCCACACTGCTCCCTCAGAGTCCCTGAACCAAACTGCCACCTTCTCCCCTCACCTCCTTCTCTCATTGGCTCCCGCGAGCTCACGTGGGACGAGAGCCATTGAGTTTGAAGGATGCCGCCTCCTTGCCCCTAGCAACCCCCCCCCCCCTTGCTGCTTTCGTCGCGCGCCGCACCGCCCTGTTACCGGCGGCCGGCCCAGACTCCGCCACGCGGCCTTCACTAACCGAAGGAGCGCGGACTTACTGCTCCTCAATTTCCTTAATTTAATCCTTCTCTTTCCCCCCTATCGGGATCCCTTTCCTCCTCCCCACTCCCATTCCCGACAGAGGCATAAACACCAAGACACTCAGGCGTATTGGTCAACCAACTGGTCGCAGCTTTATTAATTTTAATGCATAAATATAACATAACATAACATAACCAAACCCAGCGGACTAATCCCATCACCAGCAATATCACTAGCAAGGTGATAGCGCCTCCGCTTTTCACTACTTCCCCCCCCCTTAGCCCCCGGCTTCGCCATATCATTAGCAAAAGCCCAGCCAGGGGGGTTGTCCGGGTCGGGGGTACCCACCCCCGTCCCAAGCTTATCCTAAGCATCCGGACCCCGGAAACCTCCGGGATCCCGCCACCGGCGCAGACGTCCTGCACGTCACTGCGCCGCCCCCCCAGAACAAAGCTGCGACCAGCGAGCATCCCGTACAACAACCCACTCAATAGCCTCCTGCCAATCATTCAATAATAAATCCAACCCCACTGGGGATAAATGTACCCCATCCCCCCTGTATAAACCCGCACAACCCACATCCACCCAGGAATGAAGAATCTGGTATCCCCCATGCTCACACACCCAGCGGCCGATTTGTCGATTCATCTTCGTAAGGCCCCGTGACCAACGCCGCTGGTCTCGACAAATCGGCCGTGGGATAATGTCAGACCAGAGTATTATCAGTCCCGGGAATAAGCGCAAAACCCACCCCAAGTCCTTCTGCACAGCTCGGATTAACTGCTTGCAAGTCCAAGCTGATAAGTCGTTGCCGCCCAAATGCAGTAGAATTAAGCTCAGTGGTCCTCAAAGTCTTGCATGGTGCCGCAGCAAAGGGAGAAATTGCGTCCACCGCAGACCTCGCTCTCCCAGCCATGAAACGGTCACCACTGCCATATCCAGGCCCAAATTCGGCCCCAAAGGACGCACAGCTGCACGCCGACCCACCCAGAACATGAAAGAGTGGCCAATCAGCCAGCAGCCATGCAAAGTCCTCTCCCGGTCTGCAAAAGAAACATATCATTAGTCTCATCCCCCCCCCAGAACCCCTCCCCCTCCATTAGAAATGTACATAATCCAAAAAGGCCTTGGACTGCCATCTCCCTATGCGCTGCACATCAGGTCCCGCTAAACCCACCGCAGCCGCAGACGTTGCGGCCCCTATGCGGAAGGAATGCGGTGCAAAAAACTGTGGCTCCTCCCCGACCTGCCACAGAGCCATGCGTAACACCGCAGAGACCTGAAATCTAGTCACCGCTCTAGTATCAGCATGTACAAACAGAAAACCCCCGCCCGCCGGGCGTCGTCCAAGATAATCCTGTAAGGCTGCTACCGGACAGGTAGAAGTATGGACCAACGCCCGGAGCACCACCCACCGACCCCGCCCTAGCTGATCGGTCTTAGACCTTGCCAACCAGACCCGCACGCTCGCTTTGTCAAGCAGAACATGCCGAAACCGCAAACCGCCATCCCCTGCCGCACTTCCCGAAGGAGCCACTAACTCCCCAACACGAAAAGCCCCAAAAAATGCTAAGCAGAATATCACCTTGTACAGAACCCTTTTATAGTTGGAGAACGCCACCTCCTGTAGCACAGCACAGAGCCGCACCAGTAAATCGTGCGTAATAGGCCATCTGCGGTCCTTGGGTGTCGGCTCCATACGCTCCCAACCGTGCAGCAGCCTTCTGGTTAAGAAACCGGACCCTGCAGGAGCCCAACCTACCGCCTTCGCAAAAAACATAAACCCTGCCAGATGAGACCGGACTGCAGTCCTTGATATCCCGCAACGTTTGGCGGCCACCACATATTGAGCCAACAGCCCATCCGAAACAACGTCCAGCCGCCAGCCATTCGCCTCTCAGAACTCTTCAATCTTGCCACAGCCACGATAATAAGCCGCCCAGAAGGAACGTGCTATTGAATTCCGTAGCAAGCTCAACATCTCTCTAGGCCAACCTGCCACAATCGCTCTGCCACAATCGCTCTGGGACCTTGCACCCATCTGCTGCCGCTCCTGGCGCCAGCTTGCGAAAACGCTCCCACTGTAAACGAGAAAGAGCGTCAGCCAGTTCATTGCAGCAACCCGGGATATGTCTTGCTCTGATTACTACGTTCAAACGTAAGCATGACAATACCACCTCCCGCATGAGCTCCGCCACCTGCCTGCACCTGGGGGTAAAATGGTTAATGACACTCACCACCGCGGCATTATCACACCACCACAATATCCGTGTGTTACGGAATCTGTCAGGCCATAGTTCCAAGGCCACCAACATGGGAAATAGCTCCAAGAAGGCCACATTTTTCACCAGCCCCACATCCCGCCAAGTTTGCGGCCACCTCTCAGCACACCAGGCCCCGGCAAAATAAATACCCAGCCCGATCCCTCCCGCCGCATCCGTGAATAACTGCAACTTGTCTTAGGAAAGTTCCTCCCTGATCATGACCAAAGACCCATTAAAGTCTCTCAAGAATATATCCCAAATCCATAAGTCCGCCCTCATCACTCCGGACACTCGGATTCGATGATGTGGTTGGAGCACCCCCGTGGTAGCCCTCGCCAAACGACGCAGAAACACTCTACCCATCGGGATAACCCGGCACGCAAAATTCAAAGCCTGCAACTCCCTCAATGTCAACTTGCTAGAAGCCATGGCATTGGCTACCAATACCCTTAATCGTACCACTTTATCGCCCGGGAGATGCACCATCATCGCAGTGGAATCCAACTCTATTCCTAAGAAGGTCAAGCGACGCGCTGGACCCTCCATCTTCCCTTTCGCCAGCGGAACCCCCAATTCACCCAATACCATAAACCATGTACGAGCGATTGGCAATCTCCAGAATGCTCACTCCCCACAAACAAGAAATCGTCCAAATAATCAACTACATTTGCACAACCGACCTCCTTCACTAATGCCCAATGCAAAAAGGTGCTAAACTTTTCAAAGTATGCACAGGACACTGAACAACCCATCGGCATGCACTTATCAAAATAAAATTGGTCCTCAAACCGAAACCCCAACAGAGGAAAACTATCCGGATGCACCAGGAGGAGACGAAATGCCGACTCAATGTCAACCTTCACCAGCCATACCCCTTTCCCCGCACGCCGCACAAATTCCACCGCCCGATCAAAGGACGCATAACGCACCGCGCACATATCACGCGGTATTCGATCATTAACCGACTCTCCTACTGGGAAGGACAGGTTATGAATCAATCTAAACTTACCAACTTCTTTTTTGGGGATAATCCCCAATGGAGAAACCACTAACTCCGGGAATGGCTTCTCGGGGAAGGGGCCGGCCACACGCCCAAGCTCCAGCTCCGCTAACAACTTTTGTCTCACAACAGCCGCCAACCGTCGAACAGAAGGTGCACTGCATGACAACCTGCCACTCACCTCACTCACCTCACCCACAACCGGAATGATAAAACCCTCCCGAAACCCTTTGTCTAAAATTACCCTGTCCCCCCACTTTGGATAACCGTCCAACCTAGCCTGCAACTCCGTTACCTTAATTGGGGTAGGGGCTAAAGAGCGTAACGCTCTACTTCAGCACCAGCCCACCTGGGGGGGTGGAGACCTTCTTGCCGCACTTGGCAGCTGAATGCCCCCCCCCCCACAGCTTGAACAGGCGTGCCGAAACTTGCAGTCCGGAAAGGGACACAACGCTTTATTAAATATCCAGCACACATCCCCTGTTCCTCCTGCCAAGCCCTTCTGTGGCAACCCCGTTCCGGTATTCCGAAAGGAACGACCCCCGCTCCCTTGAGCAGCGCCCCCTACCTTCCCGCCACCTGGCCCCCCTGACCCACCCTTGGCTGACATCTGAGTTAGCCATAAGTTAATGTCCTGGGAGCCCCAAGACAGATATCAGTTCTCCTCCATTCTATCTCTGAAGCGCTCGTCGTAGTTTAAACACGACCAACCTTCATGCATTTGCGCCGCTTCTAAAATAGCATCCGCGTAAGCCAGCAGCATACCGTATTGCTCAGGATGATAATGTCCCCAGACGCTCGCTAAGCGCAAGAAAGATCGCGTCCAATTCACTAGATTTCAGGAGACTTTCTTAATTCTACCCGCCTTTTCATCCTCCTTCCTCTTCCGCTTACTATCGCCCGAACGCCTCCTCCCCTCCATCAGTCTGAAAATGTCAATATACCTACGCTTTCTGATCCTCCGACGTAATTTCTTGGGGACCCCCACCCACAATTCCGCATAGGCCGCCAAAGAAGGAGCGCCCCCCGCCTGCAGCTCCGGCACTCCGCCCCCGCCCCCTGCCATCGGCCTCGGCCCCGCGTCACCTCCGCTCGAAGAGGAGGACGAGGACGAGCTGGATGAAGACAAGGACAAATCCGATCCGTGCCGTCTCTTTCCGCCCCTCCAATGCTTCCTACGCCGTTTTTGGTTGTGCTTCGACGATCCTTTCCCGTGCCCAGACGCCCCTTCTCGCACAGCAGGGAGCTCACCGCTTGTCCAGCCACACCCCCAACAACTCCAGCAGGAATCAGCTGTCGCTCGATAAGCGGTGAGCTTGCTCCAACTCCTCCGTGCGCTTGAGAAGCCTCAGGATGACTCTCTTCCTGTGGGCCCCCGCCGCCCGGTGCTGCCGCGCTTCCTCCCCGCCAAGGCATCTGTGGAGACAAAGAAGGAAAAACAGGGGAAGGAACCACCCCAGGCCAAGTCGGCTGCCAAGCCCCCAGCCACTCGGCGCCCGAGGACCCCTGCCCCCCCTTGCCCAATGATCCCAAGCCTTGAAGCTCCCCATGGGCCCTGCTCCCCCTGTTCCCCCCAGCCTGAATATAACATGCTAGGACCACTTCCAAAACTGCTGTCACACCCGTCACCTTGGAGACCCCAATTCCCCCATCCACTAGGGCCCGAGGGGGCCCCCTGGCCCCTCCCTACCCACCCCTCTGCAGAACCAGTCTCCTGACCATGCCCCCGCCCCTCTGCGCTCCCAGAGCCTCTCCCCTCTGCCACCTCCTCTTTCGTGCCTGCGAGCGGGACCCCCTTAAACTCCCCCCTAACATCTCCGCTGCACCATCCTCCCCGGCTCCTGCCGTGGCTGGACTCCCCCCTTGAGCAGTCCGCCCCCCCCCTTGATGCCCTTCCCACTCTCACACCTCTCCCACGAGCTTCAACAACCCCCGCCTCTTGCCCCCCCGTGGTCACACCATCCCCCACAACCGTTAAGCCATCCCCAGCCCCCACCCTCATAGATCTCCGCCCTGTCTGTCCTGTCTGCCTCCCAGTGAAGTCCCCGGCCCTCCCCGGCGCTTTTCCCTGCTGCTTCCTATGAGCGGGCATTGTATGAGCCACCCCCACTGGCCCTCACTGCCGTGCAGAAATAGCTATAGCTGTTAATATCTTCTGAATACTTAATTTAGCTTTTGCTTTTTAGCTATTTTGGTCTTTTAGCTGTCCACTTGCCTGCCACCACTGCCGAGGAAAATTCGCCACCGCACGTGCTACACGTGCTCGCACGCTGCACCGGCTCCACGGGACCCCGCAGTGCTGCTCCAACGATCCGACGCTGCGCCCAGCAAGGCTCGCCCTGAGACGCCACAATCCGCGATCCTCCGCCAGGCCCACCACCACCTTCAAGTCTCGACTCTGGGAAAACCACTCCTGGCTCCACACTGCTCCCTCAGAGTCCCCGAACCAAACTGCCATCTTCTCCCCTCACCTCTTTCTCTCATTGGCTCCCGCGCGCTCACGTGGGACGGGAGCCAATGAGTTTGAAGGACGCCACCTCCTTGCCCCTAGCAACCCCCCCCCCCCCGTGCTGCTTTCGTCGCGCGCCGCGCTGCCCGGCTACCAGCGGCCGGCCCGGACTCCGCCACGCGGCCTTCACTTACCACCGTGGGGATCTTCAGGAATGTGGTCAAGAATGCACCAGTGAGGATCAGTAAATGTGTGGCCCATAGTTAAACAATGTTGAACCATGGGAGCTGTGATGGTAGCAGTACGGAGTCGAGAAGCATGCTCTCCCAATCTGATTTTACATTGTCTAGTGGTCCTGCCAATATAATATAAATTGCATGGACAGATTATTACATATACCACAAAATTTGAAATACAAGAAGTTCTCCAGCGGGATCGTGTCATGGAGCCATTATATGTGTTATAACATGATGGACCCGGTAAAACAGTCTAACAAAATTGACAGCTCCTACAAGGGAAATGTCCAGGATCAGAATGTCTTAGAGGTACTCAGTCAGTAGGTATTGTAGTATGGAACAGCCTATCATGTAAATTAGTGCTTCTGGGATAAGCAATCATTAGAGGCCATTGAAAGCATGAATGAAGATTGAGCATATACCAATATTTATGCAACAGATGAGTGACCTCTGCTGAATGCTGCATGCATGGTAAAACCCCCACAATGCGATCATCATTGGAAGATTTAAAAACAGGGTCATCAAAAAGCCATTCTCCATGCGTATATAATGCACGCCAATATGCTTGAAGTATGAGTTTTTGAGGATAGCCCCTAAAACAGAGGCGCTGTATCAGATCTTGAGCATGTCATTTAAATTCAAATGTAGTAGAGCATACATGTGAATATGCAAAAATTAGCTATAAGGAAGGCCCTTTTTCAGAGGGGTAGGATGGTAGCTGGCATAGCTGAGTAAAGAATTAAGTTGTACTGGTTTACGATATAAAGACGTGTGGAATCCCACAGAGTTCAAATTGGCAGTGATGTCTAAAAATTGGATTGATGAAGAATCAATCTGCTCTGTGAACTTCAGATTAGGTCTAAGTGAATTTAACCAATTCAAAAAGGCCAATAAAGAGTCACGAGATGCTGTCCAGATGAAGAAAATATCGTCCAAAAAAAGTCCCCTAAAAGGTATGGATTGAAACCAGTCAGACGTGTAAACATAACTTTCATCAAAGTATGCCATATAAATAGTAGCCAATGATGGAGCCACCATCGCCCCCATGGCAATACCAAAATGCTGTATATAAGACTTACCATCATATAAGAAATAATTTTGGTTGAGCACTAACTGCAATAAATCGAGAAGCCACTCACGTGGCAACCGAGAAGGCAGCTCCAATGGAAAAGTGCGAAGAACTTGCAAAACCTCAGCCTGATCAATGTTTGTGTAAAGTGCTTGAACGTCCAGCATAACTAAAAATTGATACAGGGATACCTTTGTGCATTTAGCTAATTGTGTCAAAAAATGAGAAGTGGCACGTATGTATGATTTAACATTAGCAGCTGCTGGTTGTAAGAAGTGATCAGAAAATTTTGAAAGGGGTTCCAAAATAGAATTGTGACAGGAAACTATAGGTCTCCAGGAGGGTTGATCAATGATTTATGAATTTTGGGCACTGTATAAATAACAGGAATAGCAGGATGTTTGGCCACTAGAAATTCAGCTTCCTTAGAAGTAATCCAACCTGATTGAGATGCCAATGAAACCAGCTGCATGATACAACTTCTAATGCGTGGAATAGGATCAGAATCTAATAAAGTATAATAATGCTGATTGGACAATTGATCCAAAAGATCAGTATGATATGTTGTTGTAGACTGTACCACCACTGCACCACCCTTATCAGCATTACGGATGGTGAGGAGTGAAGATTTCATCAATGTATCCAATGCTTTCCATTCCGATGATGTCAGATTTGAGTATGAGCCTCTAAATTTGTGTTCCATAATTGATAAATCAGAAAGAATCAAATTCTGATAAGTGTAAAGTACTGGATCTATGTTTGTTTCATTCAATAAATTATTAAAAGGGTCTATTGCAGTGGGGAGAGTGGAATCCATCACCCCTCCTGTGCCAGTACACCCGACAAAAAAATTTATTCTTTATATGTTATGGTTAGTTGAGGCATATATATATATAAAGTGTTAAATGAGTGTGTTCTGTGATTCCTATTGTTTGGGATTTCTTGAATCAGTGTACAAAGGTACTACTATGAAAAGGGCACAGGCGAAGTCCTGGTGCCCGGAGGTAACCGGGGGCGAGCTTCAGCGCGTCCCTGGCCCGGGCACGGGGCGACGAGAAGGCAAGGGAAAGGAAGGGGGGGGGGGGGGAAGAGCTCGGATGCGCGCCTGTGTGTGACGCAGGGCGCATCATTTGAATTGATTGGTTCCGCCGCGAGATGCGCGCGGCTGGAACCAATCAGCAGGGAGGAAGAGCCACGTGCAGCGGCTGCCCGAGCGCACGCTAGCACATGGTTTTGTGAAGGGCGGCTGGCCGGTGTGTTTCTTCTTGACTTCTCGGGCTTGGCGCGTTTGCGGTGTTGGATGTGGCAGTGTTGGTGTGAGAGCACTACGGGTCGACGTTGGAGTTCGGGAGCGGCGGTGGCTCATCGAGTGTGAGAGCGGAGGCTCCTCAGGCGAGTGGGGGTGATTGTGGGGGTGATTGTGGGTTTTTTCATTGCGGCATTGTGACTCCGGTGTTATTGGATCGGGGAGGGGAGAGTGTGCTTATTACTGTGTGAGAGCTAGGGGATTGGCTTCACTCCGTGCAGCTGTTCCGGTCATAACAAAAAAAAAAAAAAAAGATACACTGCAAGTGTCTTCGCGGGTGCATTTTAAAGCCTGCAGGGCATCATTAGCTCTTATTGCTGCCAGTTAGCGTGTTTGTGTATTGTTTGGGGGCCGGGATGGCTGGGGGAAAAAGGGGACAGAGAGGGGCTAGAGGGGGTCCGAGAGGGGCAAAAGGGGGACAAGGCCAGGGCAAAAAGGTTTCCGGGGTGGCTCCTAGAACTAGGGGAGAGGTCAGTGGGCGGAATGGCAGGTCTGTTGGTCCCTCCAGGGGCCGCTTAGCTATTGCGGCTGGGGGCAGGAGGGCCAGGGGTGCGGGGCCACGTGGTCTGTCTTCTGCTAGGCCTCGTCCTGGACTGCGGAGCAGGATTGGGGGACGTGGCACGGCCCCGTCCGGGGGAAGGGACGAGGTTATGGGCGCCCATGGTTCTCAGCAGGGTTTAGTGGGTGCAGGTGGGGGGAGAGCGGGAGAGGAAAGCGTGGATCCCTCGCAAGGGATTGGTTTCGGTGCTACTGGGGGAGAGAGCGGCACGTTGTGGCCTGGCACGGGGTGGGGGACGCCTGGTGGGGATTTGAGATCAGGGCTTTACTCGTTGGGAGGTGTTGGTGGTGCTGGGAGAATTGGGGTTATGGAGCAACAGGCTTGGGATCAATGGCAGCGGGGAGGGTTAGGCACGTCAGGAGCAAATTGGTTAGGGGCTTGGCAACCTGCTTGGTCGGGTGTTTCCCCCTCTCCTTTTTTGCCTTTTCTTTCTTCACAGAATCCAATGACGGCTTCACCTGGATCAGTGCTGAGTGGATCGCAGCAAAGCAGACTTCCACGGGAAGACAGTCGCAATTTGGGATCCGCTAGCGGTGTGGTGATGGAGTCGGGTGCACAGCAACCTTCGGATGGGATCCAGCTTGCTGCTGAACGGACGTCTGTTGCGGCTACGGAGGGTGAGTTACCTCAAGGGGGGGTCGGGCGGTCGGAAAAGGCGAGTAAAAAAAGGAAGCGTTCTTCGAGGCGACGCCGGCGCTCGGATTCCTCCACTTCCTCTTCCTCTAGTTCTTCCACTAGTACTGCGAGTGGGGAGGGTGGCAGAGGGGTGGTGGGGGAGGGGGTTTCATCGGGAAACCCTGCAGTTGGGGGTGCTTCGGGGTTGACGCCTTTGTCGGAATTGTGGGAGGGGGTGCCTAAGAAGTTGAGAACTAAAATTAGGAAGAGACGGTATATTGACATTTTCCGTTTATTGGAAGGTCGTAAGAGGTCTGGGGAAAGTCGGAAAAAACGCAAAGAGGATGAGAAGGCTGGGAGGGTTCGTAAGGTGACTAGATCAGTGGTGAATTGGGTCAGGGCTTTTTTGCGTTTGGCTAGTGTGTGGGGTCAGTCGTACCCGGGGCAGTACGGGATGTTGCTGTCCTATGCTGACTCTATTTTGGAAGGCTCGCAGGCCCATGAGGGCTGGTCTTGGCTCAATTATGATGAGAAGTTTCGTGACAAAATGGAGGAAAACCAGTTTTTATCGTGGGGCACACAAGACATCAACTTGTGGCTCACCCAGATGTCTGCTCGGACGGCTCCAGTAGAGGGTTTGTCAGGGTCCGGCAATAAGTTTGGTGGGGGGCTGAATTCCTTGGGGAGCCAGTCCTTTCGAGTTGGGGGGGGGGAATCCCGAGTAAGTCCGGGGCAGGAGGAGGCAGTGATGTCTGTTGGCGATTTAATAAGGCCTCATGCCCATTTACGGACTGTAAGTTCCGGCACGCCTGCTCCGCTTGCGGCGGCAGTCATTCAGCGGCGAAGTGTATCAAGAGAGGGGTTGGGGGTGTTACCCCATCTACCTCTAAGTGAGGGTTTGAACTTAGGCAGAGCCCCGTCGCCCATTAAGGTTGAGACATTGATCAACTGGCTCTGCGGTTACCCAAAAGCAGGGGATAGGGAATTTTTACAGAAAGGGTTTGAGGGGGGGGGTTTGTTATCCCGGTTCATGGCACGGTAGCGGCGCAGGCAGCACGGAATTCCCCGTCGGTGCGGCGGTTTGAAGCGGTTGTCTGGCAGAAATTGGAGGTGGAGTTGGGTCTGGGGCGGATAGCCGGGCCGTTTCCGGAACCACCGTTCGCGAATTTGGTAGTGTCCCCTTTGGGAATTGTCCCTAAGAAGGACCCGGGAAAATATAGGCTCATTCACAATCTATCATTCCCGACAGGATTGTCGGTGAATGATCACATTCCAAGGGAGTACTGCACGGTCCGTTATGCTTCTTTCGACAGGGCGGTGCGGTTAGTCCGAAGGGCGGGTAAAGGGGCTCTGATGGCGAAGGTGGACGTTGAGTCCGCGTTTCGTTTGTTGCCTGTTCATCCCTCTTCTTTTCATCTTTTGGGTTTCCAATTCGCGGGGGAATATTATTTTGACAAATGTATGCCCATGGGTTGTTCCGTGTCATGTGCCTGTTTTGAGAAATTTAGTACGTTTTTGCAATGGATGGTTACGAGCCGTGCCGGTGCTAGGAGTGTTGTCCATTACCTGGATGATTTTTTATTTGTGGGACCAGCACAGACTTTGCTGTGTGAGGAATTATTGGAGGTTTTCCTGGGTGTCGCGGGTGAATTGGGTGTACCTTTAGCTGAGGGCAAAACGGAAGGGCCGACGACTAAGCTTACGTTCTTGGGCATTGAATTAGACTCGGAGGAGATGGTGGCTCGATTGCCGCCAGCAAAAGTGGACACGTTAAGAGCCTTGATTTCGAACGCGTTGGCAGCGGCGAAGTTCACGCTGAGAGAGTTTCAGTCGTTGATCGGGTCCTTGAATTTTGCGTCGCGGGTCATACCAATGGGGCGGATATTTATTCGCCGTTTGGCGGCGGCCACGTCAGGCGTCCGTAAGCCTCATCATAGAATTCGCATCTCCAGGAGCATTAAGGATGATTTGCGGGTGTGGGATGTGTTCCTAATGGATTTTAACGGGGCACCTGTGCTCATGGAGTTGGCCTGTTCTACGCACGATTTGCAGTTATATACGGATGCGGCGGGGGCTGTTGGATTAGGTATTTACTTTGGTGGAGAGTGGTGTGCGGAGCGGTGGCCTCCGTTGTGGCGCGAACGGGGGCTTCTACAGAATATCACATTTTTGGAGTTGTTTCCGATTTTAGTGACGTTGGAGTTGTGGTCGGACAAATTGCGGAACAAGAGGTTGGTCTGGTGGTGCGACAACGAAGCTGTCGTGAGCGTGGTTAACCATTATACCCCACACTGTAGATTAGTAGCGGATCTCATGAGAATGGTGGTGTTGGCCTGTTTGCGGCTTAATGTTGGTTTAACTGCGAGGCACATTCCGGGGCTACACAATGGAATAGCGGATGCTCTTTCCCGTTTGCAGTGGGAGCGGTTTCGGCAGCTGGCACCGGAGGCAGACAAGATCGGGTTATCGGTCCCTTGGAAGTTGTGGAACAGTGGCCTGCTGATATGAAGGAGATGTTGAAGAGCTCTGTAGCGAAGAAGACTTGGGACGACTACTGTCGGGGTTGTAGTACGGTGGTGGCTTTTTTGTGGGCTCAGGGATGGAGGTCAGGAGCGGTGTCTGATGGTTTACTGGCCCAGTACATCATGGGGTCAAGGAGGATGGGTCATACTAGGGCTGGAGTGAAGGCCCACTTGGCGGGCTTTGCGTTTTTTGCTAGAGCTGTGGGGTGGGGCCCGGTTGGTGGTGGGTTTTTGGTGAGGAAATTGTTGCAAGGGTGGGGGCGTGAAAACCCTCCTCAGGCGGATCAACGGCGGCCAGTAACACATAACCTGTTACGGGGACTGTGTGAGGTCTTGCCAGTCGTTGCGAGGTCTGAGTATGAGGCCATGCTTTTCAGGGCTGTTTTTTCTTTGGCCTTTTTTGGGGCGTTTAGGGTGGGTGAATTGGTGGCGGATTCCAAGTTGGCTGTTGCTGGGCCCAGTATGCAGCGTCAACATGTGCGTGTGGAGGGCTTCTACTTGCAGGTCCTTTTGAAGAGGTCAAAGACGGATCAGCAAGGACGGGGTGTCTGGGTGGTGTTGCAGGCCATAGGGGGGCACACGTGTCCGGTGACAGCCATGCGGGAGTATTTAGCTCGCCGCCCTGAGGTAGCGGGGGGGTTATTTCTGCATGAGGATGCGGGGTTGGTCACGCGTTACCAGGTCACAGCAGTTTTGCGTTTAGGTTTGCAGCGCTTGGGCGAGGACTCGGCCCATTATGCCGCGCACTCTTTTCGCATTGGGGCGGCGTCTAGTGCGGCAGGTGCTGGCTTGTCGGGTTGGCATATACGCCTTATTCGCCGTTGGAGGTCCAAGGCCTTCCGGGGTTATGTCCGTCTGTGATGCAAAAACAGAAAACAGACAAACAAAACAAAAACAAAAAAAAAAAAAAAAAAAAAGGAGTCAATTTGAACTAATCCAACTGGGTTGCGCCTGCGTTGTTAACTGGGGTTTTTTGTTGCGGGGGGGGGCCGCGGGGTACTGGGCGAGTGGATGCTGGGGCATTCTTTCGTTTATTGGGCTGGTCAACGGCAGAGCTACGGCCTATCGGGCCTAACCTAGGACTGGATCCTGATGTGGTGTCGGTGTTATGGCTGGGTGAGCGCGGGCTGCGTTGGATGCAGCTCTTGCCTTTGCTGCGACATCACGCCCGAATTCGGACTTCTCCTGGAATTATCCTACTGCATCTGGGAGGCAATGATCTCGCCACATGGACTTGTAAACAACTCATTAATGCGGCGAAAAAAGACATGGATTGGATATTAAAAATGTTTCCAGGTGTTGTGCTTATTTGGTCGGATGTCATCCCAAGGCCAGCGTGCTGGGGTCAGCGGCGGTGGTCTCGGGGATTGACGAAGATCAATAGGCAGATTGGAAAATGGTTAAGTGCGCATGGGGGTTATCATGTGCAGCACGATTGGGTGGATGTTACTTGTAAGGGTTTATATCGGGGTGATGGAGTACATTTGTCTCCTGTGGGGGTTGACCTGCTCCTGAACGACTGGCAGGAGGTTTTGGAGCGAGTGGTACGGGTTGGGCTGAACAGGTCGCAGCTTGTGCTCCGGTAGTGTGGGGGGCGGCAAAGGCACGGGTTGTGCCTGTGCCGGTGGCGGGATCCCAGAGGTTTCTGGGGTCCGGAGCCATAGCTGATTGGGGCGGGGCAGGGTGCCCGCGGCCCGGTGAACCCCTAGCCGACTTTTGCTAGTGACATGGCGAGGTCGGGCAGGGGTGGTAATAACTTGTCCGGTGGTTGACCGGCCTAGGTGCGGTAGTGTTGTCACCTTGCTAGTCATATGGCTGGTGAGGTAACGCTTCGCACCGGGATTGGGTGTTGGGTTATTCATGTTTTAAAATGTTAATATGTTATGGGGCAAATAAAGCTGCGACCTGTTGTTATACCAATCCATGTGTGGTCTGAAGTTTGTTGGAGAAGGGTAGGGTTGTTTTAAGGTGGGGTGTGTGTGTGTGGGGGGGGGTGTAATGGACAGGGGAGTGCTTGGTGCGGCTCCCCGGTTATGAAAAGGGCACGGGCGAAGTCCTGGTGCCCGGAGGTAACCGGGGGCGAGCTTCAGCGCGTCCCTGGCCCGGGCGCGGGGCGACGAGAAGGCAAGGGAAAGGAATGGGGGGGGGAAGAGCTCGGATGCGCGCCTGTGTGTGACGCAGGGCGCATCATTTGAATTGATTGGTTCCGCCGCGAGATGCGCGCGGCTGGAACCAATCAGCAGGGAGGAAGAGCCATGTGCAGCGGCTGCCCGAGCGCACGCTAGCACATGGTTTTGTGAAGGGCGGCTGGCCGGTGTCCCGCCCTCCCACCCGTTTATGATGGTTGGGTGTTGTGGGACTTGGGGGTGTTGCAGCTGGGGGGGGGTTTGTGTGGGTTGAGGGATCCCAGAGGTTTCTGGGGTCCGGAGCCATAGCTGATTGGGGCGGGGCAGGGTGCCCGCGGCCCGGTGAACCCCTAGCCGACTTTTGCTAGTGACATGGCGAGGTCGGGCAGGGGTGGTAATAACTTGTCCGGTGGTTGACCGGCCTAGGTGCGGTAGTGTTGTCACCTTGCTAGTCATATGGCTGGTGAGGTAACGCTTCGCACCGGGATTGGGTGTTGGGTTATTCATGTTTTAAAATGTTAATATGTTATGGGGCAAATAAAGCTGCGACCTGTTGTTATACCAATCCATGTGTGGTCTGAAGTTTGTTGGAGAAGGGTAGGGTTGTTTTAAGGTGGGGGGTGTGTGTGTGTGGGGGGGGGTGTAATGGACAGGGGAGTGCTTGGTGCGGCTCCCCGGTTACTACTACTGAGCATTTGCATAGCTCTACAAGTCGTATGCAGCACTGCACAGACATGAGATCAAGGACAAGTTGTGAGATGCTTTGTAGATGATATATAAGCATTTGTACTTTATTCTCTGAAGAATAACCAATGCAGCTGTTTAAGAATGAGAGTGATATGTTCCGCTCTTGAAGTATTGGTGAGAATGTGTGCTGCTGTGTTTAGGGCCATTTGTAGAAGGTAAATGGCAGTAATCGTGAGCCCTTGAAGGACAACGCTGCAGTAGCCAATGTGAGGGAAAATAAAGGCTTGAAGAGCAGTGCGGAAGTCATTGTATTCCAGTAATGATTTGAGCTGCCATATTAATTTTAGTTTATAGTATATTTGTCTTGTCACGTTGCTAATGTGAGATGAGAGAGTGAGTCATTGGTCAATGATGACACCTAGGTAATGGACTTCATGTTTAACCGGAAGAAGTTTAGAGTCAATTGTGATAGACTCTGGAGGAGTGATTGCTTTTACTAATATATAATACGTCTGTTTTACTGTGGTTAATTTTAAGATTATGAACTGACAACCACTGAGTGACAGCAATGTAACAGTTCTTAATGTTGCTGATCAAAGTACAATATTCTAACTTAATGTGCATTCTATACCTATTCTCCCCCCAGTTCTTACACTGTAACATAGTAGGTGTTTATAACATCATAGATACCGCAGTGAAAGAGCTGCATGCTAAAACATGGGATCATTTCCGTGTACATTAGGATTACTGTAGGCTGTCTAAGCCCAATAATAGGGAATGAGAGCTCCACAGTTAAAACTCATTTTCAGCATAGAAAGCCGTGAAGCTGTTATTGTACCTGCTCCTGATCAGTTTTCATTGTAGTGATGAGTGACAGACTTCAGCGATCAAGTCCCAGTTCTTCCGATAGGAAACAAAGCTCATTAGTGGAAACAGCATCATGTCAGGACAAAGCTGTTCTTTGGATCAGCAATTTACTTAGTGGCGTGTTTACTAATGCTAGCACATGGTAAGCGAGCCATGCTAAAATTTAGCTTAGGGTCCCCATGCCCCCGAAATCTTACCGACCAATCTCAAGCTTACCATTTATCTCCAAAATCATCGAGAAAGTAGTACAAAAACAACTGCAGGACCACATGTACCTTCATGCTCCACTGGATTTGCACCAACATAGCTTCAAACCACAGCACAACGTAGAGACCCTGCTCACCTCCCTCTTCGACACCCTACTGAAAGGAATTGACAACATAAAGGATGGTTTCCTTCTAATCTTCATTGACATATCAGTTGCGTTTGACACAGTATCTCACCACATACTCCTTCAGTGCCTCCAAGAAATAGGATTACGCAACAACACCCTGAAATGGTTCACCTCCTAACTAAACAACCGCACACAGCAAGTAAAATGTGGGGAAAAGAAATCAGCCCAATTTACCCCCATGCAAGGAATACCACAGGGATCGGCCCTCTCATCAATACTGTTCAACACCTACATACAGCCCATATGCAGCATCATCAGGCAACACAACATACAATATCACCTGTACGCAGACGATATAATGGTGTACACTCCAATTCACCTGAGCACCCCTGACATAACCACAATGACTAAGTGCCTCGAACATATGAACACCTAGCTGGCTGACAATAACCTCAAGATAAACTTTGATAAAACTGAAGCAATGTTTATTTCCAGGAGCACAACATTCAACCCACCCCAAGAAATCAACATACTACACAGGACAATCACAACAAAGGATGAAGTAAAGTATCTCGGTGTCATCATAGACAAGAACCTGAATCTCCATTCCCACATTAACAAGACTGCAGCAAAAGCATACCACCGTTTAAAGTTCATCAGACGACTGAAGCCACTCCTCAGCCAAGAACACTTCCGAACAGTATGACAGGCAGTCATCACCCCCATACTGGACTACGGAAAATCACTATATCAGGGATTACCCCTACACTCAGTATACGCACTTCAATTGGTTCAGAACACTGCAGCACGCATAATCATAGGCACGTCCAAATACGAACACATAACACCAGTACTCCGACAGCTACACTGGCTACCCATAATGGCAAAATTCATCTGCTGACCATGATTGTTGCCATTAGGGCAGATGCATTACATCACCTCAGTGTCATGACACTGGTGTTCTTTTCTCTCTGTTTAGCAATATTTATTACTTTTTTTTATTGTACACTGCTCTAATGCCCTGGCCTGCGCAGTCAATCAAATTTGATAAGAAAAAAAAAACTTCTATCATCCCCCATGCTCAGCACAGCTTCAATGATAGTAACAGCAGTGGGATTTAAACACTGACTTCCACCTTCCTAGCCCACTGCTCTAACCATTAGGCTGTTCCTAGAGGTCCAGATTCTGAGAAGCTATTCTGGGGATGTCTATGTGGATGCCCTTGCAAATGTCCCTATCAGACATATCCATGTTTGTAAAACCATGGCTGCACCTGAACATGCCTGCTTATTTTTCAGATGTTCTGGCTTAAATGTACCAGATTGCACTTGGATGTCCTTTCTAAAATCCCCCCCCCCCCTCCATGCTACTAACTCCTTCCAATAGTATTAGGACTATAGATATTCCATGAGACTAAGTAGTAGCAGATTTTAAATACATTAAGAACATATTTTAATGCACATAAGCACATAAGAACATAAGATACACCATATTGGCTCAGACAAAGGGTCCATCAAGCCCAGTATCCTGTTTCCAACGGTGGCCAATCCAGGTCACAAGTGGACTGTGAGGTTCTCAAAAGGCATATAGATTCCATGCTGCTTGTCCCAGGGGTAAGCAGCGGATTTTCATGGTCCTCTTTAATAATGGTTTTTGGACAATTAAACTATTGAATTTGTTGCCAGTGGGGGGTAAGGCTGGAGGTATAGCTCAGTTCAAAAAGTATGGTTAAGCTTTTGGAGGAAAGATCCATGAATAATTAACCAGATAGAGTTGGGTGTCTCCACTTCTGACTTTTGGGAACAAGCAATAGGGTATGGACTTTTCTGTTATGTTTTGTCGGGTACTTACAAATGACAGACTGGGTTTAATGGACCATTGATTTGACCCGGCTTAACATCTCTTTTCTTATACAGACTTAGATCATAATTAACGATCATTGTTTAACATGTTGATTTCAAATAATCATTTTATTTAGATTGTCGTTTAAAACTGAATATTTTTCTTTTAGCACTTTCAAACTGTATGAACAGTTTTCATTTCTCCCTTTCGCCATCTGCACCACACAAGCTACTATTCTGTCAAACACAGAGAGATTTGTATTAGGATCCCACCAGGATAAATATATTAAACAGCATATAAAATGCCAAATTCTGACTCTTTAATGCCAATCTTCAATATGAAGCAGGGAAAATGTTGACTCTATGACTATGTATGCAAGGCAGTACTTATCACTGTCCTCTCCTCACATCCAGCGCTTGCACGTTGTTCAGTCACCTATCCATCCCTGTATAAATTAGCAATCAGAACAAGAGTTGCATTCTGACGTGACTCCCTTTCTGTTTGTTGCCTCTCAACTGCAGTCCTATCACTTAAAACCTGGCATGTCTCATTTACCACTATAAGATATAACAGCCAGGGATATTAGCTGTAATAGCTTTGAGGCTCCTTTTCCATTTTTTTTTATTCTGTCCCTCACTTTGAAGCTCTTCTTTAAAAGTCATGCTTTTTAAAAAGTGTGCCAGTAGCAGATGATTGAACCACAAAACCAGTACGGAGGTCCATGTAAAATTCAGGGGGCATGTGCATCTATACCTCTGTCGTGCACTATGATAACCCGAATCAGCTTCTCAGAACCCGGACCTCTAGGTATAGCCTAATGGTTAGAGCAGTGGACTATGAATGTGGAAGTCAGTGTTTAAATCCCACTGCTGCTACTGTCATTGAAATTGTGCTGAGCATTGGGAATAATAGAAAGGGGTTTTTTTTTCCTCTACACCCTCTGGATGCTTTTTCAGTCAAAACAAGCATTTTTCAGATACCTGTCCATGCCTGGAGCAGGTTTAAAACTTAGACATGATGATGGACATTTCTGAGATCAGGCAGGGACCTCTGGGTTCCTGAGAATACTGCACCAAGCCCTTATTCAGACTTGGATATCCACAGACCTGGCTTCTAAAATGGCTCTGGGGATACCTCTATGCTTGATTTTGGACGTCCAAAGCATGAATAGTATCACTGGATGATGGCAGATAAAGACCAATGTTGTCCATTTAGTCTGTCCAGTAGGGTTGTCAGATCAATAACTACCACACAGTACAGGTTACTTTCTCTATGTCTTTGTTCTTTTTGGGAGGCTGGGGATTTCATACCTGCCACACAGGGCAAACTATGTTCCTCTTGCCTTTGTTTTTTAGGGACTATAGCTACCATGCAGTGAAGGCAAAGCTTAGCAGAGTGGAGGAGTAGCCTAATAATTAGAGTAACTGCCTAGTACTCAAGAGTTCAATTCCTACTTGTGTTCCTTGGGTAAATCGCTTAGCTCTCTATTGCTTTGGAAGAAAAGTCCTGGCTATCTTTATATTTATTATCATATTTGATTGACTGCCCAGGTTGGGGCATCAGAGCGGTGAACAATAAAAAAGTAATAAATATTGCTAAACAGAGAGAAAAGAACGCCAGTGTCATGACAGGGCAGCAAAGATATCAGGGCACACAGAAAGAGAAGCTTTGTGGCCATGAGAAGGAGAGGGAGAAGGGGAAGGGTGTGCTGTGTGAACCTAGGTGGAAGAGAGATCAAAGGCAATGCCAAAGAAGTGGGTCTTCAGCATCACCTTGAATAGGGGAAAGGTCTGCTCACCGTGGAGGGTGGATGACAATGAATTCCAGAGGGCTGGACCGAGAAAGAAAAATGCAGAGTGGCGAGTGGATTCCAGTCGGGTATGTGCCGGTGACAGTACGGACAGGCAGTTGTTGTGAATGTTTCTGAGGGCACGGGGAGGGACGTGAGTGTGCAGTAAGTCAGCCAAATATTGTGGTGCACCAGAGTGCCTGGTGCACGGTGATAAGAACCTTATACTGAAACCGGAATTGAAGAGGGAGCTAGTGCAAGTTAAAGAGGAGAGGAGACACATGATCCGTACGAGAGGCATGTGCAATAAGACGGGCGGCAGTATTCTGTAACAACTGTAAACGGTGGGGCTGATAATGGGGAAGGCCAGCCTAAACAGAATTATAATAGTCGAGTATGGAAAGAAAAAGGGATACTGTAAGAGTTACCAGGAAAGTCCTCGGGAGGATAGAGCGCACTGCTCTTAGCTGTCGCATTGTGAGAAAAGACCGGCGCACGACAGAGGAAATATGTTGGTGGAAAGAGAGGGAAGAGTCAAGTACAATGCTCAAATACTGGAGGGTCGTCTTCATGGGTATGGTAGGGGCCAAGATGGGAGGAGGGACACCAAAAGTGAACCAAATGGCTATATATTGACAAGAAGACCCAGATGCAGCGGAGTTTAGCTGTTCCCTTCTTGGTTTCTGTCCTCTTTCTTTTTCCCTATTAACTGGTCCATACCACTCATTATTTTATAAACCTGTATTTTATTTCCTTGGAGGCACATCTCTTATTCAATATGAAGAGCCCTAGCTTGTTTAGTCATTCTTTATAGTGAGCTTTTCCATCCTCAATCATTTTTGTTGCCCCTTTCTGTACTTTCTGAATTGTTTGTGTTGCCTTTCTTGAGTTGCAGGGAAGGATAAAGTGGTTTACATTTTCTCAGTGTTTTCAATTAAGTTGAGTATTTTTCCTCCTTGGAGAAGAGTAATTCCAGCAGTCCTGATTCTGAAGCAGATTAGCATTAACAGGGCTTCATAAATCTCTTATTCAAATGAAATTTGTGTAGTCCACATAAAGAATAGCTCTTTTCAAGAAAATGGAAATGATTTTGCAACACTGACCAAGTTACTGCTATAGTCTACACAAACAAAATGGCTACAAGAAAAAAGAAAGCATTTTTTATTCTGTTATTATAGCCCTGTCATGAGGAAGTTTGAGACAAAGTATAATGGTCAAATTTCTTGTTGCAACCCTCACCATTAATTACTATTATTGCCAATGCATATTCAGTAAGGTTCGAATTAAGATCAACATATCTTGCATATACAGAAGGTAACTAGAATTGATCCGAATGGGAAATTGATCCAAAATTGATTTGGCTCTTTTGAACTGAAGGGTAAGGTCCTCTGAAAAATCCAAATGCGTTTTAGTTTATTCTGCTCAGCTTCATGAAAGTACAGTATATGGGGGAAGCAAAGTGATGCTCCTTGAGCTCCTTGTCCTGTTGCTGCCTGATCTCCTCATCCAGCTCTGCTTCTCTCCGGGTTTTTTATCTTGCTGTGTTTATGCTGCTCCTCTTATTGCCTCACTCAGCGTCTGGGATGCTAATGACACTTTCGCTACCACTTTACCTCTCTCATGGTGGTTTTGGCAGCTCGTGCCACTGCTAACACTGCTTTCTCCCTCTATGATCTTTGTGGTGTTTCTCAGAACAGGGAAGGAGAGGAAATATAAACCACAGCCACACCAGAAGAATCTTCAAACAACAAGTTTTATTGGAATCCAACTTGGCCAGGTTTCAACAACAAGCCTGCATCAGAAGTCAATGTGAGAATCAATCAAGTATACAGTTGGCTTTAATGGTCCATTGCTTGTATATCTGATTGATTCTCACATTGACTCCTGCTGCAGGTATGTTGCCAAAACATGGCCAAGTCAGGTTCCAATAAAACGTATTGTTTGAAGGTTCTTCTGGTGTGACAATGTTTTTTCTCTGCTCTTTCCCCTGCCCTTCTGCTGCTAGCGAAGGTTTCTCCTCCCCTTCTGGTTCCTTTGTGGTGTTTATGCCACAGTTTGTGCTGCTTTGTCCCTTCCTGGATTGCTGAGATGTTCATGCCCATGTCGTGGTGCCCCACTTTCGGTGCTTAGCTGTTCCTGCTGCTGTTGTTGGTGCTTTTTTTCCACTCTTAGAAAGGGTCATTTTATAAATTGTCCAGATTTATGCTTGTTTTCATGTGCATATTTCATGAATGTTTTATTAAGTAAGACACAAGTAATCAAAATGTGCATTAAACTAGTTGCAAGCACTTATACCTGCCCTATTCATATAGTACAGTGGCTGACCTCAATTTATGCATAAGTGTCATTTATGCACGGAAACTAGGCATGTGCAGGACCTATCATAATCTCACATCCAAACCAAACTTTTTTTTGTATTTTTGCTGTAATTGTGTGCCTAATGTGCATGCAAATTGCTATGCACATGTATGTTCAAGTTTATACACACACTATTCATATATGTGTGCACAAGCAATCTCTGTGTACGCGTAATAACTAGGTGCACAAATGAATGGCCAAATGCACACTCCAAATATTGTGCTTTCCCCACATTAACATGCATGTACATCTAGGTGACCTCATAAAATTACCCCATAGTGCCTGGGAGCATTCATGCCTCTTTTGGACTGCTTTCCCGCACTTACAGTGCTTGAAGATGTTCATGTCACAATCAGTTCCACTTCCTCCCATCTCTTCACCTCTTATGTTTAGCCAGTAAGCTGCATAATATTGAATAGGATGCCTCAATATTAGAGTCCAAAATAGGATGTGTTGCTTCCTCAGTTGACTTTAATGAAATCAAATGAATCAAAATAATTTTTGTGATCTGAAAGTAAATTACATGAATTAAAGACAAAATTGATCTGAAACCAAAACAAATGTTTTGTGTGCACATACCTACAGGAAATTCATTGAATTTGTCAGGAAATTTCAGAGTTTCCTTTATATATTTAACTTTTCCATTTTTTTAATAAATATGCTGGTTGATATTCAAATCCAGACAATAAACCCTGAAGCACTGAGAGAAAGCCTCCTCTTAAAAATAACTTTTTTGTCGGAACTATCATTCAGAAGAGGGAGGAATCAGATTCTGCCCCTCGCTGTGATAGTTCCTTTTATTAATTTAAAAAAAAATATGTGGTTTTAAGACACTTAGCTGCAGAATGAATTTAACTGCTGTTGAACTTCTTCACGAGCTGAAAAACACCACAGAGTCCATGATGATAAACGACGTGGCACGTTTTGGGTCAGAATGCCATGACCCTGCATCAGGTTACTTACAATGCCTGTAGGGATGATAGCTGCAATGTCTCAAACAAACGGAGCCTTGCTACTTTCATATAAACAGGCATGTGACATAGATGCTGACGATTAACCAATCGCCAGCAAGAACCAATCATGGCATGATGACATATACTGCAACCTTAAAAGGCAAGGGAAACCCTACAAATAAGGATCCCCTAAACCGAATAGGTCAAGTAAACAAATAAAGCAATCATTAATGTCCAAAAAAACCCAGGGCTAAATCAAGTAATGCAATACCATTCCAAATGTGTATTCAAACCATGAGGGGAAACCGACCCCAATGTATAGATCCATCGCTGTTCCAGCTTCTGTAGTTTCGAGATCCGGTCCTTTCCCTCAAATTCACAGGCACACTATCCATCACTCGCCACTGAAGTTGGTCAAAGATATGAGCCTTCTTCAAACAGTGCTCTACCATGGGTGCTGTAAGGTTTTTAGTGCGAAGCCGAGAGGCATGTTCGCCCAAACGAACCTTAACACTACATATAGTGTGCCCGATGTAATACAGAGGACAGGGGCATTGAATCAAGTATACCACAAAAGGAGAATCACATGTGGTACGCCACTTTGATTTATAGATAATTGAAGTATAGGTATCCGTCCAAATGGGCCCTATTATGGCCAACATACAATAACGGCATGAGCTGCATGCAAAATGGCCTGGGTCCTGATGAAGGGAAAGAGGCCGGTCCATTGGAGAAGTGATCTTAACCACCAGGTCTCTTAAATTAGATCCTATGGAGTACGCTATCATTAAGCGTTTGTTAGAAAAACAAGAATGTAGACTTAAAATTGGCCAAAAATGGTGTAAAATATTAGTAACCCTCGAAATACCACCAACATACGGAAGGACACCTGTCACCATGTTGGCTGATAGCCGTTCCCTTTGAGATGATAAAGGGGGCAGTAAAAGCCATTCTCTATGAGAAAACCAAGCTCTTTTATAGGCCTTTCTAATAAAATAATAAGGATAACCTCTGAATAACAAATGCTGCTGTAAATCGTCTGCATGGTGATAAAACTCCTGCAATGATGAACAATTGCGATGGAGTCTCAAAAATTGCCCATATGGTAACCCTCGTTTGAGTGAAGGGGGATGATAACTGATATAATTTAACAGAGTGTTCTGTTGTACCGGCGAACGGAATAGAGTTGTATGTATCCCGTCTGAAGATAGCCAAATAGTAATATCCAAAAATTGAATTTGGGATTGCTCTATTTGAGCCGTAAATTGGATATTAGGCATATGAGCATTTAATGACCTTATAAAACTTTCCAAATCATAAAAATTTCCAAGCTCATGAAGAAGTTCAACAGCAGTTAAATTCATTCTGCAGCTGTTTTAAAATCACATTTTTTTGAAATTAATAAAAGGAACTATCACAGCGAGGGGTAGGATTTGATTCCTCCCTCTAGGTTAACCTAATGGTTAGAATAATGGGTTAGGGCAGCCAGGGTTCAAATCCCAATGACGCTGTTGTTGACATTGTTCTGAGTACTGGGAATGACATAGTGCTTTTTTCACTATAGCCTCTGGATGTTTTTAAACTAAAACAAACACTTTTCAGATGCTTGTTCCTGCCTGGAGCAGGTTTCACGTTAGATGAGAGTATGGAAAGGATTCTTGTTTGGTGAGAAACGGAGATCATATTTTTAGTCCTTAGACTCCATGCTATGATGTTATACCAGCAGTTATTTATAGATTCGGGGCATTTTTTTTGCAGAATGTGGTTTGAGGGTTGCATGGGAGGACCTAGTGTGCTCATCTGCAATCCAAGGGGGGAGGATCATGAATGCCTGGCCAGTACTTGGACCGTATGGATGACCGCAGTATCACCAGTGTGATAGGGCAGAAAAAAATCACAAAAGGTTCTTCATAGCTAAATGTCATAACATATGCCTTTCAATAATAATAGACACTCAGAATAAGAGCATTCAACAGTACAAACAACACTAATACAAGCCCAAAAGCACCATCATCAGTCTCTAAAAATGTGCACATGAGAGCTGTGGTGATGTATCTGGAGACTGGCTACTTGGTATGATGGCACAGGGATCTCCACTTCCATGCCCACACAGGCCTGACCAGAAGAACATTGCTACACAGCAGACTGTGGGAAGGCAGGCAGGGTTGCCCCACAGATAGCAGATATAGACAGATCAACATAAGCCAGGACAGAGAGTGGACATTCTATGGGACAGGTGTAGCCAAATGTAGGGAGCTACTGTGTGAAATGCCAGTACCCAGATATTTAGAAAACAGATGCCATTACAAGACAACCATAGTCATTTGAAGAGCATTGCTATGTCACTCAGCAATACAATGCATCCTTTGGGGAATTGCAAAGTTGAATGAGATTTTTGTGAGGTTAGTAAGAGTCCATACTAGCATTGTAAAGATTGTTTTTAGAGCTGGCCAAAGAACGAATAATTAAGGATTTCCTCTACTGCCATGTATGTTTTGATGCAAGGTATGCCATGACAAGCATATCACTTTCTACTTGCTGTTATTATATCTTTGAGTGCACTAAGATAATCTTGCACTGTTCTGGGCATGCAATAAACTAGTACATCTAGTCTAGTTTGCATCGACATTTATTTATCATCAGTATTTTGTGTAGTTTGCATCAGCACAACACTGTCAGTGAGAAGAGCAGCTTAGGAGATGCACGTTTTAACAGAGGAGGCATCAGAGAATTCCATGGGTATATGGAGGTCACGGGCAGGATCAGAAACGTGCATCTTTTCAGAAAATGGTGAGAGCAGGGACGTCCAAACTGTTTCCTGCATATACCCGTGTCTCATTATAACTGTGGGGCCCATGTTTCTCCATAGTGGTTTGCTCATGCCGCGCCAGAGTTGCCTATGTTCCCTGATTCTAGTACCGCAGGTGCATCTATACCCACAGCTGCATAATTAGGGTGCAATTGGGCCCATTTTTGATTTGGATGAGTCCATGGGCCGGATGTGCAAGTTATGGAATTGGTTTCCACATGAATAGTGCCAGAATGGTGAGAACACTATCTGTATACTCCTTACCACTACCTATATGGATAGTGGTGTTGAATATAAGTACTTAGTTAAGTTCTGACATGACAGGCTAAAAAAAACCAGCCCATAGAGTCTTACATTGTTTTTGCAGATCAGAGTTCTGCTCTCTATTAAAGTAGTTTTCACCAGCACGGTCTAGCTCTGAACATTCATTATGTCTTTGCCGTTAATATGCTGACAGCGGTAAAAGGGAACATTTATATCAAATGCCTAGAAGTATTGTATATGTTCCTCTTAACCGGAGTGCATTTTTCTGATTGTACTATATAAGCTTATTCAGGATAAATGACCTAGAAGATAAGAACATCATTCCTAATAGCAGTTGAGAAAAAAATAAGCTTACCTGGCAATAAATTATAGCAAAGGCATATTTATTATTGTAAGCTAGCTAACAAAATATAAAATTACAATAACTTACTAATTTTTCAAAATCCTGAGACAATATTCATGTTTCATCCCCCCAAGTTCTGAGCTGCCAAAGAGAATTCCAGTACATTATATGTAAAGTTGATGATCACAGTGGAATCTAGACTGAAGAATTTGTTTTGTCAGTAATATTGTTAGGCAGCAACAGCAGTGACTTAAGAATAACATATGAAAAGAGTATAGCCTATGAATTGGATACTGTCTATCAGATTAAGAGGGTTATTTTAGAATCCCTATTCATGATTTGCATATATGAAAACAACCACTCACATGTGCAAATCATACTAATGTTCAAATACTGATTTTAGAAGAGCCCGATTGTATACGTCTCTGCTATGATCACCGTTCAAGTCAAAAGGGGGCATGTTGGCAGTGTGCCGTGGACATGGGGGGAAGAGATACACATGTATCTCCAATTTCAGATAGGGGCTACATGTTGACAGTGGCCATTATACATGGCTAAATTTACCCCTGCCCCTTAGTGTGTTTAGGTTGTTAAAATATGTTTCTTTTGGCTAATCCTTACCAAAGGCATTAGGGGGGACATCCCCCTCAATCTACCATTGTCTCTTTCCTCCTCCACAAGTGCTTTCAGTAGATATTGAAATATCTAAATTGTATGAAGAGTGGTGGGATACCTAGGTTTGCAAAATGGTGAGGACACATGTGTGCATTATGACATGTAGACGTGTGCGTTCTGAAATACCACCATGCACACATGCAGATTGCTGGAACCCCCATGTCAATACTTTATACATGTATGTTTCTAAAATAGCATCTCCCACTGCATGTCTGTGCCATCATGATGTGTGCATACACATTCTGTCTTCTTTTGAGAGACATGTTTATAGCAAGGGGCAGAGTTACATGTCTCCACCTTTCCCTTCACTTTGAGACTTTGAGATGTTTTCATTTAGACATCACAGCAATCATTTGTACAGTTTTTCTAAAATGCTCCTTTAAGTCAATTGTGAGTAAATAGAATAAACAAGAGAACTATGGGTTTTTGTTAAATGAACATCTATGACTAGGAGCTATGTAATTTAGCAAGTGATTTGGATCAATATTCAGCTGCCATGGTCAGCATTTTCTTTAAACATCCAATGTGGCACTTAAAAATAATATGTATATGTATTGAGTGCCATGATCTGGATGGCAGCTGGCACAGAATAGATGTATACTGTGGTAAGCATGGGCAATTATCCTGATAGTGGTGATATTCAGTCTGGGATCTGGATAAGAATCTGGATAACTTGGTCAGCCTTTTTGCCATTTTGGTTGCTTTCCTCTGTAGCATTTTATAGAAATGAAAGACCCATGTAAAGTTCTAAAGTCATATATACAGTATAATCTAGGGTTGTGCAAGCAAAATATGTTGTTGTTGTTTTTTTTTTAATTTTCACTTCAGGACAATTTTGTTAATTAAGAGATGGTTGTGACTGCTGGCCAAACAAACAAAAAAAGAAAGAGTTGAAAGGTTACTAGAGATTTCAAGACAAGTGAACACCCATTTTTTTCTACTTTAATAGTTGTTACTAATTGGACAACCAGGATCTGGATTAGACTTTGTAAATTTATCTGATAGTATAGTTAGACATAGTGGTATGTTTACTAAGCAGCGGTAGTGGAATCTGCGCAATATCGGAGTCACGGCCCCATTGATTTCAATAGGCCTGCGGCTCCGATATCGTACGGTGTCCGCTACCTCCATTTCATAAACATACCCCATAATTTCATTGAATTTCTGACACAAGAACATGGAAAAAGTATTTTTCCCATGAAGTAAGCCTCTATAGCAGATGTTAATAGCGTGAAAAGTGTTTTCCACGGAGCTCAAGAACACTCATGATTTGGGATAATCAGAATACAGGAATGAAGATCACCAGAAATACAAGACACAGATGAGAGCAGACTGGCTAGAGTCAGCCATCTCAGAGATATAATAGTTTTTACTGCAAGATGCCTCCCTTCTAACCCAAGGTTACTGGTTTAAGGTCAAACTGTGATGATGCTGGAGAAGAAAACGGAATTTAATTTTTTTTCATATCAATTTTAGATTAAAAATGATATGCAACCATGAAGGAAATATTGATATTTCTCATGATGTTTCAAACAAATGCACATTCCTAATAAAATATGGATTATTTCCAGGTTGTGATATCAAAATAAAGGAAAAAATACATCCCTCTCTCATTCTGATTCGGCCATAGAGAGACAACTTAGCAGCCTGAAAGAGAATAAATAAAATTGAAGAAGTAAGAATAGCAGTTTTAGTCCCTGAAGCTAGGATTCTCTTGCTCGATATCATACAACAATAAATTAAAAGTAGCAGTAGAAGCACAAAAACAGTGAAGATATTAAGAAAACAGAAATGAAAGATATCAAAATAAGCTATTTAGAAACAACCCAAAATAATTCTACAAGGAATTGGGAAAGAACATTAATATGGTAAAAACACCACCAACCAAAACTGAAACAGAAAGCTTCTGGAGAAGCCTATACGAGGACACAATAGAGCACAATCAAGAAGCAGAATGGTTACCCTGCATACAGGAATATTTAGGAAAATTAGACATCAAACCTATGGAATGGCCTGTAGTGAGAAAAAAGCTGCAAGGAAGGCTAAAATCTTTATCTTTATCTTTATCTTTATTTAAAATTTGATAGACCGCTTAGGCCGAAACATAAAAGCGGTGTACAGAAAAATAAAAGGTCAACACTGCAAACTATAGAAAAGGAACGCCAAAATATAACAGGAAAGCAAGAGAAAGGACAGTATAAAGCAAAACAAAAAAACAATAATCGCAACCAAACACAGACTGACTCAATTAAAAACAACGACAGACAGGGGGAAAGCAAGATCAAAATCTAGCTGAGACAAGACAACAATGAAACAATGAAACTGCTACATCAGGGGGGGGGGGGGGGGTCCAAGGGAAGGTCAAATGCTTTTTGGAAGAGATAAGTTTTTAGGGAGGCTTTAAATTTAGAATAAGAGTTTTAAATACGAAGGGACGAAGGTAAAGTAGTCCACAACCCCGGACCAAGAAACAAGAAAGCAGAGTGACGGGTCTTTTCAAGATGTGCATGGGAGGGGGGAGGCAAAGACAGGCGATTAGCGTGAAGAGCACGGAGCTGGCGATAGGGTGTGTGCAAGGAAACCAAATCAGCCAGATACAAAGGGTTATGGGTGTGGATAGCACGGTGTGTGAGGATGAGAATTTTGTAATGAAATCGGACAGATAGGGGCAGCCAGTGTAGACGAAAGAGGATAGGAGTGATATGATCAAAACGGCGGGCAAAAGTGATGATACGGGCAGCGGTATTTTGAATTAGTTGGAGGCGTCGGAGTTGATACTTGGGGAGGTTGGCTATGAAAACATTACAGTAGTCGAGTCGGCTGGTGATCAGGGCAATGACAAGAGTAACTAATGATTCTAAAGGAAGAAATGTGCGGACAGCTCGGATTTGATGAAGGGTAGCAAAACAACGCCTAGTGAGGGAAGAGATATGGTCGTGAAAAGAAAGAGAAGAATCAAGAACTACTCCAAGATACCGAAAGGAGGATACAAGAGGAATGGGTACAGAATCGATCAAAGGGGCAGAGGAGGGGCAAGAACCAGTGAGGGATACCCACATAGCCGTGGATTTGGATGGGTTCAGACGTAAGAAATGCTGGGAAAGCCAGGAAGCCACATGTGAGAGACAGATATTGAAAGGGGAAAGATCCAGAGAAAGTGGGGAAGTGTGATAGAGTAATATGATGTCATCTGCGTAGACATAAGGAGATACTGGGTACTGCTGCAGTAAGAGAAGTAGAGGGGCCAAAAAAATATTAAACAACAGAGGAGACAGGACAGAGCCTTGAGGGACACCACAGGTGAGGGGAAGATGATGTTCCATTAAGAGTGACGGAAAAGGATCGGGCCGTAAGAAAAGAACGAAACCAAAGAAGAACCGTATCGTGAAGACCCACCTCCGCAAGACGAGTGAGAAGCAGGGTGTGATCGATTAAATCAAACGCAGCAGAGAGATCCAGGGAAACCAACAGAGTAACATCACCACGATCATGTGCAACGTGAAGCTCATTCAAAACCGCAAGAAGAACAGTTTCGGTGCTGTGGCCCTGTCGAAAACCAGCTTGCCGGGGGTGAAGTGCGTTAGTGGATTCTACGTGGGAAGACAACTGATTAAAAACAAAACGTTCCAGAAGTTTAGATAAGAAGGGGAGGTTTGACACAGGACGCCAATGCGCAAGGACAGAGGGATCAAGAGATGCTTGTTTTAAAAGAGGGTGAACAATGGCAGACTTCCACGGGGAGGGGAATAGACCAGAAGATAAACTAGAATTTATGATGGTAGTGATAATTGGGATGAGCTGAAGCGAGGGCTCTGACAGCCAACGAGAGGGAATTGGGTCCAGAGCACATGTGGTCTTTCGAGAAGTAGACAGCGTGGAGAGTATTTCAGCAGAGGACACCAGATGGAAAGAGGACCATATATGAGCAAGAGCTCGATTGGGCGCAGGGGAAGAAGGCGGGGGTGAGCGATCAATGGCAAGCGAACTACAGATAGAAGGAAGTGGTGCTAATGGAGGTGGAGGAGGAATAGGGAAGGAGGCACGTAAGGTAAGGACTTTGTCTGAGAAGAAGGTAGCCAGAGAGTGAGCGTCAGGGGCCCCCATAGCCGAGGTACTATGGGAGTTAGTGGATGAGAGTTTCCGCAGGATAGTGAAGAGCTGGCGAGAGGAATTTGCAGCTCCTGAGATCTCAGCTGTATAATAAGCCCGTTTGGCTGATTGAACAGCCAAACGGTAATCAGCATAGAGTTGCTTAAAGCGTGCATATAGATCGGGAGATTGATGATGAGACCATTGGCGTTGCACCTGGCGAAGTTGGGTACGCTGCAGTCGCAATCCTGGGTGAAACCAGGGAGAGTGACTGGCGGTGAAGGAATGATGACAAGGGCGCCAAGGTGCCAGCTGATCCAAAGCTTCGGAGAGAAGGGAGTTCCAGAGGGAAACTTGGCTATTGGGTGAAAGTGATGCAAATTCCGGTGGGAAAACAGAAGAAGCGGAGGGAAAGGAACTCAGGGTGTCAGGAGTTAGGCGGCGACGAGAGGGAGGGGGTGTGGAGGGTACCGAAGACGGAGTGGGCACCTGAGGGGGACAGGAAATTGAGAATATAATACAACGGTGATCAGACCAAGGGAGATCTAATGTGGAAGGGGGGGAAAATCTCAGCTGACAGCATAGAAGAGGACAGGACAAGGTCGAGAGTATGTCCGGCTATATGGGTGGGACATGAGACATGTTGTTGGAAAGCAATATCATGAAAAAGGTTCAGAAAGGCATGATCCTTTTGTCTACTAGGATTGTCAGCATGGATGTTAAAGTCACCTAGGACGATAAGATTGGGGAACTGTAAGGCAACATCTGAGAGGGTCTGGAGGACTCCTTCCCAGCGTTCAGTAGAAAGGGAGGGCGGAAGATAGAGGAGAAGTAAATAAAGCGGGGGAGAAGAATGAAGGCAGAGAAGGAGGGACTCAGAAAGTGAAATAGATGACGAATTGACCTCCTCAAGGGCGATGGAGGCACGGAAGGGTAAGGCAACGCCCCCCCCACCCCGGCCCAGCCGAGGAGAGGAAAACGCTGAGTACCCGGGGGGGAGGGAGCTAGAGAGAACAGGGCTATCACCCTCTTTGAGCCAGGTTTCAGTGAGAAAGCAAAGGTCTATAGAGTGCTGTATAATAAGATCAGAAACCAATAGAGATTTGGATTTGAGAGACCGGCAATTAGACAGAGAGACCTGAAGCACAAAGGTATAGTTCGTTGTGAGAGACAGAGACAGAGAAGCAGGCTGTTTTGGGAGAGTGCTAGTAAAGACACAGGGGATTAGATTGGCTGGACAGCGAGTCAGAGAACCAAAAAGAAAAGTACGTGAGGAGAGGGGACGTCGTCCCCAAAATACCGGGATAGTCAGCATACCGCTGTCAGAAGAAGACTTCCCTGAAGAATTACCTGAAAGGAGAGAGCAGACCAACAGAAGCAGAGTAGCAAGGAGCATGCAAAGACCGCAAAGACCGGCAAGCCACGACCGCGCCACTCGCTCGCCCAAAGGAGCTCGACCAAGGAGCAGGACTCGGCGCGCGCCCACGGCGCAGAACGCCGTCGGCAGCTTGCTTTTGTAGTTTTCTGAGGTACCTGGGGGAACGCGATCGCAGTGAAACAACCGCGTCACTTCCGGGTGCAGGCAGAGGTCCAGGTTAGGCACAGGAGGCAAACAACAGGCTTGGGAGACCTGAAAGATACAAAGTACACGAAAACCAGCAATAGCATCTAAACAAGGCAAGTGAGAACGCGGAACGCCGTCGGCAGCTTGCTTTTGTAGTTTTCTGAGGTACCTGGGGGAACGCGATCGCAGTGAAACAACCGTGTCACTTCCAGGTGCAGGCAGAGGTCCAGGTTAGGCAAAGGAGGCAAACAACAGGCTTGGGAGACCTGGGGGAACGCGAAAATAAGCCCCAACTGGAAGAGCCCTGGCCCAGATGGAGTGACCAACATTTGGCTCAGTTATCACGCCACCAAGACATGGCAAACTCAAAAACTAATTGATCAAGCAGTCAAACCTAAGACCACAATGGCTTATAACCATTTCTCCTTCCAAAGAGGGACCAAAGTAACATTCCCAAAAATTACAGACTGATAACTACAATCTATAAGCTGTTCACTCTAATAGATGCAAGAAGAATATATGATCATATTGAAGCCAATAACATCATGGCAATAGCACAAAAGAGCAGTAAGAGGGGAGCATATGGAAGCAAAGAACTATTTTTGAAGTCAGTACATCATTCCTAACATCAAGATCCAGCGAGGCATATTTCAAGGAGATTCTCTCTCGCCACTTCTATTACGTAAGGAGCTTAATCCAATGCGCATTCTCATCAACTCTTTAGATACAGATTTTGCCTGAATCCTAAAGAAGGTGGCAACCCAGATGTAACATCCCATTTACTATTTGTAGATGACCTGAAGCTCTGCAGTTCCCATGACCAACAATTAGTAGAGCAACTCCGTGTAGTAAAAAGCTTTTCTGATGACATCAGGATGACGTTTGGCCTAGACAAATATGCTAAGGCAACTTTTTTAGAGGAAAATTGAGCAAAATGGAAAACATCTCCTTGGATGAGGGCTGTGGCATCAAGAAGCTTGAACAGAAAGTGTATATTGTATAAATATCTTGGAGTAGAGGAAGGAATAACACTCGAGCAGAAATTACTGAGAGAAAAGATCAGTAAAAAATACTACAGAAGATTAAAATCATTACTGAAAAGTGCCTTAACATCACATTATAAGATACAAGCCATCAATCAGCTGGCAATTCCTGTACTCTCATACAGCTTTGGGATTGTATACTGGCCTCTTAAAGATCTTGAAAAACTGAATGTGCAAACAAGAACATTCCTTCATGCCCATGAAGTAATTTACAAGAATCAGTATATGCCAAGACTGTACATTCCTAGAACTGAAGGAGGGGTAAGCCTCATAGAGATTGATTACACCTACAGAGCTACTATCATAGGCCTCCAGGTCTACCTAATAGCATCATTGTGTGGCAGGTGCAGGCCTGTGATCCACAGTGTCTGACATAAGCAGGCAGGCCTAACTAGCTTGACCTGTAAATGAAGCCTGTGGAGAGGCTCATAGGAATTGCACATCCCCCAACATGCTGCTATTGTAGGATAGAACTCTGCAAGAGTACTAAACTAACTTAGGTAAGCAAAACTGAGAGATGGAAAAATACAGAAAAATATGTTTAAAAGTTACTGATAAGAAAAGTACATCTGCAAGGAATATAATTGGGAGTGCTGACAGATGAGTTGCAGAGCCCTGCTCCCCTGCATGCACAAATTGGCTCTATGGCCTTGAGAGTATGAAAGTAACAAGTTGATGAACTGACCATTGTAATTGGGACTAGAAGGGGGGTATGCAGGTGCTGGGCCCACTGAAGGAACATAATTGGATAATCTTATCAGTACCGGGACCAATGGAAGGGGTACGGGAGGTACGGGAGAGTACCGGGACCAATGAAATGTTTTTCTATACCTAGAATGGAACAGAAGTCTATAAAAGTTGTTGTAATGCTAGAAAACTTTGCTCAGCCATTTTGAATTTGACTTGCTTGAGACTTGTGCACAAATAAATGATTTGGACCTTCTGAACAGACTCCTGGTATCATTGGTTTGTCTGCGCTTTGCTGCTACATATTCTTGGTTCGTTGGCCGGGAAGTTGTGGAATCAAAGTGTATATAGGGCAATATACCACGACTTTCCGCCTCTATAGGCTTGGTCCTGCCGGGATCGCGCCCTTCCGACGAGGGCTGCTCCCTGGCGCCGCCGGTCCCTTGTATCGGAGGGAGCTGGTCGGACCTCGGCGGGTGCCGGGCCCTGCTGGAGCCAACGCCTCGAACCCGAGTGAGGGGAGTCGAGGTCCAACTCATGCGCCTGCTTGGGAAGTTTGAGGACCGGATCCGGTGAGTATAGTTTTGATTTGGTGTCTAGACAGAAATAGAAAGAGCAGTACTGCCATTGGAACTTGGAATTTGGAATTTGTAATCTCGAGATATTGGGAATTGGTAAGAGAGCCTGATCACCTCTCAAGGAAGGGCCGAGTAACCCCGCATGGGAATTCGCCGGGTGAAACCCCCATGCTTTTTGTAATTGGGAAATTGGTAAGACTAGTCAGAATAGATAGAAACGAATGCATTCTGGGATACGTTGCTAGCATGATTGTGTGACTGAAGTGTGAATGAGAGGTCTGGCAGCACGGACCAAGTGAAGGTGGACCCCTGAGTAGCGCATTTCCTGACCGGGCGACCGCGTTCAGGTCGCGAAAAGGGGGAAGCGTTTGTCGTCTTGTCTTGTTATTTGTACTCCTTATACGTTTCCAGGGCCGTGAGGACCCCTTACCCACGGTCCGCCCTCCTTTTCCCTTTTGTCTATTGTTGCGCGCACACATCGAAATGGGAGGGGTGGGGTCTACTAGAAACACTCCATTAGAATGTATGATCGCACATTTTAAAGAGGGATATTCTGGAGATTATGGTATTAAAATGACAGCAGCCCGTTTGCAGATTTTGTGTACTAGGGAGTGGCCCGATCTAGACCCCACCTGGCCCCGAGAGGGAACATTCAATGTAGAGATTATTCAGTTAGTACACCGTAGAGTGCGGATAGCGCACCCCGATCAGTACCCCTATATAGATTCTTGGTTAAGTATTTGTGAAGATCCACCCCTCTGGGCGCAGCGCTGTTATGAGGAACAGTGCAGAATAATGTTAGCTAAAACAGATTCTAGACAGAAAACGGAACAGCCTAGAATGAAAGAGCAGGATAAGAAGTCCAGGAAGAAGCCCATCCTGGTAGATCCTGATTCCCCAGAAATAATTCCCAGACAGCCTCGAACCCCAGGTCCGATAAGAGTAGCCCGGCGTCCTGCCCCAGAGCCCCAGAGACAGCCGGAGCGGGACCCAACTCCTGACCCACCTCCCGGAGGGCAGAGAGAGGAATTAGCTGAAGAAGAGGATGTTATAAAAAGCGAGTCAGATGCAGAGGTAGAAGAGGAAGAAAATGAAAATGCCCCAAGCGAGGATGACAGTGTGCAAGTGGTTGCCAGTGCCAGCGTGCCAGTAAAATGTACACCCAAAGTGAAACCTGTCGAGAAAAAGAAAGTGATCTCTGGAAAGATAGTTAAGAAAACAGCCCTTAGATCCCACAAGACATCTACTGCCAAAATGATGCCTTTACGGCAAGTCCCGGGAGTGCCTATAAAGAACGATAATGAGGAGGTGGTAGCGGGACCCTTAACTTATGTGTATATCCCTTTCTCTACAACGGATTTGTTAAATTGGAGGTCGCATTATGCCTCCTATACTAATAAGCCCCAGGAGCTGACAGAATTAGTAACTACTATTATGGAAACCCACCAACCCACCTGGCCAGATTGCCGCCAGCTCCTGACCACCCTATTCACGACAGAGGAGAGAACACGAATTAGAAAAGCAGCTATTGAGTGGATGGCAGATAATCCTGTAGCTCCGGGACAGGGGCTAAACAGAATAGACTATCGGGAAGCAGCCCAGAGAGAATTCCCGAATGAAGACCCCCACTGGGATCCAAATACAGAGGAAGGATCCACAGCCCTAGCCCGTTTTCGCCAAGGCTTTTTACAAGGCCTGAGAAGGGGAGGCCAAAAAGCTATGAGCTATAGACAGTTCTCTTGTAAATCTATTTATCTTTTTCTAAGCGGGTCTCAGACTTACGGGCTACTTCCGGTGATAAATATCACTTAGTGCCCCTTTTGCATCAATGACCCATTTTCATGTATTTCTTATATCTTTCTTATAACCTATTCTAAACTTATATTTCAAACGTCCAGTTGGATAATATGAGATATCTTATATCTTATAACAGCAAGCTTATCTTTTATCTTTGTCTTTTTCTTCAATTTCCCAACGCCAGACTGGGCGCCTCTGCGTTTCACAGCCTTTATGTTTCCTCAGGGGTTTTTTCTTTAGACAGGCTTGTGATGTCAATTATCTCATCCGTTGCTTCTAAAATTGAATCCCGGTTTTAAACAGACTTGTAGTTTTAATTATCTCTGGAACAACGAAAAACATCAAATTTAAAATCATTCTCTTTTATGCCTTCAGAAGAGACCATGTAACTAATATCGTTAAAAAATGACAACTGAGTGCTGCTCACCTTCTGTGGCTACCAAGCTTAAACCTGATTACACAGGAAGTTAAAAGACCTTTGGAAACGCACACCCGCATGCGCGTCCCTTTGCTATCCAAAATCAGGTTTAAGCTTGGTAGCCACAGAAGGTGAGCAGCACTCAGTTGTCATTTTTTAACGATATTAGTTACATGGTCTCTTCTGAAGGCATAAAAGAGAATGATTTTAAATTTGATGTTTTTCGTTGTTCCAGAGATAATTAAAACTACAAGTCTGTTTAAAACCGGGATTCAATTTTAGAAGCAACGGATGAGATAATTGACATCACAAGCCTGTCTAAAGAAAAAACCCCTGAGGAAACATAAAGGCTGTGAAACGCAGAGGCGCCCAGTCTGGCGTTGGGAAATTGAAGAAAAAGACAAAGATAAAAGATAAGCTTGCTGTTATAAGATATAAGATATCTCATATTATTCAACTGGACGTTTGAAATATAAGTTTAGAATAGGTTATAAGAAAGATATAAGAAATACATGAAAATGGGTCATTGATGCAAAAGGGGCACTAAGTGATATTTATCACCGGAAGTAGCCCGTAAGTCTGAGACCCGCTTAGAAAAAGATAAATAGATTTACAAGAGAACTGTCTATAGAATACCTGAAAGCAGGAAACACTAACATATTGGAGTAATTATTTTACATATTTGCTAAACAGTGGGATTACTCTAAAGAAATTTGGGATCTATTGCGGTTGTGATTCACAAAAAGCTATGAACCTTTCCAAAGTTGCAGGAGTTATCCAAGGTATAGATGAGAGCCCAGCAGACTTTCATGAAAGATTAATTAAAGCATACAGAATGTATACTCCCTATGATCCCAAAGCACCAGGAAGTTTATGTATGGTGAATTCTGCTTTTGTAAACCAGTCTCAACCAGACATTAGACGTAAATTACAGAAATTAGAAGGGTTTGCGGGCATGAATGCAACACAGTTACTGGAAGTCGCTCATAAAGTGTATGTGAATAGTGATAATGAAAGACAGAGAGAATGTGATAGAAAGATGAAGAAGAAAGCTGATTTTTTGGCTGCGGCCATAGTTGAACAGAAAAAGGGAGGTATCCCTAGTCGACGGAGCAGAGGAAGAGGGCGGGGCCAAGGCGGAGGCCGGACCCAGAAGCTAGGTGTGAACCAATGCGCTTATTGCAGAGAAGAAGGACATTGGAGAGATACGTGCCCGCAACTCGAAGACGCCCAGCAAGATGACGACAGCAATCATCAATGGCGAGAAGAAAGACGAGGCTATCCCCGAAACCGCGGAGGAGCCAATCGAGAACAATTCCAGCGAGAAAGAGGAGGAGCCATTCAAGCATTGGCCACAACGATCCATGATGAAAATGATGTGGATTAGGACAGACCGGGCTCCAAGTTTGCTTTAGGTCTCCAGGAGCCTATGGTCGGAATACAAATAGGAGACCAAGTTATGGACTTTATGGTTGATACTGGAGCACAACATTCAGTAATAGATAAAAAGATAGCCCCATTTTCTACAAAAGCAGTCACCATTATAGGAGCAACTGGTGCCAAAGCTACAAAGTCTTTTCTTCAGAATCGTATATGCAGTCTAGGAGGACAGCAAATAACTCATCAATTCCTTTACATGCCCGAATGTCCAGTGCCACTACTAGGACGAGATATGTTAGCCAAACTTCAAGCACAAATATCCTTCTCTGAAGAAGGAGAAATGCAAATGACAGTAAATCCCCAAGCCAAACCAGCAGGAATAATGCTGCTGACAGTTCCCCGGGAAGAAGAATGGAGGTATTACATTGATGACTCTATCCAAGACACTTATTTTGAACAAACTTTAAAGAACATTCATGCACCACCTGGAGTATGGGCAGAAGGCAGTCCCCCAGGCCTAGCCAAGCATATAGCTCCAGTAATTGTAACCCTCAAGCCTAGTGCTACATCAGTACACGTCAAACAGTACCCTCTCCCAAGAGCCGCAATTGAAGGCATTCATCGTCACTTGCAAAGATTGCTCGAGTATGGCCTACTAAAAGTATGTCAATCCCCATGGAACACTCCACTTTTGCCAGTAAAGAAACCTGGGACGGAGGATTACCGCCCAGTACAAGATTTAAGGAGAGTAAATGATGCAGTTGAAACTATACATCCAGTTGTACCCAATCCTTACACTCTTCTAGGACTGATACCTGCTGAAGCTACCCATTTCACTGTACTGGATTTAAAAGATGCATTCTTTTGCATAAGATTAGCCCCTGTAAGTCAAATATTGTTTGCATTTGAATGGCAGGACCCCATCTCTGGAAGAGGGGGCCAACTCACCTGGACAAGATTACCCCAAGGATTCAAAATTCGCCTACCATCTTTAGTGCTGCACTGAATCAAGACCTTTCAAGCTATCCAGTGGCCCCGGGGAAGAGAGTGCTTCTCCAATACGTGGACGATCTGCTGATAGCTGCCATATCAGAAAGTGAATGTATACTAGCCACCAAAGATCTGTTGCAGTTACTAGATGAAGCTGGATACAAAGTTTCCAGAGCCAAAGCACAGCTATGCCAAAAAGAAGTGAAATACTTGGGTTTTCGTATAACCCAAGGAAGCCGAAGATTAGGTAGAGAAAGAAAAGAAGCAGTATGTAGAATCCCAACTCCAACAACCAGAAAGCAAGTCAGAGCCTTTCTGGGAGCGGCAGGATATTGCCGAATCTGGATACCCAACTTTGCCCAAATCGCCAAACCACTGTATGAAGCCACAAAAGGAGAAGAGAAGTCGCCACTGGAGTGGGGACTTGAGCAGGATACAGCCTTCAAGAAGTTAAAGGAAGAATTGATGTCATCACCAGCACTTGGACTACCAGATGTCCACAAGCCTTTCCACTTGTTTGTACATGAAGCACAGGGAAATGCCTTAGGCATGTTGACTCAGAAATTGGGAAATTGGGAGCGACCTGTAGCCTACCTATCAAAACAGTTGGACCCTGTGGCCAAAGGATGGCCACCATGCCTGAGAGCAGTTGCAGCTACAGCGCTATTAGTGAGTGAAGCAGACAAGCTCACACTAGGACAGAACATACGAGTCACTGTGCCACATGCAGTCCTTGCCCTTATGGAACAAAAAGCAAATTATTGGCTCACCAATTCCCGAATGTTGAAGTACCAGAGCATGTTATGTGAAAACCCACAGATACAACTAGAAGTGAGTCATGCCTTGAATCCAGCCACCTTGATACCCATCAGTGAAGAACTCCCAGAACATGACTGTATCGAAGTCATGGAAACTGTGTTCTCCAGTCGACCCGACTTGACAGATGTCAAAAAAACTCTGATCAACACTACGCTACAGAAACTTATTAATGTATATAAAATGTAAATAGTTTTGACAATTAATGCACAGTTATTTGTATAAAGTTACAATGTTATAAATCTCTGTTAATAACTATTATCTGTATAAAGTTAAAAAAAATCTCTGTTTCATGTAATGTATACATTAGTATACAAATTTGTTTACTTGTTCCATGTAAACCGCCCCTGATCTCTGGAAGGGGCGGTATAGAAGAAATAGATAAATAAATAAATAAATAAATAAAAATAAATAAATAAAGATGTGCCCATAGACAATCCTGACCAAATCTATTATGTTGATGAGAGCAGTCTCATCCTCGATGGACGACGCTGTGCCGGATATGCAGTCGTCACTCAACACGAAGTAGTTGAATCATCAGCTCTAGCCTCAGGCACATCAGCCCAGAAAGCCGAACTGATAGCACTCACCAGAGCATTATTGTTAGGAGAAAATCTTGTGCTAAATGTATATACAGATTCCAAATATGCCTTCACCACTCTGCATGCCCATGGAGCTCTCTATAAAGAACGAGGGCTCATCACATCCGGAGGAAAATCAGTCAAATATGGTCCCAAGATACTGATGTTACTTGATGCAGTTTGGGCCCCAACACGTGTAGCTGTCATGCATTGCAGAGGACGTCAAGCAGGAAAAGGAGAAGTTGCCCGAGGAAATAGATTTGCAGATGCTTCAGCATGACAAGCAGCTATGACAGGACAGATCACACCACAAGCAATGCCAATGCAAGCAGCATTGTTTCCAGTACCTTTGAATTTATGGACACCACGATATACCACCAAAGAATTGGATTACTACTGTAACAAAGAAGATGGAGTACTGAAAGATGGATGGATTGAGCTGCCACCAGAAGAGGGCAGTCAACCTCCTGGACGAATAGTAATTCCTGAACTGTTAGGACCATCTTTTATCAAAGCCTTCCACGAAGCGACCCACTATGGAAAAAGTGCTATGGAAAAAGCACTCAGGCCACATTTTTACATCCCTCTATTGACAACCATATCAGCTTCAGTAGCACGTCAATGTCTAACTTGTGCCAGAAATAATGCCAAGCAAAGCCTTATAACGGCACCCCGAGTTCAGTCAGGAGGTGTAACCCCCATGCATAACCTCCAAATTGATTTTACCGAAATGCCAAGAGCCAATGGATACCATTACCTGTTAGTATTAGTTTGTACTTTCTCTGGGTGGGTGGAAGCCTTCCCAACCAGAACTGAGAAAGCCCGAGAAGTTACCAAAGTCTTAATGAGAGAGATTGTCCCTAGGTTTGGAATTCCAGCAGTAATAGGGTCAGACAATGGACCCTCATTTGTCTCCCAAGTTACTCAGCAGTTAGCAAAAGCTTTGCAGATATAATGGAAACTCCACACTGCATACAGACCCCAGAGTTCAGGGAAAGTTGAGCAAATGAATCGTACCCTAAAAGCCCAAATGTCTAAGCTTTGCCAAGAGACACACTTGAAGTGGCCCCAAGTGCTCCCAATAGCTTTACTCAGAATACGCTCAGCTCCTGTAAAATCAACAGGATTTTCCCCTTTTGAAGTTTTGTATGGTAAACCCCCACCAATAGTGCAGGGAATTAAAGGAAGTTTAGCCCAAATTGGTTCAGAAGTAACCAGACAAGAACTCCTAGCTCTTAGTTTTGTTCTGCAGACTCTCCATGCGTGGATCCAAGACCAGTTGCCTATCAACTTGATGGAACCCTTGCATCCCTAACAGCCTGGTACCTCGGTGTGGATCAAAGATTGGAAGAAGACACCGTTGGAACCCCATTGGAAGGGACCATACACCGTCATCCTGTCTACCCCAACTGCAGTAAAGGTAGCCGAGATTGACGCCTGGATCCACCACAGCAGAGTCAAGCCCGCCGCTGATCCTGAACCCGAGCAGTGGACAGCAGAGCAGCATCCTGATGCACCCTTGCGAGTTACTCTGAGACGGCAACCAGCAACTTAGACACTTTATCACAGTGCCTTGCAGTAGCCAAGTCTTTCGAAGAGGATTGCTGTTTTCCATGCAGCAACAGTTTTGTTTCAACGAACCCAATTTGCGTGCGATTTGGCACACTACTTTGATACTACATTGACTAACCAAGACTTCACAAGCCAACTGAAATTGTTAACAAGTTGGTTAATGTGTACTGGATAACCTGAGGATCTTCAATCAACACTCAGCACCCGTTAAATTGCTTCATTAGCAAACGGGACGAAGAAAAGAGAACGTCGTGATCAAGATCAGCAAGCTGAGGATTCAGAAGAACTCCAATCAACATCAACATGTATCTTTACTTTTGCTTCATCCTGGTTGCCTTCTTTGGAGGTTTTGAACTGACTTATGCTTTACCTCCATGCACTGCTTGCATTACTTCTACTCGAACTGGACTGAAAGTAACTCAGACTTTGATTTACCACTCTTACTATACCTGCAAGGGAAAAGTGACTCGGTGTATTTATAACACCACTGAACTAAATATTTGCACTTATGGCAAAATTAGAGCATGCTATAATCCGCATCAGAATCCATCCTATTACACGTTGGAAATACGATGGAAGGATGCAGATGGACCTATAATAGCTGCTACACCACCACTTAAGGACATTACTAAACCTGCTGTTTTGAATTTTGATGCATGTAATGTCATTAATAGAGATAGTTATTCCACCTGTGGTACTTGGGAGAAAGCGTATCGGAATGACCATAAGTACATGTGTCCAGAGGGTGCCACAGGGTGGTGGAAGTGTACAGGTAAAAAGGAACCAGGCTATAGTACTGCCCCAGCAGCAGACTACTATTGCCCGTATTGGGGATGTGTTTTTTATGCTACCTGGAATAATGGTATAGTTGACGAGAAGATAGATAAACGAATGGCTACTTTAACTAAGCCAACTACAAGTGATAAATGTCAGAAAGATGCTTGTAACCCCTTACACTTGCGCATACACAATCCCTATGCATGGAAGCAAGGATACAAGTTTGGTTTACGTATTGCTGGAGGGGCAATAGACCCAGGAACCATTGTGTATATTAGATTGAATACCCAAGCCCACAAGTCATCTAAATATCATATCCATAATACCTTCTATGAGGCCATGCATGTAAATAAGTTTGAAATTCCTCATCCTTCTCAGAATTTATTTATAGAATTAGCCGGAGCAGTAGTATCTAGTCTTAAAATCTCAGATTGCTATTTCTGTGGCGGAACCCAAATGGGAGACCAGTGGCCATGGGAAGCCCAAGAATTGAATTATTCTTTGATTTACAATCAGACTGAATTACACAAGACTACTAGTGAATGGGTGTTAGCGCACTCAATCGTTGGACGTCTTTGCTATGCCAGAACTGGACCCCAGTTCACCCAAAAGGTAGGACAGCTGGTCTGTCTTAGCCAGAAGTACTATAATGCCACGACCAAAAAGACGTCATGGTGGTCAGGAATCAGACACCCTGAACCTCCTAACCCATTAGCCAGATTTCCTGAACTTGCAGATTTATGGACTAACCTTGCCAAAGTCCATGCCTGGCAAGCCCCACCTGGCCTATATTGGATCTGTGGAAACCGAGCGTATGCACAACTCCCGCCACAATGGGGAGGAGCATGTGTCTTAGGAACCATCAGACCTTCTTTCTTTCTTTTAAACACTGAACATGGAGAACAATTAGGATACCCTGTATACACTACCCACCGACACAAAAGAGCACTAAGACAGAAAAGAGAAGCCTTACAGATAGGCAAGTGGGAGAAGTGGCAGGGTGATGATTGGCCACCAGAAAGAATCATTGAGTATTATGGGCCTGCCACTTGGAATGATGATGGTATGTATGGTTATCGAACTCCAATCTATATGATTAATCGTATTATTCGCTTACAAGCAGTAGTTGAAATAATAACCAATGAAACTAGTCATGCTCTTACGCTCTTAGCTAGACAAAGTACTCAGATGCGCACTGCTATATATCAGAAACCGCTTAGCACTTGATTATTTGTTAGCAGCTGAAGGAGGAGTATGTGGTAAATTGAATTTAACCAATTGCTGTTTAAAAATAGATGATAAGGGTCAAGTAGTTGAAGAAATTGCTAAAGATATGCAAAGACACGCTTATGTGCCAGTGCAAACTTGGCACTCATTGAAATTCCCTAACTGGTTTGCTAACCTTTTCTCCTGGCTGGGAGGATTTAAGACTTTCATTGTCTTAGTACTAATTCTTGTTGTTGTTATTTTCTTATTACCATGTTTAATCCCATGTTGTATGTGTTCTATTCATAATGCTATTGACAGCACAGTAGAGCGGAAGACCGCAACTAAAATAATGGCCCTATATAGAGCCAGCCCTAGTCGTAATCCTTCAATCATGATGTGATTCTTCTAAAGGTGATTTAATTCTCACACCTTATTAAGTAATAGGGTGAGATTAATCAAAGGGGGGAATGTGGCAGGTGCAGGCCTGTGATCCACAGTGTCTGACATAAGCAGGCAGGCCTAACTAGCTTGACCTGTAAATGAAGCCTGTGGAGAGGCTCATAGGAATTGCACATCCCCCAACATTAGGGTTGCCAACTGGCCGGTTTTCAGCCGGCCTGGCCAGTTTTTCCATGGCCAGGCCGGCTGCCGGCGCAGAGGCAAAACCGGCCCTTGAAAAGCCGTTTTTTTTGCTCTGGCCGCAATATCAGGAGCGGCCAGAGCAAAAAAAAACGGCTTTTCTCCCCCGGAGGGCTTCAGAGGGAGCCGGGGAAGCCCGCGCAAGGCCCCGGCTCCCTCTGAACAGCCGCCAGCGTGAAGAGCCTTTACCTTCACGCTGACGGCTGTTCCTGTGAAGCCGCGATTGGTGGGAAAGATTAAAGGCAATGCCCTTTAACCTTTCCCAGCATTCGCGGCTTCACAGGAACAGCCGCCAGCGTGAAGGAAAAGGCTCTTCACGCTGGCAGCTGTTCAGAGGGAGCCGGGGCCTCACGCGGGCTTCCCCGGCTCCCTCTGAAGCCTCAGACAGCCGCGGTTTGGGGGGGGGGAGGCCAAGGACTGCATGGGCTGTGATGGGGGGAGGGGGCCTGGACTGGAAAAGGGCTAGGAGGGTGGAATTTGACTGGAAATGGGTTGTGATGGGGGGGGGGGACCTGGACCGGAAAAGGACTATGGGGGGGGGGACTTGGACTGGAAAGAAACGGGCTGTGATGGGAGGGGACCTGGACTGTAAAAGGGCTATGGGGGGGGGGGGACATGGACTGGAAATGGGTTTTGTTGGGGAGGGGGACCTGGACTGGAAAAGGGCTGGGGGGGGGCATGTACAGGAAATGGGTTGTGATGGGTAGGGGGACATGGACTGGAAAAGAGCTAGGGGGGGGGGGACCTTGGACTGGAAATGGCCTATGGTGGAGGGAGGGGGAACGGACTGGAAATAGGCTGTGATTAGGGGGACTTGGACTGGAAATGGGTTGTGAAGGGGGGGGGACCTGGACTGGAAAAGGGCTATGGGGGGGCATTGGACTGGAAAGAAATGGGCTGTGATGGGGAGGGGGACCTGGACTGTAAAAGGGCTATGGGGGGGGACGGGACATGGACTGGAAATGGGTTGTGATGGGGAGCAGGACCTGGACTGGAAAAGGGCTATGGGGGGGGGGACCTGGACTGGAAATGGGTTTTGATGGGGAGGGGGACCTGGACTGGAAAAGGGCTATGGGGGGGGGAACTTGGACTGGAAATGGGCTATGGTGGAGGGAGGGGGAACTTGGACTGGAAATAGGCTGTGATTAGGGGGGCTAGGACTGCAAATGGACTGTGATGGTGGGGGGGGGGTAGGACTTCAAATGGGCTGTGATGGTGCGGGGGGACTCGGACTGCAAATGGAATGTGATGGGGGGGGCCTAGGACTGGAAATAGGCTGTGATGGGGGACTTGGACTGGAAATGGGCTGTGATGGGGGGGGCTAGGACTGGAAATGGTCTGTGATGTGAGGGCTAGCACTGGAAATGGGCTGATGAAGAGCTGGAATAGGACTGGAAATGGGCTGATGTGGGGCATGGGAGAATGGACTTAGAAGGGAGTGGATGCTGGGTGGGTCTAGAACTATAAGGGATCTGATTTTGGGGGAGGACTAGAATAGATGGGGAATGAGAATGGAGAGGGGAAAAAATATTTTGTGTGGAAGAAAAGTCTATGATGGGCTGGGTATTGGGAGAGTGAGGGGCTTGAGAATGGAAGGGTGAAATTTAAATGGATGATAAAGGAATAAGGAAAGAATTGGGGGAAAGAGCAAAAGGGAAACAATCAGTATGTTAAAGCAGAAATAGAGAGAGAATGGAAAACATCTAAAAGAGAAGAAAGGACAAATGGATAGCTCGCAGAAGACACGAAGAAACCAGAAGAAAGTGACTGGAGCAATTGCAACTGAAAAATAAAACACCCAAACAGAAGGTAGAAAAATACTTTTTATTTTGAATTTATTAGCTGGAATATGTTTGGTCTGGGAAGTGTGTATTGCTAACATCTTTGCGTTTTTGTTTAGTGCAAGAGGAAATTACTTTATAGTTTTATTTCTCCAGTGTTGTACATTTCATGTTTGGATTTTGGGGTTCCCAGTTTTGTTTTTTTTTAAACTTTTATTTTCATTTTGCAACAAACAAAAGAAACAACACACCAAAGGAGACAAAACAAGTATACAATAAGGAAAAGTAAACCCAATTACCCCCCACCCCCATGCTTCTTCTCTAGCCGATTATGTCAGCATGTGAGCGCTTCCAAACAACAGTGATTGTACATCAAAACGAACAAAAGAGTATCTACGATACAGAATGATCATGGGACAGAGATATATACAAATTTAAACAGTCAGATGAGAGCATTTAGCAGAATGTACATAGTCATTGAGCATCTTCCATTTAGACCGATGATGAGGAGTCTGAACGGGGGAAGCAAACATACGAGGTATTTGTTCATATTTACTGTAGAGACAGACATGATTCCACCATTCATTGGGGCTCAGATGGGAGCTATTTTTCCAGTATTTCGTAATTAGGGAAATAGCAATGCCAAGCATAAAGTCCAAAAGGAAGTAAGCCGTTTTTGGAAGAGAGGGGATCCCCGCAGCTGAGCGAAGTCCCACTATCCTCCAAGAAAGGGGCTCTTGAAAGTGCAAAATAGACTGGATACGACCCCAGACCCGACGCCAGTAATACTGTAGTGCGGGACATTCATACATAACATGAGGTAGTGAACCAATGGCCGCATGGCATGTCCAACAACTATTGCCCTGAGTAGTGTTCCATTTGGCTAATCTGTCAGGAGTGTAAAAACACCGGTGGGCTAGAAAGAAGAGTGTCTGAGTGAGTGAGGCGGATCGGGAAACCCGTGTCACTCTACTCCAGACAAGGCTCCATTGCTCCGGGGTCAAAGTCACATGCAATTCTCTCTCCCATGCTTTCTGCGCTATAGGGGTATCTCTAGTTATAGCATTACATAAGGTTTTGTAAAAATTGGATGCTACACCCGGTGAACTACCGATAGATCGGATAGTCTCCGACCAACCATGTGTAGGGGATGCCGATGGCGGGAGCACCTTAGCACTCCGAAGGCAATGCTGAAGTTGCACCAACTGAAAGTAGTGTTTCGCTGGGAGACCAAATTCAATTTGCAATTCACTAAAAGTTTTCCAGCGACCATCATGGAACAACTGGCTAGGAATCCAAATGCCCCTAGTGTACCAGGGGCTCCACGCCATCGGCTTATTTTGTATTCAAAATCGAGTATTGTACCAAAGCGGGAGCCTGTCTAACGGACAGAGTCGGGAGTCTAAAGATTGCATAAGAGTATTAAAGGCACCTAAAGTGTCTAAAAGCATTGGTGGATAGTGGGAGTCTGATGGGAGAGTCATACCAGGGAGAAAAGTAAGAGGAATCGGTTTGCAAAGGTCCTCTTCTATGTCTAGCCACACAGGTCTACTCGGTACTAGATCTTCCAGCCAACGAGCGCCTTGTTTGAGAAGAAAAGATTGATGGTACTTCAGGAAATCAGGGAATCTGACACCCCCATTTTCCTTATCTGCTTGCAGCTTATGTTTCGCTATCCTAGGTGTCTTGTTTTGCCATAAGTATCTAGTCAGAAGGCCCTCTATATCTTTATATGTACGTCGAGGTAAGAGACAGGGCAACATTTCTAAAATATAATTCACTTTCGGAACAATCATCATTTTTATGGTTTCTAAGCGACCCCACCAGGTAAGTGTTAAAGGAGTCCAACGGTGAGTAAGCGCCCGGACTTTAGAGGTTAAGTCTTTGGCATTGAAGGAGATAGTGTCTTCCAAAGGAGAACAATAGTGAACCCCAAGGTATTTGACCATGCGAGGTTGCCATAAAAAGGGAAAGGGTTGCATATCTGCCTGATGAAGCAAAGGATTTAATGGAAAGGCTACCGACTTGGTCCAATTTATCTTATAACCGGACAGTTGTGAGTATTTACCAATTTGCTCTAGGACAGCCGGTACTGAGTCTATAGAGACAAAAAGCATAAGGTCATCAGCATACGCTGAAATTTTGATTTCCCTATGGGAGAAGGGGACTCCATGAATCTCCTCCGATTGCCGGATTAGTAAAGCCAAGGGTTCGAGTGCAAGATCGAAAAGAAGTGGAGACAGTGGGCATCCCTGGCGAGTACCGCGTTGAAGGGGAAAAGGCTGAGACTTTAAAGCATTGGCACATATACTGGCTGTAGGCTGTGCATACATGGTGCGGAGACAACGGAGAAAACCTTCCCCGAATCCGTACCAGCGGAGGACTGCAAACAGGAAGGGCCACTCTAAACGATCAAAGGCCTTCTCAGCATCAAGTGAGAGGCCAACAAATGGGCGATCAAGATTAACTGCGGCAGTCAGTACATGACATAGAGTCCGAGCATTGTCAGCAGTTGATCTACCAGGAATGAAACCGCATTGATCTGGGTGTATTAAGGTAGACATCCTATCAGAGAGCCGGGTGGAGAGAATGGTGGCAAATATTTTATAGTCCGCGTTTAGGAGGGAAATTGGATGATAATTAGCTGTTAGTTGCGGGTCTCTCCCCTCTTTCTCAAAAACTACTACATTTGCCATTGAAAAGGACCCAGAAGGAGAACCCTCCTCGGCCAGAGCAGAAAAATAAAGTTTCAAAACTGGAGCTAAGTCAGCGTGAAAGGTTTTGTAGAATTCAGCAGGGAGACCGTCTGGGCCTGCGGCTCGACCTGTGGCACATTTCTTGATAGCAGAATGAATTTCTGATAAAGTAAATGGTTTGTCCATGGCCACTCTATCTGCGTCAGATAGGGTCGGTCTTTGTACCCCTGAAAGTAAGCGTTCAAATACTTCTGGCTCAAAATCACATTCAGATTGATAAAGCCGAGTATAAAAATCACGAAAGAGTTCTAAGATTTCTGTATCTTTAGTGACCAAGCCCCCCCCCCCGACGGATTACGGAGGGCGGTAACACGCTTGGCTTCCTTTTTGACCTTTTAGGGCATTTGCTAATAATTTGCCAGCACGGTTATTTTCCCGGTAATATATCCCTTGTTGTGATTCAATATTTTTAACAGCAGCAGTGTACAAAAGCTGATTGTATTGAAAACGCAAGCGTTGTAAACGGAGTAAAATACATGGGTCAGTACGGGACATGAGGAGACGCTCCCCAGCTTGTATCTGCTGCTCTAGAATCAGTAAGTGCTGCTTTCTTTGTTTCCCCTGCCGAATTTGATAGCTAGTTATAGTTGCGCGGATAGATGCTTTAAAACCCTCCCACCAAGCCCATCTCGCTGTGTCATGGGGTGAGTTAAAATGAAAATAATCTTGGATAGCGGCCTTTATATCAACCTGAAAATCTTTTTGACCTAGTAGGGATCTATCAAAAAACCAAGCTCGGGGAGAATCGTCCCGCGCAGTGACATGTAATGATAAAGATATGGCAGCATGATCTGAAATATGGAGAGGATGAGTCCTAGCCGTGTCCACTTGAGAAATCAGTGCTTTGGAAATGAGAAAGAAATCTATTCTAGATTGGGAGTGATGGGGGGCAGAAAAAAAAGTAAACTCTAAGTCGGAGGGGTGAAGCAGCCTCCATATATCTACCAGCGCAAGATCTTGCATCAGAGCTGTAAGTGTAGCAAGACTCTTGGGTGGACTACTCGTTCTAGGCGGCTGTCTATCTATCAAAGGGTCTAACACTTGATTAAAATCACCACCAAGTATTAATGGAGCATTGGCAGAGGCCTGTGCCAACTGCGCAATACTTGCATAGTAAGCAGGGTTGTCCACATTCGGGGCATAAATGCAAATACACGTGAATTCACTATCTCCAACCTTAAGGTGTACACGGGCCCATCTACCCTCCTTGTCAGCGCTAGTATCAATTACAGTAGCTTGCAAAGACTTCTTAACCAGAATGGCTACCCCGCACCGTTTGGAAACGGCGGGAGAATAGGCAGCCACCATGTAAGGCTTAGCATTGAGTTTCAGTGTTTCAGCAGAGTTTAGATGCGTTTCCTGAAGAAACACTAAATCAGCATGCTCATGGCTAAGATAGCTAAGGATTTTCTTTCTTTTGATTGGACTATTAATGCCTTTTACGTTGAGTGATAAGATTTTACATAAGGCCATTCAGAAAAGTTAAAAATTCTGAGCTTGATAGCGCACATAATTTCACAATGTCCCTCACATTAACTGTATCTGGCTGTACACATGACACAAAAGAAAATAAGCTAATATAATACAATGAAGCGCCCCACATTAAAAAAGAAAAACCGCAGTGCGGTAGAGAAGAAGCAGAACCCCAGAAATTACTGGCGACCATGTGTCTGCGGGGAGAAACCCCAGAGAAGGCCGAAATTGAAAAAACACATAACCTGTAGGACTGTGCGTGCTCCGAATCCGACCGAGGCACACATCATGGAGGGATAGGAGACCAAAAAACAAAAAAGTCATATAGAGAAAGAAAGAAAGTCCAGGTAGTCTCTGTGCTTGGCTATGACCGCCGCATCGGGCCCTTCAAAATGGCGGACAGAGCCGGCAAATAATAAGTCCAAGTTGTTGGATTAGCGCATCTGCTCTGCTTCTTTGGAGTCTAAAAATGTTGATAGTAGATCAGGATCTTCGAATGTCCTGGTTTAGTTGTGGAGAGTCACTCGGAGCTTCGCTGGATACAACAGGCCAAAGCGAGCCTATAGCTGTTGAAGTCGAGGGCGAAAAGCAAGGAGTTTCTTCCGACGGTCAACGGTAGGCTTTGCCAAATCAGGGAAGAAGGAGACTTTGTGACCTTCAAATTCCAAATGATGATTCGCCCGGGCAGCATTTAAAATTTGTTCCACTTGTTGATATCGTAGTAAGCGAAAGATAATAGGCCGGGGGGTCGTTCGGTTGAGCGCCATGTGGGTAGGAACACGGTGTGCACGATCGATTTCCAGTTCTCTATGAAAAGTGATCTTCAGCAAGGAGGGAAGAGTTTTGAGCAGGAATTCTCTTATATCTCCTGCTTCCACCCCCTCCGGTATTCCAATGAGCCTCACGTTGTTGCGACGGGCTCGATTATTGCTATCTTCTAACTCCTTTTGAAGATTCTGTATCTGGCGCTCAGCCTTGTCCAGTTTGCCCAAGCGTACCACGTGCGAGTCGAGGACCCCCGCCATGTTGTCCTGCCGTAATGAGAGACTTTCAAGTCGGTCCTGGAGCACTCCAAAGTCTTCTCGCATGGCTCGAAGCGCTTCTCCATTGGACTGCACCAATTCCTTCACGCCGCGTATTTCCTCTAAAATCTCCAGGTGCATTTCGGGGTTTTCACGAAGGGGAACCATCTTCTGTGGGGAGGACACCTCTGTTTTGGAGCGTTTTCCGTGAGAAGAAGAAGGAGACCCGAAGTCCAAGCGCGCTGATTTATGGGCCGCCATCCCCCCCCGAGGTACCCCGGTCAGCTCGGAGCAAAATAGTAAGTTTGTATAGGTATTAAGTCAGGATTCTAAGTAGGCCTCTCGGGAGCTTCAGCGCGAAGCGTCTTACCCGCTGGACATCAGGCTCCGCCCCCTTGGGGTTCCCAGTTTAATTATTATCTGACCAAGGAAGTCAGCCTACACGTATCCTCGGTAATTTTTGTGGGTGGGGCTGGGGGCGTGGCAGGGGTGGGACTAGGGGCGGAGAATGGGTGGAGCATGGCGAGCCACAGGTGTCAGGTTTTTCTCGGTGAAAAAGTTGGTAACCCTACCCAACATGCTGCTATTGTAGGATAGAACTCTGCAAGAGTACTAAACTAACTTAGGTAAGCAAAACTGAGAGATGGAAAAATACAGAAAAATATGTTTAAAAGTTACTGATAAGAAAAGTACATCTGCAAGGAATATAATTGGGAGTGCTGACAGATGAGTTGCAGTGCCCTGCTCCCCTGCATGCACAAATTGGCTCTATGGCCTTGAGAGTATGAAAGTAACAAGTTGATGAACTGACCATTGTAATTGGGACTAGAAGGGGGGTGAGCAGGTGCTGGGCCCACTGAAGGAACATAATTGGATAATCTTATCAGTACCGGGACCAATGGAAGGGGTACGGGAGGTACGGGAGAGTACCGGGACCAATGAAATGTTTTTCTATACCTAGAATGGAACAGAAGTCTATAAAAGTTGTTGTAATGCTAGAAAACTTTGCTCAGCCATTTTGAATTTGACTTGCTTGAGACTTGTGCACAAATAAATGATTTGGACCTTCTGAACAGACTCCTGGTATCATTGGTTTGTCTGCGCTTTGCTGCTACAATTGGATCCAAATACACAAACAGTGCTGAAATATGAAAGTAAACATCCATGGGCAAGCATTCCGACAACTAGAAGGAATGAGTGAGAATCCACAAGCACACACAGGAACGGAAGTAACAGAATTTGCAAACCAAGAGAAAAAAAATCATCAAAGAATGAAATCAGCAAACAAGGAAAAACCAAGTAATGTACAGTGGGGAATGCAAAGTGTTATTTCAGGAATCCCTTGTCAATCAAAAACGGACACACAAATGATTGAGGAGAGGTGAACTGAAATCAAGGTTGAGAGATTGAGAGTTTCATCCCAGGACATCTGATTACAGATGAGATGGTTTACAGCAAGCATTGAAAATACTAATGAAATAGACATATGTTGATTCTGTAAGAAAGATCCAGAAACAGTGACTCACCTCAAAGCTAGCTGTAAAGTTCTGATGGCAGAAAATTTATATAGAGAAAGGAACAACAAAGTAGCCTGCCTCATACACTGGAAACTCTGTAAACACTACAACATCACTATGCCTGAAAAGCACTGGGATCATGACCCTAAGAGAATTACAAAGAATGAAAGATTATGATAACCTGGGACATTCCCATTCTGACAGATAAGAAACTGTATGCCTGAAACCTGACATAGTGTAAAGGAGAAAAACACCAGAATGACATTGATAATCGAGGGGTTAGTTCCAAGTGTTTTTTCTGTGAATCACATGGAGAGGGAGAAGATCCTGAAGTACCAAAAAATGCAGTCAGAGACCAAGAAAATGCGGCAGAAAGATACAGAAATATCGTATTGGGAGCCACCGGCTTGATCAAAAATAATTTCCAAGCACATCTTGACAAACTACTCATGCACATAACATCTTATGAACTTCAGAAGGAAGCTCTTTGGAATGATGCAAGTACTACACCTGAGCATTAGCAGTAAATTTAAGAGACTGAGATCATGCTCTACATACCCTGGCTTAGAAATGAGATTCATGATTGTCATGGTATCTGCAAAACTAACTCACCATCATATTAAATTCCCTTGTTAGCTTTTCTTCAATTTTAATTATAAAATACTTTACTATATTCCTTTATAATCATTAAATAATAATTACATTCCAACTTTATAATACTATAGAGGGGAAAAGACCTCAGTCAGTCCCTTTGGTCCAACACTGGATCCTCTCTGTTGAAGAAGTAGGGCACCAATCCTCATTGGTTTGAAACCCCCCTCTATTTTATTGTATTGCTTTATTTAAGCTCACTGTTCATTAGAAAACCCTCATTTTAAAAAAATCATTGAAAAAAACCTTATCTGTGTTTGAATCACTGTGGTCAGCAGTTTAGATGTTGTGAATCTTATACAGTGCGTTGCTTTAATCTGCATCCAGTCTTTCACCAATGCTGTGCATTTACTCAGTCTGCACCCAGTTATTCACCTCACGCGGCCCTATTTCACCTTATGGCTGCTTCAGGGGTATGGCCAGATGACTAGAGAAATGAGGCATTTAAAAATGTATTTTCTTCAACAAAAAGGACCTTGATTTGGTGTTAACTACCCTTATGAAGCCAGATGTTGAGCCACTGGAGTCTATTTCTCTTAAGTTCCCTAGATGAAAGATACTCTTCCTAGAAGCTGTTACCTTCTGCTAAAGATGTAAGCTTCATGTGCTAGTAATTTACAAGCCATACACATAATTTCATCATAATATAATGGTTCTATGAGCACACTCTAAATTTGTACCTAAGGTTATTACATCTTTCCACATCAATAAGGAAATGGTGCTTTCCGCCTTTTGTCTAAAACCTCATAAACATTGCACACAAAAAGTTTTCCACATGCTGGACTGTAATCAGGCTCTCATGTAATTCATTAAAATAAATGAATTGCTTAGGAAATTTATAAAATGTTTAGTCTGCTTTGATTAAAACAGAATTGGCACACCAGTTGTAAAAAGAACTCTAGCAAACTGACTGGCATCATCTAAACAGATGAATGTTCCTCTCAACATCTACAGTCAAGTCTCATCAGATTAGAGTCACTGCAGTGACTGTAGCTCTCCTAAAGTCTACCTTACTATATATCATCTGCAAAACAGTGACATAATCCTTGCTTCATATTTTACTAGGCACTACTGCTTTGACCAAGCTTCAGTAAAGGATGATGTCTTTGGTTAAGGTGTGTTGGTTAACCTGTCCATGTGAACTATCAGCTCTCACATGTTGTTATTGTAAAGTGCTCCAAGAATTGAATCAATGCAAAAGAAATAAGGAGTCTTAAGTTTGGCATTCGCCACTTAGGGGTATGTTTACTAAACTGCGGTAACGTTACATAATGCGCGTTATGTAATGTTAACGATCGTTAACGTTATATAACGAGCGTTACGTAACGTTAACGATTGTTAACGTTACTTAACGCGCGTTACATAATGTTAACGATCGTAGACGTTCCGCGGCGCGGTAAACACCGCAGAAGGTGGAGAGAGGGCGGAGAGAAGGGGTCAATGGGCAGAGTGTGGGTGGGGAGAGGCTCCATTCACACTAACGCGCTGATCTGAAGAGCTGAATCCTAACACGATTGAAAACCACCCGTTAGATGCATATATGCAGGAGAGAGAAACCATTTACGTGTCAGCAATGTACAGCCGAGGCAGGGAGCCCAAAAACTGTGATAGTAGTACAGCAATACCATAGTGCCAATGTATGAATGGCCACTATGGCGATGGTGCAAATGGGGCATAGGGGGCCGCAGGTTGGACATGTAGCATGGGCAGCTGGGGCATAGGGTGGACCAGGCGGGTGCCTAGGTGGCACTTAGGAACATAGACACCGGAGATCAGCAAGACAGCAGTTAACCAAGGCCAAACACAATCCACCAATATCTACCTGGTCCACCCTAGCCAATAGTCGCTAGGGCACAGACCTGACATCCCCCACAGCCATCCCGCCCCCATGTGGAGGGGACATAATAGTGGTAGGCAGTGATGGGGGGATGTGAGGATGTCCATGTATGCCCCCCCCACCCCGGAACCCGCTCCCTAGGCGGGCGCCTACCTACACAGTGGATGGCCTGGAACTGCGCACTACCAGCACCGACAGCAAATGGCCACATCAGCTTGGCAGGGGGACGTGTGCCCATACTGGAGGGGGCAGTGCCGCCTCCCTGCAGTGGACCTAGGCCATGTTCTGCATCAGTACGTGGTGTGCAGTGCAACATAAAAGGTCTGGCTGAGGAAAAGTGCAGGTAGCCCCAGGGACTACCATGCATCTGTGGCAACAGTGTGGTGCAGTACACCCAGCCTGTGTGTCCAGGAGCAGAGGGTCACAGGTGCAAGTCCCAGCTATGGTTCCTGCAGAGCATGTCCCTATATTTTACCCTACAATGCAGATACAACAGCAACATGTGCAAAGCCCAAAGCAAACGGCGAACAGGGGTGCAAGCACCCACTCACACAGGCTCCACAATCCAATGATGCATGGAGCGGCAGGCTGTTGGCCCCAGCATTGGGATGATGTTATCACCAGAGCACTACTACTACCCCCTGCACAGTTTAGCAATGTTGGCACTGTGATCAGGACTAGTGTGGCAGGCGGGGCTGCCAACCACCCCTATCTTTGTATAATGCTGCAAAAGGAGTGAGCGTGTTTGTATGTCTATCCATTGTTCTGTGGCTGCCCACACTTCACTGGGCCCAAAATGTCCCACTGTTACCAGTGTTAGCCTGATTAGATGCATAATGAGGAGCAAGGTATTATGGGCATTTTCCAAAGCTACATCCACAAAAGTTTTAATTTCCTCGAATAGCTTTTGTGTAGGGTCACCTGTAAGCACTTTATATACTTTTATATCACTTAAATAATTAATTAATAAGTCATGATAAACTGAAGAAGACAATAACACTAAAGCTCCACCCTTGTCTGCTCTGCGAACCACAATAGAAGGATCAGATGATATTTATTGAAGAGCTCGTAGAGACTCATGATTTAAATTAGAATGTCGATTATAAGAAGTACTTTCCATACTCAATAAATATTTCAAAACTAATGATTGAAAAGTCACCAAAATAGGATCAGGTGATGTTATTGGGGGTTGCCATGTAAGCTATTCGAGGAAATTAAAACTTTAGTGGATGTCGCTTTGGAAAATAATTGGGTTACTCGAAAACAACACAATTTTTTAATTCAGCCACATCCAAAGGTTCATAAATCTCTTTCTTCTCCCCCGGGACGACCAATAGTTTCCTGCAAAAATTCAGTGTTAGAACCTCTTTCGATCTTTTGTGATCTTTTTTTGAAACAGGAAGCAAGTAAGGTCTGGTCATACATTCAGGATTCTACTGATTTCATACAGGCAATTTCATCGATAGAACTACCTACGGGAGCTTTGCTGGTAACCTTAGATGTGGTGGCCCTTTATACTAATATAGATCAAAATGAGGCTTTACGTCTTTTAAAGGCTTCATTTACTTCTGCTCCTGAGCGCCTTCCCCAAGCTTTTTTGTTACAGTTGATCCATTTGGTTCTCACTCGCAATTATTTTTTATTTGAAGGAACGTACTATCAACAAGTTTCCAGAATAGTGATGGGGGCCACTGTGACACCCTCCATAATGACACTCTATATGGCTGAAATGGAAGATAAACAAATACGAACTTCTCCGTTTTTTGCCCATATACTTCTGTGGAAAAGGTTTTTAGATGACGTGTTTCTGATCTGGATATCAGATATATCCTCTTTATATCAATTTATTGTTTGGTTAAACTCTTTAAGATCTAATATTAAATTCACTGAACATATTGATCATCAAAAATTGAATTCTTAGATATGGAGGTTTATAAGGAAGGAGATAAGTTACTGACAACTTTCGTAAGCCGGTTCAACGAAACAGCTGATTACATTTTAAGAGTTTTCATCCCAGCCCTCTTCGAAGGGGGTTGCTCTTTGGTCAATTTCTAAGATTACGGAGGCTTTGTAGTTCTCTTCAGGATTTCAAGCAACATGCCATGGATCTTGATCAGCGGCTTCTATGTCGGGGTTACCCTGTTTCTGTGATTAAGAGGGCTTATCGTAGAGCCTATTATACCCATAAAGAGTGGCTCTTAGTTCCATAATTTACTTCAACAGATCGGCAGCCTGTAGAAGTTGTGGGAGGGATTTTACCATACATGGAACGAAGTTCAGAAGTATTGTGGATTCTTCATTCACATTGGTCTATGCTGCAATTACATGCTTGCTTTGACAAGCCTTTGCAGATTGCATTTTCTAGGGGTTCAAATTTATCTGATCGCTTGGTGAGGACAACTGCTGCTATTGATAGGCCTATATCTTTAGAGCTTGAAGGAACACATAATTCCTGTTTGCACTGTATTTATTGTTACTCCACATTATCGGGATCAGAATGGCAACATCCAGGTACGCATCGTGTATACAAATGTCGGTGGTATACTACCTGTTTGTCATCTCATGTGGTTTACATGCTTTGCTGTCCTTGTGATCTATTATATGTGGGCAGAACTACTCGCCCGATCAAAAAACCTTTAGCGGAACATTCTTCAAGGTTAAGACATCAAATACATTCTGCGCCGATAGTATCTCACTGAATGGAGCATCAACATACCTTTGAGGATTTTCGTTGGACTGTAATAGATCATGTCCCGTTGGATCCCCGTGGAGGTGATCGAGAAAACAAATTGCAATGGAAAGAGCAGCATTGGATTTTTCAATTGAATACTGTATCCCCTATGGGATTAAATCGTGAGATTGACTGGCTGAGTCTTGTTTGATGTCATTTTACCTAATTAGGTTTCATCCTCTGTCGGTGACCAATTGAAAGAGGGATTCCCCGGTTAGTGGGGAGAGCTCCTTTTTCATTGGTTGGTTCTCCTTTGAAAAGCAGATGAGTCTAGTCCATTTTGATTACTGAAAAACCTCAAGCTGCGAGACGGCGTTTTTGGTACACAGTTCCAGTGGTTTATTATACTAAGAAGAATACACTTGAAACAGGGATTATTCCCGAAACATGCATGTCGTGTGAAGATTAGTATATTTGGCAACGGTGGAAGTTCTGTTTGGTGGATTTGATATATGGACAGATAAGTTATAAGTTATGTACTTTTAAGCTCTATTTAAAGGTGGAGAACCTTCAAAAAGAAAAAAAAGTAGTTTGCCAACTGGTGGGGGTCGGACTTTTAATTTTGGCCCTCCCACGGCATGATCGACAAAAATTATATAAGATCGATTGGGGAATCAGGTGGTGAATCTCTTTATTATATTATTATTTATTCACTGCATAAGGTCTGGTTTGCTCTCTCTATCTAGTGTTAGGGCTACATCTGTCTCTGTTCCGCACAGGTCATGCATGTCATCCTGAGGCACCTTGCAGTCCCTAGGGCACACTAACCTAGGACACCATAACCTTGTTAGGCCACCTTAACCTATGGTTCCATAGCCCAGGGTGCCTTCTGCGGTGACTTGTCCAAGGGTGCTTAATATGGTGCTTAGCCTAGGAGGCCCTATAGGGTGCCTTCTGAGGCACCTTACATGGCATCTTATAAGGCACCTTACAAGGCACCTTACATGGCACCTTACATGGCACCTTAGGAGGCCCTATAGGGTGCCTTCTGAGGCACCTTACATGGCACCTTACTAGGCACCTTACAAGGCACCTTACAAGGCGTGGAGTGGAGGAGTGGCCTAGTGGTTGGGGCAAGGTACTTCGGGCTGGAAGGTCGGGGGTTCAAATCCCACTGGAGGACAGCAACCTTGGGCCGGAAGGACTGGGGTTTCTAGTCCCACAGGTGCTCCTTGTGGTCTTGGGCAAGCCACTTAACCCTCCATAGCCCATGTTCCCTGTAAAATAGTTCTCTGTGTGCTGTGCTTTCCTGTCTAATCAATGTATTTATACCTCAAAAAAAATTTCCTGTCATGATTTGACAATTTTCAATTTGTAATCAAACCGCTGCTGATCGCTGGAAGTAGCGGTATACAAATGTATACTAAATAAATAAATAAAATAAAGGCACCTTACAGGGCATCTTACTAGGCACCTTAAATGGCACCTTATAAGGCACCTTACAAGGCACCTTACATGGCACTTTATAAGGCACCTTACAAGGCACCTTACTTGGCACCTTTTAAGGCATCTTACAAGGTACCTTACAAGGCACCTTACAGGGCACCTTATAAGGCACCTTACTAGGCACCTTACATGGCATCTTATAAGGCATCTTACATGGCACCTTACAAGGCACCTTACAAGGCACCTTACTAGGCACCTTACAGGGCACCTTACTAGGCACCTTACAGGGCACCTTACTAGGCACTTTACTAGGCACCTTACATGGCACCTTACAAGGCGCCTTATAAGGCGCTTTGTAACGCTCGTTATTCTAAGGCGCCTTGTAACGCGCGTTCTCTGTCAGCTTGCTGTAATGATGCACCATCCATGCCTTTATATGGGCATCTCTACCTTTACCGTGGAACCTACCGCAAATGAAATTACCGCAGTTTAGTAAACATACCCCTTACTAACCTACACATACCCTCCAATACAACTTACTCATCTCGGAAAGAAGAAGAAGAAGAGGAAACTTTCAATGCCTGTTTTTCCATGATGTTAGTCGGGTACTCTTGATTGTTGTACCTGACTTAGTTTCCTTTTGATTTTGTTATGTCTTTTAATATCCCCGTGATGTGGGCTGATGTACCTTGGTTCAGATTATTTTATGTTGGTTATTGGTGATATATTTATTGTTTGTTTTCTTGTTTCTGATATTGTATTGTCAGAATGTAAAATTCTAATAAACATAAGTATTAAAAAAAAAAAACATACCCCTTACTGTATGTATCTGACTCAATCTTGCTTATTGATGGAAATGCAATGTTGATTACCTGTAACAGGTGTTTTCTGTAGACAGCAGGATTAATCAAATGCTTAATCCCTCCTTTCGCCTGAGAGTTGCCTACATTCTCAAACTTTGGAGCTAACTAAGGAAGGGATTATTAAGCATGGAAAAAACTAGGACACGGGCCAGGTACCAAGCGCCCGTATAGTAACCGGGTGCCCCGGCCCGAGGCGAACCCGGCTCGTGCGGTTTGTGGGCAAGAGGGAAAAGGGGGGCTGGGTTGGGGGGGGAGGCGGCAGGAGCGGGCTAGGAAGGGCAAAGGGGATTGGCGGACAAAGTGAGTCCTTTAAATTGATTGGATCCCCTCGCGCGGGAGCGCGTGCAGGGGATCCATCAGCGTGCACTCCCATGCGCTCAAGCCTGTTGGCTTCGGGGCACGGTGAGAGGTGCACGCTGGTTGCTTCTTCCCTTGGCTGTGCATCGCGGTACGGAAGGTCCGCGGGTTCCAAAACCGGTTCGGAGGACGGAGGAGGGAGCGGCGAAGAAGTTCACACGACGAGAGTGACAGGTTCAGCTGAGGCGGCCGGCTCCGGAGCGGTGCGGCAATCTTCTGAGCTGCGCGGGACGCCAGGTGAGTTGGGCCTAGTGGGGGTGAGGAGCGGTCCCGGGCAGGGCCGGTCTGACCGCATGGAGGTGTCCATCGAGAACCTTAATAAAAAAAAGAATAATAAACAAATAAAAAGAATTTATCTGCGGGCAGCTGGGTAGCGGCAGTTGGGAAGTGCCGGAGCAGCCTGTACAATGCCTCCACGCAGGACAGGCTCGAGTAAGAAGGGGAGAGGTGCCTTCCCAGGGCGGCGGGGAGCACGGGTGGTTCAGGGTGGGCGGGGGAGAGCTGGTGCGAGGAGCAACAGGCAGGCAGGGCTTATGGATGGTGGAGCACGGGGTTACCCAGGAGAGGTTGAGTCCATGGCTCATGCTGCACCTGGCTTCCACGAGGTCGACGGGGGGGGGGGGGCTAGCAATAGGCACCAATGGCGGGTGGGGGACGGGGTCCTGCCAAGTTTTGCTACAAGCGGGCGGCTTGCGGATGGGGAAGGGTGGAGGAGGGGGGGTCAAGGCATGTCCTCGACCGATTGGGCGGGGGTATGGCATCCAGCCTGGTCTATGGGTTTTGCTCCCCAGGGTTTCCTTTTATGTCCCCACAGGCTCCGTTCCTTCGCACGCCAGGGCCGGTGCCAGTTAGCACCAGTGGCTGTCAGCAGAGCATGGACGCACAACGGGAACTACAGCCTCACAGGCTAGAGGCGGGTGCGGTGACTCCCTCGGTCAGCGAGCACCAGCCGAGCGGGGCCCCAACTCAGGGACTACAGGCGCCGGCGCAGACGGAGGCCTCCGCGGCTACAACAGTGGGTGAGTTGGAGTTGGATGAAGGGCTTGCAGGGGATGAGTGCGGGGAAAGGATGGAAAAAAGGGGCAAGGTTACGAAAAAATGAAAGCATTCGTGCCGGCACAGAAGGGACACTGACTCATCGTCTTCCTCCTCGTCTTCCTCCTCGGGTTCATCTTCGGACGGGCCGGTCGGGGAAGCGGCTACGCGCGGGTCTGTTCAACACGTGGTGACTTTATCGGAACTGTGGGAGGGGGTACCGAAGAAGTTGCGCCGCAAAATTCGGAAGCGGAAATATATCGATATTTTTCGCCTCCTGGAAGGCCGGAAGCGTGCTGGTGATAGTAAAAAGAAACGGAAAGAAGACGAGAAGGCCGGTAGGGTTCGGAAGGTTTCTAAGACGGTGGTCAACTGGGTTAGGGCCTTTTTGCGGCTGGCCAGCGTGTGGGGGCAGCATTGGCCGGGCCAGTATGGCATGATGCTCGCGTATGCGGATACAATCCTCGAAGCTTCCCAGACCCACGAAGGGTGGGCCTGGTTGAATTATGATGAGAAGTTTCGGGATAAGATGGAAGAGAACAGGTCACTGACCTGGGCGACGCAGGACATCAACTTGTGGCTTACCCAGATGTCCGCGAGGGCACCATTGGGAGGGGGGCCCGGGAGGGGTGGCTTTCCATCCGCGGCCGGGATAGGTCATTCCTTTCGAGGCGGAGTGGTGCAAACGCCACTTAGACGGGAGGCCGGGGCGACAGGGGACGTGTGTTGGCATTACAACCGGGCAGCTTGCCCCTTTCCAGATTGCAAATTTCGTCACGCTTGTTCCGCCTGTGGCGGGGGACACCCAGCGGCTAAATGCCTTAAAAAAGGCCCTGCAGTGCCGACCGGAGCTGCCGGCAAGTCAGCGGGGGGTGTTTGACGTCGCCCCACGCCAATAAAAGTGGAGGTGTTGCGAAGGTGGTTGTGGGGTTACCCGAGCTCGAATATTCGAAGATTGCTGTTGTTGGGTTTCCAGTTTGGGTTTGTTATTCCAGTTGATGGGAATGTGATGTCCTCAGTTGCGCGGAATTCTCCGTCGGTGAGAAGGTTTGCGGCAATAGCCGCGGAGAAGGTGAATACGGAGTTACGGTTGGGCAGGATTGCAAGGCCTTTTCCGTGGCCGCCTTTTCAGGATTTTGTGTTATCCCCGATCGGGATCATACCAAAGAAAGAACCTGGGAAATTTCGTATGATACATAATTTGTCCTTTCCGCTCGGGGATTCTGTTAATGATCACATACCCCGTAAGTATTGCACGGTCCGTTACGTGTCTTTTGAAAAGGCGGAGGAGCTGGTCCGAAGAGTGGGGCGGGGGGCGTTGATGGCAAAGGTGGACATTGAGTCGGCCTTTCGCTTGTTGCCAGTGCACCCCTCGGCCTTTCGACTCTTGGGTTTTCAATTTTTGGAGGGCTTCTATTTTGATAAGTGCATGCCGATGGGTTGCGCGGTTTCATGCGCTTACTTTGAAAAATTCAGCACCTTTTTGCACTGGGCAGTTATCCGACTAGTGGGGCGCAGTGAGGTGGTGCACTATCTGGATGATTTTTTGTTTGTGGGTGACAGAGGTTCCCGGGCGTGTCAGGAGCTATTGGATGGGTTCGTCGAATTGGCAGGGCAGCTGGGGGTTCCGCTTGCGGAAGGGAAGACAGTGGGGCCTTGTTCCCGGCTCACGTTCTTGGGCGTTGAATTAGATTCCGATATGATGGTAGCGCGCTTGCCACGGGAAAAGGTAGTTCGATTGAGAGTCCTGGTGGCTAACACTCTGGCTTCCGCTAAGTTAACACTGCGCGAGATGCAGGCCTTGATAGGTTCCTTGAATTTTGCCTGTAAAGTGATTCCGATGGGGCGAGTCTTTTTACGACGCTTGTCAGCTGCGACCGCGGGTGCGACGAAGGCGCTTCACCGTATTAGAGTGTCTAAGGGGATCAAGGAGGATTTAAGAGTTTGGTACGTATTTTTGAAGGAATTTAACGGGACCTCAGTGATAAAGGAGTTGGAGTTTTCAAGCACTGAGCTGCAGCTCTATACCAACGCAGCAGGGGGAGTTGGTCTGGGTATCTATTTCGGAGGGGCATGGTGTGTGGAGAGATGGCCGGAGGCTTGGCGGGCGTCGGGTCTGTTGAAGAACATAGCGTTTTTGGAGTTGTTCCCGATGCTGGTGACGATGGAATTGTGGCCGGACAGATTGAGGAATCCCAGAGTGGTCTGGTGGTGTGACAACTCTGCCGTTGTGAGTATAGTGAATTGTTGCACTCCACGGTGTTTAGAGGTGGCTGCGTTGATGAGACTCATCGTGCTAGGTGGTATGCGCTTAAATTTATTGTTGAAGGCGCGTCATGTTCCAGGTCATTCTAATTCGATTGCTGATGCTCTTTCTCGTTTGCAGATGGAGCGGTTTCGGCAGCTGGCACCGGAGGCAGATTCCGAGGGGAGAACGGTCCCGTCGAGATTGTGGAGCTGTGGCCAGCAGTGATGAGAGAGCTGTTGCGGAGTTCGGTGGCGGAGAGTACCTGGGCTGCTTATTGGAGGGGATGCAATAAGGTGGTGGCATTTCTGCAAGGGCGTGGTTGGCGGTTCGGTGCGGTGCCGGACCACCTGTTGGGGCAGTATATAGCATGGGCAAAGTGCATGGGGTTGTCCAGAGCGGCGGTCCGGGGGCATCTGGCGGGCTTCGATTTCTTTGCGAGGGCTGTTGGTTGGGGGTCAGGTGGGGGAGGCTTTGTGGCGCGGCGACTCTTGCGCGGTTGGGAGCATTCCCGTCCATCTCCACCCGATCGTAGGCGCCCCGTCTCGTATAGCTTGTTAGGGAGGCTTTGCATTGAGTTGCCAAAGGTTGTGGAGTCTCAATTCGAGGCGGCGCTTTTTCGGGCCGCGTTCACGTTGGCCTTTTTCGGGGCCCTGCGAGTCGGGGAGCTGGCGGCGGCTTCAAAGAAAGACGTGTCCGGTTCGGGTTTGTGTCGCCAGCATGTACGGATGGACGGCGGGCAACTTAAGGTCCTTATTACAAAATCAAAGACTGATCAGAGGGGTAAAGGGGCTTGGATAATCCTAAACCCTATTGGCGGTATCACATGCCCGGTTGCGACGATGCGGAATTATTTGCAAGTCCGGCCGAGGGTCGAAGGAAGCTTATTTGTGCAAGTGAATGCCCAAGCGCTGACGCGTTTTCAATTTTTGGCAGTTTTACGGATGGTATTGAGCCATTTGGGCGAGGATGCCTCTCTTTTTGCGGCGCATTCCTTTCGCATATGCGCGGCGACCAGTGCAGCGCAGCTCGGATGCGTGGACACGCAGATCCAGCGGATAGGCAGATGGCAGTCATGGGCATTCCAGAGCTATGTACGTTTATGACTTAAAAAAAAAAAAAAAAAACCTTTTGGATATATATCTATACATATATCTATATTTATGCATAAGCCGATACATGCCCCAAGGGGGTGAAGATGTGTGTGTGTGGGGGGGGTGTTAATAACTGTTGTTTTCTTTTCCAGATGTCGGACACGCTGGAGGGGCGTGTTGGCTGATGGGGCACTCCTTTGTCTTCTGGGCGGAGAACCGAGCAGCCGTGCGGCCGGTCGGGCGCAACCTGGGCTTCGATACGGCAGCGTTGTCAGTCTCATGGCTGGGTCTGTGGGGGATGCGTTGGTCCCAGATGCTACCCGTGCTTCGACAGCAGCTGCAGCTTGGGAGGCAGCCGGCGATTCTGCTCGTGCACCTTGGAGGCAATGAAGTGTCATCCTGGACTTGCAAGCAGCTGATTAACGCGGCAAAGAAAGATTTGGCCGTGGTGCTGCGTTGGTGTCCGGGGTTGGTGGTGGTGTGGTCTGACATCATCCCTAGACCAGCTTGCTGGGGGCAAAAGCGGTGGTCCAGGGGTTTGATTAAGATTAATAGACAGGTGGGGAGATGGGTGGGCGAACAGGGGGGTTACCAGGTGCAGCATTCCTGGGTGGACGTGGGTTGTGCGGGTCTATATCGGGGTGATGGGATACACCTATCCCCGGTTGGGTTGGACCTCCTGCTCAATGACTGGCAGGAGGTGCTGGAGACAGTAGTTCGGGACAAAGGAACTGGTCGATAATACAGTTATTCTTCTTAGTCTTCTCTCTTTTGGGGGGGGGCGGCACAGACAGCTAAAGAGTCTGTGCCGGTGGCGGGGTCCCGGAGGTTCCCGGGGTCCGGAGCGGCAGGCCATGAGGGCGGGGGGCCCTCGACATGGTTAAACCCGGGTCGGCTTGTGCTACTGAGACGGCCAAGTCGGGGAAGGGTTATTGCCAATTGGCCGGTGCTTTTACTGTGCAGGGGGCGGCGGAGAAGTCACCTTGCTAATCACATGGCGGGTGGCCGATCTTGCCGCGGGGCACAGGGATTGCGTTATTCTGTTATAACTGTTATTGAGGTTATGTTCAATAAAACTGCGACCAGTTTCTGCCCAACTACTGTCTCTTGTTGATTGATTGGGGTAAGTGGGGCTACGAGGGTAGGTAAGGATTCCTATGAGTTGAGAAGGAATGGAGGGGGAGGGGGGGAGGGATGGGGGCGGTAAGAATTGGACAAAGATGAGCGTGGGGTCCGGCTACCCGGTTACTGCTATATTTGCTAAAAACTTTACAATGGCTTCTGAGCTCTGGGAGAGCCATTTTGTCCTGGCAAGAACAGATGACACCATCCACTCATGTGCCTTGATCAATCTTGCTCTCTACTGTTACAGGTGAGCAACATTTTATTTTATTTATTTATTGAACACATTTTCTATACCGCCTTATCTTACATTCAAGTGGTTTACATTATAACAACTGGAACTTTACATTGAACAGGTAATTAAACTTGGATAACAAAGGGGGGGCTAACATTAATGGAGGATATACATGTATGATGGTGAACAGTGTATGAAGCAGAGCGTGTTTTAGGGGGGCAAGGTTTATTTCGTGAGAGGATAGATGGAGGCAAAAATCAAAAATTAAATGCACCACTTGTTAAATGAAATGTTCAAAAGGAAAAGCTATACCTCTTGATCAGATCTATGTCATTGATTTCTGTCATAATGATCTAGGAACAGATGAGTTTTCAGAGCCTTTAATCTTTAATAGCTCTTATAGACTCAGGGAGTGCGTTCCAAAGAGTAGGGGCATAGAGCAAAAACGCTGTTTCAGGTATCTTGTCTAGAATTTATTTTAACAAATGTGTTGGGTAATAAGTTCTTGTTTGCTTTTCTTCAAACTCACCTTTCAGAATCTCTAGTAATCAGTGGTTGACGTGCACTTGGGGATAACCGTATAATGATTTTGAAAATTATGAGGATCATTTTGAATTTTGTATGTGAGGCTATAGGTAATCAGTGTAGTTGTTTCAGCATTGGAGAAATGTGGCTGTTTGTTTCAGTTTCTGAGATTATTTGTGCAGCTGTGTTCTGCACTAATTGAAGTTGATGCATAGTTTGTTTTAGAATACCTTGGTAAATAGCATTGCAGTAATCTAACATAGGCATTACGGCTTGGCAGACTACACAAAAGTTGGCATAGTCAAGTAAAGGCTTGAGCATGCAAAGTATATTTAGTTTGTGATAGGCAGCTTCTGTGGTTCTACTTATGTGGGTATTGAAGATTAGGTTCTGATACAAGAAAACCCCTAGGTATCTCACATGCTGTTTAACTTCTATATCATTGTGTAGGATTTGTAGTGACTTTGGCATGTAAAGAAACGTTCCTCTGATTTTTTTGTAATTTATAGTATGATTTTGTTTGAGAACCCAGGTTACCATAGCTTCAAGGCAACCAGATAGATTTGTATAGTCTGGTTGGTCTATGTCGATAGGGGCATATACCATGATGTCATCTGCATATATTCTATATTAGACCTTAAAATCATTGATTATGTTGCACAGTGCTTGAAGATAAATATTGAAGTGTATGGCTGATAATGCTGAGCCTTGTGGTAACCCTTGTGGCTGGCCAATGAGATTGCTTTATTTAATATTTCTTTGTTTCCTTCGTTATCTTAATTTAGCTTTTTGTTTCGTTCTCTTTACTATATCATTCATATTGTTCAACTATCCATTTTCTTTGTGAAGAATTTATACAGTGTTATCGGGATGATTTTTTTTCTTTTGGGTGTTACTCAGTTGAGGTAAAATATGTCCATTATCTTTTTATAGAACACTGCCTGAAAGTCTGACAAGTGATAAAACTCAAGGATTCAGCTGAAATGTATTGAAGTTGAAGGTAACAAAAGGTTATCTTCAGGAGGTAGTGTTTTAGCTAACTTCAGACATTGCTGGCTTTAATGCAAAAAAAAAGTAAGTTAAAAAATAGTTGGTATAGCAAGATGGATGTTCTACAGTAGTTGTAATTGATTTGCTACACTGAAATACTGTTTTCATATAATTGGTATCAGCTAAAACATTTATGTCTCATCTTACTAAGCTGGATCAACTATTTAACACAGGCATTATCACACACAATTAGGACCTTATTTAGTAAGTTGAAATAAAGTTTTGTGGTCATTGTGTGATAATTGACAAAATTAATGGATGGCAACTGCAAAATTCTCTGTGATATATATTGGGGTATTCCAAGCAGTTTCCCATTCAGTTAATGCACAGAAACATTTCTTAATGCACATTAACTGCATTGCGGACAATACAATGCAGTAAGCTACAACTATTCGAGCAGTGAAACTGTGCTGTCTGATCTGCAACATCAAAAGTCGATGTGTGGTAACTACAGTATCTCCACATTAACTTTAAAGCACTATCTGCGCCCATTATCTGGCCATTTTCTACCCTGTTCCTTAATGCAGAAATGAACATGCATTAACTGCTTAGAAATTACATTAATTGTTCAGGCACTTTATTCTGGCAACAACAATGTGTGCCTTTGAGTCAATGCTGACTCCTGGTGACCCAGAAGCTCCTGGGCTTTCTTGGCAGTGTGACTGGTAGCAGATTGCCAGGCCTTTCTTCCAAGGCAATGGAGGGTTAAGTGACTTTCCCAAGGCCACAAGAAGTACTAGTGGTAATCTAACCCTGTTCGCTTGATTACCAAGCCAGTGTTCTAACCGTTAGGCTAAAATTCCAGTCCAATTCTGGCATTAACAACTAGTATAATTAAGTAAATAGGACCCTTAATGAAGGCCCTAATTAATAGGTAATGCAACATATTAAGGGGTAATTTATAAGAAGCCACCTAGATTTATATGGCAAAAACACAAGTGAATGTTGGTATCTTAGTCATTTATGTATGCAAGTGGCCACTTACATGCACAAATTACCTTTTATAGAATATTGATTGTTTGCATCACATATACTTTCACTGTGGATATGCACATACAGTAGGTGGAGTTTTAGTGTAACTACTGTAGATGAATTCAAGTAAATGTGTGGATTATAACTTATTATAACTTATGCATGTACTTGCACATAGTAGGTGTAGTCATTTACCAACTCTAAGGGTAGTGTAAGTCATCACACCTTAATTTAAGGCATGTTCTCTATCATTTATGCTAATATTTTATAAAGTCAAGTAGGATTGCACTTGACTTTTTCTGCATATGTTATGCCTATTTTATAAACTTTATAAAATTATCCTTCAGCTGTCATTGTCATGATAAACATAAGAACATAAGAACATAAGATATGCCATTCTGGCGATGCAGCAAGGCAGGGTCCTCGGCGGCCAAAGGTAACTGGGCGCTCGGCCCGGTGCGGGGACACTGCGAGGGGTCTTGCGAAGGGCGGTTCACTGGGGGGGCATTTTTTAAATTCATTGGCTCACCAGGGATGGACGGTGTGGCGAGCCAATGGAGTGAGCCGAGCCTGGGGGATTATGGGGGAGACGCACAGCAGCGGCAGTCTCCGGCAGCGAGAATAGCGGCAAGGTGCGGGGGCTCTTGCTGCCCACCCTCCTGCCCTTTCCTTTTGTGTGGTGGGTAGGATTTTGAATGGGTTGTTGCAGCTGGGGGGGCGGGCGGGATCCCGGAGGTTTCCGGGGTCCGGAGCCTTAAACTGGAATTGGGGCGGGGGCGGTTGCCCCCAACCTGGATGACCCCTGGCCGGTCTTTGCTAGTAATATGGAGAGGCCGAGTAAAAAGAGAGGGTTGGCATTTGCCGCTGGCACGGCCGCGGCGGGAGTGGAATGAGGTCACCTTGCTAGTGGTATAGCGGTGAGGGCTCATTCCGCTCGTGGGCTATTATTAAGAAGTTTATGTTTCAAGGAAATGTTTTGAAATGTTATAATTGTTAATAAAGCTGCAAACAGATGAGCCCAAAGAACTGTGTCGGTGTTAGTTTGTATGGTGGGGTTTGGGAGAGGGGGAGTGGTCAGTCCGATCTGCCTCGGTTATGGGTCAGACCAAGGTCCATCAAGCCCAGTATCCTGTTTCCAACAGTGGCCAATCTAGGTCATATGTACCTAGCAGCTTCCCCAAAAGACACAGGTTCCACAATGCTTGTATTGGGTCAAGCATTGATATCCTGGGTCCCTTCTTAATAATGGTTTATGGACCTTTCCTCCAGGAACTTGTCCAAACCTTTTTTAAACCCAGCTACACTAACAGCCTTTACTACATACCCCAGTAACAAATTCCAGAGTTTGATTACACGTTGAGTGAAAAAATATTTTCTTTTGTTAGTCTTAAATAGTTTACCCTGTAGCTTTATTGCATGTTCCCTAGTCTTTCTATATTCTGAAAATGTAAACAATCAATCTACATTTACCCATTCCACTCCGTTCATTAATTTATAGATTTCTATCATATCTCCCCTCAGCCATCTCTTTTCCAGGATAAAGAGCCCTAACCTTTTTAGCCTTTCTTCATAGGGGTATCCTTCCATCCCCTTTACCATTTTGGTGGCTCTTCTCTGAACCTTTTCTAATAACGCTATATCCTTTTTAAGATACAGTGACCAGAATTGCACACAATATTCAAGGTGTGGTCTCACCATGGAACGATATAGAGGCATTATAATATATTTTGTTTTATTTTCCATTCCTTTCCTTATAATACCTAGCATTCTATTTGCTCTCTTGGCAGCCGCTGCACACTGGGCAGAGGGTTTTAACATGTTATCCACGATGACGCCTAAATCTTTTTCCTGGGTGGTGGTTCCTAATGTGGAACCTTGCATCATGTAACCATAGTTTGGGTTGTTCTTCCATAGGTGCATAACTTTGCACATTAAATTTCATCTGTCATTTTGATGCCCAGTCTTCCAATTTATCAAGATCCTCTTGCAATTTTCCACAATCCTCTTGGGTTTTAACAACTTTAAATAGTTTTGTGTCATCTGCAAATTTGATAACCTGACTTGTTATTCCCTTTTCCAGATCATTTATGAATATGTCAAAAAGCAGCAGACCCAGCACAGATCCCTGGGGTACACCACTATTTACCTTTTCCATTGGGAAAATTGGCCATTTAGCACTACCCTCTGCTTTCTATCTTTTAACCAGTTCCTCATCCACAATAGTACACTGCCTCCCATCCCATGACTCTTTAGTTTTGCCAAAAGTCTCTGACGAGGGACCTTGTCAAAGGCTTTCTGAAAGTCCAAATGCACTATATCAATCGACTCACCTTTATCCACCTGTTTATTCACACCTTCAAAAAAACATAACAGATTAGTAAGACAAGATCTTCCTTGTCTAAAACCATGTTGGCTGTCTCCCATTAAGCCATGACTAACTACATGTTCAGCAATTTTGTTCTTTATGATGGTTTCTACCATTTTTCTCAGTACTGATGTCAGGCTCACCGGTCTGTAGATTCCCGGATCACCCCTGGAACCCTTTTAAAAATTGGTGTTATGTTCGCCATCTTCCAATCTTCAGGTATTACAGATGATTGTAATGATAGCTCACAGATTACTAATAGTAGGTCTGCAATCTCACATTTCAGTTCTTTCAGCACACTTGGATGTATATCATCCGGCCCAGTTGATTTTCTACTCTTCAGTTTATCTAATAGTTGTAATACATCTTCCCAATGTATTGATATTTCCTTCAATTCTTCCGCACCTTTAAATACCACTTCAGTCATGGTTAACATCCCTACATCTTCCTCAGTAAAGACCTAAGCAAAGAATTCCTTCAGTCTCTCTGCTATTGCCTTGTCACCTCTTAGTGCCCCTTTAACCCCTCTATCATCTAATGGACCAACTGAGTATCTCACAGGTTTTTTGCTACGAATGTACTTGAAAAAATCTTTATTACGCGTTTTTGCTTCTTCTCAAATTATCCCTTTGCCTGCCTTATCAATGCCTTGCATTTAACTTGCCAATGCTTGTGCTGTTTCCAGGTTTCGTCATTTGGCTCATTTTTTTCCATTTCCTGAAAGATGCTTTTTTGGCAACAACAGCCTCTCTGACCTCACTTTTAAACCATGCTGGCAGTTTTTTGGACTTCCTTCCACTTCCACTGGAATACAGCTGGTCTGGGCTTCCAAAATAGTATTTTTGAACAACACCCAAGCTTGATGTAAGTCTTTAACCTTTGCAACTGCTCCTTTTAGTTTTTTCTTAACTATTAACCGAGGTATCCGGATGTCCGGCCCCACATACTCCATCAGAACCTCAGCCGCCCCTCGGCTCCAACCCCCCTCCCCCTTTTTCCAACACATCGTTGCTCCATGCACAGAACACGCACTCATTGAAGTTTGGCATAACAATCTTTTATTGGTCGCAGCTACATAGACCATAAACCAACACTGGCCCAACATGGGCCAACTCAACGTTCTTAATTCCACACAACAACCCCCCCCCCCAACCCCAATCCGGATGATGCCCCCCAACAGCCATTTTTAGCAAGGTGGTGCATCATCCACCCCCGTTCCCCCTACCGCCCGCCTCGCCGTGCTATTAGCAAAGGCCGGCTCCAGTTGCCTTCCTCTGGGCAGAGACCCCCAACAGTGATGTCTCTCCCTCCCAACCTAAGGAGCACACCGCTCCCCTGCAAAGCGGCATCAGCTGCCAATGCCCCGCCGGGTTGGCGAGCACCAGCTCACTACCCCGCCTACAGACCCCCAACGACTTCTCCGCCAACTATCCCCTACCCAGCTGCGACAAAACCACCCCCCACCCCCTGCCCCTTGAAACCATAACACGAGGGTGGGTGGGAAGGGACACCTGTTCTGTTCGCTGACCATGACAGGAAGAGGGAGATCGCACGCCGGCAATCTCCCACGCTTCTGGGCTGACTCCGCCCCACAAGCGGCCGGCACCAATCAGCTCGCCCCACATCACAGCGTGGGCGCGATGCTGGTGACGCCGGCATGCTTCTGCTGCCCCCCACCCCTCCCTCCCCCAGCTTGGACACCAGCGAGCTCGGCCCCTGGGGACCCGGTTACTCTGCCGGCCTCGAGACCTAGCCCAGCAGTGCCACAGGATTAACCGAGGTATCCAGATGTCCGGCCCCGCATACTCCATCAGAACCTCAGCCACCCCTCGGCTCCAACCCCCTCCCCCCCCTTTTCCAACTCATCGTTGCTCCATGCACAGAACACACACTCATTGAGGTTTGGCATAACAATCTTTTATTGGTCGCAGCTACATAGACCATAAACCAACACTGGCCCAACATGGGCCAACTCAACGTTCTTAATTCCACACCACAACCCCCCCACCCCAATCTGGATGATGCCCCCCACCAGCCATTTTTAGCAAGGTGGTGCATCATCCACCCCCGTTCCCCCTACTGTCGCCTCACCGTGCTATTAGCAAAGGGCGGCTCCAGTTGCCTTCCTCCGGGCAGAGACCCCAACAGTGATCTCTCTCCCAACCTAAGGAGCACACCGCTCCCCTGCAAAGAGGCATCAGTCACCAATGCCCTGCTGGGTCGGCGAACGCCAGCTCGCTACCCCACCACCAGCAGAAGGTAGACACCTATCCTTGTGCCGTCCCCCCAAAACCAGCTGCGACCAATGCCAACCCTCGAGTGCCTCTTGCCAGTTGTTCAGTAACAGGTTTTGCCCCACCGGGGCAAGGTGCACACCATCCAAATGGTACAACCCCACACACTTAACCTCAGCCCAAGGGTGCAACACCTGAAACCCACCGGTCTGCATCACCCAACGCCCTATCTGCCTATTAATCTTCACCAGGCCCCGCGACCACCACCGCTGGAGCCAGCACGCAGGGCATGGAATGATGTCTGACCCAATAATGGCAACCCCTGGAAGCAATTCACGCAACAGTCCGATGTCCCTCTGCACAGTTCTAATAAGCTGCCGGCATGACCAGCTCGACAGATCATTGCCGCCCAAGTGGATCAGGAGCCCGACCGGCTGCTGCTGCTGTTCGATCTTCTCCTGAATGCAGGCAATCAGCTGCCCCCATCGCATGCCGCGTTGCCCCATCCAGCAAAGCCGAATTCCTGAAGCAGCCAGCCCGAGGTGGATGCCCAACGGCCGCACCGCTGCCCTGCGCTCAGCCCAATAAACAAAGGAATGCCCGATGATCCACCATTCTCCGGAGCTCGAACCATCTGCAAGGAGACAAATCGGACTGCCACCAACGGCCTCTCCTGCAATAGGAAGCAAAAGGGTTAGAGCCCCCTTTTCTCCCCCCGCCACCGTAACAATGAAGGCCCGCTCCCATGGTGCCAGAGATCTGACCCGGGACTCTCACAGGCGCACGTACCCCTTGTACGCACCCAAGCGCCACCTATCAATCTGTTAAATTACTGGACCCTCGAGTCCCGCCGCGGCCGCGCTCATGGCAGCACCAATCCGGAAGGAGTGTGAGGCATATCTCCTCTCCTCACAGCCCAGATAACGTAATACCAAGCACAACACAGCGGTAAACTGGAACTGCATTACCAGTTTTCCATCCTCATGAATAAAAAAGTAGCCCGGGGCCTCCGATCTCCGCTGCAAGTAACTCTGCAGGCTAAAAAACGGGCAAGATGGCAAAGGAGAAATCGCGTTCAGTATCACACATGCGTCCTTTCCCGACTGGTCCGTTTTGGAGTGCGAGACAAGAATGCGTACCCGGGCCGCCTCCACCGACACGCATTTGACATCGAGCCCTCCGCAAGCGCCCCTCCTCGCAGACCTCGGCACAAGCTCACATACGCAGAAAGCTCTGAAAAACACTGTCGCAAACAACGCTTGAAACAAAACCGCCTCAAAAGTCGAGGCAGTGACCCACGGTAACACCTCACAAATCTTGAGGAGAAGATTATAAGAGACCGAAAGTCGCCAATTCTGCCGCTTGGGGTGCACCCTGCCCTACCCGGCCAGCAAACACTTGACTAAAAAGGATGTTTGAGGGTTACCCCAACCAGCCGCCTTGCAGAAAAAGGAAAACCCTGCCAATGCCGCAACAACCGCTGACCTAGCCCAACCCTCCTTTTTCGCCCACAACACAAATTGTCCTACTAGCCCGTCGTGAATGCTCTTCCCTTTCCACCCCCTCGCACCCAGGAATCCACTCACCTGAGAATATCCTCACCGGTACTTCACCCACGTTCCGCGCGCCACCGATGCAGACAGCAACGCCGTCACGTCAGGGTCCCAACCTGCCAAAGATGACCCGGCACCGCCGAGGGTGCCGCGTCTGCCTCTGGAGCCAATAGCCTGAACTGTGACCACTGAAAACGGGACAGAGCATCAGCAATGGAATTCTGGAGTTCAGGCGCAAGCAAGCCAACACGAATACTCTCATCAGCGCCGCTACCCTTGGGCACCTGTGCGCGTGTCGGTTGATAACCTCAACCACACCAGCATTGTCGCACCAAAATACCACCCTTTTGTCCCGTAAGCGCTCCGGCCATACCCATAGTGCAACCACTATGGGGAAGAGTTCTAAGAAAGTAATGTTATGGGTCAACCCGGATGCCACCCATTCACCAGGCCAGGCCTCTGCACACCAAGCTCCTTGGCAGTACGCCCCGAACCCAGAACTGCCAGCAGCATCGGTAAACAAGTGCATATCTGCATTCAACAGCTCCGGCCACTGCACGACCCTGCACCCATTGAAGTCAGCTAAGAAGGCATCCCACACCCGCAAATCCTCGTGCATTCCGGACGACACCCGAATACGATGATGTGGCCTCTGCACCCCCACCATCGCCAATGACAACTGCCGCGCAACGGGGCGCCACATCGGCAGCACCCTGCAAGCAAAATTGAGACGACTGACTAAAGACTGCAGAACCTGAAGGGTGGTTTTGCCCGAAACACCTACGAACGCGACCAACTCCCGGAGTCACTCAACTTTCTGCACAGGCAATTGCACTACCATTTCCCCAGTGTCAATCTCTAGTCCCAGGAAGGTAAGGCATGTGACAAGACCCACCGTTTTGCTCGCCGCTATGGGTATACCGAAGTCACCAGCCAGGCTATGAAAGGCGTTCAACAGCTGGGCACAAGTCCCGGACTGCCCGGGTCCCACGAACAAAAAATCGTCCAGGTAATGTACAATAGTGGACACACCCGTCCGCCGCTCCAACACCCAGTGCAGGAAGGCGCTGAAGGCTTCAAAGTAAGCACACGACACTGCACAACCCATAGGCATGCACTTATCATAGTAAAACTGTGAATCAAATCGAAAGCCCAACAACGGAAAAGCCGACGGGTGCACCGGTAACAACCGGAATGCCGATTTAATGTCCACTTTCACCAGCAAGGCACCTGCACTGCACTGCCTTACTAAAGCTACAGCCGCATCAAAAGAAGTGTAACGCACAGTGCACTGCTCCAGAGGAATGTGATCGTTCACAGAATCCCCAGGGGGCAAGATAGGTTATGGATTAGCCTATATTTGCCCGGCTCCTTCTTGGGGACCACAGCCAGTGGTGAAACAACAAACAGAGAAAATGGAGGATGACGAAAGGGGCCAGCTACCCGCCCCAACGCGCATTCGTCCTCAATCTTCTGACGCATGACCTCCGCCAGAGCGTTAGCTGAACTGGCATTTTTTGACCATACCCCTTTTGCTGCCCCCTGAAACAGAATGAGAAAACCTTTCGAAAACCCCAACAAAATCAAACTCCCCACTTTACCATGCCGGGACCCCCCATAATTGACAAGCGACGGATGCATAACGTCGACCCTTACAGGGGTCGGGGCTAAAACCCAAAAAGCTACGTCACTTACCCCCTGCCGGGGTTCCTGCCACTTCCTTGTGGCTACACTTTGTGGCAGCATGACCACTCCTGCACAAGGAACATGCATGTTTAAACTTACAGTCGAAGAATGGGCAAGACGACTTGTTGCAACGCCAACAGACGTCTCCCCCCGCCACCCCCCTTCTCGACTGAACAACTGCTGGCACCGGCACCCAAAAGGACCGCAAACCGGCTGTGGATGTAGAGACCCCCCCTTGCCTACCCCTGCCCAAGTGCCCCCCACCCTGCTCTTGGCAGACATCTCCGTGAGCCACAGATTGATGTCTTTCGTTCCCCACAACAAACGGCTATTTTCTTCCATCATATCCCTGAATTCCTCGTCGTAGTTTAACCAGGCCCACCCCTCGTGTGCCTGCGACGCTGCCAAAATTGCGTCCGCATTACCCAACAACGCGCCATACTGCTCAGGAAAATAATGGCCCCATACACTAGCCAAGCGCAAGAAAGCCCGAGTCCAATTAAGAGTATTGCGGGAAGCCTTCCGTACCTTGCCCGCCTTTTCGTCCTCCTTGCGCTTCCTTTTGATGTCCCCCGAATGTTTCCTACCCTCCAGAAGATGAAAAATATCAATATACCTTTGCCGCTTGATGCGATGCTGCAATTGTTTTGGTATCCCCTCCCACAACTCCAAACAACGCACTACCGTGGTACCCACTCCCTCGCCCTTTTCACCCCCCTCCAGCGCGGAATTGCCAGAAGATTCCACAGATGAAGTCGAGGTCGGTGACGAAGATGAGTCACGCCGATGGCGTCGACCACATCTGCGCTTCGCCTTCGCCTTGCCCCCGTCCACGATACTTGGCCCCAAAGTATGTACCCCCTCCCAAGAGGTGTCCCCACTCCCAACATACTCACTGGCCTCCACATTGGATGCCACAGGTGGGAGCACAGCCGCCGCCCCAGCTGTCCTGTTGGTCTGCTCCTCAGCCTGACCCGTAGGTGTCGCTCCGCTGGCCCACTTATGTTCGGATATGCTCGTTTGATGCCCAGTGCTCTCAGGCACCTGCATAGGGAAAGACGAAGAAAAGCCAGCAGCAACAGCCCCAGGAGCCCTAGCCGCCACACTCGCCCCTCCCCCCCAGCCCCAGGCCGATGAATCGAGGCCACCGGCCTCCCAACCCGCTAACCCCCTCCCGGGCATCACCCTGGCCCCCCTGACCCAGCTCCTGGCCAACCACCCCAGACACTCCCCCATTGCCCTGCTACCCCATAAGGCCCAGCCCCAAAGGCCCACGGGCCGGGGGACCACACGATACTGTGGACGAAAATGCCCGTCCCCCAGGCCTGGCATATAACACCCCAAAAATGGGGGGGAAGGGCATCCCCAATGGACCGTATGCCAAGGGATTTACCCTAGGCCCCCCAATCTGACCAGGCAACTCGCCCGCTGCTCCGGCTGCCCGCCCTGGCTCCACCACCGCCTCACGGGATTCAACACTGGGCACCATGGGGGGGCAGTCCGTCTCCTTCCCGACACCCGTGGGTCAGGCGGGCCCTTACACCACCAATCCCGCCTCTCGAGGGACCCCGCTTGCACGACCCGAGGGGGTCTGCCGATCTACCCCGGGATTCCACATACCCCTGTCGTCCCTCACCACGTGTCTGGCATGCTCCCCTTCGCCCCCCCACCTCCACTGCACCCCTGGACTCAGACCTCCCTGTCCCTGCCCCTGCCATTAAACGCCCACACCGTCCATCCCCCATGCCATTGGCCTTCTCTCCTGCAACGTACTCCCTTGCCAATGACCCCCCAAAAACACCCACAGGCCGCGACCAAGCACACCCCTTATTTAAAGTACCACCCCCAAGGCCAGGGGAGACAAGGTGCAAGGCCTGGTGCTAAATGCCCGCAATCCCCGCGTTCCTTTTGTTTAATTGCCCCCCCTTTTTTTTTTTTTTGTATTTAGACGAGCTTGGATCTCTTCCGCTTTTCTTTTTTTTCTTTTTTTTTTGTATATTCGATGCCCCGCTGAGTTGGCTGCCTTTTAGCGTATCACTGCCCCCCTTAAACGTCTCTCCAACCCCCTTTTAAAAAAGTACCCCTTGCTCCTCTTACACCGGCTCACCCGCAGCCCAATCCGATGCCCCAGCCTCGATTAATTTTAATTTTTTTAAAAAAAATTATTTAACAATGTTCTACACCCCCCCGCACCTCCTCAACTAAAAAGTAAACCCCCACCGAAGAAGCCCACTGCCAAGACACACCTGTTCTATTCGCTGACCAAGACAGGAAGAGGGAGATCGCACGCCGGCAATCTCCCACGCTTCCTGGCTGACTCCGCCCAGCAAGCGGCCGGCACCAATCAGATCGCCCCACATCACAGCATGGGCACGATGCTGGCAGCGCCGGCACGTTTCTGCCGCCCCCACCCCTCCCCCCCCAGCTCGGACACCAGCGGGCTCAGCCCCCGGGGACCCAGTTATTCCTCCAGCCTCGGGACTGAGCCCAGCGGCGCTGCGGGATTTTCCTCATTTTATCATATTCTCCCTTTCGAAAGTTAAGAGGTAGTACTGTGGATTTCCTTACTATCTCTCCACCACTAATTAAAGCAAACACAATCATGCTATGATCACTAATGCCAAGTGGCCCCAACACCATTATCTCTTGCACCAGATCTGATGTTCCACTAAGGACTAGATCCAATATGGCTTCCCCTCTGGTCATTTCATAAACCAGCTGCTCAAAGAAGCAGTCATTTATTTCATCTACGAACTTTATCTCCCTTGCATGTACTGCTGTGACACTGACCCAGTCGATACTGGGGTAATTGAAATCACCCATTATTATTACTGTGCTGTAACTTTTGTTAGCTTCCTTGATTTCTTTGAGCATTTCAACATCCATTTGTTCATTCTGGCCAGGTGGTCGATAGTATCTGTAAGATATTAAAGGACCAAAGGAACAGATACCAGACTGGCAGAGTTTTTTCAGGTTTGAAAAAAACCCTTTCTTTATTACCCCTATGTGTTTCGGCCTGTGGCCTTCCTCAGGGGGTATCTTTAGGGTGCAAACCTCAAGAAAACAAACATCAGCAATTAAAATAAATCACATATACAATCAAAGACAATATTAAAGTGAAAAAATTAAAATAAATAAATAATATATATCATAAAAATAATCATATAAAAACTGGAGAACCAAACCGCTACGATCTATAATCACCAAATGATAAGACACAGTCTATATAGTGCTCTGCATCCATGTACATTAAAAACATTAGAAAACAGTAATAACAAGAAAACAACAACCAAGTTGAGGAGGATATAACTACAAACATGAATATTTCTATTGATACCTTCTCTGTATAGAGCTTCCGTTAAATAAAGAACATATCTCACTAAAAAAGAATAAAAGGAATAAAATGCCAAATAAATAACACATATAGGTAAAATAACCATGTAAATATAATATAAATTCATCAGGAAACAATATGCTTAAAAATAAATAAATAAATAAAGCATAATTAAGAAACATGATTATGATACATACATTGGAACCATCTAAAAACATAAAAAGTGCACTAATATGCATGAAATTCCTCTAGGATTAAAAAGAGGATCAAATGAATTGAAACATCTCATAAAACTTGCAACAAAAGAGGAGCAATGCCATAAGGAAAAAATGAAAAAACCCTTGATCATTGTGTAGTAGAAAGGTATTATGCCCAAAACTGTCAATGAGCAATGTGATGTCATTTACTCAGTTTCCCAAAGAATTATGTAAAAACTAAAATAACCTACCCACATAAAACCCATAAAAAGGGGAAAAATGTTGAAAACCAGAGGTCTGTAATCAGATGATTAGCTTCCAACCAATGTTGTACCAAAGGTTTATCCATAGCCTTCCTACGAATGCAACTCTTATGCTCAATAATCCTTGTCTTTATGCTCCTTTCTGTTTTACCAATGCAGCACAGATTACATGGGCATATTATTAGATAAACAACGTTAGTTGTATCACAATTGGAAAAATTAGAAAGTGCTACTTTATGTAGAGAAACATGATGTATAAATTCCTTTTTGGTTACCAATACATTTGCACATACTCCACACTTCCCACACTTAAAGTGGCCATATGTCTTTGGAATAAAGCAGGGTTTATTGAGGGCTAAAGGTACCAAAATATCATGTAAATTCGTGTTTCTCTTGTATGCCACTAATAGCCTTGTATCTTTTAAAAAAGGTAAAGAATCTAAAATGTACCACGCTTCTCGCAATATCTGAGTGATATCTCTGAAAAAGTTAATGTGCATACTATTTTATTAGTGTTCTTTGAAACACGACCCTTTAAAATCGAAGCTCTATCTGAGGAACGTGCATGATTTAATGCTTTCTCAATGCACCTTGATGGATATCCTCTCTCCAAAAATCTCTTACTCATGTCCTTTGCATGAATTTCAAAATCATCCTCAGTAGTACAAAGTCTACGGACCCTCAAAAACTGGCTAGTGGGTAGGTTTTCCTTAAGAGACCGGTTGTGAAAACTACTGAAATGTAAAAGAGAATTCCTATCAGTGGTCTTTCTGTAAAGTGTGATTATGAACTTTTCTGAGGTATTTTTAATTAAGATATCAAGATACGAAATTTGTTCAGGATCAGAAGTGATTTTTGCCTCCATCTATCCTCTCATGAAATAAACTTTGCCCCCCTAAAACACACTCTGCTTCATACACTGTTCACCATCATACATGTATATCCTCCATTAATGTTAGCCCCCCCCCCCCTTTGTTATCCAAGTTTAATTACCTGTTCAATGTAAAGTTCCAGTTGTTATAATGTAAACCACTTGAATGTAAGATAAGGCGGTATAGAAAATGTGTTCAATAAATAAATAAAATAAAATGTTGCTCACCTGTAACAGGCTTTTTTTCAGTAGAGAGCAAGATTGATCAAGGCACATGAGTGGATGGTGTCATCTGTTGTTGCCAGGACAAAATGGCTCTCCCAGAGCTCAGAAGCCATTGTAAAGTTTTTAGCAAATATAGCAGTTTCCGTGCTTAATAATCCCTTCCTTAGTTAGCTCCAAAGTTTGAGAATGTAGGCAACTCTGATTTCCTGTACATAGGAATCTCTATTTTGTATTACCAATGTTCCTCCTTTGTCAGCTGGCTTTATGACTATTTCATAACTGTTCTTGAGTTGTGTCAAAGCTGTTCTTTCTTCGCAACTAAGATTAAAATATGTGTGTGGCTTTTTCTTGCTATATAGTTTTTGTATTTCATGGAACACTACTTTTTGAAATGCCTCTATTATTGCATTATTAGTTTTTGGGGCAACCCAAGTTGAAGATTTGCAAATTATAGAGGGGTCCATGTTACTTGTATCATGACCATCAAAAAACTCTTTTATCTGTAATTTATGGAAACATTTAAATAATTCTACCTGTGTAATAAAAGGATCATGCTTTTTCATAGGAACAAAAGAAAGTCCTTTATTTAAAACAGATATCTCTAAGCTAGTCAAATTGTAGCTAAATAGATTAAAGATGCCTTCTAGTGTTCCTGTTGAAGTTGATAATATTGACTCCTCCCCCTGCCTCGGCCCCGAGAGTGAAATTCTAAATGATCCTGTACTGGATGTGGGTGATCTTTCGAAGAGTGAGGATGCTCTGAAAGGAAAGGATCTTTCTTGTTCATATTGCCATCTCCCTTCCTTTGATTGTCCATGGAAGCACCCTGTCTTGTCTTGCCTCCCCCCTCTTCCCCTCTGCCTTCCTCCCCTTCCCCCCTCTCTCTCCAACGTCCCCTCCCCCTCCCCACCTCCCTCCTTCCCTCCCCTTCCCCCCTCCCTTCCCCCCTCCCCCTCTTCTTCTTTTTCCCTCTTCCATCCTTCTCCCCCTCCCCTTCTCTTTTCTCCCCTCTACACCCCACACCCCCTCCCCCTCCCCTTTCCTTCCTTTTTCCCCTCCCACACTTTCCCCTCCCCCTTCCCCCTTCCTTCCTCCCCCTCCTCCCCTTCCCTTTCCCTCCTCCCCCTCCCCTCTTCCCCTCCTCTCCTTCCACTTTTCTCCCCCTCCCCCTTCCCCCTCTTTCCTCTCTTCCTTCCCCCTCTACCTCCCCCCTCCCCCTCTCTCCCTTCTGCTCTTCCCTCATTCCTTCCCTCTTTCCCCTTCCCCCCTACGCTTCCCCCCTTGGTTTCCCTCTTTCCTTCCCTCTTTTTCTCCCCCTTCCCCCTCCCCTCCCCCCCCCCCCTTTTTCCTCTTCTTCCCCTCCCCCTTTTTTCTTTTCCTCTTCTTTGGTCTGTTTTCTTTTCTCCTTTGTTTTCTTTGATATTTGCAATAATTGTTTTATTTTCAATTCGCGGGATGGTCCGTTTACAGCATGACCTTTCACCTCTATACGGCGGGGAAATGCCGGCATAAACACACATGGATCCTCACTATGCATTTCACTACTGCTATGCATACAACGCTTTGAATTGCAGTAAGCCGACTGTTCTTTTTCAAAACTAAATACAAGACTTATTTGTTTCATTTTTGAAGCATTATGACTGATAAAGGTTGTTGTTTTTTTAAGGTATTTTTGTAGAGCGTATTATAATCATTTTGCACAAATGATTCTATGCACTCATTTCCCTAGAAATTTGTTTTTCTATACTAGTTCAGATTAGCCGATTTAGTGTTTAACATTACTGTGAAGTTCTGTACAGATTGTTTTGGATATCAAATATGCCTTATGTGGTTAAATTTAATAAGGAAGGTCAGAGTTAGATTTTCAAGCAGCGAACGCTGATACAATAGCACTGTGCTTTTCCGTTCTTCCTTATTGCCATTTTTTCATTCTTCATATATTTTCTCGGTTTTGATATTATATGACAGTTTTTTATAACATGCATTCACTATACACAACTATCCGGGATGAATAAGTCGACTCAGTTCTCCTTTTAAATACAGAAATACATATGTGCTTACTCAATGTGATCAATGAAACACAATTGATGGCAGAATATTTTAAGTTTATTCCTTCACTCGTTTTTTACTCCGGCGCAGCGAGTGGACCCCACCATGGCCAGTCTTTTTATTAGAATGTTTTACCTAGTTTGTTATTATGACGCTAGTGCAGCAGAGATCAACATTTATTTATTTTATTTATTACAATTTCTTATATACCGCACTATTCGGTATCAGCGCGGTTTACATTATAACACAATGACCATAACAACAAGCTGTTTGGTTTTACATAGAACAGGCGTACAAACTTGGATAACAGGTGAAAGCTATGTACATGAGATATTTACACGGAACAAGATTGGGTAATAATAACATGATTGGGGTAACCATAACCTAATGAACGTAAGGGGATACCTAGGTTCCGTTGCTGATTGAGTAGTATTGGAGGAAAAGGTGGCATTTGAGTGCCTTCCTGAACTGAGATAGGTCAACAATGGCCCGAATGTCGGAAGGTAGAGCATTCCAGCATTTGGAAACATAGAAACTGAACGCCCTGTTTGCAGTTGTCATGTTGCATTTTGTCAAGGCCTTTGGGGTTATTAGCAGGTTTACAGCTGTTGCTCTTCTGGATCTGTTGGGGGGCACCATGTGAATAAGTTCTGTGAGTGAGGAGGATGAAATGCCTTTGATTGCCTTGAATGAGAGGAGTAGGGTTTTAAAGATAATCCTCCCATGGATGGGGAGCCAGTGAAGCTGTTTGAGAATGGGAGTCATGTGGTCACTTCTGGAGGCTCCGTAGAGGACCCTTGCTGCAGCATTCATGGCCAGCTGTAATGGGCTCAGTGTGGATTGAGGGAGACCTTGTAAGATGGCATTTGCAAAGTCGAAGTGTGGCAGGATTAGCGCTTGGTATATGGTCCGGAAATCGTCTGGGTCCAACAGGGAGCGCAGTACATTTGGCAATCCATCAACATTTTTTTCCCCTTTTTATGGGTTTTATGTGGGTAGGTTATTTTCGTTTCTACATAATTCTTTTGGAAACTGAGTAAATGACATCACATTGCTCATTGACAGTTTTGGACATAATGCCTTTCTACTACACAATAATCAAGGTTTTTTTTCCTTTTTTCCTTATTGTATTGCTCCTCCTTTGTTGCAATTTTTATGAGATGTTTCAATTCATTTTGGTATAGCCAATGCATTTTTAAAGAAATAATTTGTTACATGTGTGACACTCTTTTTAATCTTAGAGGAATGTCATGCATATTAGTGCACTTTTTATGTTTTTAGATGGTTCCAATGCATGTATCATAATCATGTTTCTTAATTATGCTTTATTTATTTTTTAAGCATATTGTTTACTGATGAATTTGTATGGTATTTACATGGTTATTTTACATATATGTATTATTTATTTGGCTTTTTATTCTTTTTATTCTTTTTTTAGTGATATATGTTCCTTATTTAACGGACGCTCTATACAGAGAAGGTATCAATAGAAATATTCATGTTTGAAGTTATATCCTTCTCATCTCGGTTGTTGTTTTCTTGTTTTTACTGCTTTCTGATGTTTTTAATGTACATAGATGCAGAGCACTATATAGACTGTGTCTTATCATTTGGTGATTATAGATGGTAGCGATTTGGTTCTCCAGTTTTTATATGATTATTTTTATGATTTATATTATTTATTGATTTTAATTTTTTCACTTTAATATTGTCTTTGATTGTTTATGAGATTTATTTTAATTGCTGATGCTTGTTTTCTTGAGGTTTGCACCCTAAAGATACCCCCTTGAGGAAGGTCACAGGCCGAAACACATAGGAGTAATAAAGAAAGGGGTTTTTTTCAAACCTGAAAAACTCTGCCAGTCTGTTATCTGTTCCTTTGGTCCCAGGTGGTCGATAGTTCACCCCACTGCCATTGCCTTCCCCTTTTTACATGGAATTTCAATACATAGAGATTCTACAGCAAATTTTGTTTCCTGCAAAACTTTAATCCTTTCTGACTCAATACCCTCTCTAACATAGTGCGCAACTCCTCTACTAATTTGATCAGCTCTATCATTATGATATAGTTTGTATGCAGGTATCACAGTGTCCCACTGGTTGTCCTCCTTCCACCATGTCTCTGAGATTCCAATCATATCTAACCTTTCATTTAGTGCTATATATTCTAACTCTCCCATCTTATTTTTTAGACTTCTAGCATTCGCATACAAGCATTTTAGAGACTGTAATTTATTCATATTTATTTGGCTATTTGTAGACATGGGTAATTTGGGATTTTTAAGCTCTGTCTGTTTCATACTCGAGGGCATTTGGGCTACTTTAATATTTTTTGGAACCTCTCTGCTTTTGGTAGTATCCTTCAAGGATACATTCTTCCGAACTATCCGCTCTTGGGCGACTGTCGGCTTTCCCCTATTATCTAGTTTAAAAGCTGCTCTATCTCCTTTTTAAAGGTTAATGCCAGCAGCCTGGTTCCGTCCTGGTTAAGATGAAGCCCATCCCTTCGGAAGAGCCCCTCCTTTCCCCAGAATGTTCCACAGTTCATATCAAATCCAAAACCCTCATCCTTGCACCATTGTCTCATTCACACATTGAGACTCCAGAGCTCTGCCTGCCTTTTGAGTCCTGCACGTGGAATGGGAAGCATTTCAGAGAACGCTACCTGGAAGTTCTGGATTTCAACTTCCTACCTAAAAGCCTAAATTTAGTCTCCAGAACCTCCCTTCCACATTTTCCTATGTCATTGGTATCGACCTGTACAAAGGCAGCATACTCCTCCCCAGCACTATCTAAGACCTTATCTAGGTGGCGCATGAGGTACGCTATCTTCGCACCAGGCAGGTATGTTACCAGGCGATCCTCACGTCCACCAGCCACCCAGCTATCTACATGCCTAATGATCGAATCACCAGCTATAACAGCTGTCCTAACCCTTTTTACATCACCTGGAGGACAGGTCCTAGTTACAGGATCACTTCCTTCCACACTAGGGTGATGCTCTCCTGTCACATGACCTCTCTCCTCCATGGCAATAGGTGGGACGTCAGGACTATATCCCTGTAGATCTCGTCTATGTACCTCTCTGTCTTTCTTATGTCTTCCAAGTCTGCTACTCTAGCCTCTAGAGAATAGACTTGTTCCCTGAGAGCAAAGAGCTCCTTGCACCTAGTGCACATGTAAGACCTCTCACCAACTGGGTGAAAATCATACATGTGACACTCAATGCAATAGACTGGAAAGCCCCATCTTGCTGCTGGACTGCTGTCTGCATCTTAGTTTTAAGCTTGTTTAGATCTTTAAGTTCTTTACTTACTAAGGGTTGCTATGGGTACTTATACTAATAAAATTGTACCTAATATGTTTAATATACCTTGTTCACCTGAAGCTTAATTAATCTCAGGTCCTTAGTGTATGACTGATTTGGATAACGAGCTGCACCAAAGAGCACCTCCTTTCCTTTAAGAAGTGTAAATACTGTCACCCTCTCGGGGGCCAGCCCAACGCCTAGGGCGCTGAGAGTTGGTCTGCCTTTGTATTCCTGACTCAGAGAGTGTGACCCTGCATTGGTCCTGCAAGGCCCTCTGGGAATGGTAGTCCCTTTTACCCTTTGAGAACAGAAGAGTTGTAGTCGAGTGTTTCAGGCAATGACAAGAATTTATTTTTCCCCTTCCCAATGGATTTCTGTGCAGGTAAATAACTTAGGACAAACTGCCATACAATTGGCTTGAGGGATATGTACAAGAACTCAGGTAAATTAGCCTTATCAGCTTCAGGCTCACAACATGCAGTGCTCGGTACAAACAAACAATAACAGCTTCCTTCAGCAAAAGAAAATGTTCCCCATTCTTTCTGTTGCTTTACCAGCTTTCTCAAACTAGTGTTCAGCACAGAGACTCAACGTGGTCAGCAAAACATAGCGTGCAGTCCATCTGGTTATCCACTATTTCACTGCTATCAGAGTCAATCTGCATTTCTTCAGCGTCAGCAATAGCAGGGTGTGTCAGTGAGCTGCTATCCTGAACTTTAAAACAGACGTCTTCACTATCCTCACATGGCTTCTCTCGGTAGCACTCTAAAGGATAGGACTGTGAATTACCGTATATACTGAAGTTTCTTTTTAGAGTCTGCTACATTCTGGCAACTGCAGGGAAATACTTTATAACTAGGTTCAAATCTATGTAAGTTGTGTAGCCTACCTTTCGGCTTTGGAGGGAAAGGAATTCTCAGCTCTGCAAGGTCAGACTGATTCCTAAACACAGCTTGTGTTTGTTTCTCTCTCAGCCTCGTAGCTTCAGCCTTAGAGGTACAAGTATTGTCATGCCAGCAGGTTTCTCTCTCTGGAGAATGTGAGTTTGCCCAAGCCTGCCTTCCAGGAAATATCTTATCCTTCTTGCCTTTACCAGACGTCACCTGTCCTATGCTGCTTCTTTCTGGCGTTAAGACTATGGCTCACTTGGTTCTCACCTCTTGACGTCTTCCTTCTTTCTGCTCCCCCCTAGACCAAGCTAATGACCGCTTTTTATCATCCTGTTTCTCCGGGCTAAACTGTGCCCCTCCCTTAAACAGGTGTATCTCATTATCTCCTGAACTAGGGACTACGTCACAGCGTGGGAGTGTCTTTCCAGCTCGTGACTCTCTTTGTTTACATTCTCTCTGAAAACACTGAGCCATGTACTTAGACTGCCTGTCAGTTTCTGCAAAGGAATCCTCTTCTCTCACCAACTCCATAGCCTCAGAAGGGTCTTCTTCATGACAGTACCTATAAAGCTATGATTATCCCAGGGGTGGGTGGGTGTGGGGAGGGAGGGAAATAGCACTTATTAAAAGAGGGCTGCTATACAGTACCCTGTCCTGTGCTGAGGTAAGCTGTGACCAACTTCCTGGGTGATTAACAGTCCTTGCTTGGATAGAAAAAGTTTCACAGGTCTCTTGCCCCCTAGGTAGAAGGCCTCTTTGTAAAGGTCTCTAGAAGACTTTATTTGTTGCTAAAAGAATACTGACCCTGTGTTGCCTTTTATGCTAAGTTATAGTCTGATTTGATTTAAATTAAAGCTCTTTGCTGCTGCTAGGCTCTGACTTATTATGAAATTTAAACTAGAAGCTCTCTACTGGGTTCTAAATTTAACCAGAAAGCTCTCTTCTGTGTTTTAAATTTAAGCTAAAAGCACTTTGCTGATACTAGGCCCTGAGTGAGTATTAAATTTAAACTGCAAGCTCTCTGCTGGGTTCTAAATTTAACCAGAAAGCTCTATTCTGTGTTTTAAATTTAAACTTAAACTGTTGCTACTAGGCCCTGACTGATTTAACAAATACACTGAGTTCACAGATTAATCAGTTTTAATCCAAAGAAGTCCCTTCAGAAAAATTCCCAGAAGTATATACTCACAATTGCAGATCTCTCTCCAGAAGTAGCAATCCCCTTTTCTAGTCCTTCAAGACTGCTAATGGGGAACTGCCATTTTGGAGCACTGTGCCTGATAGTTAATTCAGAGGCCATTAAAGTATGTTAATTACTAATGGGGCATATAATGCAGCATAGTTAGCTACATTTCTAGGTTTTCATTTTGGAAGTGTCTCCAGACTTATACTGGGGAAAATATTACATGCCCAAGCCCTGCTGAGCAGAATATAGAACCAAAATAAGGATAGAAGAGAAAGAAAAGGGGGATGGGGAAGAAGGCAGTGACTGGGTGTAATGAGAAGGAAGGGAGGGGTATGGAGTGCAGGAGAATGGAAAGGCAGATTTTGGCAGGCAGATCAGGTAGGGCTGGGATGGGAGCACGAGGAAGAAGAGGGTTCCTGGCTCATATGATTGAGGGTGGGCATAGGGGTTTTGGGTGATTGCGGTCTGTAAACGGGGGTGCTTGTTGTGAAAGTTCCACAATCTTGGCAAGCACATGAATTTACTTGACATGCAAAGGATTGTGGGTCTTGTAGTTCCTTCACACAAAAACTAGCCGTTTAACCAGAATAAAGAATTGTAGTTGCTCGAGTGTAAAGCAGAAAACAGATTTTATTTATGGGGTGTTATTCCCTCGCACAGATATGCTTGGTAACATCAACAGGATAATTTCTTCAGGAGTTTTATTCAGGAAACAAAACAAATAAGGCAACCAAATTACTTATGCAACAACTTAGTGAAGACCTTGATGGAACAGAAAAGGTCTTTCTTCTAGCCCCTGATAATAAACTTTCTTAGCAGTGCTGGAATGAAAAATAAACCCAAAAGGAAAATTCTCTTTATCAAAAAAAACAGCTTTCTTCCTTTCACACAGAGAAGAAGCTTTTCCCAAAGTCCCATGTGCACTTGTGCCTTGCTCTAATCCCAGGTGCTTAACCAGCTGCAAAGCATTGCTGGTCCACTCTCCACGTGGCTCCAACTTTCCCCAAAGCTTTCTCTCAAAGAAACTTTTCTAGGAAGCTAAAAATCAGTACAGTTCCTTTTGATGTTTGATCCTTAACTGAGGATTACTTTAGAAGAGCAGCTCAGAAAGAGAACAATCCATGCATTCAACTTCCTCATCTGATATTTCCCCTTGCTCTTGAAATATCATAGGATCACTTTCATACACTGGCTCAGAGGATTTCTCTAACTGATCTCTACCAGGATAGACACTGTTTCCCTGCTGTCTTCCTTGTGCAAAGCTAGGGAACAGATCAGAGTTCATACCTGAGATCACGTTGTCATTAGGTTTCCTCTCTGGGTATTTTGGCCAGTAGGTAGAAAAACCTCTGTGCCCAGCTCTCCTGTCAGAATCTCTGGACTTTAGGTCTCTTTTCCCATACCTCCTTAAATAGGTATTAGAGCTCCTTCTTTCTGTAGATGCAGCCGTCTCCCTTACAGGTGCTGTCTGAGGGTTCCTGGCTGTATATCTCCAAGCCTCTGGCTTCTTCCAGTCCAATGAAGAATGCTTGCCCCAGGAATCTCTCCCAGCATACGTACTGCCTTGGGTTCCTTTCTTAGACCTTCTGGACGTCTTGCTGTTCTTCCTTCTGTTCACGATCAGTCTCTCCTTCTCCAGCTCCTGTTGCTGTTCTTGCTGTCCTTGCTCTCTTTGCTCTCCTTGCTCTTGCTGTCTGTCTGATGAATTCCTTCTACCTTTAAAGTGCCTAGATGGCTGCTCTACCCTAGCACACTGCAGGTGTTCTGAATTAAGCCCTGCCCTAGGAGATGTGTGATTAGGGATTACATCATTGATTCTCTGATTAGGCACACATTTCCTTACTTCAGCTCTCCTAGAGGCTTTCTGTAAACCAGTGCATTCTGGGTCTGGTAGTCCTTTAAGTAAACACTCTGTTTTAGTGCTTTTACCAGCCAGCACAGGTTGCTTATTCAGAGCCAATTCACCTCTTGTATTATTTCTTCCTGAACTATGATAAGCTTCCTTATCACAGGTCACAGCTGGGTCAATTAGGGGTCAAGTTAAGATGAAGGAGAGTGCCGGATATGATGGCTGGCATGTGAAACCGCTGTGAGCTGATGGGTATAGCTCAGCATCACCATAGGCTATGTGGAAATGGCGGGCACAACATGGCTAGGTCATCACCAACTAGATGGGTGGCCAAATTGGGCTTTGGATAGAAGGGAGTTGTTTGGATAATGCACAGGCTGATCTGGGTAAGCTGTTTGTGTTATTAATTGGTTGTAATTACTGTATTTAAAGTTAAATCAAGCTGCAGCCATATCTTTGCCATCATGTCAGTGTTGGGTAGTTTATTTGGAGCTGTAGAAGAAGCAGGTGGTGCGAATGCTAATGTTACAACATGTATTCAGTGCATTAGCATGCCTTAAAAATATTGTGCAAACAAAATCAATTTAACATCCATTAACCTGTGCAGTATCATGCATACAATCAATTTGCATGTATTAGAGTCCTAATGTGAATTAATCTTTCTATTTAAACAAATGTGTTAAACTGAAAAGAAAAATGGGAAAACTTTGAAAATGAACAATTATTTTAGCCTATGTACATCCTACATATTATCTGCCGAACAATTAACATGCAGTAGCAAACTTTTTTTTAGCATTACTTATACAGCAGTCATCCCGAAAAAAGATGACAAATGTCTTAATAGTTATTGCAGAGGTTTTGCAGTTACTATGAGCTGATATTCAAAGGATATATGCTCCTAACTTTGAGCTATGCTCCTAAATTGGGCTCTTTAAAAATTTATTATGGCTGAGTGCCTAAATGTATACTCAAAAAGAAGGCATCTTTGAAGTGATTTAACCGGTATGCAGACCTACTTACAGTTTAAACGGCAGTCAGTGGAATATTCAATGGCACTGAACCTTTTAGTGATGCTGAATATCCCTCGCTGAGTGAGGATGCTAACTGTGTAGCATCAGGGTAGAATGAGGGGGTTAGCTGGTCAGTGATTATACTGAGTCAAAAAAAAGCTGTCCTAGCTTTAGCCAGGTTAGCTATTGGTCCAATGGCTAAATATCACTGCTGACTGGAGAGCTAATCCTCTGTCTGGCCAAACCAGATATTCAATGCCGATGGGCAGATATGATCCCAGCACTGGATATCCAGGTTAAAATTAAAGCAGCAACGGCCAGCCAAGTGTGCTGACCACCGCTGCTTAAAAAGCACAAAATTCTAATCAAACGCCTAAAACACCTTGGAATCGGAGGCACAATAATTCAGTGGTTTACCTTATTTATTTATTTATTTATTTAGATGTGTATACCACCTTATCCTTCAATCAAAGTGGTCACATCACCTCATAATTGGAGGATTACATTTAACATGAGGGCACTTGACAACATTTAGACAGTCCTATTGGAGGGTTACATTTAACATGAGGGTAATTAACAACATTATACAATGAACTCATATGTCTAGTTGGGATGAGTGGGTGTCAGGTTGATGGAGGTAGTTGCATTACTGTTCGGGTGGGGACTGTTGTCTGTCTGCTCATAAGTTTCTGTAAAGAGCAGGGTTTTAAGGCCCTTGCGGAAGTCTGTGATGCCATTTAATGCCCTCAGACTCGTTGGGAGGGAGTTCCATAGTGTGGATGCCAGTAGTGAAGGAGCTCTTCTTACCAACCGCACACAAGTCAGATTCAACAATACATCATCAAAACCATTCAATCTAACTCAAGGAGTTCTGCAGGGGTCTGCCTTATCAGCACTGCTTTTCAACATTTATATTCAACCAATATGTGACATAATCCGCAAATTCAACGTTGAATATAGAATATATGCTGATGACATCATGCTATTCACACCATTCAGTACCCCAACTATGAGAACATTATTAACTGTTTCAATGATATCTCACAATGGCTCAATTCTGTGAACTTCTCAATCAACTTTAAAAAAAACAGAGGTCTTGATGATTTCCAGGAATAAACTATTCTCACTGCCACAACAACTTCTAGTAAATGCGCTTCCCTCACTATCAAAAATGAAATAAAATATTTAGGTATCCTACTTGACCTACTTGACCTCAACATGACAAAACACATCAACATGATAATGAGAGCAGTATGCAACAAGATCCAAATGATTCAAAACCTGAGACCGCTACTATCCACAAAAGATTTTCACACAAAAGCACAAGCGTTTATCTGCCTACACTTTGATTTCAGTAATATAATACTACAAGGTCTCCGAAAACAAATCCTGAAACCACTCCAAATAGCTCAAAACACATTAGCCTGCACTGTAATGAAAGTTACAAGGTTTGAACACATAACCCCAATCCTCTTCCAACTACATCGGTTACCAGTCTCTCAAAGAATCAAATTCAAAGCAATCCTGGCTATATTCAAGACTATAACCAACATTTCCCCCACATTTCTGACCACAGTAATTCGCACCCAACAGGAAACTAGAAATAGGAGAGAAAACATGAGAAACCTACTGGCCACACCAATGGAGACAAGAAAAACAAGCCTATCATCCGCAAACAAGAGCCATCTCATTGTAGACACCAACCCTCTGGAACTCTTTACCTAACCACCTAAGAAAGATAAAAGATCTTTCAGTATTCAGGAAAAAGCTCAAAACATCACTGTTCTCAGAGGCATATCAAGCAATAATTGACAAGCAAGAATCAACAATACAAAATGGAAACTCTACAATCAAGTAAAACAGACCTCAACATCACATCCTCCATAAAATTTACCTATAAATGTAAATAGTTGACCGTTACATACCATACTACTGACCAATGTTTGTTGTAATAAACTAATAATACATGTTAAAATGTACAAAAATTGTAAATATGTTCCATGTTCTATGTAAACTGCTCAGTGCAGTAAGAGTTAAGTTATATGTTAACAGCCTTGTTATGTGATAAAGCGGTATACAAAACCTGTAAATCAATAAATAAATAAATCACCAAATTTCAGAAAATCTAAAGTAGATGGCAACAGAGGTGGATTTAGGAAGGGGAAAAAGTTAGGAGCGTATCCCTGATTTTTAGCTCTGGGATCATAAATTAGGCAAATAAGGAATGTCAGTCCTAAAGCTATAAGCATAGGGCCTGATTTTCAAAAGATCCAATATTTAAATGCCATGGTGGTCAGCCAGGGCACTTAATTTTTGGAAGGACATTCAATGGCTTTATCCAGATTGTAGCTGCTACTATCAGAGCTGGATGCCACTATCTGGATAAATGCTGATCTTATCCAGATAACAACCATTTTCAGCTAGCACTTATCCAAATATTAACTTAATCCTGCTGTCCATGTGGCTTAGGTTATCTGTATAAGTTCTGGCTGAAAATTGACTGTTTTGTTGGAATGAAAGTAGCACCACGTTTACTGCTGGCATCATAAATGATCAAAAGTGGAGTAGGAGAGATGATGCAGCCATCTCTTTCTTTGTCTGAGTACTCATTTACCAATAAAATAGTTCCTAATATAAAGAGAGTGGTTTTAAGTAGGCATAAGTAGCAACGTGCAATGCAGTTGTTCTTATCTAAGTGGACTGCCTTCACAACTTGAATATACCATGTCCTGTATCTCAGATGCAAAATAAAAATTGAGCAAAATATAGTGGGGACATTCATAATAGATAACAAGGGGTGGCAATATCTATTCTTGTAATTTTTGGACTAATCACCAGAATAACTGCCAACTCGGTGGTACCTGAGGAGAGAAGACACCAAAAGGCGAAGCAACACCTGCCATGGCCCAGGGCGGCTGCCACATTCCCATCCAGTCTGCCCGGGAAGAGCCTTGCCTGCCCCCACTCCAATGTTCCCAAGTCAAAGGGTGGTCAACATGGACACTGTGTAAGTTAGAGACACCCGGGTACCCTGTCCCAGCTCTACCAGCCATCCAAGTTGCTGGATGCCCTGACCAAGCTGACGTAGGACAAGCACCCGAGAACGCTTCCGCCTCCTGCCACACCCCCTGCCCAACAGCTCCCCGGACACTATCACCACCCCCTACCTGGGGAATACTAGGGCTAACCAACCCCTCATTAAAATTGCCTCCTGGAGGCATCACATCTGCATGCCCGCTGCCAGCTTGCACAGTACTGCTCCGAGCCAAGGGTCTCCCCCTTTCCTTCCTCTGCCTACTCCTCCCACGCTCACCCCCTCTCTGCCGCATCGCCTCACGCCTCAAGCCTCCTTGTCCTGCCAACTCAAGCCCTGCCAGAGGTTCAGCCCCCCTTTCACCAGCTCCCAATCCCAACCCCTTTCCAGCACCCCTGCCACGTGGCCCTCCCTTACCCCGTTTATTGTGAGGCCGCATGTTTAAGTTTTCCAAAATTGTTATTTCTTTTTTTTTTTTTTTTGATAATGACCCAGAAGAGCCCAAATTAGGAATGCTGTTCAAATAACCCCCACACACACGTCCCTCAGCACACTCTTGCCTGGACCACGTGCAGTCTGCACAGAACGCCGCGACTCCCCTCTCCGGCTCCTGCCGCTGCAGAACTCCGCGATCTGCTCAAAAACGCCGCGACTCCACTCTCCCGCTGCTACCGCTGCCGAACTCCACGACTTCGGTCTCCTGCTCCTTCGTCTTAGCTGAAGGGCCCTGGGTACGCACGGAACCGACAATGTCAAGAACCTCGCACCAGCCACGGCAACTCTCAGAAGCAACAACCGTCGCCTCGCACCTCCAGGTCGCAAAGACGACTGTGCTCCGCATCGCTCCCCCCCTTGCCGAAGCCTCTCGACAAAGATTGGCTCCCGCATCGTCAAAACACCCGCGGGAGCCAATCACTTCAAAGAATGCACTTTTTGCCGCCGCCGCGACAACAGCCGACCAGCTGGGTGCGCGCGACAGGCGCCCACCCGGTTAAGTTCGGCCGTGCGCACGGGGCTCCGCGGCCTTCCTGTTCTTGTAATTTTTGGACTAATCACCAGAATAATTGAGTAAATTCATAGGTGGAACTACTGTGTGTGGAACTACTGTGTGTGTTGATTGTGTATAGTTCATAAGTTGAATGTTTTGAAGTTTTAGATTTGTAAAGATGGGGATTTCTTTGAGAGTCTGAATAGAAATTCAGGCCAAAAGGAACCAGTGTCCTCAATGGTTTTAAGGTTGTAAGTGCACTATGCTATATACTTATAGGCTGAGAGCAGAGCCCATGTGTGTGCATACACTTGCATGGATAACACACAAAACCTCCCTGCCTTTTGTATTTTGACATTCTGAACCTAGATCTGACTGTAGTGTTACCCTTTTTTTTCTGTTGGGAAAGATTGCGGGCCGTGATTAGGGCATATACCTTTTCTGGGGCACGGGGAGGCAGTATTTCAAAGAAGTCTGTCCATGGAGAATCCACTTGAAAGTTGTCCCCATATGTTTAAAGTACGGATGAAGCTAATCATTTTAAAGGTACAAGAGATTTGGGGAAATATTTACTAAAGGGCATGCCGATAGCACATGTCTGAGCCAAAAAAATAGCACGGAGATCCATGCTAAATTTAGAGGGGTGGGGATATCTCCTCCCCTACCATTCATGTGTTTCGAATGGCATGGGAGGAGAGACACACACGTTAACTGGCATGCAGGTGCACTTACTGCTTCCCCTTGAGTTGGTATCACATGCACTTGCACTAATGGCAACATTTACAGTACTGTAAGTGTGCTCCCATAACCCCCACACTAACCGCAACGCATTGTCCTTAACCCACCCATTCGCTGTCCAATCGTACACTATGGGATTTTTAGTGTGCGCACTGCTCTGTTAGCAGGGCATGTGTACCCAGGGTTGACCTGTCTATTGTGCAAGAATGTTGTTCGCAAAGGGCCCTGCACTTCAGGGGGCCCTGCGCCAACTCCATTCTGCACATGGTGTTCTGTTTGCAGGGCCAGCTGGATTCAGAGGGAGCTGGGGAGGCCCATAGTCCCGGTTCACCTCTGCATAGTGCTGGAGTGAAGAGCGGGGTCTAGCATCTGTGTTCTCCTGAAGCACGCTGAGTGCAGGGAAACAGGAAATGCCCTGTAACCTCCGGCACACCAGTGTGCTTCAGGAGAACACAGCTGCTGGAGTGAAGGAACATGCTGTTTTTCGCTCCGGCACTGAGCAGAGATGAACCATGGCTTTGGGCCTCCCCAGCTCCATCTCAAGCTAGTCAGACAGGTGCAGGGATCTTTGGGGAGGGGACTAGGACTAGAAATGGCTGATGAGGGGGGATAGGACTGGAAATGGGCTGATGGGGGGGGGCTAAGATAGGACTGGAAATGGCTGATGGGGGCTACGATTGGAAATGGACTAATGGGGGCTACGATTGGAAATGGGCTGATGGGAGGGCTAGGATAGAACTGAAAATGGCTAATGGGGGCGAGGTTTGGAAATCGACTGATGGGGGGCTAGGACTTGAAATGGACTGATGGGGGGCTAGGACTGAAAAGGGATAATTGGGGGGGGGGCTTGGGCTGGAAATGGGCTGATGGGGGCTAAGATAGGACTGGAAATGGTCTGATGGACTAGGATTGGAAATGGGCTGATGGGGGGCTAGTACTGGAAAAGGCTGATTGGGGGGCTTGGACTAGAAATATAGTAGCATAGTATATGACGGAAGATAAAGACCAATATAGTCCATCTAGAATGCCCAGCAAGGAGGAAAGAGTAGGTGCATGTGCCTCACCGAGCAGGTCACCCCTCCCCATGACTTTGTTTAGGGGTGTACCCACCACTCTATGTAGGTCACCCTTATTTGTTGAGATATATTTTATATATTTTGATTGTATCCTGTTGCTATAAAGGGATCCACTGTGTCTGTCCCATGCCATTTTGAATTCTTTCACTGTATTTGCTTTCACCACTTCCATCGGGAGGGCATTCCTAGCATCCTCTACTCTTTCAGTGAAAAAGTATTTCCTGACATTGCTTTTCAGTTTACCCCCTTGCAGCTTCATGTTATGCACTCTAGTTTTACAGCTTCCCCATCTTTGGAAGAGCTTTGTTTGTTCATTAATTCTCTTTAAGTATTTAAAGGTCTGAATCATATCATCCCTGTCCCTTCTCTCCTCCACAGTGGAGGAGTAGCCTAGTGGTTGGGGCAAGGTACTTCAGGCCGGAAGGTCAGGGGTTCAAATCCCACTAGAGGACAGCAACCTTGGGCCGGAAGGACTGGGGTTTCTAGTCCCACAGATGCTCCTTGTGGTCTTGGGCAAGCCACTTAACCCTCCATTGCCCTTGTTCCCTGTAAGTATTAGTGTATGTTTCTCATATCCCCGCGTGTTAAATGTATCCCCCAATTGTGTTGTGACCGCTTTGATTGAAGGATAAGGCAGTATACAAAACTGTCTAAATAAATAAATAAATAAATATTTAGGTCTTCAAGATTGTTCTCATATGTCTTCTGATGAAGGCTTCAAATCATTTTGATTGCCTTCCTCTGCACAGAATGGGACTAGAAAGGAGCAGATGCTGGGTGGGGATGGAACTAGAAGGGAGCTGATATTGGGGGAGGACTAGAAGGGGATGGAGCTGGGGGGATGAAGATAGAGAGGGGAAAAGATTTATAAGATATATCTTATAAGATTTATAAAATGTAAGTATTTATAGTACTTCCTAATGTGCCTTCTAGTAATGTAGAAATCTAGTAGTCTTTCTTTATTCAGACACGTCAGCTTGATCGGCTTCCGACTGGCTCAATATATTTGACTTGGTAATTGTCCCACTCCTTGATGAAGCCTAACCGGTGAAACTCCCAGTGTCGAAGTTCAATTTGAACTTTGGAAGCAAAGTATTTTCTTTACTATTTTGGTGTTGATAATGTGCTTGTCCCAGCATATCACCAAGAAAATTTGAAAAGTGTTTTTTCAAACCGTTGACGTAATGGTTAATCTAAGTATTGGTTAATTGGTTAACTCCCCCTTTTTTGAGACTTATTATACCTACTCAGGGGTCAACTGAGATCTTTTCCTCTCATTAGTTATTATATGGATTTTATTTCAGCAGGTTTATTAATGCTTCACTGTCTTCCTAAGTAAGGAGTTTTATGTGACTATACAGAGTGGCCCAAAAAAAGTGAGAATATCTCATAGCATATAAGTTATTTAAAAATTCAAAAAGACAGATGTAAGCGATTGCCAAATTTAAAAAAAAAAAGATGGCGACCGGAAATTGTCGAAATAAAGATGTTATATAGCTAAAAAAGGTAAATAAGTTAACTATTTAAGCTTTTAATTTACGAGATGTTCTCACTTTTTTTGGGCCACCCTGTAGATTTAGGTTTTGCTCTTTGTGAGGAAATATTTTTCATTTAGTTTATAGCTCTGTTACATATGCCATGCATTAGAGGCAAAAGCCATTGCCACGGTTTAGTAAATATGCCCTAAGATACAGTTCATTTGGGCATGACTACTTTGCCTACTTTTTTGTTAGCTACTGTAGCTCCTCACAGATGCAGTATTCTGAAAATCTCTCATGGTCTATACTTTCTTTCCTATGTGAGCCTCTTTTTTCCAATTCTAACCATAAGGTCTGATATTTAAAATGATTAATGCAATTAGTAGACCTGATAACAGTGGTTAGTGCCACTAAATATTCACTGGTGCCTTCACTAGATGCCCTGATGATAGCCGAGTCTCATAATACCACTTAGACACTTCTTATTTTCATTAATTTAATTTTTAAACATCTTGTTCTTTTGTTTTACTTCATTAGCTATTTTTCTTCCATTTGCATCTTAATTTAATTATAATTTTAAATGACACTTAGGTCTTGTTTCCCCTGCATTAGTTTGAGGTGAGTGGAAATAAAAACTTCACAGCTGTAAGTCACAGTATTACAAATTAAAAATGCAATACAAATGAAAGTGCATGTCCCATATAAAATCTCAATGTAAAAATAATACTAAAAAATCAAACTTATCTCCTGACTACTTTCCCAGATGTTCTTAGCTTTTTGTGCTCTCACTCCTTTGTACCAGACACTGAAATAAGACTACAGACACCATGTTTATGGTGAAAGTTTGACAGCAGCTTTATTCAAAATTCTAGTAACTAGCACTTAAAGGCAGAAATACATCATCTCTCAGATCAGCCTTCTCCTTATTTCACATACATCTTCCCCACTGTACTAATGAATTTATCCCATTATATCTCTTCTACAAATATTCTTGGTCACTCATAGTGATGCTTTTTAACAAACTTGAGGATAGGCCATCCATTATGTATCCCACATAGCCTGTGGGAACATGAGGCCACGCCCCAAAACCCGCAACAGTGTAGCCCACTAGCCTCTGCCTCCTTTGAATTTCTTTTGATTATGCCCTGCTCCTTTCCTGTCTGGTTGATAATGCAAGAGGGCTAAGCCCACCAACAAATAGCCCCCAGCTGTTACTGCATACCCTAGGTCTCAACCCCCCATAACCCAACTAGCACCCCATGCTCCTTAAATTCACTATTTTCCCACATTCACTAATCTTCCCTACCAAAACTGCCTACCAAATTTTCCCTCCACTGCATTTCACCTGGGTACCTCCCCTCCCCCCCCCCCCCATTCTATCACTAATACACAATTTCCTTTGATTCTTTTCTCTCCCCATTGCTACAGTCCTGGTCACTGTCCCTCAGAAGGGCCTCAGCCATGTTACTATGCCCTCAGAAGTTGCCACTTTAAATTGTTGCTTGTTGTCTTCTTTCTGTGATCTCTTGTAGTTTATGAACACTAACATTTTTTTGCCTCTTACTTTTACTTATCACTTATTTTTACTTAGTTTTTTAAAAATAAGATTTATAGGCATTACAATATTGGTTTTCAATTTTGTTCTTTGTTCTTCTACAGTATGTCCTCAGATTTTCCCATCCTTGAGCTTCTCCCATCTTGACCGATTCATTTTCCTGAAGTCTAGGCTACTCACATTTGAATGAAAATGAAACGTGTGTGTTCACCTCTCAACTTTTTATTTTCATTTGGGTAACAATTATGTTTGTTTTCTTAAAGACGTGGACCTAATTTGGAAAATTAAGACCTATTTGCTATGGATTCACATTGAGTTTATTTATAGGTAATTATTATTGATATTCATTTTCCTGAGGAGTGTATGAAAAGGTGCCTGGAGTGTCAAACCTGTTGTGATCATTCACAGATATGCACATTTTGGAAATTCTACATCTGTAGTGCTTCTTGTAGGGGGGGGGGAGGGGTTATTATATAATCATGATCTGGTTATTACCGACTGACTAGGTTTGATTCATCCTGATAGAATCCATCTTACTGATATTGCTTTGGACATATTTTGACATTTCAAGAGATTTTGGAGTTGGTATTGTTTGACCAAGGGTTGCAATTGATAGGCAGTGAATAAAGAGAGGATAATCACAGACCTTACTTTGGTAGGATTTATGGCACTCTAGCTGCCAAATCATGTCCTAAGAGTACCCTCCATATTATGTTAGAGCAGACTTTGTGATAATATAATCACAGTTTTTTTAAATGGATTATGGGAGATGGGGAACATTAGCGAGAAGCGCTGAAAATTTTATTTTAACATCTGTACCATTGTACCTTTCTTTATAGTGGTATCGGTTATTTTGCAAGTTCTGTCTCCTGTGTCCCTTCTGCCTGGTCATTGATTTCTGATGACGACTGTGCTATATTTCCCAGACCATAGAGGTGACATCAGTTTAGTCTCACCATCTAATCAAAATAGCTATGATTACTTGCCATGACAGTGTGTCCAAGGTGCATGCCTTACTTCCTACATATAAAGCTTTTTTCACAGGTATGCCCTCTTATCTTTGAATTGCCTACTTCAAATAACCCCTTCTCAACCCAGACAAACTCAACCTGAGAACTTCTGTCATTCGCCCCTGTCTTGCAGGTCTCATTACAAAGCTACACGTCATAATACCTTTTGATTTTCTTGCCCCCTCCTCCTAGAAATCCTTACCAAGTTATCTGCAGATGAAATCTTCTTATTCTGGAAAGTGGTAAATGCATTCTATTTGATCAGGGCCAATGGATAGGCACTGGATGCAGTGACTGAAACAACTATCCTTCCCAACTCTGCCTCTTAAACTTTGTTACAGCAGCTTTATTTTTATTTGTCTCATCTGGCCCAGTCTGTCCTTGTCTCAAGCATCCTAGTCTATCCTTGTCTTTGTCTTTCCTAGCCTTTGTGTTTTAGTCTGTCTTTTATTAATGTATCTTTTTTGTTTCTGTCTATCATTTTGATTGTAAAGTGCGTTGTAGCCTTTATGAAAGTTGATACAGCAAAGTTTTGAATAAATAATGATAAAGATAAAGATATAGGAGAATATCTAATAAACTGCACTATTGTGAGTGTTATAGGCTTATCATGATTAGAATGAGGGTCACTGGCATGCACTAATCACAAATATCTGTGACTTGCATTGACCACTGTTGGAAACAGGATACTGGGCTTGATGGACTTCAGATCTGACCCAGTATAGCAAATCTTAGGTTCTTAATGCTCAAATACCCATGCACCCCTGCATGTCATCATATGTATTTGACACAGATATCTCAATTCCAAACTCAATGATGGGCCTTTACATGTTTTTCACTCATCCTAAAACCACCCCAAAGATTGCCTTCACACAATTAGATTTATAAGTATAGGTGTTGTGGAACCCCATGCGTATTCTTTGCTGATCAAAGTATGGATACGATTTAGACAGCCCTTTACCTGGATACATACTTACCTAGGCAGGTAGCTCTTGTTGTAATGTTTCAAAAGTCAATACAATTCGGTATTTATGAAAGACTTATAATGTTGGGTCCTGTTTACTAAAGTGCAGTAAACTTTTGCTTTTCTCACACGTTAGGCACAAAAATGAATGGATAGTGAGTACAAAGCTTGTGCAGTAATTGTTGGGGGCATGACCAGCATCTCATAGAGCAAACACCTACTACATTGTGAATGTTTCAGCAGATGGTGCAATAAGTGCATCTATGCTATATGTCAGTGAATTTACTATGGCCCTGTGGTAACAACAACAAAAATGCAGATCTCAACTTGATGCATCCCACACCCTGATCAACATGCTTACAATCTCCTGATCCCACTTGATGAGTCATCTGACTCTCTGATCTGCATGCCCATGAATCCCCACCCCCCATGAGGCATCATAGACCAGACCCCCACTCATGATGAGACATCCAATGCCTCCAGTCTCTTGTTTTCCCCTTGGCATTTACTGGAGGCATCCCTGGTAGATTAGTAGCATGGAATAAATACGGTAATCCCCCAATACTCCTGCCCAATCATTGATCTGGGTTCAAAATAGAAGATCTGACACCTGGCATAGTACTACCACTAGAGTTCAAGCTGCCAAATAAGGAGAGCACACACTTTAGTAAATAGGCCTCTTAATGCCCCTGTGGAGGCCAATTCTAAGTTGTGCATCCCCATGCTGTCTGGACGTCCAGACATCTGGATGGCCCAGGAATGCACTCGATTCTGCTCCTGCAGGGTCTAGACATCCCCGCGGGAGCAAAATTGCGACATAGTGGCTGGGCATCTGGGGTGTGCCCTAATTCAGGCACCCCAGACATCCAGCCAACTACCCGGCTTGCTCAGCCAAGTTTCTGCATGGAGCCGCAGTGCCATGGTGACATGTTGCCATGGCACCGTGGCTCCATGTAGGAGCTGTGATCCCTGGCTGTACTCCAAAACATGTTTTCCCCACAGCCCGACCCCTGATCGGGCATGCCATGGAGAGGGTCGGGCTGCGGAGAACCCCCTGCACCCCCTCAACTCTTTGACAGGCCCTGGCTCTGGCATTCCCCGATGTTTAGAGGGACTTAGTCCCCCACTTAAATTGCCAACCCCGGACATACAGGGCCAACTTCAGAATCACAAGCTTGCTCTATGAGATGCTGGTCATGTCCCCAACAATTACTGCACTGCATGCCCTCTCTTCTCCCCCCTCCCCCCACAAGCAGAGCTCCCCTCACAACTCACATCTATGTTTGGGGAGCTCTGTTTCCACCAGCACAATCCAGGAATTTAGTGGATCTGGACATCCAAATCAGATGTCCAGACCTGCTAAACGTGGCTCAGAATGAAGGCCCTAACCATTAGGCTGTCTATGACAAATATGTTAGAGAGGAACACAGATAAGCAACAATAAAGACAGATTTTTATATATTAAAAAAGGTACTTTTTAAGGTTCACATATTACGGATCACATAATAAATTGTATGCTATAGTAACTATAAAGTATTATTGTGCATGTGCTTTTATTGAAAAATAACCATTCTTTTCATCTTCCATAAAATGCTGACTAATATATATTCTGTATAAAATGGACCTTACTTTAAGAATTATGTCTTTGCTATAAAACAAATTACTATGAACAGTTCCAAAACTTTCTAAAAGACCTTGAAAATAGTTTTATGTGGTGAGTCATTTCCAGCATTAATATCTCTAACCTTCTAAAATGTTTTTTTTATGGTATAAGTATTAGATCATATCTGACTGCTGCTGATCTTTACTTCTGTTGAAAATAGACTGTAAAACTACCAGACTACAAACAGAAAAGTCTGAAACCATGTTGCACTAATATATATAACCGATGCACTTAGAGAAGAATAGCCCAAATTACAGTTACAAGATTAAAGGTTCCACATTAGAAGTCACGACTCAGATAAAGGATCTAGACATCATCATAGACAATGCACTGCAATCTTTTGCCTAGTGTGCCATGGTAATTAAATAAGAAAATAGAATATTAGGAAAGGAATAGAGACTAAGGGGTATGTTTATTAAAGGGCAGTAAAGTCACCGGTGTTAAGGGAAGCGGTAAGGTGCCTGAAGCCGTATAAGGCAGTGGGCGGGTAGGGGGCATCCCAGCATTAGGGCGTTAACTGATCTACTAAGAAACCACACAAGGGACAGAACAGTGAGACAACGGAACCTGAACGCTCTACTCGTTCCCAACTCCTTCACAAAACTCAATAAAACCACAACAAATAGAGCGTTCAGCTTCTCTGCCCCTTCACTATGGAATGCACTGCCGGACACACTTAGAAATATTACTGACCTATCAACCTTTAGAAAAGAGCTCAAAACACACCTTTTTATAGAGTACTTTGGTACCTCAGTACCAAATGATGAACTATTTCCCACTTAAACCCATGTATACTCCTATCCATCACAACACAATCCACTTATCACTATCACACTCATTCCATCTGATACAACACCCATCTCACCACAAGTTATATGGCAATCATTCCGAATAACCGTCACATTGAAAATTCCAGTGATATACAATGCAACATACTGTACCCAGATAAGACGAATAGACAAATATAAATTTGTAAATATTGTAAACTTGTTTATATGTTTAGAATGTAACCCTCTAATCAGCCTATACGCAACAATGTAATTCAAAACCCTATAATCTATCATGTAAATCATTAATAACACCCTACTTTTCCTTTGTTCACTGTGAAGTTAACTGTTTGAATAAGTTACAATGTAATGTTCTAGTTTTGTTCGATGGAAACCGCTTTGATTTTGCTGAAAGGCGGTATATAAAAACTGTTCAATAAATAAATAAATAAATTATAAAGAACATAATTAATGAACACATAGGGGTATGTTTACTAAACCATCTTAATGTTACCGGCGCTAGTTGCAGCGATAATGTGAAGAATGCCATAGAAGGAGTGGGCGTTCCGGTCCTAAGGTAGCAAGAATCTTTATCGCGTGACAGTGGGCGCTGTGACACGTTAACGCACGTTAACCCTAAGTACATGCCAGCGCAGTGTTAAAAGCTATAATGATGTAGCCCACTGGTTACTGCAATGACAGTGGAGATAGAGGTCATGGGTTTGATCCTGCAGTGGTGTAATCTAAAAAGGCTGTCTGAGGCATTTTCTTTTAATTTAAATCAGTGCTGCCAGCAAAAACACCCTCACAGTGCTGTAACCTAAGGTGCCTCATAAGGCGCCCTATAAGGCGCCCGATAGGTCACATTATAAAGTGCCCTGTCTGCCAAGGCACCATATAATGCGCCTTATAGGGCACTGTATAGGGCACTTTAAAGGCACCTTAGGCTCCAGCACTGTGAGGGTGTTTCTGCTGGCAGCACTGATTGAAATGAAAAGGAAAAGCCTCAGGAAGCATTCTTAAATAACACCACTGTGGGATCAAACCCATGACCACTGCCTCTACAGTCATTGAAGTAACCAATGGGTTATATCTCTATAGGGTCTAATACACCGCTGGCTGGCTACAGAAAGACTGCAGGTCACCACACAAACTGTCTGCTGTGGTTACCAGGATAAGGTAAACCCACCCGCACCCATGATGCACTGCACATGCAGATCAGCAGCCTACATCTGATCACAAGATGGGGTATGCGCTTCTAAAGCACCCCAGCCTGGTAGGGGGAACTGACCGTGTGTTACTGGCGCACAGAGTAGCTACAGACTGTGACATCATGTGGTTCCTGTGCTCATCCTGAGGGTGAGGTGGGGGGCCCAGCACCAGGTCCGCAGCACATGGCATGGCTGAGATAGGCTGCGCTGCAGGTCCCCATCATTGCCAGTCTGTGATGGGTAGTCCCTGCAGACACACCTAGGATACACCTGTGTCCATCTGTATTTCCCAGTCATGTCTAGGCCTTGTGGACTATGATGCACCCAGAATAGTGCATATCCTATGTGGGTGCCATGGTCACATGTTATAAGTGAAGGGTGGTGTTCAGACCCCAAAGCGGGTCAGGGTGGGGGACAGGATCTCCTACCAACAGATCTACATTCTACATCTCTTCAGTGGTGGTAGTAGAGGGGAATGGGCACCCCTACAGGGAGGTCAATGCAGATCCATATGCATCACATAGGGCAGTAGGCCTGGAAAAGCTCAGCTGCCCCCCACCTCTATCTGACATTCACCAGCAGAGGGCACCATCAGTCTCCACCCAATGCACCCTGCAAGTTGTTCCAGCCATACACATGCTAACTGCAGATAGTCTGCTAGCTAGTACATAGTGCATGTTCCTGGAGGAACTCTGTGCACCCAAAAATGGGATGTGAAAACCTACACCAAGCAGGTATGTCAGTTACTGGGCCCCAGAAAAGAGAACCCATAAATATCACTTGAGAGAAATGATGCATAGCACTATGGGGGAACCTAGCCATGCTGTGGCCACTGCTCAGTCAGGGTGAGAGTGACCTCCCAGCATGACATGCTGTGGCCAACCTGTCCGTGCAGGTGGTGGTCGGGCACTACAATGTCCCAGCCATTGCCCTATACCCTGTGCAGATGTATCCTTCCCAGGCCACCATGTCCAGGCCATACCCATAGTATGGAACACCCTGCCACCTGCCATCTGGGCTATCAATGACATCACCCAGTTTAGGAAGGCATTGAAGCACTATCTGTTCCTCCAGCACTACACCGAAACAGATGACATCCCACAGTCAGTCACACTCAGGATGCTGGTTGACGCCCCCGACGCAGCCATTCCACGAGTCTGCAGCCGAGCCCGCTAGACCCCGTTCCCCTCTACCCCGGGTAGAGGTATAATCCCCTGCCCTGTCACCATGTATATAGCTGAGCCAACGTGTAAATAGTGTCAAGCTGTCATCATAACATATGACAGCGAGTTATCTTATACATAGTTACCCTGTTAACCCTGTATATAATCCTGTTTATTGTAAGTCCAGTGCAGGCCTGCCTGCACTGCACAAATCTGTTACCTGTAAACCGCGCTGATTTTTAAAGAGTGCGGTATAGAAGAGACATTAAAATAAATAAATAAATAAATAAATACCCACAGTACCTTACTCCTCATTATGCACATTGGCAGGCTAACACTGGAAACCATGCAAGCAGTGTGGGCTCAGTAAGGTGTAGGCAGCCACAAAACACTGGATAGACATACACACACTCCCACACCTATGCCAGCATTGTGCAAATATGGAGGTTTGTGGCAGCCCTGGCCGCCACACAAGTCCTGGGCACAGTGCGGGCATTGCTATGGTACGCAATACTGTTGGGGTCACTCCCCGGGGTGGTAAACACTGTCAGAAGCAATAACTGAAACACACTCCACAGATATCAGAACAGTTGCTATGATGAATCTCTATCAACAAATCGTGTTTAACTTAGGATTTGTTAGCTGATATTAATCATAGCAACCTTTTGATATATGTAGAACGTGTTCCCAAGTTTAGGATGGCATTGCTAAGGTATGCAGGTGCCAGTATTTGGAGATGCTGCTCCACGCAGGGCCCAACAGCCTGACTCTCCATGAGGCTTTGGATAGTGGAGCCTGTGCGTGTAGGTGTTTGTGCCCCTGTTGGGGGTACATGCTGGGTAATATCCCCTGTGACACTGTGGGACACACACTCGTATCCATGTTGGACCTCAGTTGCTGTCTTGCTGCTTTACAGTTTCTGCATTCCTATGTGCCACCTAGGCATCTGCCTAGTCCATACTGTGCCCCAGCTGGATCACAGCATGTGCCGCCTGCAGTCCCCTGTATCCCATTTACAGCATCAGTACAGTTGCCCTTTCCTACGTGCCCACTCTGCTGTTGCTGCACATGTGCATGCCATAACAAACCTGCCCAATATAAATGACAAAAACCTTGATCACCGCTATTTCAGTGTGGGATCATTCACTTTGTAGGGGGACAGAGCATAGACCCTTCCAAACATGATATCTTCCTTTTTATGCTTTGTCAGTAGTGTTGCTTTATGTTTATAATTAATATCACTACTGGCCAGCTTGGTTATTGGGATTTTAAATGTGGTTCTGGTCATTTTATATGTTTATTTGCCTTTTTGGTTCCTGCATATGTATCACTCCTATCACTTTTCTGGGTTTCCCTGCCTTTGCTGTACATTGCTGACTGAAATTTATTTATTTTATTTATTTATTTAGATAGTTTTGTATACCGCCTTATCCTTCAATCAAAGCGGTCACAACATAATTGGGGGATACATTTAACACGCGGGGATATGAGACACATACACTAATACTTACAGGGAACATGGGCAATGGAGGGTTAAGTGGCTTTCCCAAGACCAAAAGGAGCATCTGTGGGACTCCTGCAAATGTGCCTGTATGTGAGGGTTTCACTGGTGTTAGTGTTCAGACCCTGATTTCACAGCGTTAGTGTGCCTGGAGCCTCTCCCCGCCTACTCTCCACCCATTGACCCCTATCTCCGCCCTCTGGGAGGCCTTACTCCACCCTTCAGACCCGGATTTCACAGCGTTAGTGTGCCTTAACGCCGCTGCCGACATTATCATGTGATACGTGACGTTATCGTGCGATAATGTTACATTATCACATGATAACATCGCCGCTGCTTCATTAAGACTCTTTAGTAAACATACCCCATAGATAGATGTGGTTTTAACCAATGGTAGCCTTCCATTACCAGTCTTCTACATTTCTTTAAAGGCGTGAATAAATATGTGGATAAAAGTGAACCAGAGTACATAGGGTATCTGGCTTTTTAGAAAGTGTGACCAATTGCATGACTTCAGAGGAAATTAAAAAGCCGTGGGATAGTAGGCATTGTACTATTATGGACTGAAAACTGGCTAACAGATAGAAAGCAGAGAGTGGGATTAAATGGCTTGTTTTCTCAGTGGAGGAAAGTGAATAGTGCAGTACACCAGGGATCCAGGCTTTTCAATATATCTATACATGATCTAGAAATGGGAACAATGAGTGAGGTGATTCAGTTTACAGATGACACCAAATTATTCAAGTTTGTTAAATCACATGTGTACTGAAAAATTCAGGAGCACTTTGTGAGACTTGAAGACTAGGCATTTAAATAGCAGCTTAAATTTAATGTGGACAAGAGAAACATGATGCATGTAGGGAACAATAACCAATATGAAACTAGATTACATAGTGGGAGTCAACACCCAGGAAAGGCATTTAGGGCGTCATCATGGATTATAAGTAGAAATCTATTGCTCAGTGTGTGCCAACAGCCAACAAAGCAAATAGAATGTTAGGAATTCTTAGGAAAGGAATGCACCTGGATCACTGCATGTGGCAATCACACTTTGAGTATTGTGTGCTTTTTTGGTCGCTGCATCTCAAAAAAAGAAAAGTTACAGAGAAGGACAAATTAAATGTGTGCTTTTGAGTCAATACTGACTCCTGAAGACCCAGCAGCTCCTGGGTTATTCAATGGGCCGCGGCTCCAATATCGGACAGAAGCTGCTACCACTGCTTAGTAAACTCACCCTTATGCTTGAAAATGAATGAGATTAGGCTCTCCATGGCTAATGAAGAACTGAATGAGTGTACCAGACTACCTCAATGGTTTATCTGAGCTGACTATAAAGGTTGAATCTCTACTTTAACCTGCCCCTGCCATTGAGCTGTTTGAAGTTGGACATGTCTGTAAGCTCCCCATCAGAATTAACACTTAGGAGGTGGCTCTCTGGGAGAATTTAATGAAGTGCCTAGCACATGTCAGGATATTGGACTGGCAGAAGTGACTTTAGTAGGCAGAGATTTAGCAACATAGTCTTCAGTTGTCCTATATGAGCCTGCTTTTGGCTGATCTCTGAAGCTATTCAGGGTCAGGCTTTGCAGGTCTTTCAATGGGGGACCACCTTGGAATAACAGGAGTTGTAAGCTTCCTGTGTGGAAGAAAGGCCTAGTAGTCAGCTTCAGGGGCTGGTTTGCCAGGAGTCAGCATTGACTCAGCACACATTGCATTAAGGTGGTGGATTCTTGAAGTATGAAGCCAATAAAGACTAAGGGGAGAACTTACTAAGCTTAGTTTACTGTGGGAGTCACTAATTTGCTGTAATTCAGTACTGCAGGTTGCTACTCCTGCAGTAAATTAATAGCACAGTTTGCGATCAAGCTGCATTATTCTGCTCTCCTGGAATATCTGTCCACTAACAAGCAGTCCGATGCTCCAGGGTTGCTCAGCTAAAAGCATATTAAAAAAGAAGCACTATCTTGGTGTCCCCCTCCCTCTTCCCTCCAGAACATATGCCATACTGGGTCAGACCAAGGTCCAATAAGCCCAGTATCCTATATCCAACAGTGGCCAATCCAGGTCACAAGTACCTAGCAGGTTCCCAAAAAGGCACACAGGTTCCACAATGCTTTTCCTGGGGCAAGCAGTGGATTCCCCGGGTCCTCTTTAATAATGGTTTATGGACCTTTTCTCCAAGAACTTATCTAAACCTTTTTTAAACCCAGCTGCACTAACTGCTTTTACTTCATCCATCGGTAAGGAATTCCATAGTTTGGTTATGCATTGAGTGAAAATTTATTTTCTCTTATTAGTGTTAAATGGGTTACATTGTAGCTTCATTGTGTGTCCCCTAGTCTTTCTATTCTTTGATGGCATAAAAAATTGATCTACTTTTACCTGTTCCACTCCATTCATTAATTGATAGACCTCTATCATATCTCCCTCAGCCATCTCTTTTCCAGGATGAAGAGCTCTAACCCTTTAAGCCTTTCCTCATAGGAGTATCCTTCCATCCTCTTTACCATCTTGGTAATTCTTCTCTGTACCTTTTCTAATCCCACTGTATCCTTTTTAAGATACAGCGACCAGAATTACACACAATATTCAAGATGTGGTCGCACCATGGAATGATACAGAAGCATTACAATATTCTTTGTTTTATTCTCTATTCCTTTCCTTATGATACCTAGCATTCTATTTGCTCTCTTGGCCGCTGCTGCACACTGGGTGGAGGGTTTCAACATGTTACCCTCAATGATGCCTAAATTGTTTTCCTGGGTGGTGGTTCCTAATATGGAACCTTGCATCGTGTAATTATAGTTTGGGCTGTTCTTTCCTAGATGCATAAGTTTGTAGTTGTCCACATTCAATTTCATCTTCCACTTGACGTTCAGACTTCCAATTTATCAAGGTCCTCTTGCAATTTTTCACAATCCTCATGGGTTTTAACAACTTTGAATAATTTTATGTAATCTGCAAACTTGATCACCTCACTCATTATTCCCATTTCCAAGTCACTTATGAATATGTTAAAAAGCAGTGGATTTTGATGTTCTCAATGTTTCTAATTTGTTAGAGGATACGGGTGGTGGGCGCTGTGTACCAGCTACTTTGATTGTCCAATGTGCCTTAATTTCTGATAAAAATTGGCTTCTTAAAATGTTTTTTAGGAAGAGGCTAGAGTCTTTCTTAGGTTTGACTATTTCAATGTTTCCTGATTTTACCCGGGAAACTCAGAAACGATGCAAACAGTTTTTGCTATTAAAGGCTGGTGTGTTGCAACTAGGAGGGTCCTTTTTCCTCCGATATCCGTGTAGATGCCTTGTCATATATAAATCCAATCGTTACTTTTTCACTAATCCATCAGATCTTGCTTCTTTTATAAATGCTCGGGTTTCTACCGATGTCACTCTGGGATAGTTTTGTCTCTGCTTAACTAGAGTTGTCCGGGGTACCTCGTGGCCATATGAGTTCTTATGGCAATAGTTTCTTGTTAGCTTGTAGACCATTCTCTCTTGTTTGGTCTGATTTCCTCCCCTCCCCCTCCCCCTATGTTGGCCTGTATGGGTGTTATAGGAACATGTTTTCTTAATATTGTGTCTTGTTTAAATTGTATTTTTCCTATGTATTGATCTCATTTTCCTCGCAAGATTGTGTTGTTTTTCTTGCTTGTTTATTGGAAATTCATAAATTTAAAAAAATAAAAAAACAGCGGATCCAGCACAGACCCCTGGGGTACTGCACTATTCACCATTCTTCATTGAGAAAAGTGGCCATTTAGACCTACCCTCTGCTTTCTATAATTAACCATTTCCTGATCCACAATAGTACACTGCCTCCATCTCATGACATTTTTAGTTTGCCTCCTTTTTCCATTTTTTGGCTACAACAGACTCTCTGACCTCACCTTTAAAGCATGCTGGCATTTTTTTTGCTTTCCTTCCACTTTTCTTAAAGCTTGGAATGCAGTTAGTTGGGGCTTCCAAGATAGTATTTTTAAACAATGCCCATGCTTGATGTGAATCTTTAACCTTTGCAGCTGCTCTCTTCTTTTGCTTTTATATGATAGTTTGACCACCAACAGTCTGTGGAAATACTCAGTGACACTCCCCAGACAGTGCTGCTAAATAACTTTCTTAGTGTCCTCATCAAGGCGTGGATAACCACCATGGTTATCAAGACATGGGCTCTTAAATGTCATATCTTAAGTTGTTTTACATTTAGACTTTTTTTTTCTTATTGCACATGTAGGATTTTAAACAGCCTGAGACTCTTATAAAGAACTAACAAAGAGAGAAGCTTCTGAGTGACATCATGCAGTTCCATTTATTTCTGACAAAGAATGTTGCTCGCAAACTTTTTTTTTTTACCTCTTTTTATCCAAATCACAGGTTTCAATAGTGATAGTGCTAATTTATGGAGGGTCAGTGAATGCAATTGCAAGAATCTATCACCTTGACATTTTCTGCCTACCGTAATACAATGACATTTCTTTGGCAGCAGATAACACTTGTGTTTCTTATTGATTGTTGCCACACTCTTCAGTCTGATTAGCTGATGAATAGCTTTGCCAGTCTGACTGAATTGCTCTCTTAGAATGACACACTGTTCATTTGTGGTGGAAGTTGTGTTATTATCATGGTTTCCTGTTTGATTTTTATTGCAATCAACTTTGAATAAATGTAGAGGCATTGCTTTACCAAAGAGAAAAGCTAGAGAAAAGGACTGCAGTTCTTGGAAAAGGTACCGCAGTTTTGAATTTCCTTTTCTGAACTACTGAGGAGAGGTTTGTTAAATGTCATCTTTTTATAAGCCAGTAATTATGTAAAGTTCTTGATTGCAGGAAGAAGAAAATTTTCACAAATTAGAAATGAATTTTAAATGGGAACCTTAGACGTCTGATGCTCCTTTCACTTATTAAAAGCAATAAAAGCTATGAATTTGATTCTTTGGGACTTTCCCAAATTTTGGAAATAGAAAAGCATAATGTAGCAAGTTTAGTTTTTTTTTAAATTTGTAAATCTTAAACAGACATTTGAAATGTAGCTAAAGTCCCAATAGTTGGGGGTTTTGACCAATTCACTCACTTGGAATTGAGTAATATATTTCCATCCTCATTAAAAAACTGCTAGGTACGTATGACCTAGATTGGCCACTGTTGGAAACAGAATACTGGGCTTGATGGACCTTGGTCTGACCCAGTATGGCATATCTTATGTTCTTATGTAAAAGGTGAATGATCTGCAAACTTTCTGTACAACTTAGTGGGTCAACTCTCATGACACTGTCAACATATCAAACTGGACAAAGTGCACAAAGGATAAAATGTAAAAATAATGCTTGCTTATAAGTTAAGTATCATATACAGTAACCTCATTACAAACTGTCCTATTTTATAGGGATATTCACAGCCTATAAAAGGTTCAGTATATGTATTCTCTGAATCTTTTAAAATGTTGTATGCTTTGTCATGTTTTTGTGCAAATGCCTCTTAAATGTGTACTTTCTATGTGTGCTAAAATGTTTTATACACACAAATGGATTTTAGATGTTAATTCATAGTTATATGGAGGAGTGGCCTAGTGTTTGGGGAAAGTTACTTCAGGCTGGAAGGTTGGGGGTTCAAATCCCACGAGAGGACAGCAACCTTGGGCTGGAAGGACTGGAGTTTCTAGTCCCACAGGTGCTCCTTGTTGTCTTGGGCAAGCCACTTAACCCTCCATAGCCCAAGCTCCCTGTAAAATAGTTATCTCCAAGCTATAATGCCCTGTTCAATGTAATTTCAGTTTGTTCAATGTAAACTGCACTGATGCAGAATAGCACGGTATATAAGAGAATGTAAACAAATAAATAAATATGTATTCACAGGCAATTTGTGTACACAAAAAGTGCTTAGGTGGCCAAACGGACCAAACACACACCATTGAATGCACATCCCTACTATTTGATAAATATCAAACTAGAAGTCCATAATTTCTTATGAGAAAAACTTGGAAGGACTTATGCAGTAAAACTTATGACATTTTGCATATACTGAAGACTTTACTGTGCATGCCAAACCTGTCATAAAAGTTATAAAAACGTGAAATTTAACCAATTTGTTATGAATTAGGCATGACAAACTTGCTTAGAATGAACTACTCCTTGTTTTGTTTTGTATATACTCACCAAGACCTAAAGGTTAACAGCTGCACTGGACCAAGGGTTACAATTTTATCATGCATGCTTTTAAAAGGACTCTGATATCCATGCTTTCAACCACAAAAGCGTTGTGGTTGAAAGATGAAGGACAAGCACAAAATATGGCACTAAGAGGCTGATATTAAAAAAAGAAAATGTTTGGGAGTTAGCAGGACAAATCCCGGCCTTTCAAATATATTCCCCTCATCCTTACACTGGGCCAACCAGACAAATTATGTGCATCCAATTTTGGGAGGGAACAATGTACATAAGAGTTGGTACATTGGATATTCTGAGGATAGAGTTGTAATCTAGTGGTATAGCACTAAATATCTGCACTTTCTAGCTAAACCTAACCAGATAAGTTGGCCTCCTAATCAGCTGTACCAGAGTTAGCAGGGTAAGGTAATAGGTTACATTCATTAGCCAGACTTATCTGCTTATGACTGCTGAATATCCAACAAGTTATCCAGATAACTTTAAGCAGAAACCAGTCTGCTGAATATGGACTCCTAAATGCATACCCACAGTAACTTGTGTTATATATCTTCACAATCTTTTATTTTGAAAAGAAGAAGACACCAAAATGCACTGACATCTTGCCATTAAAGTATACAATTTTAGGCTTAACAAAATGGGCCAATGAGGCTTACACATTCAGCAGCAGCCTTGAATTTTCAGTGGCACCATGTAGAAAATCCTTACTCACTGCCCTGGCACTATTCTTATGGTGACAGGGCAAAGTGAGGATGGAGCATGCGGATTTCGCCCAGCCAGGCAGATAGTGCCAATTATGAATACTACTGAGGGGTTAAAGCAAGAACAGAAAAAAAACGCTCCTAACTTATTTCTGCTATCCATATAGTGGTGGCAGTCAGCACTGTTTATATCTGTTCTATGATGGCAGTACTGGACTATTCAAATGATACAGCTAGCATTTTAAACCAATGCTGACCATATGGATAGTTTTCTTTAAGTTGTGCTGTTTGTGAAGATTAAAGAACTATTTAGATCCCTTCAGGCTTCAGAATTGTATTATAACAGTTACAACTGTCACCTTCAGTTTGCTGGAATTTGGTGCTATTTGGAATATCATTACCATCATCATTATTTATTTACTTAACAGTTTTTGTATACCGTCTTTCAGTCTGTCAAGGAGGTTTACAATCAACAAAGCAAACAATGTTTAGTACATAAAACAATGAGCAACCAGAGATAACGTGTGAAAACAAGGGTTAACATGGATGCAACATATTTACAATGGGGCATTCCGAGCAGCATTTAGCGGGGATGTACATCCGGTTTGGACGTATATCCCCTGCCAACTCTTGTGCCCAATTCCTTGTTCAAAGCTCCCTGCACATACAGAGGAGATGTGCAGACAGCTCTGGATGGGGATGGGTGAGGGAGGGCTGGAGGTGAAGCGTGGCTGGGGTGGAAGCAGGACCCTGACCTCAGATGTACAGGGCCGATTCCAGTCACAGTCCTGTACATCTGGGGAGGCAGCGATGGCTGGGTAATTTATTCCACCACAGAGGTGGAATAAATCACCCTGCGCTCAGCAAGGTGAGGCCTATTGGAGAGGTGAGGGCCACCAGGAGAATCCACGCCACTCAATCCCGGCCTTGACAGGCCCATCTGGGGGTCAGGCAGCAGGGAACAGCACATTTGGGGCTGTGCGGGGCAGCAGGGCTCTAACATGGGGTGCCATAGCACTGGGCTCCATACAGAAGCACAGTGTGGGTTAGATAGGGAGAATATAAGAACATAAGATATGCCATACTGGGTTAGACCAAGATCCATCAAGCCCAGTAACCTGTTTCCAACAGTGGTCAATCTAGGTCATACATACCTAGCAGTATCCCCAAAAGACAAAGGTTCCACAATGCTTGTATTGGGTCAAGCATTGATATCCTGGGTCCCTTTTTAATAATGGTTTATGGACCTTTCCTCCAGGAACTTGTCCAAACCTTTTTTAAACCCATTTACACTAACAGCCTTTACTACATCTTCTGGTAACAAATTCCAGAGTTTGATTACACGTTGAGTGAAAAAATATTTTCTCTTATTTGTCTTAAATAGTTTACCCTGTAGCTTCATTGCATGTCCCCTAGTCTTTCTATATTCTGATAAGGTAAACAATCGATCTACATTTACCCGTTCCACTCCATTCATTAATTTATAGACCTCTATCATATCTCCCCTCAGCCGTCTCTTTTCCAGGTTGAAGAGCCCTAACCTTTGTAGCCTCTCTTCATAGGAATAGCCTTCCATCCCCTTTACCATTTTGGTGGCTCTTTTCTGTACATTTTCTAATAATGCTACATCCTTTTTAAGATACAGCAACCAGAATTGCACACAATATTCAAGGTGTGGTCGTACCATGGAACGATACAGAGGCATTATAATATCCTTTGTTTTATTTTCCATTCCTTTCCTTATGATACCTAGCATTCTATTTGCTCTCTTGGCTGCCGCTGCACACTGGGCCGAGGGTTTTAACATGTTATCCACGATGAATCCTAAATCTTTTTCCTGGGTGGTGGTTCCCAATGTGGAACCTTGCATCGTGTAACCATAGTGTGGTTGTTCTTTCCTAGGTGCATAACTTTGCACTTGTCCACATTAAATTTCATCTGCCATTTGGATGCCCAGTCTTCCAATTTATCCAGATCCTCCTGCAGTTTTCCACAGTCCTCTTGGGTTTTAACAACTTTAAACAGTTTTGTGCATGGGAGCAGTGCATGCAGTGGGCCAGAATTGGGGCATGTACTGCCTGTCCAGGCCCTCTGCACACAATTCTAATTCTGCAGGAATGTCTAGTTCCTGTGGGTGCAGAATTGGGTGCAGATCTGGCGCATCCAGATTTTGGATGTCCAGACAGGCTAGACATGCCATGATCAGAATGGGGCCCAATGTGTATGCTTGGCTTATATATCTTGTGACTTGAGGGAGGGGGTTAGCTGTAGATTTGGGTTATGAGCATTATAGTTAAGTGACTGGTCCCTCAAAGTGTTTGATGAACAGATGTGTTTTTAGGTTTTTATGGAAGTCTTTGAGGTCAGGTATGGACCAGATGCTATCAGGGAGCACAATCCAAATGTTCGGGGCTATACTGAAAATGCTCGGCTTGAAGCTGAGTGTGTGCTTGTCCTGTTTGTGGGAGGAATAGCTAGAGTGAACTACATGTTGGCTCTCCTTGGTCTGTTGTCTGGTGTCCTTATAATGAGAGATTGTAATCTGAGGATAGTTAGTGGAATACTTTGAATATAGTGAGCAATGCCTTATAGTTAGAGCAGGAGGTAATAGGGAGCCAGTGTATGGCACTGAGGATTGGAGTGATGTGATCATGAACATGTGTTCTGTGTAGAGTCCAGGCAGCTGTGTTCTGCAACATTTGCAAGGGGTGGATTATGCCTCTTCAGATTATCCAGAATGTCATTTTTCATCTCCTTATAGGGACAAAGCTACAGAACATATCACTCCATTGCTACCTTCTCTTCACTAGCTTCCTGCAGAGTGGCATATACAATTTAAAGTCATTATGCTGCTTTTTAAGATAATAAGGTTTGGAATATTTCTTCAAATTTCAGTTCTTGTTGGTGCTTATAACCATTCATGGCCATTAAGATCTCAGACATATGGATATATTAGATATTTATTTATATTCTCTTATATACTGCATCAGTGCAGTTTACATTGAACAAACTGAAATTACATTGAACAGGGCATTATATTTTTATTTATTTATTTATTTATTACAATTTCTTATATTTCCCGCGCTATTCGGTATCAGCGCGGTTTACATCATAACACAACGACCATAACAACAAGCTGTCTGGTTTTACATCGAACAGGAGTGAAAACTTGGATAACAGGGGTTAACTATATACATGAGATATTTACACGGAACAAGGTTAGGTAAAAATCAAATAACGAATGTAAGGGTCTTTCTAGAGTGGGTCATTTCTTCAGAGGGGATATCTAGGTTCAATTGCAGGTTGGGTAGTATTGGAGGAAAAGGTGGGATTTGAGTGCCTTCCTGAACTGATATAGGTCGGCAATGGCCCTAATGTCAGGGGGTAGAGCATTCCAGCATTTGGGGACATAGAAACTGAATGCCCTGTTTGTGGTTGTCATGTTGCACTTTGTCAATGCCTTTGGGGTTGTTAGAAGGTTTACGGCTGTTGCTCTTCTGGATCTGTTGGGGGGGACCATGTGAATAAGATCTGTAACTTGGAGATTATAACTTGGAGATAACTATTTTACAGGGAACATGGGCTATGGAGTGTTAAGTGGCTTGCCCAAGACCACAAGGAGCACCTGTGGGACTAGAAACCCCAGCCCTTCCAGCCCAAGGTTGCTGTTCTCTAGTGGTATTTGAACCTCTGACCTTCTGGCCTGAAGTACCTTGCCCCAACCACTAGGCCACTCCTCCAGGTATGCTTTGTTTATGTGATAACACCTACTGAGGAGAGCCCATCCAGCTGTCTGTCTCTTCTAAGGGCTTAGATAGAAGCAGGTATGGAAAATAAAACTGAGAGTGGTAGCAGGGATGTTAGGCCCTTCTACCTGAAGAAGAGCAGGAAAGACAAACATTTGGTGAGACAGGGATCTCAATTTTTCTGTCACCAAAAGATTGCCTCAGGTTGCCTCCGGGAATTCCGAACTCTCCCATGCTCTGGACCAGGTTGCACCTCTACAACCCTGCTACCTGCACTGTACTGCCTGCCACCCCTGGTTCCATGCAGGACTTTGATTACAGCACTCGCATTTACATAGAGCGGAACATCTTTGGAGGAAAACTCAATCACCAGTAACTTACCAACATTTTAGATCCTGCCATTTACAGTATCGCTCCAGTATCCACCAAGCCAAGTGCACTTTCTACTCAGAAGCAATTGCCTCCGCCCCCAATAGGTCTCGGCACCTATTTTCTACTCTTCAAGTTCTCTCACGATTGCAGTCCCACCCTCCACACTGTGTTGCCACTTCTGCTCCAGCTCCCAGTCCTGCCCAGCTGGCTTCTTTCTTCTCCTCTAAAATTCATGACCCATGCTCATCTCTTCCTTCCTGCCCTCAAGCCTTGTCATCCCCCCCATCTCACCCCCCCATCTTCTCCACTGTCCCATTCCTGGGCCAACTTCCACTCCCTTACATCCTCGGAACTTCTTAAACTTCTCTCTACAACTCATAAAACTACCTGCCCAATAGATCCTATTTATTTATTTATTTTATTTAACAAGCACTTATATACCGCAGCTTCCAGAGATCAGATGCGGTTCGCAAATAACAACGGTCAACAAAGCATGGTTTGTTTTACATATAACGTCATATAACAATAAACAATATAAAGAAAACCAAACATGTTGAACAGATTAGCACAGAACCGTGCAACATTATATACATTATTTACATGTACGTCTTAATTGGGTTTGTTCGTAATGAGTAGTTCAGGTGAAGATGGGGGTTATCTTTTTTTATTATAGTAAGCTATTAGACAAGAACTGCTTAGCCTTTATCTAATTCTTTTGATGGCTGGTCTAAACTATTGTAGTGAATTGTAAAAAGGTGGGTTTTCAATTTTTTGCGGAATTCATTAATCTCTGTTAACATTCTTAGTTCAACTGGGAGAGAATTCCAGGCTATTGGGGCTGCATGTGAGAACGCCCTGTTGCTTGTTGATTTATTTGTTTTTATGAAGTCTTTGGGGGTTTTGATTTTGTTTAGTTGACCTTTTCTTTGAGTAGGTTTTGAATGTTCTTTAGTAATTAAGTTATTTAATGTGCAAGGTGTCATATCAAATAGTGTTTTAAATACAGTTATTAGTGTTTTGTATGTTATCCGGCTTTGAATTGGTAGCCAGTGAAGGGATGATAGTATTGGTGTTATATGTTGATGAGAGTGTGTTTTCGTTATAATCCTAGCTGCTGAATTTTGTGCAATTTGAAGTCTTTTAATGTTTTGTTTTGATGTACCCAATAATATAAGATTAGCGAAGTCAAAGTGGGGGGTTATGGTGGCTTGAATTATACTGATAAAGTCATGTGTGTATATGAGTGGTCTAAGTTGTTTAAGTATTTTGAGTTTATAGTAAATCTTCTTTGTGGTATTTCTGGTATGGGTATTTAATGTAAGATGTTTATCTATAATAACTCCTAAGTATCTCACTTCGTTTTTTATTTTAATTTCCTGGTTTTGAAGTGTTATATGTGTTTTTGGGGTATATTCCTGATTTTTAGTGACAATTAGTACTTCAGTTTTTGATTGGTTTATTTGAAGATTGTGGGCATTTAGCCATAAAGTTATTTCATTAAAACAATCCGATAGGAGTTGCAACGGTATGTTAGGGATTGTAAATGGGATGTACATCATCATATCATCAGCATATAGATGATAGAGTACTCCATGTTTTTTAAAGATATTGCATACTGGTTTTATGTATATATTAAATAATAGAGCTGAGAGCGCTGAACCCTGTGGTAAACCTGTTTCAAATTTATATGATTCGGATGTTTGATTGCTTATTCTAACATTTTGGGTTCTATTACTCAGATAAGAGGTGAACCATTTATGAACTGTAGAGAATATTCCTATATAACTTAAATTGTTAAGCATTATTGAGTGGTGTACACTATCGAAGGCGGCAGATATGTCAATAAATAAGAGGATGAAGGCTTTTTTGTGGTTATCTATTCCTCTTAGTAGTGTGTCTGTTAGGACAGTCAGAAGTGTTTCGACGCCATGCTTGGGGCAAAATCCGTATTGTTGGTCATCAAGAGGGTATGATGAATCAAGAAATTCTTGTGTCTGTATTTGTACAGTTTTTTCTATGACTTTTGCTAAGAATGGAATACTTGAGATAGGTCGGTAAGATTTTGGGGAGGTTTTGTCAAGTGTGTTATTCTTCAGGATCGGTCTAATTTGTACATGTTGGCTATCTGAACCTTCACTTGGTCTATTCTTACCACTGCTCACTATCATTAACTCCAGCCTCACCACTGGATCCTATCCCCACCTATGGAAGCACGCCCTGGTCTGCCCCCTTTTGAAAAATCCCTCCCTAGATGTGTCCATTCCAGCAAACTAATCACCCTGTTTCTAATCTACCATTCTCTTCAAAACTCCTGGAGAAAGCAGTTTTCTCTCAACTCGCTCATCATCTTGATTCATCACATTTCCTTCACTCCCGTCAGACTGGCTTTCTGCTGGGCTACAGCATTGAATCCATTGCCACTGCTGTTATGAACGAAATACATTCCTCACATGACCATGGTGATATCTCAGTGGCACTGTCTCTAGATCTTTCTGCTGCCTTTGACTTAGTGGACACTCTCTTCTTCTCTCTAGACTGCGGGATGTGGGTCTTCAGGGCACTGTCTATCACTGGTTCCACTCTTTTCTGCACTCCAGATCCTTTGCTGTCACCTCTGATTCCTCTACTACAGGTCAGCTCCCTCTTGTCTGCGGTGTCCCACAAGGCTCAGTGCTGGCCCCTTTACTGTTTAACATATTTCTGACTGCTCTGGCTTTGTTAATTCAACAATCAAGCATCTCAGCATACTACTATGCCAATGACATTTTTCTCTTGCACCACACCTCCTCCTCTCATCCGGACATCACCCCTCTCAATGAATATCTGTCTTTGGTTTCTGCATGGCTTTCTACAAACTGTCTCATCCTTAATATCTCCAAAACTGCCGCCATTTGGTTCCCTCACAGCTCCACTTGTCCATCGCTTGCCCCTTCTTTTTCGTGTATCCCAATTTCTCTGGTGTCTAAGCTCCGTTATCTGGGTATCCTTCTTGACAGCGCTCTTTAATTCAATGATCACATTTCTCAGGTCTCCCAGCACTCCTTCTTCTGCCTTCTGCATATTCGCGCTATCAGTCCGTTTCTCGCCCCTCAGGCTTTGATCACTCTCCTTCTCTCGCTGGTCATCACTAGATTTTTAGATTTTTGCAACTCCATACTTGCTGATATCCCTCAATATCAATGTCGCCGATTACAATTATTTCAAAACACTGCAGCCCGGATGGCATCTCATGCCTCTTCTCTGGACAATATCACTCCAATTTTACAACACCTTCACTGGATGCCGTTAAATTTTCAGATACAATTCAAGATCCTCACTCTGGTACACCATGCTATCTACTCTCACAGACCTCAGTACCTAGCTGATCTACTAACATTCCATACACCTACTCGTAGTCTCCCTCTGTCCCCATTAACCATTTATACCTCCCTTCCCCCTCACAGGCACACCTCCAATCAACCAGACAGTTGGCTTTTTTTTTACCTCGGTCCCTCCCTGTGGAACTCTCTGCCCACTGCCCTTCGATTGGAAGAGTCCTACCCCAAATTCTGTTCCCTTCTGAAAACCCACCTCTTTTCCTCTACCTTTAACCTTCCCCCCTGACGTCTCGATTTCCCACTCCCTACCTCTAAATTGTAAACTGCCCCGATGTAATGGGGGACATTATATCGAATGCTTGAATAAACATAAACATATGAATAAACATAAACACTGCAAAACCTCACAGTGGAACTAGTGTTGAAGTGCCGCCAGAGACCAAAGCCTCAATGGTGAAGAAGGAAGTAATGGAGCTACCAGCAAAAAAAGTGGAAGTCACTGATAGAGACCCAACTGTTGGCAGTGAAGAAAGAAAAGTGCTGGAACTGTCAGCAAGGAAGGTTGGAGCAGTTGCTGGGGGCCAAGTGGTAAAGATGAGAAATGCCACAGCTGAGGGCAAGTAGGCCGGAGCCACTGCTAGGGACCCAACCCCTGGTGATGAAGGTGCTGGAGTCCCTGGAAAGGAAGGACAGAGCTGCCTCTTCCAGGAATATTTCCATTTTTATCACAGTCTGACCACTAGCAATACCAGTGTTTCAAGTTTTTTTATAAATTCCCATTTCAAGGCAATTTTATTAATTAAAAAAGTAGCTGTGGCAGCTGCCTGAATTAAAAAAAAAAACATATCTGAAAGCTTAATAAAGGTTTCAGGCAAATAAAATATTACAGATGACCCTTTTTCATACAGTCAGGGACTGATCCGGAACTAGTAATTTGTAGGTTATAAGGCAGGCATTTTACAGAAGAGCCATTACATTATCAACGGGGGGTTGTTCTAGTCAGTTTGCTCTTGTATTGCTGATTATCTTCCTTCCTATTCCAAGATTGGCCCAAAATTTGTCTGGTCTACCAATCTATGGAAAATACTCACTAGATTTGTTGTCTTGTGAATCTGTTGACTCCTGCTGTAGAGATTTAATCCAAATATTTTTCTTTTGCCATGTTCTTGTGCCAGCAATTCTTTGAAACCATGTCTAATTGTACTATTAAATAGGGCCGGCCCATCCATTGTGCGAGAATGTTCTTCGCAAAGGGCCCCGTGCTTCATGGGGCCCCGTGCCAACAACATCCCACATATGCCATTCAGCTCCCAGCAGGCTCCGGCTCACCTCTCTACACCTCTCTCACCGAAGTGAAGAGTGCCATTTTTCTTCACTTTGGCAGTTGTATTCTAAAATAGGCTGCTGGCACTCTGGAGGTCCAAGGACATTTCCTGTTTCCTGGCACTCAGCGCACCAGTGGCCTACATTAGAACAAGCTGCCAAAATGAAGAAAAATGGCGCTCTTCAATTTAACATCTGTAGAGAGGTGAGCCGGGGCCTGCATAGCTCCCTCTAAAACCAAGCAGATAGATGCGGGGCTCTTTGGGGATGGGCGGCTAGGACTGGAAATGGCTGATGGGGGGCTAGGACTGGATATGGGCTGATTGGTGGGGAGGCTAGGACTGGAAATGGCTGATGAGGGGGCTAGGATAGGATTGGAAAGGGCTGATGGGGGGCTAGGATTGGACTGCAAATGGCTGATGGGGAGCTAGGATTGGAAATGGGTTGATGTGGGGGCTTGGACTGCAAATGGGATGATGGGGGCTGGGATAGGACTGGAAATGGGCTTATAGGGGATGGGATAGGACTGCAAATGGTTTATGGGAGAGGCTAGGATTGGAAATGAGCTGATGGAGGGAGCTTGGACTGGAAATGGACTGATGGGGGGCTAGGACTGGAAATGGCTGATGGGGGAGATAGGAATGAAAATGGGCTAATGGGGGGGGCAACAGAATAGGATTGAAAATGGCTGATGGGGGGGCTAGGATTGGAAATGGTCTAATGGGGGGAGCTTGGACTGGAAAAAGGCTGATGGGGAGCTAGGATAGGATTGGAAATGGCTGATGGTGAGGTTAGGAATGGAAAAGTACTGATGGGGGGAGCTTGGACTGGAAATGGGCTGTTGGGAGGCTGGGATAGGACTGAAAATGGGCTGATGTGGGGCTAGGACTTGAAATGGATTGATGCGGCGCTAGGACTGGAAATGGACTGATGCAGGAGGATGGGAGAATGGGACTAGAAGGGAGCAGATACTGAGTGGGGCTGTAACTAGAAGGGAGCTGATGGGAGGGCTAGAAGGGAGCTTAGGAGAGGGCTAGAAGGGGATGGGGCTGGGGGAGTGAGGATGGAGAGAGGAAAAGATATTTTTTGTAGGAGGTAAGAAAAATCTATGATTGGCCGGGTATTGGAAGAGTAAGTGGGGATTGAGGATGGAAGGATGAAATCTGAGTGGATGAAAAAGGAACAAAGAAAGAATTGGAGGAAAGAGCAAAAGGGGAAGATCAGTATATTAAAGCAGATAGTTGCAGGGCTTTTGGGGAGGGGGGCTAGGACTGGAAATGGCTAATAGGGAGCTGGGACTGGAAATGGGCTGATGGGGGGGGGGTGGAGAGAGAATGGAAAAGAACAAGAGAGAGAAGAAATGACAAATGGACAACAGACATTGAGAATTAGCAGAAGACATGAAGAAACCAAAAGAAAGTGACTGGAGCAATTGCAACTGAAAACTAAAATGTGCAAACAACAAAAGGTAGAAAAATATGTTTTTATTTTGAATTTATTAACTGGAATATGTCAGCTCTGGGAAATGTGCATTGCTAACGTCTTTGCGTTTTTGTTCAGTACAAGAGGAAATTAATTTATACTTTTATTTCTGCAAGTTTGGCTTTTGGGGTTCCCAGTTTAATTTATGTCTTTTTATTTCTAAATTGTGATCCCTTGTTCTTTGTTTGATGACAGTTTATGTTCTGCATGTGCAACCGAGCTGAGGTATTCTATTAATGTAGTTTCTATTTGACAATGCCACTTGTTCTCTTTCCCCAGAAGGAGATGTATTGGTATTCTCTGAGATGTATTGGTTTAATATTTGCAGTGTTGCCTATTTGATAGGTATGGTTTGGTACTTTGGAGTCCTAGGCAGTGTTTATAGTACTTCTTAATGTGCCTGGTGGTTGTCACCGGAGTATAGTAATGTAGAAATCTGGTAGTCTTTCTTTATCCAGGAAAAGAGGCATTTTTACTACAAGTTAGTGCAAGTTAACATTATGCAAATATTTATGCAAATGCGGTCCTGCCATGAGTCTCCACAGATGGCTCCGCACCCCACTTGGGCTGCCCCTGCTATTACAGACATTTACTATGTCTAATCCAGATCTTGTTTGATCATCATTAACCGGACAGCGAGAATCTAGATTATGCTTGGTAAATATCTCTGATAGAGTACTTAGACATGGCTTCACAGAATTTATGGCATCAGAACATGGTAAAAGAAAAATCTTTGGATTAAATCTTTACAGCAGGAGTTGATAGATTCACAAGGCAAACAATCCAGTTAGCACTGTCCATAGAGCTCCATAGCTGCAAACGTTCGGCTAATCAAGAAACATGAATGAAGATCATCAGCAGAGTAAGAGCAGGCTGGCTAAAACCAGTCCCCAATTGACATATGATGGCTCTTTAGCATGATGCCTGCTTTCTAACTCCAAGATTATTGGTTTGAGGCTAACCTGTAATGAAACTGGAGAGGAAATATGAAATTTCATTGATGTTTCCTAAATGCACATCCCTATCAGCAAATACTTGTGCACTTTTAGCAGGCTCCATGTTTAGTTTAGCTTTTCATAAAATACTGTCAGAATTGTTTAGATCAAGACCTTGATGTCTCAATTCCAGTCTCCACATACTATCTGCAATGTGCCTTCATGTGTGATACATTATTATTTTTTTCTGTTTGTTTGTTGCCTAGAATTATTAGTGATGGTCAGGATCTAAATGTCTTAAATGCATAAATAAATAAATACATATTGACACAAAACGGTTTCTAAATATTGTTATACACTTCACCACACATATAATACAATGGTGTGATATTACCTAACAAATGATCGGTTCAAAATATCTGTTTCAATACCATAATTATGGGGAGCCTGTGAGGAGAGGAGGCTGTTGCTCACCATTGTGCCCCGCTGTGTTCTTCTTCGCCGCGTCGGAGTGCACGGTCCACCTTGGCGGCGCCTACCTCTGACGTCATCACCGGGGGTTTAAAGCCAGGAAGCTTGCTGTCTGCTTTGGGAGCGTGTGAGGAGAGGAGGCTGTTGCTCACCATTGTGCCCCGCTGTGTTCTTCTTCGCCGTGTCGGAGTGCACGGTCCACCTTGGCGGCGCCTACCCCTGATGTCATCACCGGGGGTTTAAAATCTGATCGCTAAGCGGTACGCGGAAGCGGTCGCATTCTAAAGGGGCGCGTTATTAAGGGGCTTGCTCCTTATGTGCTCCTTGGGCGCTCGAGGAGCTTGGGAGCTGGCTTGTGACTGTGCAGCATGGGTAGACGGAGAAAACGACCTCTAAATGTGAGTACTGAGAATCCAACTAAAGCTGTTAAAATCTCTGGCCCTATGGATCGTCATCCTGTGACTCTGAGTGGTAAGGAGGGAGAGGCCGTTACTGCAATCCCGACTCAGCTCCCCAGTTATGATTCCTCGTCATTTTTGGGGGTTAGTATCTCTTCCCCCTCTGCTGCTGTTTGTAATGCTGTTCCCATTACTTCCTCTCCAGTGAGGAGGGTTGCATCCTCGCAATTAGCCTTACCATCGGCTTTATCTGTTCCCAGTCCTGTGGTGGTTACCGGGAGAGTTCCTCTGCCCCGGATACTATCAGTTCCTGAAAGCTTTGCTTTGATGCAACAGGACGGTGTTTCTTCATCTGCGGACCCAAAGGATGTTTCCCTTTTGGATGTTTGGTCTATTCTCACCAGGATAGATTCTTCGTTGAGTTCCGTCGTTGTGCAAATGTCGGAATTTACCAGAGACTCCGTGGCTAAATTTACCCAACATGATTCTCAGATTGATGTGCTGGGGGAGAGATGCCAGAAATTGGAAGCCCAATCTGTTGTATTACAAAATTCTTCATTGTCTTTTATGAAAGATAGCATTATTCTCCATACTCAGCATGAGCTATTGGAGAATAGTTTGCGTGCTTTAAATTTGCGTTGTTTAAATTTTCCTTGCACACGGTTTTTATCTCCTCAGATATTATTTGATAAGTATTTGGTAGATATTTTGGGATATCGAGAATATAATAAACCGTCTTTGATTAAAGTGTATTACATTCCCTTTAAAAGGGCTTCCGAGCTGGAGGGCTCTGGTGAGCCTGCCCCACCTCGGTTGCAGGAGTCCCTTAATATTTCAGAGTTTATTGAATCTTCTCAAGATAACATTTCAACTAGGGCTACCCTTCTGGTGTCCTTCGCTTCAGAAGCTGATAAGAATGCTGTGATGCGTTTATATTTTCTGAATAAGACATCGGCCTTTTGTGGGGGGAGGGTGAGTATCTTTCCCAATGTCTCCAGGAAAACTCAGCTACATCGCCAGGCTTTTTTGATGTTGAAGCCACGCGTCCTAGCCCTTGGTGCCACTTTTTTTCTTAAATTTCCATGTAAGTGTTTAGTTACCTTTCAGAGCACCAAGTATGTTTTTCTGGAGACCTCGGCATTAGAATCCTTCCTCCAATCTAAGTGCCCGCTGATTTCTTGAAATATTGAGTGTTTCAGTAGTAGATTGGTATGAAAAAGAGTTTATATTTTTGAGTTAGCATCCTCTGTTTGCTTACATGCTTCTCTTGACGTGGAGTTTCTTGCGGATGTCCGGTTGTTGGTTTTCCTTTGTAATAGTTATATGATGTTATTGCTGGTATGTCTGTATTTTCTCTAAAGTTTCTTAATAAACGGAATTGAAATTGAAAAAAAAAATAACATAATTATGATGTCCCTTGCTGTTCTTGGTCAGTGTAAAGATAATTGATGCACTCTTGAGTCTTGAGCCATAACAATGATTTATGCACTGAGGGCTTCTTTGAGGCCTACTGCTCTTTTTCATTGATGGAAGATAGCTTTTTTAAGAAACTTGGGTACCTTACTGACTGTTTCCTTCCTCTAGTTGCAGTATCAGCCCGGGTTTCAACCACAACCACACTTCTGCACCGCATAGCTATTTTGAAATTTCCTACATAGGAACCACTGGGTCAAAAAATTCCTGGACCTTATAGTACAGGGTGCTTATCAAAGGAGGATCATTTGATATCTGGAATCAGAGAAAACAGATTTCCCTTCCTTGAGTGGAAAGGATGGATGTGCAAGGGCTAGTCCTATCACCATCTTATGCATTCCTTACCTACTTGCAGGCTAACATGACTGGACCCTGTGTGAGGGTTTGGGGCATCCATCCTTATTGTATGTGGCAGAGTCTCCAGGATGATGCCATAATCTTCCTGCTCCAGTTCTTCTATATGTACCTCTATATCTACCTTCTCTACGTTCTCACCTCCTTAGCAGATATCTAAGATACATGTTTTTATTCTGGTTTTCCCTCTTCTGGGAACTGCTTCATTGTTTTCACATCTTTTCTTGGATTCCAATTGTGCTCTCACTAGTTACCCTTGGCTCTGACAAGGCACCCATGTGTCAGGCATACTTGTATGTGGGTTTGCAGCTAAAGCACTGAAACATGAGTGAAAGGGAAACACATTTATTAACAATCCTAAAAAATGTAGTATGGAAAAATCAATAAAATGCATGTTAAAATATAAATTAATGTGCTATATTTATATGGGAAACATAGAAAAATGACAGTAGATAAAGACCATATGGCCTCTCCAGTCTGCTCATTCATACCAAATATTAAACTCTGCAGCCTCCTCCTCTTCCTTAGAGATCCTCTATGTTTGTCCCAGGGATTTTTTATATACCATCCTTATCTCCACCACATCCACTGGGAGGTTATTCTATGTATCTGCCACCCTTCTGGCTTTTGCTGACACCTTCTCTACTTGTTTAGCCATCTTAAGATCACCAGATGTGATAATTCCCAGGTCCTTACTCTTCTTTCATGGACAGATGTATTTCACCCCCTATATTGTACTGCTCCCTTGGGCCCTGAAATTGTTAGCATTAAATCTCAGCTATCAAATTCTAGATCATTCTTCAAATTTTGCTAGATCACTTCTCATAATTATCGATATCTTCTACAGTGTCCACCCTTTTGTATATTTTGGTATCATCCACAAAGTAGCAAACCTTATCTGACATCCCTTATGCAATATCAATTACAAAAATGTTAAAAAGAATCAGACCAAGGATTGAGCCCTGTATCACAACACTGGTAAAGTCCTTATCCTCAGAATGAACTAAAAAGACCTATCTACTGTATAGTAAAACCATGATGCCTCAAATCCTGTGATCCTTTGGATTCCAAAAACTGCACTATCCTTTATTTTGGCAGGGTTTCCATTAATTTACTCAACACAGAGGTAAGACTAACCTCCTCCCTGCTTCTGCTATTCTGGAGAGGGACCACATTCATGCTTCTCCAGTCCTCTAGGACCATTCCAGACTTTAAAGAAGTATTGAAAAGGTCAGATGACAGGGCCACCAGAATGTCTGCATGTTCCTTCTACATATTCCTATCCTTCACCATCAGGGCCAGTGCAAGGAGATGAGGTGCCCTAGGTGAACCTCATCCCTTGTGCCCCTCCCCCCCATAGTGCCCCTTGCCACCACTGCTGTCCCTCTCTATGACAGACAATGGTGGCAATAGCCACAAACAGCCCTGCAGAGTTTACCTTCAAGCTTCAGTAGTGTGGGGCTATTTTCAGCAAGCAAACAGCCCTGTGGCACTGTAGCTTGAAGGTAAGCTTCATGGAGCTGTTCACAGTTACTGCTTCTGCTGACGGTCCCAGAGAGGGGCAACAGTGGCAGGAATGGGTACCTCTGGAGGGCTGGTGTTCTAGGCGACTACCTAGTTTGCCTAATTGTAGTGCCGGCCCTGTTCACCCTTGGGCCTAATAAAACTACTTTTGCAGTTCCCTGCCAATAATCCCCCCTTTTGCTTTATTAGTTATTTTTTCTTCCATTTGCATCTTTGATTTTCTGACTGCTTTCCCAGCTTCTTTTAGCCTTTACAAATATTGTTGCTTGTCTTTTTCTTTTTGTAATTGTACTTTATGAAGGCTAATCTCTTTTTCCTTACCTTTTAAGATACTTCTTTTGAGAGCATAGCAGTCTCATTTTGCTCTTACTTTTGGTGCCTTTAAGCATGCCCTTAAACATACCTGTTCTTTTTTTATATCTGCCAGATGGTACCACATCACTAGCAACTCCTTGAGGCATTTCCCCATCTTCACAGTTAGTTTTTCTGAACCATCTCCATCCATGTCGTAAAACTGAGCCATACCATTCTGTGATCACTGGATGCCAAATGATTACTGACTTTAACATCAGAAACACTCTCTCCATTCAAAAGCATGAGATTCAGTATGGTCTGCTTCCATGTGGATTCTGTAACAAGTTGTCAGAAGAGAAGTATTTCCTTACTTACAGATAACACTGCAGCAGGGATGTTCCAACCAATATCTACCATATTGAAATGACCTTTTCATGACAATATAATTATATCTCTGTTCAGTCTTCTGCCTGTAAAATAGGTCAATTTTTTTTTTCAAATGTCTGATCAGGGGTACCTGATCAGGTCATGGGAGTCACACTAGCAATCATAGCACAGAGTTAGTGAGAGCTCAGTGCACCCAATCACTACCTGTCCTCTCCTTGGATTTACCGTGGAGGCCCATGATATCTGCATTGCCAGACTCTGCAGGACTTCCTGTGCTACCTGCCAATACAGGTATCACAGGTCTCTGCAGCAAATCCAAAATATCCATGGTATCTGCAGGGGGAAAGCTGGGAAAGCCCCCTGTCAATACCATGGAAGTTTTGGACTTAACCGCAGGCCTTTTGAAGTTATCAAACCACAATAGCTGGAAAAAGGCTACTGCAATTTAATATGCATGCCCCAGTGTGTCAAACCTTTGATTCTGCCTGTCTCCTGCCATAGGATGGTGATCCTGAACACCAACCCACTTCCACGGTGACTTGCTTACACAGGCATCATGGATGTGTGCATATTTGGATTTTTCTTACTTGCCTTTTCCAAAGTGAACTCAAGACAAATTACATGTACATAACTTATTTCTCTGTCCACAAGTGGACTTAAAATCTAAGTTGAACCTGAGAGAAAGCAGAGTGAAGTGATTTAATAAAGGGCACAAGAGCCATCAATGGGAGAAGTAAGATTTGAACTCTGCAATTGCTGGTTTGTTACCCATTACTCTAACCCTTAGGCTACTCCTTTATGCTGATCTGCCACCTTGCTGGGGGAAGAGAATGAGAAGCTCAGCTTGGGACAGTTCTTTTCTTCAGCTTTCCTGCTACTGTGACTAGCAGGGCTAGATTGAGTCCCTAGCCTAATATCCACACCCTCCCCTGAACCCAGCTTGAATGAGTGTTTTTGTTTCGATAGATACATCATGCCACTGTTCAGAAGCTGTCCTTTTCTGATGGCCTTCTGACAGCACACACACTCTGTAAAACACTGAGCCATAAGCATGCAAATGCATCCATGGCTCTAATTTGTTTACAAAACCTCCTCTCTACTTCTTTGGGAGCTACTGCTGGTGAACTGGGGCAGAGGGTGGAACAGAATCAGTTATACTCAGTCAGAAACATCACTGATCTAAAGTTAACTGTGCAAGTATGTAACTATCCATTTAAGAATAACCAGTAAACTGGATATCCCATCATTTATCAACCCATAGGTGGTTAGCTTCCATTTCATCACAAGCCTGAAATCACCAAGGTTGGTATTCAATGACAGCAGTGACTCCATAAATTTACAGGTCAGCACCATCCTTTAAATTAATACTTGTTTCAGAGTTGCTATACTTGTGAAGACACATTTTACAAATAACTTCCAAGTGCAATCTGGGAAGTCTAAGCCAGAACATCTGAAAAAAAAAGGCATGTCCAAGTTCAGGAATGATTTCACGAATGTGGATGAGCCCAAGATAGACATTTGTGGGGTTGACTACATAAATGTCCCTAGGACAGTGTTTCACAACAAGCACATCTAAGAATAGCCTAATGGCCAGATTGTTGGGCGAGGACCAGAGAAGCCATGGTTCAGCTTCCACTGCTGCTCTCACTGTGATTGTAGAAAATTCTGGGGATGGTGTCATGCTATCTTCTATGCACCCTCTAGATGTTTTACAGCCAAAATGTGCACTTTCCTGATGGCTCTTTGTACCTGGAGCAGATCTAATCTTGAATGGGGTTACAGACGTCCCTGACCTTTCTGAAATCGAGCAGCGACATCTTAGTCCATTGCATTGCCTCAGATAATCTTCCACCATGCCCCTTGAAAACCTGGCCCTCCCCAGACAAAACCAAAACAAAAGAGTGGCAGGTTCACACACTACACCTTTATTGTAAAATCAACAGGTGGCCACCTGTTGATTTTACAATAAAGGTGTAATGTGTGAATCTGTCACTCTTTTGTTTTGATTCTGTTCTGCCGAGTGTGGCTGTTGCTGTTTTTCTTGTTGGTACTGTGTTGGACAGCATGTCCTCCCCAGACAAAAGACATCTTTAAAAGCCATTTGTAAAATGGTTTGGAGACATCTGTATGCATATTTTCTGACATCTACATCACAACTTGGGTTTTTAAAATGACCCTCATATACATGCCATGACTATATATGCAATATATAGGCATGGCTCTGCTGCTATGTACTTATTCAGTATTCAGCAAATCTAACTCAGGAGTGGAGAACTAGTCTAATGGTTAGAATACTGCCTTATAAACCAAAAGACCAGGACTTGATTCCCACTAGCACTCCTTATGGCCTTGGGCAAGTCACTTAACCCTCCAATACCTCAGAAAAATCCAAGTTATCAATGTCCTTGTTTAATGTACATTACCAAGTTTAAGTTACAGTATAAACTGGTTAAACTAAAATGATAAAGCAGCATAAAAAAGCTGTTAACTAAACATTTAGAGAGGCAATTGTATTACTACTACTACTACTACTGAGCATTTAGTGCTACAAGGCATACACAACACTGTACAGACACATGTAAAAGACAGTCCTTGCTCATCAGAGCTTACAATCTAGTTGAGATAGACAACACAGTAGCTGTAGACATGGGATACAGCTAGGGGAAATGGTAAGGAAACACAAAGGACATCAGGTGAGTCAAGATATGAAAGCGGCAGTGAAGAGGTGAGTTTTCAACCTGGATTTTAAAAGGGTCAGAGAAGACATCTGATATACAGACTCAGGTAGTACGTTCCAGCATAAGGAGCAGCAAGATGAAAGAAGCAAAGTCTGGAGTTGGCAATAGAAGAGAAAGGCACAGATAGGAGCTATTTGCCAGAACAGCAGAGTTCCCGAGGAGGAATGTAGGGAGAGATAAGAGAGGAGAGATAGTGAGGAGCTGCAGAGTGAATGCACTTATAGGTCAGCAAGAGAAGTTTGAACTGGATGTGGAAATGGATAGGACACCAATGAAGAGACTTGAGAAGAGAGGTAATATGAGTATGACGAGGCTGGCAGAACATTAGCCATGCATCAGAGTCTTGAATAGGTTGAAGGGGAGAGAGATGACTCAGAGGGAGACCAGCAAGGAACAGGTTACAATAGTCTAGATGGGAAGTGACTAAGGAGTGGATAAGTGTCTTAATAGTGTGTTCAGAAAGAAACGGGCAAATTTTGATGATGTTGGAGAGAAAGAAATGGCAAGTTTTAGCGATCAGTTGGATATGTGTGGAGAAGGAGAGAAAGGAGTCAAAGACGACCCCAAGGTTGTGAGCTGAGGAGACAGGGAGGAGTAGAGAGTTATCCATAGAGACTGAGAAAGGAGGAAGGGGAGAGGAGGGTTTAGGAGGAAAAATAAGAAGCTCAGTGTTGGCCATGTTCAATTTCAAGTGGCAGAGAGACATCCAAGTAGTAATATCAGAAAGGCAAGCAGAGATTCAGGCCTGGATTGCCAGAGAGATTTCAGGTGTAGAGAGATAGATCTAGTAGTCATCAGCATAAGGATGGTACTGAAAGCCATGGAAAGAGATAAGTGCACCAAGGGACTGGGTGTAGAGAAAGAAAAGGATGGACCCAAGACCAATTCTTGGGGTACCCCAACTGATAGCTGGATAGCAGTAGAGGAGGATCCACCAGGACAAACACTGAAAGAGCGATGGGAGAGATAAGAAGAGAACCAGGATAGCACAGATTCCTTAAAACCAAACAAGGACAAGGTATCAAGTAGAAGGTTGTGATCAACAGTGTCAAAAGTATTAGAAAGGCCAAGAAGGTTGAGGAATTAGTAAAGGCCCTTGGATTTTGCCAGGAACAGGTCACGAGAGATTTGGCAAGAGCCGTTTCGATAGAATGGAAAGGATGAAAGCCCGATTGTAGAGGATCAAGAAGGGCTTAAGGAGCTATAAGGGAGCTGCATTAAAGAAAAGAAACATGCCATTTGCATGTGCAAGTCACTATTTTCAAGGACTTAACGTGCACAAATGGGCATTTATGTGTGCAGCCACTCAGTACTTTGTAAGTATACACATAAGACTGATCGTGTTTGCTGTCAATGTGGGTGTGCACAGGGGTGAAGTGCATTTATAAAATAGTATAACTTTCATGTATTCCTGCAAAATCTAGGTGGGAGCATTTGCACATGCCATAGGTTAGACATAAGTATTTGTGACTTACCTTATAAAATAGGCCTCAGATGCATGCATATTAATTGTATTAATTCTGCTGGTGTTTATAAAATTACTCTCATAAATTATCACAGCTAAGAATTGCCACTATCAAGATAATCTGAAAGTCTGCCTTCACTCCACCCCAAACCTAGTTCCTAAGTAATGAATAGTATCAGGCCATTTAAGAGCCAAAAATGAACAGACAGGCAAGTTATACATTCATTGGCTGCTGATGAACATATGTTTTGCTTTTAATATAAACTCAATGATATTTTTAAGTTGTTGGATAGTTAATTCAGTAGAATTAATAGCTAACATGATCTATTTTAGTTTTGTGGAGCAAGTAGCATATCTTATGCTCACCTGGTGGGTCCTTTCTTGGGTTTGAGATTAGTCAGCTTTTGAGTGGTGGATCTAAAGAAGGAAGGCAAGTTAAACAATCCTACTGCAAAGAGAGTATAAGTGTAGGACTAGCTAGTTTCTTTTCTATGTTACGTTAACTACAAAAAGTAACATTTATTTTATTTATTTATTTATTTATTTACATTCTCTTCTATACCGCGCTATTCTGCATCAGTGCGGTTTACATTGAACAAACTGAAATTACATTGAACAGGGCATTATAACTTGGAGATAACTATTTTACAGGGAACATGGGCTATGGAGGGTTAAGTGGCTTGCCCAAGACCACAAGGAGCAACTGTGGGACTAGAAACCCCAGTCCTTCCGGCCCAAGGTTGCTGTCCTCTAGTGGGATTTGAACCACTTGCTATTAAATGTTTTAGATGAAAAAAGAAATCCATTTTATTACTAACACAACAATATAAGACATAGTACCTTGGCACCCTGATTGTAAACTAAACGAGACTGCAATGTTTATTGCACTATATCTATTTTCACGTATGCCAGTTTTATCCTAAGGCCATTGTTTATTCTTTTATACCATTGTCACTAGATTTTAGCTAGTCATCCATATAATTAAGAAAAGTAAGGCCATAAAGAAAATATGCCTTTACATGTCAGGCACTGTATAATCTTAGAAGCATGAACCATGCAACCAGCTATCTGGAAAGAATGCCTGTCTTATATTCACTGAATTTACTGCCAAAAATGAAAAGGTAGCATTAGGTGAAATCAAGTTGTTATAATTGCTTTCTTTGCCAACTAAGACTCCTTTTTAATGAATGAAAGAGAATCTATGTAACATGAATAAGGAGTCATTTCTAAAGTCATATACAGTAACCGAGGCAGCTCGGACACGGTGCTCCGGGTCCCTCTAACCATCCACCCCTCCACCACCACATTTAGCTCCATCCTCCTTTCCCACAAAATACACACATACAACTGCTCTTGGGAAAATAACTGGTCACAGCTTTATTAACTTTTATACCGAACATCACAGTCCAAGAATAATCCTCTTAACAATCCAAACAGCGGAGCAATGCCTCACCAGCCATGCTATTAGCAAGGTGACCCTGCCTCTGCTTCTGCCACGGTCATGCCATCAGCAATTTCCTAATCCCCTTTCCCCGACCTCGCCATGTAATTAGCAAAAGTCAGCCAGGGGTTGTCCGGGTCGGGGGCACCCCGCCCCCGGACCAAATATAGCCTAAGGCTTCGGACCTCGGAAACCTCCGGGATCCCGCCCCCCCCCCCCCCCCCACTGCGACACCCCTTCAGTCCCACCCAAAATGCCTAACACAGGGAGGGAGGGAGGGAAGCAGGCACCGTCCCCGAGGAGGCGCAGGAGCTAAGGCAACTGTTGCCGACTCCTGGCTCCTCCCCCCCCCAACGCCATACCGCCTCCCTCCTCCCAGGCTTCACCATGCTCCTGCACCCGGGTGGAGCCAATCATCGCCACTGGCGCCCTCAAAGCTATTGCGCCTCTGCCCCTATGATGATGACGGCCGCGAGCCAGGGTCCCCACAGCGGCGGAAGCAGCCGCCGGGACCCTGCCCCGCGGCCTTGCATTAACTGAGGTAGCTCGGACACGGTGCTCCGGGCCCCTCTAACCATCCACCCCTTCCCCCCTCCCCCACCTTTAGTTCCACCCTCCTTTCCCACAAAATACACACATACAACTGCTCTTGGGAAAATAACCAGTCGCAGCTTTATTAACTTTTATAACATACCGAACATTACAGTCCAAGAATAATCCTCTTAACAATCCAAACAGCAGAGCAATGCCTCACCAGCCATGCTATTAGCAAGGTGACCCTGCTTTTATTTCTGCCGCGGTCATGCCAATGGCAATCTTCCTAATCCCCTTTCCCTGACCTCGCCAAGTAATTAGTAAAAGTCAGCCAGGGTTTGTCCGGGTCGGGGGCACCCCGCCCCCGGCCCAAGAATAGCCTAAGGCTCCGTACCCCGGAAACATCCGGGATCCCGCCACTGGCACAGAGGACATTAATGTAGGGTCAAAGGCACCCCTCCCCCAGCCCCAGTATGGCCTACAGCTCCGGAACCCGGACACCTCTGGGATCCATCTACCGGCACTGGTGACATTAATGTCCCAAAGCTGCCCCCCCTCCCAAAACAAAGCTGCGACCAGTGAGCCCTCTGCCGAAGAACACATTCCATCTTATCTGATGTTTTGTAGTTCTATGTAAACCGCGCTGATGATGAATAGTGCGGTATATAAAAATGTTAAATAAATAAATAAATAAATAAATAAATAATACCACCTGCTAGTGGTTGCTAAGCAATTTGACACCTATTGCTAAGCAATTCAACCCCCCTAGGGGATAAGTGCCCTCCCTCCCCTAACAACCATGCATACTCGCTCTCAACTCATGAATGCCTGATTAGCTAACTGCCTTGTTCACAGACCCCAACAGGCGCACAGTCGATTCCCCCCCTTTTATTTTTATTATTAGCCAGCAGGCCTTGACATTATATCCGACCACATCAATACCGCCTTGAAACTTGCACAGAAGGCTGATCCATGACCCTGTCGTTGCCCCCAAAATGTAACCAAAGCTATGCCAGCTTGCTCCTTGATAGCTCATGGTGTCCAAGCAAAGGTATTAGCTGCAGCCAACTGCGACCATGCTCACCCAGCCATAAAACGACTCCACCGCCGGATCCCGACCTGATGAGTCCACGCTGACCACACAGATTCTCCCTAACCATCCCCCGCCATGATGGAATGATGGAATGACCCATCAGCCAACCAACCCTAGGCCTTTGTCCCGCATCTGAACTCCAACCGGCTAACATCAACAATTACTTGACCCCTCACCTCCCTGAAGCCTAACCCAGCCCAAAAACCCTGGCACCCCATCCACCAATGCTTGTAGCTCTTAGTCCGGCAACCCCGCCACGACCCCACCAGTCGCTGCCCCAAAGTCGGATGAGTGTGCTGCGAACTTCCTCGGGCCATCTCCTACATGCTGCAGCACCATCCTCAGCACCACTGAACTTATAAAACACATCCGTCTCCTACACATTAACGCAGCATCCTCAGCTCAGCCGAACATACAAAAATGCATCCATAGCCATTCATCCTCCTACATGAAGATTCCCTTCCCGCGCGGTTGTAACCACCCCTAGACCCACAAGGTGTCCACTGGGCATAACCCTAGTCCAGCAATCCCCTCCGATACCTCTGAAATCCCTTCCCTTGCAGTCCATCTCAGATTTCGCTAGGATGACCCACAACAGCCCTTTGTCTGCCCGTACCTGCTGTCACTGTATACTGCCACCCACCCCAGCTTTGCTGGAGTTCGCTACTGACTCACCAATATAGAATGCTCTGAAATTATACCAGGCATCACTGCCCGGAATAGAGAGGCATCATACTGTAACATCACCCCCAGGGTAAGGCAGAGCAGCACCTCATCAGTAGCTCCTGTGTAATAGGCCACCTGGAGTCAAGAGGCGTTGATCACAAACACTCCCACCCCTGTAGCTACTTGTAATTCCCGCATCTTTCCCGGCCAATGGTCCATCATTTCTGCGGGACCCCTCATCCTTTCTGCTCCACCACCGTTCCCCCCTTTGAGATGGGAAAGAGCGTCCACCATCCTGTTAGAGCCTTCTGGGATTTGCCGAGACATATCCCCCACATTCCGACGCAAAGATGCTCACACCTCTTCCCCCCTCTGACCACTGCTGCATTGTTGCTCCCCCACACTACCCTGCAGCTGTGCACTTATCGAGCCACAACTCTCCAGCCCCTACCTGGGCGACAATTCCCAGAAGGCTATTTCCGAGTTAGGCTGGATTAACACCAAGCTTGCTACGAGCTGTCCGCGTGCCATGCTCCCCTGACATAATTCCCATACCTATAAACTGGAAGTCCCAGCCTAGAATGGCCATCATGCCCGTGGAAAGTCTTTCCCCAGATATCCCAGATCCACAAATCTGCACGCATACCTTTAATTCCCACATATGTTGGGGCATTTCATGCACTCCCGAAGTTGACACTGCCCACTGCCGCAGCAACCCCGCCATCAGGGAGTCTGCCTTTCCTTCAACGCTAATTACGATGAAGCCCACCCGTTTGCCACCAACCCCCACCATTTCGACCTTTATCAAGAGGGAGACAATCCTCCATCTCCGCGAACTCCAAATCCCCGCCTACAGGTACACCTCAGCACTGGGCCTTCTGTCTTACCCAGTTTGTGCTGCCAATCCACCACACATTTTAATAGCTCCTAACACCCCACTGATAGTACTGCTCCCACGCGCCCATTATCTACTCCTGAACAACATTTACCCAGCCTACCTTCTGCCCCCACACCCATAGCCAGAAAGTACGAAATCTCCAAACCGACACAGTCATGCATTTTTGAACTATCCTCCCCCCTCACAGCTGTCCATCGTCTGATCAACAAGTAGCATGAACCGTACCCCGCTCCACGATATGCGATCATTCACCTGAACGCCCAATGGAAACAAAGTTATGAATCTGCCGGAATTTCCGAGTTTCTTTGTTTATTTTTTTTTTTGGGGGGGGGGGGGTTGTATGATACCTATAAGGGGGGCTGAGCTTCTGCCTAAAGTCAGCTTGACTTCCTACTCATACCTAACCATGCATTGAAAGCACCGCAACAAAGGCGAATTTCGCGCCTGGGACGCTCCAGCATTTCCTTGTACCGGACTCCCAAAACCTTCCTGAACCCCCCCCCCCCCTAATACCTCCTCATCTCCGCTGCGGGTCTTGCCGAAGCCCAGTCCTTAACGCCCCTAACCGAATTAGTGTAGTAGGCTAGCTATCCCTTCCTGAGTGCTTGAGGGGCTGGCACGGAGGCCCAACGGGCCCCTTTTTTCTTTTTTTTTTCCTTTTCTGCCAAGTGTCCTCCCTACAGACTGCGTCCACAGGTCGCTATTTGCAGTCACAGATGGGCAAGAAGACTTGCGAACCTCCAGCACAATTCATCTGCCCCACTGCCTCCTAGCTGTTGTATCACCACCGCTCCTGCCTGACCGGAATGACCCCACTGTCCCCCTTCAACCCCTTGGGCATGCAGTACCTGCCCTGTCCAACATTTCGACAGCATGGTCTAATCCTGTGCGACCCATGACAACTGGCTGTCCTCCCCTCTTTTTTTTTTGACGCATCCCACCTGCTCGTCTTCTTTCCTCTTCAACGTACTCTCCCTTGAACATCGTCTGCCCTCTAGAAGGCAGAAAGATCTATATATCACCGCTTCCGAATCCTCTGGCGCAAAGTCTTCGGACTCTACTCCAGAGCCAATTCTCCTCTAGCACATTGCTTCCCGCCCCTTGCTCAACGACATCCGCCCCCAGTGACGAGGACGAATAGTCGGTGATGAAGAGGGGGATGACTCCGAACAGTGGTGCTTCCGACACTAATGCCTCTCTTTCTTGAGCGCTTTACCCCTCTCCTTCCCGCAATCTCGGTCGCAGCACCTTCCCCCGGTCCGCCTGCAACTCACCTGATACCCCTATCTCGGCCCCCATGCTGACAATGGATGCAGCATCAAGTGTCCACCATCTTCAGTCCACTGATGCAGCCTGTCCTGTGCGCTCTGATCACAGTTAGCCTCCTCCACTCTACCTGTCACCGTGCCAATTTATTATTGCCACCTATGGAGACATAAAGAGAAAAAAACAAAAGAAAGCCAGGGTGGGGGAACCACTGAAGACTGCAAAGCCCCCAACCATTCCACCCCACATGGACTGTGGCCTACCCCCATCCCATGAGCAGAGCCCCCTACTGGTGAAACAGAGTAGTTTATTTTTTTTTATTAGTGCCATCAAGTCAGTGTTGACTCATAGTGACCCAGCTACCTATGGGTTTTCTTGGCAATGTATCATTGGAAGTAGATTTCCAGCCTTTTCTTCTGAGGCAATGGAGGGTAAAGTGACCTGCCCAAACTCACAAGGAGTGCCAGTGGGAATTGAACCTTTGATCTTCTGGGTACTAGACAGTTGCTCTAACCACTAGGCTACTCCTCCACTCCAAAAGTCTTGTTGCACTGAGGCGCGCCCCCCAGGATAACTTGTAATTTGTCCTTCTAAAGCTGGGGACCTCTCGCACTGACCTTCCCCCCCCCCAAGCCCTATAACCCCCTCCAACCGAAGACCCAGACTCCCATTGCCCCCGACCCTTCCTCCCTCCTTGGATTTGCCCATTGCATCCAACTCCCTGCTAACCCCCACTTTTCACGTTGTGCATCGCATTAGCATCCTCCGCTACCCCACCCCCTGCCCACTCTCCAACCCCTGGCATGCAGCCACCAGTGCAGAACCCCCTCCGTACCTTTCGGTGTCCCCCCAGCTCCCGAGCCCATGCCCCTCGAGCCCTCCCAATATTCCTACCCATCCTGCTTCAAGCTATCTTCCCCCCTTTCGCCCCCCTTATGCCCTTAACCCATATAGGACCCACCCCCTCCCCAATTCCCTCTGTCCTCCCCCTTACGACTCGCCGTAGTGCCCTGCCTGGCACTTCCACCCAGCCCTGCCAGCCCTCCTGCCCAGGCATCCGTTTTGTTTTAGTTATTTATTTATTTGAAATTTCCCTTTATTTATTTATTTATTTATTTTTAAAAGGGGGTCGATGCAACTTATGTTTATGTACCCCCTGTAACCAGCCCCATGCACAATCCACCCAATCCACCCATTCGCTAACCCTCCGGCTACTCCCCCAGAAGGTTCCGCAAATGTAACCCGTACCCAGCCGCCTCCCCCAACCCTCCAAAACCATCCCAAACCTCCACATTAATTTTGACCCCCCCAATTATTTAATTTTTATTATTATTATTTTAATTGGTAATGCATACATTTTATTTTATTTTTGAACAACACTCGCCTCCTATGTAGCATGCTCGATCTAATCCTATAGTTGTCTGCTCCCACGGGACATGCAGCGCTCCTGCTGCCTTCGCCCCCAGCTCCACGTGCCCGACTGCCTCTGCTCCGGTCGACCCAGCTCCAACTGCCCTCCTCACTGCTCCATGGGCCCAGCTTTCTCCATCGTAGAGGAAGAGGCCGCGACCCACTATGCCTGGCGCCTCAGCTCTGCGCCTTCCCGCTAGCTCCCGTGCCTCACCTCGCCGCTCTAAAGGATACTGTTTCCTGTCACTCCACCTCGGCCCGCCTAAGTGGCTGCTATGGAAGCAACAACCGTCAAAGCAAAAGCAGGCACAAGCAGGCCCAGCAGGCACCGTCACAGGGAGGAAGGGAGGGAAGCAGGCACCGTCCCCAAGGAGGCGCAGGAGCTAAGGCAACAGTTGCCGACTCCTGGCTGCTCCCCCCCAACACCGTACCGCCTCCCTCCTCCCAGGCTCCACCATGCTCCTGCATGCGGGTGGAGCCAAACATCGCCACCGGCGCCCTCAATGTCATCGCGCCTCTACCCCCATGATGATGATGGCCACGAGCCAGGTCCCCGCACCGGCCGAACACCCGGTTACAAGCGGCCGCCGGGACCCTGCCCCGTGGCCTTGCATTTACGGAAAGCACTGATGCTTTCTATTACTTTTGTATGGATACACATGAACTAAAGATCATTTTTTACATAGCTCAATGCTATAGACTCATCCAGAGTTTGTGTTCCAATCATTGGGACTTGTTGAATGTACCGCTGCTTTTAGAGGTTCATAGATGTGATAAGTGTTTCTGGGCAGGACTGTACCAAGCTAGCAATTCACCCTGTGTGATTGATGAACCTGGTGCCCACCTATCCACCCAGCTGCATGCAGGAACTCACTATTGTTAGTCTTCCTGGAAGCCCAGTGATGACATCAGCACCCCTTCCATACATGTACCTTGTACAGTCGCACAGCTCGCACAGACCTTGGTACAGCCCTATTCATCATTGTTTTCAGTTATAAACCCCAAGATGTAGAATGAATTACAGTCATTGGTTAGAACTGAAAGGGAGTTTTTTGTAATTTGGAAAAAAGTTAAAAGTTCCCTTATTTTGTTTAATATTTGAGCTACAATTTTATATTTTGTTGTATTGTATTTTATATTTTATGCATGTCTTGGTGTGTGTAAATTTTTATTTAGATTTAATGCATATTGATTTTTAAGAATGTTTCTGTGCTACTCATAATATGTAGATGGCTGGGATTTTTAAACCATGCAAACCATATCATCTACTGTAGTCTCTTTTTTTTTTCCTTTTGAGAACTTCTGTACTTGCCCCATGTTTTCTTGAATTCAGATACTGTCCTTAGCTCTACGACCTCCACTGGGAGACTATTCCACTCATCTACCACTCTTTCTGTAAAGAAATATTTCCACTTATTACTCCCGAGTCTGTCCCCTTTCATGTTCATCCTGTGCTCCCTTGTTGCAGAGCTTGCTTTCAATTGAAAGAGGTTCTCCTCTTGTGCAATTATGCCACAGAGGTATTTTAACTTTGAATGAACTTATAAGGCGGTATAAAAAAACTGTTAAATAAATAAAAATAAATAAATAAATTTAAACATCTCTATCATATCTCTTCAATTCCTCCTTTCCTCTAACATATACATATTAAGATCTTTAAGTCTGTCCCCATATGCTTTATAATGAAGGCCACTAACCATTTTAGTAGCCACCCTCTGCAGGACTCCATCCTGTTTATATTCTTTTGAAGGTGTGGTCTCCAGAACCACACACAATAATCCAAATGAGGTTGCACCAAAGACTTATACAGAGGCACTATCACCTCCTTTCTCCTGCTGGCTATTCCTCTCCCTATGCACCCAAACTCCCTTCTAGTTGTTTCTGTTGCCTTTTTTACCTGTTTAACCACTTTAAGATCATCAGACACAATTACGCCTAGGTACCGCTCTTCTTTCGTGAAGTACTTTGCACCCTACACTTTACCTTTCTCTTGGATTTTTGCAACCCAAATGCATGACCCTGCATGTTTTAGCATTACATTTCAGCTACCAAATTCTCTACTATTCTTCAAGCTTAGCTAGATCCCTCTTCATGTTATCTACTCTTTCTTGGGTGTCTACTGTATTGCAGATTTTGGTATCATCTGCAAAGAAGCAAAGCTTCATTGACACCCATTCACAATAACACTAACAAAGATGTTAAAAAGAATGAGACCGAGAACACCACTGCAGCACACCATTGGTAAATCCTTCTCAGAGTGAGCTCCATTTAATTGTACACTTTGTCTCCTCCCACTCAACAAATTTTTAACTCAGTCAGTCACTTTAGGATCTATCCCTAGGGTGCTCAATTTATTTATGTTGCTGGTGTGGAATGGTGTCAAAGGCTATCTCCAGGAACAAGCAGGAATGAGTCTTCACATATGGGTATCATCGGTACCGACGGAGACTGTGCGGGAACGCTCCCCAGCGTCCAATCAGAAAGCTTTTGGGAGCATCCCAAAGCACCTGCGTGCTGCCTTCCCGCCTTTCCCAACTGTCTTTCCTCAGTTCTTCTTTTTCCGTGGAGACAGCAGGTCGTGTTCTTGTCACCGCAGAAGAATTTCTTTATTTTTCTTTATTTCTTTTGTGTCGTGTCTGCCTTCTTCGACGCTCTACCGGTACCGCCAGTCTTTTTTCTTTTCTGCTTGTAAAAAAAAAAAAACATTTTTCCGTTTCTTTTTTCTTCAGGTGCACTTGCGTTTTGGGCCTTAGGCCTTAGGCCCAAAACCTTTTTTCCTTAACATGGAAAAGCCTGCCTCAGGATTTAAGAAGTGCACAAAATGTGGCGGTACCATTTCCGTCACCGACACCCATGACTGGTGTCTAAAATGTTTAGGTCCTGACCATTCCATCACAGATTGTATGTCCTGTTCTATGATGTCTAAAAGAGGCCGGCAGAACTGAGCTGCCAAGCTCAGTACCCTGTTTCCCTCTGATGCGGCTTCGGTGGCATCGACGTCTTCCAGGGCTTCTTCTTCCTCACATGGATCTCAGGTAACTAAACGTAAATTAAGCCGGTCCTCGAAGGGTAGATCTCCTTCTAAGCATTGAGATGTCTCTGGCGTTGCCCTCGAGGATTCTGAACCGGCAAAATTACCCCGGCGGGAGGCTTCGGCCTCTAAAGCATCATCATCGGGGTTCCAGGATGATCTCGATGGTGTGGCCTCGACAGATCTCCTGGTGCCATGCTCTGGAGTACCGGTGGCTTCCAGCAGTACCGACTTTCAAGCATTGGTGGCATCCTTGTGGCATTGACGCTCGTGGTACCGCAACAGACTATCCCACCGGTACCGGCTCTAGCATCGTCATCAGTACCGATCCCGGTACCGGTGGCATTCGACATCGGCATCGGTGTCCGCTATGCTGGTACTCTGTCCTCTGAAGCCCTCCGGTACCGATACCCTGGTACTGGTCATTCCCGATCCCGATCCCGGTCGGTACGGGTATCAGGCTTTGCAAGAGCATCTGGACAGACGATACTTCGATTCCTCTGAGGACTCTGAGGATTCTGAAGAGTCGGTCGATGCAGTGATGCTTCTTCCACAGGAGGTGTCCTCTCCTAAATGAAGGATGTCTCCTCCAGAGGACTTGTCTTTTCAAGACTTCATCAGGGAGGTGGCTCGGGGCCTTTCCATCACGGTGGACCCTGAGACAGAACCCAGAGCCAAGGAGTTAGATATTTTACAATATCCTAAAACTCCTAAGGAGGCAGCTACCTTGCCTATTCATGAGATTTTGTATGATCTCATGTTGAGAATGTGGGAAGCACCTCTGACCACCTCCCCTCATTCTCGCAGGTTGGATACCATGTATCGTGTCCCTCCTTATCCTGGTTTCCATAAAACTCAACTTCCTCACCACTCTATTGTGGTTGAGTCTGCTATGAGAAAGATTAGAAGTGCCAAAAGACATGCCTCTAATCCTCCAGGACGTGAATGTAGAACCCTGGATGCTTTTGGAAGAAGAGTCTTCCAAGCTTCCATGCTTGCTGCGAGAATTAATTCCTATAGTCTTTACATGGGAATGTTCTTAAAAGAAGTCACTGATCATTTGCAGACTTTAAGTCCTTTCATTTCTGAAGATAAAAGACAGGACTTTCTCACTTGGCTCAAACATACCCAAGATATCTCCAAATTCTCCAACCGTGCAGCTTTCGACTCCTTTGAATGCGTAAGCAGAGCCTCAGCTATTGCCATAGGTGCACGTAGAATTGCTTGGCTTCAAGCATCTGATTTGGAGATCTGGGTTCAAGATGAATTGGAAAATATCCCTTGTACAGGTGAAAACCTGTTTGGTAAAGATTGGCAAGCAAAAGCCAATCAGATGGATGCTGAAAATTCTGCCTTGGATAGACTATCCAAATCCACAGCTGCTCCTGCTAAGAAAAGGTTGTTCAAGAAAGCACCTTTTTCTAAAAAGGGAAGATTCTATCCTTCTTATGGTCAGCGGGCATCTTCTTCAGCTCAGTTCCCTACCAAACATCAGCAATCATCCAAACAGAGCAAAGCAAAGGCTGCTAGGCCTCCTCCAGCCCAGCAACCTCAGCCCCCTCGGGGCCTTTGACTTTCCACTAGAGAGCTTAGCCTTCCTGGCTCTGGAAGGACCAGAGCCCTCTACCATTCCAGGAAGGTTATGTCATTTTGCTCCCAGTTGGGTGCAAATTACAGCAGAGCATTGGACACTCTCCATCATAAGAGAGGGGTACAAACTTCATTTTTCAAGCTTGCCCCCTCTCACAAGAGTGCACCAGTTCAATTCTCCAACCTCCCTCCTCAACCTGTTGGGGCAGGAGGTTGCCACCCTTCTCGCCCAGGGGGCAATAGAGGAAGTGCCTCTTCAACAACAGGGCACAGGTTTCTATTCCTCCTATTTTCTTATTCCAAAGAAAACAGGGGGCTACAGACCCATCTTAGATCTCAGAGAATTGAGCAGATTCCTAGTCAAGGAAAAATTCAAAATGATTTCTCTGGGAACTCTGCTGCCATACCTTCAGAGTCAGGATTGGCTTTGTTCTCTAGATCTCAAGGATGCGTACACCCATGCTCACATCCATCCAACTCACAGAAGGTTCCTTCGGTTCCTTTTTCAAGAGAAGCACTATCAATACAGAGTGCTCCCTTTTGGTCTGGCCTCTGCACCAAGGGTGTTCACGAAATGCATGGCAGTGGTAGCTACATTTCTGCGCACTCTGGGAATATTCGTCTTCCCTTGTCTGGACGACTGGCTCATTCGAGCTCCCACTCAGTCAGAGGCCAAGAGTTCTCTAACCTGCACAATGCGTATCTTTCAGTATTTAGGGCTGGTAATAAACATCCCAAAATCCAATTTGACCCCTACTCAGTCCCTGGAGTTTATAGGGGCGTTGCTGGATACCACAAGGGCAAGGGCCTATCTCCCCCAGGCTCGTTGCCTTCACTTGGTGCAGTTAGCTTCTCAAGCAGAGTTGAAGCCCCACTTAACTGCTCGAGAGATGTTACAGTTACTAGGCCACATGGCATCGACCGTGCATGGGGTACCATATGCTCGCCTTCACATGAGGGCAGCTCAGTGGACTTTATCCACCCTATGGATCCAGGCATTAGACTGCCTGTCAGACAAAATAGCAAACACAAGTCACTTCATTTTGTCTCTCCAGTGGTGGAAGTCCCCTCAAAACCTGTTGCTGGGGTCCCCCTTTCAGCAGTCTCTACCCCAAGCAACTCTCACAACAAATGCTTCTCCAATGGGGTGGGGAGCTCATCTGCAAGACCTCTCCACCCAGGGCATCTGGTCCCCACAGGAGAGTTGTCTACATATCAATCTCTTGGAACTCAGAGCAATCTTCCTTGCTCTGCGGGTGTTGCACACCCTGCTCAGCTACAAGACAGTCCTTATCCACATGGACAATCAGGTAGCCATGTTCTATGTGAACAAGCAGGGCGGAACTGGCTCTCTGTCGCTTTGCAATGAAGCTTTGCGACTGTGGGCCCTCGCCAGAGAGCATCAGATTCATCTTCTGGCAGTTTATCTTCCAGGCGTTCAAAACTCTTGGGCAGACAGGCTCAGTCGAGTTCTGCTTCCACACGAGTGGTCCCTACATGTGGACCAGGTGTTCAAGATTTTTCAGATTTGGGGAACCCGGGACATAGACCTCTTTGCAAGTCCGTGGAATGCCAAACTTCCCCGGTTCTGTTCTAGAACTCCGGCTCAGGGAGCTCAGGCAAGGGATGCTTTCCTCCTTCACTGGGGTCAAGACTTCCTCTATGCCTTTCCACCCATTCCCCTAATTCCCAAAACCCTGTTCAGAGAGACAGAGGCCACATGATTCTCATAGCTTCACATTGGCCACGGCAAGTGTGGTACCCTCTGCTTCTACATCTCTCTCAAGCTCCCTCCCTGGAGTTAGGGTCTGCTCCAGATCTCCTATCTCAAGAGGACAGAAAGTTATGGCATCCCAATCCCCAGTCTCTGCATCTCAGGGCTTGGTTGCTGAAGGCCTAGGTCTCCATGATCTTCTTCTGTCTCAACAGGTGAAAGATGTTCTTTATGCTTCCAGAAAACCTTCCACTAGATGTTCTTATGCTTTCAAGTAGAAGAGGTTTACTATCTGGTGTTCTGGGAAGTGTCTTAACCCACTTGTCATACCTCTGGAATCTTTGCTGGAGTATCTCTCTGCCCCGCCACCATCAGCAGCTCTCCCCAGTCGGGGGATTGAGCCTCCGGCAGCACGAGCAGCGGCGGCACCTTCAGCAGCCAATCGGGGCGCTCACGCAGGACTTTAAAAGTTCGCGCCAGCCGGCGCGTGGTCCTTCTCTGCCCCGCCACCATCAGCAGCTCTCCCCAGTCGGGGGATTGAGCCTCCGGCAGCACGAGCAGCGGCGTCACCTTAAGCAGCCAATCGGGGCGCTCACGCAGGACTTTAAAAGTTCGTGCCAGCCGGCGCGTGGTCCTTCTCTGCCCCGCCACCATCAGCAGCTCTCCCCAGTCGGGGGATTGAGCCTCCGGCAGCACGAGCAGCGGCGGCACCTTCAGCAGCCAATCGGGGCGCTCACGCAGGACTTTAAAAGTTCGCGCCAGCCGAGGTGCGCCCGCGCCTGGCGGGCCCGCGCCTGAGGGCCTCGCCAGAGGGCCCTTTGGCGTGTCCCTTAGGCGGGGATCTACAAATCAACCTTTCATCAGCAAAAGTTATGCCAGCCATCTCAATCAGATTTGTCTTTTAAGCAGCCTCAGACAACAGCAACCGTCTTCGCACCTACTGCTCCTTCCCCATTGAGTAGGATTGAGCTGACACCATACGATCTGTCTCATTGACTAACTGTACCAGTCCAACCGAGTCACTCACCGAGAACCTCAAATAACAACTGGATAAGCATGCAGCTTGAGCTCCCCTAGGGTTGAGCTTGCTCCCACCATCAACCAGATTATCTGTCTATCACCGCAAGTATACTACCTCTAAATGAACTGATTGTCCTTGATATTACCAGTATCTGTAATCACTGTAATCACACTGTTCTCAGTAGCCATTACCTCTCTTATTATACTGTTGTCAGTAGCCATTACCTCTCTCTTATTATACTGTTGTCAGTAGCCATTACCTCTCTCTCTTATTATACTGATTGTCCTTGATATTACCAGTATCTGTAAACACTGTAATCACACTGTTCTCAGTAGCCATTGCCTCTCTTATTATACTGTTGTCAGTAGCCATTACCTCTGTCTCTCTTATTATACTGTTGTCAGTAGCCATTACCTATCTCTCTTATCATACTGTTGTCAGTAACGTCTTCTTGCAGTTAATTTATTGTCCAATACTGCACTTTATTAATCCAGAATGTACAAAATCCTGTTCTTATTCTCTACCCTCCTAACCCTTGGTCTCCCTTGCATTTCAAATGCTTTCCACCATGATTCCAACTATATACCAATACTACACACCCATGGAAGGAGAGGGTCTGAATTCCCCCACCACACCACGAAAAAAAACAACCGTACACCCCACTCTCACATACTTCACATTCCCCTCCAAAACATCAAAAAGACAAAAGCCGAGAAACAACATCACCAGCGCCGACTGAAATGTGCACTGATAAATGCCAGATCAGTAAGATCAAAATGGCCTGCTACCATTGACCTGATCCCGCTATACAATCTTGACATCCTAATGATCACGGAGACATGGCTATCTGACTGCGACAATGCCCTATTGAATCAGATGTTGCCACCTGGATTTGATTTATACACATGTCACAGGACCATCCAGAGAGGAGGCGGGACGCTCATCCTTGCAAAAGCCGATCTACACTTCAAGCTATGCAACTCCTCTAGCTCAGCCCACCTTGATTCCCTCACCATAGCTAATGAGCTATGCACAATTAACCTTTTCTATCGGGCACCCACCCCTTTACCAGATGACCTTCCAACAATAATTGAGCTTGCCTGCATGTCGTCCACCTCACGCTCCCCAACTTGGTTGGTAGGCTATTTCAACCTCCCATCTCTTCATGATAGCCACTCAACAGCATTCCTAGACGCCTTAGAGGATCTAGGCTACAAACAACATGTTGACTCCCCCACTCACTCTAAGGGAGGTAAACTGGACCTCATCTTTGCCCCCCATCTCAACGACTCAACAGCCCAAGACCTTGCATTGCATATATCACCTGTGCCTTGGTCAGATCACAACCTCCTTAGATTCATTATACCCTTTAATACATCCTACAAGAGCCAAATGTCATCAAACACTCCTGATACCCATGCTGCCCGCTTCCGACCATTCAACCGGAGCGTAGTCCTGGAAAATCTTCTGCCACTTATGACCAACACGTCTCTAAACCTAGATGATCTCATCTCCAAATGGGACGAGAACCTTCGAGCTGCCTCCTGTCCATCTCACACTGAAAAGAAAATAAGGAAACGGGAACATGCACCATGGTTCTCTTCTGACCTTCGCTCATCTCTCCACCACCTGCGCAAACTTGAGAGACGGTGGCGACGATCACACTCCTCAGAGTCACTTGATACATACAACTCTTACCTAATAACCCACCGTGGAAAGATAACACAGAGCAGGAAACTCTACCACACAGATCTATTGAAACGTTCCATCAATAAACCACACGCCCTATTCAGACTAGTAAAATCCATAACGGGCGAACCCGTCTCTGCCCAACCCTCAATGCCACAACCACAGGACTTTGCAAACTACTTGCAATCAAAGATGATTAAGACCAACATAAACATGAGTAGCAGTACCTCACCCATACCGTCTAAAGCACCCCAAGCAACTCCACTATGTAATTTCACTGTGGTTTCAAATAGAGAGATGGAGAGCATTGTCGCCTCTATCAATCCCAGTACAGCACCCAACGACCCCTGTCCAGCCAATTGGATCAAAGAGCTACGTCATGACCTAAGCCAAATCCTGTGCAATATATTGAACCAGTCTTTTCTAACAGGCTCGTTCCCACAGCGCCTGAAAAACACCTCCATCAAGCCCCTATTAAAAAATAGCAGACTTGACCCGTCCAAAGTCGAATCTTTTAGGCCAATCTCGAGTATCCCCCAACTTGCAAAAATCATAGAAAAAGCTGCTCAACAACAACTCCAGCACCATATTGACACTGAAGCTCCACTAGACCCGTCACAACACGGCTTCAGGGAAGCGCATGGCGTCGACACAGTCCTCACAACCCTATTCAACGAATTGGTCACTGGAATGGACAGCATCCAACAAGGATTTGTCCTCATCTTCCTGGACATCTCCGCCGCCTTTGACTCTGTGAATCATGACATACTTCTACAACGCCTGAAAGAAAAGGGGATTCAAAGCACAGCACTTGAATGGTGTAAATCCTACCTATCCAACAGGTGGCAACAAGTAAAAACAGGTCATACATCCTCGGAACCATTCCTGCAGTCTCAGGGGGTACCTCAAGGATCGTCCTTATCGGCACTAATGTTCAATATATATATGCAGCCGATATGTGATTTGATCCGATCTTTCAACGTACGGTGCCTAGCTTATGCAGACGACATCCTCCTCTACATGCCGTTCAAAATTGACCAACCAGTGTTCTCCCCAATAATCAATTGTTTCGGAGCGGTAGCTGATTGGCTGCTGACACAAAACCTTCGGATCAATCATAGTAAAACTGATGTCCTTTTTGTTACAAAGAACCGTAAATTCATACCCCCCCCATCACTACTTGTCAACGATGTAGAATTGAAGTCCAAACCTACAATCAGATATCTGGGCATCACATTGGACCAGCACCTAGATATGACTACACATGTGAAGAACGTTACAAAGTCTATATATCACAAGATCAGAACATTACGTCACCTCCGCCCCCTACTGGAATCCAATGACTACCGGACAACCTTTCAGGCATTAGTCCTCCCACACCTGGACTTTGCGAACATCGCCCTCCACGGCCTGCCTCAATCAACTTTAAATCCGCTCCGCCTGGCAATGAATGCAGCTGCAAGAGTTCTCTCTGGATCATCAAGAACTGACCACATAACACCAATCATGAAAAATCTGCATTGGCTACCGTTACTCGCCAGACTCCAATATAAGTCATTAGTCCTTACTTTCAAAGCCCTGAATAACTACCCACCTACACCGATTAGCAAACTAATCCACAGCACCCTGGAAAACAGAGACAGGAGATCCACAGCAATGAACACCTTAATAGTCCCCAGGATGATGACGTCATGTACTAAGACCACATCCAACAGGGCTTTCTCCATATTCGCTCCCCTAAATTGGAATGCCCTTCCTCATGAAATCCGTGGCATCAAAAGCTTAATCCTATTCCGTAAAGCTTTGAAACACCACCTATTCACAATATGCTACCCTGACACCAACCCTGACACCCACACATCGGGTAAACTTCTCTCATGTCACAGCTACCATAGCACCATATTACAACCAGAAAATGGTTAGCCTATACTCTTGCCCACCCACTAATTTTACGCCTGTCCACAAAATGAAGTTGATACCAAATTAGCTTAGAGTATTGGTGACAATACTAATTTAACCTGTAAATAGTTACCCTGTGAATAGTTACCCGGTTGTCCTATGTTTCTTTTCCTGTTCTATGTAAACTCAATGTTGCTTGTATGCATTGTAGTATGTTTTGTTCGATGTACACCGCACTGATTATAATAGCGCGGTATAGAAGAAATGTTAAATAAAATAAATAAATAAATAAATAAATCTTCTCCATCTGTCTAATGCAGGCCTTAAGACAAATTCAGTAAGGCTCCATTTGAGTGCTATTGCAGCTTCCCTTAAGCCTCTAAATGGACAACCTATTTCCTCTCATCCTCTTGTAGCAAGGTTCATGAGAGGCCTCCTTTTAACAAAGCCTCCCATTAGACCACCTCCGGTGGCATGGGACTTGAACCTGGTTCTTGGTCAGCTTATGAAGCCGCCTTTTGAGCCTTTGGCTACCACCTCCTTGAAATACCTTTCTTGGAAGGTCATCTTTCTCATTGCAATCACATCAGCACGTCATATTAGTGAATTGCAAGCACTCGTAGCTAATCCACCTTATACAAGGTTCCATCATGACAAGGAAGTCCTTAGGACTCATCCACACTTTATGCCTAAGGTGGTCTCGCCTTTTAATTTCAACCAGGAGGTCTACCTACCTGTCTTTTTTCCAGGACCTCATGCATCAAGTGCAGAGAGGAATCTTCATAACCTGGACTGTAAAAGAGCTCTGGCTTTTTACTTACAGAGGACACAGCAACATAGAAAGTCCTCTCAGCTCTTTGTTGCCTTTGATCCTTCTCATTTGGGACTACCAGCCTCCAAGAGAACACTAACTGGATTGCCCAGTGCATTTCTTTCACCTATCAGAGTAAGAACCTTTCTCTGGAGGGCCATGTCACAGCTCACAATGTGAGAGCTATGGCAGCCTCAATGGCTCATCTGAACTCTGTGTCTATTGATGACATCTGTCAAGCAGCCACTTGGGCCTCGGTTCATACCTTCACAGCCCATTACTGCTTGGACAAGGACTCCCGCCGGGATGCCTTGTTTGGTCAGGCTGTTCTCAAACACCTGTTCCATACTTAATCAACTCCTACCCACCATCCCTGATGGGATGCCAGAGATCCATGTGGGGAAGTGCAGCCCTGTCCCAGGAACACACAACTTCTGGGGTCTCTCCCTGGCATCTAAAGCTAGGGAGTCCCCATATGTGAAGACTCATTCCTGCTTGTTCCTGGAGATAGCACAGTTACTTACCTATAACAGGTGATCTCTGGGAACAGCAGGAATAAGTCTTCACAACCCACCCACCTCCTCTAGGAGTTGTATCTCTCTATCTCTCTTTCCTTTCCCTCTCTCTCTCTCTTTGTCTCAGCTTTAAAACTCATCTGAGGAGAGACAGTTGGGAAAGGCGGGAAGGCAGCACGCAGGTGCTGTGGGATGCTCCCAAAAGCTTTCTGATTGGACGCTGGGGAGCATTCCCGCGCAGGCTCCGTCGGTACCGATGATACCCATATGTGAAGATTTATTCCTGCTGTTCCCAGAGATCACCTGTTACAGGTAAGTAACTGTGCTTTATTGAAATCTAAGTACACCACATCTAGGACTCCCCCTCGGTCCATCTCTCTGGTCACCAGGTCAAAGAAATCAATCAGGTTTTGCTGATAAGACCTGTCTTTGGTAAACCCATGCTGCCTCAGATCCTGCAATCCTTTGAACTCCAGAAACCTCACTATCCTCTGTTTTAGCAGTGTTTCCATTAATTTACCTACCACAGAAGTCCAACTAACTGGCCTGTAGTTTTCAACCTCATCCTTACTTCCACTTTAGTATAAAGGGACCACATGTGCCTTTCTTCAGTCCTCTGGGACCACTCTTAATTCTTAAAGAAGCACTGGAAAGGTCAGTAAGTGAATTCTCTAAAATATACGCAAGGTCCTTCAATATTCCTGGATGTATCCCTTCTGGTCCCATTGCTTTGTCTGATTTTGGTTTATCTAGTTTCTCACAAAACAGTCTTCTGAAAATCATTGAAGATCCCCTACATTTCTTTTCCTATTCGTGTGTGTTTTCTGAGGTCCTGCTCCTGGCCCTTCATCTGTGAACACAGAACAAAAATATTTGTTAAGCAATTCTGCTTTATCCTCATCAGCTTCTCCATATTCCTCCCCTTCATTCTTGAGTCTGACAATACCACTTTTCCACTTCCTCCTCTCACTAACATATCTGAAAAAATGTCTTGTCCCCCCATTTTATTGCATTGGCTATTTCTTCTTCTTTTTGTATCTTTGCTTTCCTGACTACTTTCCTAACTTTTCTATTTTCTTTTCCAAATATCAATGCTTGTCGTCCTCTATCTGTGATTTCTTGTATTTTATGAAGGCTATCCTCTTTTTCTTCATCTTTTCAGCTACTTTATTTGAGAACCATAGTGGCCTCCTTTTCCTCTTGCATGTGTTTACCTTTCTAACAAAAAGGTTCATAACCCTTAAAATATCCCTTTCAGTTTGGCCAGTTTCTTCTGCATCCTCCAGCTGTTCCCATCCCACTAATGACTCCTTAAGGTATTGCCCCATCTTGGGAAAGTTAGTTTTCCTAAAGTCTAAAACCCTTGCTTTTGAATGGATTTTATCAGCCCTAATCCTAATATGAAACTACAGCATCTGGTAATCATTGGATGTGAGATGATCTCCCTCTATAACATCGGATACACTTTCCCCATTGATAAAACCATGTCCATTATGGTCCCTTCACATGTGGGTTTTGTTACCAGTTGCTGGAATAGTTCTCACTGCAGAGAATCTAGGATCTCCTTACTTCTAGATGACACCATAGCAGGAGATATGCCAATCAAAATATGTCATATTGAATTGACCTATCAATAGCACTTCTCCTGTGCATGCCTTCTATTAAATCTCTGTCCAATTAGTTTCCCTGTAAAGGAGATCTGTATATCACATCAATACAAATGGATTTCCCTTTCCCTCTTTCTGTTTATCCCACAGTGCCTCCTTACTCCCTTTTAAGCCCTGTAATTCTATAGCTTTAATATTATTTTTACGTAGAGTAGTAACATAGTAAATGACGGCAGATAATGACCAGTATGGTCCATCTAGTCTGCCCAGTAATATGGCAGGAGTAGGTGCACCTGCCACTCTGTGCAGGCCACCCCTCCCCATACCTGGCTATACTTTATTCAGAAAGGACAGGGTAGGAAGAAGGGGAGGAGGAGTGGCACTATATGTAAATACTACTATTAAAGCTTTGGAATTACAGAGCTTAAAAGGGAGAGAGGAGGCATTGTGGGTTAAACTAGAAAGAGGGAAAGATAAATCTATTTGCATTGGTGTGATATACAGACCTCCCTCACAAGAGGAAGAGGTGGACAGAGAGTTAATTGAAGACATACGCAGCATTGCTAGGAAAGGGGAAGTGCTATTGATAGGAGATTTCAATATGCCAGATGTTGATTGGCACATTCCTGCTGCAGTATCATCTAGAAGTAAGGAGATCCTGGATTCTCTACAGGGAGAACTATTCAAGCAATTGGTAACAGACCCCACATGTGAAGGGGCCATACTGGACTTGGTGCTTACCAATGGTGAAAGTGTTTCTGATGTTGTAGTGGGAGATCATTTTGCATCCAGTGATCACCAGATGGTGTGGTTCAGTATTAGCTCTATAAGAACATAAACATAAGAACATAAGATATGCCATACTGGGTCAGACCAAGGTCCATCAAGCCCAGTATTCTGTTTCCAACAGTGGCCAATCTAGGTCATACGTACCTAGCAGTTTCCCCAAGGGACACAGGTTACACAATGCTTGTATTGGTTCAAGCATTGATATCCTGGGTCCCTTCTTAATAATGGTTTATGGACCTTTCTTCCAGGAACTTGTCCAAACCTTTTTTAAACCCAGCTACACTAACAGCCTTTACTACATCCTCCGGTAACAAATTCCAGAGTTTGATTACACGTTGAGTGAAAAAATATTTTCTTTTATTAGTCTTAAATAGTTTACCCTGTAGCTTCATTGCATGTCCCCTAGTCTTTCTATATTCTGATAAGGTAAACAATCGATCTACGTTTACCCGTTCCACTCCGTTCATTAATTTATAGACTTCTATCATATCTCCCCTCAGCCGTCTCTTTTCCAGGTTAAAGAGCCCCAACCTTTTTAGCCTTTCTTCATAGGAGTAGCCTTCCATCCCCTTTACCATTTTGGTGGCTCTTCTCTGAACCTTTTCTAAAATCGCTATATCCTTTTTAAGATACGGCGACCAGAATTGCACACAACATTCAAGGTACAGTCTCACCATGGAACGATATAGAGGCATTATAATATCTTTTGTTTTATTTTCCATTCCTTTCCTTATCATACCTAGCGTTCTATTTGCTCTCTTGGCCGCCGCTGCACACTGGGCCGAGGGTTTTAACATGGTATCCACAATGACGCCTAAATCTTTTTCCTGGGTGGTGGTTCCTAATGTGGAAACTTGCATCGTGTAACCATAGCTTGGGTTGTTCTTCCCTAGGTGCATAACCTTGCACTTCTCCACATTAAATTTCATCTGCAATTTTGATGCCCAGTCTTCCAATTTATCAAGATCCTCTTGCAATTTTCCACAATCCTCCTGGGTTTTAACAACTTTAAATAGTTTTGTGTCATCTGCAAATTTGATAACCTCGCTCGTTATTCCACTTTCCAGGTCATTTATGAATATGTCATAAAGCAGCGGACCCAGCACAGATCCCTGGGGTACACCACTATTCACCTTTCTCCATTGGAAAAATTGGCCATTTAGCCCAACCCTCTGCTTTCTATCTTTTAACCAGTTCTTGATCCACAGTAGTACACTGCCCCCTATCCCATGACTCTTTAGTTTTGCCAAAAGTCTCTGATGAGGGACTTTGTCAAAGGCTTTCTGAAAGTCCAGATACACTATATCAACCGACTCACCTTTGTCCACCTGTTTATTCACACTTTCAAAAAAACATAACAGATTAGTAAGACAAGATCTTCCTTGTCTAAAACCATGTTGGCTGTCTCCCATTAGGCCATGACTATCTACATGCTGAGTAATTTTATTCTTTATGATGGTTTCTATCATTTTTCCCGGTACTGACATCAGGATCACCGGTCTGTTGTTTCCCGGGTCACCCCTGGAACCCTTTTTAAAAATTGGCGTTACATTGGCGATCCTCCAATCTTCAGGTATTACAGATGATTTTAATGAAAATTCACAGATTACTAATAGCAGGTCTGCAATCTTATATTTCAGTTCTTTCAACACCCTGGAAATGTATACCATCCGGCCCTGGTGATTTGCTACTCTTCAGTTTATCTAATAGTTGTAATACATCTTACCGATGTATCAATATTTCCTTCAATTCTTCCGCACCTTTAAATACCACTTCAGTCATGGATAACATCCCTACATCTTCCTCAGTAAAGACCAAAGCAAAGAATTCATTCAGTCTCTCCGCTATCGCCTTGTCACCTCTTAGTGACCCTTTAACTCCTCTATCATCTAATGGACCAACTGACTCTCTCACGGGTTTTTTGCTATGAATGTACTTGAAAAAATCTTTCTTTTGCGTTTTTGCTTCCGCAGCAAGCTTCTTCTCAAATTCTCCCTTTGCCTGCTTTATCAATGCCTTGCATTTGACTTGCCAGTGCTTGTGCTGTTTCCAGGTTTCGTCGTTTGGCTCTTTTTTCCATTTCCTGAAAGATGCTTTTTTGGCAACAACAGCTTCTCTGACCTCCCCTTTAAACCATGCTGGCAGTTTTTTGGGCTTCCTTCCACTTTTCTTAAAGCGTGGAATACAGCTGGTCTGGGCTTCCAAGATAGTATTTTTCAACAACACCCAAGCTTGATGTAAGTCTTTAATCTTTGCAACTGCTCCTTTTAGCCTTTTCTTAACTATTTTCCTCATTTTATCATAGTCTCCCTTTCGAAAGTTAAAAGGTAGTACTGTGGATTTCCTTACTATCCCTCCTCCACTAATTAAATCAAAGGTGATCATGCTATGATCACTATTGCCAAGTGACCCCAACACCTTTATCTCTTGCACACGTTACTCGCTTTGCAAGTTTGTTTGTCGCAACAGTGGCTGGCATAGACTCGGAGTATGAACGTCGAGCTGCACAAGTTTGTCAAAGCTGCTCCGACAGTGTGTGAAGAAACTGTCTCCTTAGCATAGTGACACTGGTTTGCTTGCAGAAAATAATCCAGGCATTGATGGCTACCAAGTCGAGAATATTGAAGAAAATGGCTAGTGTCCATATATTTGGTGGACATTTGATGGCACATTGAGTCCAGCATGTCGACACCACATTTATTCTTGTTGTAGTACAACACACTTTCAGGTTTCAGCTTGCCGCTGGTTTCATATATCGCACCTTTGTTCAAAGTCGACAAAACGGCAATAGTCTTCTTCTGTTTCATCTGGTACTGTACTACAGTCATTGATCCATTGGTGTAGAACTTGGATTGGTACAGTTCGAGTTTTGTAAGTGATGGTAGTTCTCTGCAATTCAGACAAATGGTCCCGACCAACAAAGTGCGCTTCTCCACGCACGCTTCTCCAAGCAATGAAGTGCGCTTCTCCATGCACAGCTTCTCCACGCATGGTCACGGCTCGAAAAAATATTATCGACCGTAACATTGTATCTTCGCTGATAATATGGCTGCATTAGAGTCATGACCACATGCGTTCCTAAACTGCCAACTCTTTCATCATCTTTCCCAGTATATGGTTTCACATTCAAACAGTATTTAGACTGCAATTCTCCCAAGATCCAGAACTTTATTCCAAATTTATCTGGCTTATTTGGCATGTACTGCGTGAATTTGTATCTGCTTTTTGTTGTGAATAGTTTTTCATCTACAGTAAGTGATTCTTCTGGTACGTAACAATTTTGACTGTTATCAACAAATCTGGATAACACCTATGTCATTAGGCCAAATTTGTCACACTTCACTCTTTCCTGCCTTGAAGCTCTGACATCAAATTGCATGAATTTCTTTACTTCTTCGTATCTGTTTCGTGACGTTGTTTGCCTAAATGCTGCACAGCCATAGGTTTTGGACCACATCAAGTCAATTGGAACGTTTTTGGCATTCATGAAACCTCTTAGATATGCCAGTCCCAGAAACACGTCTATTTCATTTTTGACTACATCCCATGATGGATCTGATAAATGGGCATACTCCACAGTGCATCTCATGATGTGACTAACAAAACCGGGGTCAAAGATCAATCTAAATGCATCCACTGGTGTTTCAACATTACGACAATATGCAGTAACCCCACTTTTAGCAGTGAATAAATTTTGGGCCTGCAATCTACCACTGTTTCACCTTGTGACATGATCTACCATCCAGTCACATTTTTTTCTACCACTGTTGACCCTGTCGTCCTGCTCTTGTTATCAGCGATTATTGGATAATGAGAATGAGCATCATCATCACTTTCATCAGTGTTTCTGCTGTAGTCTGAACCAATCAAATCCTCTATGCCTGCACAACCTGTAACATGTAGGTCAACGTTTGAATTTGATTCAGTCGAATCAGAGCCACTGTCAATTTCCAAAATATCTTGCAGCTTGGCAAGTGCTTGTGCTGCTGTCATGCGCTGCGGACGCAGTTCTCTCGTTTTCTGCATCAAAGCGGTAGCCGCAGCTGGCAACAGATCAACTGATTTTATACCAGCACATCTAGGCACTGCTGTCTTTTTACAAGGTCTCGGCATTCTGTTCAGAGAATCGTAGAAAAAAAATACAATTTCAGGGAGGAAGTGATTTGCTAAATGTTCTGGAGTGTCGGCCTGTTCTAGGGCGTGTTTGAAAGTCACGACCTTGTACATAGCTGTGTAACAGAATAAATTTCAGTTTTAAATCAATCACTGTTTCAAGTTTTACTCCGAAATTACAAACCAATAAACACTCGATGACATCATGTAATGATATCACATACTGCACGTATTAAACAAATAAGTAACTTCAAATTAATTCATATCTGCATTTCATGTTAAACGTAGTCATCGTGATAATGCATCAATTGACGCACTTTGGGGTTTCTAGGTAAAATGCCTTTTGGGGCTTCTAGTGTTAAGGGGCCCTTTTGCTGAAGCCCATTAGGGTTTTGCACTTAATTTGAATTTAACATGAAAACTAATGTTTGATAATTGCAAGACCTACAAGGTAAGTGTCGGGGGGCATGATCAGCTAGTCCCATCAGTTACAGCAAAGATACATACTCTGAAGAACAGCACAGATTAGCGCAGGTGCACCTAACACCACCTATAGAGGTATCATTAAATGCAACTGTGCTAATTGCCACATAGACAGGTGTAGGCACATTCTGGTTCTCGCAAGTCCGCCTGCATTGGCCAGGAAAAAAACGGATGTGCAGGAGATGGACCCAATTCTGCCACCGCGGTGCCTGGACATACCTGAGATGGCAGAATTGGGGATATAGATGCCCAGGCACTCCCCGTATGCCAATGAGATCGACGTATGGGGAGCTGCCCATCCTTATGCCAGAACACCACTGCTAGGGTGCGGGAGCAATGGCATCCTAGTGCCATGGTAATGAGCTGTCTATATGACAGCTTGAAATGCCATAGGTCAAGTATACCCCTGCAGACCGCGATCCTGCTGACACTGGAGGCCCCCATGGCCCAGATTGTGGCTGCAGGGGCACATCATGGCCAGATGCCTATGTTGCAGGGGAGTGCGGCATGCGCTGTATGGGGCACCCAGGACTTATTCAATCTTTGAGGTGGAATAAGCCAGGCATGCAGCTAAGTACCAGGGGATTTAGAAAATCCTGACCTGAATAGGCCCTGTATGTCCCAGCAGCTAGCCATACTCCTGCTCTGCCTCTGTTCCACTCCCTCCACCCTCCATACAGGGCTCCCTGCATAATTGCTGTGTATATGTGTGGAGTGCTTGGAACAGAATCACATTCCATGGCTGAGTGTGATTTGGACATTCACCCCGGACATCCAACCCAATTCCTTTTTCAGAATGCCAGCCTAAACACATGGCAAGTGCCCCAATACTAACTGCAATGTGCTGTCCATGCCCACACTCTGCCCCTAGCCTAACCATCCCATCATGTAATGTGCAGGTATTTGGGGATTTAGCATGCAGTAATTCTCATATCTGCACAGTAATAGTTACCGTGGATTGTTATCACACACTAAAAAGTGCATTAATGTCTTAACGAGCTTTATTAAAAAGGACCCCTAAGAACTTTCTTTTTATAATAGATTGCAGAATGAAGGTTAATGTAGTGGGTTGACAACCAGAGAAGCCAGGTTCAAAGTCTGCTACTGAATCCATCTTGGGCAAGTCACTTAACCTTCCATTTCCTCTGTTACAAACTTAGATTATAAGCCCCTAGGAAGGAAATATATCTGCATTACTTGAATGTAACTTACCTGTACATGGTGTGTACTGGTTAGTAAGGCTTTAGCATTTCAAGGGACAAATTTCAGTTCAAAGGTATTTAGGGCCCAATATTCAAAGGGCTTTAAATAGGGCCTAAATAGGGTTATTCAACGGCACTTACATGGTTAGTGCCATTGAATATCCCATTCAAAGTCTGCTACATGCCCCGATGCTCTGCGATTAGTATCGGTGCATTTTGGGGGCATACCGGGGCAGAACGGAGGCAGACACTGCCGCTAACCGGGTAGCGGCGATATTGCATTGCTACCTGGCTAGTGATGCACAGCTAAAACTAGGTCAGCTTTTGACTCACCTAGTTTTAGCCACAGATGCTAACCGGATAGTGTTGCAATGTCACCTCTACCCAGTTAGACTCGGCAGCTCCAGGGCATGTGTAGTGATGCCAGATATTCAATGTCATTGCCACGGCATTGAATGTCTGGTGTTAAGGGTCGGCAGTCAGAGCTATGCACTGTAGCGGTGCATAGCCTGCCCAGTTTAATATCAGGCCCTTAATCTTTTGCAGCTGTCTTTCATTAGCCTGGTTAGATCCAAGAGAATTGTTTCTAGAATGACAGTCCTCACAATATTAAGGAAACAGAAACCTAAACTCCACACCCAGCATCTTTCACTGCATCATGCCATTTTGCTATTTATCTAATAGCCAAAAAACAGAACTATTGTGAGATGGTGTGCTGACATGGAAGGTTTCATCCAATGATTCTTGCTGGATCATGTATATATACTACAGACATATTTAATAGAAAATTGCAATGCCATACTATGGATGTGTATTTGTTTGAAATAAGAGAAGGCAAGTTGTTTCATATCATTTTTCTTTCTCAGTGAAATCAATGGTTGTTATGGGTTGTTCCCAAATGGGTGACCCTCCGATTGGAGAATACTGTTGTTTGATGAGGAGGTGCTCTATCTCCTATGATAACAGAACTTGCCAACCTATTCTTAGCTCATATGCTTTTTAATCTTAGCTCCTATTTCCTGTGGCCCAAAATTTCCCTGTCTGGTCTTGAACTCCATAGAAAACCCTTCCTGAATTTTTTTTGCCTTATGAATCTATTGATTTCTGCTCTAGTGACTTATTTCAAAGACTGCTTGTGCTCTCTTCCTAGCCTTGTAAGTTCTGGGAAAGGTATCTAGGAACCATTGTTAAAATTTTGGACTTACAATCCTGAATCCTTGCATAAAATCCATTTATACTGTCAGAGACATTTACCAATCCTACTCCAGATCTTGATTGTCAAATTAGTGATCTAGTTCAGAAATTCTTTATTTATTTATTTTATTTTATTTATCATATTTCTATACCGCACTCTTTAAAATCAGCACGGTTTACATTTAACAACCAATTGCACAAAGCAGCGGAGCATGCGGTGTACATTACATATAACAGGTTTTACAACTTGGGTTAAACAGGGGTAACTATATACACTATGTACAGCTGATATCAAAGCAGAGCACGGCTCAGGCTGTGCACACGTTGGATATAAAAAGTTCTCTGAATGTGAAAAGAAAAGCTGTTTTGTGAAGAAGCTTTTATTTTTGATTTGATCTACACCAGCACTGCTGAGCAGGTTTGTCAGCAGTGGCTGAGAGAAACACTTTCTGTTGTTTAATGGACTTTACAAGCTACTTGCATAAGCTTTCAGTTGTATAGTTATTTTGAAAATAAAATCCTGGAGAAGACATCCTAAGGTGTTACCAAGTGAATCTGTGTGCATTTTGATTTACCTCATAAATAAATTTTCTGTCATTGCCTTAACACTCGAGCCAACTACCATAGTCTTCATTTACCTCAAAGGCAAGCACCGCATGACTGGACTACCATTACCATAATCCTTTGCAAGATAGTCAGTCTGGGACATTGCAAAAGTGGTGAACTCTATATAAAAAACACGCCCCCTCCATACATATGTAAGGGGCTATGGGCGTGACAGTGGCGTAGTTGGCAGGATTGCTTTTGCATCAAGGATACCAGGAATGCAAAAAGGATTTACAACTGCAAAATCTTTCAAGCCAGAAGGTTGAAAGAGGAATTTCTCTGAAGAATAAAGAGGCTGATCTAGGAGCAGTTCAAGGGAAAAGATCCTGTGTGAGCCAGAATCTTCACTGGTATAAGGTAAAAAGTACCTGGGCATGACCAGTGGTGGATAAGAAAGTGTATATATGGGGGCATTGGAAAAAAAATACCTGTTTGTAGGGTGCCGCCCTTTGTGTGTTTTTCTTTTTGTTTCTTACAGGATACTAAAGAATGGATTCCAAGGAACTGGTGAGCTGGATGGCAGCTCAATTCACCAGGCACCAGGAGATTGAACAGCAGGCACAGGATGCAGCAATCACCACCCTGAGGGAGCAATGGAAGCCAGTTCTGGATCTAGTTGAGGCGTTAATTGCACTGCACAGCCAAGGAAGAGCTGAATCAACACCAACAGTGGCACCTGTTAAACCCCATGTGGCCAATGTGGGACTCTGTCAGGGTATTGGGGCATTCAGTTTTGGGAAGCTCACACCTGAAGATAATGTAGATGATTTCCTAGAATCTTTCGAAAGAGTGGCTCAAGCACTAGCTTGGCCAGAGACCCAGTGGGCAGTAAGGCTGGCAACCTCATTAACTGGGGAGGCGCTTGCCGCCTATAGAGCCATTCCGGCAACCCAAGCCTTAAATTATAAAGCTGTTAAGAGTGCCATAAGAGATCGCCTAGGGCTGACTGTTACTGTGTATAGGCAAATGTTTAGGGCTACTGTGTTGATAGTTGGTGAGACGCCAAAAGCTCTGAGTCAGAGAATCAGAGGACTAGCTCTGAAATGGCTAGCGCCTGAAGGAAAGAGTATAGAAATGATTTTGGACACTATCATGCTGGAACAATTTATGTCAGCAGTCCCTAAAGATTTACAAACCTTTCTAATCCAGCAAAATTGCCAAGACATGGGAGAGGCAACCCTTTTATCTGAATGGTTTATGGAAGCTGCACAGGCTTGTCAGAGAACGGGTGGCCCTCTGAAAGTTGGTGCTGAGGTAAGCTGTGCTGTATCAGAAAAGAGGATTGGAAAGGATGTTGTTTCTGAAAGTAATACTGTGCCTACCCAGGTTATGAAATATTTATTTATTTATTACAGGCTCTTATATACCGCTCTATTCAGCATCAGCGCGGTTTACAATATAACAACATACCATAATGAACAAACTGTTTGGTTTTACAGAGAACAAGGTCAGAGAACTTGGATAAAACATGGGAAGTCATTACTGCAACTATTTACAAAAGTATTTACAAGTATACATGACAGGATTTGTTCTTAGTTTGGGTAGTGATCAAGATTGGCTAGTTGGTTAAGTAATAATGGGGGAAGAGTGTTTCCAGTGTGGAAAGTGGGGACACTTACATAAAGCATGCCAGTCTCGCACTAATCTAATGGGTGCTAGCTTAAAACAGCCTGAAGAAGGTTTCCTTTTGTTGGTTGATGTACAAGGGATTACCACAAGTGGTCTTTTAGACTCTGGTGCAGACCAGAGTATGCTATCAAGAAGGCTTTGGAAGAAAATTGAGGCCCAAGAAAAATTTGAGCATAGAAGCCCTGAGAGTAAAATACACATTAGATGCATTCACGGAGCTGCCTCATTGTATCCCACATACAAGCTGTTAGTTAAGGGCTTGGGGGTGCAGAAGGAAATCCCTTTAGCAGTAGTTCCAAAACTTCCTTTTGATTTAGTCTTAGAAAGAGACTGGCCACAATTTAAACAAGGTTTAGTGGAAGGACTAGGGCAGAAGAGGGGCCTTGTATCCACCCGATCACAGGTTAAGGCAGATATCCAGGGGGAGGAGGAACAGACAGAGTCATTAGGAGACTTACCTTCCCATGAGGATTTAATAACCCCACCATCTGAGAAAGTTAAAAAAGGGAAAGCTCAAAAACATCGTGAGAGACATTGCAGGGCACAGGGAAGGGCTGAGATGGAGTCTAGTCAAGGCTTACCCTGGGTGCCAGCTGAGCTAGTAGAAAAGTTTCCTAACTTTCCCCAGGAACAGAGAGCTGATCAGGCTCTCACCCGAGCTTTTGAGTATGCTCAAGTGTTATGGGAGGTTCTTCCCAGATTCATACTGGATAATGTGTTATTATATAGGGAGAGTCAGGACCCCCGGACTGGGACAATCCACAAACAGTTAGTGGTACCCACAACTTTTAAGGGGCTAGTTCTTAGGCTGGCCCATGATCATCCCGTGGGAGGCCATAAAGGGGTGCAGGGAATGCTGGATCAAATACTCATGCGCTTTTATTGGCCAGGCATTTTTAAAGAAACTGCCCGGTTCTGTGCTGCATGCCCAGCGTGCCAGCGTGTTACGGCAACTCGCCCCCCAGTGGTGCCTTTAATTCCCACACCTATTATATTGGACCCAGTGGGACGCATTGCTGTGGACATAGTAGGTCCATTAGTCAAAGCTTCCGAGGTTTCCAGTACATCCTAGTTATGGTTGATCAAGCAACAAGGTTTCCCTGGGCCATACCTTTACGGAATATTTCCGCTAGAATGATAGCTTTAGAGTTGATAAAATTATTCTGTGAAATTGGTTTCCCCAGAGAGGTGCTAACTGACCGAGGGTCCAATTTTGTATCTAAGTATTTGGCCCAGGTCTGGGAGGCTTTTGGCATTCGTCATGTAAAAACATCGGCCTATCATCCTCAGTCAAATGGTTTGGTAGAGAGGTTAAACCAAACTCTTAAACAGATGTTGAGCAGAGGATTAGCAGGAGATTTAAAAGAATGGGATATATTATTGCCCTTCGTTTTATATGCCTGCCGGGAACGAATTCAGGTTTCCCTGGGGGTATCTCCATATGAATTGATGTATGGTAGAGCCCCACGTGGACTTTTAGATATCTTGAGGGGGCAATGGTTAGATCCCGAACCAGAGATTCAGGAAGTTCCACAATTTTTACAAGACTTGAGAGCACGTTTAAGGAGGACCTCGCAGGTTGCTGAAAGAAACCTGCAGAACAGTCAACTGCGCCAGAAAGGGTGGTATGACCGGAAGGCCAATGCACGCAGGTTAACCCTTGGTGAAAATGTTTTGGTACAGGTAGTGGGTACCACACCCAAGTTTGAAGTACAGTGGAAAGGGCCCTGGAAGGTAGTCAAGCAGGTGAGCCCAGTGTCCTATGTGGTAGAAAACTCTAAAGGACGCAGGCAGACGTACCACATAAATGTGCTCAAATCTTAGAAAGACAGGTCTGCAACCGATAATGTCCCTAGCACTAGCCAGGAAATAGATAAGCGCTCAGAGGATAATAATGCCCTCACAGGTACTACGGACTGTAGAGAGGATTCTCCACAACTTCAGCCAACCCATAATAACTTAAGCAGGGGGGTATATGATAAGGAAGCTTATCAGAGCCCAGAGAATAGTGACAAAGGAAGGGAATTTACCCTAATCAAGGGACCTGTTTTGTCAGGTCAGAGGAATAAAACTGCATGTTTTCCTAAAAGACAGGTTATTCCAGGCTGCAGTGGCCTGCAGAAAGCCCCTAGTAGAGATGAGGTGAAGGAGTATAAGCCCAGATTGAGAAACCCTTACGTCACTCCTAATTACTCAGCTGCCAGGAGGGAGTTTGACCACCAACACCTGAGGAGTGAAAGGGAGGGGTTGGAAACTGGGAACTTTAAAACTAGAACAGAATATTCAGGCAGTAGTAGGAGGAGTAGGAGCGAGAAGGAGAGAGGAGCTCATAGAGATCCGTGTTCTTGGAGAGATTCCTATGAGAAGCCAGCTTCAAGGGATTGGAAAAATTCAGAGGTTTGGAGAACTTCAGCTAGGAACCCTAGAGCAGCAGCCGGTAAGAGGACCGAAGCAGCTGAAGGGAGAAGGAACATGAATACCTTTTGGAAGAGGTATGGAACAGATGCCCTGAGGTACAGGAATACAGACTGGAGGACAGGTCATAAAAGCTCCAATGCCTACTGGCCAGAGTATCTAAGAGGACAGCCTAATGTCAGCTTTAACTCAGGTATGAACTTTGGACGTTTGTCTAACCTAGAGCATTGCAAAGGGCTTAGAAACAGTTCCTGTCCTAATGGAGGTCAGTTAGTAAAGCCCTCTGATCCAGACCCCGATATAGAACCTATGCAAATAGAAGAACAAGATATAATTACAGAGGAAGATGATACTTTCATGGACTGTTCTTTATGCAAAGTTGCTAGCACAGAGAAATCCTGAAAGTGTGATCAAACATAAAAAGGAAACGTTCTAGTAACTGGCACAGCAGAAAGTTTGTGTGAAAAGAAAGAAGGATTTTGGGGAAAGTGAAATACTTGTGCAGAGAAGGAGAAAAGCTGTTGATTGAAGCTTGTTAGCCAGCTGATATCAAAGCAGAGCACGGCTCAGGTTGTGCACACGTTGGATATAAAAAGTTCTCTGAATGTGAAAAGAAAAGCTGTTTTGTGAAGAAGCTTTTATTTTTGATTTGCTCTACACCAGCACTGCTGAGCAGGTTTGTCAGCAGTGGCTGAGAGAAAGACTTTCTGTTGTTTAATGGACTTTAAAAGCTACTTGCATAAGCTTTCAGCTGTATTGTTATTTTGAATATAAAATCCTGGAGAAGACATCCTAAGGTGTTGCCAAGTGAATCTGTGTGCATTTTGATTTACCTCATAAATAAATTTTCTGTCATTGCCTTAACACTCGAGCCAACTACCATACTCTTCATTTACCTCAAAGGCAAGCACCGCATGACTGGACTACCATTACCATAATCCTTTGCAAGATAGTCAGTCTGGAACATTGCCAAAGTGGTGAACTCTATATAACAAGCACGCCCCTCCATACATATGTAAGGGGCTATGGGCGTGACAATTGCTTATGTGTGCCCTCATGTCCAGATGTTGGTCGAGGGTGATCCCTAGGTAGCGGATGATGGGCTTGGTCAAGAGCTCCACATCTTTTACTCTTATTGATGTTGGGGGGATGAAGGAGTGTTTCTTCGTGATGAAGAGTACATCGGTTTTCTTGAAATTAATTTTTAGGCTCTGTGTGAGGAGCCAATCTGTGACAGCCTCAAAGCATTTTGTCAGGGTTAAGAAGTCAGGTTGGTTTATTGAGAATGGAGCGAAGATTAACACATCATCGGTGTACACTAGGCAGGAGACCTTGAAGGACGGATGATTGTGCAAATGGATTGCATGTATATGTTGAAGAGGAGGGCTGAGAGTGATGACCCTTGGGTACCCCTTGCATTTGTTCAAACAGCTTGGAGGTCCCTGAGTCAGTTCTTGCCTGCTGCCATCTGTCTGTTGGTATGACTTGCACCAATTCAAGGCTGAGCCATGGATTCCCCTCTCTTGTAGCCATGACAGAAGCATCTCGTGGTTGACCGAGTCAAAAGCGGCAGCAATATCCATGAAGATTAAGGCGTATCCTTTACTGCTGTTATCAATCCCTGAGATTAGGGTGTTGAGTAGCATGGTAAGGAGGTTCTCAATGCCATGGGATTCTCTAAATCTATGTTGACACGGGTCCAGTGGTGTGGTAGTATCAATGTGGTGTTGTATTTGACGTTGCATGTCCTTTTCTATTATCTTGGCTAGCAGGGGAATGCTGGAGATTGGACGGTAGGATTCCGCTTTCTTGGGGTCAAGCTTGTTGTTTTTAAGGAGGGGTCAGATGGAGGTCTGTTTCAGGGACGGTAGGAACACCCCTGTTGAGAAGGATAGGTCTATGATCTTGATTAGGCATGGACTTAATTCAGTGCGCAGTGATTTTATCCAGAATGCTGGACAGGGGTCATTGGGGGCTGTGGTGACGATAATAGGTATGATGGTCTCTTCCATTTTACTGGTGGATGGAGGTGTGAATGCTGTCAGCGGTGTAGGATGGTGCTGCTTGAGTTCTGGAACTTGGGTTGTGGGGGTGTTAGTTCGGCTGGACTTGGCTTGTAGGTAGTCCAGCCGAAGTAACACCCCCAAATAATTTGTTTGTGCCATGTTCCTAGTCTTTATTAAAGTACAATCTTGAATCCATGTGTAACATTTCCAGTTACTATTATACTTACATATTTTCCAAGCTTGCTCCAGATCTTGGCCGTCGAATCAGTGATCCATTTCAGAAATTTTCAGTCCTTGATTCAGCATAGAGCAACTGTTTTGCTCACTGAATACAGTATACTTCCAACATGAGAGTTTGTGTGGCTATGATCCAGCCAAATGATGTAAAGCACAAATATTCCAAATACTAAAGATAAAGATCGACATAGCCACTAATATTTATGTTCCATGGTTGATATCAAAGAGACCCTATGAGGAGCAAATTATAAATAAAATGTTGTTATTAACTTATTTATCCAAACCTGTAGAGAGAAAAGTCAAGCCAATTCTATAAAGTCATCTCTGACAATAGTAGATAATCAGCCAGGCAGATATGTTATATTAGATTTGAGAACTTCTAGATCATTAAATGATTTTATAACATTATGTGCTGTTGCTCACATCTGAGCTGGAGAGAAAAAAGTTAATTTTGCAGTTAGCTTCTATGAAGGTTCTCATAGAGCCAAGAACTGCTTATGTCTTCAAGCATTCAGATGTGGACTACTTGGAATTTTGTTTCCCTCCCATAATAAGAGAGCTTTCAACTTGGTCCTTTCTATGCATGACTTTGGAGGAAGCTTGACATTCTTCAACTTAGTCAATGTTACACAGAGCTCTCTCAATCAAAGATAATACCATTAACCAAGGAATTCTGGCAGAAACCTCTCTATAAAAACAAATGTGTTTGTGCCCTCCAAACCCTCCTGAATACTTATTAGGTATTTATAGATAGCTACAAGAGTTTCTATTACTGAACTCGTCCACATCTTTTTGTAGCCTTTCTATAGTCTATGCGAGTCCAGAAACTAGGCCCAAGGTGACTTCTGAAACAGCAATCCACTCTTTGAGGACAAATAGCTTAAGTTAAAATACATGCAATTGATTTATTTCTGTAGTCTTATCAGCTTTAAGACAAGTTATCAGGGAAGTCTTTATTAAAGCCCGAGGCAAAATCCTCTCAATCTCTTCCTGCTGTCATTTTGTGCGGCAAAGGAAAATCTGGTTTGCTTCATTTCATACCCTGAGAAGCTGAAAAGGCTGTTTCAATTCTCGATAGCTACTTGAGACCATTTGTAAAATAAATAAGGGAATGAAAATATCCACAAATAAAGCACCAGTATCTGTGAAATACTAATATGGATGTCACACGCCATAGGAACCTCCAAGAAAAACATCTAATTCAGACATTCAGCTAAGCCATGCTCCTTTTCCAGACTTTTGCTTATAGAAGGGTGAGATTTAGATGGAGCTTGATCTTTATAGGACCCTGAAATGCATAATCTCCTCTTTCACCAGAAGGGCAATTGCCCCAGGTGCAACGTTGCCCCTCCTGAGAAATGTTCCTCTTTAGGAAGCCTTTGAGAGTGTACTCAGCTGTGAGTACATACACACTTATAGAATAGGCATATACACACTTAACTGAGTGTAAGTAGGTGCACAAGCTCCCTAGATGGCATGCAGTTTTCTTGCATTCTATTTTGTAAAATATTATACATTTTATGGGCCCAAGTAGGCATAGAAGGGTGTGTCTATTTTATAAATGTTTACATTTATAGCTGAGTACACTCACTTTGACTCCTATCTATATATAGCATCTCTTTTCCCCTTCCCTATCCAACCTAGGTGTCCAGCATCTCCCCTTCTCTTCCACTCCCTATATCCTGAGTCCAGCATTTCTCCTTCCCTCCCCTATACTTCTCAGGTGTCCAGCATCTCTTTCCCTTTCTACCCTTCCTGGTCATGTCCAACATCACCTTCCTCTTGCCCGCCCCTTGCTGTTCCTACTGCCTCCCTCATTTGCTGCTGTTGCTGTCATGCTACCTATGCCCAGGCAACTCTGCAGAAGTAAAATGCAGTGCGCACAGAGGAGGGCATTTGGGCACATATGCACATTCAAGCCCTGCCATGTCCAGCCCCCCTTTAATACAAACTCCTTCTTTCGGACATAGCAATCTTGAAGTATATGCATATGCTTAAAGATCCCATGCTATGCTGAAAGCTTTTAAGTGCCCTGCTAGGCTACATGAGCACTATACTACCTATGCCCTCCAAATTTTTCCGCTCTAGGAGGATGTTTATTCTGCCTAACGCTAAGGCCAACCATGTATCCATTGATGTCTGAATACAAGAACAGCAGGGATCTGTAGAATGGTATGCTGCCATTTTCAGCACTTAAACTTGGATGCATGCCTTGCATAAAATATATGGATAAATTATCAATATGCTGTTATGCAGTTCTTATCTTGCTGAATATTGTACCCATAATTTATAACTCATCTTTAATCTTTAATCTTTAATCACACTTGATTGACCGCTTTGTCGAAACATTAAGCGGTGTACAATAAAATAAAAAGGACGCACTGCAAATTATAAGAAAAGGAACGCCATAAAAAATAGGAAAGAGTGAGCAGGACAGAACACATATAATAAATACTAAAATACAATAAAATATTAAAAAATATTAAAATATTATAATAAGAAAATACACTCCAGCAAACCAGAGGTCCAAATAAAACTGACACAAAACAGGGGCAAAGACAAACAGTGGAGGGGCAAGACAAACCTAGGCTGGCAGCGGAACAAATGTAGCAACTTTACGGGGGGGCATCGGTGGAAAGATCAAAGGCTTGCTGAAACAAGTGTGTCTTGAGCAATGACTTAAATTGAGCATAGGAAGGTTCTAACCGAAGAGTTGGGGGTAATGCACTCCATAAAACAGGGGCGAGAAAAAAGAAAGCCGAATTGCGAGTCTGCTCCAGACGAGCTTGTGATGGAGCAGGTAAAGATAGACGATTAACATAGAAAGAACGTCTCGAGAATGAGAATGTCTCGTTTCATTAGATTTATGGAATAAAAGTATTGTTTGTTATCTTTAAAAAATTCTGACTAACTTCTAAAAGATTTAAAAATTACTAGTAGAAAACTAGCCAAAAGCTGAATATACATAAAAAAAAAATAGGTGAGAATTGGTAATTCCATTGCAGAAAATATGTTTTGACATAACATTAGCAAATTAGCTTTAGAAGAAGATGAATGAAAAGAACAATGTGTTTTAAGCATCGGTAATGTCTTTGGAATTATTCCACATACTATAAAACGGAATACCTGAAGGAAAATTGTTTTGACAAGTATGGTGCATGATGAGAGGAAGAATAAAGTGGATATGATACATACGTTTAAATACTTAAAGGGTATTAATAAACAAATTAACCTTTTTCAAAGACGGGGAAGCTGTAGAACTAGAGGACATGAAATGAAGCTGCGAGGAGGTAAACTTAAAAAAAACACCAGGAAATACTTTCCCATGAATGCCTGGTTTGCTCTTCCAAAGGAGGTGGTGGAAGCAAAAACAGTGACGGAATATTAATACAACAATATTAATACTAATATTAATATTAATATATTAATATTAATATTAATATTAATACAACAACTTCATACCTTGATCCATGCCCAGTTGATTGGATAAAGAAGACTTTCCCAATACTCTCTTCTTTCATTCTACCTTTAGTGAATCTATCCTTGCAAAAAGGCTATTTACCACCATCCCTCAAACATGTTCAAATACGTCCTATACTTAAAAATAACACATTAGATAAACTATCCCCAAAATCTTACAGACCTATATCAAGTATTCCTTTTATGGCTAAACTTATTGAAAAAATTGTACAAATTCAACTACAAGATTTTATTGACACATTAAACATTCTTGATGAACATCAATATGGCTTTAGACCCTTCCATGGAGTAGAAACCTTACTAACGATCCTTTATGACACAATATTAAGAGGTATTGATAATACTAAACAAGCCTTTATTCTTGTTTTCCTTGACATATCAGCTGCCTTTGACAGTGTTGATCACTTAACAATGTTAAACAGACTTCAAAAAATTGGTATAACATCTACTGTTTATAATTGGTTCAAATCCTATCTATCAAACAGAACCCAAAATGTAAGAATCCACACCCAAATATCTAACACCTTCAAACAAACTCAAGGTCTTCCGCAGGGATCTGCTTTATCTGCACTATTATTTAACATTTACTTACAACCAGTTTGTAACATCTTTAAACGCCACAATGTCTTTTATCATATTTACGCCGATGATATAATGTTCTACCTCCCATTTGAAATCCCACACCCACCTCTCCAAAAAATAACAGAATGTTTTAATGAACTAACTGAGTGGCTCAAAGAACAAAATCTACTTATCAACTTTACTAAAACAGATATTTTATTTATCACTAAAAATCAAACATATATACCCCCAAACACGATTACACTAGATACTCATGAAATTAATATAAAAAAAGAAGTAAAATATTTAGGTGTGATACTTGACAATAATCTAAATATGGATTCACATTTTAAATATTTAACTAAAAATATACATTACAAACTCAAAACACTAAAACAACTAAGACCTTTGATTCTTCTACAAGATTTTATTAACATAATTCATGCTATTATTACCCCACATTTCGATTTTGCAAATACAATACTTAATGGTATTTCGAAACAAAATATTAAAAAGATACAAATAACTCAGAACTTAGCTGCTAGAACGATTATGAATATAAGCCCACTTGAACATATTACACCAATTTTAGCTGAACTTCATTGGCTACCAATTTACTCCCGAATCAAATATAAAATTCTTGTCACTACATTTAAACTTATAAATAAACTTGCACCATCTGCACTAAATACACTGATTAACATTGACATTGATAAACGATCTCAAAGGAGCAGAAACATAAATACTTTAACAATACCAAAAGATTTTACAAAAGCCAGAAAACAAACCAATAAGAGAGCTTTCTCACACTCTGCTCCAATACTCTGGAACAATTTACCTGACAACATTCGCCTACTGTCTGACATAAAAGAATTTAAAAAAAAATTAAAAACTCACTTATTTACATTACACTATAATACACTCCCAAAACAGAATTCTCAAAGGGATACAGGCTAACATTTATTTTTAATATTATATACCCTATTTTCAAAAATAAACGACACTAATACACTAATTTAACCATACTACACACTCATTTACATGATGATTAATAATTTAACTAGCAATGTATATATGTTCTAATATGTTATACTTGTAATGTTACAATTTTCCTTGTAATTTATAATTATCTGTTCTATGTAAAATGTCCTGGTATATCTCATACCAATTAACCTACTGTTACATGTAAACCGCACTTGAAACATGGGAAAGAGCGGTATATAAATAACTGTTAAATAAATAAATAAATAAATAAATAAATAAATAAATATAAAGAGGAATGGGACAGAGAGAGAGGATCACTACATAACAAGAGGATGGAATCAAAGCCAACGTAAATAACTTCATAAATGGAGAGGGGTGACCTGCCTGGAGTGGTGGGTGCAACTCTACATCTCCAACATTTACTGGGCAGAATAGATGGATCACACTTGTCTATATCTGCCGTCATTTACTATGTTACTATGAAAATCAAAATGTACACCAAGGAAAAAATAGACCTGACAAGAATAAATTCCTGGCAGTAAATCAAGTTGTAAATCCAACTACCAATGGAGGTCAATCTACAAGTATTGTGGATATCTTTGTCTAATGGAATATTAAAGATATTATTTTAGCCATAATATAATATATTTTTTAAATCAGAGCATAAAATGCAAACAAGAATTATAAACATGTCACATCTACATAATTCAAATGCTGTGTTCTGCCCTACTATGCTTCCAGGAGTCAAACTGTGATAGATTTTAATTCTGATACAGCCACCTTTTAATGAATTGTCAAGTCTAAATCAATCTTACGTCTTCATATGAGCTCTAGTGAGATGACGCTGATACTATATGTGCTACAGCAGCATACAAAGATAGCTACAGCAGCCAGTCAGTCAAATAAACATCATCTATTAAGACCACTATGTAGTTATCAGACATTCCATCTATCTCCCAGGTACATATCACAGTGAAACACAGGTAAACAGAAGAAAGCACTCAAATGTCTGGAATCTCCAGTCTAAAACTCTTCACCTATTTAAGTGATAGAGTCCCACATAACAAGGGCAAAGAGGACTCAGAGAGAATACATAGATGTGTAGATACGGCATGTTATTACTGCATCTTCTAATGAGACATCAATCTTTCGCTCATGATCACTGCAAAAGATAAAAATGTCCCCTTGTGTTCAAATGAGCTACGAGTCATTTTATTAATCCTTTTGGAACTGATTTTATAAAAAGGGTGACTGTATACAGTAGAATGTCAAAACGGTGCCTATAAGAACATACGAAACACCATACTGGGTCAGATCAAGGTCCATCAAGCCCAATATCCTGTTTCCAACAGTGGCCAATCCAGGTCACAAGTATGTGGCAGATTCCCCTGGCTGTTTCATAAAGGCAACACAGGGGCCTAAGTGCCTTTATAAAATAGGCTCTCAGGACTATTTCCAGTAATGGCAGAAAAAAAACACTGCAGGTACCCTTCAAGCAAGATTGAGGAACTGAGAGTATATGAAGATTACTAGTGGCGGACCTTGTCTGATGCTGAGATGAGGGAATTAGGTGATTTGAGAGACACTATGGGAGTCCTATATAAAGTCTTTATGTGCTAGTAACAGGATCTTAAAATGAGAACAATAAACCATGGGGAGCCAATGTTCAGCCACAAGAAGTGACATGATGTGATTGGAAAATGATGATTTACATAGGATTTTTACAGCAGTATTTTGTATGAATTTTATTCTAGCAGCCATAATCCCACAGAAAAAGGCATCACCATAATCTAACCTGCTAATCACAAGAGATTGTATGAGGATTCTCATAGCATGCTGATTTATAGAGGAGTAGATCATGCATATCTGACGGAGACAGGAAAAAAACACTTGTGGATCAGTGATCAAATGAAAAATCATCAGCAACAAGACAGCCCAGCACTTTAAGGGAGTCCATTAATGCAAGTTAGTGCCCTTAGAGGGATGGATCTGCATCTGAATTAAAGTGTGAACCTCTAATCCATACATTCATTGATTTAGATAAAGTGTGTGCTGTCCAGTCAATTCTGACTCCTGGCAGCCCAACCCCTGGGTTTTCTTGGCAAGGGGTAACTAGAGGTAGATTGCCAGGACTTTCTTCTGCACAATAAAAGGTCAGTTCTGTTCTGTGTGTCCCCCACATGTCCGGGTGTCCAGAATCAGGATGTGCCCTGGTTGCACCTGATTCTGATCCTGCAGGAGCTAGATATGTCCATGGGATCAGAATCGGGTGCCCAGATGTCCAACAAACTCCCTGGCTAGCCCAGCCAGGCTTCTGCATGCAACTGTGGGCCATGGAATCATGTTGCCACAACACCCGCCGTGATCCACAGCAGGCCCGGCAAACATGTCCCCCCCTCCCCCACAGTCCATTCCCTGATCTTGTCTGCTGTGGCCAGGGTCAGGCTGTGGGGAGGTCACAGCAGCTCCTTACCTCATCCTCTGGCCATGGATGTCCCGTTGTCACCATCCAGGGGGACTTATTCCACCTCCAAGGTAGAATTAGTCCCCGGTACAAATGGCTGAACCTGGACGTACAGAGCCAACCTTGTCATTGGCTCAATATGTCCAGGGTCATGGCCCCACCCAAAGCCCCCCTCACTCTGCCCTCAACCTGCCCCTTCCTGCCCACAAACAGAGCTCCCTGTTCAACTGGGAAGTATATGCAAGGAGTTCATGCCACGGAATTGCAAATGGGGGAATAGTGGGGATTGGACATCCATGCCGAACATCCATCACCCGTTATTCATGCTTGGAATCAACTCCTGGTATTCTAAGGTGGTCACCCATCTAAGTATTAGTCAGTCCTGACCATTCTTAGCTTTCAAAACGAGCCAAGATCAAGCTCATTCAGGGCAACAAAGCATTAATTTATGCTCTTTTATCCAGTTGGCAATCATTTCCAAACAAGAGTAGAAAAACTTGAGATCCAAGTCTGCAGGGTTGAGAAAGATTGCTACTGCTACTACTACTACTTCTACTACTGAGCATTTGTATAGCACTACAAGACATACGCAGCACTGCACAGACATGTAAGAGACAGTCCCTGCTCATCAGTCAAGACAGAAAACACAAGGGAAACACAAGGAGATCAGGTGAGTCAAGATCTGAAAGCAGCAGTGAAGAGGTGAGTTTTCAGCCTGGATTTGAAAAGGGTCAGAGAAGGCGCCTGACATACAGACTCTGGTAGTTTGTTCCAGGCATAATGTGCAGCAAGGTGAAAGGAGCGAAGTCTGGAGTTAGCAATAGAAGGACACAGATAGAAGTAATTTGCCAGAAGAGCAGAGTTCCTGAGAGGGGTGTGTAGGAAGAGATATGAGAGGAAAGTTAATGAGGAGCTGCACAGTGAATGCACTTATACGTCAGTAGGAGAAATTTGAACTGGATGTGGAAAAGGATAGGGAGCCAATGAAGTGACTTGAGAAGAAGGTAATATGAGCATGACGAGGCTGGCAGAAGATTAGCCACACAGCAGAGTGTTGAACAGATTGAAGGGAAGAGAGATGATTTAAAGGGAGACCAGCAAGGAGTAGGTTACAATAGTCAAGACGAGTGGTGATTAAGGAGTGGATAAGTGCCTTAGTAGGTGTTCAGAAAGAAAAGGAACATTTGCTGATGTTATAGAGAAAGAAATTACTTAGCTATCAGATGGATGTGTGTGGAGAAGGAGAGGGAGGAGTCAAAGACAACCCCAAGGTTCCGAGCTGAGGAAACAGGGAGGAGTAGAGAGTTATCCACAGAGACTGAGAAAGGAGGAAGAGGAGAGGAGGTTTTAGAGAGAAAAATAAGAAGCTCAGTTTTGGCTATGTTCAATTTCAAGTGGTGGCGAGACATCCAAGCAGCAATGTCAGAAAGGCAGGCAAAGGTCCAGGTTTGGATTGCCGGAGAGATTTCAGGTGTAGAGAGGTAGATCTGGCAGTCATCAGAATAAAGATGGTACTGACAACCATGGGAAGAGGTGAGTGAACCAAGGGACTGGGTATAGAGAAAGAAAAGGAGTGAACCCAAGACAGATCTTTGAGGTACACCAACTGAGAACAGGATAGCAGCAGAGGAGGATCCACCAGAACAAACAATGAAAGAGTGATGGGTGAGATAAGAGGAGAACCAGGATAGTACAGGGCCCTTAAAACCAAGCGAGGACAGGGTATCAAGAAGAAGGTTGTGGTCAACAGTGTTAAAAGCAGCAGAGTGGTCAAAAAGGATGAAGACAGAATAAAGGCCCTTGGATTTTGCCAGGAGCAAATCACTGGAGACTTCGGCAAGAGCCATTTCAGTAGAGTGTAAAGGATGAAAGCCAGATTGTAAAGGATCCAGGAGGGCTTGAGAGGAGAGAAAGAAAGTATGCTAAATGTCATATGCATCAAAGTAGACATTTACCCCATGGGCCTGGGTTACACAGAGGGTATTTATAAAAGATAAGTACCATTTCTGCGTGTGGTTTAGGAAAATACACTCAAGAATAGATGGGAATGTTTTACTTTATTTTATTTTATCCAGGCATTTACTAAACTGCCTAGGAGCAAAGAGCCCATCACAGTGGTTTACAATTGAATAAAATCAAGGGTGAAAAACAGAGAGAAAAAAGAAAGAAAAGAATAAGAGAGGGGTTTACAATTAAACTGCCAAAGCAAGGGGGGAAAATAAAGAAAGAGGACAGGACTGATCAAGGGAAAGCAGAACTAGGGAGGTGGGGGAAGTCAGGGTCCAATCAAAGGGAGGCGGAGCTACATGGGGAATATGTAAGTGAAAGTATGGTAGAACTACAAGATCTTGATTTATTTTTTGAATTTTTGTAGCGATGGTTCAAGTCTATGATGTAACGTGAGGGAATTCCGAAGATTGTGGCCTTGATATATGAAGGAGTAGTGTCACAAGACTTTAAGAACAAGAGAGAATGGGGGGGGGGGGGTTGGTAAAGAAAGAAGGGCAGCCTACAAGGTGCGGAGTTGACATAATTGAGTATAAGGACACAGGAGAGTAGCTAAATAGGGTGGAGAGGAGACAAAAATGCTTGGTGCACTAGAACCAAAACCTTCTAGTGAAAACTAAAATAAACTGGCAGCCAGTGGAGGGAGATATGAAGGGGGTAAGATAATTGAAATGATGGGTCCAGAAATTAACTTGGCAGTGATGGATTGGAGCAGCTGAATACGGTGCAAGGTTCAGGAAGGGAGACAACTATAGAATGCATTACAGTAATCCAACTATGAGATAACAAGAACCAACACCAAAAGAGTGAGCTAGGAGACTCTGAGAGCTGAGCGAGCTGCATAGATACATCAGAGTGCAAAGAAAGATTTGACTACTGTAGCTTTTTATCTGTTCATGGAACAAGATGGGACAGTCAAGAAGGAAGCCAAAGGTCTTGTTGAAACCATGGTAGTATAACAGGGTTAAGGAGAGAACTGGAGGAGGAAATGGATGACCAAAACCTGGAGAAGGGAGAAAAGAATTGATTGGCATTTAGAGACATTAAGGATGAGATGATGATCATGAAACCAGGTGGCAACAGATTGAAGATATTCTAGCAAGGAGGAGATATTATAGAGGAGAGCGTGAGCATTAAAGAGACTTTCAATATCATATTTGCTGATGTATGGACTAAAGCCTGATGACTGAATAAGCAGCGGCAAGAGAGGAAAGAAATATATTAAGCAGTGTGAGGGCCAATAAGGAACATTGGGGATACCAGACAGGAGTGAAAAAGATAAGGAGAGGAATGAACCAGAGTGAATTTGGAAACATAGAAACATGATGACAGAAAAAGACCACAAGGCCCATCTAGTCTGTCCTTCCATAACAACAACTACAACAGTCCACTTTTTACCTTTAGAGATCCTCCGTGTTGGTCCCATGCTTTTTTGAATTCAGTTACTGTCCTCATCTCTACCACCTCCACTGGGAGACTATTCCACAGATCCACTACTCTTTCCGTAAATAAATATTTCCGCATATCACTCCTGAATCTATCTCCCTTCACCCTCATCCCATGTCCCCTCGTTGCAGAACTTGCTTTCAATTGAAAGAGGCTCTCTCCCTGCACATTTATGCCACGGAGGTATTTAAACATCTCAATCATATCACCTCTATCCCGCCTTTCCTCTAAGGTGTACATATTAAGATCCTTAAGTCTGTCCTCATATGCTTTATAATGAAGCCCATTAATCATTTTAGTAGCAACCCTCTGCACCGACTCCATCCTGTTCACATCCTTTTGAAGGTGCGGTCTCCAGAATTGCACACCATACTCCAAATGAGGTCGCACCAAAGACTTATACAGAGGCATTATCACCTCCTTTTTTCTGCTAGCCATTCCTCTCCGTATGCACCCAAGCATCCTTCTAGCTTTTGTCGTCGCCTTTTCTACCTGTTCAGCTACTTTAAGATCATCAGACACAACCACGCCTAGGTCCCGCTCTTCTTTAGTGGACAAAAGTACTTCACCTCCTATACTGTATTGCTCCCTTGGATCGCTGCAGCCCAAATGCATGACCTTACATTTTTTAACATTAAATCCCAGCTGCTAAATTCTAGACCATTCTTCAAGCTTAGCTAGATCCCTCCTCATGTTATCTACACCTTCCTGAGTGTCTACTCTATTGCAGATTTTGGTATCATCCGCAAAGAGGCAAACCTTACCTGACAGCCCTTCCGCTATATCACTAACAAAGATGTTAAAAAGAATCGGACCAAGGACAGATCCCTGGGGCACACCACTGGTAACATCCTTCTCCTCAGAGTGAGCTCCATTTACTTCTACTCTTTGTCGCCTCCCACCCAACCAATTTCTAACCCAAGCAGTAACTTTAGGGTCCATCCCTAGGGTGCTCAGTTTGTTTATAAGTCGCCTGTGAGGAACAGTATCAAAGGCTTTACTGAAATCTAAATACACCACATCTAGAGCTCTCCCTCGGTCTAACTCCCTGGTCACCCAGTCAAAGAAATCAATCAGATTTGTCTGACAAGACCTGCCTCTGGTGAATCCATGCTGCCTCGGATCCTGTAATCCGCCGGACTCCAGAAACCTCACTATTTTCTCTTTCAGCAGCGTTTCCAATAATTTACTCACCACTGAAGTTAAACTAACCGGCTTGTAGTTTTCAACCACATCCTTACTTCCGCTTTTGTGTAAAGGCACCACATGAGCTTCTCTCCAGTCCTTTGGCACCACTCCCGACTCCAACGAGGCATTGAAAAGGTCAGTCAGTGGAGTTGCAAGAATGTTCCCAAGTTCCCTCAGTATTCTAGGGTGTATCCCATCCAGTCCCATCGCTTTGTCTACTTTAAGTTGAGCTAGTTTCTCACGAACACAGTCTTCTGAAAATTGTTCAAGATGTCCCTCACTTCTGTTCTTATTTGTGGGTGTTTTCTGAGGTCCTGCTCCTGGTTCTTCATCTGTGAACACAGAACAAAAATATTTGTTAAGCAATTCCACTTTATCCTTATCAGCTTCTACATATTCCCCCCCTGTACCCTTGAGTCTGACAATACCACTTTTGCCCTTCCTCTTCTCACTAATATATCTGAAAAATGTCTTATCCCCCCATAAGAACATCATAGATCGGAAGAGAACCAATTAAAGATCATGTAACAAATACCAATGTCCAGAGGTGTCAGAACTCTGTGTTCCATGGAGGAAGGGGGCAAGCTCCACCCCTGGGCCAACCAAACTCCATGTGACTGTGATTGCCAACCTTCCGCTGTTATCTGCTCAGAGGGATCTGATCTCCCATAGGCATACAGGAGGGATCTGTGCTGTGATCGTAGAGCTCTTCTGCCCATGGGAGATGGGATCACTGCGGGCAGCCTGTTGCTTGCCAGGTCATGACTGCTGCCCTTCCATTACTTCTGTTCACTGGAGATCTGATCTTGCGGGCCAAAGTAGGGGCACACTTATTGCATCAGCAAAGTTTTGGTGGGGCCAGGGCTCCTGTGCCCCCCTCCTTTTCTGACACCTATGCCATTGTCAGAATTTATGAAACAATAAAGGATGCTCAGCTAGTTCAAATGCTGAAGAAAGATCAATGGAAACCAGGATAAATAAGTGACAGTCCTAACCTCATTTAGAAAGTCATGAGAAGGGTCTCCATGCTGAACCCTGCACAGAACCCTGCTTGCCTTGGTCGAAGGACAAGTGTCTTATCAAGGAAATGTGTTAAATGCTGAAGGACAATATTCTCTAAACTTTGAAGAGAAAGAGAAGATTAGGGATAGGATGACAGTCAAGATAAGAGGGTTCCAGGGAGTTCTTTTAAAGAGTGGATGAATGACTGCATTGTTCCAATTGAGTGGGAAATAACTTGATGAAAAGCTAAGGTGCAAGTGTTGGAACATGCTGGGGAGTAAGATATCTGTTAATTACTTCACAAGATAAGTGAGCCAGGGGTCTGAAGAAGAAGATGAAGGCTGATCAGCAAGAAGAGCTTGACCTAGGGCAAAAGCTGTAAGCTCAATGAAAACAGACCAGAGTTTTAGTACCACAGTAAAAGAAGAAAACAACTCCAGCAATACCACCTTCAGCCCTGAAGAAGACTCCAGTCCCAAGGCTTAGGGAGACAAGGTTTTGCTATAATGGTTTGTAATAGATATGGAGTAGGTGCAGCATCTGTAGAGGGTACCAGAGCTGTGGACTCAAGGATGGACGAGATGACCAAGGATCCAACAGAGGACATGGAACTGAATGTCTGAGGCTCCAGTTTAAGACAGACATTTTGGAAGATAAGTAGCACTACCATTTTATTTTTTAAGATACAGGTGTACCTAGAAAATATTTGTTTTATTAATTGTTTGGGCTCAAATAAGAAGAGTAACTCAAACTTAAAGAAAAAGCTGTTCTGCAGAGAAGAGTGAAAGTAAACTCACCTGAAGATTTTGTTTAGAAAACTAATTTCCTGAATGGTTTTATTTTATTTATTTATTTATTTAACCAGATTTGTATACTACATTATCCTTCAATAAACATGGTCAACAATACAACTAAAGGTTACAATACAATTGGAGGTTTACATAGAAAAAGAAATACAGATATTTTACTTACACTTACCTCTAAAGAGAAATTGTTGGGAAAATTATCCTGAGAAAAGAAATAATTCAGAAATAGTTTCAGTCTTACATGGAAAAGGGAAAACGTTTCTAGGTTTTGTAATTCCTGGCTTTAGCACTTACCTGTTAAATTGATGCTAAGTTTAATGAGAAGCTGGTACTGCTACAAGAGAGAAGAAAAAGAAATTGATAGTTCCTATCTTCATTAGGCATGGAGGAGTAGCCTAGTGGTTAGAGCAACTGCCTAAAACCCAAAAAATCAAGGGTTCATTTCCTACTGACACTCTTTCTGACCTTGGACAAGTTTCTTTACCCTCCATTGCCTTGGAAGAAAAGGCCTGGCAAACTACTTCTGGTGATACAGGGCATTGCTAAGAAAACCCAGGAGCAGGTGGATCAGCAGGAAACAACACTGAAAAGAAATGTTCACCTGATGTCCAATGGCACATTATCTTAAATGATTCTGACTACTTTTGCAGCATTTTAAAGTCATTTAGTGTTTAAATAGTGTGAGTGGCCTAGTGGTTGGGGCAAGGTACTTCAGGCCAGAAGGTCAGGGGTTCAAATCCCACTAGAGGACAGCAACCTTGGGCCAGAAGGACTGGGGTTTCTAGTCCCACAGGTGCTCCTTGTGGTCTTGGGCAGGGCCGGATTTACCTTGAGTGAGGCCCTATGCCAACAAAAATTGTGGGCCCCAGCAGGGGCGGCCCAAGGGGTGTGTGGGCCTCATTTGCATAAGGGGCCTCATTTGCATAAATATTTGCATAATGTTACCATATACTAACTTTTAGTAAACGTGCCTCTTAATGAGTGTATGGATAAAGAAAGACTAAAAGATTTCTACATTACTATAATCCAGTGCCAACTGCCAGACACATTAGGAACTACTACAAACACTGCCCATTTAGAACCCATAGCAAACCCGCCGTATCCTAACAGCACTACCAGGACTCACAAAGCACCATACTCTACCAATCAAAAGGCAACACTGCAAATATTAAACCAATACATTTCAGAGAACAACAATACATGACCTACTGGGGAAAGAGAACAAGTGGCAATGTCAAATAGGAATTATATAAACAGAACACCTCAGCTCAGTTACACATGCAGAACATAGACCATCACCAAACAAGTAATCACATTTTAGAAACAGGAAGACAATAATTAAACTGGGAATCCCAAAAGCCAAACTTGGAATGTACAACACTGTAGAAATAAAACTATACATTAATTTGCTCTTGTACTAAACAAAGCGCAGACGTTAATGATGCACATTTACCAGAGCTGACATATTCCAATTAATAAATTCAAAATAAAGAGATATTTTTCTACCTTTTGTGCATTTTTTTCAGCTGCAATTGCTCCAGCCACTTTCTTCTGGTTTCTTCATGTCTTCTGCTAACTCTCCATCGTCTGCTGTCCATTTGTCCTTTCTTCTCTCTTCTAGTTTTTTTCCATTCTCTCTCTACATCTGCTTTAACATACTAATCTTTCTCCTTTTGCTCTTTCCTCATTCCTATTTCATCCAGTCAAATTTTACCCCTCCATCCTCAATCCCCACTTACTCTCCCAATACCCGGCCAATTGTAGATTTTTTTATCCCTCCCACACAAATATTTTTCCCTTCTCCATTTTACTCTTCCAGCCCCATCCCATTCTAATCCTCCCCCAACATCAGCTCCCTTCTAGTTCCAGCCTCACCCAGCATCCATTCCCTTCTAGTCCCTGCATCAGCCCATTTCCAGTCCTAGCCACCCATCAGCCCATTTCCAGTCCTAGCACCCCCCAACCCAATACCAGTCCTAACCCCCCATCACCCCATTTTCAGTTTAAGCCCCCCCTATAACCCATTACCAGTCCTAACCCCCCATCAGCCCCCTTCCAGTCCTAACCCCATCAACCCATTTCCAGTCAGCCCCCCATAGCCCATTGCCAGTCCTAACCCCCCCATCAGCCCATCAGCCCACAGCCCATTACCAGTCCTAACCCCATCAGCCCACCTCCAGTCTTAACCCCCCCCAGCCCATTTCCAGTCCTAGCCCCCCATAGCCCATTACCAGACAGCCCCCATCAGCCCACAGCCCATTACCAGTCTAAACCCCCCCAAACCCATTACCAGTTCGAAACCCCCCCCCAACAGCCCATTACCAGTCCTAACCCCATCAGCCCACCTCCATTAATAACCCCCCCCCCTCCCATTTCCAGTCCTAGCCCCCCCCATAGCCCATTACCAGACAGCCCCCATCAGCCCACAGCCCATTACCAGTCTAAACCCCCCAAAGCCCATTACCAGTTCTAAACCCCCCCCCAACAGCCCATTACCAGTCCTAACCCCATCAGCCCACCTCCAGTCTTAACCCCCCCAGCCCATTTCCAGTCCTAGCCCCCCCATAGCCCATTACCAGACAGCCCCCATCAGCCCACAGCCCATTACCAGTCTTAACCCCCCCAAAGCCCATTACCAGTTCTAACCCCCCCCCCAACAGCCCACAGCCCATTACCAGTCCTCCTCATCAGCCCACCTCCAGCCTTAATCCCCCCAACCCATTTCCAGTCCCAGTCCCAGCCCATTTCCAGTCCCAGTCCCAACCCATTTCCAGCCCCAGTCCCAGCCCCCCCAATTACCAGTCCTACCCCCTCCCCCTCCCCCTCCCCCGGCCTAAAGTAAAATTTATTTTTTAAAAAAAAAAACCTGCTGGCAGCCGCCGCGGGGCCCCCTCTGCTGCCGCGGCAGCATGGACTGACCCGCGGGGGCCCCCTCTGTAAGCTCGGTCCCTCCCTCCGTGCCTCCGTGTCTCCCTCCGTGCAGGCTGTTAGAGACGCGAAGGCAGACTGTCTCCTTCGCGTCTCTGTTAAGCCCACAGGGGCTGATGGGAAATTTCCCATCAGCCCTGCGGGCTTAACAGAGACGGGAAGGCAGAAGGAGACAGTCTGCCTTCGCGTCTCTAACAGCCTGCACGGAGGGAGACACGGAGGCACGGAGGGAGGGACCGAGCTTACAGAGGGGGCCCCCGCGGGTCAGTCCATGCTGCCGCGGCAGCAGAGGGGGCCCCGCGGCGGCAGCCAGCAGGTTTTTTTTTATTTTATTTAAAAAAAAAGCCTAACTACTTCAATTTTTGTGGGCCCTTTGCAGCTGTGGGCCCTACGCCATGGCGTACATGGCGTATAGCTAAATCCGGCCCTGGTCTTGGGCAAGCCACTTAACTGTCCATAGCCCATGTTCCCTGTAAAATAGTTATCTCCTAGTTATAATGCCCTGTTCAATGTAAACCCCACTGATGCAGAATAGCACAGTATATAAGAGAATGTAAAAAAATATATATATATATTTTAACTAAATAAAGCATCTTTAAACCATTGAACCAATTTAAGAGGTCTCTCTACTAAACCATATCAGTTGCTACCACAGGGCTAACTGGTAATACTGCCTGCAAGTAGAACATTTCTACAATGTCTGCATTTTCCGCAGTAGCTGCAGCAAAGGCAGGTTTAGAGTGGAGAGTAAGAGGGGTGCGCATGGTGTGATATCTGCTCAGATTTTCAGGCTTTGTGGATGCAGCTACTGCCACCTGAATGGGTGACGATAGCTGCAACTGAGAAGCTGTTCCTGTGAAGCCAGTATTTCCTCCATGGTATCTTCAAGGGAAACACTGGGAAGGCTCTCTACAGATACTGTGGGCCTTTGACAGTTAACGTGGCGCTTTGGCAGCTATTGCCTCATGTTAGTTGCAAAAGGCTATGCAGTTTAGTAGAGAGACTCCTGTATCTTGCACTATCTATAACCTGGAATTAAAATAATATTTTTTCTTGAAGTGAAATTGTGACAACATATTGACTTTTGAATTAAATTTATTTGATTTCCTCCAATTATTTCTTTCCTCTATACTGAGGATTTTGGTAAGTAGACATGGTTAGTGTCTTTTTGCAATCTCTAATCTGAAGGAGGTGCAGTCTGAAGTACCATCCATAATCCATGACTACTCTAACATCTAATGGGATAATTGCAAGTTTGTAATTCTCCCCATAGTTCAGAGGTCACATTAGTTAGGGAATATTGGTTGTGGTGCTCTTCAACGAGTTAGTGGCCATTGAGGTGGAGGGGGTGAATGAAAGATTTATCTTATATGTATGTTTCAGTCCATCCTTGATTATATTTGTATTTGTTTATGTGAAGTTGATCAATGGACTGATCACTGGACTGATTGGCTAAAGTTGTTATGAGTGGGAAGGCGGGGAAAGGGGAGGGTACTTTTGGGGTAAAAATTGAAAATTCAGGCTTTTCTTATTGACTATGTATAGTCAATGTGTGTAAGTAACAAATAATAAGGAGATTGAAGAATAACACAGGTACACTACCAAAAAACTGCCTCCAGTTTTGCAACTGATTCCTATAGATTTTGGGGTGCTGAATCAAGGAAAAATAGCCAAAATGTTCCATCATGTCACGTTTTCTTGCAAAATTAGATTTCTTACCCATATAAGGAATGTTCACATAATTTCTTTTTAGCCGACTGCAGTTTATTTTCTTGGCCCAAAATAGAGGTTGTAATGGTTAACTAACTAGAAACACTCCCTCATGATATTTTAGAGTGTTTTGTATTCATTTTATACATTAACAGGACAATTGGGAGGCGGGGGGCTAAATTCAGTACTCGTGCTGGCGCATGTTCTTTCCTGTTCGCCTCGCCTCGTTCACTCGCTCAAACACGGTGGTTGCGACATGAATGTTCCTGTCAAATTTCCGTTTCTTGCAAGTTCATTATTACCTTTTGATTGCTCAGTCGTAATCCAGCTTTATTCCGAAGTGGTTCACTACAGTTGTAGTTTGCAGTGCTGTGTATTTGTGATGGCTCACAGAGCCAGAGGTTGCGTCAACTCTCCGGACAGTTTTTGTTTTATTTGTGGGGAAAATACCGTGAAAAAGCGGCAGAGGAACATTTCTGCATTTATTAAAAAAGTATATTTCGCCTATTTCGGTTTGAAGTTAGGCGATCAAGACAAACCGTGGGTTCCTCACAAAGTGTGCAAGACATGTGAGGAAGATCTACGCTTATGGATGAAAGGTAAAAAACAAGCATTTCGTTTCGGAATACCTATGATGTGGCGTGAACAAAGAGACCACAGCAGTGACTGCTATTTTTGCTCTTGCATTGTGAAGGGATACAACTTAAAAATAAGAACGTAATAAGTTACCCCAACCTTCCCTCAGCAATTAGGCCTATGCCTCATAGCAACGAAGTACCTGTGACTGAACCACCAAAATCTTTGGATCATATTTGTGTGGACGGTTCTGATCATGATGAGACTCATCAGATGGCTTTTCCCGATGAGTCCAGTACTTCCGAGTTTGAAACTGAACCAGATCCGAAACCTGAACTTTTCTCTCAAGCTGAATTGAATGATTTAGTCCGGGATTTAGGACTCCCAAAAGATGCTGCCCAACTGCTAGGTTCTCGGCTTAAACAGAAAAATCTATTGTCACCAGGAACAACTTTTTATTGGTACCACAACCGCGAGACACAATTTTTGAAGTATTTCAGCAAAGAGGAAGATTTGGTATTTTGCAACGATATATACGGAGTAATGGAAAAGTTTAAACTCAAGTATGATCCTGCTGAATGGCGGCTGTTCATTGATTCGTCAAAAGACAGCATAAAAGGTGTTCTTCTTCATAATGGCAACACATTCGCTTCAGTTCCTATTGCTCACTCTGTTATTCTCCAAGAAAAATACGAGAATTTGGCCCTGATTCTTCAGAAGATTCGTTATGATGAGCATAAGTGGATGGTTTGTGGAGACTTTAAAATTCTATCCATGCTATTAGGGCAGCAATCCGGTTTCACCAAATATCCCTGCTTCCTTTGCTTGTGGGATAGCCGGGCCCGCGACCTACACTGCGGGAAAAAAGACTGGCCAATTCGGGAGTATTTGAGACCCGGTGAGAAAAATGTTCTTCATGAGAGCTTGGTACCTCGTGATAAAATTCTATTACAACCTCTCCACATTAAGTTGGGTCTCATTAAGCAATTCATCAAGTCCCTTCCAAAAGATGGTGAGTGCTTTCGGTACCTTTGCTCAAAGTTCCCCCGACTTTCTGAAGCAAAGCTAAAGGAAAGAGTGTTTGTTGGCCCTGATATAAGGAAACTCATTTCAGATGGAGCATTCGCTGAAACGATGTCTGAGAAGGAAAAAGAAGCCTGGGATTCCTTCAAGGATGTTGTTCTCAAATTCTTGGGGAACAGGCGGGATGAGAACTATAAGGATATTGTTGCCAGGATGCTCAATGCCTTCAAAGAACAAGGCTGTAACATGATCCTGAAAGTCCATTTCTTGCACTCCCATGTGAACTACTTTCCCGAAAACCTGGGGGCGTACAGTGAAGAACAAGGTGAAAGGTTTCACCAGGACATCAAGGACGCAGAGAGAAGGTACCAAGGAAGATGGAACACCACTATGATGGCTGATTTCTGCTGGTTGCTGCTGCGGGAAACCCCAGATGAAAAATACGCCAAGCAGCGCACCAAGAGAAGCATTCAGGGGAAGAAGAAACAGGCCCACCAGGAGATTGATTGACCCAAGAATGACTTTAAAATCTAAACTGTGTTGACAAATATCGTGTTTTTACTAAACTTTGAAATAAAAATTTGCTAGTTATTACCACAGTGTCGGATCTCATTTATTAGAATTTTATTTTCACACCATCGGGTGTTTGTCTTCATGTATTGCAATGGTGCGGTTTGCGTTTTCTATTCTTACATACATACCTGTACAACATTTTTTGCACATTTCTTTGCTTTGCTTTGTGTCTAACCTCGCTCTTATATGCTCAATGTTTGTGCACATGTATGTGGCTGTTTTAAGTGCAGACAATTTTGCTACCATCACAGTGTGTTTTGTTGACATTACTCTATTCTTATGTGCTTCCTTGTTACAATTTTCTTTATTCTTATTTGAATAACTACTAAACAATTAGTATAAAGAATTCATCCAAGAAACTTTTATCTCGATCGCACTCAATCTGAAACGTTCACCTCAAACTGCTAACCCAATGTAGCAAAAAATCTGTACGTGATGGAGCAAATTGGTTACCAGATTTGGATTCAGCGCACCAAAAAACGTAAAAATCAATCGAAACATTAGAGGCAGTTTAAAAAAATTTTTTTTTAGTGTACCTGTGTAATTGATATCTCAGAGACCTGGTGGAAGGAGAATAACCAATGGGACACTTTGATACCAGGGTACAAATAATTTGCAAAACTAGGGTATATCCAATTGGTAGAGGGGTGGTGCTATACAAGGTGTGATCAAAAAGTATCAAGACTTGTGCAGCTATATAACAATATGTTGCACCACAATGTTATTAAGTATGCAGTGACCTAGTTTTGTGCTCTGCATAGTGTAGCATGATTACAGCACACCTGTACTTTTAATGAATGAGAAGAATTGAAACAAATCTTGGTAAACTTGGACGATGTAATAAGGCAATTCAGTGAAGCAGCGGCGTCGACGGGGGTGAGAGCGGGAGCTCCCCCTTCCTCCCCGATTCCACCAACGATCAGCTGTTTGAACGGCGTGAGGACAGCCGTTGCCAGCAGCTTCAGTGAGGCAGCGGCGTCGACGGGGGTGAGAGCGGGAGCTCCCCCTTCCTCCCCGATTCCACCAACGATCAGCTGTTTGAACGGCGTGAGGACAGCCGTTGCCAGCAGCTTCAGTGAAGCAGCGGCGTCGACGGGGGTGAGAGCGGGAGCTCCCCCTTCCTCCCCGATTCCACCAACGATCAGCTGTTTGAACGGCATCTGCCAATCACATCGGGGCAGCAACGGATTTACAAGACGCCATTACAACGGCGCGCCCGCGCCTTGCGGGCCCGCGCCTAAGGACCACGCCAAAGGGCCCTTTGGCGTGGCCCTTAGGCGTAGGTCCGTGGGGTATCAAGGAAATGGCTGATCTATGTTGGTTCTGTTTGTTGTTTTGATTTGTGTAGTCAATTATAATGTAAGGTATGTATTGTATTTCCCTATGTATGTGTCTATGTTCTGACAATCTGATGCTTGTTTCCCTACCTTTTTGTGTAACTTGTGCTGTATTAACCGCTTTGATTTAAGGAAAAGGTGGGATACAAAACTTGTAATGTAATCTCTGTTGTACATGTGTCATGTATTGAAATGTATTGTATTGTACTGTGGCCGCTTTGATTGAAGGATAAGGCGGGATATAAAACATGTTAAATAAATAAATAAATAAATAAATAAATAAATTCGACAAATTAAAGGAAAGTAAATCACCGGGACTAGATAGCATATATACCAGTCTGCTAAAAGAATTAAAAAATGAAATTGAAGATCTATTTTTAGTATTTTGTAAACTATCATTAAAATCATCTATAGTACCTGAAGACTGGAGAGTGCCCAACGCAATGCCAGTTTTTAAAAAGGGTACCTGGGGTGAGCCAGGAAGCTACAGACTAGTGTGCCTGATGTCAGTTACAGTCAAAATGGTAGAAGCAATTATAATAAACAAAATTATTGAACATATAACTTTATTTATTTAGCTGTATGTACCGCCTTTCACCGGGTCAAGGTGGTTTACATGGAACAACAGTAAAGCACAGTTACTTACCTGTAACAGGTGATCTCTGGGAACAACAGGAATAAGTCTTCACATATGGGGTATCGTCGGTACTGACGGAGCCTGCGCGGGAATGCTCCCCAGCGTCCAATCAGAAAGCCTTTGGGAGCATCCCACAGCGCCTGCGTGCTGCCTTCCCGCCTTTCCCAACTGTCTCTCCTCAGTTGAGTTTTAGAGCTGAGACAAAGAGAGAGAGATAGGGAAAGGAAAGAGAGATAGAGAGATACAACTCCTAGGGGAGGTGGGTGGGTTGTGAAGACTTATTCCTGCTGTTCCCAGAGATCACCTGTTACAGGTAAGTAACTGTGCTATCTCCAGGAACAAGCAGGAATGAGTCTTCACATATGGGGACTCCCTAGCTTTAGATGCCAGGGAGAGACCCCAGAAGTTGTGTGTCCCTGGGACAGGGCTGCACTTCCCCACATGGATCCCTGGCATCCCATCAGGGATGGTGGGTAGGAGTTGATTAAGTATGGAACAGGTGTTGAGAACAGCCTGACCAAACAAAGCATCCCGGCGGGAGTCCTTGTCCAAGCAGTAATGGGCTGTGAAGGTATGAACCGAGGCCCAAGTGGCTGCTCGACAGATGTTGTCGATAGACACAGAGTTCAGATGAGCTATTGAGGCTGCCATGGCTCTCACATTGTGAGCTGTTACATGGCCCTCCAGAGAAAGGTTCTTACTCTGATAGGCGAAAGAAATGCCCTGGGCAATCTAGTTAGATAGTGTTCTCTTGGAGACTGGAAGTCCCAAATGAGAAGGATCAAAGGCAACAAAGAGCTGAGAGGACTTCCTATGTTGCTGTGTCCTTTGTAAGTAAAAAGCTAGAGCTCTTTTACAGTCCAGGGTATGAAGATTCCTCTCTGTATTTGATGCATGAGGACCTGGAAAAAAGACAGGTAGGTAGACCTCTTGGTTTAGATGAAAAGGCGAGACCACCTTAGGCATAAAGTGTGGATGAGTCCTAAGGACTACCTTGTCATGATGGAACCTTGTATAAGGTGGATTAGCTACGAGTGCTTGCAATTCACTAATGCGATGTGCTGATGTGATTGCAATGAGAAAGATGACCTTCCAAGAAAGGTATTTCAAGGAGGTGGTAGCCAAAGGTTCAAAAGGCGGCTTCATAAGCTGACCAAGAACCAAGTTTAAGTCCCATGCCACCGGAAGTGGTCTAATGGGAGGCTTTGTTAAAAGGAGGCGTCTCATGAACCTTGCTACAAGAGGATGAGAGGAAATAGGTTGTCAATTTAGAGGCTTAAGGGAAGCTGCAATAGCACTCAAATGGACCCTTACTGAATTTGTCTTAAGGCCTGCATTAGACAGATGGAGGAGATACTCCAGTAAAGATTCCAGAGGTATGGCAAGGGGGTTAAGTCCCTTTACAGAACACCAGATAGTAAACCTCTTCTACTTGAAAGCATAAGAACGTCTAGTGGAAGGTTTTCTGGAAGCATAAAGAACATCTTTCACCTGTTGAGAAAGATGAAGATCCTGGAGATCTAGGCCTTCAGCAACCAAGACCTGAGATGCAGAGACTGGGGATTTGGATGCCATAGCTTTCCGTCCTCTTGAGATAGGAGATCTGGAGAAGACCCTAACTCCAGGGAGGAAGCTTGAGAAAGATGTAGAAGCAGGGGGTACCACACTTGCTATGGCCAATGTGGAGCTATGAGAATCATGTGGCCTCTGTCTCTCTGAAGCTTGAACAGGGTTTTGGGAATTAGGGGAATGGGTGGAAAGGCATAGAGGAAGTCTTGACCCCAGTGAAGGAGGAAAGCATCCCTTGCCTGAGCTCCCTGAGCCGGAGTTCTGGAATAGAACCGGGGAAGTTTGGCATTCCATGGACTTGCAAAGAGGTCTATGTCCGGGGTTCCCCAAATTTGAAAAATCTTGGACACCTGGTCCACATGTAGGGACCACTCGTGTGGAAGCAGAACTCGACTGAGCCTGTCTGCCCAAGAGTTTTGAACGCCTGGAAGATAAACTGCCAGAAGATGAATCTGATGCTCTCTGGCGAGGGCCCACAGTCGCAAAGCTTCATTGCAAAGCGACAGAGAGCCAGTTCCGCCCTGCTTGTTCACATAGAACATGGCTACCTGATTGTCCATGTGGATAAGGACTGTCTTGTAGCTGAGCAGGGTGTGGAACACCCGCAGAGCAAGGAAGATTGCTCTGAGTTCCAAGAGATTGATATGTAGACAACTCTCCTGTGGGGAACAGATGCCCTGGGTGGAGAGGTATTGCAGATGAGCTCCCCACCCCATTGGAGAAGCTTCTGTTGTGAGAGTTGCTTGGGGTAGAGACTGCTGAAAGGGGGACCCCAGCAACAAGTTTTGAGGGGACTTCCACCACTGGAGGGACAAAATGAGGCGACTTGTGTTTGCTATTTTGTCTGACAGGCAGTCTAATGCCTGGGTCCATTGGGTGGATAAAGTCCACTGAGCTGCCCTCATGTGAAGGCGAGCATATGGAACCACATGCACGGTGGATGCCATGTGGCCTAGTAACTGTAACATCTCTCGAGCAGTTAAGTGGGACTTCAGCTCTGCTTGAGAAGCTAACTGCACCAATCGAAGGCAACGAGCCTGGGGGAGATAGGCCCTTGCCCTTGTGGTATCCAGCAACGCCCCTATAAACTCCAGGGACTGAGTAGGGATCAAATTGGATTTTGGGATGTTTATTACCAGCCCTAAATACTGAAGGATACGCATTGTGCAGGTTAGAGAACTCTTGGCCTCTGACTGAGTGGGAGCTCGAATGAGCCAGTCGTCCAGATAAGGGAAGACAAATATTCCCAGGGTGCGCAGAAAAGCAGCTACCACTGCCATACATTTCGTGAACACCCTTGGTGCAGAGGCCAGACCAAAAGGGAGCACTCTGTATTGATAGTGCTTCTCTTGAAAAAGGAACCGAAGGAACCTTCTGTGAGTTGGATGGATGAGAACATGGGTATATGCATCCATGAGATCTAGAGAACAAAGCCAATCCTGACTGTGGAGGTATGGCAGCAGAGTTCCCAGAGGAATCATTTTGAATTTTTCCTTGACTACGAATCTGTTTAATTCTCTGAGATCTAAGATGGGTCTGAAGCCCCCTGTTTTCTTTGGAATAAGAAAATAGGGGGAGTAGAAATCTGTGCCCTGTTGTTGAAGAGGCACTTCCTCTATTGCCCCCTGGGCAAGAAGGGTGGCAACCTCCTGCCCCAACAGGTTGAGGAGGGAGGTTGGAGAATTGAACTGGTGCACTATTGTGAGAGGGGGCAAGCTTGAAAAATGAAGTTTGTTCCCCTCTCTTATGATGGAGAGTGTCCAATGCTCTGCTGTAATTTGCACCCACCTGGGAGCAAAATGACATAACCTTCCTGGAATGGTGGAGGGCTCTGGTCCTTTCAGAGCCAGGAAGGCTAAGTTCTCTAGCGGAAAGTCAAAGGCCCTGAGGGGGCTGAGGTTGCTGGGCTGGAGGAGGCCTAGCAGCCTTTGCTTTGCTCTGTTTGGATGATTGCTGACGTTTGGTAGGGAACTGAGCTGCAGAAGATGCCCGCTGACCATAAGCAGGATAGAATCTTCCCTTTTTAGAAAAAGGTGCTTTCTTGAATAACCTTTTCTTAGCATGAGCAGCTGTGGATTTGGATAGTCTATCCAAGGCAGAATTTTCAGCATCCATCTGATTGGCTTTTGCTTGCCAATCTTTACCAAACAGGTTCTCACCTGTACAAGGGATATTTCCCAATTCATCTTGAACCCAGATCTCCAAATCAGATGCTTGAAGCCAAGCAATTCTACGTGCACCTATGGCAATAGCTGAGGCTCTGCTTACACATTCAAAGGAGTCAAAAGCTGCACGGTTGGAGAATTTGGAGATATTTTGGGCATGTTTGAGACCAGTGAGAAAGTCCTGTCTTTTATCGTCAGACATGAAAGGGCTTAAAGTCTGCAAATAATCAGTGACTTCTTTTAAGAACATTCCCATGTAGAGACTATAGGAATTAATTCTCGCAGCAAGCTTGGAAGCTTGAAAGACTCTTCTTCCAAAAGCATCCAGGGTTCTACATTCACGTCCTGGAGGATTAGAGGCATGTCTTTTGGCACTTCTAATCTTTCTCATTGCAGACTCAACCACAATAGAGTGGTGAGGAAGCTGAGTTTTATGGAAACCAGGACAAGGAGGGACACGATACATGGTATCCAACCTGCGAGAATGAGGGGAGGTGGTCAGAGGTGCTTCCCACATCCTCAACATGAGATCATACAGAATCTCATGAATAGGCAAGGTAGCTGCCTCCTTAGGAGTTTTAGGATATTGTAAAATATCTAACTCCTTGGCTCTAGGCTCTGTCTCAGGGGCCACCGTGATGGAAAGGCCCCGAGCCACCTCCCTGATGAAGTCTTGAAAAGACAAGTCCTCTGGAGGAGACATCCTTCGTTTAGGAGAGGACTCCTCCTGTGGAAGAAGCATATCTACATTGACCGACTCTTCAGAATCCTCAGAGTCCTCAGAGGAATCGAAGTATCATCTGTCCGGATGCTATTGCAAAGCCCGATACCCGTACTGACCGGGATCGGTATCGGGAATAACCAGTACCGGGGTATCGGTACCGGAGGGCTTCAGAGGACAGAGTACCGGCATAGCGGACAGCGATGCCGATGTCGATGCCACCGGTACCGGGATTGGTACCGATGGCGATGCTAGAGCCGGTACCGGTGGGATAGTCTGTTGCGGTACCATGGGCATCGATGCCACAAGGAAAGCCGTCAGACTGCATTCTATGGACAGAATCCTCTGATCCATCAACGCCGCCAATGCTTGGAAGTCGGTACCGGTGGAAGCCACTGGTACCCCACAGCATGGCACCAGGAGATCTGTCGAGGCCACGCCCATCGAGATCATCCTGGAACCCTAATGATGATGCTTTAGATGCCAAAGCCTCCTGCCGGGGTAATTTTGCCGGTGCAGGATCCTCAAGGGCAACGCCAGAGGCATCTCGATGCTTAGAAGGAGATCTATCCTTTGAGGACCGGCTGGATTTACGTTTAGTTACCTGAGATCCATGTGAGGAAGAAGAAGCCCTGGAAGACGTCGATGACACCGAAGCCGCATCAGAAGGAAACAGGTTACTGAGCTTGGCAGCTCGGTTCTGCTGACCTCTTTTAAACATCATAGAACAGGACATACAATCTGTGATGGAATGGTCAGGACCTAAACATTTTAGACACCAGTCATGGGTGTCGGTGACGGAAATGGTACCGCCACATTTTGTGCACTTCTTAAATCCTGAGGCAGGCTTTTCCATGTTAAGGAAAAGAAGTTTTGGGCCTAAGGCTTAAAACGCAAGTGCACCTGAAGAAAAAAGAAACGGAGAAAAGTTTGTTTTGTTTTTTTCAAGAAGAAAAGAGAAAAGACCGGCGGTACCGGTAGAGCGTCGAAGAAGGCAGACGCGACACAAAAGAAATAAAGAAAAATAAAGAAATTCTTCTGCGGTAACAGGAACACGACCTGCTGGCTCCGCGGAAAAAGAAGAACTGAGGAGAGACAGTTGGGAAAGGCGGGAAGGCTGCATGCAGGCACTGTGGGATGCTCCCAAATGCTTTCTGATTGGACGCTGGGGATCGTTCCCGCGCAGGCCCCGTCGGTACCGACCATACCCCATATATGAAGACTCATTCCTGCTTGTTCCTGGAGATAGTACATTATAACTGTGTCATTAAACTATATACAAACATGTAACTATGAACTCTTTGGTTTTTAATTGTATAACAGATCCGTAGATCTTATCTATATACATTTCTGGCTATGTACAGTTGTAATGTTAGTTATCTTTTTTATTTTTGTTTACTATTTAAGAATTTTAAAAAACTTATCAAGAACAAACTTGTACAGAAAAAGTATTAACATTGAAAAGAATCAGGTAGAATTTTACAAACAGTAAATAATTCAAGAGATATTAATACCTGTAGTCCACAATGGGGCGTTCATTTCAATAATAAAAATAAATAAATTAGAGGAGTTGGAGGAACCCCTCCAATAATATCCAGGAAACAATTTCAAAGAGAAAACAAGAAGGCGGCAGAGGATCCAAAGCAACCCATTACTTGGCGCGTGATCATGTCTCCAGGCCGCCCCTGTCTGAAGGAGAGGAAGTAATATGCAATCTAGCATTAATAAATGCAGAGAGGTCTGCCGGCTGAACGAAAATAAATCTTTGTGACCTATACATCACTATTTATTCATACGGAAACCTCAGAAAAATTGTAGCACCTAACTAATAGCAAAAAGTAATGGCAATTATCTTGTAAAGTTCTTTTTGAGTGGGAGGAGGTGTCATGGGCTTGGGTTGAAGTGTTCCATGAACAGATGTGTTTTTAGATGTTTTTGGAATGTCTTTAGGTCAGTGATATTCTTGAGTTAGTCCGGTAGCTTGTATGGAGGGTGCGTATAGCTGAAAGACTCTTCTACATGCATGCTGATTGGATTTGGTTCTGATGCAAGGAACGACTAGTGTGTTTAATCTGGAGGTAATAGTAATGGGACATGGATTTAGCAAAGGGAAGTCTTGTCTCACCAATCTGCTACACTGTTTTTGAAGGTGTGGATAAACAGGTAGATAAAGGTGAGTTGGTGGACAAAATGTATCTGAATTTTCAAAAAGCCTTTGACAAGGTCCCTCATGAGAGACTTTTAAGAAAATTAAAAAAGTCATGGGATAAGAGGAAGTATCCTATTGTGGACTGGGACCTTGTTTAAAGATAGAAAACAAAGATTAAGACTAAATGGTCACTTCTAAAGTTGTTAAATTGCAAAAGGATTGTGAAAATCTGCAAGAGAGCATTGAGAAATTGGAAGATGGAATAGAAATGGCATCTGAAATTAAATGCAGACAAGTGCAAAGCTATACTCTTATGGAAGAGCAACCCAAACTATAGCTACACAATACAAGGTTCTACATTATGAGCCACCACCCAGGAAAAGGATCTGTGATCTGCTCAGTGTTTAGTGGCAGCCAAGAAAACTAATGGAATGCTCAGAATTATAAGGAAAAGAATTGGAAATAAATTAAAGGATATCATGCCTCTCTATCACTCCATGGTGCAATCTCAAGTATCACTTAAAATTCTGGTCTCTGTATCTATAAAAAGATATAGTAGAATTGGAAAAAGATACAGAGAAGGGTGACTAAATTGATAAAAGGGATAGAAGGATACTTCTGCGAGGAAGGGCTTATAAGGTTAGGGTCCTTCAACTTGAATAAGAGACTGCTGAGAGGAGATATGGTAGAAGTCTATAAAATAATGAGTAGAGTAGTACAAGTAAACGTGAATCAGTTTGTTACTCTTTCAAAAGTATAGGCTACAAAGCATGCAATGAAGCTACAAAGTAGTACATTGAATACTAATCAGAGAAAATATTTCTTCATTGAACACATAATTCAACTCGGGAATTTATTGCAAGAGTTCAAAGGAGTGGAGGAGTGGCCTAGTGTTTAGGGCAGCAGCCTGGGAGCAGAAAGACCAGGGTTCACATCCCACTGGTACTCCTTGTGACCTTGAGTAAGTTACTTCACCCTCCACAAACCAGAAATCCACAAATACAAGCCTCGGGTATAGTACAAACTTAGATCATAAGCCCTCTAGGGACAAGGAAATGCCTACTGTACCCAAATGAAACTCATCTTGATCTACTACTGGAAAGGTGTAAACTACATATAAATAAATAAAAACTGTTAGTGTATCTGGGTTTAGAGAGGTTTGTGGAGGAAAGGCCTCTAAATCATTACTAAAGTGAACTTAGGGAAATCCACTGTTTATCCCTGGGATACACAGCATGGAATCTGTCTACCTTTTGGGATCTTTCAAGGTACTAGTGATCTGGATTAGCCACTGTTGGAAACAGGATACTGCGCTCGATAGACCACTGGTCTGACCAAGTATGGCATATCTTATGCTTATGTTCTTAAAACACCCTCAAGTCAGGTCAGAGCTCCCACTCCAATCCCAGCAGCAAGGGCCACACTGGAAATGTCTGCTCCATTCTGCCATCACTGCAAACTCAGGAATCCTGATATAAACCTGGACTAAAAAAATTGGGGTTTTCTTCCCCTTTGTCATGATCATCTTGTAACAGTAAAGAAAGCAGCAGGATATGTGAACAAGAAAACCTTTCCATACCCTTGAAGTAATTTAAAATAATCAGTGTATGCCAAGACTGTACATTCCTAGAGCTGAAGGAGGACTAGGCCTCATAGAGATTGATTACAAGATACAGAGCTACTATCATAGGCTTCCAGGCCTACCTAACAGCATCATCAGATCCAAATACACAAAAAAGTGCTGAAATATGAAGATAAATGTCCAGAATCTGTCTCCATCATCAAACTTGGACAAGCGTTCCAAGGACTAGAAGGAATGAGTGGGAATCCACAAGCACACGCAGGAAAGGAAGCAACAGAATTTGCAAAACAAGAGAGAAAACTCTTCAAAGAATTAGATCAGCAAATGAGGAAAAACAAGTGGAAAATGCACAGATACAGTGGGAAATACAAAGTGTTACTCCAGGAGCTCTTTTGTCTATCAAGAATGGACATAGGAATGGTTGAGGAGAGGTGAACTAAAACCGAAGGATGAGACATTGATAATTGTAGCCCAGAACAGCGGATTATGGACAAGATGATTTATAGTGAGCAATGAAAAAACTGGAAAAACAGATATGTCAATTCTGTAAGAAAGAGCTAGAAATAGTGACTCGCCTCATAACCGGCTGTGAAGTTCTGATGGCAGCAAATGTTTATACAGAAAGACACAACAAAGTAGCATGCCTTATATACTGCCTTGGGCAAGCCACTTAACCCTCCATTGCCTCAGGTAAAGGGACAAAGGAAATATATATATGTATTACAAAATCAAGATAGTACAGAATCTTACACCTCTCCTAAACCAACAAGATTTTTGCATAGTCATCAAAGTGCTTATCTTCCCCCATGTGGATTTCTGTAGCCTTATCTTCCAAGGCTTGCCAGAAGTATTAATCCATCCTCTGCAGCTGGCTCTCAATAAGGCAACACGTACCATATGCAATATAAGCACTAATGATCACATAACTCCTTTGTTAAAGCAACTCCATTGGTTACTGACAATCAAACATATAAGATTTAAAGCCATACTTACAATTTTTAAAGTACTCAATGGTTTATCGTCCATTTACCTTTGCTCAAAACTTCAAGAAACGAAAAACAACTGGTCAAGGCGATCAAGCTCACAGAACACTTTAAGCACTCCAATACTTTTTACCAAACCTAACTCTACTACATCCAGAAGAGCTTTCTCCCTTTATGCACCAAACCTCTGGAACTCTATCCAGAGCCAACAAAGACTTATTATCTTTCCATAAGGTCCTAAAGACACATCTATTTATATCTTACTTTATAGAAGACAAGATGTGATTTCATTTCTGTTTCAATCTTAATTATTTTTCCATGATTTCCTTACACACCCCCTTTCCCCACCCCTGGTCTTTTATTAATTTATCCCATGTTCATTATTCTGTTGCAATGTACTACGTTTTGTTTGATTTAAACCGCTTAGACCATAGGGGCGGTATAAAAAAAAAGCTGTTAAGTAAATAAATAAATAAACATATGAATAAATAAATAAACAAATACAGTACATGAATATACAATGCTTTGATTTGTAGAAAAGCGGTATATAAATCTAGCTAAATAAATAAACGCTACAACATCACTCTCCCTGCAAAGCACTGCGATCATGAACCTAAGAGAATTACAGAAAATGAAGAAGTTATGATCACCTGGGATATTCCTGTTCTGACAGATAAGAAGCTGGATGCGAGCAAGCCTGACAGAGTGGGAAAGGGAAAAAATAACAGAATGGCACTGATAAGAGAGATGTCAGTTCCAAGTGATTATTCTGTTAATTGCATGGAGAAAGAGAAGATCCTGAATGTGGCAGAAAGATACAGAAATATTTTCCATCATGTTGGGTACTATGGGCTTGATAAAGAAGAACTTTGTCACATTTTGATAAACTACCCATACATGTTACATCTTATGAACTCCAATAGGAAGCTCACTTTGGCACAATGCAAGTACTACAGTGAGCATTAGCGGTAAATTTGAGAATCTGAGATCATACTCCATATACCCTGCCTTAGAAGTGAGGTTCATGTCTGTCATGGTATGCACAAAACTAGCCCTTTTGGACAGGGGTGATTCTATAATGAGGCCAAGTGAGGTGGTTGCCTCAGGTGGCAAAGTTTTGATGGTGGCAAAAAATGCCCCCAAATCAGACAAGTGGCTGCCACCACACTCTGCTTTCTAAAGTTAAAAAAAATTAAATTAAAAAAAAAATGGACCAGCTGCTGCTGCTGCCTCCTCCACTTCTCCCGGTTAGAGATCTGAGGATGCTGAGGCAGCAACAGTGGAAAAAAAAAAGCTAAAATCCTTCGAAAACTCCGGCACTGGTAAGCCCTAGCAGGTGCCACCCCACCCCCCCACCCGCCCACCCGATGCAGAAAGCATCATCAGATGGGACGGGACCCATCAGAGTGGGCAGGAGCAATCAGAGTCTTAACAGCATGCCATAGGGGCAAGAGCCGGCGTGTTTGTTTTCTTTTTTTTTTTCAAAGTTGATAACTCGCTGCTGCTTAGATGTGCAGCAAGCTATCAACTTGGAAAGCAAAATCGCCGGCTCTTGCAACTCCGGCATGCTGGTGAGACCCTGTTGGGCCCCGCCCCTCTGTTGATGCTTTACACGTCAGAGGGGATGGAACCTGCAAGGGCTTACCAGCGCTGGAGTTTTGAAAACCCCATGCTTTTGCTATTCCGATAGTGTAAGTCACTGGCAAATGCTGGGCAAGAGGGGGGAAGGAGGATAATGCTGGACAACTAGGATGAGGGACAGGAGGGCAAATGCTGGACAAAGGGAGGTCAGGATAAATGCTGGACAATGGGTGAGGGGCAGGAGGCAAATGTTGGACAACAAGGGACAGGAGGATAAATGCTGGACAACAAGGGGAGGGACTGGAGGGCAAATGCTGGAGAAAGATGAGCAGGATAAATACTGGACAATGGATGAGGGACAGGAGGGAAAATGCTGGACAATGTGGGGAGGGAGAGGAGGACAAATGCTGGACAAAGGGTGGCAGGATAAATGCTGGACAATGGGAAAGGTACAGGAAGGCAAATGATGGACAATGGGGGTCAGGAGAATAAATACTGGACAATGGGGGAGGGAAAGGAGGCCAAATGCTGGACAAAAGGGGGGCAGGATAAAGGTTGGACAATGGGTGAGGGACAGGAAGGCAAATAATGGACAACAGGGGGAGATGGACAAGAGGGAAATGATGGACAAAGGGGGGAGTAGGAGGACAAATGCTGGACAACAGGCGTAGAGACAGGACAAATGCTGGAAAACAAGAGGGGGCAAGAGGATAAATGCTGGACAACAGGGGGGAGGGACAGTAGGAGAAATGCTGGACAACAGGGGGAGGGACAGGAGGGGAAATGCTGGGCAACAGGGGGAGAAGCATGAAGACAAATGCTGAACCAGTGCCGGCCTACCCAGTAAGCTGAGTAAGCACAGCAAGGGGACCCGGAAGTCAGGAGTGTTCCATCAGTAGCCACTTGCCCTCCCACTCCCGATTCAGGATGACCTGCAGAGCACTAGTGGCTCAGTGGAGAGCCTGCCCGCAGGACATGCTGCTCCCATGGGCCAAAGGCTGCGAGAAGCTGCAATCACTTCTCACAGTTTTGTGTTCCTAAGGCAGGCTCTTTACTAGGCCACTGGTGCTCCACAAGCCATCCTGAATGGGAGGAGTGGCCTAGTGGTTGGGGCAACTTACCTCTGGTCAGAATGTCAGGGGTTCAAATCCCACTAGAGGACAGCAACCATGGGCCAGAAGGACTGGGGTTTCTAGTCCCACAGGTGCTCCTTGTGGTTTTGGGCAAGCCACTTAACCCTCCATTGCCCATGTTCCCTGTAAATAGTTATCTCCAAGTTATAATGCCATGTTCAATGTAAACTGCCTTGATATCATGAAGGGTGGTATATAAGAAATGTTAAATAAAATAAGTGGAGGTGGGTGATCAGTGACAGTGCCCTCCTGACATCTTCTCTTGTGGATAGGCTCTGTTTCTTTGAGACACGGTCATGACTTGCACAGCCTCTGCCCACAGGACATGCTGCTCCCACAGGCAGAAGGGTATGGGAGGTAGGGATCATGCCCCAGAGAAGCATAGTGCACCCAAGGTAGCAGCATGTCCTGCAGGAGGGCCTGTGAAAGGCCAATTGTGCCCTGCTTCTCTGAACTGGGATCATGGCTTGCACAGCACCTGAACGTGGGATGTGCTGTTCCGAGGGCAGGCTCTGCCCCTTGTACATACATGGGGGAAGGACATTGGGAGGTGGATGTGGATTTGGCACAGGAAGTCAGAAGGGATATGTTGGGTGCAGCAGGAAGAGGAATAGGGAGGCAGCAGAGATACGATTGAATTGGGGTGCTAGGGAGATACTGGACATGGAAAGGGACATAAGAAGAAGCAAGGAAGACTGGGAATCAAAATGGAAGATGAAATTTAATGTGGACAAGTGCAAAGTTATACACCTAGGGAAGAACAACACACACTATGGTTACACAATGCAAGGTTCGACATTAGGAACCACCACTCAGGAAAAGGATTTAGGCGTCATCATGGATAACATGTTAAAACCCTCGGCCTAGTGTTCAGCGGTGGCCAAGAGAGCAAATAGAATGCTAGGTATCATAAGGAAAGGAATGGAAAATAAAACAAAAGATATTATAATGCCTCTATATCATTCCATGGTGAGACAGCACCTTGAATATTGTGTGCAATTCTGGTCGCCGTATATTAAAAAGGATATAGCGATATTAGAAAAGGTTCAAAGAAGAGCCACCAAAATGGTAAAGGGGATGGAAGGATACTCCTATGAAGAAAGTCTAAAAAGGTTAGGGCTCTTTAACCTGGAAAAGAGACGGCTGAGGGGAGATATGATAGAAGTCTATAAATTAATGAACGGAGTGGAATGGGTAAACGTAGATCGATTGTTTAAGTTATCAGAATATAGAAAGACTAGGGGACATGCAATGAAGCTACAGGGTAAACTATTTAAGACTAATAAAAGAAAATATTTTTTCACTCAACGTGTAATCAAACTCTGGAATTTGTTACCGGAGGATGTAGTAAAGGCTGTTAGTGTAGCTGGATTTAAAAAAGGTTTGGACAAGTTCCTGGAGGAAAGGTCCATAAAACGTTATTAAGAAGAGACCCAGGATATCAGTGCTTGACCCAGTACAAGCATTGTGGAACCTGTGTCTTTTGGGAAACTGCTAGGTACATATGACCTAGATTGGCCACTGTTGGAACCAGGATACTGGGCTTGGTGGACCTTGGTCTGACCCAGTATGGCATATCTTATGTTCTTATGTTCTTGAGGAGGGGAGATGGAGTGGTGATATTGGCCAGCGGGGTTATAGAGAGACTATGGGAAAATGCTGGACTTGGGGAGGGGGGGACAGAGGGAAAATGCTGGAGACGAGGTAATAAGGGGAGAAGGAAATGCGGGACATGGGATAAATAGGGAGAGAGAAGGGAGAAGATGGACATGGGGTAAATGGGTTGAGAAAGAGACGGAGAGATGCTGGACATGGAAGCAGTAGGAGGGGATGGCATGATATGCAGATGGGGTAGATGCTAATTATAGGGGGATAGGAAGGGAGAGGGCAGACAGGGATGTAAAGAGAGAGTGGAGGTACTGAATGGAGGGAAAGAGAGAGCCAGAGAGAGGCACTGGATGGGGGGTGAGAGATGTTAGGCATGGAAGGGAAGAGAGGACAAGCAAAAGATTAGGGAAAAATGGATCAGGGAAGGACTAGGGTATAGTTTGAAAAGTGGTAGGTAGATGGCATAAAAAAGAGGGAGACTGAAAACTGGATAGTAAGGAGTAGTGAAATCTGGGTGGACAGAGAGAGAAATAAATGGAAGAAAGCTGAAAGAAAGAAAAATCTTTATCCAAGATGGAAGGAAGTAAAGAAAACAAAAGGAGAGACAAGAAAATGGCAGATGGAGTATAGACCATAGAAAGAGAGTTAAGAGAAGACAGAAGAAAGCAGAAACCTCAGATCGAGATCAGCATGATCAGAGAATAAAATGGTCAGACAACAAAGATAGAAAAAATAATTTATTTTCAATTTAGTGATTGAACTTTGTGCAATATTTATATTTTACACAGTATGGAGAATTGCATCTCTTTTATTTCTCAGATGTTGCTCCGCATTTGGAGTCTGGCTTCTTGGGGTTTTAGTTTAATTTTTGTCTACATATTTTTATTTTTACTTTAGGTTGAGGTCACTTATTCTGTACTTGGTAAGGGTCTATGTTCTGAGTGTGTGACTGAGACCAGGCCTTCTTTTAACATGGTGTTTGTATGTAGGGATTTATGCTTTTGTAATTTGACTTGTTCAACACAATTCAATCCAGCCTTTGAATTCAGGGCTACCAAGATTAGTTTTTTGCATGTTTTATCTTCCTTCCTCATCAATAATCTGGTCACAGCAAAATAAATCTGATGTGAAGATACTTATAATTGTTTGATCGGGTGGGGGGGCTGTGCAAGTGGCTGTTCATTAATCAAATTTAATGTGTATTATTATATTTGTTTTATCGTAACATCTATTTTACTAAATTGCATGTGTATGTTTGGAAGCCACCTAGGATTTTAGATGGGAGGTATATACATTTTAAAATAAAGTATACTACATTTAGGCAAATGATGCCAAAATGAATCTCCACACATGGCTCTGTCTCACCCTCATGTTGCCCCTGGGGGAAGCAGACGGGCGGGGGGGGGGGGGCACTGGGAGGTGGAGGAAAGCAGAAACCTGAGATTGGAACAGGCATGATCAGAGAATAAAATGGTCAGACAACAAAGGTAGAATACAATTTTATTTTCAATTTAATAATCAAACCTGGTGCTATCTTTATATTTTATAAAGTAGAGGAAAATGCATCTTTCTATTTCTCTGGTGTTACATAGTATGCAGAATCTGACTTCTTGGAGTTGCAGTTTAATTTTTATCTACATATGTTTATTTTTAGGTTATGGTCACTCTCTCTGTACTTGGTGAGGGTCTGTGTTTTGAGTGTATGACCAAGACTAGGGGGTATGTTTACTAAACCGTTTTAATGTTACCAGCGCTAGCTGCAGCAATAATAATGTGAAGAATTAAGGAGTGGGCGTTCCGGCGGCAAGGTAGCAAGAATCTATATCACGCGATAGTGGGCGCGGTGGCACGTTAACGGACATTAACCCTAGGTTCATGCCAGTTCAGTGTTCGAAACTATAAAGATGTAGCCCACTGGTTACTGCAATGACTGCAGAGGCAGCGATCATTGGTTCAATCCTGCAGTGGTGTTATGTAAGTAGGCTGTCTGAGGCAATTCCTTTTAATCTAAATCAGTTCTGTCTGAGGCATTTCCTTTTTTAAGTTAAATCAGTGCTGCCAGCAAAAACACCCTCACAGTGCCATAACATAAGGTGCTGCATAAGGCGCCCTATAAGATACTCCATAGGGCACATTATAAAGTGTCCGCCAAGGTGCCTTCTAATGTGCCCTATAAGGCGTTTTATAGGGCGCCTTATGAGACACCTTAAGGTTACAGCACTGTGAGGGTGTATTTTGCTGGCAGCACTGATTTAATTAAAAGGAAAAGCCTCATACAGCCTTATTAAATAACACCACTGTGGGATCAAACCCATGGCCTCTGCCTCCACAGTCATTGAAGCAACCAGTGGACTACATCTCTATAGCTACTAACACACCACTAGCTGGCTACAGAAATACTGCAGGTCACCACACAAACTGTCTGCTGTGGTTACCAGGATAAGGTAAACCCACCCATACCCATGATGCACTGCACACGCAGATCAGCAGTCTACAGCTGATCACAAGATGGGGTATGCACCCCTACAGCACCTCGGTCTGGTAGGGGGAACTGACCGTTTGTGTTACTGGCACAGAGTAGCTACAGACCGTAACATTGTGTGGGTCCTGTGCTCACCCTGAGGGTGAGGTGGGGCTCTCAACACCAGGTCCGCAGCACCTGGCTTGGATGAGTTAGGCTATGTTGCAGGTCCCCATCAGTGCTAGTGTGTGATAGGTAGTTCTTGCAGACACACCTAGGATGCACTTGTGTCCATCTGTATTTCCCAGTCATTTCTAGCCCTTGTGGGCTATGATGCACCCAGAATAGTGCATATCTTGTGTGGGTGCCATGGTCACATGTTATAAGTGAAGGGGGGTGTTTGGACCCAAAAGCGGATTATGTAGCACCACTCAACCCAACCCAACCAGCCCCCTGTGGCTCAGGGTGGGGGACAGGATCTCCCACCAACAGATCCACATTCTACATCTCTGCAATGGTGGCAGTAGAGGGGATCATCAACCCCAGTCCTGCTGGAGAACGGGCACCCTACAGGGAAGTCAATGCAGATCTCTATGCATCACATAAGGCAATGGCAGACAGGCAGAACGCTGGAAAAGCTCAGCTGCCCCTCACCACTATCTGCAGATATCACGCAGAAAAATAGAACAACCGCTCTTTTCCTTTTAACAATTACATGAGCAAATTCACTGGTTTTCTCCTTTTTTTCAAATACTTTCTTGACTCTGTTACACTTTCTTGACAAAGGACTTCATATAGTTACTACATTTTCCCGCTCTCTCGTGGTTTAGCTACGCCCCCTTTATCTTCTCTCTTTTTTATGCGCATGAGCGGGCGTTCTTCAGTTCATTGCAAGCTTCACAGTTGCGAGCGGTGGCTTTAGAAGGAAAGGTATCCTCATAATATGTTTCGTGTATTCCTAGAGTTTTAAAAATCCCTTGTCATGCTATCTAATATTTTTTGTTATGCCGACATAATTCGGTACCGTTTAGTAGCTGTCATCACCTTTTAAAAGTTTTTTTAGCAATCATGTATGCCGGTATTAATTACATTTACTGATGATGGTTCTTCTTTATAATGAAAAGGTGTTTTAACTGTTCCTTTTTCGATATGCCATGCCCTTCATGATTTTAAGTTTTTATGCCTTGGTTTTCTTGAAGATTTTAAGCCCTCATAAGATGTCATCACCTTTTAAAAGTTCTTTTAGAAAGCATTTATGCACGTATTAAATACATTTACTGATGGTGGTTCTTCTTGACAAAGTAAAGGCGTTTTAACTGTATTTTTTTTATATGCCATGCCCTTCATGATTTTAAGTTTTTATGCCTTTGATTTTCTTGAAGATTTTAAGCCTTCATAAGATTCGTTCATTTTCATTGCTCTCACTGACTCACTCCTGCTCTTTCGATACGGACAGAGATTCCCATTCACTTAATATGTTTCTCTCTCCAAGTTCCACTACTGTATTATGTTTAGCACATTGATGGAATGCATTGTTCCTATTTTATTTGTTTTTAACTTATTTATTTATGTTTTTCTTAGTGTGAATGTTTTCATAGTCTGCCTTATAACAGTATGGTATAAAACCATCCTTTTTATGGTCTTCAACAGAGGTATTTATATATATATATATATTTTGCATTAGCTTTTTTAAGTTCTCAAGCATATTTGTTCTGTTTGTTCATATTTATTGTATATGATATATTTTAATGTTTTATTTGCCTGATTTTATTTATTTATTTTTTAATTATTTATTGATTTGCTGGTCTGTTCTTTTATGATTTTAAGTATTTATATGTTTATATTTTTAGTTTCATGCCTGACAAGCCCCTGATGAAGGGTAACGAAACACGGCCTGTGTCGGGCTGTCAAGTGTTTAATAAAGACTCTGTCTTTCCATTTTTATCATGCCTTGGACTGGTTCCTCACCACTATCTGACATTCACCAGCAGAGGGCACAGTCAGTCTCCACCCGCTGCACCCTGCAAGGTGTTCCAGCCATACACATGCTAACTGCAGACAGGCTGCTAGCTAGTACATAGTGCATGTTCCTGGAGGAACTGTATGCACCCAAAAATGGGATGTGAGCACACTCACCAAGCAGGTATATCAGTGACTGAGCCCCAGAAAAGGGAACACATAAATATCACTTGAGAGAAATGCTGTATAGCACTATTGGGGAACCTAGCCATGCCATGGTCACTGCTCAGTCAGGGTGAGAGTGACCTCCCAGCATGACATGCTGTGGCCACCCTGTCCGTGCAGGTGGTGGCCGGGCACTGCAATGTCCCAGCCATTTTATTTATTTATTTATTTTATTTATTTGTGTGCTTTTCTATACTGCCCCTTCCAGAGATAAGGGGCAGTTTACAGAGAACATGGTAAATATCAATTACATAGAACATTTTTTGCCCACTGCCCATTGCCCTATGCCCTGTGCAGATGCATCCTGCCCAGGTCACCCTGTCTGGGCCAAACCCACAGAACCTTGCTCCTCATTATGCACATTGGCAGGCTAACACTGGTAACTGTGCAAGCAGTGTGGGCTCAGTAAGGTGTAGGCAGCCACAACACACTGGATAGACATACACACACTCCCACACCTATGCCAGCATTGTGCAAATATAGAGGTTTGTGGGAGGCCTGGCCACCACACCAGTCCTGGGCACAGTGCGGTCATTGGTATGGTATGCAATACTTTTGGGGTCACTCCCCGGGGTGGTAAACACTGTCAGAAGCAAAAACTGAAACACACTCCACAGATATCAGAAAGGTTGCTATGATGAATCTCTGTCAACAAATCGTGTTTAACTTAGTATTTGTTAGCTGACATTAATCATAGCAACCTTTTGATATATGTGGAACGTGTTCCCAAGTTCTGGACGGCATTGCTAAGGTATGCAGGTGCCAGTATTGGGAGATGCTGCTCCGTGCAGGGCCCAACAGCCTGACTCTCCATGAGGATTTGGATAGTGGAGCCTGTGTGTGTGTATTAATGTTTGTACCCCTGTTAGCTCCTGCTCTAGGGCAGAGGTTCCCAACTCCAGTCCTGGTGGACCAAACACTGTTCAGGTTTTCATGCTCCCCCTAATGAATATGCATGAGATACATTTGCATACAATGGGGGCGGCATATACTAATGCAGCTAAGGCATAGTTATTAGGGACAGCATGAAACCTGAATGGTGTTTGGCCCTCCAGGACTGCAGTTGGGAAACTCTGCTCTAGGGATTGCATATGTTTATGGTGTCTGTGCTCTGTAGGGTAAAATATAGGCGTTTCAGACATGCTTATTTTATCTGCAATAAAGGTTCCATCTTTATTACCACGGTTTAGTACTGGGTAAAATATGGAGACAAGGTTGGCAGGAGCCACAGCTGGGACTTGAACATGTGACCTTCTGCCCCTGAACACACTGGCTGTGTGTACTGCACCAAACTGTTGCCAAAGGGGCAGCTCACTCCCTGGGGATACCATTTATTTTATTTATTATTTATTTATACACATTTATATACCGCATCTTCCAAAGTTTAGTTGCGGTTTACAGTGAACAACAATCAACAAACAACAAAGCAAGTTTGTTTTACAAGGAACGTCGTATTATAAACAGAACATATTACAAGGAACATCATATTATATATAGAATAAACAGTCTAAACAATGTGAGATTATACAGAACAGCGTAAACTATATACAGTTTTATATATGTATATATATATACATGGAAGTGGAGGGACATAAGCCGTGAGATCATCGATGTGTGCTATCTGTGTAGGTTAGGGGTTTTTTGCGTGAAGCAAGACAGATACTTCTTTAACCTTTGTCTAAAGCAGGAGATGGGTTATCTATGTTATAGTGTTTGGTGAATAGATAAGTTTTCAATTTTTTGCGGAGTTCCGTGATCTCTGTTAGAGTTCGCAGCTCTTCTGGGAGGGAATTCCATATAGTTGGGGCTATGTGTGAAAAGGCTCTATTGTTTGTTGATTTATGGGCTCTTGTATAATCTTTCGGGATTATACAAGAGCCCATAAATATACCATAAATATATACCATAAATATACCATAAATATACCATGACTGTTCGTCAGACAGATCTTGTCTGTTGCAGTGCACGGCACTCACCTAAATGGGGCTTGGCCGTGATCTGCTGTGGGCAGATGCCACTGCCCCCTCTGCCACCAGCACCCCTCCGCCACCATGCTGCCATGCCCCTCTGTCGCTGGTGCTGGTGGTGCGCAGTCCCAGGCCATCCAGTGTGCTGATAGGCGGCTGCCTATGGTGCATGATATGGGGTAGGGGTGCCTGCATATACATCAATGCTTCCCCCTGGCACCGCCTGCCAATGTTATGTGCCCTTTGGGGTACTTGCTGGGTACTGTCCCCTGGGACACTGTGGGACACACACTCGTGGCCATGTTTGCCCTTGGTTAGTTACTATCTTGCTGGTTTTCTGCTTCCACTGTAATGTAGTGGATCCTTCAGAAGCCATGAAACTGGGTAAAGCTGAAGAAAGTGTGGCTGAAACTGACAGCATAGAAAAGCAAATGGCCCAGGGTTGCCATGAGCAACGTAAGCAAGGAGTGTCACGAGGGGAGAGAACACGCCCAAACTGCAAACAAGCCCCGAGCTCAGGGTGTAATGAGAGGCAGCTGGATGGGGGCGGGGTGCAGTTAAGCCCTAGGACACACGCACATAAAAATTACTCACCTGAAGATAGTAAGAGAAGCACAGGAAGAAGCACAGGAAGGAGAATCAGGAGTCTCAGCAGGAGAGTTGATGAGAGACCCAGCTGCAGGACTGAAGGAAGCCTTGGTCGTAGGACTGGTTGGGCAACCAGTTCGAGAAAGGGACCAGAGGAAAGTGTCCAAGTTGAAAGCTGCAGGTCCAGAGAAGCAGAGACGTCCTGGCCCGAGGACATTTATATGTCAGAGAGAAAGCAAAGGGTAAAATGCAGGAGAACGCAGCCGTGCTGTGAAAGCCTTATTGACCCAGCTGTGCTGAAAGGTTCCTGTGTGAGAAAGCCGGAAGGTAGGCTGTATAAACCTGATAGAAGAGAAACTGAATGTAAAAGTTTTTCCTGTGACTGCCAGAGTTTGTGGGGCTCTTCTATAGCAAACTCCAGTATATATGGTAATCTTCCACCCTGCTCTGTAGCAACGGGGGAAGGGAAGTCTCGAGGCAGTGAAGAGAGACTGCTCTTTGGAGGGACATATAATAATCCACAAGAATACTTAGCTGGGGGTGAGTGTGAAGAAATGCAAACAGAATTTCTTATGAAACAAACCCCAGAAGATCAAATGGATTGTACGCTGTCTGTGGCAGACAATGTCACATCTCTATGCTAGAATAGCTGTTAAGAGTTTTGGTAAAACAGCATTGAAAGCAAGAGAGTTTGCCTTTGGTAAAAGGGACTGCTGCAGTTACGTTTTTTTGTTCTACTAATTGTTTATAAGAGCTGAAGATATAGAAGCTGTTTCTGTTCCTGTTTTGTTTCATTTTTGTACCAGAAGTATGGTCATTTTTGTTCTTGTTTTTCTTGCAAATGAATCCACCCGGAAGGGGAAATAAAATCCTGTCTTTTGCCTAACTCCACTCGACTACAACTCATTCCTTGCTTAGTAAGAGGGACTATAACACCCAGAAGGCAGTGCAGGCCAACTGCACTCCCTACTTGCTAGGTTTGGACATGCCCAGGCTGACCAACCCCCACGCTTTTGCCTCTGGGGAGGGTTACTGGTGACACCACATACCTATGTGTCACTTAGGCATCTGCCTAGCCAACCCTGTGTCCCAGCTGCCACACTGCATGTCCTGCCTGCAGCCCCCTGTACCACATTTGCAGCCTCACCGTAGTGCCCTCTCATACTTTGGCACTATGCTGTTGCTGCACATGTATCACTAATATCACTTTTTCTTGGTTTCCCTGCCTTTGCTGTATATTACTGACTGAAATGGTCTCTCTCCCCTGCAAATGTGCCTGTAGCGCAAGGTTTTCACTGGCGCTAATTTTCAGACCTTCATTTCATGGCGTTAGTGTGCATGGGGCCTCTCCCCACCCACTCTACACCCACTGACCCCTTATCTCTGCCCCTGGGGAGCCTTACTCTGCCCTCTGGGGAGCCGTACTCTACCCTCTGTGCACCTTAACACCGCAGGAGACGTTATCACACGATGTGTGATGTTCTCGCACGGTAATACGCCATTATTGCACGATAAATTCCCGTATCGCGCGATAACATTGCAGCTGCGCAGTTAGCATCATTTAGTAAACATACCCCTAGGTGTTCTGTTTAACATGGAGTTTATATTTAGGGGTCTGTAATTTGAATTGTTCAGCTTTTCAAATAGGTGTTGGTTGTTCCAGGGCCTGCTGCAGTATTTACAGTGATGCTTTTTTTGGGTAGGCTCCTTATGTGAGTTTTGGAAGTTGTGCTGGTATGGTATGGCATGGTATGGTATGATATGCTCTACAGATCCTCAGTGACTTTGATGTAGGGTTATGTATTTATTCACAATATGCCTGCCCCTGGAGAATGTTATTGTTAGTGAGATGATCAGATATTGAGTTATGTGGGTGAATGTCCTAATTCTGTTCTGCTCTGCACCCAGGAAAGTGGAAGGAAGTCCAAAAAACTGCTGGCATGGTTTAAAGGGGAGGTCAGAGAGGCTGTTGTTGCCAAAAAGGCATTGTTCAGGAAATGGAAAAAAGAGACAAATGACGAAACCTGGAAACAGCACAAGCACTGGCAAGTCAAATGCAAGGCATTGATAAGGCAGGCAAAGGGAGAATTTGAGAAAAAGCTTGCTGCGGAAGCAAAAATGTGAAAAAAAGACTTTTTCAAGTACATTTGTAGCAAAAAACCTGTGAAAGAGTCAGTTGGTCCATTAGATGATAGAGGGGTTAAAGGGGAACTAAGTGGCGACAAGGCAATAGCGAAGAGAATGAATGAATTCTTTGCTTCGGTCTTTACTGAGGAAGATGTAGGGATGTTAACCATGACTGAAGTGGTATTTAAAGGTGCGGACGAATTGAAGGAAATATCGATACATCAGGAGGGAGGAGTAGCCTAGTGGTTGGGGCAAGGTACTTCAGGCCGGAAGGTCGGGGGTTCAAATCCCACTAGAGGACAGCAACCTTGGGCCGGAAGGACTGGGGTTTCTAGTCCCACAGATGCTCCTTGTGGTCTTGGGCAAGCCACTTAACCCTCCATTGCCCATGTTCCCTCTAAGTATTAGCGTATGTGTCTCATATCCCTGCGTGTTAAATGTATCCCCCAATTGTGTTGTGACCGCTTTGATTGAAGGATAAGGCGGTATACAAAACTGTCTAAATAAATAAATAAATAAAAATCAGGAAGATATATTACAACTATTAGATAAACTGAAGAGTAGCAAATCACCTGGGCCAGATGGTATACATCCAAGGGTGTTGAAAGAACTGAAATATGAGATTGCAGACCTGTTATTAGTAATCTGTGAACTATCATTAAAATCATCTCTATAACCTGAAGATTGGAGGATCGCCAATGTAACACCAATTTTTAAAAAGGGTTCCAGGGGTGATCCGTGAAACTACAGACCGCTGAGCCTGACGTCAGTACTGAGAAAAATGGTAGAAACCATCATAAAGAATAAAATTACTCAGCATGTAGATAGTCATGGCCTAATGGGAGACAGCCAACATGGCTTTAGACAAGGAAGATCTTGTCTTACTAATCTGCTATGTTTTTTTGAAGGTGTGAATAAACAGGTGGACAAAGGTGAGTCGGTTGATATAGTGTATCTGGACTTTCAGAAAGCCTTTGACAAGGTCCCTCATCAGAGACTTTTGGCAAAACTAAAGAGTCATGGGATAGGAGGCAATGTACTACTGTGGATCAGGAACTGGTTAAAAGATAGAAAGCAGAGGTTAGGGCTAAATGGCCAATTTTTCCAATGGAGAAAGGTGAATAGTGGTGTACCCCAGGGATCTGTGCTGGGTCCGCTGCTTTTTGACATATTCATAAATGACCTGGAAAGTGGAATAACGAGTGAGGTTATCAAATTTGCAGATGACACAATACTATTTAAAGTTGTAAAAACCCAAGAGGATTGTGGAAAATTGCAAGAGGATCTTGATAAATTGGAAAACTGGGCATCAAAATGGCAGATGAAATTTAATGTGGACAAGTGCAAAGTTATGCACCTAGGGAAGAACAACCCAAACTATGGTTACACGATGCAAGTTTCCACATTAGGAACCACCACCCAGGAAAAACATTTAGGCGTCATTGTGGATAACATGTTAAAACCCTCGGCCCAGTGTGTAGCGGTGGCCAAGAGAGCAAATTGAATGCTAGGTATCATAAGGAAAGGAATGGAAAATAAAATAAAAGATATAATGCCTCTATATCGTTCCATGGTGAGACCGCACCTTGAATATTGTGTGCAATTCTGGTCGCCATATCCTAAAAAGGATATAGCGATATTAGAAAAGGTTCAGAGAGTAGCCACCAAAATGGTAAAGGGGATGGAAGGATACTCCTATGAAGAAAGGCTAAAAAGGTTAGGGCTCTTTAACCTGGAATAGAGATGGCTGAGGGGAGATATGATAGAAGTCAATAAATTAATGAACGGAGTGGAACGGGTAAACGTAGATCGATTGTTTACTTTATCAGAATATAGAAAGACAAGGGACATGCAATGAAGCTTCAAGGTAAACTATTTAAGACTAATAAAAGAAAATATTTTTTCACTCAACGTGTAATCAAACTCTGGAATTTGTTACCGGAGGATGTAGTAAAGGCTGTTAGTGTAGCTGGGTTTAAAAAAGGTTTGGACAAGTTCCTGGAGGAAAGGTCCATAAACCATTATTAAGAAGGGACCCAGGATATCAATGCCTGACCCAGTACAAGCATTGTGGAACCTGTGTATTTTGAGAAAACTGCTAGATACGTATGACCTAGATTGGCCACTGTTGGAAACAGGATACTGGGCTTGATGGACCTTGATCTGACCCAGTATGGCATATCTTATGTTCTTATGTTCATTGTTGGTTGGGGGGGGAGAGGTTTCTGTGAGTGCAAAATATATGTTCAAAAAGAAAAAGCAAGAACCATAATGCAGTTTATTACAGCAAAATAAAAATGAGCTACAATTTGGCGTTATAAACTGTACTGAGGTTCCCTCTCTTTTAGTTCATTGTGCGAAAATCTTCCATTTCCTCCACATTATCTAATTGGCTTCTTTGGTTTGGTTCGGTCCCTGACTAGAGTTTTGAGAGAGCCTTCCGCCCCCCCCCCCCATGCTCCACAGGGGGGAGAGATGTGTGGCGGGGGCAACATCTCATCCTTCGCCTCAAGCAGCAGATTGACTTGAGCCGCACTGCTTTTGGAGAAACTGTCCTGAGAGCAGCCTTGGTGAGGTGAGCTGAATTTTTTGGGAGATTCTGAACAGGGCCAAGACAATCTTGCTCAATAGGAGAGCAGCACAGGTGAAAGAAAATGTTGAGAAAAAAGAGAATCTGGGTAGGGTAATGTTGGGAGGGGGTGGGGCATCTTGCCAAGCCTCGGTGCCCTCAATTGAAATCTAGCCCTGCAATGAAGAGGCGACAATTTTGCATCAAGCATGGCTGGAGAAACCATAAACACAGTGATGATTTTAAGTACCTGGTTGTAATAAATCCCCCCCTCCCCCTCAACATGCACATGCCATCTGCAGAGTGTATATTTTTTGCAGGGTCTTGTTTCAGTCCAGAAAAGAGTGGGGAAGAATCTGTTACATAGGGAGAAAGTACTGGACTGAGAAAGGTTTTCCTTAGATTTTCTGAGTGCAGGATATTTTGTGTAGGACATATATGAGTTTAATGCCAGTCTGAGTCACTGATAACTATGTGTCATGTTTTTGCTGATCAGAAAATTACAGGTAACAGGGCTATTCAGCAGCACTGTCTAGATAGTGCTGAGGTAGTCTGGTCCCCACCATTATCCAGTCGGCATCAATTTTCAGTCTCCTCACCAGATAATAAACTACATAAAGTTAGGCCACAATAAAAGGCAGGCCTAACTTTATGCAGTTTGTCTATTCAAATAGCAGCTGAATAGCATCAAAATCGAGATATCGACCAGTGATCACCACTGAAATTGTATTTCTTTTTACCCATGATGACTAGCATTTAAAAAAATATTGACCGCTTAGCGTTGGCCTTTCAGTAAATACAATATATAAAGAATTGCATTTTCTAATTAGAACATCTTACAAGTCCTGGCACAAAAAGGAGGACAATATGAGGTTGTGACTATGAATGTTGTTGGAATACATTGGCAGTGTTCTGGCTAATGAAGAATTTAATTGCATTGTGCTAATTCATTTATTGGAAATTTCATCCCCTTGCCATTTTAACATAAATGTTTCTGTCCCATTGCTTAAATTTTATCTATTAGTATACAATTATGGTTTATATTTTTTAGCAGTAAACACATACAAAAAATGCTGACTTTGTGTGTTGTGTGAACTTTTCCTGAACTTTAATTTTGAACTTTGAAATATTTGGATGACAGAGTGTGAAGCAGCTTAGCATCTCATTATGTAAATGTGCCTATGCAGTTGCTTGTCATGCATGAACTGTAATGACAAGAGGGATATGGACTTAATTTACATAGAAAATGTGATCATGAAAGGTGAGGAGCAAACAATCTGTTACACAGAATGAATAATTGATTTTGTTTACTGAGGTTAGAAGTGATATGTAAACTAAATTCAAGAAGTTTTTGCAAGCTGAATGTATTTAAGCATTCCTGTTTGTTTGCATATTTATTTTAGTTATTTCATTAAATTTATGTATCACCATTTCAAGAAATATAAACATGAGGTTTAGAAGGGATGTCTAGGGATATCTTAATGCTAGAGGGCAGCACCACGAGACCGGTGCTATTTTGAAAGGTGCCAGAGAAGGGGGCAACAGTTTTGGGGAACCACTCCTGCCCCCGTAGCTGCTAGACCACCATGGACAGTAAAGGTAAAACCTTTGGAGCCTTTAGAAGGAGTTGGGGGTCCTGAGACTCCTGCCAGACTACCTAGCCGAAACTTTGGTGTTAGCGACTGTCTAGCTGTGACTTTGGTGTTAGGGAGGGAGGAGGGGGAGCTTTCCCGACTGACTAACCAGGACTTTGGTAGCAACTGAGGGGGTGCCCCGATTGCCCCCTGGACATTTTCCAAAAGGGTTTGGGAACTGCCTGAGAATATGGTGCTGGGGGAATAGGGGTGGCCAGATTACTCATGTTATTTAGATGTGGAGGGGGAGGGTTGGGGAGCACAGTTTTGCCACAATGACCACTCCCAATCAGCAGCAATTGTGATGCAGCCCACTGCCATCAGCTGCAGATAACACCACCTCTTGGGGTGACATTATCTGCAGCCTCAATCATGGTGATTTAGGCAGCCATTACATGAACATTGTTCATACGATGGCTGCCTCTGATCATAACACCTTTTCCCTGCCTCGATCCCACCTCTTCCTCCTCTTCTGCACGAAATGCAGATATTGCAGCACATTGCCTGTGATATCTGTTTTTCACATTAACCATCACTGCAGCACTATCTTTCCCATGTTAGTGCTGTGATGACAACTAATACATTTTAGTAAACATCCCCTCAATAACTGGAACCAGCCCACCCTCCCCAAAAACATAAAACAACCCACCATATTAATCAAAAGGACAGACAAAAAAACACACTGTCCAATCAATGTCATACCAGGGGCATGGATGACTTGGCACAGGTTGTCAAACTTCCCTGTAAAAAAGACAGGAAAGCACACAATCACATTTAACGCTCAAGGGGAGGGCCCAAAGAAGCAACAAGACACAAGCAAAAGATCCAGATCCAACTAAGGAGAAAATCCTTCTCAAGTGGGTCTGGAAGTGCTCATCTCACAATCACTTTGTCCACCAGAAGAGTTTCATGTTCTTTGTTGGCCCTTAGAAATATGTCTTCTCTTTGGAGTACTTAACCTCCACTCAGCTTCAGACACATTTGGCATGACAGAAGGTGGAGCACAATTTTTTTCCGGCAATTGTATCTACTCAAACAAGCTTCCACTTTATCAAGATGTACCTGTTTGCCTTGGAATGAAAAATCAATACCGAAAGGGAAGGCCCATTGATATTGGATGTCTTTATCTCTGAAAATCTGTGTAAGAGGCCTGAAACTCTTACCTTTTTGTATGGTGAAATGGGACAAATGTAGAAAAAATCTTAACAGTGTCTTCTTTGTATTTGAGAGTTTCAATATTCCTTACTGCTTATTCTCAAAATAGTGGAAGCAGGCTATTAATGGGTCTGGGTACTTTAGAAGTTTTATTCCGGTTCTCTAGTCTATGTGCTGTATCCAGATGGATTTTCATACCTTTCCCCTCTGGAATGCACTGATGAAATCTCTCCTTCACATTTTTAAATACATCCTGCTCCTTATTATCAAAAGTCTCTGAGTCTCTTTACAAAGCATTACCAGCTTGTAATCTTTAGACTGTAGCAAAACTGTAGAATCAATTTTCTCTTCTCTGTTCATCTCATTCTGAGAAATCCAATAATCCAGACCTTTCTTTTCCATCTTTAAATCTGCATCCAATCTTATTAATTTGATTTGGCTTAATAGCTCAGCGATGTCAACCTTAGTGGCTGGGGAGTCTAATTCACTAGGAGAAACAGCTGCAGAGTTTTTGGTATTGGGGTCAAACATGACTGGACCAGAATTACCAGATGTGGGAGAGGATCTCTGAACTTTGGCAAGAACTTCAGAATAGGATGATTTTGTGGCCATTCAGCAGCCCCATTGACCAATCAGTATCAAAAAGTAAAAGATAGGTAAGCATAGAGCCAGTAAGCACTTAGAGAGTCCTAGACCTTATTTGTAGGAGGATGGATCAGGCACAGAAATATTTTTCCACAATCAACCAGCCTACTAGAAGCCACCATTTCACCAAGGTATTGCCTGTAGAAGTAAGCTGCCTCAGAAGCTAGGTTCACCTTCAATAAGGTGGATAATTTTAGAAGGGACATCTAAGTGTGATCTGGGATGTCTAAGCCAGAACATCTGAAAAAAAGCAGGCATGTCCAGGTACAGACATGATTTTACAAACATGGCAATGCCTGATAGAGATGTCATTGAAATTGTACTGGGGATGATGGAGTTCTTTCTCCTCCTCACCCTTAGGATGTTTTTGAGGCAAAATGAGCACTTACAGGTGCCTGGAACAGATTTAAGCTTAGACACAATGCTAGACATCCAGGACATTTCTGAGATCAGACATGGATGTCCTAGTTCCTGGGAATGCCTCTGTTATGTCTTCACTATGCTCTCATTTAGACGTGGACATCCTGACACCCAGAGTGTCAACAAACCTGGCTTAAAAAGTGGCTGTGGTTTGTATGTCTCTATGTCTATTGTCAGATATCCAAAACATGAATAGGGCTTCCAAAATGACCCCCTAAGGGTACTCACTTAGGAAGAAGGATTTGCTAGATCTGTTGTAACGGAAAATTTGAGGACTGGTCCATCTCTACTGAAGGCTACAAACTGCAACCTTCATTAAGGCCTAATGCTTGAACAGCAGCAAAGCAAACCACCGGCAGGTAGAAATCTCCCAAGGCAATTTATCATTGGGATTGCTGAAACTGTGAAATAAAAGCTCTAAAGTAAGCCCAGGGAGGGACAGCAGAAAGATCAGGTGGTCATGTTCCTTAGCTCCCAGCACCCCCAACCCCACCCCCAGACACACATTATTCTAACAATTCTATGGTAACTGACCTATCTGAAGTCAGGGAGTCATTTTTTTCAGTATTACAGATTTGCAAACAGTTGTCATCTATCTCTGAATTACCATGTAGATAGAAATATAAGACAATCAGAAGACTGAACTCAATAAACGAAGAATAAAGAAATTACAGCAAAACTATAAAAATAATACTAATAGTTTATGAATGCTAAATATGTATATAAATATCCTTTATCAGACACTGCTGTTTCCATCTATGGAGATATAGCAATATTTTTACACAGTGGTTCAAGTCTTCATTGTTCTTCAAGTTAATATTCAACTGCCATGGTCATATTTTTTTTAAAGCTGAATGTGGCATTTAAATATCTTGTGTATATTCAGTGCCACTATTTGCAAAAATGACAGCTTTGAATATGCCTACCGGCCAGCAACCGCAACCATCCATATATGTATTTATTTTATTTATTTATTTAATGCTTTTATATACTGCGCTTTTTAAAATCAGTGTGGTTTACAGATAACATTTTGTGCAGAGTAGGAAGAGCCTGCTTTGCACTTACATTGAACAGGTAATAAAACTTGGATTGATAACAGGGGAAACTCTATATAGGCTATATACAGACTATATACAATGTGGGCGGGAAGTCGCTATGCGGCTACAGCAACATGACTTGCCCTGAAAGCTATGTACAGGGATGTAAATTATCTATTGGGTTGACTGTTCTTTATGGTTAGGTCATAGGGCTGTGTCAGGTGAGGGTGTGTTGTTGGCCTGGGCATAGTGTAGGAGAAAAAGGCGGTGCTTTAGTGCCTTTCTAAATTGGGCAAGGTCAGTGATCGTGCAGATGGTCACTGGGAGCTCGTTCCAGCAGGTAAGTGCGTAGAACATGAATGCTCTGTTTTTTGTTGCCTGGGTGCATTTAGTTGCTTCGCTGGGGGTTATTAGTGTGTTGGTGGTGAAGGACCTTCTTGCTGTGGTTTCGGGTGTGGGGTGGATAAGGTTTGTCAAGGAGCTGGAGGTTCTTTTGTTAATGGCCTTGAAAGTTAAGAGTGCAACTTTGTAGATGAGCCGGCAGTAAATTGGTAGCCAGTGCAGGTCCTTTAGGATTGGAGTGATGTGCTCCCTTCTAGAGGCACCATGTAGGAATCGGGCAGCAGCGTTCATTGCTAACTGTAGTGGGTCAAGTGTGTTCTTAGGGAGTCCATAAAGGATCACATTGGCGTAGTCAAAGTGGGGGGTTACTAGTGCCTGGAAAACTGTTCGGAAGTCCTCTGGTTGCAGCAAGGGTCAAAGATGTTGAGTTGTCCTCATCTTATGGTAGATTTTCTTGACAGTGTTGCCTATGTGCACTTTCAGGTCGAGGTGCTGGTCCAGCGTGACTCCTAAGTAGCGGATGGTGGGATGACTCAGGAGCTCGGCATCTCTTGTCTTTAATGTTGCTGGTGGGGAGAAGATTTGTTTTCTCGTGATGAACAGCACTTCTGTCTTGCTGAAGTTTATCTTGAGACTCTGTGAGTGAAGCCAGTCAGTGACGGTGTCAAAGCATTTTACCAGTGAAGAGAAGTCTGGTTGATTGACAGTGAATGGGGTGAAGAGTAGTATGCCATCTACATAAATCAGGCAGGAGATGTTGAAGGAGCGGATGATTGCACATATGGGCTGCATATATATATTGAATAATAGGGCAGATAGCGAGGAACCCTGGGGAACTTCATGTTTTTGTTGAAAAGGCTCGGAGGCGGAGCTTGCCTGCGACGAGAAATGGCTGCCTGAAGGCGCTGCTCCGACCCAATCTTGAGAATCCTGTCTCTCCCCCATGAAATTGACGAGTTGTACAGACTGAAAGTGATCGGAGCGCACATAGGAGATGGCGTCCTTAAAGCCAGCGAGACTGGAATTTACACCAGCACCGGGACAAGCGGTCAAACGCGCAAAACAAGAAGCGGCCTCCCCACAAAAGATGGCGTCCGGGGAAAAAGAGATCTCGGCAGGGGAAAAAGAAATCCTACGCGAGCTAAGAGCTATCAAAGAGCTTGTCACTAACAATACTTCTGCACTCACTCAGATGCAAGCAGACATGCAAGAAGTCAAAGTTACGCTTTCAGAGGTAGTCGGACGTCTGAACGCAGTGGAAGCGGTTACAGAGCAACATGGAAATTTATTGTCGCAGATGGGCCCTCTTGCAAACCGTGTGATAGCATTGGAAAACATGATGGAAGATCAAAGTAACCGATCCAGACGGAACAACCTGAGAATCACTGGTATTCCTGAAGGCCGGGAGGGGTCGGACTCCATAGGATACTTAGAAAAACTGATCCCAGAATTACTACAAGTTGTTTTCTCTATGCCCTTTGAAATTGAACGGGCTCACCGAGTTCCACAGCATATCACCAATAGATCTCAGCGTCCGAGGCCTTTTGTGCTGAAAATCCTGCGTTATCAACAGGGATTACAAATCTTGCAAGCAGCAAAATCAAAATCGACACTTCAGATGGATGGCCACAAGATTGCTTTCTTTCCTGATCTGTGTAAAAAGACCGTGGACAGACGCAAGGAACTACTCGCGTGCAGGCCCTTGCTCCAGAAAGTAAACGCGCGCTATGGCCTATTCTACCCAGCGCGGATGAGGGTCACGATGAATAATACCACGAGAACTTTTGATACTAGTGCGGCTTTAAAATCTTTTCTTCAAGAGCAGGCTGGAATGGACGTCGGATCATGAATGCAGTGGGTGACTACTGAATACCTACATGTTGGGTAAATTTAGTTCTGTATTAATAGAGATGTGTTGATATACCAGAAGAGTCTGTTCAGATGTATTAACATAGTTAGCCGCGGTTATTAGCGGATTGGGGGGGAGAGATCTGATAAGATGTCTTAGATGATTGTTAATGGGTTGTGGGATGGGGGAGGGTATAGGCAGCTCATGACTCGAAGGGGTGGGATGGGCTTCACCGTGCAAGTTGTTGTTAGTTATACAATGTGGATGGTATACTATAACAAGAAAGTTGTCATTCAGCTACAAGATCAGGCAAAGAAGAGGGTGACGAGTGCTATGGAGCAGGAGTATCAGTCTATATGGCTACTTCTAGATTAAAACTGATGACTCTCAATGTTCAGGGTATCAATAATCCTATCAAAAGAAAAAAGATATTGAATTATTGCAAGCGACAAGAAGCTGATGTTGTATACCTCCAAGAAACACATCTCTCCTTATCTGAGTCGTATAAAATCAGTGGGGAACAGTATCAGAATGTGGTATCAGCTCCCGCACAAAAGAAAAAGGGTGGGGTAATTATACTAGTTCGGAAAGCTTTACTACCGGTTATAGAAGAAACGGCAATAGATCCTTGTGGAAGATGGGCTAGAGCTCAAGTCAAGATAAGAGAAGTCCAGTATACCTTGATGGCAATCTATGGACCGAACTCTGATGACCAACAATTTTTTGAAGGGGTCGCACAAGAGCTCATGTTGACAGGATCTACCTCTATTATAATAGGGGGAGATTTCAATCTCATCCAAGACCCGCTGCTAGACCGTAGTCCATATAAACAGCAACATAAACCCAAATCAAGTAAAGTGTTACTTAGTATGATGAAATCCTTGGGATTAATAGACCCCTGGAGACTATTATTTCCCAAGGAGAGAGAGTACACTTTCTATTCTCTGCCTCACAATACACAAACGCGTATAGATTACTTTTTAATATCTAAGACTCTTGTGGACAAAGTAACTGATGCACGACATCTAACTAAAGCTGTCTCAGATCACGCGGCAGTGATGCTAGATTTAGACTCAGGCGGGATCAAGAGATCGCAGATGAGATGGCATTTTGATCGGGCATGGCTAATAGATATGGAATTTCGTACCCAAATGGAGCAAGCTATAGCAGAGTATTTCCTGAATAATCAAGCCACGGATACATCAATTCGGGCCTGGTGGGAGGCTTTTAAAGCCTATATGCGGGGACGTATGACCACATTTAAGATTCAAAAGAAGAAAATCGCTATGCAAAAATTGACAGAAATTGATCAAGAAATAAGAGCTGGGGAACGGCTGCTGGTTAAAGGATCAGATCCATTGGTGCTACTCCGCCTACAAAAGTTGAGATACCAATATAACTCAATATTGAATGCCGAAGCGGATCTACAGATTAAGGCGCAGCGGGGTGTGTATTATCACGAACACAATCGAGCAAGTGCGTTGCTGGCCCGCAAGTTAAGAGCCAAAAAGGCGGTGGTCAGGATAACGGGCTTGAAGGATAAAGCGGGCAAATTGCAACTAAAAGATGATGAGATCAGAATACTATGCGAGGCATTTTATGCTAAGCTATACCAATCGGAAGAAACATTCAATGAGGAAACATTCTCCCATTTTGTTTCCACGCTGGATGGTCCCAAGCTATCTGAGTCTCAGAAACTACTGCTGGCGGAAGACATCACTGGTCCAGAAATTGAACGAGCAATGACGCAATTAGCTAAAGGTAAAGCTAGCGGACCGGATGGTTTGCCCGTTGAATTTTACGCCACTTTTGCAAAATCGTTGATTCCAGAGATTCAGCATTATTATACTAGACTTAATGAAGAGAGCCCGTCGGTGGGGGCCTTTGCAGCCGCCACGATAGTTATACATCCTAAGCCTGGAAGGGACCCGCAGATGGTGGAAAATTACAGACCCATCTCCTTGCTAAATGCGGATTATAAAATATATGCCAAAATTCTTGCAAATCGGTTAGTACAAGTGATTGAGAAGTTAATCCACCCAGATCAGTGTGGCTTTATGCCCAGCCGCTCGACTACGGATAACGGGCGATTAATGGCCCATATTCTGGAGAAATCACAAAAGCTTAAAGATCCGATTGTTGGCCTTGCATTGGATGCCGAAAAGGCATTTGATAGAGTAGAATTATCATATCTATTCGCCGCAATGAGATGGTTTGCTATCCCGGAAATCTATATCAAGAGAATTGAGCTGCTTTATGTTAAGCCTACTGCTAGAGTGGCGGTGAATGGCACGCTAACTTCAGAATTCAAACTCACCAGGGGAACACGGCAAGGGTGCCCGCTGTCACCTATGTTATTCAACCTGGCATTAGAGCCCCTGCTGATAAGATTACGACAACAGGATAATATCACTGGTCTCAGAATTAAAGATACCCAATGTAAAGTGTCTGCATACGCGGATGACCTATTTTTAATTCTCGAACCTAGTTCGTTGGAGGCAGCTCTGGAAGCTATCACCTTGTACTCCCAGGTTTCAGGGTACAAATTAAACTTGTCAAAAACGACGGCTATCATCCTTAACTCAAAGGGGTCGCATCTGACTCTGGATCAATATCCGTTTAAGGTGGAAAGTAAGTCCTTCAGATACCTGGGGGTGAATTATGGACTTACACTACAAGACACCATGAGGCAAAATATGGAGACATGTGACCTCATTCTACAGGACTATGTACACAAATGGTCTCCGTTGAATTTGTCCTGGTGGGGTAGATTGGAAACCATCAAAATGGTCATCATGCCCAAGATAAATTATATTCTTAGTATGGTTCCGCTGCTTTATGAGAGGAAGTTTTATGCTAGGATGGAGAAGGTACTGTGTCGGTTCTTATGGCAAAACAAAACACCAAGAATTGCGCTCTGGAAATTAAAACTCTCTAAGTACAGGGGGGGAGTTCATTTTCCGGATTTTTTTCAGTACCATGTTGCGGCATTATTGAAGCAAGGAATATGGTGGTGTGCAGAGGAGGATTCACCCAACCAGCCAACATGGTTTAAGATTGAGACCTTGATGAGTGAACCGGTCCCATTATGGCTCCGAATAAGTGCGGAACCCTCCTCTACTGCGAAAGATGAGGAGATTATCCGGAACACCCAGAATGCGTACCGAATACTTTCAGCGACAATTGAGGATGGACAGGTACTCACAGACTCCACCATCTTCTGGTTAAATGCAAAGTTTAAGATTGATGGTCATGGTTTCCTATGGATCCCATGGTTGAAGAGAGGTATATTCAACTTGGGGCACCTTATTCATAATAAAGCCTTTAAGCCCTTTGCTGACATAAGACAGGAATATGATCTACCGTCTTCATGCTTCTATCAATGGTGCCAGTTAAGACACTGTTTAGCTAAAGCTGGCGTGTTGCCTTTGGCAATAGGAACTAGCCGGACACTATACCATAAAGTCAAAGAGATGTCGGAAGAACCCAGGCTGATATCAAAGTATGTGGCCCTCATTCGAGACGGTGAAAAGAGAAGATGTAGAGGATCCCAACTAGTATGGGAAAATGAAGTGGGGGAGCTTGAGGACCCGCTAAAGTGGGATACTTTTTGGAATTCGAAGATAAGGATTACGAGAGCAGCCTCTCTCACTCAGACTTTATACTTTCTGGCGCATCGTGCATATTTGACGCCAGTAAAGGTAGCTAGATGGCAAGGGCAGCAAGGGAGTAAATGCTGGTCATGTGGATCGGCGGAAGGCACATTGGCACACATGCTATACTATTGTGTGCTGGTACAGGACTTCTGGCAACAGGTCTGGAGGCGGATAACAAAATTATTAAACATAAAGACTCCTTTAACATTTCGTATAGTGATATATAAATCACAGGCTGGCTTACTGATGCTGGAGAAAAGTGCGCATGCCATGCTGGATCTGTTGCTCAGTCTAGCGCTTAAAGCGATCCTAAGTCACTGGAAAAACTTTGCAGCCCTGAAGGTGGAATGGTGGTGGAGTCTGGTGTGCTACCATAAATCCTGTGAAAAAGCTTACGTGAGCCGGCAACCCTCATACCGTAATCTACTTAAAAAATGGGATACCCTAGATCAACAACTGCTGTAGGGAAGTTCTCGTTGCTCCAGACATAGCACCCGTCACCCGTGAAGAGAAAATATGCTGACTAGTGATTGGTCAGTGGCAAATCTTCCACATTGTATTGTAAAATTAGGTTTGTTCTAGTTATGTTACTTAGGTAAGGTTGTTCAGTTAAATGAAGAATGGACTACTAGTTTAAATATCAGTGGTAAAGTAACCAAGAGATTGATGTATTCGTTTATGACATGGAATCGTTGAACACTGTACTTGATGAGAGGGGAATGGGGCAGTGTTTGTTTATAGTCTTTAGATAATTACTGACATGTCCAGCTGCAACTGTCTTCCTCTGGATTATGTACATGTCTGTGTGTTGAAATGCAAAATAAAAATGTTAAAAAAAAAAAAAAAAAAGAAAAGGCTCGGAGGTCGTAGAGCCTGTCCGTACCTGCTGCCATCTATCTGTTAGGTATGATTTGCACCAGCTCCAGGCTGAGCCCTGGATTCCCTTTTCCTGGAGACGTATTAGGAGCTGCTCGTGGTTGACTGAGTCAAAAGCTGCGGAGATGTCCAAGAAGATCAGGGCATATCCTCGTCTGTTGTTGTTAATCCCTGAGATTAATGTGTTAAAAAGCGTGGCAAGAAGCGTTTCGATGCCATGTGATTCCCTGAAGCCATGTTCGCATGGATCGAGGGGGGCAGTGGAGTTGATGTGTTCGTGGATTTGCCATTGGACTACCTTCTCAATAATCTTGGCTAGAAGCGGGATGTTTGAGATTGGTCGATAGGCTTCAACCTTCTGGGGGTTAAGCTTGTTGTTCTTCAGAAGGGGCCAGATCAACATCTGTTTGAGGCATGCTGGGAACGTTCCTGTGGAGAAGGACCGCTCCATGATCCTGGCTAGAGTTGGACTGAGTTCTTTGCGCAAGGATCTTATCCAATGTGCTTGGCAGGGGTCGTTTGGAGCAGTGGTGGCATTGATGGTTGCAATGATGTCCTCGATGCCTCTGGCTGATGGTGTTGTAAGTGAGTTGAGCGGTAGTGATTGGTGTGGGTTGTGTCCAGGAGTGGGTTTCGTGGCTATGCTGATGTTGCTGGATTTGGCTAGTATGTAGTCTGTGTATTCCTGTGGGTGTAGCATTGTAGTCTGTGTGGGCGAAGGTTCTTTCATCATGGTCTTCACTAAGTTGAAGAGGTCGTGAGGTTTGTTTAGTGAGTGGCGTAAGAGTTTGGAGTGGTATTCTTTCATTTTCACTGATATAGAGTCTCGGTGTGTGTTCAGGTGGGTGTTGTAGGCTGCCTGGTCAGTTGGGGACCGGCATCACTGCCATCTTCTTTCTAGTTTCTTAAGGAGAAGTAGTGAGGAACGTAGCTCTGCGGAGTACCATTGTGCCGGTTTCCTTCCTTTTGGTGTCTTGTCTGAGGTAGTTGGCTTTATTGAGGTAGGTAGGCATGCAGAGGAATTCAGGCTGTTATTCCATGTGGCCATCAATTCATCCAGGTCAGGCGAATTTAGCTTGAGGTTTGGAAGAACTTCGTTAAGGATCGCCTCTTTGGCGAATGGTCTGAACCATCTTGTGGGTGAGGATGAGCTTTCAGCTGCTTTCCTAGGTGGGTTGCTGTCCTGAAGCATGGGTATCTGGAATTTTATTGGGTTGTGGTCGGACCATGGGACTGGGGTAATATCTAGATCAAAGTTGTAGGTCGGGCTTATGTCAGGTCATGGGATGAATACAAGGTCTAGTAGATTTCCTTTCCGGTGGGTGGTTGTTTCAACTATCTGTTCATAGCCAAGTTCGTTGAGTGCTTCAAGGAAGGCTTTGGAGTGGGTATCTTGAAGAGCTGGAATGTTAAAGTCTCCCAATATCCAGTTTGGCCTGTGAGTGTTCTTCGGGTTACAGGCAAGGTCAATTATGGTTGCAAGGTCGTCAGGGGAGGAGGATGGTGATCTGTAGATTAGGTTGATGGTGCTGTGGCTGTTGGTTATGGTGAGTGTATCGAGGCATGTTGTGCTGCTGGATTTGATCAGTTGATATAGGAGCTCTGTTTTTGAGAGGATGAACGTGCCACCTCCTTTGCGGTTAGGTCTGTGACAAGTGTGGCTTGAGAAGTTGGGGGGATGAGTTGGTTAATAAGGACTGAGTCTGAGTCGGTGAGCCATGATTCAGTGACCAGTAGGATGTCTAGTTCAGGGTGGGTTATCAGGTCGGTGATGACTGGCCATTTCCTGCGGACTGAACATGCATTTATGAGGGCGCGTTTCAGGTTTTGCTGGCTTTGGGGCTGTGCCGCTTTGGATTTTGCAGCATGTTGGATTGGTATGTAGATTAATTGTGGGTATGAGTCTTGATGTAATTCAATGGTTTACAACATGTGCTGCCTTGATTTCTCTTTCCTCGGCCTTGAAGGGTTGGGATGGGGTTGTAGTTGGAGGCCAAATTGAGAGGGCCAATGAGTGCATTGCTAAGGAGATACAAGCTGGTTAGGGTTAGGATGGATATGGCCATGTTGAATTGTGAGGCACCAATAGGTGCTGGTATAGGAGATAGCCAACTGGTTTAATTTAGGACATCCTCTTCACTGTTTTAAATTAAACTATTTAGCTATGTGAATAGTAGCTCGATATCACTGACTATATGTAAAGTTAGGTGGAAAACGCAAGCTGTGTCCTTGCTCCACCTCAGTGCTATCCAGACCCACCAACTCTACTCATGGTAACAACAAATTCACAGAACAAAGATTTCACCAGTTTAACAAGGAAAGTTTTCTGGAATCTATTTCCCCAAAATTAGACAACACCCCAAACAATCTTAACGATCTTGTTTCTACCTGGAACTCCATTATTGAAGCAGAAGCTAAATATTCAACCTCTAATAAAAGAAAATCTAGATCTAAATTGACTGAGAAATGGTACACCTCTGAGCTTGCTACACTAAAGAAAAACCTTCGGAAATTAGAGTCTAAATGGAGGAAGAAAAAAACCACTGAACTCAGGGTTCAATACTTCACAAGCCTTAAAACCTACAAGGAAGCCATTAACAACACAAAAAGACTATTCCACACTAAAACATTAGCTAATGCCATCAATCGACCCAGAGAACTTTTTGAGATTATTAAATCTCTAACTAAGGCTCCCGATAACACTCCTAACAAAACACCTATAGATCCACAACTCATTGCAAACCATTTTGCTAATAAACTTAAACTAAGCGCCCGTCCAAGCATTATCTTGACCTCTCCCACACCAAAATCCATCACGGAATGGAGCTCATTCCATACAATTTCCAACAAACAACTGATAGAGATTATATCAAATCTTAATACTACCACGTCATTACTTGACCCTTGCCCGGTATCTTGGATTAAAGCAACAAAATCTGAACTAGCCCCATACATTTTGAAGCTGGTAAACCAATCTCTACTTCAAGGATTCATGCCGGATGATCTGAAATACTCGGCTATTCGCCCTTTACTAAAAAATAAAACCCTTAACAGTTCTGACCCTTCCTCATACCGCCCCATTGCAAGCATACCTTTCTTAGCTAAAATTATTGAAAAGGTAGCTCAGACACAACTTCAGGATCATATTGATATGAACTTCCCATTAGATGAGTACCAATATGGTTTCCGCTCATATCACGGAGTAGAAACCCTACTCATATCCCTTCTTGATTCACTTATCCGAGGTATGGATAATATAAAACAGACCTTCTTGCTCATTTTCCTTGACATTTCTTCAGCCTTCGACAGCGTTGATCACATTACGCTCTTATCTAGACTATCCCAACTAGGTTTAAAAGATACCACTCTTAACTGGTTTAAGTCCTACATTTCTAATCGCTTCCAATATGTCCATTTAGACCATTCCCCCTCACTACCATTCCCACAAGAGCGTGGTATCCCTCAAGGATCCTCACTCTCTGCACTACTCTTTAACCTTTACATACAACCTATTTGCACAATCTTTCAACGCCACAATCTAAAATATTTCATCTATGCAGATGACATCATGCTATTCGCCCCGTTAGACATAGCTAACCTTAATTTCAACAAAATCGCCACCTGCCTCCTTGAAGCTGAAAAATGGCTTCACTCAATCCATATGGATATCAATTTCAAAAAGACCGAAGCACTCTTCGTAACCAGAAATACCACCTTCACTCCTCCAACTTCCATCAACCTTATGAACATTACTCTCCCAGTCAAGTCTGAAATTAAATACCTTGGAGTTACACTAGACAAGACCCTAAGCATGACTAACCACATAAAACAGACTGCCAAAACTATATTTTTCAAACTGAGAACTATACAGCAACTCAGACCCCTCATCGACATCAATGACTTCAGAACAGTTGTCCAGGCTCTTATTATGCCACATTTAGACTTCTGCAATGGCATACTCCAAGGAACATCCAAAAAGAATTTACACATCCTTCAAAGAGCTCAGAATGTCACTGCTCGAATAATTATGAAAGCTAAAATATTCGATCACATCTCTCCTATCCTATACTCTCTCCACTGGCTTCCTATCTATAGTAGGATTCAATATAAAACACTTGTCACCACTTTTAAACTCATTAATGACCTAGCCCCATCACAGTTGGCCACTCTACTCCAAACCCCACAAGAAAACAGAACCAGAAGAAAAACTAACCTCAACATGCTATTAATTCCCATTGCAGTGACAAAATCAAAGCAAATAACCACCAACACTGCTTTTTCATATTATGCTCCCAGCCAATGGAATAAACTCCCACTATACCTCAGAGAGATTAAAGACCTTACATCTTTCAGGAAGGAACTTAAAACCTACCTATTTAGTCAACACTATAGCAACCTACAACCTGGAACCAAATTTACTACACAAAAACATGCAACAAACCAAACACAGGTCTACCCCACCTAATGCCGGACTTCATTTCTCATCCACTCAAGTTAGTCTACTCCCAATACTTTATTTATGATCACAAATAACTATTATAGTCTCTTACTAACCATGTAAATCTACCCCTCTGGTTCCTTGTAACATAGTTTTATGACTCCTTGTAACATAGTTTTATACTTCCCTTTATGTTAATAACCCTCACATTGTTTTCCATTTAACCTAGTTATTATGCAACCTAGTTTATGTTCACCTAATATTTAATGTAATTCAATATTGCACTGTTCTGCTATATTGTTGTTTAAGTTCCTTGTTTTTGCTCAACTAATGTTTAATGTAATTCAATATTGCAATGTTCTGCTATATTGTTGTTTAAGTTCCTTGTAAACCGCCCCTGATCTCTGGAAGGGGCGGTATAAAAAAGCACTGAAATAAAATAAATAAATAAATAGTGCTGGAGTAGTATGTGAGAATTTATATAGTGCCACTGAAAATTCATAGATAGGGTTCATATCCATATTGCAGCTGCCGCTATATGGATAAGACATTTTGAATATCAAGCTTCTTATGTTGAAAATAGCTATGTAACTATGGACGTTTGAGATGAAAATGTTGAAAATATGAAGAGGTTATATTATAAAAAATGTGTTGTTCTGTAGTCTTCTGAGAACGTACATTTCTTCCATATTTCTGTCAAGTAAAAATAATAGGTTGCTTGGAGACTAGGGAGATGAATAGTATTACCTGAATCTATAGTCAAAAGATAGAGAACTGAGAACAAACAACAAATACAGGGGCTTGAACACCCACTCTCATCACTTCTTTCAAGTATATTATTGATTTCATGTTATACCCTAAACAATAAAAACTGCCTCAAGAAGGTAGGTACTAAATATTTTATGAAGATTTTTGAGAAATGTTGCTGATCTTTAACAATCTCCCTCCAACAACAAGCAAAAATTGCATTGCATTAAACAAGCAAAGAACAATTCAGAAAGGAATGGCAGAATATTTTAGCCAATTTGAATAGCAATAGCTACCTATAACTAGAATAATCATAGTTTCTCGAAGATTAAGGATAGAAAACGTTAACACTAAAGGGCTTAATTAACATCAAGCATCTATACAACATGCCACATAGAACTATTGACTTCTAATCAACGCTTATATACCATAATGGTAAGAAACATTGACTTTGAAAGGAGCATAGATTTAAAGACTTACACAATAATTTGAATGGCTTATTATGTTGGTTACTCAGGCTTTAGAATTGGGACATCTATAAAATAATTAGAGCAAAAATCAGTAAATGCTAGAAATGGTTAATGAATTCTAAATGTGGCAATGGTCAATACCAATTTACAAACACTACCATTCCCATCTCTGTACAGGTGCATAGAAACATCATTACACAGTGGTTCGATACTCCAATTCCTTTGGCTCCTAATTTTTTTTTAAATTGTGCAAACACAAGGAAGATAAAAAAAAAATCACACCTATCATACTAAATATTATAAAAGTCTATAAACCATCAAGTGGAGTGGAATGGGTAAATGTGAATTACAGTTACAGTTATAGTTTATTAGGCTTAATATACTGCAAGTCGTGACCATGTCCCGGTAGTTTTCAAAATAAAATTAAAATGAAAACAAAAAAATAACAAAGAACAGACCATACACACACCAAGGGCAAAGACTGAGAGGAAAAGGAAAAGGGAGGGGGGAGGGGGGAGGCCTAGGTTATAGAGTCAATACATAAAGCTAAGCCACAAATGGCTACAGGGGAAAGAGGGAGGGGAAGACAAGACAAAGACAGGGGAGCCTGAAGCACAAGGAAACATTGGCCGAGTGCAGTTAGGAGTAATCAGCAAGAGGCAGAAGCAGGGAAAGCTTGTGCAAAAAGATAGGCCTTCATCTGGGCCTTAAAGCAAAGATTAAAAAGCTCATAACGCAGAAGGGAGGGCAGAGAGGTTCAACGCACAGGGGTGGTGACGTGAAAAGCAGAAGAATGAGCTCACACATTGCAAATCTCCTGAGGACCAGGGTTTTGTATGAGATACTGCGAGGCAGATCAAAGAGCACATGTTGGCAGATATGGCATGAGAAGAGAAGACAGAAAGAAGGGGCAACCAAAATGCAACATGCAAAAGGTAAGTATCAAAATCTTATAGGAAACTCGAAAAGTGATCTGTAGCCAGTGTTCTGAATAAAGAAGGGGGGTGACATGGTCTAAGCATCGAGCACCATGAAAAATCTGCCAACATGGTTTAAAGATGAGATCAGAGAGGCTGGTGTTGCCAAAAAAGCATGCTTCAAGACATGGAAAAAGAAGCTTAATGATGAACATCGGAAACAACATAATCATTGGCAAGTTACAAGCAAGGCATTGATATGGCAGCCAAAAATTGATTTGCCAGACGAGCAGAGTTCCCAAGAAGGGGTGTAGGGAGAGATAAGAGAAGAAAGATAGTGAGAAGCTGCAGAGTGAATGCACTTATAGGTCAGCAGAAGAAGTTTGAACTGGATGCAGAAAGAGATAGGGAGCCAATGAAGTGACTTGAGAAGAGGGGTAATATGAGCATGATGAGGCTGGATGAAGATTAGCCATGCAGCAGAGTTTTGAACAGATTGAAGGGGAGATATGATTCAGAGGGAGACCAGCAAGGAGTAGGTTACAATTGTCTAGATGGGAGATGACTAAGGAGTTGATAAGTGTCTTTGTAGTGTGTTCAGAAAGGAATAGGCAAATTTTGTTGATGCTAGAGAGAATGAAATGGCAGGCTTTAGCTATTAGTTGGATGTGTGTGGAGAAGGAGTGAGAGGAGTCAAAGATGACCCCCAAGGTCATGAGCTGAGGAAACAAGAAGGAGTAGAGAGTTATCCACAGAGACTGAAAAATGAGGAAGGGGAGAGGAGGGTTTAGGGGGAAAAATAAGAAGCTCAGTTTTGGCCATGTTCAATTTCAAGTGGCAGTGGAACATCCCAAGCAGCAATGTCAGAAAGGCAGGCAGAGATCCTGGTCTGGATTGCTGGAGAGATTTCAGGTGTAGAGAGATAGAGCTGGGAATCATCAGCATAAAGATGGTACTAAAAGTCATGGGAAGAGATGAGTGCACCAAGGGATTGGGTATAGAGAGACAAAACGAGTGGATCCAAGACAGATCCTTTGGGTACACCAACTGAAAGCGGGATGGCAATAGAGGAGGATCAACCAGAACAAACACTGAAAGAGCAATGGGAGAGATAAGAAGAGAACCAGGATAGTACAGAGCCCTTAAAATCAAGCAAGGACAAGATATTGAGGAGAAGGTTGTGGTCAACAGTGTCAAAAGCAGCAGAAAGGTCAGGAAGGATGCAGATCAAGTAAAGGCCCTTGGATTTTGCCAGGAACAGGTTGCTGGAGGCTTTGGCAAGAGCCATTTCAGTATAGTGCAAAGGATGAAAGCCAGATTGTAAAGGATCCAGGAGGGCTCAAGAAGAGAGAAAGTTGAGATAACAGTGGTGAATTGCATATCTGAGTAGTATGAAGGGGAGGAGGGAGATGGGTCAATAGAAGGACAGGTAGGGTCTACCGAGGGTTTCCTGAGGAGAGGTGCGACCACAACATGCTTGAAGGCTGCAGGGGCAGTTGTAGTGGAGAGCAAAAGGTTGAGAATATAAGAGATGGAAGGGATAACAGTGGAGGAGATGGAGTTTAGGAGATACATGGGAAATAGATGACATCATGGGGAGTTGGAGTTTGATCTTGTGGATTTTTTCATGGAAATAGCCAGAGTTTGGGCAGAAAGGGAAGGAGGGATCAGAGGTGGAGGCATCCTGAGGAGAGAGTTGAAAGTTGTAAAGAGACGGCAAGGGTCAGAGGCAAGAGAGTTAGTCAGGTGGACATAATAGTCTTGTTTCGCGAGTGCTATGGATGACACCTCTTTTTACCAATTTGGTACCGACAACATAGTGCCCTTTTTAAATGGGGCACCATGCTGTTACTGCCAATGGAGCACTACCATTACTAATTTGAGAACTACGGTGGGTGGAGCACATTGCATACATTCAAATAAGCTCTCTCAGAAATACCTTACCGCAAGCTTTGAGGTGGCTTTACAGTTCCCAGCACAGGGAGCTCTAACGCACGATAACACATGCCGGCATTAAAGGAGCACTCTCTTTCCCCACCCAGTCTCTGCCCAATTAACGCCCACTGTCCACCTCTTTTTACCGTAACCCTGATTGTCCCACTTCTGCATGCTAATCCAGCGTTATTGGTGCTTTACGCAGCGTTAACCACTCATAGACTCCGATAACACACCTTAATGGCACACCTGCTTCCTTACCGGTTGTGCAAGAGAATGATCAGGTGTTCTGGTATACCCATGCTTCTTAATGTGGCCCAGAGTTTCTCATGGTTCACACAGTCAAAAGCCTTGTTGTAGTCAATAAAACACATATGGATATCCTTTTAGTATTCTTTTGTCTTTTCAAGGATTCATCTCCTGAAGTTTAGAAATGAGACTTTTGGGGGGTGAGGGAGGGGGCGACTCATACTTCAATTTTCTAGGGTATTACAAAAAAGTCACAAGAAAGCCAGAAAGCCTTTCTAGAATTGAGGCAAAAAGTTATGTCCTATGCAGCTTCTTTTTTTCTGCGTTTTCATTGTTCTTGTTTAGTAAAATTAATGGATCTGAAATATATATTTTTTGAATTTCACCATTTAAAAAAAAATCCTTGATAATAAATTTCCTTTTTTGTCTACATCCTGAAGGTGACATGGAGAGTTGCTGAAAGTTGCTTTGACAAATTTTGATATAGTGTTTCCCTTGATATACTGCTACCTCATCTTAGGGGTATGTTTACTAAAGAGCATTAAGGGAACAAGTGTGCCGTTAACACCGTACCTTAATGCCCGGTGTCCTGTTAGCGCATGCTAAGCAGTCCCTTACGCACTTACTGCCAGAACGCCTACTACCCAGCCCAAACCGTTAGTGCACGCAAACATCCTTAATGCTGCCATTATTGCTTAAAAAAACACTGCTCTTTTAACATTCTTTAGTGAACATACTCCATAGAGTCTTATATGTAATGCAGTAAAGGGTTACAGATTATTTGTTTCTTTTGTTTCCTCTAGTTATTAATATGTCCACTGCGTAAATTGTTATTTTTTATTTGATCGTGTATTCTCAAATTCTAAAACAAAAAATAAAATGTATGAAACAGATCAAAAAAATCTGAAAATGCAGAAAAACGAACCAAAAACAAGCGGAAAATGTTTGCTCTGTGTACATCCTCAATGTATAAATATAAAGAAAATGTCATAGATATAACTGAAAAAAAAAAAAGTTTTATTGGGTGTTTGTATATCTAATGAAACAGAGAAAGTGCATTTAAAATAAGTAATTTGCAATAATGAAGATGAGTTTAACTCAGTTTCTAACATCAAATCTCTACTTTCATTCAAGGCACATAAAGTTCATGGCAAATCTCTCTTCACCAGCTCAGAGCAATATGATCGATGACACAAAAGCATAGTTCATCATATACATGGTACATCATCATGAAACATGCCCCCACCGGTAGTTCTTTGTGATTATTCTTCAGACAACTTTTGTGTTCTAGCAGCAGACTACACAATACATGATTGGTTTTGCTCACATACTATTTAGGACAGAGGCACTGGAAAATGCACCGTATATTCTAGAACAACATTTTTTAAACAAAAAGGAACTGCGTGGAGGGAGATAATAGGAGAACTGGTATGAATTATTTCTCTCCCAGATGTGAGTCCCTCAATCTTTCTCACATACATAAAACACACACACACACATGGGTCAATATTCAAACATCATGATCAGTGTTTTTATAAACATTGGCTTCAACATTTCAGTTATCCATGTATATTCAATGCTACTATTCAGAGACCACTATTACTGCACAGAAAGCCTTAATACCGAGCCAGTTATCCTTATTGCTAAATTGCTTTTTAGGGTAGCTTATTCACAATTGGGGTCATTCTGATCTGCAAATAGTGGGGATGGATGTCCCGTTGGGACATCCATTCCCGCTATTCATGCCCCTTCCCACCAGCAGCTAACTTCCCTGCTGGTTGTACCGGGAAGTTAGATGGGAGCGGGGAAGGGACAGATCAGGGGCAGAGTTAGGGTGGGTGATCATCGGTCCTGGATGTACAGAGCTGATTCTTTTTTTTTTTGAAATGTTTATTTAACAATTCATAACATATCATACAACATTAAAACAACAATACAGTCAAAAGGGGTATTATACAGAAACCGTGACTACCACAGATAGGTATATGCCCGCTAGCTATTAAGGCACATCATCTGTTACCCAAGGGAAGGGGAGATGGGAAAAAGGGGAAGAAGGGAGGGGGGGGAAGCTGACCACGAGGCCCACTCCTCCATCATTAGGTTTGCTAATTTCGCGTATCGTTTAGGCCATGTGGGTGTCCCATTTGTATAGCAATCGACGGAAGCAGGGGTTCTGTTGGACGTAGGCGAATTCGCATGAGCGGTGATAGCCTACCAAATTCCACCAATAGGCTACGCTCAAAGAACTGAAAGATTTCCAGTGACTCATGATAGCCTTCAGTGCTAAACTCAGGAGCAGATCAAACAAGGCATGATGCTGCTTTTGGAGGCCCATCACATCCGCCAAGGACTTATACACAACAATCTGGAAGGTTAAAGGCGTAGTAATCCCAACCAGCTTCTGTGTCCGTTGCCAAACCCCTTGCCAATATTCTGTGAGTTGGGGGCAGTAATATATCATGTGTGAAAGGGTACCAGGTTCCATACCACACGACCAGCAGCGATCGTCTGTACCCTCTTGCCATTTCGAGACTCGCACCGGAGTCAGATAAGCACGATGCGCCAGGAAGAATAGCATCTGTGTCAACGACGCAGACCTCGATATCCTAATTTGGGAATTCCAGAAGGTGGCCCAACATTCCGGGGTAAGCAGGGGTCCTGCTTCGTGCTCCCATATCAGTTGTGTACCCTTAGGGCATCGTTCAATCGCCGATCTTAGGAGCGTTACCAGCTGTGATATCTGTCCTGAACACTGCCGTAATTCTTGGAACCAAAGATGTGGCGGGCGTCCCTTAGACATTAGCAAAGGTACTACTCCTGCTTTACTTAAACAGTGCCGTAGCTGTCCCCACTGGAAGAAGCACTTATGTGGAAGATGGAAATCTCGCTGCAGTTCCGCAAAGGTTTTATATCGTCGTCCACCCAAAAGATGTCCCAGACAGAGAATACCATGGCGAATCCAAGTGACCCATGCAAAACAGGCGCCAGCGATTCTGAAGTGTTTATTGAGCCATAACGGCGTGCTTTCTGTAAAGACGTGCTCATCTCCCACGAGTGGCAATACCACAGTGAAGGCGCGTTGAGTGGCATACAAAATCTCGTTACCTTCCTGTGTCTGTATCCGCGGGGCTGCAGCTCCAATGCGATAACACAAGGGAAGAGGGTCACTCTCTGCGGCTTCCACTATGAGCCAACATGGGTCTCCTGGAGCATCTACATCCTCCGCCCACCAAGAGCCTTGTTTGGTAATTGCTGCTACGTGAAACCAATAAAAGTCCGGAAAATGGACCCCACCTTGTTTCTTGGAGAGCTTGAGTTTCCAAGCGGCGATGCGCGGGGTTTTCTTTGCCCAAAGAAAAGTGAGCAGTTTCTTCTCCAGGACTTTATAAAATTTTTGGTCAAAGAGCACCGGGAGCATACCCAGGATGTAAGTAATCTTGGGGACAATAACCATTTTAATGGTTTCGAGGCGGCCCCACCATGTCAGGTGTAACGGCGTCCACTTTTGCACGCATTCCTGTATAATCTTTGCGCATCGAATCTCGTTGAGGTGAACAGTGTCATCCATAGTTTTACCGTATAACACTCCCAGATATTTGAAAGATGAATTCTCAACCTGGAAGGAGTATCTACATAGTTCTTCGACTGATACGGTTGTCGTTAACGGTATGCTGATGGTTTTGTCTAAGTTTAGCTTGTAGCCAGACACCTGGGCATATTCGTCAATAGTCTCCAAGGCGGCATCTACCGACGACACTTCTAAAAAAAGCAGTAGATCATCTGCATAGGCGGATAGTTTGCAGTGGTATCCCTCCAACGGAATGCCCCTTATATTGATTGCTTGACGGATTTTAAGAAGCAGTGGCTCTAGGGCCAAGTTGAACAAGAGAGGAGATAACGGGCAGCCTTGTCTAGTGCCTCTGGTGAGCAAAAATTCCCGAGAGGCCGTGCTATTCGCCACCACCGGGCTACCGGCTTGGCATATAACGTTTGGATACTCTTCAGGAAGTTGTCCGGGATCCCCATCCATCGCATGGTTTGAAGCAAGTAGGAGAATTCGACCCTGTCGAATGCTTTCTCTGCATCTAGTGCCAGGCCCACGATTGGAGTTTCCATTTGCTGCGCTCTGCAAAGAACATGGGCTAGCAGACGACCATTATCCGCCGTAGATCTTCCCGTCATGAATCCACACTGGTCAGGATGGATAAGAGACCCCAAAACCTTTGCTAGACGATTAGCGAGAACTTTGGCATAGATTTTATAATCCGCATTCAACAGGGAAATAGGTCTGTAGTTCTCAACCCGTTCTGGGTCCCTGCCGGGTTTGGGATGTATCACAATTGAGGCCGCTGCAAGTGCTTCAACCGCTGGGCATTCTTCTTTAATACCAGCGTAGTATAATAGCAGTTCTGGTATCAGCTGCTCAGCAAAGGCCTCATAGAATTCCACAGGGAGTCCGTCCGGACCGCTGGCTTTCCCCTTGGCAAGCTGCTTGAGAGCGAGGCGGAGCTCTTTCGATGTGACCTCTGCAGCTAGCAATTGCTTTTGCTCTTCCATAAGCTGGGGACCTTCAATGGAAGAGACAAAGTTGGAGAAGGCTACGTCATCATCAGCGACTTCAGATTGATAGAGGCGAGAGTAAAAGGCTTCGCAGATTGTGAGGATCTCATCATCTGCAGTTCTTAGGGCTCCTGCCGCGTCCCTTAGCCCCGCAATTCGAGTCACTGCCCTCTTCATCTTTAACGTGTTTGCTAGCAACGAGCTCGCTCTATTACTTTCATGGTAATATTTCCCTTGCTGCACTCTGAGCAAGTCACTGACTTCGGCCTGCAAGAGTGCATTGTACTGGAACTGTAGCTTCTGAAGTCGCAGAAGAACAGTCGGATCTGCCCATCGAGCAAGGAGCCGCTCCCCAGCACTAATTTCGGACTCCAACTCCTTCCTTCTCAATGCCTCTGCCTTATGTTTGCTAATCTTATAGGAGGTCATTCGTCCTCGTGTATAAGCTTTAAAGGCCTCCCACCAGGCCCATGTGGGGGTGTCTCCGAAGTGATTGGCAGCAAAGTATTCTGCGATGGCACCCTTCATAATTTTAAGAAAATCGTCGTCCGCCAACCAGCGTTTCTCAAAGAAAAAACGCCCCTGGGATGTCTTCGCGGGGCCTGCACTAAGATCCAACAGGATCGCTGAATGATCAGAAATTGCTCTGGGAAGCATGGTGGCATCAACCACCATAGGCAGCAGCGTCTTGGAAATGAGATAGTAGTCGATACGAGTTTGTGAGTTATGAGGTAGAGAGTAGAAAGAGTACTCTTTACTGTTTGGGGACAGTATCCTCCAGGGGTCCAACAGCCCGAGAAGTTCCTTCATGTTTTGTAGCGCAATAGCAGAGTGTGGTTTATGCTGCGGTTTGTAGGGGGTTCTGTCTAGGAGAGGGTCAGGTATGAGATTGAAATCCCCCCCTAGAACAATACTTGTAGATCCGGAATCTATGAGCTCCTGAGTGACTTGATTGAAGAAGAGAGGGTCATCAGCGTTGGGACCATACACTGCCATGAAAGTGTAAAGATCCCCCTTCAATAATGCTGTCACCTTGGCCCATCGGCCTGCAGGGTCCACGTTGGTCTTCCTAACTTCCATTCGGAGAGTTTTCCGAACCAATATAATTACCCCTCCTTTTCTTTTAAGGGCGGCCGCCGAAAGGACGTTCTGATAGGTCTTATCTGTCACTTTCAGAGACTCCGTCTGCGACAGGTGGGTTTCTTGTAGATATACCACATCTGCATTCTGCTGTTTACAATAAAGTAGGATTTTCTTTCTTTTAGCCGGCAGGGAAATACCTTTGACGTTTAGGGACAAAACCCTCAGTCGGCTGCTAGCCATCTGTGACCTTGCGAAGGGATGGGAGGAGGGCGATCATGGTCAGCTGCCCCTGGGACAGGGTATCAAATATGTTATAACTAGCATACCTATTTCCTAACTGTAATAAGCCACATCCTAGGCCAACTTGTATGGCGAAATCCCCACCGCCCATCTTAGCCCCTCCAACTCCCTCCCAGCACTTAGGATAAGGTACAACATTGCCCTGTGATAGCAGATAAGTTAACTTACAGGACCTGGGAGAGATGACACTAGCATCTATCTGACGTATATTCTAAGCATACAACAGTTATGGACACTAAGTCGTCCATCAATCACTCCTTCACTTCGAAGCTTTACATCTCACGAGTTAACTACACATTAGAAAAAACAGAGATATGCATTACAAAACATTGGTAATACGCCAGCTCCCTTGTCGGCATTCTTTTTTATTTTTTAACTGTACCAACCGGGAGTTCTGACTATGGTTGCGTTACCAGAATGAAAAGTCCGATGAGCTCTATTGCCCGACCTCCATCTTGGCATGGTCCTGGAGAAAGGCGCGGAGCAGATGACCCTCCGTGAAAGTGTGAGTTCGGTTATTGAGGGTCACTCGCATGTTTGCTGGGTAGAGGAGCCCAAAGCGCGCTTGTACTTGCTGAAGTAGTGGCCTACAGGCTAGAAGATCCTTCCGACGCTGGGCTGTCCGTTTACTCAAATCAGGGAAGAATGAAATGCGATGCCCATCCAGTTGTAGATTTTGCCGCCGTCTGGCTGCCTCCATGATCTGCAACACGTGTTGGTACCGCAAGACCTTTATAATGAACGGTCGCGGCCGCCGATTTTGTGAAGAAGGGTGGGACGGCACGCGATGGGCCCTCTCTAATTCCAGAGGCCGTTCGAAAATTAGGCCCAGCATCTCAGGAATCAGCTTCTCCAAGTATGTTATGGGGTCCGATCCTTCCCGGCCTTCAGGGACCCCTACCACTCTTACGTTGCTTCTCCTAGCCCTGTTAGCTTGGTCCTCTGCCGATATTTCTAACGCCGCGACTCTCTGTGCGAGCGGGTCTAGTTGCACTGTTAGGGCAGACTGTCGGCTAACTTCAGCCTCGAGCTCTGTTATACGCTGGGCCATGCTGCCGAGTCGGTCCTTAACCTCTCGCAGGTCTTCTTGGACCACTGCTAGCGTACCTGAATTGGTAGTGATGAGGTCTTTTACAGCCCGAAGCTCCTGCAGGATCTCCCGCACGCCTTCAACCGGAGTTTTGTCAGGCGCCATCTTCACCGGAGACGACAGGTCTTGTTTCGCACGTTTATTCGACTGTCCCGCCGCCTGCTGGAACTCTAGTTTGGCCGGTTTTAGTGTAGCCATCTCCCCACAGGCTGTGGCAACTCTGGGCTGCGTTTTAAGGCGCCCGTTGTCAGCGAGGGCTCCGGATTCTTCAGTGCTAGGAGGGAGCAATCAATCTATGCGTCCATTTTGAAATGCGGCTAACTCCGCCCCCTACAGAGCTGATTCTAATGTCGGCTCTGTACATCCGAGGCCGGCGACCTGCATGGGGAAGTTATTCCACATCCGAGTTATTCCCTAGTTGTTAGGGGTTGGCGGACCTGGGGCCAAAAAGTGGCAGGAGGGGACAGGGAGCATTCCCCGCAGCCCAACCCAGGCCTTGGGAGGCCAGATCGGGGGTCGGGCTGCGGGGAATGCAGTGCAGGAGCCGGCGGCCGGGATTGTGGCTTTACAATGGAGCCGTGGTGCCATTGCAATTGGATACCATGGCACCACGACTCCATTGTAAAGCCCAGACTGAGTTAATCAGGCAAGGTCTGTTCGTGTAAGCCAGGCTGAATCGCAGTCCCGGCCTGCACATACAGGCCTGATCGCGATTCAGATCCCCCGGGGCTAGACGTGTCCCATGGGATCGGAATCGCAACACCCTCTCTATGTCCATTTCAGACCGGGCATACAGAGGCTTTGTACATCCAGGACAGAATTGGGCCTAATACAGATAGCAGCCTGAATATTACCAGCAATCTGTAGTATTGGGCAGAATGCCCTTGCTCTCCCTACTCTCCGTCCCAGCATTATCTGCATTATGTCAGGGAGGTCTGTAAGAATTTTCAATGGAGGTATCTGTATAATGGCCATTAAGTATTAATGGATCGAGAATTGTTCTGTTTGGCTGAAGCTACTATATGTTAAAGTCCTTTTGCTTATCGACATAGCACTTTCTCTGTCAGATGGTTATACTTTTTCGCACTCTCTCTCTCAGTTACAAAACAGACAAAATTTGATTTTAAGATTCAGGAAACTTTATTGGCACACACACAGTGTTAGACAGACACATAAGGGATCTTTTACTAAACACCACTAAGGTTTTGCAGTTAACAAGCGATACCAATAGACTTTAAGTCCAAAGACATTGCATTAGTTGTCAGCGGGCATGCTCTGCAACTAATGCGCTACAGGGTATCATAATGAGAAGCAAAGTAACCTCGATGCACCTAACACTACCCATAGAATTGCTGTTAGGTGAACCAGCCCTAAGTGACACGCTCATTTCACTCTCACGTTAAAGTGTTTACCATGCTCATATTTCACCTCAATTAATGTGTTTCAGCAGTTGGTAGCTGACGTGCCCGTGCGTTAGGGTTCACCCTGGCCAATTATCACTTCCTAAATATGCATTAACCATTAGCAGTGTTTAGTAAAAGGGACCCTTATTGTCCCTCTTCTTCTGTAAACTATATAGAGGCAAGTGTACTAAAGGTTAGAGTATGTTATTTCTATGGGCCATGTCAGCACTTAAAGCACTTTGACTTTCCTTAGCACACATTAACTCGTAGTAAGCATGCACCGCTATTATTCTCTTTCTCTTGCTCATTCTCTGTCACAGAACACAAACACACACACTAAAAGACAGTCACTTTCTCTATCACATACACTCACACACATACATACGCACACACTGACACAAACTTATTCTGTTGAGCGGCTGCTCATGTGCTCACTCAGTATATGCTCCGGCCTTCGGCAGTGTGGCTAACAAACATTGCTGCTGAAGACAGTAAAGCTCTTGTGCTTGCTGCCAGTGCTTCCCAAACCTGCATCCTCTTGGACGTTCAGCAGCAGCCCTTCACACAGGAGCCTTACCAGGCTAACACAGGCGCTCCCCTGGTTCACCCCCTCCCTTCTTATACCTCTAGCTTACTTCCAGTTCTCCCATCCCTGCCAATTTACCACTGACTTAGTTCCATTCAGAAGGCTAGAGGTGCAAAAAAATATGCTACTATGCTCTCACACACCAGCATGCATTAATGTGTGTTATTTACCGCAAGTCCTATTTTATGCAATGGGACCTAATTGATAATGTGCCTTAATATTGTTAGCACATGCTAATGTGAGAGTACACTTTAGATCATCTTGAGAGTCTGCTGTTTTTATCTATGTTTAAAATTTTTCCTACTCACTGCAGGGGCATGAAGAGAACAAAAGTATCTGTGCTTCCTCCAGGGGATGAATAGCCAAAGTAGATGCACAAGGCAGCTGACTCCTGTTCCTTCCTGGTCTTGAAATAAAGTGGACAGATGGCTGCTCTGGGTCATTCTTCTAGGAATTAAACCTTGGGTATACCACCCCTACATTTCCACAGTTTATTTGGTAGCAGACAAAATTTATTCATGAAGAGCATGGGGATAATTGTCTTTATTTGGCTATTTATACCTTCCCAATCTGAAAATCATTCAAAACAGTTACAATAATAAAATCATCAAGATAAATATAAACAAAAATAAAAAATATATATATCAAAATCTTAAATAATAATATTATAACCAAAATGTTTAAAAGTTTCTTATACACTGGATTAGCAAACAATCTAGAAATTTCAGAAAATAAAGCATGGTTTAATATTTTCCCTGGAAGCTAACAGGTTTACCTTGGGCTTACGCTCAGCAAGTAATGCAACATTCCCTCGAAGCTGTGCATGCATTCTCTGACTGCATTTCTGCCAGTGGGGATGATGCCTGCTCCTCACAGTTGAAAACCCAATACTGAGCACTACTCCCCAGTGACAGGAACACAAGTGTGGTTTAGAGGAAACATTGGTAGACAGTTCCATAATAATGATGTTGCAACCAAAAACAAACGTGCTCCCAAACTTGATTCATTTAACTCACAGAATGTGGAAACAGCAAGAGGTTGCCCTGGCTAAACAGAAGCTTTCTATCCACTTGATATCAAATGACCTAATTTGAGTCCCCACCCATAATTAATGTGAAAAGTTTGTATGTGAAAGCAAAGAAGGCAGGAGCCACTGGAGGACATTCTTCCCCATCCTATGCCACACACTGACATTGTGCCATTTTACATTGGCACCCCCCTGTGCATTGGTATAACTGCCTCCCACATGCTCGTCCAATTTACTGACTGACACATAGGGTGCCCATGGATCTTGCAGTTCCATCAGCTCCCACCTGACCTTCCATCCATCACCTTTACATTGACTTTCCTTGGTGCTCCTTTATCCAACATTAGGGTTATAGCTATTTTCAGATGTTAAAGTGCAAGCTTGCTACCTTAATGTCTGATGTCCTGTTAAGGCACATTAAATGGCCCATAGCTCCCTTTGCATTTTATTTATTTAACATTTCTTATATACCACCTTTCATGATATCAAGGTGGTTTACATTGAACAAACTGAAATTACATTGAACAGGGCATTATAACTTGGAGATAACTATTTTACAGGGAACATGGGCTATGAAGGGTTAAGTGGCTTGCCCAAGACCACAAGGAGCACCTGTGGGACTAGAAGCCCCAGTCCATCCGGCCCAAGGTTGCTGTCCTCTAGTGGGATATGAACCCCTGATCTTGCCGCCTGAAGTACCTTGCCCCAACCACTAGGCCACTCCTCCACTCCATTGGAATGGCCCCTACCTGCCCCATGCCTTTTACGCATGTAACACCCCTTATGACTGCTGTTAATGCCTGTTACCTTAATGCCCTTTAGTAAACAAACTCCTATGATAAAATGAGGAAAATAGTTAAAAGACTAAAAGGAGCTGCTGCAAAGGCTAAAGATTTGAACAAAGCATGGGCATTGTTTAAAAATACTATCTTCAAAGCCTAGAACTGATGTATTCCATGCTTAAAGAAAAGTGGAAGGAAGGCCAAAAAGCTGCCAGCATGGTTTAAAGGTGAGGTCAGAGAGGCTGTTGTGACCAAAAAAGCAACTTTCAGGAAATGGAAAAATGAGCCAAATGACGAAAACAGGAAACAACATAAGCACTGACAAGTTAGATGGAAGGCATTGATAAGGCAGGCAAAGAGAGAATTTGAAAAAAAAGTTTGCCATGGAAGCAAAAATGCATGAAAAAAACTTTTTAAAGTACATTCATAGCAAAAAAAACCCTTTGAGACAGTCAATTGGACCATTGGATGATAGAGGAGTAAAAGGGATGCTAAGTGAAGGCAAGGCCATAGCGGAGAGACTGAATGAATTCTTTGCTTCAGTCTTTGCTGAAGAAGATGTAGGGAATTTACTTGTGCCTGAAATGGTAAATAAAGGTGATGTATCGGAAGAATTGAAAGCAATATCGATAAACCAGGATGATGTATTACAACTATTTGATAAACTGAAGAGTACCAAATCACCTGGACCAGATGATCTACATCCAAGGGTCCTGAAAAAACTAAAATATGAGATTGCAGACCTACTATTAGTAATCTGTGAACTATTATTAAAATCAACTGTAGCACCTGAAGAGTGGAGAATGACCAATGTAACGCCAATATTTAAAAAGGGTTCCAGAGGTGATCCGGGAAGCTATAGACCTGAGAGTCTGACATCAGTACCGGGCAAAATGGTAGAAACCATTATAAAGAATAAAATTACTGATCATGAAGACAGCCAACATGGATTTAGCCAAGGAAAGTCATTTTACTAATCTGTTATAGTTTATGAATGTGTGAATAAACAGGCAGACAAAGTTGTATCTGGATTTTCAGAAAGCCTTTGACAGGGTCCCTCATGAGAGACTCTTGGTGAAATTAAAAAGGAGGCAGTGTGGTATAGTGGTTCGGAAACTGGTTAAAAAATAGCAGGCAGAGAGTAGGGCTAAAAGGCTAATTTTCTCAATGGAGAAAAGTAAATAGTGCAGAACCCAGGGATCTGTGCTAGGCCCTCTACTTTTTTTTAATGCAATTTTACACAAACTTTACCCAAGCATTACACTTGTAAACAGAAAAGGGCGGGACATAGCAATTTACTAAGACAATAAAGTAACCGGAATCATAAGCAATCCAATATACTAATCCTAGCCCACCAGCCAAACAACAAGGATAGCGGGGGTCCACAAGGAAATACATACAAGTAAAGGTAATGGTTATATTGCCTAATCAGCAAATATTGCAATTTCTGCTTCCTAAACTCAATCTGGGACTGGAGGCAAATGTGAACTGATAAATACCCCAATTGGGTAGGGTCAAAGAAAATATAACTTTCAGAATGTGATTTATTAAGACACTTTCAAGGAAATTTAAGAAAACAATGACCACCCAACCGGGTTGTCGTTTCTGGGTCTCACGGGCTAGATCAGGATAAATTCTAACTTGAAGCCCCCTAAAAGGTATGGAGCACTTATGAAAATACATCTTGAAAAACCACTCCCTATCAGTGGGTAACGCAAATGTAATTAACATAGTAGCAGGTACAACAATAGCTTCAGAATCTGAAGTTCAAGCAGCTCAGACATGTTTAAAGTATCCATTTGTTGTAAGTCAGAAGGAGAGGACTGCAGCAATACAGCAGCAACTTTTCTTCCTGATAGGTCTATAATAACCTTAGACAAGGGAGGCAAAGATTCTGTAGCTATTCCCAAAGTCTCAATCATATAACATTTCAGCATATCCCTCACAGAGATCAATGAAGAGCAGTGAAAGTTCACCAATCAAAGCTTTAGTGAGCAACCCTAGTTTTCCAAAAGTTCCGTTTTTCATTTTCATTGCACCCATATCCTTAACCAACAAAGAATAATAATTATCATGTTTTAATGCCTCTGATTGTAGACTCTTAACAGATTCTTTAACTTCAACAAGCTCTGTAGAAACACCAGCCATCGAAGTAGTGTTCAACATTACTTGTGAGGTTAATTTGTTTGACTGTTGAAACAGTACATTACCCAACACTGAAATAGCAGACCAAATAGATTCCAAGGAGATGACAGCAGGCTTTTCCAAATGAATGCCAAAAGACAAATCCTGTCCAGCTAATGCCAGGCACCCTGAAGATGAAGCAAACTCTTCCCACTACAGCCATTGGTTCTTTAGCCACCTCGCTCTTCATATTCACCGGTAGAGTGACCTCTCCTGTAGCAGGCTCTAGAATCTCCACCGTCTGCTTAGTAACTGGAGCCGAGACAGGAGAGCTTCCCCCACCCAAAGTCACAGCTCATTCCCTATCAGGGTCAGCTGCCTCGAGCACACCTGAATCAGTCACCCCAGCTAGATAGCCAGGAGGAGTACACGGCACTGGCGACAGCTCACAACAGGAAGATGATGCCGAGCTCTCTAGCCCCGGCCTCATCAAGCCCACTAAAACACCAGTTCCTGCTTGCTGATTCCCCGGGGCAAAATAGCGATCCAAAGTTCCTTTAGATGCAGAAGGTAAGGAAGTTCCCACTGCTGATGGAGGTTTCTAACAGGTCTTCCCTTTCCTTTTTGGCATGCTGGAAAAAAGTGCCCCACTTCTCAGCAGCCTAATCAGCCATCTTGGATTCCCTGGCCTGAGCCCGCTGCTTTTTAACATATTCATAAATGACCTGGAAATGGGAATAACAAGTGAGGTGATCAAATTTGCAGATGACACAAAATTATTCAAAGTTGTTTAACCCCAAGAGGATTGTGAAAAATTGCAAGAGGTTCTTGAAAAATTCAAAGACTGGGCATCCAAATGGCAGATGAAACTTTATGTGGACAAATATAAAGTTATGCACCTAGGAAAGAGCAACCCAAACTTTGGTTACATGATGCAAGGTACCACCTTAGAAACCACCACCCAGGAAAAGAATTTAGGCGTCATCATGGATAATACATTGAAACTCTCTGCCCAGTGTGCAGCGGTGGCCAAAAAAGCTAATAGAATGCTAGGAATCATAAGGAAAGGAATGGAGAATAAAACTAAGGATATTAGAATGCCTCTGTATCATTCCATGGTTAGACCACACCTTGAATATTGTGTGCAATTCTGGTTGCCGTATCTTAAAAAGGATATAGCGGAATTAGAAAAGGTACAGAGAATAGCCACCAAAATGGCAAAGGGGATGGAAGGATATCCCTATGAGGAAGGCTTAAAAGGTTAGAGCTCTTCAATTTAAAAAAGAGACGGCCGAGAGGAGATATGATAGAAGTCTATAAATTAATGAATGGAGTGGAATGGGTTAACTTAGATGACAGCAGGTTGTTTATGCCATCACAAAGTAGAAAGACTAGAGGACACACAATGAAGGTACAATGTAACCCATTTAAGACTAATAAGAGAAAATATTTTTTCACAATGCATAATCGAACTCTGGAATTCATTACTGGAGGATATAGTAAAAGCTGTTAATGTAGTTAGGTTTAAATAGGTTTGGACAAGTTCCTAGAGGACAGGTCTATAAACCATTATTAAACAGGACCCAGGAAATCCACTGCTTACCTCAGGACAAGCATTGTGGAAGCTGTGGACTTGTCAAGTACTTGTGACCAGGATTGACCACTGTTGGAAAAAGGATACTGGGCTTGATGGACCTTGGTCTGACCCATTATGGCATTTCTTCTGTTCTTCTGTTCTTATAACCAAGAGACTAGGGTCAAATTCCCACTAGCAATCCTTGTGACCTTGGACAAGTCACTTATCCCTCCATTTCCTCAGAAAAAAGGCCTGGCAACCTACTTCCGGTCACACTGCCAATAAAACCCAGGAGCCTGTTGGGTCACTAGGAGTCAGCATTGACTTGAAGTCACACATTGTATCATTAGGAGTTGAGGTATAGCCTAGTGCAGAGGTGGGCAATTCCGGTCCTGGAGGGCCACAGACCAGTCAGGTTTTCATGATGCCCCTAATGAAGATTCATGAGATCTATTTGCATCCACTGCCTTCCATTGTATGCAAATAGGTCCATGAATATTCATTAGGGACATCATGAAAACTTGACTGGCTTGCGGCCCTCCAGGACTGGAATTGCCCACCCCTGGCCTAGTGGTTAGATCAACAGCCTACTATCCAGGAGATATTTGTTTAATTCCCACTGCTCCTTGTGGTCTTGGGCAAGTCACTTTACTCTCCATTTCCTTAGAAGAAAGACTTGGCAATCTATCTCCAGGCATACCTTACCAGGAAAACCCAGGAGCTGCTGGGTCACCAGGAATCAGTGTTGGCTTGAAGACACTTAAAAAGAAAAGACATGGGGCCGAGCCTGGTTTCTGGTCAAGGTGGACATGTAATAGCTGTGTTCCGGAGGGCAATAGGCAGGAATCCTGACTTTGACAATCTTTAAGAACATAAGATATGCCATACTGGGTCATACAAAGGTCCATCAAATAGTTCCTACCTACGTTGATAACATTCGATCCCGGATATGTCGGGCCCCAAACAGACGCAGCTGGATTACCAAGTATCCCAAAATGCTAGTGCAAAGAGAACCAAGATGGAACCTCTCTCAGCTCACAACATGGCTGTCATTTGAGATTGTCCTGAGATCTCAAAGGAGATCCTGGCTGAGATTCGGGCAGTCAAAGACTTGGTCAAAGCTAATGGAGAATCGCTATGCAGGAAGATATCAACACTTTGAATACTTCTTTGGAGTCAAATATGGCTTGTTTGGGGAAGGTAGAGAATGTGGTGGCTTCACATGAGGAAAGGCTCGAGGCCATTGAGAAGCAGGCCAAGTTGATACATTCATTAGAGAGGTGGAAGACGGTAATAATCGCTCACAGAGGAATAACATTTATTTATTTGTGTGCTTTTCTATACCGCCCCTTCCAGAGATCAGGGGCGGTTTACAAGGAACTTAAAAAACAATATAACAAACAGTGAAATATTGTATTACATAGAACATTAAAGGAACATAAGAACTATGTTACAAAGAAACAATGTGTAAATTATTTACATGGTTGAGCAAAAACTATTTACAATAGTTATTTGTAATCATATGTACAGTGTTGGGAGGAGGGCTGTTTAGAATAGTTATCAAAGGAATTAGTTAGGATTCAGTGAGTGAGAAGTATCAGAGATGGTTATAAGCAAATGCTAACAGAAGTGAGTCTTGAATTAGGTGGGGTAGACTTGTGTTTGGTTAGTTGTGTATTCTTGTGTAGTATATCTGATTGTAGGTTGTAGGTTGTTATAGTGTTGACTAAACAGGGTAGGTTTTAAGTTCCTTCCTGAAAGAGGTAAGGTCCTTAATCTCTCTTAGGTTTAGTGGTAGTTTGTTCCATTGGCTGGGAGCATAATATGAAAAAGCAGTGTTGGTGGTTATTTGTTTCGATTTTCTCATGGCATTGGGAATTAGTAGCATGTTGAGATTTGTTTTTCTTCTAAGTCTGTTTTCTGGGGGAGTCTGAAGTAAGGTTGCTAACTGTGATGGGGCTAAGTCATTAATGAGTTTAAAAGTGGTGATAAGACTACTAGGAGTTCCTGAGGGAGCAGAGGGCCCTGACATGGTGTCCTTTTTGCAGGCCATGATTCCATGTGTGTTAAAGTTGCAGTTTGCTATGCTGTTCGAGATTGAGTGCACCCATAGAGTGCCTACTCAGTCCGTGGTCATGAGCAGGCATCCATGCCCAATCATCTTGAAAGTTTTATGTTTTCAGCAAGTTGTGCAAATAATGGGAGCAGCCAGAGCACTTTCAACTTTGGAATATCAGGGACATAAACTCCTGTTCTTCCCGGACTTCACAAAGGTGGATAGGAGAAAAAGTTTTCTGGCGCTGCGTCTACGCTTGGTACAACTGCAGGCCCTTTTTGGACTGCTCTATCCTGCCCACATGAGAGTCACACTGCATAACCAGACCAAGACTTTTGATTATCCCGGGGAGTTATATGCATATCTGGAGGTTAAGGAGTCAGCAGCGATGTGGTGAAAGTCATTTTGCAACTTTTATTTGCTACAGTTCTATGGCTCTTGCTATCATGGGTGTTTGAATGGTCTGAGGTCGTGTAAATGCGACTTATCCATGCAGAAGTGACATTTAATCATGTAATATTGCTATATACTAGGATATCCATTCTGTCATGTTTGAAGGAGCTCCAGGATACTATTCTGGTTGAGATGTTTCTTTTGAACATAAGAACATAAGATATGCCATACTGGGTCAGACCAAGGTCCATCAAGCCCAGTATTCTGTTTTCAACAGTGGCCAATCTAGGTCATATGTATCTAGCAGTTTCCCCAAGGGACACAGGTTCCACAATGCTTGTATTGGTTCAAGCATTGATATCCTGGGTCCCTTCTTAATAATGGTTTATGGACCTTTCCTCCAGGAACTTGTCCAAACCTTTTTTAAACCCAGCTACACTAACAGCCTTTACTACATCCTCCGGAAACAAATTCCAGAGTTTGATTACACGTTGAGTGAAAAAATATTTTCTTTTATTAGTCATAAATAGTTTACCCTGTAGCTTCATTGCATGTCCCCTAATCTTTCTATATTCTGATAAGGTAAACAATCGATCTACGTTTACCCGTTCCACTCTGTTCATTAATTTATAGACTTCTATCATATCTCCCCTCAGCCGTCTCTTTTCCAGGTTAAAGAGCCCTAACCTTTTAAGCCTTTCTTCATAGGAGTATCCTTCCATCCCCTTTACCATTTTGGTGGCTCTTCTCTGAACCTTTTCTAAAATCGCTATATCCTTTTTAAGATACGGAGACCAGAATTGCACACAATATTCAAGGTGCGGTCTCACCATGGAACGATACAGAGGCATTATAATATCTTTTGTTTTATTTTCCATTCCTTTTATTATCATACCTAGCATTCTATTTGCTCTCTTGGCCACCGCTGCACACTGGGCCGAGGGTTTTAACATGGTGTCCACAATGACGCCTAAATCTTTTTCCTGGGTGGTGGTTCCTAATGTGGAACCTTGCATCGTGTAACCATAGTTTGGGTTGTTCTTCCCTAGGTGCATAACCTTGCACTTCATCTGCCATTTTGATGCCCAGTCTTCCAATTTATCAAGATCCTCTTGCAGCTTTCCACAATCCTCTTGGGTTTTAACAACTTTAAATAGTTTTGTGTCATCTGCAAATTTGATAACCTCACTCGTTATTCCACTTTCCAGGTCATTTATGAATATGTCAAAAAGCAGCGGACCCAGCACAGATCCCTGGGGTACACCACTATTCACCTTTCTCCATTGGAAAAATTGGCCATTTAGCCCTACCCTCTGCTTTCTATCTTTTAACCAGTTCCTGATCCACAATAGTAAACTGCCTCCTATCCCATGACACTTTAGTTGACCGATTCTGGCGTACTTACACTGGCTACCGATACAAAGCCGAATAATATATAAATCCCTAATAACTACATTCAAAACTCTAAACAACATGGCTCCACCTACTCTATTCAACCTAATCACTAAAGAATCTGCCAAATCCCAACACAGGAGAGATCACACAAACAAACTAAAGACTCCAAAGGAATTTATAAAAGCCAGAAAGACAACAAACAATAAAGCATTCTCACATGCAGCCCCCATTCTATGGAATGCCCTTCCAGACGAAATTAGATCTCTCTCAGAGATCATCGAATTCCGCAAAAAACTCAAAACACACCTGTTCACCTCACACTACGGACCTCTGTCAAACACACCTACCCATCTAGAAAACGGATAATATAAGGCGAGTCCTCTTAAGTCAATTCGGTCTTGACATAGGATTTGAAACCCAAATGCTTATATATTACGACTCAACCATGTTTCACTCACAGCTGTATATAGTTTTCTCTCTGTTCCATGTTAACAGTTCATAATGTTTCAAGTAATGTAATTTAAGATGTTATGGTTTAAGGCTGTTCTATGTAATGTAATATAAGTTGTTTTAAATTGTTCTCTGTATTAACAGACGTTGACCTGTTACATTGTTGTTCCATGTAAACCGCACCTGATCTCTGGAAGGTGCGGTATATAAGAAACTGTTAATTAAATTAAAATTAAATTAAATTTAGTTTTGCCAAAAGTCTCTGATGAGGGACCTTGTCAAAGGCTTTCTGAAAGTGCAGATACACAATATCAACCGACTCACCTTTGTCCACCTGATTATTCACTCCTTCAAAAAAACATATTCACTCTCTCTCTTCTTTTATGTTTTATGTTGTCTGTTTGTGATGTTTATGGTGGCTGGGAGAGCCTTGGGTTTGGAGGAGTGGAGTGGCCCTTGTTCACTGGGCTGGGTCTTTTAAGCCATAAACTGATTTGAAGAGGGTTGCCCTGCCACACAGTTTTGGTTTTCCCTTCTTTCTTTCTTTCTTTTTTTTTTGGGGGGGGGGGGGGCTTTGAATGCATTGTCTTTACTCTTATTAAGGGAGGTGGGCAAAGCACAATATTCTGTGTGATATGGAAGTGCGGAAGTATTAGGTCCTTTTGCCCTCTGTGTCCGTCTTGTCTGGGTGGGCTCACCCACTAAGTTTTTTGGTGTTATATAGCCCCCCTGGGTTTAGGTGGTTTTGGGGAGATTTTTTTTTTTTTCAAAATTAGGTGTTCTTGTTGTAAGTGGGGCCAGGGCTAAAATGTGTCTTTGTTGTTGGGTTTTCTTCTTTGGGCTATAGGTGCAGCTAACACTTTGATGGCGCTTAAGAAGTTGTTCTACAATGTGAAACTAAATGCTACAATTTGGTATGTTTCTGCAACATTTGACTGTTAATCGGAGCTATATTGTCAGTATGCTTTCCTTTAAGATCGTTTGACTGAATGTTAAGGGCATTAATAATCCCATTAAGAGGAAAGGTTTCTTCTGTATGGTTGGTAAGAAAGTGATGACATCTTACTGATGCAGGAGACACACTTGAATGTAGAGCAGTCATTGAGACTAGATAGAAAGCTAAACTCTTTAGGGGCTTTTCAGCTGCTCATCATAAGAATAATGGAGTAACCATCTTAGTGAGGAAAGTTCTATCCCTCATGGTTTTTCAAATATCATGTATTGATTTTCCTAGTTTCCAAGGGACTTTGTTCTAGAATTAGTGAGTCTACTATTCATGCGGCTCACATTTCTGTTCATTCTGCAATCTCATTTACCCTACTGTATTTGACTCAGCGAGCTTTCAATAATATAACAGCAAAGTGGTCGCTGGTCTATTTTCTTGGTGGGGTCGTCTTGCAGCTATAAATATGACAATCACTCCTAAAGTGAATTGTATAGTAGAAATGCTACCAGTTTTCCTTACAAATAGAGTCTATTGTCAAATTGAAAGGATTCTAGTTCAGTTTCTATGGGAAAATAACCACCTAGAATTGCTCTCAGGAAACTTAAGTTTTAAAAAGAGAAATGTGTGTGTGTGTGTGTGGGGGGGGGGATTGATATTCCCTAATTTTCAGGCCTAGTGCTGTGATTTTTTTTTAATAAAACAAGGTTTGCGATGGGTGGAAGGGGCCATAGGTATACACTCAATATGGCTTGAACTAGAAGAGAGGTTAAGTAATCCTTTCTCCTAGAATCTTCTTCCTGGCATAGTGTCTGTTGGGAGGTTGAAATCTCATAGGGTATATTGGATACTCAGAAGGCCTTTCAAAATTAGCAAATGCAACTCCTAAGGAGGATTGCCTATTGAAAGGTAGCTAAATGGGATCTGGCAGCTGGGAAGGAGCGTTAGTCTCATCGAGGAGATGTTGTCACTTTGAGACATGTGGTGTATGATTGACCTAACATTCAGTCTTATTGGGTTTCAATATGGAACCGTATTAAAGAGGTACTGGGATTCTGGGCCAATCTCTCCTGGTCTGGGTTCGTTTTTCAATCAACAATTGGCATTTCGTCGTTACAGAGGGATTGTCAGTTTTAATTGACTTCATGTTGGGCGTGGCCCTATAGTTCATTATTTCTAACTGGAAAACATACGGCAGAGCTTGGTTGACGCGAATGATGGAACACTTGTGCTTGTGATACATATATGTGCTAATACCATGGTGTGGTAGTTCACTTGCATCCTCCTCTTTTTTTTAAGTGGAAACCCCTACAGAATTACATCTCTAAAGCAAGGTATGAGTAACCAGGTAAGGCGGACGTGGCCCTCGCCCCTTCAATCCCGACATACCCCCCCCCCTTTTCCCCTTCAAATAACCACCACAGAATCGCTTATTGGCAAATTAACTGGTCGCAGCTTTATTAACCAAACACAACATAACATTACAACCATAACTGTTTGACTTACGGTTCCGGCAGCGGGACAATCCCTCACCAGCCATATGGGTAGCAAAGTGAGTTCCTTCCCGCCTCCGCCGAGAACCGTTCCAGGCAATTCTATCCCCCTCTTCCGGCTTCGCCATATTACTAGCAAAAGCCGAGGGCTTCTCCGGGTCGGGGGTACCCCCACCCCCGCGATGCATATTGCCATGCCTCTGGACCCCGGACACCTCCGGGATCCCGCCCCCCCTCCCCTCCAGCTGCAACTCCCCATCTTCCAAGCCCCGAACTCCACCAAAAAAGGGAGGGAGGGTGGGGACGCCCGTCCTTCACCTCGGCTCCGGAGGACTGGCATCTGACCGCTTGCTCCCTTCCGCTCCCCGTCGTGCCCTTCAACCTCATTGGCTCCCGCAGCCGCCAGGGCCCACGGGAGCTAATGAATTCAAAGAAAAACTTGCCGCGGGCACGCGCCTCACCCCGCCGCTGGGGACCCATGCCACTCCACCCCCCCGGTTACACGTGGCCGACAGGCACGTGGGCCCGCGGCCTCCGATTAACCAGGTAAGGCGGACGTGGCCCTCGCCCCTTCAATCCTGACATACCCCCCCTTTTCCCCTTCAAATAACCACCATAGAATCGCTTATTGGCAAATTAACTGGTCGCAGCTTTATTAACCAAACACAACATAACATTACAACCATAACTGTTTGACTTACGGTTCCGGCAGCGGGACAATCCCTCATCAGCCATATGGGTAGCAAAGTGAGTTCCTTCCCGCCTCCGCCGAGAACCGTTCCAGGCAATTCCATCCCCCTTCCGGCTTCGCCATATTACTAGCAAAAGCCGAGGGCTTCTCCGGGTCGGGGGTACCCCCACCCCCGCCCTGCATATTGCCATGCCTCCGGACCCCGGACACCTCCGGGATCCCGCCACGGGCTCAGCGACACCTGTCCCTTGGCCCCCCCCCCCACAAGGAGCAAAGCTGCGACCAGCCATCCCGCCCGACACAGCCAACTCCAAGGCCTCCTGCCAATCATTCAGGAGTAAATCTATCCCAACCGGGGAAATATGTACTCCATCTGAACGATACAGGCCTACGCATTCCACCTCAACCCAAGAATGCAGATTCTGGTAGCCCCCGTGTGCCACTACCCAACGGCCAATTTGCCGATTAACTTTAACCAAACCACGAGACCACCGCCGGTGGCCCAAGCAGGCAGGCCTGGGAATTAGGTCGTACCAGAGCAATACAACACCTTGGAACATTAACAACACTTCCCCCAAATCCCGCTGAGCCGCCCGAATCAGCTGCTTCACAGTCCAAGACCCCAAATCATTGCCGCCGAGATGCAGCAACAAGCACTCCTGGGATCCTCTGATGCGCTGATGGTGCCGCAGCAAAGGCAAGAGCTGCAGCCAGCGAAGGCCGCGCTCGCCCAGCCATGATAATGCCACCTCTTCAGCCTTCAGTCCAAAATTTTCCCTGAGCGGTCGTAAGGCTGCCTGACGCCCGGCCCAATACACAAAAAATGGCCGATCATCCAGCAGGCATACAGCATCCGACTCCCATCTAAAATAAAAAACACAGTTAGCACCCAATACACATACCGGCAGTCTCACAAACGTACATATCCCATGAATGCATTCGAACGCCAGCGGCCCATCCGCTGAATCTCTGTCCCCGGAAAACCTGCCATCGCCGCACTAGTAGCGGGCCCCAATCCGGAAGGAATGCGGGGTGAAATCTCCAGGTGCTAAGCCGACCTGCCGCACTACCATCCGCAGCACGGCCGAGAACTGGAAACGTGTCAAGCACCGTGCATCCGCATGCACAAAGAGCAGCTCACCCCCCGGAGGACGTACCCGCAAGTAAGCCGCCATCGCCGCTACTGGACAGATATTGGAAGCCGCAAGCTGTCTTAAATGCACCCACACACCCCACCCTCTCTGATCGGTCTTAGACCTAGCCAACCATATGCTCAGCTGCCTCTGTGTCAACCGCACATGCCGCAGTTGCATAGCCGCACCCCCAGAAACCCGACTGGATGCCACCAATTCCCCCGACCTGAAGGCCCCAAAGAAGGCCACACAAAACACGGCCCGGAACAGCATGGTCTCATAGTCAGACTCCACCACCGCCGGCAAAGCAGCGCTCATTCGCACCAACAGATTGGGGGTAATTGGGCGCCACTTGTCCACCTGGGGGGGGGTTAGCGCGCTCCCACCCTAGCAAGAGCCGACGAGAAAGAAACCCCCAACTGTGTACACCCCAAACAACTGCCTTAGAGAAAAAGGCAAAACCGGCAAGGCAAGACCGCACCGTTGATTTAGCAACCCCCGCAGCCTTTTCTGCCACGATGTATGCGCCAATGAGGTGATCAGGCACCGGGCCCTGCCGCCATCCGCGAGTCACCAAGAAGTCCACCATGCTGTCACAGCCCTTGCAGTAAGAGCGCCAGGTCGCCACCGACACAGAGGACCTCAGCATGCTCAGGATACCTGGAGACCAAGATGCCATAAATGCTCGGGGACCGACCATCCCACGGAGTCCGCCTCCGGTGCCAAGCGCCGAAACAAATCCCACTTGAAACGAGAAAGAGCATCAGCGACCTGGTTAGCATATCCTGGCACATGCCGAGCCCTCACCACCACATTCAACAGCAAACAGACAAAAATCACCTCCCTCATCAGAGCCGCCACTCGCGGGCAACGTGGAGCATAGCGATTGATAATATGGACCACCGCCTCATTGTCACACCACCACAACAGCTGCCGATTCCGTAGCCTATCCGGCCAGAGCTCCAAAACCACCAAAATGGGGAACAGCTCAAGGAACGTTATACTGTCGGTCAATCCCGCCTCCCTCCAGGTCAACGGCCACGGTTTGGCGCACCATGCTCCCCCGAAATAGACGCCTAGTCCGAAACCGCCCGCCGCATCCGTGAAAATCTGCAGATCGAACGTAGACACCTCCTTCGCGAGGAGTACCGTAACCCCATTAAAGTCCCGCAAGAACTGGTCCCAAACCCCCAGATCCGATCTCATGCTGCGGGAAACCCAGATGCGATGATGCGGACGCCGCACTCCCGCAGTAGCCGCCGCCAGCCGTCGCAGGAACACCCGTCCCATAGGGATAACCCTGCAAGCAAAGTTAAGGGAGCCTAACAAGGCCTGCATCTCTCGCAATGTTACTTTCACCGACGCCAACACGTTCGCCACTAACACCCGCAAGCGCACTACCTTGCCAGGAGGCAGGCGCGCTACCATGTCAACCGAATCTAATTCCACTCCCAGAAATGTGAGGCACGTGGAAGGGCCCTCAGTCTTGCCCGCCGCCAGAGGCACCCCCCAATCTCATGCCAGCCGCGCGAAACCATCCAGCAGCTCCCGACAGAGCCCAGACTGCGCCGAACCAACGAATAGAAAGTCGTCCAGATAGTGGACCACGTTCCGAGAGCCGACAGACACCTCCAGAGCCCAGTGCATGAAGGAACTAAACATCTCGAAATAACAGCAAGAGACCGAGCAGCCCATCGGTAGGCACTTGTCAAAGTAATAGTGGCCCTCAAACACAAAACCTAATAAATGGAAGGAATCGGGATGCACCGGCAGCAGGCGAAAAGCAGACTCAATATCCACCTTTGCTAGCAAACACCGGTGCCCACACTCGCGCACCAACCCCACTGCCTCATCAAACGATGCGTACCGCACCGAACACAATTCCTTCGGGATAAGGTCATTCACCGACGCCCCCTCTGGGAAAGACAAGTTGTGAATGAGCCAGAATTTCCCGGGCTCCTTCTTTGGGACAATGCCCAATGGAGAAACCACAAAATTCCGGCACGGCCGGTCCACAAAGGGCCCAGCAATCCTCCCCAGTGCCAGCTTGGCGGCCAGCTTACCCCGAACGACCTGCGCCAGACGCTTCACCGATGGCGCGTTGTGCGCCGTCTCCGGACCCCCATCCCCCACCACTGGTATAGGGAACCCGTACTGGAAACCTCCCTCCAACACCCGCCGAGCCCTAACCCTCCGATACCGTCGCAACCAAGGCCTGAGTGCTGCTAAACTAATAGGGGTCGGGGCCAACTCCATCAGTCCGTCATTGCTTCGTGGCAGGGGGTGTGAGCACTTTCTTGCCGCACCGGAGCGCCGAGTGCCCTCCCCCACAGACGGAGCAACTATGCCGGAACTTACAGTCCGGAAAGGGGCAAGACGACTTATTAAAGCGCCAACAGACGTCCCCGACCCCCTCACTTGCGCCTTTTTGCAACCCAGGAGCCGGGCCGTCCGAAAGGGCCGCCCTGCACTTGCCAGCATACTGGAGCCCCCTTTTTGCCCCCCCCCGCACCAGCCCCCCCTTTCGCCGACATCTGCGTCAACCAGAGACTGATGTCCTGGGTCCCCCATGACAAGGCTCGATTCTCCTCAATTTTGTCCCGAAACTTCTCATCATAGTTGAGCCATGCCCAACCATCATGAGTCTGCGCCACCTCAAGAATCGAGTTGGCGTAGGCAAGTAACATCCCGTATTGCCCCGGGTAACGCTGCCCCCACACACTAGCTAACCGCAGGAAAGCCCTCGTCCAGTTGATGACATTCCGAGAAGCCCTCTTGACCCTGCCCGCTTTCTCGTCCGCCTTCCATTTCCGCCTGCTGTCCCCCGAATGCTTCCTACCCTCCAATAGGCGGAATATATCTATATATTTCCGCTTCCATATCTTACGCCTAAACTTACATGGAACCCCCTCCCAAAGCTCCGAAAACGAAGCCAGCGTAGCACCCCCGCCCCCCCCACCCCCGACGGGTTGATCGCCAACTCCACCGCCCGACGAAGACGACGAAGACGAAGATGAAGATGAAGATGAATCCCCCCTCCGACGTCGCTTCCGCGAGTGACGGCTCTTCTTCTTCGCCTTGCCTCCACCTCCCCCAGCCTGGCTAACCGCGACACTCCGCTCAACCAGATTTCCTTGTAACTCACCATCAGCCGCACTCCGTGGTTGGACGAGATCTGACAGGTTAGACGAAGACTCCGGGAGCACCTCCTGCAGCTCCTCTCGCTGCGCACTGGGCACCTCAGCAGCCGCCGGTCCTGCCCTCTGCACCGGAACCTCGCTGATCTGCGCCGGCCCCCTCCCGTCACCGGTCTGCACCTGTGGAGACACCGGGAAAAAGGAAGGGGAACCTGACAAACCCCAAGGAAGGTGCCAAGGCCCCATCCAATCTACCCTGGAGGAGCCCTGGCCCCCTCCCCGCCAATGTTCCCAGCTCGGAAAACCCCCACCCCCTGGAACCATAGACCAACCCCATGGTCCCCCCCCAACCCACCCATCCTGCCCCCCGGCTGGTCATGGCCACCCAGGCGGCCACTGCGGTGCCCCCAACACCCCTGAGGGGTCTGCTACCAGTTGGGGGGGGCACGGCAATGCCTGCTGCTCCCCCTATCGAACTTGCCCCTATGCCTTCGCCTTGTGCCAGCCCACCTAGGGCCTCCCGTGCCAACTCCCGGCCACTGCCTCCCCTACCCCCCCCCCCCGGGGTCTCCCAGTACCGACAGGGGGCACGAAAGCACCACCCCTGCCTGGGTCCCTGTGCCCAACCAGCCGTGGCACCCCTTTCTTCCCACGAGCCTGCCCCCCCGAGCCCCGAGGAGCCCGGCCTGAGGGGCGCCTACCGCCCCTCATTCCCCGGCCCCCCTTTTCCCTGCCCCCTTGCCCCAGCATCACCAAGTCAAGCTGCACAGAATGTTGGCCGTAAACCCCAGCTGCAAGTGAAGCTGCTACCCTCCCCCCCCCAGGTACCGGCAGCTGCAGGCTGAAGAAGAATCCCCCAGGAACCCCCCCCCCGGTTCCCCACCCCAGCACCTGAGAAGGCAGTCGCAGCTCTAGCAGAAGCTGTCCCCTCGCGGGCCTGCCCTTCCGGTCCACTGCACTGCTCTTCTTACTGGAGCCCCTTCGGCCCTGCACTGTCGGTGCTCTGCCACACTGACCGCCGCCGGCGCTGAAATCCTCCTCCACCAAGCTTGCCTCAGCTCCCGCTGACCGCTCACGGACCTGCACCACCAACGAAACAACCGGCCAACAGAGCAGCAGCCAGATGCCCGTCCTTCACCTCGGCTCCGGAGGACTGGCGTCTGACCGCTCGCTCCCTTCCGCTCCCCGTCTCACCCTTCAACCTCATTGGCTCCCACAGCCGCCAGGGCCCGCGGGAGCCAATGAATTCAAAGAAAAACGCGCCGCGGGCACGCGCCTCACCCCCCCCCGCCGGGGAGCCGTGCCACTCCACTCCCCCGGTTACACGCGGCCGACGGGCACGTGGGCCCGCGGCCTCCGATATATCGTAAGGGGTTATTAGGCAAATCTCCTCATTTCCTATATAGTGGAGTGGTTGCTCGTCTATAGCCCTTGGAGGCCTCACAAGCTTACAGATGTTTTGTGTTTCTTTTATATAGCCCCTGATGGGGACAGGATGGGGTGGGCTATGATTAGCCTTTTCTTATCTCATGTTAAAGAGAAGAATTATGTATTCTGATTTACTGTAATCTGTAATTTGGTTTTCTTTTTTGTTTGTATTTTGTTGGAAAATATAAATAAAGAAACTAAAAAAAAAAGACAAACTGCCCTTCAAATATTAGTCCCTTGGTGTTCAATGTTCTACTTACATCTCTGGTGCTGTCTGTGAGTCACTAACCCTGCTTCAGGGAGAATTTCTCCTTCATGAAAGGAAAGATAAATATCTTGTGGTTACCCATTGTTGACATTTTTGTGACGCAGCATTAGTGACACACATTGGAGATGGATGTGGAATAATGAACTACAAGATTTCAGGGAAGTATCCCTATATTGCTATTGAAAAAGGAAAAATAGTTATTACTTTGTGAAAACGTTTATGTTCACATATCAAAAAGAGAACAATGGAAGGTTTTTTATGACATATGAAGTGAGAGATGGGTCTCACATTGCTCTCTGGGTTTTTGTTTTCTTCCAACATTATAGACTGAGTGATGATATATAGTTTGTGATTGATATTACAGAAGAGTATTATTATTTTTTGATGTTTGCACCTCTATCTTCTGAGTCGTTTTGTGTAGTTGCAATAGCAATCATGATGGTTGATGCTACAGCCCCTGGTAAATGTTAAACAAAGTTCCCTCTTTGAAAAATGGATGCACCTACAATGTCAATATTTATGAACGATCATCTTTTACCTCTTGGTCAATTGGTAAAAAGGATATTATGTGGGTCATCCTCCTCATGTCTTCCAGATAAGCTATGAAAAACAGTCACTCTCATTGATTGTGGTAAGTGTGCTTTCTAATCATTCTGTCCTAAAAGAGATTCCAGGACTCTGGTAACAAACTAGCTTCAATAATATAGTCACGTAGGGGGCTAGTTACTAAAGTGCACTAACATTAACATGTATTAATTCATCATTAATGCATGTTATGACTAGCTAGATCTCATTGAATAACATGAGGCCTCATTAACATAGGTGCATTGCAGTGAATTAATGTGCATTACTATTAGTGCTCCTAAAAATTATGCTGAATGTTTGACTGATTTGAACAAGATAACAAAAGTAAGCCAATAAACAGAAAAAAATGATAAGGAACTTTAGTAACACACTGATTGGTTATGAATGTCAATGAGAAAGGTACAAGAAGAAAAGAAACCTGACTGAGGCCTGTAACTACAGCAAACCAGAAGCATGGAGCTGCCGGAACAAGCACCAAAACTCAAAATGCAAACTAATTTAGAAGACACATGGAAAAACCTTAAACCATGGTTCCTCCTTTTCATGGGCAATAAAGGTACTGTATATGGTGTGGATGATTTGTAAAAGATTGCCCTATTATAATCATGGTTAGCCACAAAACCATGGATTTGTTTAACACATTCAAAATTACAGAAGCCAAGAAAGATAATTATTTTAGTGAAGTACTGAAAATGTTTGAAAGTAGAGATATGCACGGGCCAAAAATTTTGGTTTGTTTTCAGTTTGACTATTTATCCTGGTTTTTGGGAGTTTTTAGGTTTAATGGTTCATTTCACATGTTTGTTTTAATAACTTTTTAAATGCATTTAGAACCTTTTAACACCTGCAAATCATCGGCACATGGGCCAATTTATAGTTTATCGTGCATTAAATTGCTTTTGCACAAACTAAAATTTTTAGTGGACATTAACAAATCAAATGCCTGCATGATTGCACATCCCATTTGAAAGTTACTGAATTCCAAGAAAAAACTGTCATGTTAGAAACATATTTTTGCATCCTGGAAGCAGATCAAACAGTGTTGAAGAGTAAATTACAGAGCTGAAGCTCAGGAATCTGTATTGTGATTTTGGAACCTTGACTGGTTTATTGGTGTAAGACCAGCTCTTAATGAGTACAAATAATACTATCATATCTGGTAGCTCAATTTCATAGTTCCCTGCAGGGCACTCTGCTCCCAAAATATGCATCTACTAATTCTCCCTACCAAAAGACAAGCAGGCATTGAGTTCACCTGTTCCTTAGCATTTTTCCACTTGACTGCTTCAACTTTGGAGTAAACTTATGTTCTATCTAAAAGAAACTTCATTTAAGAAACTTAAACAGGGCCTCAAGGCACATTACTTTCAATTAGTCTATGATCTTCATGACTGATTTGCAGTTCGGTCTGAGCAGTCATCCCCTCCCCCATTTCTTTTTGCTTTTAAGTGTTATGTACCATTCTGTTTTGTTTTTATAATAAACTATAAACTTTCATAGGCATGCTTCATTTTGTTGGCAAATTCATGCCAGGTTTATCATATAAGAACAAGTAATTTCTGCTTAGGAAGAAGACTACAGCTTTTTTGTTTCCAGCAGCTGAATAAGAATTACAGTGGCAATTTTGAACCCTAGTTAACATAAGAACATAAGATATGCCATACTGGGTCAGACCAAGGTCCATCAAGCCCAGTATCCTGTTTCCAACAGTGGCCAATCTAGGTCATACGTACCTAGCACTTTCCCCAAAAGACACAGGTTCCACAATGCTTTTAATGGGTCAAGCATTTATATCCTGGGTCCCTTCTTAATAATGGTTTATGGACCTTTCCTCCAGGAACTTGTCCAAACCTTTTTTAAACCCAGCTACACTAACAGCCTTTACTACATCCTCCGGTAACAAATTCCAGAGTTTGATTACACATTGAGTGAAAAAATATTTTCTGTTATTAGTCTTAAAAATTAGTCTTACATATGGGGTAAAATAACTGACAATTTGGAAGTATAGTTGGAGGTAGTGGTTGGTGGATATTTGGGGAAAAATGTAGATCAGGATGGAACAGCAGTGTGACTTAGATTGCTTTTGACTGTGGATAGGATGGTCCATAAAGATTTATTTGTCATGTTATGTTTTGTTGACTGTTATTATTTTCATTTTATTTTTTACTGCTTTGAATTGGCATTGGGTTTGTCCCAAGGAGGCAGTTTATAAACATGATGGACATCCTGAAAGGTGTGAAAACATAAATGTGAAGAATGGTGTAGGTTTAGGCAGCTAAGATTTAATGCTAAAAAATGCAGGCTAGTGCCTATAGAATACCAAATTCCAAGATAGCAGTATAGCTTTTGAGGTGAGGTTCTTCAGTGTGTGAAAGAAAAGTGGAGACTAGGGATGATCATACCTGATGATCTTGCAAATGGTAAGGTGGACAAAAAGATTTGAAACTGCTAGATCAGCTTGAAACATAGAAACATGACGAGAGAAAAATACCACATGGCCTATCTAGTCTGTCCTTCCATATCAAACACTACAACAGTCCCCTTTTTTCCTTTAGAGATAGTCAGTGTTTGTCCCATGCTTCTTTGAATTCAGATACGGTCCTCATCTCTACCACGTCCACTGGGAGACTATTCCATGGATCCACCACTCTTTCCATAAAGAAATATTTCCACATATCACTCCTGAATCTATCCCCTTTTACCCTCATCCCATGTCCCCTCATAGCAGAGCTTGCTTTCAATCGAAAGAGGCTCTCCTCCTGTGCATTTATGCTACGGAGGTATTTAAACGTCTCAATCATATCACCTCTATCCCGCCTTTCCTCTAAAGTATACATATTAAGATCTTTAAGTCTGTCTTCATATGATTTATAATGAAGACCACTAACCATTTTAGTAACCACCCTCTGTACTGACTCTAGCCTGTTTATATCCTTTTGAAGGTGATATCTCCAGAACTGTACACAATACTCCAAATTAGGTTGCACCAAAGACTTATACAGAGGCACCATCACCTCCTTTCTTCTGCTGGCCATTCCTCTCCCTATGCACTGAAGCATCATTCTAGCATTTGCTGCTGTCTTTTCTACCTGTTTAGCTACTTTAAGATCATCAGACACAATCACGCCTAGGTCCTGCTCTTCTTTAGTGGACAAAAGTACTTCACCCCCTATACTATATTGTTCCCTTGGATTGCTGCAGCAGAAATACATGACCTTGCATTTTTTAACATTAAATCTCAGCTGCCAAATTCTAGACCATTCTTCAAGCTTAATTAGATCCCTCTTCATGTTATCTACAACTTCCTGGGTGTCTACACTGTTGCAGAATTTGGTATCATCCGCAAAGAGGCATACCTTACCCTACAGCCCTTCCACTTTATCTCTAACAAAGATATTAAAAACAATCAGACCAAGGACAGATCCCTGGGTCACCCACAGGTAACCTCCTTATCCTCAGAGTGAGCTCCATTTACCTGTACCCTTTGTCGCCTCCCACTCAACCAATTTCTAACCCAAGCAGTAACTATAGGGTTCAACCCTAGAGTGCTCAGTTTGTTTATGTCACCTGTGAGGAACGGTGTCAAAGACTTTACTGATATATAAATACACCAAATCTAAGGCACTCCCTTGGTCCAACTCCCTGGTTACCCAGTCAAAGAAATCAATCAGATTTGTCTGACAAGACCTACCTCTGGTGAATCCATGCTGCCTTGGATCCTGTAATCCGCTGGACTCCTGAAGCCTCGCTATTTTCTCTTTTAGCAGCGCTTCCAATAATTTACTCACCACCAAAGTTAAACTAACCAGCCTGTAGTTTTCAACCATACCCTTACATCTGCTTTTGTGTAAAGGAACCATATGTGCCTCTCTCCAGTCCTTTGGCAGCACTCCTGACTCCAAAGAGGCATTGAAAAAGTCAGTCATTGGAGCTGCTAGAATGTCCCTAAGTTCCCTCAGTATTTTAGGGTGTATCCCATCCAATCCCATCGCTTTGTCTACTTTAAGTTTAGCTAGTTTCTCACAAACACAGTATTCTGAAAATTGTTCAAGATGCCCCTTGCTTCTGTTCCTGTTTGTGGGTGTTTTCTGAGGTCCTGCTCCTAGTTCTTCATCTGTGAACATAGAACAGAAATATTTGTTAAGCAATTCCACTTTAGAAACATAGAAACATGATGACAGAAAAAGACCACATGGCCTATCTAGTCTGTCCTTCCATATCAACAACAGTCCCCTTTTTACCTTTAGAGATCCTCTGTGTTTTCCCATGTTTTTTTTAATTCAGTTACTGTCCTCATCTCTACCACCACCACTGGGAGACTATTCCATGGATCCACCACTCTTTCTGTAAAGAAATATTACCGCATATCACTCCTGAATCTATCCCCCTTCACCCTCATCCCATGTCCCCTCATAGCAGAACTTGCTTTCAATTGAAAGAGGCTCTCTCCCTGAACATTTATGCCATGGAGGTATTTAAACATCTCAATCATTTCACCTCTATCCTGCCTTTCCTCTAAGGTGCACATATTAAGATCCCTAAGTCTGTCCTCATATGCTTTATAATGAAGACCACTAATCTGTGGAGTGGAGGAGTGGCCTAGTGGTCAGGGCAAGGTACTTCAGGCCAGAAGGTCAGGGGGTTCAAATCCCACTAGAGGACAGCAACCATGGGCCGGAAGGACTGCGGTTTCTAGTCCCACAGGTGCTCCTTGTAGTTTTGGGCAAGCCACTTAACCCTCCATAGCCCATGTTACCTGTAAAATAGTTATCTCCAAGTTATAATGCCCTGTTCAATGTAATTTCAGTTTGTTCAATGTAAACCGCACTGATGCAGAATAGCACAGTATATAAGAGAATTAAATAAAATAAATAAATAATATAAAATAATCATCTTAGTAGCCACCCTCTGCACCGACCACATCCTTTTGAAGGTGCAGTCTCCAGAATTGCACACTATACTCCAAATGAGGTCACACCAAAGACTTATACAGAGGCACTATTACCTCCTTTTTTCTGCTAGCCATTCCTCTCCGTATGCACCGAAGCATCCTTCTAGCTTTTGCCATCACCTTTTCTACCTGTTTAGCTACTTTAAGATCATCAGACACAACCACGCCTAGGTCCTGCTCTTCTTTAGTGGACAGAAGTACTTCACCCCCTATACTATAGTGCTCCCTAGGATTGCTGCAGCCCAAATTCATGACCTTACATTTTTTAGCATTAAATCCCAGCTGCCAAATTCTAGACCATTCTTCAAGCTTAGCTAGATCCCTCCTCATGTTATCTACACCTTCCTGGGTGTCTACTCTATTGCAGATTTTGGTATCATCCGCAAAGAGTCAAACCTTACCCGGCAGCTCTTCCGCTATATCACTAACAAAGATGTTAAAAATAATCGGAACAAGGACAGATCCCTGGGGCACATCACTGCTAACATCCTTCTCCTCATCAGCTTCTACATATTCCTCTTCTTCACCCTTGAGTTTGACAATACCACTTTTGCCCTTCCTCTTCTCACTAACATATCTGAAACATATGTCTTATCCCCCCATTTTATTGCATTGGCTATTTCTCCTCTTTTTGAATCTTTGCTTTCCTGACTACTTTGCTAGCTTCTCTAAGCTTTTTCAAATATAGATGCCTGTCTTCCTCTCTCTGTGATCTCTTGTATTAACCATGCAAAGAGTCGATGCTGATGGGAGAACTGTGAAACACTATGCTTCTGAGGAGTGCAGCTAGGCACAAGAAATGTTAAACAAGAGAGTAACTGGATGAAGGGGGATATGAGAGAGAAAGAGAGTAGGTGAAGCCTGGGACTGTTATGAGAGAGAGAGAGAGAGAGAGAGAGAGAGACGATGGGGAGATTTATTTGAAAGAGATAGACTGGACGAAGCCTGGGGGAGGTCAGGAGACAGTGAGAGATTTGGTAAGGTCTGGAGGGGTTATGAGAAACAGAGAGAGAGAGAAAGAGAGGGGAGAAGAGAGAGAGAAACACTGGGTGAAGCCTAGGGTGGTATAAAAGAAAGAGAGAGAAAGAGAGAGAGAGCACAGCGTCTGATTCTCTCCATGACACATACACACACACACGCATGCATGTAGCCCTCAACATTCCCTATGCAAGCAGACCTTGAAAATTACTATGACACACATATTCATGTATTCAGTCCTGGACACACATGCACACCACCTAACACCCACTCACAGACATGCACCTTGGACACTCCATATGACATACACATACCCCCAGTACACAAGCACACACACTGCTGACAATTCCTATGAGGCACACATATGTACTCCCCACATGCCTGATTCAGAAAATGGGGGAAACATGCCATTGTATCACACTGCAAGTGTAAACTTTTCAACTCAGTTTTTTTTAAGCTAGGCCACGGTAAATGCCTGCCAATAACATTACTACACTATGCACTTATTGCACTATGCATGTTTTTTATGAAATATGCACATATATTATGACTCCACTCCCATTCCACCCAAGCTCCTCTTCAGAGCATGCCGACTCTACAAAACCATTTTGGCTGGTACAGTGCGCGCTTTTAGATCTCACCTAATTTAAAAAAAAATCCTTTAGATACCTAAAACTACTATTTAGACTAAAAAATGGTGTATAAAATTATCTTGTACTTGTTTACTCTTAAAGTTTTTGTTAGACTTTAAGTTGACATCAGTAGGTATAGAAAGCAGACGCAAACACACAACAGTAAAAACAAAGGCACCCCTAATAATACCCCAACCCAGTTAAAACCCCCTAAATTATTTAATTTTAGAACATCCAAAATATGCAAATTAATATGAGATCAAGTTTAGAAAATGTCCTGTTTCTATAATTTACTGACCAAAAAACATTTTTTCAGTAGTTTCAAAATGGCACCTACCCTCCAGACAGCCTAAGGGAGGCTGGTTTGATATTCCAAAGCTTAAAAATGCACAATTCGTACTATGTTTTTTTTGTTCTTAGAAGAAACGCATAATTGATATCTTCTCTTGGATTACAAATGTCTGGCTGGCCTTTATTTCACAATTTTGGCCAAAAGATATCCTTAGGAACTTAAACTCCATTTGCATTCCAGTAGGTTCTTTCCCATCTTGCAGTCCTAGTAATAAGCTAAGCTGCTGTGTTCTGAACAATTTGTAACTTAATTTTCAATGTTATTGAAAGTCCCTCATAAATGGCATGTCAATAATCTAGTTGTGAAAACACTATAGCTTGTATAATCATTTTAAAATCGAAAGGAATATGAATAGGAAACAAATATTTCAGCACACCTGATCCATTCATTTCTGTCCCGAAGTATGAGGAATGAACTCAGGCCACAACTGATCTACAATAACTGGCAAATATCCAAACTTCTTCTGACATGGAATATATTGTGAGCATTCACAATATCAGGTGTCATTAGCTAGAAAAACATATTTCTTCTATGCGCAGTCTTTGATATATATATATATATATATATATATATATATATATATATATATATATATATAGAGAGAGAGAGAGAGAGAGAGAGAGAGAGACCCTTTCTTTACCCAGTTCTTATTGATACTACCCTTGCTGTGAAGGCACATTTTAGATAGTATATGGAAAATGAAATTGAAATTTTGGGATCATGATGTACATAATTCCGGCAGTGTTTTAGAAAAGGCTCTGCCAAATGTTGAGTGTTTTCTAAACTATAAATAAGGAGGTACAGGAGTATATGTGTGCGTGCCGATACCTGGAATCAGAGGAGCCATTTTGCAAAACGTGCATATGGAAAAAATCAGCAGGACAAACTCAGAAACTTCCACCTGTAGGTGTCAGCACTTCCACATGTATATCTGACATTTTGCAAGCCTAGAAATATAAATGCCTCAAATTAATTACAGATACTGCTATCTTCACCTAATTTCTCTTTGGAGGCTGATCTTGCTTTTTGCCATCTACCTTCGACCCTGCTGCACAGACTTCTATTGTCACCTTGCAGGCAAGCATGAACTGGGGACTGGGAGTGGCAAGCCTGAGAGAAGTACTGCAATGATGGTGCTAGAGTAGAAAGGGACTTCGATGATGTCACCTCCAATGTGAATACTGACATCATTATGCCCTACCCATCACATACAAATTCCAGAAGCACTAGATGGGCCTCACCTGTCAGACCTCGGCTAAGGGACGCTAACTAGGACACTGGATGCCTGGTCATTTTGATTGAGATTGGTTAGTGAGTTGCTATGGGGGGTTATCACCAAGCACGAATAACAAGGATATACGTCCAGCCTGGACGTACATCCCTGATATTCATCCAAATGTGGCTGCTGGAAAAAGGCTCCCTGTAGAAACATCTGAGTTGTACGGGGAGCCATAGACAAAGGCAGGTGGAGGGGGAATGAGGGCAGAACGAGAGCGGGTCATCTCCCCGAATATACAGGGCCTATTCTGAGGTCGGCCCTGTACATCCAGGGTTGGCCGGGTAGATGGGGGACTTATTCCAACTCAGAGGTGTAATAAGTACCCATGGACATCGGGGGATGGCGGCACAAGGCCAGATCAGTGGGGCAAGGGGGTGGAGGAACTTCCTGGAAGCCCGATCCTGCCTTTGGAAGGCCTCATTGGGGGTCGGGCTTTGGGGAAAGAACATTTTTGTGGCAAATGGGCATTATAGCTTCTTAATGGAGCCATGGTGCCATGGCAACATGACGCCATGGCACCGCACCTCCATTTAAGTGCCTGACTGAGTTAGCCGGGTAAGTGGCTGGACGTCCGGGATGCCTGAATAGAGGCATGTTCCAGTTCTCTAGCCACTGTAATCTGATTTTGCTCCCACGGGGATGTCTAGCCCCCATGAAAGTAGAATCGGCTGTGTCTCCTGGCCATCCGGATTTCTGTACGTCTGGAGGACCCGAAGATGTCCAAAGTAGAATGTGCTCGCATCGTTTGGGGAATTACATAGGGTGAAACATATTTCCCAGCTTTTGAATCAGGGCGGTATGGTGGTAGAGACTGTTATGGTAGCATGTTTAACCCTATAATAAGTAAGGATAGGATTTTGGTACCTAAAATGCCTATTCAATAATATAGGATGTTTATGGAGAAAATAGATGTCATTGTCGCCTTCTAGCTTGTTAGTGCACGTTCATTTGTAAGCAAATGGCGCTGAGTGTAGGATATTCTAGAGCAAGAACATTTGTACTTTGCTTTTGTAAATGAGACATGGTTTCATGAGGGGGCAAATGTAAAAAGAAGATGCTATGTCCACCTAATTATAACCATCACTATGTTATATGACAAGATAAATGTATAGCAGAGGAGAGGCGGCTGTGGTTTTTCATGTTTTTCCTCTAGTAAAATGAGCAGTGTCAAGCCCTAAGGATTGTGAGGGGTTGGTGGTTCATTTTGGGGATAACTCAAAGGTGGGTATTTTATTATTATACTGTCCTTCTGTTACTGATTAGGGTGAAACTGTGGACTTTATGATATCTATATGATAAAGGTATTAGCTGATGGTGGTTGGGTGATTTGAATCTACATACTGAAGATGAATCATGTCAGGCAACCAGTTTTATGCTGGCTTCCTTAGGGGCTGTGGGTTAGTTGGTGCATGCCATAACCCACCAGACAGGTCATATTTTAGATCTGATTTTTGTGACTGATGTATTTCAAATTCAGAGGACTGCCTCAGCAGGTGAGATTTCTACAATTTCATGGACTGATCATTATCTGTTGTATTTTACAGTGACACCTTAGTGGGGGATAGAGAGTAGGGTTAAGCCTCATGAGATAAAATTGGTTAGGAGAAAGGTGGATGGTTTAAAAACGTCCTTTGTAGATGATGATATTGATGTGCAGGTGAAGAACTGGTCATCAGCAATAATGAATTCTCTCAAAGAGGTGGTTTTGCTGAAGTGGACTAGTAGTAATTATATACTAAATAGTTAGGCCAACAGAGGACTATAGTTTTCCGGTTGGATTGTATCTGGAAGCAGTTGTGAACTGTGACTGCTAGGAGATGTTGGAGGAGGGAAGTTTATAAACACTTGAAAATGTTTCAGAAGGCTAAAGAATTTTATTTAATGGAATAATTAAGGGGGCAGTAAATAAACCTAGACAGATGTTTGGGATTATGAATGGATTATGGGGGAGGGAAGACTGAGGTGTCAGGAGTGGGTAAGGGGACTGACAGCCGAAAGTCTGGCATATCTTTTTATCTCAAAGATGGAGGGGTTGAAACAGCTCTTGAATTCAGAATTGACTGTGGAGGAGAGAGTGGGGTTTATCCAGCTTGCGGGAATAATGGAGAATGGAGCTGGAGGGGGGAGAGTGTAAAAATATTCCAAGCTATCTCTTTGAGTCCTTTTTAAGTGAGTGATTTTTTCAAGTATGGTTGAGGTAGGAAGTGGTCTTCAAAGATTTTTTTCAAGTGGGGAGTCTCCCAGGAACCCTCTCTATCCCAACATTTGGATTTTTAATATGGAAATAGTATTATTTGTTATTTATATATGCTGATGATAGCCAGATATTGGTACTTTAGGATTAAGTCCCATGCAAGTTATATCACATCTTAATGATTGCTTGGAACAGGTTTCTGGTTGTTTGTAAATTAATGGTTTCCAATTGAATACTGCTAAATATGAATTACTTTGTTGTGGAGATGTTTCTTGGGATCAGCTCCCACAAATAAGACCCCGGTTCAGCCAAAACAATTTCCAAACTCTCTGTCAAGGAACAATAACACCTCTCCTGGACTACAGCAACCTGATCTACCAAGGTTTCCCAAAGCACACAATACACCTTCTAAAGATAACCCAAAATACCGCAGCACACATTATGACAAGCAACCCCTCCTAAAACAACTGCACTGGCTCCCAATCTATTCATGCATTAAATACAAAAGAATACTCACTATACACAAAATTCTGCACCATGCATCAGCAGATATTCTCCAATTGCTGGTCCAAAGAGACCCAGAAACTAGACCACAGAGAACCAACAACAAAAATCTGCTCATCATTCCCAATACTGAGATAAGAAGCAAACAAACAACATGCAACAGGGCATTCTCTCTATCTGCACCAGCACTATGGAACTCCCTACTAGAAGACCTCAGGTCCACAAAAGACATCCGAGGCTTTAGAAAGAAACTAAAAACATACCTATTCTCAGAACATTTTGAAACTGTCACATAGTCGATCATTGGCATGCCATACTCTGCTCAACTCCACTGATATAGCAACCGTCTGCTGTGTCTTTATCTTTATTGAGTTTATGATATACTGCTCAGGTGGAGCATTAGAGTGGTGTACATAAAATAAAACAACTACATGAGAGATAAGGAAAGGAGCACCATCGTCAACAGGAGAGCACAATAAACTATCAGATAGCAGAAGAAGAAAGACAGGAAGAGTACAGTACAAAGCAAGACAAGGGGCAGGAAGGGAAACTATGAGGCAATAGGCGAGAGATCAAAAGCTTTGTGAACGAGGTGAGTCTTGAGCAGGGATTTCAATGGAGGGGGCAGTTAAGGAGCTCGAAAGTGCAGGACTCAGGAAAAAGAAAGCGGAGTGGCAGGTAAATTCTAGGTGGGCACGGAACGGAGAAGGAAGAACCAAACAGTTGGAATCGATAGATCTGAGGAGACGAGGCAGGGTGGGAAATTGTAGAAGGTCCATGAGCAGGTAGGTAATGTGGTCTGAATGGGTGGAGTGTGAGAGAATTTGATCTGCTGTGTTCTGAAGAAGTTGGAGGCACTGAAGCTGAAAAAGGGGAAGGCCAGCCAGGGCAACATTGCAGTAATCCAAACGAGAGGTAACTAGGGACGCATATAATATTTAACCCAAGTTATCAATGTTAATCCAAGCTCAATGCTCCTGTTTTAATGTAATTGCCAAGTTCATGTTTAATGTAAACTGCTTTGACTAATTTAAAAAGCTGTATAAATAAACTTAAATAAATAAATAAATAAAATGGGATGGGGTAGATATCCCTCAAAATAATGTGGTTAGGAATTTGGAGGTCCTCTTTGATGAGAATACTTTTAAGCCTCAGATCAGGTAAAGAAATTCAGATTGCTTACTATAAATGGCATTCAGTCAAACAACTGAAGCCTTATTTGAATATCTCTGCTCTCCTTGGTTGGCAGTGTGTTGGATTATTATAATAATCTGTATGTAAGGCTGCCAACCAAGGTTATTCTGAGTTTGTAGGTAATCCAGAACATGGCCGCTCACATTTTGATGACTCTCCCAAGAAATGAGAGTGCCCGGCAAGCCCTATATCCTCTGCATTGATTGCCTATTCAGGAACGTGTTCTGTTCAAGCTCCTCATCATAGCATTCAAGGTTCTAGGTACTTCCTGCCCAACCTTTTTGGTAAGAAAGTTGGAGTGGTATGTACTTACTTGGTGATTGCAATCTGAGGTGGATATCATGTTTAATTTTATAAATTATTTTGAATGTTTATTCAGGAAGTTGGTCTAAAAATGTTGTATAAAGAAATAAACAAATCCCTTAAACCCTCTTGTAAAGGGTTGGCTGAAATGACAAGGGTTGGCTGAAATGAGCAAATGAGCATTCAGGACACTCCCTAATCACACCTCCAACATGCCCCTTTGTAAATTCTATGTAGTAAGGACATCAAGTGTAAATTCAGCCCTTTCTAATATGACCATTTACACCTGGATCCGTTTCCTCTGCCAACTTTGCACATGAAAATCAGGAATGGGACTTTATATTCTCAAAGATCTACAAAATCTAGGCAACTGTTCTGATTTTAAAGGTGCTTTCAGATAAGCAGTAATTTAAAAAAATACTGTAATTTCCTTAATTTGACATCAGTGAAATATACAATAGGGAAAATGAAAAACACTGGCTTATGAATGTAAAAAAAATACTTTAATGTCAGCACCATCCTACAAAGGTGTTGGTATTTTTCATTAGCATTTGATTTAGTGCTCACAGGAAGATCCCGTAAGTAATGGCTTTAAGTAAGCTAGTTTTGTGTTAATTTCATAAATATTTCATACAGTAAACTGATGCATTCATTATGGTGGTGTAGTTTTTTCCTCAGCAATGCTGTCGCTGTTTAAAATATGACATATTTTAAAGTTTTACATTGTTTCATTCCTAACAATGAGATGACTTGGGAGTTACTTTGCACCTACTGATTGGTAGGTACAAAAATGAACAAGCGAAAAGTGCAAAGCCTGTGTGGTAACTGTTGCAGATGTGCCCTATATCTGCAATTGCCATACAAGGCAGACATATACCACATGTTAAACACATCAGCAGATAGGTGAATGTGTACTAAAGTGCATTAATGGTTAGTGCAGGGTTTACTGCATGCTAAATGCTCTGTGGTAACCATTCTGTTTGCTAAAAATGCAGCCATAATAAAATGTCCATGCTAACTGCTAAGGGCAAACTAAGGCATAGACAGGGCAATTTACAGGTGAAATGTGCACACAGCAATTAGTGCAGGCATCTTTGGTATATCCTTAGTAGCATGCAGTTAGTGCAGGTGCATTTTCCTCCATCGCAATGGGTGGCAAAAGTATACTTGCATTATTCGAGATAAATGGCTTAGCATGGGGACCAAGCTGAACCCATACTAACTGCATCAGCTAGGGCAGTTCTAGCCTTACACCTGTGCTAAAAATGGGCCTCAATGGGTGCTAACTTAGCTCATTTTAGTAAACATGTCCTATAGTGTGTAAGTGTATCCATGTTGTTAGATATTTATTGTGGCCCAGTGCTGTAAAAAAACAAAATGATCCTTTCAATCACCATCTACTAATCTCTAATACCCCAATCAACATCTAGAAATTCCTTGCCCACCTTGATCAGCATCCAGAAATCAACCCGCACTCCCACTTCCCTAATCCTCCCAGTACTTACCAGGAGTGTCCCAGTAAGTTAGTGGGGGAAAACAATAAATCCCCAGATGCTCTTACCCCATTGGTGCCCAGAAAGAAAATGGCAGCTCTGGCCCCTAGCAGATTTAGAAAATTGGCTCCTTAAACTGTACAGAGATTTCCAATGTGCAGCAAGACAAGATAAGGAGAAGTATTACAATGACATATGCAAGGAAATAGAAGCAGAATCTATTAGAGGAAGAACAAAATAAGCTTTCCTAAAGCTACAAGAGTTAAAGAGAAAATTGCAGCCTCAAATTGGAATGCTACAAGATGCTCAAGGATCCATGTTGAATGATGCTGAGAAGAAAAAGAAAATGTGGAAAGAATATACAGAGTCATTAAACTATAAAGATCAAGTGGACCAACAGCTGTTTCAACGTGTACCTTATGATCAGAAACCATTTGTGATGAAAGAAGAAGATGAAGCAGCATTGAAAGCATTACGAAAGAACAAAGCACCGGGTATTGATGGTATTCCCATTGAAATATTATAGCAATTGAATGCAACAGTTGCCAAACAAGGCTCTGTCAGGAAACTTGGAAGACTACATGATGGCCAACTGACTGGAAAAGATCTGTGTTTATACCAATACTGAAGAAAGGTTATCTGACTGATTGTGGAAATTATTGCACAATTGCTCTGTTCCCTCATGCCAAAAAGATTCTACTCAAGGACATCCAGCAGAGATTACAACCATACCTGGAACGAGAACTGCATGAATTGCAAGCAGGAAGGGTGAGGCATGAGAGACATCATCGCTGATAAGATGGATCCTTGAAAAGACAAAAGACTATCAAAAGGATATCTATATGTGTTTTATTGACTACAGCAAGGCTTTTGAATGTGTAAACCATGAGAAACTTTGGACCATCTTATTATTCCAGAACACCTGATAGTTTTCTTGCACAACCTTTACATTGATCAAGAAGCAACAGTTTGAATGGAACAAGGAGAAACATAATGACTTAAAATCAGCAAAGATACATGACAAGGCTGCATACTTTCCCACTACCTGTTTAATTTACATGAAGAACAAATTATCAGAGAAGCAGGACTGTAAGAAGACAACTGAGGTGTGAAGACTGGTGGAAAACTCATCAACAAAACCTTTGCTATGCTGATGATACCACAATACTGGCTGAAAGTGAAGATGATCTGAAACATTTGCTTCTCAAGATCAAGAAACATAGGGGTATGCTTACTAAACTGCGGTAAGGGAGTGGTATTTGCCATGCATTAATGGCAGCATGAAGGGGTTATGTGTGCTAAGTATTCTGGGTGTGTCAAAGGCATTCCGGTGTTAAAGGGTGCTAGTGGACACACCGTGTGGTAACAGCACACGCTGCATTAAGGGGTGGTAATGGACACTTACCATGCGGGAACAGGACATTAAGGGGTGATAGTGGACACTTACCATGTGGTAATGGGACATGATGCGGGAAGGTGTCTTGGCATACACTTTAATGCAGAAAAGCCACTGAAACTCTGAAAGGGGGCAGGGGGGCCATTGGAGAAGGTAAGGATGCAAGCACAAATGGTAGCTGATGGAGTTTACTCACCTGATGCCTGGCAATGTGGCCTACGCTGTTGACTAGGCGAGATAGGCAGCTGCCTAGTGATGATGGTCAGTGTGGGCATTGGCCATGTCATGGGTGGGTGGTGGCAGCAATGGAGTCAGTGGAGAGAATGCAGCAGTGAGGGGCGCTGTGATATGCAGTCCTAGATGGCCCTGAAAGCATACACCATGCCGTAAGTTACATTATAGTGTCTGTGAGGTGTGGACAGGTATCCAAATGTACTGTCAGTGTGTGGCATGACATAGGCCAGGACAGTGTCTGGGTGGAGGCAGCATGTTCCTAATGTGGTCAGCAAAGTGAGGATTGTCCATGAGTGCTCATGTGGAGCAGTTACAAGAGAGGTGTGCATGATATGGCTAACTGCTGCAAATAACCCCTGATGGCCATGACAGGGAAGCTTACGGCCAGTAAGCTGCCCCACCATGAATATCCCTGATGGTCAAATCGTGGGTGCAGGGCTGTTCCATGGAGTTTCCAAGCAGAGAGTGCAATGTCTGTGGTGGGTGGATGTATGGGATCATACAGGCTAAAAGTATTTGGTGTGTGTGAACCAAACGTAGCAGTACCATGGGCTACATTTGTGCAGGTGGGACTGGTGCCTCAGCCTGTGCAACTGCAAGACAATACACCCGACAGAGTAGCATGATAGAAAGGGACAAGTTGAACCCATTTGCCCCATGTGGGGCAAGTAATGATGGCAGAACAGTGCAGGGAATGGCTATGCAATGAGTGTGAGGTGCCTGAATGTATGAGATATATCTTCATTATGTAAAGCTGGGAAGTCACAATGATGGCAAAACAGAAAATGCATTCATACCAGTTGACCCAGACATCTGCTGCATATACATCACTGACCCGCTGCAATGCGCCACGGCAGAGCCACTAAAGCCGTGTTCACAGATGTCCATGATGGGGAATGCCATGTTGGGCTACCAAACGTGTGGCCATAATGCATAGCAGAGCCAGGACTGTGCAAGTGCACCCAGACACAAAATGAACAAGTGGGAATAAACCCTGGACCTTTGACCATAGAGGCATTGCACCAACCAGTAGGCTACACCTCCACACAGCTTGATGTTGATGTATACAGTCTACAGATCTCTGATCAAACTGTTTGCTGTCTGCCGGTATAGATTGGGCCCTCCACTGCTCATGGGGCACTGCACATGTAAAATGGTGGTCTGCAGCTGAAGAACCAATGGAGAATGCACGGATCCAGCATATCAGCTCAATAAGTCGCACTGGCTGTGTGTGTGCTACATGCACATAACAACAGCAAGCCATGCTACAGAGTAGTTTCAGCTGTCACCCTGAGGATGAGGAGGGATGTCCAGCACCTGGTCCACTAAACCTGCATTTTTAGAGATGATCTCTGCTGGCTGTGCTGTAGGTTTGCATCACTGCTAGTGTTTAGCAGGTATTGTCTGCATTGTGTTATGGTTTTTTCCTGCATGCTGAGGATGACATAGACAGCAGCAGATCAGCCCTGTGTTCTGCCCATTATACACTCACATTCCAATAACAATGCAAGTTAGTGGTCAGTGTCAATATGCTGCTGCTATGGATAGTCACTGTAGTGGGCGGGTATATGCTGGTGTGAGGCTACTGCTACAGTCCTGTCAGGACCCCAATGAGTAGGCTATGAACAACTGCTGCCCCAACCATTGAGAACTAACAATTAACTACAGCATGGGCAGAAAGACTGCCCCGCTGTCCTTCACTGGGCTGTGTCAGCCAAGCAAAAATCAGCTACAGTAGGTCTGCTGATCAGCATGCACAACATGTGCATAGTGTGACCACAAGCACTCTGCCTTGGGATACTCAGCACTTAGCAACCCCAGACAGAGAATGCATCCACATCACTGGAGCCAGACATTATAATAGATCTATGTGGATACATGGCCGTGCCATGGTCACTTTGTGGTCATAGTGAGAGTGCCATCTCACCATGACATTCAGTGGCCACTAGGGTTGCCAACTGACTAGATTATGCCCCACAGGCTTGATCTAGTCCTGGGTTTCTCCCATTGCATGCAGTGACTTGCAGTTTTCCTTTTCTTATGGAGTGCAATGGAGAAATCAGAACTACATATCTCTGCATGCAATGAGGTAAACCCAGGACTGGATCAAACCTGTCAGGTGCATCTGGAGCCAGTTGTCAACCCCCACCCAGGCAATGAACCAGAGGACCATTCCCAGCCCATTAACAACATCTGCACCAAAAATCCAGATAATGGGTTCCTCCAACCCGCTGCCTTTGCAAAAAAGGTAAAGCCAGCCAGATGAGAAGAAACTGCTGCTTTAAACAGACCCCTGCCCTTAGTCCAGACTGTATAGTGGCCCAGAAGATACTCTGGAACTGCCCCATGATGCCAACCTTGGGCTGCTAAAATTTCTTCTACTCTTGGGTAAGAAGCACATGTGGCCGGAAAGTCCGACCTTTGCAGAAGATCCATCATTCCAGGCAGCCAAGCTGCTAAAAATGTACTGGAAGCATTACATCTGACACCTCCACTCCTGGTGCCCATGTCCAAAAGAGGGACCACTTGAGGCAGGAAAGAGAGTCAACAATACGGTTAACATACCCATCATATGTCTTGCCCATGCAGTGATATTTAAAAACAAACAGGATAGTACAAATGCAAACACCACAGGCAATGCTTGTTAATGACCCCCATCATGACATGTTATTTCACCAGAAGAGGACCAGTCAATCGTGTTAAGTGCTCAAGCCAAAACTCCAATGCCACCTCTATTGGAAACAGCTTCAGAAAGGTGATGTTACGAATGAAGCCTGACACATGCCAATCACTCAGCTACTGTTCCGCACATCCGGTCACCTTGAAAATATATGCCAAAACCCAACCCACTGGCCACATCAGAAAAAGTTGCAAGTCAACATTAGAAACCTCCCAAATGAATGTCCAACAGCCGCCGTGGCAGCTACCACTAGCGCACACCCCCCCCCCCCCATACTATTCATTCGGAACATAGGGAGCACCTCCACTGATGCTGACACTGACCCTGCTAACTTAGCCCATCATTTTTCAGGCATCACGCTGCCAATCACCACTTGCAGCAAATAATCCCACAGGAAGAGAAAGGAAAACACTCAACCGAGGTCCTGCACAGGAATGCACAAAGAAAAGACAAAAAGGTTGAAAAAAGAAAAGGCTGCGTACCACTGCACAGTTCATGCACTACAGGAGTCCAGTCTCCTGAAGGTAAAATGGCCTTGCTTCAGCCCCTCCCCCCTCCTGTCACTCCTGTGGGACCAATCAAATCCCTTCCCAAAACTGCTCAAGGGATTTGAAATCAAATCAAATGCTCACTCTTTTACCCCCTCACCTGAGGTCACTAACCCGCTAATGGTGAGTGCTGTGATCCAGAGACCCCCCACCACCACCACCACCTTACCCAACCCCCCAGGCCCGGCTATATACAGCCTGGAACATTTGTACTACCTAAGATTTATTTGTAGCAAGTATTTCTATGTCCCCAAAAGGCTTACAATTTAAGTTTTCATTTGAGGTCATGGAGAGCTAAGTGACTTGTCCAAGGCCAGAAGCAGTATTCAATGGGATTTGAACCCTGATTTCTAAAGTTACAGCTCACTGCTTTAATCACTAAACTACTCCTCTACTTCTGGCATAGAATGACATTGAAAATAAATCCAGTGGGCTGGATTTTGAGACCGTGTACACTGACTTAAAGTGAATGTCGATGCATCTCACTCTCGGTAACGGTGCTGAATATACTGATTGCCCAGTGAACATGCTAGCACTTTTCATTTAGAGGGGGCTTTTAGAAAGAACATCCAAGTTAAATTGGGAACATCCAGGGCAGAATGTGCAATAAAACACCAGGGACATCTATGTCTCCGGCCAATTTTAAGAACATAGACATCCCCATGAGGGATGCTTGTGTCAGGACATCCATCTCAGGCAAGCTAGCCTAAAGGGACATCCAGTGGCATAGCAAAGTGAAAACATGAGCCCCCATTCCTTGTCAGTGATCATTGACATATTGCAAAATACAGGGGGTATTAATATAGCTCCTTCTCCACACCTTCCAGATATTTGCCTTGACAAAATTAGCACCTTTAAGATGCCTGTTCATGCTTGCAATAGGTTTAACCTTAGACGCTACGCAGTGGGTTTCTGAGATCAGGTGGGGGGACATCCAGGATCTTAGGAATGCCCCAACCACACTCCTCTGTTCAGACTTGGACATCCTCTTGCTGAGGTCATCCACAGACCCATCTGTCTCTTGAGATGTCTCTGTGATTTGGACATCTACATGCCCATTTGCAGACTTCCAAAAATGAATAGCACGTTTCTAATAACACCCATAGTGTAGGTTTTATTGGTTCTAAAATAACGAGATAACTTATTCGAATAGCGGTTGAATATTGCCATTATCCAGATAATGTTTAGGACCGCCTCACAGATATAGGAATAGCTAGAAATGGGCCCCCTTTTTCTCCGGGCTCCCCTGCACTGCAGGGGCAGCTTGGGTGGAATTTATGCCACTGCATGGACTTTATTCACTCAAAAATGTTTCACTGCAGGAGGGCAAACAGTTGCAAAGAAATTGAATATCATTCCCTATATGCGTGTGTAAAAACTCATATACACATGTGGAAAAATGAAACTGGTTATTATGAGCTTGATTAGAGAAAAGATAGTGTGTAGAAGAGGAAGAATCATGATTGACAGTCTGTTAACACCATACACTAGGCTCAAGAACATGTTTGCAACTATATTTTCACACTTTTATTTCACTCTCAGATCCTCAGAGAAAAATACATGTCTTCTTACTTGAGATTGGGGAAAGTTCAGATTGGAAATCCACTGTAGTGACACAGGCTTCTGATAGGCCTGTTTACTAATTCTTAATGGGGCATATTTATTAAAGTTCATACCCAGTGATTTAACGTGCAGCAAGAGTTCTGTGCTAAAACATAGGGAAGTCCCCTGTACTAAAAATCCCATGCTAACAGGGCAGCTCTCAATGGGAGTGAGGACTGGGTAAGTGACAGGGCAGAAAAGAGGCATTGATGGCAATGCACAATTTACATGGATATTATCAGCTCACGCTCAATGGGTAATGTTAGGTGCAAATTACACAAACGGCCCTTGAATATTAGATACACTCCTATGCAATCCAATAATTTCAATAAACAAATTAGTACATCACATTGGCACAAATTGACCTCAGGATGGCTAGAGCCCTACATTTAGTGATAAATCACTATAGGGAACAGCTGACGCTCACATCACAGGTCAAGTAGCCATACTTTAATTTCTTACTTTAAACACAATCACCAATTTAATAACCACAACGTATACTTCTGGGAAATATATACTCTAAACCACACCTACAAACAATCTCAATCATCCAACTAGCATACTATCCATTCATACAAAAAGCGTCATATGTATCACAGCAAACGGAATGAACGTTGCAAGGGCAATCATTGATGTCCTAAAAAAGAAAGGAGTGTAAATGTAAAAAGTAGTAAACTGAAATCACAAATAGCATCAATAAACACTTATCTTCAAAAATGCTATATAACACTCCATTCTTATTTTATTTATTTAGCTGTATTTATATCCCGCTTTTCACTGGGTCAAAGCGGTCAATTGGGGGATACATTTAACACGAGGGGATATGAGACACATACGCTAATACTTACAGGGAACATGGGCAATGGAGGGTTAAATGGCTTGCCCAAGACCACAAGGAGTGCCTATAGGGCTAGAAATCCCAGACCCTCCGGCCTGAGATTGCTGTCCCCAGGTGGGACTTGAACCCCCGGCCCTCCGGCCTGAAGTACCTTGTCCTAACCACTAGACCACTCCTCCCTTCTTGCGGTGAAATCTAACGTCCAACCGATATGCTGCAAAGAAACACCATCAGACGACATCAAACAGCATTACGCAGAGAACTTCCAAAGCAATTTCAATCATATTTAAATAACCTTCACCAAAAGGCCCTACGAAAGCTTCCGTTTCGCCACTAAGGCTTCGTCAGGGGAAAGATGGTAAATTTTAAAATCCTCTAATTTCCCAATACGGAATCTCTGCTCTAAAAATCTCAGCGTCTGATGTCATAGTTATATGCCCTCACAACCAATCACAATATACCACATCAATACCTACAAACAAAAATAGGAGGAGCTCCACAGTGACACCAGCCGAAGAAAAGCTGAATAATTACAAAGAAATGTTTTACAAATAAGGTTACAAAAAAAGGGACCACTCAATTTTATCATTAAGGCCAGATGGAAACATTGTATTGAGTGAGTAGATCCACCGCTGTTCCTTCTGTAATAGCAGTTTATTACGATGACCACGGCGAACATTGCTAGGAACATATTCTAATACTGCATAAGAGAGACTCAAAAACATGTTCAAAGTCCAAGCAATGTTGAACCAAAGGAGTGTCCACACGAGATTTATGAAGACTGTATTTGTGCTCAGCTAAACGAGTTCGTAAAGGACGAGTAGTCTTACCGACGTACAATAATGAGTACGAGCACCAAAGTCCATAGACAACATGGGTGGTGTTACAAGTAGCAAAACTCAAGGATTTCCGTACCCTACCCCGATACTTTTCACAAAGTTCAGAAACCATGAGCTTACAAAAGGAACAGCGCTGACAAGGCACATGACCCACAATAGAAGAGACTGAAACATTCCGACGCAGTACTGCAGGACATAAATGATCTCGCAGGTTACGGCCACGGCTATATGCTAGTCGTAGCTGATAATTAGATAAAACTGGATGTATACTAAAAAGAGTCCATCTTTTACGGATCACAGCTGCAATTCTACGCAATAAACTTGAATGTTGTAGCACACAAGTAATTGTTAGTACTGAATTCTTGGAGGCAGGTAAAGGTTGAAAAAGCCACTCACGATGATTATATCTTGCTCTTTTATATACAGTAGTAAGAATCGAATCCGGGTAACCCCTAGCTTCAAACTTACTACACATAGATTTTGCTTGTACTTTAAATTCAGATATAGTTGAACATATACGACGACAACGCAAAAATTGTGAATAAGGTAAGCTGGGCGTAGGTGATAAGGATGAAAACTTTCAAAATGCAGAAGGGTATTCCGATCTGTTGGCTTAGAATAAATAGTGGTGACAAACTCAGTAGAAGTCTTCAAAACCTTAACATCCAAAAAAGTAATTTCAGATTCTTGTATATTGATGTCAAAAGAAATACAATGTTTGCATTCATTCAAATACTGAAAAAATTCTTCGAGAAGAGATCTAGAACCATGCCAGAGCAAAAAGATGTCATCTATAAACCTGAAACATTTAATAATATGCGTAGCGTAAACTGAAGAGTAAACATACTTGGTTTCAAAGGCATTCATATATAAATTAGCAAGGGATGGGGCAAAAGTTGCACCCATTGCCGTCCCTGAAATTTGTTGGAAAAAATCTTCCTTATAAACAAAGTAATTCCTCTTCAATGCTATTTCCGTTAATTGAATCAAAAAACAGGTAGGTACTCGATGAGGAGATGGTCTATCTTCCCACACTCCTAATGTTAGGTGCACCCATTTGCCGTCTTACACAATGCTGTGTCTTAGCTCCAGGCTAACTTCAGAGGGGTGGATACACATGCCTCTTACAGTTAGCATGGGCCCCAGTGCCAGTAACATGGCCCACATGTGCATTACCAGTGCATACTTTAATAAACATGCCCCATTGCATGCTAATGGTGTCAGCACATGCTAAATATTATCATGGCCCATTGAGTTCCTATGGTTGCAGCAGACGATAGCACCTGTTAATGGGTATTAGCTTGAACTAAGCATTAGGAAACAGGCCCTTAACATCATTACTGAGGGGAAAGTACGTTTGTTTATGAGAGGAGACAGCACCTGCAGTGTCGTTTTTAATATTGGTAGAAATCAATTCGGACTTCACACAAAATCCATCATAGAACTGCCATCTGATTTATTAGGCATGTTTGGCACATGAGATAGTGCCTATTGGTGATGGGTCATCCCACTATTTGCATTTGTCTGTTCATATGCATGGGCTTTTTTTGTGCTTGTGTGTACAAACTTATATGTTCCCAAGGGGGCAGATAGTATTGCCGCAGCATTTATTGAAATGCCTGGAGAAAGAATACCCTTTGCCAGAGCTGCAGCAGCAAGGATTTGTAGCCTCTGATGGTGAGGACTCATCCTATGTCACCAGATGTAAAGAGTTGCCACAGCAGCAAAGATTTGCAGCCACTGCCTGCAGGTTCTCAACCCCTCACTGGCACCAGAATTAAACAGCCCACAACAATAAGCAGAAACAATAAAACATACATAATGAAATAGTTAAAACAAATAAAACAGCAAAAACTAACAAACAAATAATAACTAAAAGGACAGGGGCAAGTAAGTCTGTTTCATGATCAGTCTTTCTAAGCCCTAGCCATGGGGGTCTTAACAGTGGAGGCTGATATAGGCACTGTGGCTCTCCCAGAGATATGCTTGTTTTGGGGCAGTTTCTCCAAATGAGTTAGTTTTTCACATACCATGACAGGTGTGAACCTCACTTCTAAGCCAAGGCCATATGCTTCAGTGAGTTTCATGCCATATTCATATGACCATATTGAGCTACAATGTGTTCATGATGGTCAAAATAAAATGGAGGTGAACAGCCTTTCATTTACTCCAGTTTAATGTACAGACTTCTGGCACAGGTAGAAGATTTGGATAGAAATCTAGTTAAACACATATATACAGTACATAAGACTGCAGTAAAGGGCAGGCATTAATTTTTGGAGTTTTTAAACTGATAGATGTTGTTTGGACTATTTTATCTGTAGAAACAAAAGTAGAGAGATCCTGGATTCTCTTCAATGGGTTCTCCTCAGGCAGATAATAACACAAGCCATAAGGGAGGGGGTAATGCCAGATCTCATACTTACAAATAGGGAACGTGTTTGCAATGCACAGATAAGTGGTGACATGAGCTCCTATGCTTACCAGGTAATAATGGTTAATATAAGAGCAAAGGCAGAGAGGTGTCACAAAAATGTCAGAGTTCTGGACGTTGAGGGTACGAAATTCCCAGTGGGTAAGCTAAATGGAAGGCTTTCTAAGCATGACAAACTTTTGTTAGGAAAGTAAGATGGAAAAAATGCCATTATGTTTATCAAAATAGGTCACTGAAATATAAGGGAAAACAATTAGATAAGGACTATATCTGAATTCAAGAAAACACGAAACAAGCACAAATGATCTTTAAGGGAGAGGAAGGAATTGTAGACCTTAGCAGCTAGCCAGTCAGTAAAGGGGACCCTGCAGCACCTGACTTCCCCAGCCCCCCCCCCCCTCCAGCTAATACAAAATAGCCACCGTGACGAGGTGCTGCCCTCTAGCCTCTTGCTAGGGGAAAGCATCACAAGATCGTGGCCATCTTTGTTTGGGCCTATGAGAAGGGCTCATAGGTCTAAATTAAGCTCCCTCACTCCTTAATGGACTCCTTTAAGCTCTTTGCCAATTATGGCCCACAATTGCAACTCCTACTTAGCCCCACTACCCTCTAAGCCCAATCCATGAACCCGGAAACATAGAAACATGGTAAATGACTGATAAATACTAAAGCATACTGTCTGTCCAGTATGGTGTTTTAAGGCAGCAGCTTCTATGTACAGTTTACCCCATGCTTCTGGTTAGGGTTATTTCCCTAGTATTTTCTTAGAAGTGCAAGACAATCATATTACCCTGCTGCTTTAGGCTTAACCACAGTTCGGCACAGATTCTTTATTACCTCATTTTCTTACCAATGTGGATCTTCTGTGCTTACCCTACACCTTTTTGAATCACATTACCATTGTCATCTCCACCATCCTTTCTAGGAAGACATTCCGGACATCCATCATTATTTTATGCGAACAAATATTTCCCAATGTTGCTTTTGAGTTTAACTCTCGAACTGCATATCAAGACTCCTTGTTCTACAACTTTTTTTCCATTGAAAAGGTTTGATGCTTATGAATTATTAAAACTTTTAAAATATTTAAATATCACTGTAATATCCCCCTTTTTTTGTCTTCTCTATTGCATCCAATTTTAGGGCCTTATCTCACATGACCTCTATCCAGATAACCACAATGAAGAGCTAGCATGACCATCAAGCAAATTAAGCAGTTACCTATAGCATCAATGATCCAGGGATGACCCATTGACCTATTGCAAACCGGAAGCCAGCATCGGGCCTTGGTGGGAGTCAAACAGCCTTGCAGAGCTGAAGATTTAAGGTAAGTGCTGTGGGGTTGTTTGAAATCATTGCTGCCACTGCAGGTCCTGAAGGGTCTATAGCGGTGGCAGTGGAGGTCAGGGAGTGGGCAGGAGTGAAAGTGGGAGCGCAAGGGATGAGGTCATCTAGAGTCTCATCTTTTTGCACCAGCACTGCCACAGAGGTTATGGGGGTCATTCAGTACAGTGAATAGTGGGGATGGACGTCTGGATTGGACGTCCATCCCCGCTATTCGCTCCTCTGCCACCCTGGCTATTACCTCCCATATGAACAGCTAGTATGTATAGGGAGACTTAGATGGGTCAGGCGGGGATGTTACTGAGATGGAGTGAGGGCGGGGCATGGGCAGGCCGCAACCCTGGATGTACAGGGTCAATTCTGAGGTCAGCCCTGTACATCCGGGACCATGAACATGGACAGGGGACTTTCTGAATAAAGTATATCCTGGTATAGTTACAGTACATCCTGGTCGTGGTTTGGTGTGAACCACATCTCTGTTACTGTCACTAAATCCAAGTCAACCTCTCCCATTAAAGCCTCAACATCTAGGATCTTATTTTCCATGTTAAGGACATTTATATATACTGCTTTCCATATATTGTCCCTTTTACAATTTCCATAAAGGTATTTAATGTTTAACTTACCTGGGGGTTTCACTTATCTGGGGGTTTTCTTTACCTGTCCCCAATGAATCTAGTTTAAAACCCTCTTCAGTATATTAGCCAGTCTGCTGCTGAAGATACATCGACCCTTCTTGGACATATGGACAGCATATCTGCTCTGCAACCATTGGAACAGCATCCCATGGTCCAGGAAACCAAAATGCTCTCAATGACACCATCCACGCAGCCATGCATTATCTCCAGGATGCGACTGCTCTGCCTTGGCCTTTACCCTCAATAGGGAGTACTGAAGAGAATACCACCTGCACCCCTATCTACTTCACTCTCTGTCCCAGAGCCATGAAGTCACTTTTGATATTCTCAGAGGGATACCTGGCAGTATCATTTGTGCCGACATGGATGAGCAACATTGAGTAATAGTCAGTGGGCTTGATGAGTCTCGGCAGACTCTCCATAACATCTCAAATTTTGGCACCCGGCAGACAGCATGCCCCTTTGGACATCAAATCTGGTCAGCAGATGGAGAGAGTCACCACCTCAGAAGAGAGTCACCAATCACCACTACCCTTCACTTTCTTGTGGTCACTGATTTTGCAACTTTGGGGTTCTCGAATTCTGATTCTTCCCTTTCCAGGGATGCTTTCACCTCCTCCACTTCCAGGGCTGGAGGAGTTGGATTGGTGATTCTGCAGGCCCTGGTAACTCGTGCCCAACTTTCATCATTCTGTAGTCTCCCATCTTCTCCTCTGCTGGAGAGCTTGGATTTTTCAAGAAGCATCTCATCAATGTACTTCTCACTGTCTTGAATTTTCCTCAGCCTCACCACCTCTTTTCTGAGCTTCTTTTACTTTTTTATTTTCTACTGTCCTCCAGGCTTTGACACCTCCACATGGGACTTAATTTATTTTACATTTGCTGAAACCTCAACACTTTTCTCTAATCTTGTATTATAGAAGATTTTAATATACATTTTGACTGGTCTATTAAGTTATGTGTTATTGACTTCTGTCACTTTATATCAGAACTGAACTTTCTTCAACATACTCAGGGTTCTACACACTCAGCAAATCACACTTTTGACCTGCTTCTAGCTCTTTCTACTCTATCCATCACCCTTTCTCACCCTAAGCTGCTTCCTGTTCCATGGTCAGACCATTTCCTGGTCATGTTTGATATCTCTGGACAATCCAGCATCTTAAGCTGAACCCTGATAAATTATTATTATTATTATTATTATTAAACACTTATATAGCGCCGCAACATACGAAGCGCTGTACAAACATACAAGAGAGAAAGTCCCTGCTCATCAGAGCTCACAATCTAATAAGACAGAATACAAAATACAAATAACAAAATTTACAGGACAAAGTAAACAAAAGTTGATGGAGAGATCAAGATAGGGAAAGACAGGAAAGAAATGCAGTAGTGAAGAGGTGGGATTTGAGTCTGGGCAGGGAGGATGCCTGGCGCACAGAGATAGGAAGACTATTCCAAGCAAAGGGTGCTGCCAGTTGGAAGGAGCGAAGTCTGGAATTGGCAGTACGAGTAAAGGGGACAGATAAACGAAGACTATTAGAAGAGCGAAGTAACCGAGAGGTGGTGTAAGGAGAGATAAGAGACGAAAGGTACTGGGGGGCAGAAGAGTGAATACATTTATAGGTTAGGAGGAGAAGTTTAAATTGGATATGGAGATGGATGTGAAGCCAATGAAGCGAAATGAGGAGAGGAGTGATGTTCTTCTGCCTTTTTCTTTATTGGTCCAGCCTACTGGAATTCATTACCCCTTTCCCTCAGGCTAGAACAACATTATCCCACATTCAAAAAAGACTTAAAAACACACTTTTTTTCTGCTGCTTTTGACCTCCCCCTGCCTCCTACGTGACAAGCCTCTCCCCCTCCCTGCCCTCCCTCTCCTCTCTCACCTGTAGTCTCGTCTATTTAAATGTCTTGGGTGCTTTCCTGTCTTATATTGTAACTTCCTTTCTTTTTCTTTTTTTTTTCTCCGACCTATTGGTCTCTCTGTATAAGGTTCTGCTTTACTGTACACCACTATGTTCTAAATGTAATAGCGGTATATCAAGTGCAATAAAACATAAACATAAACAACATGTGGGAAAAGCGAGACTGGGGGAAAATAAGTCGATCAGCGGAGTGTTGAATTGACTGAAGAGGAAAGAGGTGGCTTGCAGGGAGGCCGGCAAGGAGAAGGTTACAATAATCAAGACGGGAGGTGATTAAGGAGTGGACAATCATCTTAGTGGTATCAACAGAGAGGAAAGGGTGAATTTTGCAGATATTGTATAGAAAGAAATGGCATGTTTTAGCAATGAGCTGGATATGTGGAGAGAAAGAAAGTAAGGAATCAAAAATAACACCAAGGTTACGTGCTGAAGAGACAGAGAGGATTACAGAGTTATCCACAGAGAGAGATAAAGGGGAAAGAGGAGGAGAGGCATATGGGGGAAAGATAAGGAATTCAGTTTTGGCCATGTTCAGTTTTAAGTGGCGGTGGGACATCCAGGTAGCAATGTCAGAGAGGCAGAGTGAGATCTTAGACTGGATTTCATGAGAGATAACAGGTGCAGAAAGATAGATTTGAGAGTCGTCGGCATAGAGATGATAGTGAAAGCCATGGGAAGAGATAAGGGCACCAAGGGATTGGGTATAGAGAGAAAAGAGGAGCAGACCTAAGACGGAACCCTGAGGAACACCTACAGGTAGTGGGGTTGAAGAAGAGGAGGAGCCACCAAAGCACGCACTGAAAGAGCGATGGGAGAGATAGGAGGAGAACCAATATAGTACAGAGTCTTTGAAACCAAGTGAGGACAGGGTGATAAGAAGAAGGTTATGGTCAACAGTGTAAAAATCAGCAGATAGATCGAGAAGAATGAGGACAGAGTAGAAGCCTTTGGACTTAGCCAGGAACAAATCATTAGAGACCTTAGTAAGAGTTGTTTCAGTGGAGTGTAGGGGACGGAAGCCGGATTGTAAATCTATTGCCATATGGTTGCACACAACATCCTACTATTTCCCCAGTTATTCACGACTATCCTTGGGAGAGAAAAACCCATATTTCTGTGCTTTATACATAATTAAACATTTACAAGGAAATCGAAGCATAAAAGACGCACCAATACGAATCACCCCAGGTTTCAACAGTAGAAAAGCCCTCTTCCGTTTCTGCATTTCCCGAGCAACATCTGGGAAAAGAAGGATTTTTTTGCCATAGAACAAACTAGCCCACTTATTGTAAAACAATTTTAATAGCCATTCCCTGTCAGAGGAAAGAGCTAATGTAACAAGTAAAGTAGAAACAGCCAAGTCCTCTTCTTTGGGGGTACAAAGTAAATCCGAGACATTAAGAGAGTCCAACCCCAACAACCCATCAGATACTTTCCCTTCTCTTTTCCCAGAGGGAAGATAATAAACTTTCAAAACTGGAGGCATCAAATCTGGAGGTACCAAAAGGATTGCCTGCAAATATTTCTTGAATAAGTCCAGCAGAGCCACTCCAGATATAATGGGGAAATTTAATAAGCGTATGTTCGAAGATTGAACCACATTCTCCAATGACTCTGCCTTGGCTCGAAGAGCAATATTATCCTTTACCAAAGAAGTTGTTAGATCTGAGACTTTTTCAAGCTTCTGCTCCTTAACAACTTGTTTAGCATTAATTTCCAAAAAAGCAGTCTGCAATGGTTGCAAAGAGTCCTCAAGTAAAGAAATCAGATGACAATGATAGTTGATTGCCCACCATCGTGGATAAATGAGAAATTGCATCCCAAATGCTGTCCAGGGTCACGGATGCGGGGCGGGCTAAGCTCAAGGAAAAACCTGGAAGTCGGGATTTAAGTTGAGCCGTTTTATCTTTCAGCAATAAAGAAACATCTGCTACCTGAGTGTTGAACCAGCAGCCTGTATCTCTCCTGGCCTTCCCCCGGTGATCACTGGCGCTCCAAGGCTGCAGCTACAACCGCTCCAGAAGGAGATGCGACGTCACTCGTCAACCGGCCAACCGCGGGCCCAGGAGGAGCCGGGGGAACACGTCCATTGGGGGAGAGAGAGAAATCCAGGACGGAGGACGCCGAATTTAAATCCGCCGACACCTCCAAGCCCTCTCGAATCCCCTGAACCTGCTCCTTTGATAACCGCACAAAACGATCCATGGGCCCTTCACCAGCAGGCAGCTGCTCCGAGGGAAGAGCTTTAGCTTTGCCTTTCCTCTTAGGCATAGTCGGTTAGAACTTCACTGCCGCCACCTTGAAACAAAGCCACTCCCCATCTGAATGAACCCATTCACGACTATCCTGTTTTTCTTGTTGATTCTTTAAAATATCTTGGAATTTTCATTGACTTTCAATTATCTTTTCAACCACTTGTCTCTTCCCTCATTAATTCTTAATTGTTGCCTTGTGCCCATTTTGCTCTGTCCAGAAATTCTTAGAACCTACTGATCAACACACTTTCACTCATGCCTTCATGACATCTCATCTGGGTTACTGTAACCTTGTCTAGGCTAATCTCAGATTCATTGACCTCAAGTATTTTCAGATAGTTCAAAACGTTATCCAATTACTCACTCATGCCAAATTTGATTGTGTCATGCCATTATTGTTTCGGCATCATTGACTCTCAGTATTTTTCTATATTCAGTTTAAAATACTCTCTGGCAACCCAGACCCGGATCTCTGCCTGCCTTTCTGACATTGCTGCCTGGATGTCCCAACATGGCCAAGACTGAACTTCTTATCTTTCCCCCTAAAACCTCCTCTCCTCTTCCTCCTTTCTCAGTCTCTGTGGACAGCTCTGTATTCCTTCCTGTTTCTTCGGCCCACAATCTGAGGGTTGTCTTTGACTCCTCCCTCTCTTTCTCCACGCATATCCATCTCATAGCTAAGACCTGACGCTTCTTTCTCTATAACATTAGCAAAATCTACCTTTTCCTTTCTTAACACACTACTAAAACGCTCATTCACTCCTTAATCACTTCCCGTCTTGACTACTGTAGCCTACTCCTTGCTGGTCTCCCTTTGAGTCATCTCTCTCCCCTTCAATCTGTTCAACACTCCGCTGCATGGCTAATCTTCCACCAACCTGATCATACCCATATTACTCCTCTTCTCAAGTCACTTCATTGGCTCCCTATCCATCTCTGCATCCAATTCAAACTTTTCCTGCTGACCTATAAATGCATTCACTCTGCGGCTCCTCATTACCTTTCTTCTCTTATCTCCCCTTACAACCCCTCCCGGCAACTCCGCTCTTCCAACCAACTGCTTCTATCTGTGCCCTCCACTCCTACTGCCAACTCTAGACTTTGCTCCTTCCACCTTGCTGCACCTTACGCCTGGAACAAACTACCCATGTCTGTATGCCAGGCACCTTCGCTAACCCTCTTCAAATCCAGGTTAAAGGCTCACCTCTTTGCTGCTGCCTTTGGATCTTGACTCACCTGATCTCCTTTTCCTTCCCTGTTTTACCCCTGTCTACGCCTTCTGTGTTTTGATTAGATTGTAAGCTCTGATGAGCAGGGACTGTCTCTTACATGTTTTTTGTGCAGCACTGAATACGACTGGTAGCGCTATATAAATGCTCAGTAGTAGTAGTAGTAGTAGTAATTCCATACACCGTTAGTTCTGCATATCTACACTCTTTGCTCACATCTAGTAAAACAGCCCGGCCCACTCACTCATCACAGGTAATTTATTATCTCCCCTTCCCCTGTGTCTAAGGCCCATTTAGAGCCCACTAGTCAGTCTGTCTTCTTCTTTCTAGCTTCAAGGCTTTGGAGCACACTCCTCCTTGACTTGCAAACCAAGTCCTCTTATTCCAAATTTAGATCAAAACTGAAAGCCCATCTTTTCACTCAGCCTTTTGATTCTCTCTGATTCTCCAGGACCATGTCCCCACTTGAAGCACAGTGCTGTAACATTGCGACCCCCTACTGCCCCTCTAGCCCTTTCTTTACTTCTTCTTGATTCTTCCTTTCCTTTTTGAATCAGACTTCTTTTATCATTTCCTTTTTCTTTTTAACATTTGTACACCTCTTCCAGGGCCGTACCAAGCCATAACTGCACCCTATGTGACTTGCAAACCTGGTGCCCCCCACCAATGACATCAGACCTTTGTTATCTGCCCCATCCCCCTATGCCCAGCATAGCTCTTCTGCCCCTATCCTCTGATGTCCAGCATCTCCCCATCCTACCCCACCTCCTCATGTCCAGCCGGCTCGCTCCCCCACCCCCGTGTTGTCTGCCCAACCTGCCCTTGCCCCACCTACACTTTTCCTGTTCTCTTAGTGGTGGCAGCGGTGGTAGTGGACCTCTAATTAAAAAAAAAAAATGTGAGTCTTTCCAACTCTGCGCTTGCATGGCTGATCTGATGCTTCCCTCCTCTGACATATGCTCGCATCAGAGGAGAGAGGAATCAGACCAGCCATGTAAGTGCTGAGTTTCAAAGATCTGCATATTTTTTTTAATTGCCGTTGCCCTGCCACAGAAGAAGCAATGGTGAGGCAAAGGCAGGCTAGGCAGGCCACACGGGGGCATGGGGGGGGGGGAGCCAAGGCTGGGGGTCAGCAGTAAAACTGGTCCTAAGTGTGCCCCTATTTTTCTGCACCCTGCGTGGCTGCTCTGCTGGCACATGGAATAGGTACGGCACTGGCCTCTTTGATATCCCCCATTTATGGCAGTATATTATGTCCTAATAAAAATAAACATTAACACCAACATTTCCCATACCATTGAGTACACAGAATTTGGAATGCACTGTCTGTTTTGCGCATGATAGCAATTACAGCGGCCTCATGTTAGCTGATTAGCACATGCTAAAGTACACGCTAACCATTAAAGCAGTTTTATAAACATGCCCCTTAGTCTCTCTCCCTCTCTCATTCTAATCTTCTTTCATGTACAGCTGTCACTCTGTGTTTCCCACTCCTCCTCATGCTTGCCACCCTTTCTTTCAACGTCCTTGTCCACAGCAATCTCTCTCAGCCCCCTGATCCATAGGAATCTTTCTCTCACTCAATACTTCACCCTCAACAGTTATTTTTTATCTTTCAATGCTCAATTTGCCACACCCCATCCCCTCTATTTTTTCTTTTCAACCCATGCTGTTGTGCACCAGTGTCTACATGACGGAGACATTCAGGTCTTGAAAGAGCTGTATGTGGCTTAAAAGTCAAAGGCAGCACACCACAGCACAAGAGAGAAACTAGGCCTTCAGCTCTAACGTTTAAAGGAATCAGTTAATGTTAACACTAATAAATACAAATTTTTGAGAATGATAAAATAATCCAGAACCAATCGAATGAATATAAGACTACATTTCCATTTTGGAATAAACAAAAGGGAAACACTTCTTAAATTTAGGGACCCTTTTACTAAGGTGTGCTGTGGTTTTGTACCTAATACGCCAATAGTATGCAAAATTGAGGTGCATTAACTGCAAAGCCACTGCATTAACTGTTGGGGGGCATTTACAGCATTTTCCCAGCAGTTGACATGCGGTGCAGTAAGGTAACACTGAGTGCTGTTACTGAGTGTGCACTTAACTTCACTTCTTGAGAAGAAGGTAATTGCACCTGCACTTAATTTTTATCTTTCAAACCTGGTGTTTACCCGCACGCTAACTGCGTGGTATCACCATGTCCACTGTTCACCTCTAACCTGCCCATTTACTATTTCACTGCATGATGCACAGTGAATGTGGAAATTGGTCCACACTAATTGTGATAGCCCCAGGCTGACAGTTACAGTGAGCTACAACATACCAAAACCTCCTTGTTATTTTAACATGTGTTAAATTGATTTCCTTAAATAAACCAGAGTAACAAACCAGGTAGAGATGTGCACAGCCAAAATTCTCTTTTTCACTTTCTCTTTTCCCCACATTCTTGAGCATTTTTTAGTGTTGATTTCATACATTTGTTTAATTTCCAACCATTCAACAAAGATCTAATCCTGAAATCAGCAATCCCACTAATGAACTCACCAGCACACAACCCTGATGAACTAGTCTCCAACTGGAACGAAATACTCAGTTCAATAGCTGTTCGCCCAGCAAAAAACAAACCTCAAGCGAAACGACACACAGCAGCATGGTACTCTACTGAGTTGAAAGCCTCACTCGCGACACTAAGAAAACTTGAGAGACGCTGGCGCCGCTCACGCTCAGAAGCAGACCAAAAGGCATACAATTTACAACTCACAGCGCACCGTACCGCAGTGACTGAAACCATGAGACGTTACCACGCCGACACTTTAAAGAGATCCCTCAACAAACCTCGTGACCTGTTTGCCCTCGTTAAGCAACTTACAACAGAACCTGCATCAGAACAAACTAATGGAATCCATCCTCAAACATATGCGGATTATCTACAAACAAAACTTTGTCAGATAAACAACAACCCAGTGTCCAGCATCATCCTTCAGCCCTACAATCAAACACCACTCACTACCTTCACAACTCCATCCAAACGATGCATCGAAGACACCATAGCAGCCATCAATACATCCACAGCGCAATCTGATCCATGCCCAGCTTTCTGGGTCAAGGAACTCCGGACTGACCTCAGTCCCATCATATCCAGACTTATTCAACAATCGTTCACAACAGGTGATTTCCCACGCACCCTCAAACAAACTTCAATAAGACCTCTACTAAAAAACAACAAACTCGACCAACAGAAACCAGAATCCTACAGACCCATAGCAAGCATACCAATGCTTGCAAAAATAATGGAAAAGATAGTTCAGAGACAAATACAAGATCACATTGATTCCAATGCACCACTGGATCCATGCCAGCATGGATTAAGAGAATCTCACAGGGTTGAGACCCTTCTTACCACACTCTTCAGCAGCATAATATCAGGCATCGACAATACCCGCCAAGGCTTTGTCCTTGTCTTCCTTGACATCGCGGCAGCGTTTGATTCCGTTAGCCATGAGCGCCTCCTAGAACGCCTCAAAGAAAAAGGAATCTCCGGTAAAGCACTCGAGTGGTGCAGGTCCTACCTCTCGGACAGATGGCAGCAGGTAAGATCCAGAAACACATCATCAGAACCATTCCACCAAAGCCAAGGTGTCCCACAAGGATCCTCCCTCTCCGCCTTACTATTCAATATATACATGCAACCTCTCTGCAACCTGATCCGGTCTTTCAACATTAACTGCATGATATACGCAGATGATGTGCTATTATACACACCTTTTGCAACAGAAAACCCAGAACTCCAACCAATAACATGCTGCATAAACGAAATATCCAATTGGCTACAATCCCAAAACCTCCGGATTCAACACAAGAAGACGGAGGTGATGTTCATTACAAGGAACCGTAACTTCACTGCCCCGACAGTACTGAAAGTGAAGGAAGCAGACCTCCAGACCAAATCAGCGATCAGATACCTCGGCATCACACTAGACCAGAACCTAAATATGCAGGCTCATATAAGTAACACTGTAAGGGCAGTATATCATAAAATTAGATCCCTTAGATACCTAAGATCTCTGCTGAAGCCAGATGATTGCAGGACTATCTATCAGGCACTAATTATCCCGCATTTCGATTATGCAAATGCAATACTTCAAGGTCTCCCCCAAACCACCCTAAACCCACTGCAAATGGCAATGAACACCGCAGCAAGAGTACTGCACGGAGCATCCAGGAAAGGCCATGTCACACCTATAATGAAACAACTCCATTGGCTCCCGATTCAAGGTAGAATTACATTCAAGACCTTGCTGCTCACCTTCAAAGCCACCAAAGGTCTCTCGTCAACTTCACTAACTGAGCTAATCCAGATGACACCCTACAACAGAGACAGAAGGTCAGTAGCTCAAAACACCTTGATAGTCCCAAGATCTATAACTCAATGCACCAAGTCAACATCCAGCAGGACTTTCAAACTTTATGCACCAGTGATCTGGAATAACCTCCCTCACAACATCAGATCAATCCCGGACATATTCCAATTCAGGAAGGCCGTGAAACACTACCTCTTCCTCATACATTACCCTGAAACCAATAGAAACTCAGCACCATTTGCCGAAACCACCCAAATCACCACTGTCTAAAACCATACAAACACATGATCAGCCTACAAATTGTATATATTGTATATACTGTGGTTGTACATAGTTACCCTGTTAGCCAAGTTGAATATCCTGTTCATATGTAAACACAAAGTACTATTGGAAATGTGTATGTTCACTGTTTATTGTAAACCGCGCTGATGCTGAATAGCGCGGTATAAAAGAGACGTTAAATAAATAAATAAATAAATAAATGACTTTTTAAAAATTGCACTAACAATTTTTAAGGTATGCAAATTGTACGCACATTAATTCATAGATTAATGCGCATTGAATGAATTTTTCCACACACTAACACTTTTCAAGCACATTAACAAACCAAATACAGGCTATTAAATGCACAGCCTTAAGGCCTGGTCATACAAAGAAACAATTGGGTGAAGTAGTGAAACAGAGATGCATACTGTATTTTGACTGATACATCAAAAAGAATGATAAGTGTGTGAATGTGTAGATGTATGGTTTTAGTGCTCACTCAGTTATTTTCTGGCATACTACATAAAATACTAGCTTCAGCTACTTTTTAAGTCACTATATTAAAGTGCTGTTATTGAATCCTAGCAGCTGACTGAAATATTTTGGATGTAATTCATCTAAAGCCAAACCTTCGGAATTGATGTATTAGAGCTTTGATATAAGGTGTTTTCAACCTACAGTATCATAAAACAATGTTAAGGCCTGTGCTGACTTAGTTTTGTAAGAATTCAATTAAATTTCTTCTTACCATAAAATAACACATTTGTCTTTTGGTTTTGTACTATTATTGTACATGAACCACAAACCAAATTCCAAAGATGGTGATACTATTTACATATTAGGCACTGAGTAATGAGCTTCACAGATACTGTATGCATGTTCGACTTGCAAATCCTTTCTTGTATGTATTAAATATTTGTAGTGGAAATTTTGGAAGTAATGTCCCTAGAACCTAGAGCTATAACTGTGCATTGGTGTGGGCATATACATAGTTAAGCAAAACCCAGAGTTTCACAGTAAAAATAATTCAGACTAGAATGTGTACCATTATAGATGGCTAGAGGGGAGGGGCATATCAAGATGGCTGCTTGACCTTTGAGTTGCCTTTGATTTCCATGGGCAAGAGGAAAGCGAAGGCAAAGTTGTGAAAAATACCTGTGAACTCTCTGAAGGTGCCAGTTACAGGTCCAATGGATCTTTTTGTGCGAGACCCTCACTCAGAGTTAAACTCTGGTGTGACTCCGGCAATGTCAACACTGAGGTCAGTGGACCTAGCATCTTCTTCGGAGGTGGATATATCTCTTTCTCCAGAGGAGCATCTCTCCCACTCTCTGGTCTCCTGTAATAGCAGTGCAGCTGCAGATGGGCGCTGCTGGTGTCGTGTCGGGAGGCGGCCCAGTTGGTTTCAGCGATTGTGGGAGCGTTGCTGCAATGGTTACTAAGGTATATTCTTTGCTGTCTGGTTTGATAGCATTGTCAGGTGAATCATTGGGAGGGGCTGTCTCAGCTGCCCGGACTGGGGTTATTTTGATGGCTCCTGGTACAGTCTCAATTTCAGGACTGCACTAACAAGATTACTCATCAACAGACTTCAAAGTTTGAAGACTAATATTTCTGATAACACTGTTTGAATTGACTCTGTGATTCGAATGTTGCCATCATGAAAGATTTGACTGCCTTACAATTTAAGTTGGAGACCCTGGAAAATATCTCCAGGGCATCCAATTTAAGGTTTATAAATTTCCTGAGATCTCCAGCTTGTTCTGCTAAAGAGATGCTTTGTAGATACAGTACTTGATGGAGGTTTTACAAGTACTCAAGGAAGCAGTCCCTCCTGTATCTCAAGTATATTTTTTGCCAATGGGAAGGAAACATCTTCGGAGGAGAGGCTACTTTTGGATATGTTGGATATTTCTGCTTATTTGGAGGAATCACAATCACAGCTGGTTGTTCCTGCTACTCTTTTAGTTACATGTGCATTTTCTGTGGACAGAGACTGGATACTTAAATGTTTCTTTAAGAAGAGACAATTCCCCTTTCTTGGTTGGTTAGAGTCTTTCCTGATCATGCAAGAGAGACTCAGAAACATCACAGAGAGTTTCTCCTGTTAAAACCTGGGTGCTGCAGCTGGGAGCCCTATTCTTTTTAAAATTTCACTGCAAATGCCTTGTCAAGCATAATTCAGGCCTTTCCGACCTCCTGAATTAGTTTATTTTATTAATGCTAGGCAGGCTGTTTCTACTCCATCAAACATACTTTGAGTATTGCATGCTTAGTTTATTATATGCTGTTGTGGTCATGTTGCTTTATTTCTTGTATGTGCCCTTAATGGAACTGATTTTCCTTATTTATTCTGTATAACTCCTCTCCCCTCTTCCCCTTGTTTTATGGAGGGCTTGTGGGACTTAGGGGCTTGTTTACAAAGCCGCGGTAGTGGTTCGCGATCGCGATCGCAGCCGCGGCCCCATTGAAATCAATGGGGCCGCGGCTCCGATTACGATCGCAAACCGCTACCGCGGCTTTGTAAACAAGCCCCTTAGTCTATATATACATTTCTTTATTTTTCTCTGTAACTTTACTGGTTACTTTTGATATTCCTGGCTAATGTCCTTTTCCCCACATAAGTGGAATACTTGAAATGTATTGAAAAAGTTCAATAAAGATCAAATTTAAAAAACTTAAATGTGTACCATTGTGATTATTGGAACCAGGACCATAGCAAGGGTCATACTTGAGGTGCGACTGCACAGGGTGCAACTACAGAAAGGGCATTGATGATATCACTAGGCTTTCTTGAAGCCCAATAAGAGTGAGTTCCTGCAAGTGCCTGGGGAGGGGGGGGGGGGGAGAGATGCCAGGTTCACAAGTTGTGCAGGGTGTATTTCTAGCTTGGTATGCTCCTAAATAAAACATCTGAAAATAAAGAGTTTCTGGGAGCCAAAATGTTTGAACAATGGCCAAACTAGTATTGGATGATTACCAAGCTTTGTGGTTAGGCACAGGAAAGGTGGGTATTGCAAAAAAGTGAGTTAAAACTGTAGTTGTAATTTAGTGAGTCATTTGCCAGTTTTAACACCCAATTTTCTAAAACTAATGAGATGCAAAACAGAACAACATTACTCTGGTCACACTGAAGGCAACAAATCCAAGCTAACCCTACTTAGACACTTGCTTGTGCTCTTGAGATTCTCATCTTTGTGTCAAAGCCCACATCTCTCTCTATTTCTACACACCTCAATATCACCATCCCCAGTATCTGAGCCTTCTCCTTATACAAACCCACATACAAATAAGAAGTTGTCATCCTGCATTTAAACACCTCTAGCACGGCATTTCGCACCATGGGCACATGCCCAAGGAGCAGGATGTGCTCCTTGGTCGAGCTCCTTGGGGCGAGTCCAGGGGAGAGTCCAGCGCTCCTTTGTTCCTGAGCGACTTCTTTCAGCACCGAGACTGCACCCAGAACATCTCTTCGCTTCCGGCTCACTTAGCTTCTCCGGTGACCGACGCACGCTGTACTACTGTCAGCTCTACCCTACTTCAGCATTGCAGTTCTCGCCTCATCTGTGCTCAGGTCCTCCTGCTTCCTGTCTTGTTCTTGTTCTTGTCGCATCTCTGTGGTATGACTGCTATTCCTGTACTGTGGGGCTGGAGGCCCCTTCCCCCTCCTCTTATTCATGTCTCATCGAATGCTCTTATGTGACTTTCCCCCAACCTCATCCCGTGTCTTCCCCTTTCTCGGACTCCTTCCCCTTCCCTCCCTTCCCCTCCCTCCCCCACGCAGCTCTTCTACTTCAAATGGCCCTTATCAACTGCCGCTCTCTGCGTACTAAATCGGCTCTCATTCATGACCTTATTCTGCAGCACTCTCTGGATGTTCTGTTCCTAACTGAAACCTGGCTCAAGGAGGGGGGGAAGCCTCTCCTGAACCGTTGTCTTCCCCTGGGCTTCTCCTCCCTATCGGTTTTCCGTCAGGGCAGGAGTGGTTGGGGGGTTGCGGTGATTTTCCGTTCCTCTCTCCCTCTGCTCGAGATCCTTCCTCTCCCTTTCTCCTACCCAGAAACTCTCATGCTTCGTCTAGGAACCTCGACCCCTATCTATATCCTTCTTCTCTATGCTCCACCTGCTCTGCCCTCTTCTCTATGGGACTGCGTTTTCTCTACTCTGTCCGAAGCTTCTACCATGTATCAACATCTTATTATTCTTGGTGATTTCAATGTTCATTTTGATTCTCCGTCCTCTCAGCATGATCTCTCTCTTCTCTCTCTGCTCTCTGACCTTCTCTTACAGCAATTTGTTCAGGTCCCCACCCACTCTGCTGGCCATACGCTGGATCTTGTCATCTCTCGGCAGTCCTCATCCTTTGTCCCCTCCTCCTTCTCTCTTTCCCTGGTCCGATCACTCTTGCATTTTCTTCTCTCTTCCTTTCTGTTCCCTTTCCCCCTCCTCCTCCTCAGCCTTCTCTCCCTCAGCTCGCCCTGCCCGTCGTATCACTCCTGACTCACTACTTCAGTTCCCCTCCTCAGATAAACTTTTTTCCACTGATTTTCATTCACTCCCAGTGGACCTCCAGGCTCAGTGCTGGGACACTACGCTCTCTTCTGCTCTGGATCAGGTTGCCCCACTGCAGCTCCCATCCTCCACTTGGCACCGCCCTAGTTCTCCCTAGTTTCATCTGGGTCTCCTGATCCACCGTTCCTACCTTCGTCGGACCACTCACCTCTGGCGTAAGTGCCCTTCCCCAGCCATGCTATCGCACTTCCGCCACTGTCACACACACTATCGTACCCTTCTCAATTCTGCTAAGCAGGAACACTATTCTAAGCTTATCTCCTCTTCAGCTAACTCCACATGGCAACTGTATCGCATTCTTCACTCTCTTTCTGCCCCATATGTTCCTTCTACCACCAGGCCCACGGCCCCCTCTCTCCCTTTTTCCGATCCCGCTCCTTCTGTACTGGCTTCTCACTTCACCTCCAAAGTTCAATCTATTCAACAACTTTTTCCTGCCTGTCCTCCACATCTCTCTCTTAGCCCTTACTCCTTCTTTAGCCCCTCCTCTGTCCCCGACCTCCGGTATTCTGCCCCTTTCCCATCGCTGGTCCTCCTTCCAACCCATCACTCTCCCAGAACTAACAAGGGTCCTCACCACCATTTGGAAAACTACATATCCTTCTGACCCCATCCCCTCGCAGTGGCTCCCCAAGCCCTCTTTGGCTCTGTCCCCTCTGATTCTTTCTATTTTCAACACTAGCATGCTGTCTGGCGTCTCCCCCTCCCATTGGAAGCACACCCTTATCTGTCCCCTTTTGAAGAAACCCTCCTTGGATCCCTCAGTTTCCTCAAACTGGTGCCCCATCTCTAACCTGCCATTTCTCTCTAAGCTTCTCGAGAGACTGATCTTCTCTCAGCTTTCTGTGCACCTTGAGGCTTCCTTGGTTCTTCACCCCCATCAATCTGGTTTTCGCCCTGGCCACAGTACTGAATCTATTCTTATTTCTTTTCTCAACGAGTTACACATCGCTCATGATCAAGGTTCTCTATCTCTAGCCGTCTCACTCGATCTTTCTGCTGCTTTTGATGTCGTCGAACACCGTACTCTCCTCTCACGTCTTAGCACTATTGGTCTGTCTGGCCAAGTTTTTCACTGGTTCCACTCTTTTCTCTTTAATCGGTCTTTTTTGGTTCTTTCTGGTACTACCTCTTCTTCTCCAACGCCTCTTCACTGTGGTGTTCCTCAGGGTTCAGTATTGGCACCACTGCTATTTAACATCTTCCTGGCCCCTCTCTCTCTGCTTATTCAACAGCATAGTATCTCTGCATATTATTACGCAGATGATATCATTCTTCTTTATCACACTGATTCACTCACTCCCGATATTGGTCCCCTCAACGTCTGTCTTTCCTCTGTTTCCTCTTGGCTCTCTGATAATTATCTGCATGTTAATTTATCAAAAACTGCGGCCATCTGGTTCACTGCTGGTGCTCTTGTCCCTTCTCTTGCTCTGCTTTTCTCAGCTGCTCCCATCCCTTTTGTCACCTCACTGCGCTATCTCGGTGTTACTCTGGATTCTGCTCTGACATTTAGAAAGCATGTTTCCTCTGTTGTTCAACATTCATTTCACACCCTTCGGCAACTTCGTGCAGTCCGTCCTTTCTTTTCTTCCTCTTCTCTAACAACCTTGCTCCTTTCTCTTGTCACTTCACGTTTGGATTATTGTAATGCCTCTCTAGCTGGTCTTCCCCTCACCCAACTTCGTAGACTTCAATTGGTTCACAACACTGCTGCCCGTCTCTTGACCCACACCTCCCGGTCTGCTCATATCACCCCCCTTCTTATCCGGCTACACTGGCTACCTATCCCTTTCCGTATTCAGTATAAGATCCTCATTTTCATACATAGATCACTCCACACCAGCATTCCACTTTACCTCTCCAATCTGGTCCATTTTCACTGCCCCCCAAGAATCCTCAGATCCATTCATGCCAACCGTTTATTTCTTCCCTCTCCATCCTAGGCTCGCCTTGAGTCAACGCGCTCTTCCGCCTTCTTCTTTCTCGATCCTCGTCTCTGGAATTCCCTGCCATCCGCCCACTGTCTGGAACTTTCTTTTCCCGCCTTCAAAGCGAAACTCAAAACCTATCTTTTCTGCACAGCTTTTGACCTTCCTCACCCCTTCTCCCTCTTCCCCCCCCTCATTGATACCCAATGAGCACTTATTCCTCCTGTTATTGCTGCCTACTGTCCCTTTCCTCTAATGCTGTCCCTTTCCTATCAACAAATGGCATTCCTTTTCCATTTCCTTCTTCAGCAGTATTCCCTTTGCTTTTATTGTAAACTGCCATATGCCTTGGTTCTGGCGGTATATTAAGTTTTAAATAAAGATAAAGACTGTTTTTGATTTCTTCAGAATCAGCAAAACATTCACCAGCCCTAGAAGGCCCTACTCCCAGGGGAAGTAGACACAAAATTATTCAGTTGTTAAAAACACAAGGATTGTGAAAAATTGCAAGAGAACCTTGACAAATTGAAAAACTGGGCATTCAAATGGCAGATGAAATTTAATATGGACAAGTGCAATGTTATGCACTTAGGGAAAAACAATCCTAAGTATGGTTACACAATGCAAGGTTCCAGATTAGGAACCACCACCCAGGAAAAGGATCTAGGCATCATCATGGATCATCATCATTGATAATATGTTGAAACCCTCTGTCCAGTGTGCAGCAGAATACAAGAAAGCAAACAGAATGCAAGGGATAATAAGGAAATGAATGGAGAATAAAACAAAGAATATTATAATGGTTTTGTATTGTTCCATGGTGTGACTGCACCTTAAATATTGTATGTAATTTTGGTCATCATATCTTAAAAAGGATATAGAAGAATTAAAAAAGGTACAGAAAAGAGCCCCCAAATGATAAAGGGGATGGAAGGATACTCCTACGAGGAGATAGCTGTGAGGAAATATGATAGAGGTCTAGAAAATAATGAATGGAGTGGAATGGATAAACATAATTGTTTTTTTACTCCTTCAAAAATTTAATGATTAGGGGACCTGCAATGAAGCTACAGTGTTGCACATTTAAGAAAATATTTTTTTCACTCAACGCATAATCAAACCCTGGAATTTGTTGCCTGTGGATATAGTAAAAGTTGTTAGTATAGCTGGGTTTAAAAAAGGTTTGGACAAGTTCCTGGAGGAGAAGTCCATATACCATTATTAAAGAGGACCAGAGACATCCATTGCTTACCCCTGGGATAAGCAGCATGGAATCTGTGTACCTTTATAGAAACATAGAAACATAGAAATATGACGACAGAAAAAGACCACATGGCCTATCTAGTCTGTCCTTCCATAACAACTACAACAGTCCACTTTTTGCCTTTAGAGATCCTCTGTGTTGGTCCCATGCTTTCTTGAATTCAGTTACTGTCCTCATCTCTACCACCTCCACTGGGAGACTATTCCACGGATCCACTACTCTTTCCGTAAAGAAATATTTCCGCATATCACTCCTGAATCTATCTCCCTTCACCCTCATCCCATGTCCCCTCGTAGCAGAACTTGCTTTCAATTGAAAGAGGCTCTCTCCCTGAACATTTATGCCACGGAGGTATTTAAACATCTCAATCATATCGCCTCTATCCCGCCTTTCCTCTAAGGTGTACATATTAAGATCCTTAAGTCTGTCCTCATATGCTTTATAATGAAGCCCATTAATCATTTTGGTAGCAACCCTCTGCACCGACTCCATCCTGTTCACATCCTTTTGAAGGTGCGGTCTCCAGAATTGCACACCATACTCCAAATGAGGTCGCACCAAAGACTTATACAGAGGCATTATCACCTCCTTTTTTCTGCTAGCCATTCCTCTCCGTATGCACCCAAGCATCCTTCTAGCTTTTGCTGTCGCCTTTTCCACCTGTTTAGCTACTTTAAGATCATCAGACACAACCACGCCTAGGTCCCGCTCTTCTTTAGTGGACAAAAGTACTTCACCTCCTATACTGTATTGCTCCCTTGGATTGCTGCAGCCCAAATGCATGACCTTACATTTTTTAACATTAAATCCCAGCTGCCAAATTCTAGACCATTCTTCAAGCTTAGCTAGATCCCTCCTCATGTTATCTACCCCTTCCTGGGTGTCTACTCTATTGCAGATTTTGGTATCATCCGCAAAGAGGCAAACCTTACCCGACAGCCCTTCCGCTATATCACTAGCAAAGATGTTAAAAAGAATCGGACCAAGGACAGATCCCTGGGGCACACCACTGGCAACATCCTTCTCCTCAGAGTGAGCTCCATTTACCTGTACTCTTTGTCGCCTCCCACCCAACCAACTTCTAACCCAAGCAGTAACTTTAGGGTCCATCCCTAGGGTGCTCAGTTTGTTTATAAGTCGCCTGTGAGGAACAGTGTCAAAGGCTTTACGGAAATCTAAATACACCACATCTAGAGCTCTCCCTTGGTCCAACTCCCTGGTCACCCAGTCAAAAAAATCAATCAGATTTGTCTGACAAGACCTGCCTCTGGTGAATCCATGCTGCCTCGGATCCTGTAATCCGCTGGACTCCAGAAACCTCACTATTTTCTCTTTCAGCAGCGTTTCCAATAATTTACTCACCACCGAAGTTAAACTAACCGGCCTGTAGTTTTCAACCACATCCTTACTTCCGCTTTTGTGTAAAGGCACCACATGAGCCTCTCTCCAGTCCTTTGGCACCACTCCCGACTCCAACGAGGCATTGAAAAGGTCAGTCAGTGGAGCTGCTAGAACGTCCCCAAGTTCCCTCAGTATTCTAGGGTGTATCCCATCCGGTCCCATCGCTTTGTCTACTTTAAGTTGAGCTAGTTTCTCACGAACACAGTCTTCTGAAAATAGTTCAAGATGTCCCTCGCTTCTGTTCTTATTTGTGGGTGTTTTCTGAGGTCCTGCTCCTGGTTCTTCATCTGTGAACACAGAACAAAAATATTTGTTAAGCAATTCCGCTTTATCCTTATCAGCTTCTACATATTCCCCCCCTGCACCCTTGAGTCTGACAATACCACCTTATTAGGTGTTAGCAGCTTCTAAAGCTGAGGAGGTCACTGGAGTCAGCAACCTACTGTGCTCAATTAAAGTTCCCCTAAAACAGCAAAAATGAAGTAACCTTGCTTTTAAAAATATACACAAAACCCTTTTAAGAGCTCCCAGTCAGAGAGCTAGCAATGTAATAAAAACAAACCAAACAAAGAAACCCTCAAAACCTTACTTACTGTTTGATGTGTGGAGCCCTGGTTAGAACCTCAGTCCATATACAAAGAATGGAGGTAGATCATGTGTTGGTCTACCCCCTCTCTGAAACCCGATGCCGACTTCCTGTTTACAACAGGAAGTCAGTACCAGTCAGTCTGAGCGGGCAGAAGCCAATAGCCGTGTGGCACCGAAGTTTAAATGTAAGCGCTGTAGGGCTGTTTGCAGCCATTGCCCCTGCTGCCTGTCCCAAGAAGGGTGACAGCAGCAACAATGGGCATCCCTGAAGGTCATTGCTCTAGTCAACCGCCTGGTTTGCTAATGGTATCACCAGCTCTGTGCTTCAGTACACGACAGATTTTAAAATAGCCAGAAGATTGTGCTGATAACATCAGCAGTACGTGCTTGCTTCAGCAGCTCCAGTTCTGCAACTGATGGTATGGCTGGGTTCATGGAGCTCCTCACTTCCACCCCTGAAGCTTCCTATCATGCTCCCTAGCTCTATATCTTCCTTTCCTTTGGAAAATGTTCACTTCTTTTTCATTAATGCGGATTGAGTTTTAGACATTCTACCACATCTCACCTGTTCATCCTTTCCTGTAGAGTATATATATATTTATAGTAGGTCCTCATCCTCTTCTCCTATATTTTCTGGTGCAGACTCCACACTACTTTGATTATTTTCTTTTGGACCATTTCCAGTTTTTTTATATCATTTCTCAGAGCTCCAAAATGGAATGTGGTTTTCCAGATGAAGCCTCACCATTGACCATACAGAAACATTTCTTTTTTGTTGACTAATCTATGCAGACCAGCATCCTTCTGAACTTATTGCATTGTTTTGCTACCTTGAGATCATCAGACACTATCATTATCACCCCAAGATTTCTCTCTAGGTTCATGCACTTAATAATCCTCCTCCCCCCCCCCTTTGGTTAAATGATAGATCACAAAGAATAGTGGCCTTGGGTCAGTTAAGTTCAATAGCTTTGTAAATTGCATTACAATAGTGCCTGAATGCAAATTCTTTTCTGTGCTATAATTTAAAAAAAAAAAAAAGCAAAAAACCCCAAAAACTCATCAGAAGTCAAAGGGACCGATATTCACTGTTCTACAAATTTTCAAAAATTGTTTGCTTCAGAAATTAAATGTGCTATTTCTTAATGAATTTGATACACTGAATTCAAATATGATAGTGAAATTGGTCAATTAGCTTCTGTTTCTATATGTTGAAGAGTGTACATTTTACCACTATGTATGGTGAAAATCAAGCCTAAATCCTTAGATGTAAATCAAAATCTTATTACAAATGAAACTTTGCACAATAACAAGCATGTTTTTAAAAAATAAAGTTCATAAATGTACTTAGAAGAAACAGAGGAGTAATTATGTCTGCAATTTAACTTTCATTAAGAACATTTGTAAGTACATTCTAGCAATTTTTGTTCTCATTCAGTGGCTTCACGACTCTTCCTGATCTGTTTCTTGTACTGAAGCGATGGAATATCCCTTGTCACTGTCCAGCAGTAGTCTGCAAGCATTGATAGACTCCATTTACCCTGATAACTCTTTTCCATGGCTGCAATGTCTTGGTGAAATTGTTCTCCATGTTCATCACTTACTGCTCCGCAATTTTGTGGGAAAAAATCTAGATGAGAGTGTAGAAAATGAATCTTTAAAGACATGTTGCAACCAAGGTTTTTGTATGCCTTGAAAAGATCTTGAACAATCTCTTGATAATTATTTGCTTTGTTGTTTCCAAGACAATTTTGTGTCACTGATTCCAATGCTATCCATGCAGCCTTTTCCTTTCCAAGCAATAAATGAAGAAATTTGTCATCTTGAAGAAGTGCACGAATCTGAGGGCCAACAAAAACTCTTTCCTTAACTTTGGCATCACTCAGTCTAGGAAATTTACCATTAAAATACCTGAAAGCAGGTTTAGTTTTATCCATCACCTTGACAAAGTTTTTCATTAGTCCCAACTTGATGTGCAAGGAAGGCATCAAAATCTTGTTGCTGTCTACAAGTGCTGGAAACAGAACATTTTTGCTTCCAGGATACAGTGACTGACGAAGTGGCCAGTCTCTTTTGATGAAATGACAATCTCTAGCATGACTATCCCATTCACACAGGAAGCAACAGTACTTGGTGTATCCACCCTGAAGACCAAGCAAGAGGGTGACCACTTTGAAGTCACCACAGATTGACCATAGATGTTGATCATAGTTTATACATTTAAAAAGTTGTTTCATATTGTCATAAGTCTTTTTCATAAAAGCTGCATGGCCAATAGGAATTGATGGTAGCAAGTTGCCATACAGCTTTAAGACTTGCTTTGGATGAATCAATGAAGAGCCTCCAATCATCTGCATTGTAATTGATATTGAGAGCTGCCATTAAACCTTTTACGTTGTTGCATGCAGCAAGATCACCTTCTTTGAAAAAGAATGACACCAAGTCTTTCTGACGGTCTCTGAAAAAAGAAATTTGAACATCACCAGCCAGAAGATTCCACTGCTGTAGTCTGGAACCCAAAAGCTCAGCTTTATTCTTCGGGAGATCCAAATCCCTGACAAGGTCGTTCAATTGACCTTGCGTTGTGAGGTGTGGCTCATTAGCAGTGGCCAGAAGAAACTCTGGGTCACATGAGGTTGACAGTTCATGACTGCAAACTTCTTCCTCTTCCTCACTTGATTCTAATGATAATGATTTTGACATTTTGGGAATCGGAAACCCTTCTCCATGAGGCACTGGTCGTATTGCAGATGGAATGTTTGGATATTGCACAGTTCACTTACTCTTTCTGGATATGCCTTTCTGAATTGGAGGAACAATGCAGAAGTAGCAATTGCTGACGTGATCTGTGGGCTCTCTCCAGATCATTGGAACCGCAAAAGGCATTGATTGCCTTTTCCCATTCATCCATTGCCTGAGATTTGTTGCACATGTATTGCAGCATATGTGTGGCACCCAGCTCTTATCCTGATCTCCTATTCTGTAGCCAAAATATAAGTTGTAGGCTTTCTTAACCGCCAGAGTCATATTCCGTTTTTGTGATGTAAAAGTCACTTCACCACAAATATAGCAGAAATTATCTGCATTATTAACACAAGTACGATGCATCGCCGAATATGCTGTGATTGACCTATCCACTCATTTAACCTTTGCAAGTGAAGCCACAATAGTATCCCGTAAAAAAAGGCCACTCGCTATATCCCTATGCTAAACACCATAATCATGCTTCAGTGGTATACACATTACAAAAATATTTTTTTGTCGGATCTTGAACTTTTCATGGCTCAGCTAAATAATACCATCCCCATGTAATGGACATTCAAAAGGTTACAGCATTTGTCTGAAAGTGAAGATTTTGCATATAGCATTAACTGCATGCAGGGGTTGGTCCTATGGGCCGTTTATAGCCTCGGGCATAATTTGGTCAGGATGACCTTTTAGAAAGTCGAATAAAAAGAGGGTCTGTTAAACGAGTATGTTTTACATCCTCAATACAGACGATCCGACAAAAAAATATTTTGTAATGTGTATACCACTGAAGCATGATTATGGTGTTTAGCATAGGGATATAGTGAGTGGCCTTATTTTTACGTGATTGACCTATCGGCATAAAATAATACAAAATAATTAATTTTTAATTTTTCTGTGACTAATACACCTTAAGATTTATACTGTCAAGTGATGCAAATTTAAATACTGATTGCATCATCTGGTTTTGGACAGATATTTCTATTGGTTGCAAGTAGAGATTATGCAATCTCACGCAAATGTTGCATAATACACAGTTAAAGGCCCCTAATGACTAATTAATAGCATATATCTTAGCAACTAGACCTAATAAGCCATTTTCATTATGATTTCTGTGTTCGGCACTCTTAAATTAGTTTAGAACAGCTGCTTTCATGTCCGAAGCATTTTGGCTGTTGAACAGTGATTCAGTGCCGGTGGCTAGTGCTGCCAAAACAGCTAGTCACATCACTGAACTGTAAACCTAGACATTCAATGTTGGGGTCATAACTTGGGGTCACCACACAGCCTCTGATACCACAGAAGCTAACCAGGCTGCGGCGATATTGCACTGCAACCCAGCTTTTGCTTCGCCCAGTTTAACCCACAGGTCGCTAACCGGGTAGCGATATTATGTTGCTACTACCCGGATAGAGACTGTTGCCATCCACAATATGCCCTGGAATGCCCACGACACGTCCCAATGCTAAGTGACTAACAATGAGGCATATAGCAATGTTGGTTTGGGATATTCAATGGTACTAACCATACTAGTGCCATTGAATATCCTGTTCAGTGGCATTTACATGTTTTACAGATCAGTAAACCATGTAAATACCTTTAGGATATTGAGCCCGAAGTTTTTAATTGAGCAAATTGAATGCATGAATCCTTATTCATAGATATTCATGCATGCAAATGATTTGTATAAACTAAAATTTTTAAGCACCCAAACCATGTGAATGCACACTCATGAATGCATATCCTATCTTCTGTCCATATGATGGGCTTCATGAGAAGAGAAGGGGCTCAATAGAGGGTCCAACCCTTTTTTCAAAAGCTGCAAAAATCCACTTTATACTTAGAAAAACATAGAAACCGAGAAAAATGATGGCAGATAAAAACCATATGGCTATCCAGTCTACCCTTTCATTCCAACTACTAAGCTTTACAGTCCCCCCTTTTTCCTATAATCCTTTGTGTTCGTCCCATGCTTTCTTGGGATCTCAACAGGTTCTACTTTCACAAGGCTGCCATCCACTATCTCTACCAAAAGCTAGAGCTTCTCATCTACTCCACTATACCACACAGAAGGGCCAGTTCATTCCCATTCACCTCAAGGTCGCCACAGTCCTCAACTCCCTATCTACTGGGAGTTTCCAATCTGTATTGGCTGCCACAGCAAATGTCTGCTAATCAGCCATAACACAGTGCATCCTCACTATCCCTGAGGGCCTTTCTAACCTACACAGCAGAATGTGTAGCCTTCCTTCAGATGGTAGATCAGAGGCAGCTGATCATGACCCAGTATTATGAGGCACAGATTTCCATCTTAGTCACAGTTTCTTGCAAGACCATAGTAACCTAGTCCAAAACTTCCTTCAAAAGGCAATTAGTAGAGATAACTGTCTTCCAGTTTGTAAAAGTGTCACATTAAGAAGCATTGAAGACTCTACAGATTGAAAATAGAAGTTTAGGAAATTGAATGATTTTCAGCATTAAATCATGAGGTAAGCTTCCATAATCAGAAATCAATGGAAAGTATGACTCCTCAACATCACTTGCAATAGTTGGGGTGGGAAAACAGGCCTGTGTAAATATCCACCCCTTACTCCAGTAGGCAGAGGTGGAGTCTTATTAATGAGGCTTAACAATGCCCCATAAAGAGGAGGATAGACCAAGAAATATCATCCCAGTTGCCATCATCCAGACAGTACTAAATGATTGTCTATCAGGTCAGGTATAACCACTAGAATTGATGTGCTAGAAGATTTCTTAATTTTGGTCTTACATTTGCTGCCTCTCTTAGGCATCTCAGCTCCTCAACCTTCTAGTCAAGAGCCTCTGAGCCCCAAATTGTTCACAAACTGGCACTGAAAGGGCCCCACAGCCACACATTGGTGCACTGTAATTTATGATAAGCAGCTGGTACTTGATGATGACCTCATTCGAGAGGGAAGACTCTCACATGTCATGGTTCTCTCAATGTCTGTAATGCTCCAGGTTCCTCAGCCACTACATATGCTGTCTGGATCCTTCCTGGCTCCAAAGGAGAAGTCTCCACTTCTAAGTCTTTGCAGTGGTGCACTACAATTTATGATAAGCAGCTGGTACTTGATGATGACCTCACTTGAGAGGGAAGACTCTCACATTGTCATCATTCTCTCAATGTCTGTAATGCTCCGGGTTCCTCAGCCACCACACATGCTGTCTAGATCCTTCCTGGCTCCAAAGGAGGAGTCTCCACTCCTAAGTCTTTGCAGTTGTGCACTATAATTTATGGTAAACAGGCACTTGATGACCTCACCCAAAGGGCAGGACTCTCATCCTCATGCTGCCTGGTTCCTTACAGATTCCAAAGGAGGGGGTCTCAACTTCCGACTTTATAAAATTACCAGCAAGTAGTGCACACTAATGTCCATGTTAACTGCTGAATGCACTTTAGTAAAAGGAGTTCTTAAAGTATCAGAATAAAATATGGAGTTTGAAGAAATCTATAAGCAGTTGCCATAAAATAATGCTCAGATAGTCACCAATCCATGCTATAGATATCATCACTTAAGTATCCATAGCAGTTGGATTGAAGAAGATGGGCCTGTGGTTCTCCCTACAATATCTTCCTAGATTTCGCATTACATACGAGGGGGTACCCAAAAAAAACAGGAATTATTTTTTAAAAGCTATTTATTTCAAATTCTTTACAAAACAACCTTATCCCCTTCAAAATACTCTCCATTACAACTGATACATTTGTCCCACCAGTGCTTCCACTGTTTGAAACATTTTTTGTAGTCATCTTTAGAAACGGCTGACAGCTCCTCTCTCGTTTTTTTCTTGACTTCTTCAATGTTGTCAAATCGGTGTCCTTTCATGCCCCTTTTCATGTGTGGAAATAAGAAAAAGTCACACGGAGCCAGGTCAGGCGAGTAAGGTGCGTGGGGCAGTGGAACCATGCCATTTTTAGCCAAAAACTGTCTAACAGAGATGGCTATGTTTGCAGGTGCATTGTCGTGGTGGAAGAACCAGTCTCCTGTCTGCCACAAATCGGATCTTTTTTGACAAACACTGTTGTGCAATCTTCTTAAAACTTCCAAATAAAAGGTTTGATTGACGGTCTGACCTGGGGGAACAAACTCTGAATGAGCTACCCCCTTGGCATCAAAAAAGCAAATCAGCATTGTTTTGATGTTTGATTTGACTTGACGACATTTTTTTGGACAGGGTGACGATGACGTCTTCCATTGGCTTGACTGTTGCTTTGTTTCTGGGTCGTAACCATAACACCATGACTCATCACCTGTAATGACCTTTGACAGAAAATCTGGATCAGTTTCAAGCTGTTGTTTCAAAACACGACATGTTTCAACTTGATGTTCCTTTTGATTGTCAGTCAGAACCCGAGGAACAAACTTGGCAGCAACCCTTTTCATTCCCAAATCTTCCGTTAAAATTCGCTGAACCGAGCTCCAAGATAACCCACTAATCTCTGACAGTTGATCAATTGTCTGTAGACGGTCTGTGAGCACAAGCTCTCTAATTTTTTCAATATTTTCGTCGATTCGGGCAGTTGATGGACGCCCAGAACGAGGTTTGTCATCAATCGACATATCGCCATTTTTAAACCGAGCAAACCACTGGTACATTTGACTTTTTCCCATAGCGTCATCTTAATAAGCTGTTTTCAACATTAAAACAGTTTCAGCAGCATTTTTACTAAGTAGAAAACAAAGTTTCACAGCTGCACGTTGTTCACTTAAACTTGTCATCATAAAAAAAGAAACAAGAACAAAACAGCGCTAGCAAAAACAATCACTGCAGATGAACAGAACAAGCCAGGTCGACAACACAGGTGGCACTGAACTGACAATGAGTTGCACTATACACGCCTAGCGGCAGAAGTGCGTACTACACACGCTCCGCCCACGGCAATGTTATTCCTGTTTTTTTTGTAAGCGAAAATTAATCTCAGAGCCTAAGGAAAATGTACAGTTCTTAGATTTCTTTTGTGAGAGCAACTCAATGCTATGTGACATTTCAGGATCAGCAGGTCATCTAACCTAAGATCAAAAGGAAGGAATTGTAACTTCTTTCTGGAAAAAAAAGGTGAAAATAAGCTTTATGGAAAGTCTGAAAAGCAGTGTCTGAATATGTAGGAAGAGGGGCTGTTCACCTCCCTTATTTTTGCTAAGTCATCTCTCTCCATCCTTTCCTTGTCATCTTTGTCCTGAACATTTGACCCTCCAACCACAGCCACATGCCCAGCAGTTACTCTCTTCTCTGCCTTCCCTGTTCCAACAGTTTCTCTATCTCTCTACTCTCCCTTCCTGTCCCCAGAAGTCGTTTTCTCTCTCTACCCTCTTTCTTGACTTGAGAAGTCACTCTTTCTCATACTTAACCCATTCAACAGTCCAACTATCTCTTTTTCCTTTCTCATCCCCTCTTCCTAAGCTTCTCTCTGATGTTTAAGCAAGTTCACCAAAATATTACCTATTTTCCTCTGAAATCTGGGCCGATGAAGGCAGGACCTTCATCATCTGCAGCACTTCCAGAACAGCTTGTTCATGCTTTCCACTTCAGCCAACCCCCCTCAAAAGGTAATGCCTAGGACACTGTGTACATGTATAGTGCTGACTTGCATACACACAGCTGCCTTACCGTTTCATTACAGAGAGAGATGACTTACTTACAGGATAATTATGGAACCTAAGGTGAGCAATATTCTTGCTGATGATGTTAATTCTCCAAGCTCAAATTTTTGAAGTATTTTACCTTTTTTTACAATCTACACTTGTCATTTAACAAGCACTATAGCTGTACAAATTACAGTGTGTATATATTTTTTCTTTTTTTATTTAATCACTCTCTAATACCTATTGTTACTGCAGGATTCATTTGTAGCGATGCCTATCACATCATATTACTGTCCATGTTTGTTTAATTCCACCCATAAAACCTCTCCAAAAGAAGCAAGTTGAACATAAAGAGGCCAATATTCAAAGGATTTATGCTCCTAAATTTGAGAATTTATGCTTCATAATTGGCCTCTTTGATAGTTTCTAAGTGCAATTACTATGTTAATGTGTTCAATACTCAATATAGTTGCCAATGCAAATGCATGCTATCTATATGGAGTACCTCCACCCCCAGCAAAATAGCGTATGTATTATGCCGTTCTAAATTTAATGCAACAAGATTACTACATGCAAGTGTACCATTGATGCAAAAGGATGTAAATAAACTGTTCTCCTCCCACTGCTTCACTAGTTCTTGGCTTGGTACTCAAGAGGATTGTTTTAATTTTGAAGCCCTGAGAAATGGGCCTTGACCATAGGGCTCCGGACAGAAGTAGGTGGGTTGTTGGGTGGGGGCTGTACAATTCAGCCATTTTACTTTGCAGCGGTTGACATGCTTAGGCAGCATTACAGTGTATTTAGTGCAGTCATTGTAATGAGACATCATTCTGCATATCATTAGCTACCACATTAAACAGTTGTTAAACAAGGATGATAATATTTACCTCCTGTCAGTAAGTACTCTCCTGAAGCTCTGTAGTGTACAAGTCAAGCTTATCTAAGTAATTGTGAAAAATTGTCCTTATAAACTATGTGAACTATGAAAAAGCATTTGCATAGATGCCGTAGGAACTGTACAAGGGTGTCTATCTTAATTTCTGCAAGCTCTGAGGGTAATCTTACCTGTATCCTTAGTCTTGTACAAATATTCAAAGCAAATCTATTTTGTAGGAATGTGCACTACTTAGCATGCACTCAGTTCATTAGTGCTTCTTAAAAAATGCAGGGACCCTTTTACCAAAGTGCGGATGGTTTTTGCACCTACTGCATTTTGTAGCAAAACACAATATGTGGAACTGTATGTGCAAAAATCATACAATAACTGTTGATGTGTGTTCAACATGCCCTCTGCACTTATTGCTTGGAAAATACCCTTTTCATTCATTAAATTAATTTGCAGTTAGTGTGGGTGCATGTAATGGGGGTTATTTTAGAATCCTTGTTCATGTTTTGGGCACTTACTGCTTTTTGTAGCAAAATACAATATGTGGAACTGTATGTGCAAAAATCATACAATAACTGTTGATGTGTGTTCAACATGCCCTCTGCACTTATTGCTTGGAAAATACCCTTTTCATTCATTAAATTAATTTACAGTTAGTGTGGGTGCATGTAATGGGGGTTATTTTAGAATCCCTGTTCATGTTTTGGGCATCCAAAATGTGACATACAGACGCTCGAAGCATGTAGCCACCCCTAGAGCCATTTTAAAAAGCTGTTTAATTAATTAATTAATTAATTAATTAACTAATGTATTTATTTATTTAACAGTGTTTATATAGCACCTTTCTATAAGACAAGGCAGTTTACATATAACAATATGAATGAAGCAGCAAAATTGTAACACTTCTGCTCTTTACATTGAACAGTAGTTGGGGGGAGGGGGTTTCAGATTAACTATGTACAGCATGCTGCAGTGGTAATAACATCTGTGTGTTAGCTGGGGGATGATGGGTTAATGAGGGTCCACTCCATAATATTCCAGGAATAGTTGAGTCTTTAGTTTCTTACATAATTTTCCCCTGGTTTCAATTCCTCATCGGTGGGGTGGTATAGCATTCCAAATGGCCGGAAGGTATAAGGAGACAGCTCTATTTTAACCCTGGGAGTACCGATGGGGTCAAAAGTGACCCCATTGCAAGTTTCACAATGCGTATCTCGGAAACTAGTTGTTCAAGAATGCAATCTTTTTATGACTTTTCACATGTCAATATTCTCTTTATATTGCACCATGAGAGGAATAATTTTCATCCGCTATGTGACTCTAGTGATGAATTGCAGCACAGAGAACCAGTGGGGTCATTTTTGACCCCAGTTGCTTACGTCCGGTTTAAATCGTGATATAATTTGCAGTTTTGTAAATTTTTTGATCTGACAAAGGTATTTATCATTAATTATGTATCATTTATTTTTTGTACTCTTATTTTATGAAAATTACACATTTTCTGTAATTGATATCATATGTTCTCTCATTATTTCCGATGAAATCTAAAGGCTTCCAGCTCGTTCATCACGATTATTGTACACCTATAATAAAACTGCTTTGCGTTTTATTCAACTTTATCTTTGTTTATTTATTTTAGGTTATTGTTTATGATGTCAAAATGAAAGTATTCAGCTGCCCAAGTAAGAGAAATATTGCAACGAGATTCTGACAGTGACGGCTCTGAGTCGTCTGATGATGCAGCATATTCAGCAGGCAAAGATGCATATCAGCCAAGTTCAGGTGATAAATCTGATGATGACAGTCATGATTCAGATGGCGACAGCAGTTGGTCGCCAAGTGAATGTGAGACTGATGTTGAGCCGGTAACATCGCCTGCAGCAAAGAGTCAAGTTACAGGTCGAGGCAAAGGTCAAGGCTGTGGTGGACGGGGAAGAAGGCAGGAGTCCTCGGTGTCAGTATCATCTGTGAGGAATCTTAGTTGTGATCGTAGAGGAGCTAAGAGGTCATCAATTATAAGCACAAATGTTGCCATTGAAGCCTATGTAGCTAAGGATGCCACATCATGGAAAAGGAAACCTATTAAGCAAGCTGCTGGAAGATATGCCAGAGCTAATGTCATGCCCGTACAACAAGGTCCTACAAGGTATGCTGTACAAAATGTTGATGGCCCTCTCACAGCATTCCACTTGTTCCTGAGGAAGAACGTATTGAATGAAATCATGATGTGGATGAGCAAAAAAGGAAGACACATTTATGACGACACCTGGAAAGATTTGACAGATGGAGAATTTCAATGTTTTCTTGGACTTCTGATCCTCTCAGGCGTGTACAAGTCACAAAATTAATCCATAGTTCAGTTGTGGAACCTTGAAGATGGTCGTTCTGTTTTTGGCAAAAATATGGCCCGTAACCGTTTTCAGCAAATTTCTTGTGCTCTCAGATTTGATGATGCATCCAACAGACGTGAGCAACGAGGCGTGGATAAGCTTGCTCCAATCAGACATGTTTTTGATACCTGGGAAGCAACTCTAAGTGACGCCTTTCTGCCTGGTGAAAATGTTACTGTGGATGAGCAACTGCTTACATTTCGTGGCTGTGTTCTGTTCAGACAATATATTCCCAGCAAACCTGGGAAATATGGCATAAAGCTATGGATGTTGTGTGACAGTGCAACGTCATATGTTCTGCGTCTTCAAGTATATACAGGAAGGGAACTCGGACAAAACAGGGAACAGAATCAGGGTGAAAGGGTTGTGCTGTAACTCACTGAAGGATTGACGTGATCTGGCAGAAATGTTACTGTTGACAATCTCTTCTGCAGTTTATCCCTGTCACGGAAATTGATAGAAAAACAAATGACACTTTTGGGGACAATTCAAAAGAACAGAAAATAATTACCTCCAGAATTTGTAACAGCAAAGGGCCGAGAGGTATTCACTTCACTGTTTGCCTTTCGCGATGACGCCACTCTGGTTTCCTATTGCCCGAAGAAAGGAAAAGTGGTTGTTCTTCTGAACAGTTTGCATGATCAAGAAGTAGATAACACATGTCCAGACAATAAAACATGCATGATCTTGGACTATAATTCTAGTAAAGGTGGAGTAGATACGGCATATCAAATGTTGCCACGTATACCACAAAATGAATGACAAGACGCTGGCCAGTGACAATCTTCTACAACATGTTGGACATCAGTGCTTTGAACGCCTTCATCGTTTGGATGTCACTAAATCCAGAATGGCAGTCCAAGTCAAAGCACAGACGTCATCTATTCCTCTTGGAAAGCAGCTGCTTCAGAGTAATTGCAGCGAGACTTCTTCCAGCATTGAAGAAGCAACTGATGGTTTGCAATGTTGGGATCCCAAAGAAAATGGCAAGGTGTTACTGCTATTCCACAGAAAAAGACAAGAAAAGCAACATAGTTTTCACCTCCTGCAAGCGCAATGTTTGCAAAGAACATTCAGAAATTGTCTGTGTCTCATGCAAATGACTGTAGTACTTTACTGTGTTCATCAAGTGCATGCAAAAACTGCTTTCATGGCAACTCTTCTTCATGTAATTTTATGATAAAGCATTAAATTTCAAAACATTTAACCTTCATATAATAAATAATTAATTCAGAATAATATTTTGTCTGTTTAGTTTAAATTTGTCATGGTTAACAATTAAAATTCATTGTGGGGTCATTTTTGACCCCAACGGTATTCAGTGTGTGCAAAAAATCTTGGTAATTCCAGGGTTAAAGACGTCCCTGGTGCAAGGATGTCTAAATTGGAATGGGGTGTAGTGTAGGCTTGTCTGGGGAGTTCCCAAGAAACTGGACATCATTGCACAATTTCAGAAATGCACTGCACGTCCCGAACAGCATCCAAGGTTATACCTTCTCCAGTCATGAATAAGTATGGCAAAAGTGCTCATTGTCCCAGCCAAACATCCAGAGGGCGTGGAGAAGGAGGTACACTCATATCCCCTATATTTTTCATTTTGACAACAAACATTGATGGGGAATGATAGTTCTTGTTTTCATTTTTCCACACCAATGAATGTCCTCATATGCAAACTAGCATGAGATAAATGTCCTCCCACCCACACACTTTTTTTGTAGTGAGGACATCTATGTAGATGGTGGCGCGGGTATTCACGTCGGAGGCATGTAAAATCAGGCCAACACATAGGCATCCCCAGCATTTTTCTGCACATTTTGTTCCAAATGTCCCAGATTGCACTTGAATGCCCTTTCTAAAATATCACTTAATGCCTCTTATTGAGGTGGCACCAAATGAACATGTGTTAACTGCAAAATTGAGAGCAAATGGTAATTACTATGGGCTAACCTCAATGTGTAGTCCATGCTCTCCCTCCACCCAGTCCCCACTCTGTCATGCGCTAATCAGTTAACAGGGGATTTTTACCATGCTGACTACTTTTAGGGGCTTGTTTACAAAGCCGCGGTAGCGGTTTCCACCCGATATCAGAGCCGCGGCCCCATTGAATTCAATGGGGCCGCAGCTCCGATATTGAGCGGAAGCCGCTACCACGGCTTTGTAAACAAGCCCCTTAATGTGTGATAGCAGTTACCATGGGCCTGCACTAACAGTTACCACAAATTTATTTATTTATCTATATTTTTCTTTATTTGTAATTTTGCATTTTATCATGACAACTAAGCACCAGATACAGAGCAGAATATTTACAAAACATAAAATGATATCCTGAAAGAATGAGATATACACTCAGTAAAATTCAATAGCACAGCAGTAGACATAAGCAAAGACAAACGACAAAGAAACAAAGATAGAGGGTGCCAAGCAAAGGAGTCATAAGTTACAGCTATCCTAAGTGAGGCAAGTAAAGGCTTTCTGGAATAACCAGGTTTTAAGACCTTTTTGAACTTATTTTAAGAGGATTCTAGTCTAAGATCAAGGGGTAATGTGTTCCATAGTTGTGCGGCAATACAAAGACCAGCATTAAAATCCCACTGACCCTCCTTGTGGCCTTGGGCAAGCTGCTTAACCCTCCATTGCTTCAGGTACGGGCTTAAATTGTGTGCCTTTTGGGACAGGGAAATGCAAACTGTACCTGAATGTAGCTCGCTTTGATCTTCTCCTGGAAAGGCGTGAGCTAAATAATAATAAATAAATAAGTAGAATGCAGTATTGTGGGAATGTTCCAGGTGACAGAAGGAACAACCAAGTAATTGCCCTGAGAAGATCTCAAGGATCTGATAAGGTGGTCAGGAATGAAACAAGAAGATGAATAGATGAGTAAACCTGCATAACAGGCTTTGAAGTAAGCATTATCATTTTGAACTAGATATGACATTTGCCTGCTACCAGGGCTGTTTCTGTGCTGTGACTCATTTGAAAGCCTGATTGTCATGGGTGAAAACAATTGGATTTTTCCAGAAAAGGTGACAGTTGCTGTGCAGTTCTTTTCTATCAGTTTGGCTACAAAAGGCAACACAGTGACATAACATAGTATTTGATGGCAGATAAAGACCATCATGGTCCATCTAGTCTGCCCAGTGTGGGATAAACTAGAAAGATGGAAAGGGAAATCCATTCATTGGCGTGATATACAGACCTCCATCACAGGGAGAAGACATGGACAGAGATTTAATAGAAGACATATGCAGTATTACCAGGAAAGGGGACGTGCTAATGATAGGGGATTTCAATATGCTGGATATTGACTGGCGCATCCCTGCTGTGATGTCATCTAAAAGCAAGGAGATCCTGGATTCTTTACAGGAAGAAATATTCAAGCAACTGGTAACAGAACTCACATGTGAAGGGGCCATACTGGACCTGGTGTTTACCAATGAGGAAAGTGTTTCTAATGTTATAATGGGAGATTATCTCGCATCTAGTTTTCACCAGATGGTGTGGTTAAGTATTAGGACTAGGGCTGATAAATTCTATTCAAAAGCAAGGCCCTTAGACTTTAGGAAAACTAACTTTGCCAAGATGGTCCAATACCTCAAGGAGTCATTAGTGGGATGGGAACGGCTGGGGAATGTAGAAAAACAGTGGGCAAAACTGAAAGAGAATATTTTAAAGGCAACCAACCTTTTTGTTAGAATAGTAAATAAAAGGAAAAGGAAAAGGAGGCTGCTACAGTTCTCAAATGAGGTAGCTGAGAAGGTGAAGAAAGAGAGATCATGGAGAGAGGAATATAGACATCGATATTTGGAAAAACTTAGAAGCTGGCAAAGTAGTTAGGAAAGTAAAGGTACAAAAAGAAGAAGAAATAGCCAATGCAATAAAATGGAGGGATACAACGTTTTTCAGATATGTCAGTGAGAGGAGGAAGGGCAAAAGTAGTATTGTCAGACCGAAGGGGGAAGGGGAGGAATATGTAGAAACTGATGAGGATAAAGCGTAATTGCTTAACAAATATTTCTCTTCTGTGTTCACAGATGAAGGACCGAGAGCAGGACCTCAGACAACACCCACAAACAGGAACAAAAGCGAGGAACATCTCAAACAATTTTCAGAGGACTGTGTTTGTGAGGAACTAGCTAAACAAAAAGTGTACAAAGCAATGGGACCAGATGGGATACATCCAAGAATACTTAAGGAACTTGGGGACATTCTAGCAGCTCCACTTTCAATGCCTCTTTGGAGTTGGGGTGGTGCCAGAGAGAGGCACATGTGGTCCCTTTACACAAAAATGGAAGTAAGGATGTGGGTGAAAACTACAGGCCAGTTAGTTTAACCTCGATGGTGAGTAAATTATTGGAAACGCTTCTGAAAGAGAAAATAGTGGGGTTTCTGGAGTCGAACACATTGCAGGATTGGAAGCAGCATGGAATCACCAGATGCAGGTCTTATCAGACAAATGTGATTGATTTCTTTGACTGGATGACCAGGGAGTTGGACTGAGGGAGAGCCCTAGATAGGGTGTATTTAGATTTCAGTAAAGCATTTGACACTGTTGTTGACTTATAAACAAACTAAGCAGCCTTGGGATGGATCCTAATGTTACTGCTTGGGTTAGAAAATGGTTGAGTGGGAGGCAACAAAGGGTACAGGTAAATGGAGTTTACTCTGTGGAGAAGGAGGTTACCAGAGGTCTGTCCTTGGTCCAATTGTTTTTAACATCTTTTTTAGTGATATAGCAGAGGGTCTGTCAGGTAAGATTTGCCACTTTGCGGATGATATCAAAATCTGCAACAGAGTAGACACCCAGGAAGGTGTATATAACATGAGGAGGGATCTAGCTAAGCTTGAAGAATGGACTAGAATTTGGTAGCTGAGATTTAATGCTAAAAAATGTAGGGTCATGCATTTGGTTTGCAACAATCCAAGGGAGCGGTACAGTATAGGGGGTGACTAACTTCTGTTCACAAAAGAAGAATGGGAATTAGGCATGATTTTGTCTGACGATCTCAAAGTAGCAAAAGCCAGAAGGATGCTTGGGTGCATAGGGAGAGGAATGGCCAGAAAAAGAAAGGAATTGATAGTGCCTCTGTATAAGTATTTGGTGCAACCTCGTTTGGAGTATTGTGTGCAATTCTGGAGATCCAACCTTCAAAAGGATATAAATAGGTTGGAGTCTTTACAGGAGTAATATGTGGAAATCTTTTTTTTATGGAAAGAATGGTAGATGCTTGGATAGTCTCACAGTGGAGGTAGCAGAGATGAGGACAGTATCTAAATTAAATAAATCAGGGAACAAACTCATAGGCGCTCTAAAGGAAAAAAGGGAACTCTTGTAGTGGGTGATATTGATGGACAGACTAGATAGGCCATGTGGTCTTTTTCTGCCATCATGTTTCTATGTTTCTAATGTGGCAAGGTGCACCTGCCGCTCCATGAAGGTCACCCATCCCCAAGCCTTTTCTTAGGGGTGTACCCACTTATCTGTGCAAGGCACCCTTATTTGTTGAGATTGCAGAGACAATTAATGTTATTTAGATTTTATCCTGTTGCTATAAAGAAATCCACTGTGTCTGTCCCATGCCATTTTGAATTCTGTCACTGTATTTGCCCCCACCACTTCCATCAGGAGAGCATTCCAAGCATCCATCACCCTTTCACTGAAAAAGTATTTCCTGACATTGCCTTTCAGTTTACCCCCTTGAAGCTTCATGTTATGTCATCTAGTTTTGCAGCGTGCCCATCTTTGAAAAAGGTTTGTTTGTTCATTAATACTCTTTAAGTAGTCTTGAAAGACTAGAAAAGGGGACTGTTACTTCTGGAGAGAGATCTGCAACTGTCAGTATATACTTCTGGGATTTTTCTGAAAGGAATTATTTTTATTAAAGCTAATTAATCTGCGAACCCACTATTTTTTGTTAAATCAGTCAGGGCCTAGTAGCAGCAATTTAAGTTTACATTTAAAACACAGAAGAGAGCTTTCTGGTTAAATTTCATACCCAGCAGAGAGCTTGTAGTTTAAATTTAATAGTCATTCAGGGCCTAGCATCAGCAAAGTACTTTTAGTTTAAATTTTAAGCAAAGAAGAGAGCTTTCTGGTTAAATGTAGAAGCCAGCAGAGAGCTTGTAGTTTAAATTTAATAGTCACTAAGGGCCTAGCATCAGCAAAGTATGTTTAGTTTAAATTTAAAACACAGAAGAGAGCTTTCTGGTTAAATTTAGAACCCAGCAGAGAGATTGTAGTTTAAATTTCATAATAAGTTAGAGCCTAGCAGCAGCAAAGGGCTATAATTTAAATCAAATAAGAATATAGCTTACCTCAGCAGCACAGGACAGGGTACTGTGTAGCAGCCCTCTTTTAATAAGTGTTATTTCCCTCCCTCCCTCCCTCCCCACACCACCCACCCCTGGGATAATCATAGCTTTATAGCTACTTACACATTTTAACAGACAGGAGGTGCTCTCAGGTGAAGCTCGTTACCCAAATCAGTCATACACTAAGGACCTGAGATTAATTAAGCTTCAGGTGAGCAAGGTATATTAAACATATTAGGTCGAGTTTTATTGGCTACCCTTAGTAAGTAAAGAACTTAAAGATCTAAACAAAAACTTAAAACTAAGATGCAGACAGCAGTCCAGCAGTGAGATGGGGGCTTTCCAGTCTTTTGCATTGAGTGTCACATGTATGATTTTCTCCCAGTTGGTGAGAGGTCTTACGTGTGCACTAGGTGCAAGGAGCTCTTTGCTCTCAGGGAACGAGTCCGTTCTCTAGAGGTTAGAGTAGCAGACTTGGAAAACATAAGACAGATAGAGAGGTACATAGACGAGACCTACAGGGATATAGTCCTGAAGTCCCACCTCCAATCTGGCAGCATCCCTCTATCTATTGTGGATACCATGTTAAAACCCTCGGCCCAGTGTGCAGCGGCGGCCAAGAGAGCAAATAGAATGCTAGGTATGATAAGGAAAGGAATGGAAAATAAAACAAAAGATATTATAATGCCTCTATATCGTTCCATGGTGAGACCGCACCTTGAATATTGTGTGCAATTCTGGTCGCCGTATCTTAAAAAGGATATAGCGATTTTAGAAACGGTTCAGAGAAGAGCCATCAAAATGGTAGAGGGGATGGAAGGATACTCCTATGAGGAGAGGCTAAAAAGGTTAGGGCTCTTTAACCTGGAAAGGAGACGGCTGAGGGGAGATATGATAGAAGTCTATAAATTAATGAACGGAGTGGAACGGGTAAACGTAGATCGATTGTTTACCTTATCAGAATATAGAAAGACTAGGGGACATGCAATGAAGCTACAGGGTAATCTATTTTAGACTAATAAAAGAAAATATTTTTTCACTCAACGTGTATTCAAACCCTGGAATTTGTTACCGGAGGATGTAGTAAAGGCTGTTAGTGTAGCTGGGTTTAAAAAGGGTTTGGACAAGTTCCTGGAGGAAAGGTCCATAAACCATTATTAAGAAGTGACCGAAGATATCAATGCTTGACCCAGTACAAGCATTGTGGAACTTGTGTCTCTTGGGGAAACTGCTAGGTACATATGACCTAGATTGGCCACTGTTGGAAACAGAATATTGGGCTTGATGGACCTTGGTCTGACCCAGTATGGCATATCTTATGTTCTTATGTTCTTATGCTTCAGCTTATTCCATAAAGTGCTGGATCAGCATTTCTCTAGGACTAGCCACATTTTTAGAATATGACCAAGGTTAATTATTGTAGTATTATTTTAAAAAAAGAGTCCTGTTGTATATTATTGTTTTTAAGCTTACAGAATTTCCCATGTAAATAAAATATGATTGGTCCATATGTTCACAGCTTTTAATTCAGTGGCAGGCAAGTTATTGTCATTCTTTGACTATTAAATAAGAAAAGCAGACTATTTTTCAAGGATTTAAATATAACATAATACCTCCATCGTTATTTTGTAGTGTTTAACAACAGAAAATTAATCAGGAGATTTCATCCAGTCTTCCCAGGATGGACAACTAATTAGTTGATTATAACGGGAATTATTGTCAAAGTGTTATTCATGCTTTAGACGTCTAAGAATGGCATAGAGGCATCCAAAGCACAGAGACATTTCCAGAGCCATTTTAGAAGCTGGGTATTTGGATGTCCCTAGCGTGAGGATGTCCAAGTCTGAACGGGACATGGTGGAGATATGGCTGGGGTGTTCCCAGGAACCTAAATGTCACTGCCTGATCTCAGAAATACCCAGTATGTCCAGAGTCATGCCTACATTTAGACTTGCTCCAGGCACGAATAAGCATCAAGAAAGTGCTTGTTTTGGCTGAAAAACATTCAGAGGGCATAGAGAAGATAACACTCCATCAGCCCCAGTGCTCAGCACAATCACAGTGATGGCAGCAGTGAGACTTGAATCCTGACTTCTCTGGCCCTAGCCCACTACTCTAAGCATTAGGCTATTCCTAGACGTTCAGGTTCTGAAATACCATTCCAGGGATGCCTATGCAGACACCCCTACAGACGTCCATATCGGACACGTCCACATTTGTGAAATTGTGTCTGCATGTGGCTGTGCCTTCTTTTTTTCAGATGTTCTGGCTTAAACATCCCAAATTGCACTTGGACATCCTTTCTAAAATGACCCTCTATATTTCTAAATAAATCAAGAACTATCCAGATATTAACATGACTCAATGCAAGGGGAAGGAAGGCAGGAATCAAAGGAATAATTCAGTTATTTTATTAGCTTTGATACTGAGCACAGAAAGGGATTTTTGTGATATGTAAAAGCCTATTATATACACAAAACATAGCCAAACAAGGGGCTAATTTTATAAGGAGCCACCTAAATTTAGGCAGCAAGAACACGTGAAAATGGAGGGTATTTTCATCATCTATGCATGAGTAGCCACTTCATGAGTGCATATACTTTCCCCGTGGACATGTACAAGAATAGAGATTCAGCAGAACATGGGTGGGGTAGAGTTAGGCTCTGTCCCTTGATGCTGTCTCTCTGCCTGCCTCTTTTGTTATGTGCCTGTTTATTGTCTCTTTACAGAGCCTGCCCTCTCCCACTGCACCACCAGCTTCCCAGTTCCTGCTTGATCCCTCCTCCGGAAGTGAACGCGGCTGCGCTCTGCGAGGTACCCTGCTCACCATGTATAAAATTGAAGCATCAGCGGCATTAGATTGATTGCTCTGTCCCTTGATGCTATCTCTGCCTGCCTCTTTTGTTACGTACCTGTTTATTGTCCCTTTACAGAGTCTGCCCTCTCCCACTGCACCACCAGCTTCCCGGTTCCTGCTTGATCCCTCCTCCGGAAGTGAACGCGGCTGCGTTCTGCGAGGTACCCTGCTCACTGTGGATAAAATTGAAGCGCCAGCGGCACTCGTCGCCGTGGTGCGCGACAGGGGTGCGCTGCTTAGGGCCGCTCCGGCAGTGTAGGCCTCATTCTTAACTCACTCCTCCTTCTCGCTGCATTTCTAGCCCCCTGTCTACACACAGGGGCTGCATCGGGCTCTCTGCTCTTCTCACTTTCTCTCTCTGCCTGCGTCGCAACCCGCCTGTCCCAGGTATGTCCTTCCTTTCCCTGCTATCTCTCTGCCTCCTCCTCCACCCTACAATTAATGGCCCACATACCTGTGCTATGGGGTCATCGCCAGATTACTACCACCGGCCCACGATTTCGCTGTTATTCGAACCTCCATCTCTGCCTGCCTCCTGCCTGCTCCCCCCCTCCTCTCATGTCTCCTCTCCTCCCCCTCAAGCTCCTTTCAAATTAGGTCTCTTAAACTGTCGATCCCTTAGATCTAAAACTCTTCTCATTCAGGACCTCATCATACAATCCTCCTTCGATCTCACCCTACTTACCGAAACGTGGTTGAAGGAAGGAGAGGATGCCCTCCTTGCCCGCTGCCTTCCTCCTGGCTTTTCTGCGGCCTCCGTCCCTCGCATAGGCTGCTCAGGCGGTGGGGTAGCGGCTATCCTGCACCCCACCCTCACCTTTACTCAGATCTTCTCCCCCCTGCTGCATTATCCCGAAGCTCTTCTACTCCATCTCCACACTTCACCCCCAACACACATTCTCCTCATCTATTCCCCCCCGGCTCCCCATCCTGATCTTTGGGACTCTCTTCTCCTAACCATCTCCGATCTCTCCCTTGCTTTCCCTCACCTACTCATTGCAGGCGACTTTAATCTCCATCTCGATCCCCCCTCTTCTTCCAGGGACAACACCTTTGCCTCTCTCCTTCACTACTTGTCCCTCTTGCAACATGTCCCTTTTCCTACTCATTTGGCCGGCCACACTCTTAACCTCCTTTTGACCTCTTCCTCCTCCACCCTACTACTTCATAATCTGTCCTCTCTTCATCTTCCTTGGACTGACCACTTTTGCCTCTCCGTCTCCTGTTCCCATCTGAAGACACCATCCCCACCTTCCATCCCCTCAACATCTCCCCATCTGCGATATTCTCATTTCATCACCCCACTCACTATCCAATGTTTTCCCCCTGCAACTGAACTCTTTCCCACCGAATTCCCCTCCCTCTCCCCCAACTCTCAAGCCTCTTTTTGGTCCTCCACACTCTCTAACACCCTCAACCACTTAGCTCCCCTGCGGCCCCATCCACCGAGGCGTCACCCTTCACAACCCTGGTTCCACAGCAGCCTTCGCCCACTTCGCGCTCACCTTCGCAGGGCTGAACGACTATGGCAGAAGGCCCCCTCCCCAGCTACCCTGTCATCCTTCAAAGCACACTACTCATACTATCGCTCCAAAGTACATCTTGCAAAACGAACTTACTTCTCTAATGCCATTGCTAATGCCCCCAACCAGACTCATCACCTCTACTCTACACTCAATTCCCTTACATCCCTTCATCCTACCACTCCTGTTGTGTTCGCCCAGCCTTCCCCCCCCCCCTCCTCCACTCCTGGCCTTGTTTTTCAGTAATAAGATCTCTTCCCTAAGAGCCTCTCTCCCTGTCTGTCCCGCTCCTATCCACTCTCCCCCCCCTGTCGCTTCACCCCCCCCCCTTCCTCTTGCCTCTCACACACATGGACTTCTTTATCTCCAACCACTACAGCTGAACTCCATCAACTTATTTTCTCATCCAATAAGACCTCTTGTTCTCTCGATCCTATTCCCCCCTCCTGGCTACTCATACCCTCCCTGGTGCTCCTTCCCCCTATTCTCACTATGCTTAACACCAGCCTCTCCATGGGGATCTTTCCCCATTCCTGGAAGCATGCCCTAATCTGCCCCATCCTCAAAAAACCTTCTGTTGGTCCTCTTGTTCCATCTCACTACTGCCCAGTCTCCAATCTCCCCTTCCTTTCTAAACTTCTCGAAAAAATCGTTTTCGCACAGCTTTCTCACCATCTTGACTCCACTAATTTCCTCCACCCCCATCAATCAGGATTTCGTCAGGGTCACAGCGTTGAAACTGTTCTGCTTGCTTTCACCAATGCACTGCATGTGGCCCACGATCGCGATGATATCTCGGTGGCAGTAGCCTTGGATCTATCTGCTGCCTTTGACCTAGTGGATCACTCCCTTCTTCTTCTTCGCCTATGGGGAGCAGGTCTCCGTAGCACTGTTTATCACTGGTTCCACTCCTTTCTGTCCTCTCGATCATGTGCGGTTCTCTCCTCCTCTCCTTCCGTCCCTTCTTCCGATCCATTTCCTTTACCCTGTGGGGTCCCTCAAGGTTCTGTACTTGCTCCTCTCCTCTTTAACCTCTTCCTTGCTCCACTCACCCTACTGATACAACAAACTGGAATTTCTGCTTTCTATTATGCAGATGACATAGTTCTCCTTCATCACACTTCCCCCTCTCACCCAGACCTCTCTGCACTCAACTCCTGTCTCTCCACTGTTGCATCCTGGCTAACCCAGAACTGCCTTCACCTCAACTTAACCAAAACCATCGCAATCTGGTTCTCCCATGGCAGCCCGCCCCCTTTGCTTGCTCCATCTTTTTCGGACTCTCCTATACCCCTGGTTTCCACTTTTCACTATTTGGGTGTGCTTTTTGACTCCGATCTTTCCTTTCAAGCTCATGTTTCACATATCACCAAGACCTCCTTCTTTTTTCTTCGCCAAATTCGTGCAATTCGCCCCTTTCTCACTCCATCTGCCCTTACCACTCTGCTATTGTCACTAATTATGTCACGCATTGACTTCTCTAACTCTGTTTTTATCGGTCTTCCCAAATCCCAACTTAACAGACTACAGAGGATCCAAAATACTGCTGCCCGCATCATCACCCACTCTTCCCTACGAGATCACGTGTCACCTCTACTTGTTCATCTTCACTGGCTACCTGTTCCCTTCTGCTCCCGATTTAAGCTCCTCACCCTTATTCACAGAGCTCTTCACACCAATACCCCACAATACTTGGCAGATCTCATTACCTTTCACGCTCCCAGACACATTCCTCGTTCATTTCATCTCAAATGCCTCAATCTTCCCTCCCCCTCCCTTGCTCACCTTCAGTCCACCCGCTCCTCAGCCTTCTTCTTCGCAGGCCCTGCCCTCTGGAATTCACTTCCTGCCTCTCTTTGACTTGAGCCCCATCACCCTTCCTTTAAGCGTGACCTAAAGACCCACCTCTTTTCCCTGGCCTTTGACCTTCTCTTCCCTTTTGTGTGATCCCAGCCTCTGCGTCTTGTCCTGTATCCCTTTCTCTCCTGCTTTCCTATCAACGATTGTAACTTCTCTTTCCTTCTCTCTGGCCTTGTGCCTTCTTTAAAATGTTTGTACACTGTACACCGCTCTGTCTCCCCAGAAGGGCGATATATCAAATGAAATAAACATAAACATAAACACCAATTTAAAGTATTAGAATTTACACATGCTCTTTAGAAAGCTAGGTGTGGGCACTTAAACCAGCTCTAAGGATGATGTAAATGACTCTGCCTTTAATTAACTTGCATTTTCGACAACTTGGGCTAGCATTTTATAAAGAAAAGTAGGTGTTTACTTATCTTTATAAAATAGCACCTAAGTGGGCGCCTACTTTCAAACAAAGTAGGCTTCCCCTTATAAAATTGTCCTCACAATGAATATATTGGAATCAAAAATGCATACAATGAACATCAGGAAGTAGTTTATTGTAGTGGATGCTGCTTGAGATCTGACATCTGCAGAGTTAATAGTTTCGAGACTGAAGCTGCACTGAATCTGCTGGACGCCTGTGGATTTAGGCAAAGCATAGACTATGAACAAGCTACTAAAAGGGCATTTGCATGCAACCTAAAAAACTAGAGGTAAAATATTTTGCATGATATAGTTATGATTCCAAGGCATATGGGTCAGGGTGTTACGGTTACCATTTTGAATTGGCACTGCTTTCAGCATGAAAGAACCAAATCCCTCTTTCCAGTTGAGATTCCTGGGTCTTTGTGGAGGAGTGAGATCTGGTTTGGGGAGAGCATCAGAAGTTCACCTTTGGTGATTTGAGAGCGGGTGGGTGGATAGCATATTGGAGGTCTGGCTTGATATATGTATAACATACAAAATAGAAGTAAGGGAGACTGAGTGCATATTTACTAAACTGCAGTGAGGTAAATATCTCAGAAAATCAGCCAAAAATGCATTATTATCACATTATTGACAGAATTTCTGCTGGATTTGACATAGGGTTATAAAAATCTGATACAACAAAAGGTGAAAAATAAACTCATTGCAGGAAATTGCAAGAAGCTTATTATTTTACCAAAGGAATTGTATGGTTTTCCCTAGCCTTTGCAAACTGTGTTGTCTGAGTAAATAAACTTCATCTCAAGAGGTATATGTAGGGCTTCTGTTCTTAAATGTTTATGAATTCTACATTTAGATATGTTTCCAGCTAATTAGAGTTTCTTTGAAAGTACAATAAGTGGGGAAACCATAAGGAGAATGGCTTATCCACTGTACATGAGTCTGTGGGTAATTGTGTAGCCTCTGTATCAGGACTGGCCCAGCCATTAGGTGTAAAGCTTGAGGTTAGCCTAGGGCTTCAACATTTTGGACCAACTCTAGGGATGGCCCTGCTCTGTATGTACTTTTGACTTAGAGGAGAGAAGAGAGGGAGGTGACTTTGTTCAGGAGGGGGTTAGTAGTTTGAAGTGCTGCTTGTTGTTGTAATTCAGACAATTCCTACCTTCTCTGGAAATTGGAGGAGTTGTGAGAGAAGAAATGTCCTGTGCCTCAGTCCACACTGAAATCGGTGACAGGATAAGGTAGTTTTAGACCAGGTGGTCGGGTTGGCTTGTAAGGGGGTACAGGGCAAATAATGCAGGAGAGATAGATTGGATGAGGCAGGGTACAAGGTACAGGGGCATGAGAGAGAGAGGGGATGGGGATATGGGAGATAGTTGGGGTGTGGGATATAAAACGGGTGCAGAGGCATGAGGGAGAGGAGTTGCAGGACATATAAGGGAGCATTCCATGTTTATTCTAGGTGCAAAGCAGAACGTTTTTCCACAGGTTGCAATGTCATCAAAAAAGAAACTCTCAGGCTGTGAATACAGGAAAAGGAAGGCACCTGGATCACTTTATCATTACATCAAGGATCAAAAGTGCCCGTTGATCACTCTCAGACAGAAAACCAGCCAAGTACAAGTACTGCTGCAGCAAGTCCAACTGAGAAGCTAATAGAGAACCAAGCATCAGAAACTTCTACTTCATTCACTGTCCCTGATTATGATGAAGATTCCTCAAGAGGAATATCAGTGAGTATGGAAGAGCAAAGTGAGCAGCCATGTGCTTTAGAAACCTTTGGGGAGGAACAGCTTAGAACAAAAGAACCATCTGCTTCATCAACTTCAAACCTATTGACACTTGGACTAGCAGACCCATCAAAGCGGCCAAAACCAACTGACAAGATAAGAATTATTCTCACAGAATCAGGACCTGTTGAAAGAGACATTTTGCATTCTACAAATTTTAGTGGATGCCAGTTCAGTGACACATATTATTTATTTATTTATTTTATTTATTTACATTCTCTTATATACCGCACTATTCAGCATCAGCGCGGTTTACACAGAACAAAGGTCTCAGTACAATAACAAGCAAAAAATGGGAAATGGTGAACTACTGCCAAGGCTGTAGTTAGTGTACTCAATTTCTGCAGACCAATGGATCTAAGGGGTATGTTTACTAAACCGCGTTAACTTAGCAGATGCTACGTTAATGCACGTTAGGTAATGTTAACGCGTGTAAACAAATGTGTGTTAACGTTACCTAACGCGCGTTAATGGTACATAACGCACGTTAGCATTCCCGGCTGCAGTAAGTCCCGCAGAGGGTGGAGAGAGGGCGGATAGAAGGGGTCAATGGGCAGGGAGTGGGCGGGGAGAGGCCCCTTCCACACTAATGCGGGGAACTGAAGGGCTGAATCTTACCGCGACTGAAAACCTGGCGTTAGCACACATTTGCAAGAGAGAGAAACCATTTAAGCATCAGCAATGTACAGCATAGACAGGGAGCCCAAGCAAAGTGATAGTAGTGCTCCATTTGCAGCAACAGCATAGTGCCCAAGTATGAAAGGCCACTATGGTGCTGGTGCAAATGGGGCATAGGGGGCTGCAGGCGGAACATGTAGTGGGGGAAGCTGGGGCAAAGGGTGGACTAGGCAGTTGCCTAGGTTGCACATAGGAACATAGAAACCGGACATCAGCAAGCCAGCAGGTGACAAAGGCCAAACACAATCCACCTACATCTACCTGGTCCACCCTAGCTAACAGTTGCCAGGGCACTGACCTGATATCCCCCCAGCCAACCCTCCCCCCAAGCGGAAGGGACATAATATTGTCAGGTGGTGATGGGGCAGATGAGAGGATGCCCATGTATGCCTCTCCACCCCAGACCCCTCTCCCTAAGCAACCGCCTACCCACACAGTGGATGGCCTGGGACTGCGCACTACCAGCACCGATAGCATATGGTCATGTCAGCATGGCAGGGGTGTGTGTGCCCGTGCTGGAGTGGGCAGTAGCACCTGCGTGCAGTGGACCTAGGCCATGCCCTGTACCAGTATGTGGTGTGCAGTGCAACATAAAAAGTCTGGCTGAGGAAAAGTACAGGTAGCTCCAAGGACTACTGTGCATCTGTGACAACAGTGTGGTGCAGTACACACAGCCAGTGTGTTCAGAAGCAAAGAAGCACAGGTTCAAGTCCCAGCTGTGGAACCTGCAGAGCATGTCCCTATATTTTACTCTACAATGCAGATACAACAGCAACATGTGCAAAACACAAAACAGCAGCGAACAGGGGTACAAACACCCACTCACACAGGCTCCACAATCCAAGCTGCATAGAGAGTCAGGCTGTTGGCCACAGCACGGAGCTGCAGTTATCACCAGAGCACTACAACTACCTCCTGCACAGTTTATCAATGTTGGCACTGTGATCAGGACCAGTGTGGCAGGCAGGGTTGCCAACCACCCCTATCTTTGCACAATGCTGCAATAGGAGTGTGTGTGTGTGCATGTCTATCCATTGTTCTGTGGCTGCCAACACCTCACTGGGCCCACAATGTCCCACTGTTACCAGCGTTAGCCTGAATATGTGCATAATGAGGAGCAAGGTATTGTGGGTATGGCCCAGACAGGGCAGATTGGCCAGGATGCCTCTTCACAGGGTGTGGGGCAATGGCTGGGACACTGTAGTACCCGACCACCACCTGCATGGACAGGGTGGCCACAGCATGGAAGGACACTCACTCTGACCGAGCAGTGACCCTGGCGTGTCTAGGTTCCCACATACTTGCATGCACCCAGTGTTGGGACCCAATCACTGAGATGCCTGCTTGGTGCACATAGTTTCTCTCTGAGCATGCACTATGGCCTGTTTAGTGGACTGTTTGCAGTTAGACTGTGTATGGTTGAACACCTTGTAGGGTGCTGCAGTTGCAGTCTAACTGTGTGATCTGCTGATGAATGTCAGACAGTGGTGTGAGGCAGTTGGGGTTTTCTAGACCTAACCCCAGCATTACTACTGGTCTGCCCCAGTCACAGGTATGGCTCTGGCCCACAAACCCTGGCAGGCTGTCTTATACCAGCAGGATAGAGGTTACTCCACTGGGGCTCAAGCACCTGTCTCTTATCTACAAAAAGGGTGATTATGGGCCCTTTGGGGTATATAGTGCTTACCACTTTGACCCGTAAAGGAACTGCTACACAAACCTCATGCAAGTCTAGAAACCCCTCTGTCCTGATAACAGGTGCCGATGTCAGTCAGACCCTAACACTGGGTACACACTAATCTTGGTGGTGTCTGGTCCCAGAGGGCCACATGTGACTGCAGAACACAGATGGACACCAAATTACCTTCAGATGCACTGCAAGGAACACCTATCACACACTGGTAATGATGGGGATGTACAGCAGGATCTATCTCTAGTACCACATGTACTGCGGACCTAGTGCTGGGCACCCATCCTATCCCTCAGGGAAAACACAGAACCTGCATAATGGCATGGTTTGTAGCTACTCTGCCAGTATCATGCACTGTCAATTCATCTTTCCAAGCTGAGGTACCGGAGAGGTGCAGACCCCATTTGTTGATCAGCTGTAGACAGCTATTCAGCATGTGCATTACATCATGGGTACTGGTGGGGTTGCCCTATCCTGGCACTCAGAGCAGACAGTTTGTGTGGTGACCTGCAGTCCTTCTGTACCCAGCCATTGCTGTGCAATATGCCATGGAGGTATAGCCTACTGGTTAGTATAATGCCAGTCTCAGCAGTGTTCATGGGTTCAATTCCTCATTGTTCCCACCTTTCATGCCTGTCCTACTCAAATAATTTGCATGCCTGTAACAGTCATATTTTGCAGAGCTGTGCTGCCAGCCCATACTACCCTCGCCACAGTTGCCAACATTCCTTCGGTCCATCTATATGCGTCTGTCAGCTGTGTAGAGTCCTGTCTGCCTGTGCAGGCTGCCACCCCATGTCCTGCTCTGCTACCCTTTTCTGCATTGTGCCTCTTTGTGCTTGTCTCGCCTGTGCCTGATCTGCATGGCACCACCACTCCTCTGTCCACCCATCATTGTAACTATCCTGCTACCTCTGCCTCCACTGGGGGACACGTATTGCCATCATCTGCCACCCACTGTCTTTCCAGTACTTTACATTGCCAACACCCTGTGCTGTGGTACAGTTGCCCCCACCATGTTTGTCAACAATACTGGCAGCCACACAGATGCCCACAGATGCCCACAGATATGGCAGGTCCAGAAGCTCCCAGCTCTCCCTCCTTCACTCACCTGTTCATTGCCTTTCCTCGGTGCTCTATCTAGTGTTAGGGCTACATCTGTCTCTATGCCTCACAGGTCATGCATGTCATCCTGAAGCACCTTGCAGCCCTTAGGGCACACTAACCTAGGGCACCGTAACCTTGTTAGGCCACCTTAACCTATGGTTCCATAACCCAGGGTGCCTTCTAAGGTGCCTTGTTCAGGGGTGCCTAATATGGCACTTAGCCTAAGGAACCCTATAGGGTGCCTTACAAAGTGCCTTATGAGGCACCTTATAAGGCACCTAACAAGACACCTTATAAGGCAGGGCACCTAACAAGGCACCTTCTAAGGCACTTTACTTATAAGGCACCTTGCAAGGCACCTTGTAATGTGCCTTGTAAGGTGCCTTATAAGTAAGGTGCCTTATAGGGCGCCTTGTAATGCACGTTAATCGAAGGCACCTTGTAACACGCATTAGCTAATACGGCTTGCCGTAATGATGCAACATCCATGCCTTTATATGGGCATCTGTACCATTACCGTGGAACCTAACATGGGTAACATTACCGAGGTTTAGTAAACATACCCCTATTTGGAATACCCAGTAGGTTTGTATCAACTGGCTGCAATAACTGGAGGAGTATATCCAAAACACTGCATACAGATAAAACAAGTCTCTGCCATATTTAGCATTTGAAAACATGGGTTAGCTTCAGAAAGGATCTCCAAAACAGGACTACATGATTCACAAAATCAAAGACTGTATGAACTAGAGAAAAAAAATAATTGGCCAGATGTGATTGCAAAGCTCATTGAAATAATTAAATTTCTTGGATCTCAATGTATGGCTCTGCAAGGCTCATCAGACAAGCGTTTTGAAAGAAACAACAACAACATGCATAGGGAGGGCCATAAGACAGGAATCTAAATACCTTTATTTGAGCAAAGACATACAAAATGAAATGTAATCTTGGGCAAGGCCAGCTCTGAAAACATCTTGTCTGTAGTCAAGAAAGCAAAATACTATTCTGTAATGTTGGATTGCACTATGGATGTCAGTCACACCGAGCAGATGATTCTTATTATTCGTTTTGTTTCCTCCAAAGAACACACTGTAGATATTGAAGTACATTTTCTAGGCTTCCTGGATATGCTTGATTTAACCAGAGAAGGTTTGTGTGACACTGCTGTCAATCAACTGCACTCTTGGAATCTTGATAATGGTGATATGAGAAACCAAGGTTATGACAATGGGACCAACATGAAAGGGAAAAGGAATGGGCTACAGTGGATGATTCTAAATGTGCTTTCTATGTGCCATGCCAAAGTGAATTACGAGACAATTAACTTCTTTGGGACAGTTTAAGAGCTATAAAAGTTCTTCTCATCATCCACAAAACATTGGGCATGTCTCAAGAAGCACATTACCTCTCTAAACTGAAACCTCTTTCAGAAACTTATTGGGAAAGTCACATTGATGTGTTGCTACCTCTCCGGCACCAAACTGGAGAAATCTATGATGCTCTGTATGAGATACTTAGTGATGACAAGCATGAGAGTGAATCTAAGGGGTATGTTTACCAAAGCACGGTAACGTAGCAGTGGCAACGTTAATGCGCGGTAACGTTACCAGATGCAACGTTAACGCGCGATAACGTCTCTGGCAGCGGTAAATGTCTCAGAGGGTGGAGAGAGGGCGGAGAGAAGAGGTCAATGGGTAGGGAGTGGGTGGGGAGAGGCTCCTGCTACACTAACGCTGGAACATGAAGGCCCGAACATTACTGCGAGTGAAAACATGTCGGTAAATGCACATTTGCAGGAGAGAGAGACAATTTCAATGTCAGCAATGTAGAGCACAGACAGGGAGCCCAAAAACAGTGATAGTAGCGACCATTTGCAGCAACAGCATAGTGCCCAAGTATGAAAGGGCACCATGGTGATGGTGCAAATGGGGCAAAGGGGGCTGAAGGCAGGACATGAAGTGGGGGCAACTGGGGCACAGGGTGGACTAGGCTGTCGCCTAGGTGGCACATAGGAACACAGAAACTGGAAATCAGCATGACAGTGTCTGATCAAGGTCAAAATGCCCAGTACTCTGTGTACCACAGTGTCCCATCCAGGGGACATGTACCCAGCAGGTACCCCGAACATCACACAGGAACCACAATGCCCATAATGGGGCAAGCAGTGCACATCTGGGGACCACTCTAACAAGGGTCTACGGACCTTCTGCAGAATAAGTCACAAACTGTCCGTAAACCCAGCAAAATAAACACCCATTATCACAGCCCCTGGTAAGGCAGTACAGGGTGTGACCACACGTTGGGTGAAATATGTAAAAACCCAGTAGTCCATAATGGATACACGAGACCCGCATTGCATGCCCCAACCTGACCACAGTCTGCCGGCAGAACACAATCAATCAACCAGGCCCACCCTAGCCAATTGTTGCGAGATCACACACCGCACACCCCTCAGCCATCTCACCACCATGTAGAAGTGACAGAACAGTGGCAGACGGTGATGGGGGGATGTGTGGATGTCCATGTATGCCACAGCACCCCAGACCCTGAACCTAGGCACCCGCCTACCTACACAGTGGATGGCCTGGGACTTCACACAACCAGCACCGACAGTATATGGGCATGTCAGCATGGCAGGGGGGTGCCGGTGGCCGTGGAACCTGCCTGCAGCGGACCAAGGTCATGACCTGCCCCAGTGTACCGTGTGCAGTGCAATAAACAAGGTCTGTCTAAGAAAGAGCAAATGTAGCCACAGGGACTGCACTACCTCTGTGGCAACAGTGTGGTGCAGTACATATAGCCAGTGTGTCTTGAATCAGAAGGTCACAGGTTCACATCCCAGCTGTAGATCCTGCAATGCATGTCCCTACATTGCAGATACAACATCAACATGTGCCATCCCAAAAGGATCATCCAACAGGAGTACAGACATCCACACACACAGGCCCCACTATCCAAAGCTCCATGGAGAGTCAGGCTGTTTGCACTGGCTTGGAGAAACAGTTATCAGCAGAGACCACAATTAGCTCTTGCACCCCATAGCAAAGCCTGTACTGTGATCAGGACCAGTGTGGCAGGCAGGTGTGCCAAGCACCCCTATCTTTGCACAATGCTACAATAGGAGTGGGTGAGTGTGTGTCCATCCATTGTGATGTGGCGTCTTACTATGCAGTGGACTCACAAAACATACACTGTTGCAAGCTCCAGCCTGAAAATCTGCATACTGAGGAGCAAGGTATTGTGGGTATGGCCCAGAGAGGTTGGATCAGGCAGGAAGCGACTGCAGTGGTGGTAGGACATTGTAGTGCCAAACCACCACCTGCATGGACAAGGTAGCCACAGCACATCTTGCTGGGAGGACACTCTCACTCTGACCGAGCAGTGACCATGGCATGGCTATGTTCCCACATAGTGCTATATAGTGTTTTTCTCAAGTGATATATGTGTGCTCTTTTTTCTGGAGGCCTAATCACTGAGGCACCTGTTGGGTGTCTGTGCCATACAACCCAGGTCTGTGTTTGCATAGTTTATCTGTGAACATGCAATATAGACTGGCTAGTGGACTGTCTGCAGTTAGTTTGTGCATGGCTGGAACACCTGGTGGGGTGCAGCAGATACAGTCTGGCTGTGCCTGCTGCTGGTGAATGGCAGACCATGATTGGAGGCTCCCAGTATTACTGTTGGTCTGCTAGTGCCCTAGCAACAGGTCCAGATCCCTGCTAACCCCCCTCATGACATCCATAACCTAAGGCGCCTTTGGTTAAGGACTGTAAGATGCATCAGGTTGACAGGCATGAGCTGTAAGGCAGAACACCAGATGTAACCCTAAAATGGGAGAGAGGGAAAAACAATGAACAGGTAGTAAGGTGCCTCATCCTGTCTACTGTAGGGTGCACGTTATGTGAAGACACAGTACTGTGGTGCACACAATAATGTGTGTGAACAGAACGCCATGTGCGTTATTGTGTGTGCTGTGCGTCTGCGGCACTGCAATGAGCCAATGGCGGAAAAACATGCGTTACCGGTGCTAATGCATGTTATTCCGCATGCTATGGGTGTGCTGTGATGCAGCATGCATAGTGATGCGCGTTGCTGCACATACACAACCATTCTGCGTCATGAGGCCCCGCTCTAAACACAGCAGACAAAATGGCAGTGCGGTCACGAAAACCACCGTTCATGCTAGCAGACAGTATTTAGAATTTAGTTTTAGTATTTAGTGGTATACTGCTGATGTACATGGCCCACCTGAGCTCACATCCTTGAAAGGTGGCAGCTGTCTATGTGCCAGTCATCTGCCACCTCACAGGGAGCTACGGGTTCCATACATACATTCCCTTTGGTGGAACATATTTGCATTGTGGTTGTTTGGAATAGTGGTTACAGATGTGGGTTGAGCCACCAGAGGTTGTGGGTTTGATTCCCACATTCCCTTTGCTTTGCTTTTCTTGTGTTCTACTAACCTTACCATACAATGGCTGCAGCTTCATCACTTCTCAACACACCCTTCCTTCTCTTCACTGTGCACTACAGTGTGCCCTCCATGCAGCCTATTCATCACATATTAGCTGTTACATATGGTCCCTTTCTTTGGGCTGTCTGGGTAGACAGTTGGCTCAGTGGTTTGCTATTGATATTGGTGAGCTGTGTTTGGACTCTTCAGTGTACCCGTTCAATTCTCACATGCTCCTTTTTGGATCTCTTCCCCATTTTGCCCTTGTACACACACCATCCACACGATGGGCCCTTCAGACCGGCCCCTGAAGCCCTTTCAGTTTAATTTGTTTACTCTTCTGCATGCTGTTTTCACTGCATACCATTTGATTTTGTGTGTGCATGTGTTTATCTGTGGCTCACGTCCCACTTATTCAGCTGCCTGTGGTCTACGGCCTTCCACCTACGGCTCCGTTTCTCATGTGGCACCATGTCTGCACATCCCTCAGCGTGTCTTCTATTGTCTGCGCGCCTTTCATTGCAACCCCTTTGGACGCGCTGCTGCTTCCCGTCGGCTGTGACGTTAACGTGCAGTAATTGTCCAGGGCGCCCTAAACCGCATGTTAAATAGCCAGGGCGCCCTGTACTGCGCGTTACCAGACCAGGCTTACCTTAACGCCGCACTGCCCACTTCCTTATATGGCATCCATAACATTAGCGCTGCACGTACTGCCGGTAACATTACCATGAATTTAGCACCAAGTTAAAAGGATTTTCAATTCCTGTGCTCCCTCATCTTGTGGCATGACCTCTTGAATCATATCAGACCCATCAGTAAGATCCTACAGAGTACTGGTGAAAACGTTACCAATGCGTTGACAGTCACTGGGAATTTGAAAGTCTTTATTCCTGATTACCGTACTGTTTCCATGTATCAGTCATTGCTTAAATCTGCTCAGCTTCCTTGTCAAGAGGTTGAGGGGGAACCAGAGTTCAAAGCCACTGCCCATAACCGTCAGAGGAAAAAGACTAAACAGTTCTAATATGAACAAGAAGACGAATTGCTGCAAACAGCTGAGGATAAATTTTGAATAAACTTATTTTTTACAATTTTGGATACTGCAATGACGTCCCTCAATGAAAGATTTGAGCAGTTAGAACAACACAACAATCAATATGAATTATACAACATAAATAGACTTGCTGAAATTGACCACGGAAAGCTCCAACAGCATTACAATGATTTGCAATTTCATTTATCAGACGGTGGTAATAAAGACATCAATGCAACTGAACTATATGATGAACTCTGTGCCTTTAAGTCTGAATTATGCCAGTTCCATAACCCTTATGAAACTCTTAAATTCATCCCTTCATACAATCTCTCCTCATTCCTAAATTTAAGCATTGCCCTAAGAATATTGCTGACAATTCCTGTTAGTGTAGCAAGTGGTGAACGATCATTTTCACAGTTGAAAATAATAAAAAATTATTTGTGATCCAGCATTTTTCAAGAAAGACTTGTGAACTTTGCCATGGTTGCTATTAAGAGTCATATATGTGCCCAGTTAGACATCACTGAATTGATTGCTATATTTTGTAAACAAAAAAGCACAAAAAGTTAAGTGATTGTAATTTCAATGATGACTCTTGTCAGCGTGGCAAGTGGCACGTGTTTGTTTTCATAGTTAAAAATAAAAATATATATATTTGAGATTAGGTATTTCTAAAGAATGACGTGTAAATCTTGCCATGGTTGTTATTGAGAGGCATGTGTTAGACATCAGTGAATTAATTGCTAAATGGTTGTAACCTTTGTAGAACTTCCTTTTTTATTAAATAAATAGATTTTCTGTGCTGATCACATTAAACCTTTGGGTTATGTTACTAAAGGGCAGTAAGGGAGCAAAAGTGCCGTGAATGAAGTCTAAGGCAGCAACATGCGTGCCCATATCTCCTGGTGAAGGGGGGCAGGAGCGGCAAGGTGTGCCTAGCTGCATGTGTGCAAGTTCAATAAGGCTGCCTGCAGCACTGAAGAGGCTACTGTGCCACGATGTCAGGGAGGGAGGGAACGTCTGACAGGCTGTGCACCATGATCGTTGCATCCTGGCATCTGGCTAGTTTTACGGGTTGATGAGTTGGCCCTGGGATAAGGATGCCCCCCACCCACACATATTGAGTTGATATGTGCAAGTGGGGGGAAAATATGCCACTGAGGCAGAAATAGCATGCAATATGATAACAGCCCATTGTCAGAGGAAAAATTGCCCACCTCTCACCTGCCAAATGACATCTATAACACAGGTACACTAAAAAATTTTTTTTTTAAACTGCCTCTAATGTTTCGATTGATTTTTACGTTTTTTGGTGCGCTGAATCCAAATCTGGTAACCAATTTGCTCCATCACGTACAGATTGTTTGCTACATTGGGTTAGCAGTTTGAGGTGAACGTTTCAGATTGAGTGCGATCGAGATAAAAGTTTCTTGGATGAATTCTTTATACTAATTGTTTAGTAGTTATTCAAATAAGAATAAAGAAAATTGTAACAAGGCAGCACATAAGAATAGAGTAATGTCAACAAAACACACTGTGATGGTAGCAAAATTGTCTGCACTTAAAACAGCCACATGCATGTGCACAAACATTGAGCATATAAGAGCGAGGTTAGACACAAAGCAAAGCAAAGAAATGTGCAAAAAATGTTGTACAGGTATGTATGTAAGAATAGAAAACGCAAACCGCACCATTGCAATACATGAAGACAAACACCCGATGGTGTGAAAATAAAATTCTAATAAATGAGATCCGACACTGTGGTAATAACTAGCAAATTTTTATTTCAAAGTTTAGTAAAAACACGATATTTGTCAACACAGTTTAGATTTTAAAGTCATTCTTGGGTCAATCAATCTCCTGGTGGGCCCGTTTCTTCTTCCCCCGAATGCTTCTCTTGGTGCGCTGCTTGGCGTATTTTTCATCTGGGGTTTCCCGCAGCAGCAACCAGCAGAAATCAGCCATCATAGTGGTGTTCCATCTTCCTTGGTACCTTCTCTCTGCGTCCTTGATGTCCTGGTGAAACCTTTCACCTTGTTCTTCACTGTACGCCCCCAAGTTTTCGGGAAAGTAGTTCACATGGGAGTGCAAGAAATGGACTTTCAGGCTCATGTTACAGCCTTGTTCTTTGAAGGCATTGAGCATCCTGGCAACAATATCCTTATAGTTCTCATCCCGCCTGTTCCCCAAGAATTTGAGAACAACATCCTTGAAGGAATCCCAGGCTTCTTTTTCCTTCTCAGACATCGTTTCAGCGAATGCTCCATCTGAAATGAGTTTCCTTATATCAGGGCCAACAAACACTCCTTCCTTTAGCTTTGCTTCAGAAAGTCGGGGGAACTTTGAGCAAAGGTACCGAAAGCACTCACCATCTTTTGGAAGGGACTTGATGAATTGCTTAATGAGACCCAACTTAATGTGGAGAGGTGGTAATAGAATTTTATCATGAGGTACCAAGCTCTCATGAAGAACATTTTTCTCACCGGGTCTCAAATACTCCCGAATTGGCCAGTCTTTTTTCCCCCAGTGCAGGTCGCAGGCCCGGCTATCCCACAAGCAAAGGAAGCAGGGATATTTGGTGAAACCGGATTGCTGCCCTAATAGCATGGATAGAATTTTAAAGTCTCCACAAATCATCCACTTATGCTCATCATAACGAATCTTCTGAAGAATCAGGGCCAAATTCTCATATATTTCTTGGAGAATAACAGAGTGAGCAATAGGAACTGAAGCGAATGTGTTGCCATTATGAAGAAGAACACCTTTTATGCTGTCTTTTGACAAATCAATGAACAGCCGCCATTCAGCAGGATCATACTTGAGTTTAAACTTTTCCATCACTCTGTATATATCGTTGCAAAATACCAAATCTTCCTCTTTGCTGAAATACTTCAAAAATTGTGTCTCGCGGTTGCGGTACCAATAAAAAGTTGTTCCTGGTGACAATAGATTTTTCTGTTTAAGCCGAGAACCTAGCAGTTGGGCAGCATCTTTTGGGAGTCCTAAATCCCAGACTAAATCATTCAATTCAGCTTGAGAGAAAAGTTCAGGTTTCGTATCTGGTTCAGTTTCAAACTCGGAAGTACTGGACTCATCGGGAAAAGCCATCTGATGAGTCTCATCATGATCAGAACCGTCCACACAAATATGATCCAAAGATTTTGGTGGTTCAGGCACAGGTACTTCGTTGCTATGAGGCATAGGCCTAATTGCTGAGGGAAGGTTGGGGTAACTTATTACGTTCTTATTTTTTAAGTTGTATCCCTTCACAATGCAAGAGCAAAAATAGCAGTCACTGCTGTGGTCTCTTGGTTCACGCCACATCATAGGTATTCCGAAACGAAATGCTTGTTTTTTACCTTTCATCCATAAGCGTAGATCTTCCTCACATGTCTTGCACACTTTGTGAGGAGCCCACGGTTTGTCTTGATTGCCTAACTTCAAACCGAAATAGGCAAAATATACTTTTTTAATAAATGCAGAAATGTTCCTCTGCCGCTTTTTCACAGTATATTCCCCACAAATAAATCAAAAATTGTCCGGAGAGTTGACGCAACCTCTGGCTCTGTGAGCCATCACAAATACACAGCACTGCAAACTACAACTGTAGTGAATCACTTCGGAATAAAGCTGGATTACGACTGAGCAAACAAAAGGTAATAATGAACTTGCAAGAATCTGAAATTTGACAGGAACGTTCATGTCGCAACCACCGTGTTTGAGTGAGCGAACGAGGCGAGGCGAACAGGAAAGAACATGCGCCACCGCGAGTACTGGATTTAGCCCCCCGCCTCCCAATTGTCCTGGTAATGTATAAAATGAATACAAAACACTCTAAAATATCATGAGGGAGTGTTTTTAGTTAGTAACACTGGTAACCCGGAAGCCCTCCTCGCCTCCATTCCCCGATTTGACACCCTCCAATCCTGTTCCCCCCCCCCGCAATAAATTCACCAACTCAGTAATTTTGGTACAAACTTTTGGTCGCAGCTTTATTTACAACCTGTACAACCGGCCCAACACAGGCCTGAAGATAACAATTGAACAAAACCCAACCCCGCACCCCTTTACCGGAGGATGCCCCCCCACCCGCCATCTTAGTAGCAAGGCGGAGCATCCTCCTCCCCCCCAAACCCCGCCGCCTGCCTCGCCATCCTAGTAGCAAAGGCCGGCTCCCACCCCCCCGCGACCCGGCCGAGAACCCCAACCGGGCTGTCTCGCCCCACCCCGGGGAGCACTTCGCCCCCACTGCTTGTAAACCAGGTCAAGCCCGCGCCGCTCCTGCGAGCGCTGGCTCTGTACCCCGCCACCCCCACCCGCTGCAACATCCCGACAAACCAAAACCAGGGGCGGGCGGGCGGGAACGCAACCGATACGTGAGGAGCCGCGGCCAGAAGGAGACGGCCACGCGGCTCCTCGCGAACAGCACCGCCCACCCCTTAACCTGAGGGCCAATGAAATCTCTCCGACGGCGCGCCGGAGCGATTTCAACTGCCTCGCACCGCCTCCTCACCCCCGACGCACCCCCCCCCCTTTCTCCCTGCACGATGGAGGCCGCGGCCGGGCCCGGGCCCAGGTTACTGTCGGCCGCGGGACCCGGCCCGCGGCCTCGGGCATTAACACTGGTAACCCGGAAGCCCTCCTCGCCTCCATTCCCCGATTTGACACCCTCCAATCCTGTTCCCCCCCCCCCCCCGCAATAAATTCACCAACTCAGTAATTTTGGTACAAACTTTTGGTCGCAGCTTTATTTACAACCTGTACAACCGGCCCAACACGGGCCTGAAGATAACAATTGAACAAAACCCAACCCCGCACCCCTTTACCGGAGGATGCCCCCCCACCCGCCATCTTAGTAGCAAGGCGGAGCATCCTCCTCCCCCCCAAACCCCGCCGCCTGCCTCGCCATCCTAGTAGCAAAGGCCGGCTCCCACCCCCCCGCTACCGGGCCGAGACCCCCAACCGGGCTGTCTCGCCCCACCCCGGGGAGCACTTCGCCCCCACTGCTTGTAAACCAGGTCAAGCCCGCGCCGCTCCTGCGAGCGCTGGCTCTGTACCCCGCCACCGGTGCGAGGTAGGCACTATCCTCACACCGCCCCCACCATAAAGCTGCGACCAATCATTTCCAGCGCTTCCTGCCAATCATTAAGCAATAAGTCCTGACCGACCGGGGACAAGTGTACCCCGTCGGTACGGTACAGTCCAGCGCACTGGGGGTCCGCCCAAGGGTGCCGGACCTGCCATCCACCGGCCTGTTGCAACCAACGGCCAATCTGCCTGTTCACTTTGGCCAGCCCTCTCGACCAGCGTCGTTGAGGCAAGCAGGCCGGCCGAGGGATGATGTCCGACCAGACGATTGCAACGTCAGGCCACTGCTCCTGCAGCGCCCGCAGGTCACGTTGCACTGCGCGGATGAGTTGCCGACACGTCCAACAGGAAAGATCATTCCCTCCAAGATGTATCAGGAGTCCCACCGGCCTCTGCCGCCGCTCCGCGTGCTCTCGAACCACTGGAAGTAGCTGCCACCATCGCATGCCCCGCTCGCCGAGCCACTCCAGCCGGAAATTGCAGGACACCAAGCCCAGGTGTGTACCCAGCGGACAAGTTGAGGCTCTGCGTTCCGCCCAGTAGACGAATGAATGCCCCAGAAGCCACCAAACACCCGGCGTGCTCCGGGCAGCAGCCACTGTCGGCACGTTCAGCAGTACACCTGAAAAAGAAAAAACAGCATTAGAACCCCCCCCCACTCCCACCCCCCCTCCACCACCACAGCTCACAACTGTTCCATACGCACGTAGCCCTCGTAGGCCCTGGAGCGCCAGCGCCCGATCCGCTGGATCACCTCACTTCCCAGGCCAGCGGCGGCTGCGCTCGTTGCCGCACATATCCGGAAGGAGTGAGACGCATAACCACGCTCATCCACGCCCAGCCGCTGCAACGCCAAGCGGAAGACTGCCGTGAATTGGAATTGGGTAACAGCTGTCCCATCAGCATGGCAGAAGAAACACCCGGCCCGATCCGGCCGCTGCCGCCGGTACGCCGCCAAGTTCTGCACTGGACAGGATCCCAGACCCGGAATGGCCCTCAGCAGCACCCACCGACCCTGCCCCAACGGGTCAGTCTTCGAGTGGGCCAGGAATATCCGTACGCGCGCCTCCTGTATGTCCACCTGCTGCACCAGCAAACCCCCCCGCCCCCCCTGTCCGCCCGACGGAGGGACCAGCTCGCTAACTCGGAAGGCCCCGAAGAAAGCTGTGACAAACAACGCCCGAAAAAGGACTGCCTCATACGGAGTAGCCGCCACCTCGGGTAGAACGCCCCAAATACGCAGCAGCAAGGCGTGCGACACGGGGCGACGCCAATCCGGGCAGGAGGGCTGCGCTCGCACCCACCCGGCTAAGAGCCGCTTCACCACATACGAGGCGCTCGGACTGCCCCAGCCCGCCGCCCTGCTAAAAAAGGAGAAGCCGGCCAAAGCCGCCCGTGCTGCCGCCCGGGACCAACCACCCTCTTTTGCCCATGCTATGAAAGAACCCGCCAAGATGTCCCCGACTCTACCCCCCCTCCAGCCCCTCCCCCAGAGAAACTCTCGAACCCGCCCATACCCCCGCTGATAAGCCTTCCACGTACCTGGAGCCAGGGAAGACCGCAACAATGAGATCATTCCGGAGTCCCAATTCGCCAAAGGTGCTCCGGCACCACTGCCGCGGTCTCGTCCGCCCCCGGGGCCAACTCCCGAAACCGCTCCCACTGGAAACGAGACAAAGCGTCAGCAATAACGTTCAGAGCACCTGGCACATGGCGCACCCGAACCGTGACATTGAGACGAAGACAGGCCAGCACAAACACCCGCATCAACGCCGCCACCCTCGGACACTTTGGCGAATGACGATTAATGACTTGCACCACCGCAGCGTTGTCACACCAGAAGACCACCCACTTGTCCCGTAGCCTCTCTGGCCATACCCAGAAGGCCACCACAATCGGGAACAACTCCAGGAACGTCACATTGCGCGTCAGCCCACTCGCGGACCAAGCCGCCGGCCACGGCGCTGCACACCACGAGCCCTGGCAGAACAATCCCATACCCGAACCCCCTGCAGCATCTGAAAACAAGTCCAAATCCCTGTTGGACAGTTCCTCAGACTGTAACAACGAGCAGCCATTATAATTCGCCAAAAAGGCATCCGACACGCGCAAATCAGCTCGCATCCCCGCAGTCACCCGGATGCGATGGTGCCCACAGCGCACCCTGGCCATCGCCAAAGACAACCGCCGCGCAAACGGCCTCCCCATTGCGACGACTCGACAGGCAAAGTTCAGGTGGCCGACTAACCTCTGAAGCTCTGTCAACGTCACCTTCGTAGCGGAGCCCACCTCAGCTACCAAGAGCCGCAGCCGCTCGACTTTATCCATCGGTAACCGGACCACAAACTCAACAGAGTCGATCTCAATCCCCAAGAAGGAAATACAAGTCACCGGCCCCACTGTCTTACCCTCCGCCAAAGGGATGCCAAACTCCGCCGCCATACCCAGGAAAAGCTCTAACAAGGATGCACACACTGCGGACTGGGCCGGCCCGACGAACAAAAAATCATCGAGGTAATGCACTATAGACCTAAGACCGGACCTCCGCATCAACACCCAGTGCAGGAAAGAGCTGAAGGCCTCAAAGTACGCACACGAGATCGCACAACCCATGGGCATACACTTGTCATAATAATAAGAATCGTCAAAACGAAATCCGAGCAAAGGGAAGGCGGACGGATGCACCGGCAAGAGACGAAAGGCAGACTCAATGTCCACCTTCGCAAGCAAAGCCCCCTTTCCACATTGGCGCACACGCTCCAAAGCCTCGTCGAAGGACGCATAGCGCACTGAGCACAGCTCCTGCGGGATATGGTCATTCACCGAGGCCCCGAGGGGACAAGAAAGATTATGTATCAGCCGATAACGCCAGGGCTCCTTCTTCGGGATGACACCAAGCGGTGAAACAATAAACGGCGAAAAGGGCGGCCGAAGGAACGGCCCAGCGACTCTGCCCAGAGCGCACTCCGCCGCAATCTTCGCGCGGGCCACATCCGCCAGCCGCAGCACCGAGCGAGCATTCCCCGTCTCCAAATCCCGGACAGCCCCTTGAAAAGGGATACGAAAGCCCTCAGAAAACCCCGCCCACAACATCGTCCCCGCCGTGCCATGCCTGGTAGCCGCGTAGAGCTCCAGCCATGGCAGCAACGCCTGTATCCTAATGGGGGTAGGCGCCAGACCCCCTTCCAACCCGTCATTTACTTGCAGCCGCCGCCCCTTGCACCGCTCGACGGCTGCACTTAACGGCCGAGTGACCGGCTACGCACAGGGAGCAGGCGTGCCGAAACTTGCAGTCCGGGAAAGGGCAGGACGTTTTATTAAAGCGCCAGCACAAATCTCCGCTGGGACCGCCCGCCCCAACTTTACTCGCCTCGGGCCCCGGGCCTGCTGGCCGAAAGGACCGCAAGCCCGCTGAAGCTGCCGTTCCCGCCGCCCTTGCCGGACCTGCACTCCCCCCGTTCCACTCCTCTTTGCCGACATTTGCGTGAGCCAAAGGTTAATATCCTTCATGCCCCATGACAACTGCCGGTTCTCTTCCATCCTATCGCGGAACTCCTCGTCGTAATTAAGCCAGGCTCACCCCTCGTGGGCCTGGGAAGCCGCCAAGATCGCGTCGGCATAAGCCAACAGCTCACCGTATCAACTCGGGTCCTCATGCCCCCATACGCTCGCCAAACGCAAAAAAGCCCGAGTCCAATTTAACGTGTTCCGCAAAACCTTCCGTACCCTCCCCGCCTTCTCGTCTTCCTTGCGTTTCTTACGACTCTCCCCCGAGCGTTTCCTCCCTTCCAATAGCCGGAAAATATCCAAATAACGCCGCTTCACAATCCGCCGCCTCAACTTGCGCGGAACACTCTCCCACAATTCCGCGCAATGCACCACCGCGGACCCCGCCCCCTCACCAACCCGCGGCCCGCCAGTGGAGTCCGCTGAGGAAGTGTCCGAAGACCCCGACGATGTAGATGAAGACGATGCGCTCCGTCGCCGACGCCGTCGGTGCTTCCGCTTTGCCTTGGCTTTACTAGCTGGCGGTGCACCCTCCCCCGACGGCACTGCCCCCCCAACTCCCCCCGCTGTCGTCCCGGAGCACTCACCTGCCGCCGCCGGCTCCGCCGCCACCTGCACTCCCGAGGTGGACTCCGTCTGCTCCATCATGGTCGGGCCGGACTGGCCCCCACCCACCGACATCACTGTCGCACCACCGCCAACTCCGCCTGCTGTCAATGGCGCACTCCCAGAAACCTGCAATGGGAGAGGAGAGCCAACACACGGGGACGGAGGCAAACCAACCCCCTGCGAAGCCATCCCATAAGGCCCCGCCCCCCACCCCACACCCCCACCCTGCACCCCCCCCGAGGACCCCAACCCCCTGACTGCCCAGCCTGAAGCCCCCCAGGGGAGTTGTCCCCCAACACTTTGAAAACTGGCCCCCCAATGCTCCCCTCCCCAGCCCCCCCCCAAGGGCTCCCACCCATTGCCCTCCCAGGTACCGGGGACCAAGCCTGCCACCCGTCGCTATGCATTCCGAACCTTCCCCACCCCCCCGGGGCGGGCCCATAGGCTCCTGCAGGAACCTGAACCCACCCATGCCCCACCGCACCCGACCACTCCGCGCCGTCCCCCACCGGCCCCCGAGCGACGCTCCCCTCCTCTACACCACCTACCCCTGCACCCCCCCTCGACGCCTCCTCCGTCTCCCGCGCCCCAGGCCCCACAACCCCTTCTAGGGGGCCCACCACCTCCTCCGGCCCCCCCAACACAGCTGCAGGGGCAGGGAGAGCCCCACGCATCCCCGCCCCAACCTTCCGCTTACCGGTCCTCCCCCCTACTCCCCGCCCCCCCCCTCGGCCTACTCTGGCCCCTGGTGCTGCCCCAACCCCGCGGGACCCCCTCGAGCCCCCCCCAGCCCTTCCACCCGAAGCCCCTTTGGTTTTGCCTTTCCCGGCCATGCTCCGGCCCTCCCCCCTAACCGTTGAGAGCAGCAGCCCAGCGCAGGGTAAGGAACCTGCTGCAGCAACCAGGAAGCAGGCTGCTGGCTGCAGGGGTTCTCTACTCTTTCTATTTTATTTTATTTTATTTATTATTTATTTATTTTTTTTGAGTATGCCCCGACCGGCTGCCGACCCCCCCCCCACCCGAACGCAACCACCCCCACCTCCCCCGGGAGCAAATGGACCCCCTCAACGAACCCCACTCACCGGACCAGCACGGGAACGCAACCGATACGCGAGGAGCCGCGGCCAGAAGGAGACGGCCACACGGCTCCTCGCGAACAGCACCGCCCACCCCTTAACCTGAGGGCCAATGAAATCGCTCCGACGGCGCGCCGGAGCGATTTCAACTGCCTCGCACCGCCTCCTCACCCCCGCCGCACCCCCCCCCCCTTTCTCCCTGCACGTTGGAGGCCGCGGCCGGGCCCGGGCCCAGGTTACTGTCGGCCGCGGGACCCGGCCCGCAGCCTCGGGCATTTAACCATTACAACCTCTATTTTGGGCCAAGAAAATAAACTGCAGTCGGCTAAAAAGAAATTATGTGAACATTCCTTATATGGGTAAGAAATCTAATTTTGCAAGAAAACGTGACGTGATGGAACATTTTGGCTATTTTTCCTGGATTCAGCACCCCAAAATCTATAGGAATCAGTTGCAAAACTGGAGGCAGTATTTTGGTAGTGTACCTGTGTAATCGATGTGTGAATCTGTGACCCCTCAATAAGTAAGTACTCAGTTACAACCATGCAAGACATGCATAATGAAACAAAAAGACTGAGATATTACTGCTGCACATAAAGATCAAGTTTCGTAAGTCAAAGATAGTGACTATTGAGACTCCATAAGGACTGGTCAGACTTCAATAGACTTTCTAAAACTTGATTTGATTCATGAATTCGGAACAGAGCATGCCATAAAAGAAAGAGGCCAGATGGCACTGGACCACACATTCTGAAAGCAGGCTAGGAATGAGGGTTCACAGTCAACAAGTTGGGCTTTATTTAGCTATTCTGTCAGGGCCTGTTTCAGTGGTATATATCTGTAAAACTGAGGAACACTTCTGTTTTAGAGTATTACAGCGTACACATTTACCTCTATCCCATACATGTTTAATAAGCATAATACCATCCTAATGCCACAGTTTCTAGTTCCTAATTATCTGTTAAGGGTTAATGACTTCTTGATGAAAATAGACTGCAATATCAAATGTCATTCTCTCTTTTACTTGGGACAGTTAACTATAAACTAAGGGATGTGTCTGGAGTGGATGGGAGTTGGGAAGAGGGGTGGGAAAAAAGAATAACTATGTAACAGAAGTTAATTTAAAACCTCTAAAGCAAACTGCTACTTGTCTGCTTAGAGCCTTCCTAAATCTAACAGAAATTATTTTTAAACCTCCAAAGCAAGCTGAGTACTAATGAAATAAAAGCAGACTTTTCCAAATAAACCCATAATCTCTCCTCTATCCCAGGTTTTAAGTCACCAAGTTTGCCAATCCTCCCTAGATCAGCATCCAATCACCCCCTAGCACTTTCCTGGGATGTCTCTGATAGTAAAGTAGCCAGGGCAGGAACAGTCACCCTACATTTCTGCTCTATTGCCATATGGATTCAAAATGGAAGTTCTGATCCTTTGCAGTTGTTGCTGTAGTTAAGTGCCATCGAGTCAGTTCCGACTCATGGTGACCCTCTGGATAGTTCTCCTAAACTGTGTTTGGTCTTCAGTCAGGCAGTTTAATTTTGATACAGTAGCATATTTAGCTGCTGTTAGATCCTTATTTGGAAGTTTGACTCCTAGCAGTGGTACTAAACACTACTACAAGGGACAGAACCTCCATTTTAAAACTGAAAAGCAATAGTGCAGGAGTATAGGGAGATTACTCCCACCTTGGCCACTATACAACTAGAAATGCCCCAGAGTAAATGCAATTGGTTGGGTGTGGGGAAAACGTTGGGTGTTGGTCTAAAGTGAGAGGTCTGTGATCAGGAATGGGTGTATATCTAAGGAGGGGTTGGAGCTGTGATCAAGGGATGGGGTGTCTTTGAAAGGGATCGGGGGTTATGATCAGGGATGAATGATTTCTTCGCAGGGTTGGGGTTGTGATCAAGACTGAGGGATGCTCTTAATGTGTTGGGGTTACATCAGAGGTGTTATAGTTCATAATTTCTTTTTGGCTATAGCCATGTTAACTTTTGTAGGTGCTATTGCTGTACTTAACATCTCTGGTGTTAATTCCACCTGAACTATCAGCAGGCTTGATAGTAAGCATGTGGCATGCCCATTAACCCAACAAAGATCTTTGTTTCGCCATCGGCTGCATCAGGGGCTTCAATTGTAGCAAACTTTCAGCTCCCAGCTGAATTGAAGTCCCTGATGTAGCTAATGACGAAACAAAGATCTTTGTTGGGCTAAATATGGAAATTGTGACTCTGCATGGGATCTAAAGTGGTCAGATAAAAGATGATATTTCTGCTCTTCAATATGGTTGTTACATAGTAACGTTGAGGTGTTACTGCACTTTATTGTTTCAGCTTGTAAAAGAATGCTGCATTGTGGAATGTTTGCCCTATTGAAGAGATATTTGTCAGAAAAGTGGATTTTTAGAAAATACAATTAAGATGTTTATAATAAGATATATGAATTGAAAAAAAAAGAGTTGAGTAAAATTAATACAATTATTGAGGAGCTTTTTTTAGACTGGTGATGTATATGAATACACCATATCTGTGGCTAGGGTATTAGCCTATGCTTTATAGAGTGACAGGTAACAACACTGAGGTCTTTTTCTTCTCATTAGATTTTAGTACTATTTTTAGTACTAGTATTTTATTTTATAAGATCTGTTGGAGCTAAAAAAAAAATAGAAGACTATTTTCCTAAGGCCTTTTTGGAGGTTGTTGAGTTATAAGTGTGCATATCGTCACACACAGCATGTGTTAAGTATGTTTTCTACCCAAATTTCAAACCTGTATAATGTGACAGCCTCAGTTTGTCCTAGGAACTCAATGAAGGGAATGTATCACAGTTCTGCAAACAGTTTTGCACCGTTTTTGAAAGCAGTGATAAAGACTGTACACATTTCTGCCCTGGAGATAAATTTTGCAGAATTAAATTCCAACAGTATCCGCTCTCGCATAAGACACATACACATACTTTACTAAACCTGAATAAAAAGAGACTTTCAAGATGTTTGAACCACTTTTGCTAGATTAAAATTGGTGTTGAAAAATGTCAGCGCCTCTGGCTAGCTGACAGTGAAAAGAACACTGATTTCCCAACTGACCACTATTTGCACATCTTTTTTTATGTATGCTTATTCTTTCAGCCCATGCAGTACATTTCTCATATGCTCCATTAGAATGATAGCAAGCAGAAGGCTGATTTATTCAGCTGTTCAGCACTCAGGACTAGCTCAGAATAGCTCAGCTTTGTTAACACCAGAAGGATCCACTCCTGCACACATAACCCAGAGGACCTGTGGTAATCAGTTAACCTTTTTCAATGCAAACATAAATTGCACAGTGTAAAATTATTTTTACAGTACAGTCATATATAGTCATTTTTCTTCAGGGCTCCTGTAGTTACACTATGCCATTTGCGGCTAGTCTTACTTTTATAAAAATAATTCAATTAAATCCTTTTTATTTCAAAATACACGTGGACTGATATTCAAAGTCAGTTATATATTTACTGGCAAGCTGGTGAATGTGTAATTGGATTATCTGTACATTTTTAGAAATTATTTGGTTAGTATTAGACTGCAAATCCAATAGAATAGTCCAATAGTATCCACATAATGGGAATAATTTTATAAGGAGCCACATGGATTTAGGCAGCAAGAATTTACACATTAGCAGTGTTTTAGACATTTATGCATGTGACTACCCACTTAGAGCCAGATTCCAACAGGGGTACGTCCAGACGTCCAAAATATGGATGGCCCCAAATTGTACCGGATTCTGCAACTGTGGGAGTTAGATGGTCCTGTGGTTGCAGGATGAGGCACTTAGATGGCCCAGTGTAGCCCCATTTCAGCAGCGCAGGACATCCTCCCTACAGCCTGTCCAGCCCGCCCTATACTCCTGCTGGTGTGCCGGTGCCATGGCCCTCGGACACCCAGCAGGAGCACAGAAATGCCACAATGGAGGGAACCCTCATTTCCCTGCTGCCTGACCCTCGGCGTGGGTGGCTAGGGCTGGAATCAGGCGGCAGGGATACCACTGCATCTGCCTGACTGGTTAGGTGGGGCTGCCTGGCCCAAACCCCATGGTCGGTGGGACTTATTCCACCTATGCCGGACATACAGGGCCTTGATCTGAATAGGCCCTGTACGTCCAGCTGCTTTGGCCTGTCCCCCACCGCCCACTCCCTACCTCCAGACATCCCCTTCTCATCCCTGTCCAGCACTCCCTGCACTACCCCTCAGTACATGTGGGGAGGGCTGGACTCAGGATTGAGTGCCGGGCCAGAACATAGGTTGGATGTCCTACCCTGCTATTTGTGTCTCTGCATCAGGTCCTTAAGCACATAAATGAGTGTTCTAGCACAGTGCTTTATTCTGTAAGTATGCGAGTAAATGTCATGGTGCATACTTTCACTATGAGCATGCACAGGATTGAGTTTGGAGTGCTAAATTAGGCACATGGTGGTCCTTATCAGATGCATTTACAGTATGCGGCTTGCAGCCTTACAAACAGCATAAATGCTGCTGAGGCAAATATTCAGAGACACTAACCTGGTTAGTGTCTCTGAATAAGGTTTAAGGTTTAATCATTTGATAAAAACCGCCTTTCTATATCAATCAAGGCGGTATACAATAGTAAAATACATAAAAATTTGGCCGAGGCCGGTAAAAAGAAAGGAAATGTACAAAATTATAAAGGACAGAAAAAGAAAAAGATAATAGAGACAGGACAAGATACAAAAGGCAAAACTAATATACAAAAAAGGGGTAAACTCATAGAAAAGGAGAAGGAACATTAAATGCTAGGGAGAACAGATGGGTCTTGAGGTTTTGTTTGAAAGTGACATATTGTGGTGCCAGACGGAGAGAAGAGGGAAGAGAGTTCCAAAGAGCAGGACCAGCAAAATAAAAAGCTGAAAGACGGGTGAGTTGCAAGTGAGCACGGGAAGGGGAAGGAAGGGCAAGACGGTTGAGGTGGAAAGAGTGGGGTGTATACCTAGGGGAGTGAAAGGAAAGGAGATCAATCAGATACGAAGGAGTGCTAGTGTGGTAAACTTTATGTAACAGGGTCAGGAGCTTAAATTGAGAACGAAATGAGACAGGCAACCAGTGAAGATGGAAGAGTAAAGGAGTGACATGATCCCGGAGAGTGGAATGTGTGACAAGGCGTGCAGCAGTATTCTGTATTCTTTGAAGTCTGGTTACCTGATTTTTAGAGAGACCAAGGAACAATGAATTGGAGAAATCTACCAGTGACATAACTAAAGATAATACCAGTGTGGTCAGGGCTGAAGGAGAGAGAAAAGGGCGAACTGAACGAATTTGACGAAGAAAAAAGAAAGAAGTTTTAGTGATATGAGAAATATGAGTGTGAAAAGAAAGATCGGAATCAAAGTGGACACCTAAGTACCGAAAGGTAGAGACTAGTGGAACCGGAAAGTCAGAGAAAGAAGGGGCTAAAGAGGTGGAAAGACCACCATAAGAGAACCAAATGGCAAGAGTCTTAGTAAGATTTAAGTGAAGACAGTTAGTGGTGAGCCAGTTTGCAACAGATGAAAGACAGGAGTTCAGTGGGGCAAGATCGGGACAGGAAGGAGAGGTATGATGAAGTAAGAGAATGTCATCGGCGTAAAAGAAAGCTGAGATACCTGACTGCTGTATGAGAAGAGCAAGAGGGGCCAAAAAGAAGTTGAAAAGAAGAGGGGCAAGAACGGAGCCCTGTGGGACCCCGCAGGAAAGGTGCTGTGAATCGGAAGAAGGGAGGGCAGGTGAAGAAGAAAGAACTGCACAAGAACGGGAAGAAAGGAAAGAGTGAAACCAGTGATGGACTGTACTACAAAGACTGGCTTCCCGAAGACGGTGAAGAAGAAGAAAGTGATCAACCAGGTCGAAAGCAGCTGAGAGATCCAACGCTACCGCCACCGAAATATCACCGTGATCGTGAGCTACATGCAGTGCATTGGTGAAAGCTAAGAGAACAGTGTCAACACTATGCCCAGGATGGAAACCGGATTGACGGGGGTGAAGAAAGTTGGTAGAATCCAGGTGATGGGAAAGTTGAGCAAAACAAATTTCTCCAGAAGTTTAGACAAAAAAGGAAGGTTGGAAACGGGACGATAATTAGAAGGAAGGGAAGGATCAAGAGAGGGATTCTTCAAGATAGGGCGAACCAACGCGTGCTTCCAAGAACTAGGAAAGATCCCTGTGGAAAGACTGGAGTTAAACATAGCAAGAATATAAGGGAAGACGCCCAGGGAGGGAGTGAGAAGCCAAGAGGAAGGGATAGGATCAAGCGGGCAAGAAGTCTTCATAGAGGAAGAAAGAAGGTGAGAGTTAGAGCATGGATGACACCCCTGGCTATCTAGGTAGCGGTAATTTTCAGCCACTAACAGGATAGTCAAACTGCATAAAGTTAGGATTACCACTAAAGGTTACCAGAATCATTTGGAGAGCTTCTGGAGCCAGGGCAGGAATGGAGGAGAACTGTTCCTGCCCAATTAAGCACTACGATTATGGTGGGGAGTCTTGCAGGACTTTCTGGGTGGTGATGGTGCTGCTGAGGAGGGGTGATGATCAGTGAGGACAGATCAGGAGATATAGATTATGGGGGGAGGATTGTACTGGGGACTCAGATAGGGAGAGTTATTTGGTGGGGCATAAGCGTCAGAATGCACATGGGCCATGGCTCCACTAAATTGCTGCCCACCACCCTCAGAGAGCAGCCGGGATCACAGACAGATGCCTTCTGTCTGCCTGCGGGAGACTGGCTCCACATGGGTAGGGTGGAAGGTCACCACGATCATGGCAAAGGATACTGACTGCTTGTGGGAGATTGCTGTGGGTAGACAGAAGGAGTCTTTGCTGTGATCGTGGCAGCCTTCCCATCCTATCTGTGGGGATCCCATCTCCTGGGGACAGGAGGAGAAGACTGGTTCAATCGTGGTGGCCTTCCACCCTGCCTGCAGGAGATTGAATCCCTGTGGGCAGGAGGGGAAGTCCACCATGACCAGTCCACCTATTCCAGTCACACTTCAACACTACATAATCTCAATCCACAAAGCAAATTGTATGAATCATGTCAGCAATGAGATCGCCACCAATAGACTCACTGATGTGTGAATATGTATCTGCTTGTGTAAATTGTAACTTCTTTTGTAAATACTAATTGTAAATATTCCCTTCTCAATGTGTCTAAACCTTATCCCTGTGTGCTGTGAACTGTACTACTCCCACTAATCATACTGTGTGCTGTGAACTGTACCTCTTCCACTAATCATCCTGTGTATTGTAAATTATGGCCAGTACAGCCACTCTTTTTCTGTGTTGGAATACCGCTGCTGATCGCTGGAAGTAGCGGGATATAAGTGTACACTAAATAAATAAATAAAATAAATGACAGAAGGCATCTGTCACAATCACAGCCATTCCCTTCTCTTCTGCTTGTGGAAGATGGAATCCCCGTGGGCAGAACAGGAGTGGAAAGCTGTGGGGGCTAGGGGCAGATCTTGGGGTAGAATCAAGGTGCAGCTTGGCCCCTCAATTCGTGAGGCATTTCACAGGCCCTGTGGTTGGGGCTGGGATCAGAAGTTGCAAAAACGGTGAGCCAATATGGCACTCAAGTTTTTTAAATCTACAAGTGATGGCCACACTACTGGGATGCCAATAGCAAGACTGCATTTAACCATAAGAGTATTAGCAAACAGAAGATAAGATAAGCAGGGCCAATGCTACCATTAGGTGCACAAGACGATTGCCTAAAGGCACCGGCCCTCCGGGAGCACTCATTGCTACTGCTGTCAACCCTTTCTGGGGCCAACAGCGTTGGCAATAACCATAAACAGCCTTGTGGTGTTTAACTTCAAGCTTTGGTGCTGCAGGACTGTTTGCTTCTGCCCTCTCTGACTCTCTATGCCAACTTTGTGTTTGCATGGGAAGTCAGCATCAGATGTTAGAGAACGGCAGAAGCAAATAGCCCCGTGGCACTGAAGCTTGAAGGTAAGTTCCACAGGGGCTGTTTGTGGTCATTGTCACTGCTGTTGGACCCAGAGAGGGGAAGCAGTGGTGGCAATGGGCGTCGCATGGGGAGGAGGATGCAAGGGATGAGTATATCTAGGGTGTCTTATCTCCTTGCAACGGCCCTGAAGATAAAAGAAGGTATGGTATGCTCGGTAGCTAGGCATCTGCTATTTGTCACCTGTCAGTATTTTTGCATGACTCTTTGTCCTTATATATATTGTGATGATGTGAAGGCTGCAGAGCCCTTTAAAAGTAGAAAAAACTCTGAGATTTGTTCCCACAAGCGGGGGATGGGATCACAGAAGCACATTTCCCACAGAGAGAATGAAACTAAGGCACATAGAAGCAGGGTTAGCTTGAAGCCACACCCAACCTCTAGGACAGCTGCAAGCAGAGAGAGGGTGGGGTCAGAGAAGCAAACAGTTCACAGAACATATAAGCTGCGTCACACAGGAAGTGGGGAGAGAGGAACGGGAGCTGGAGAATCAGCTGAGAGTTGATTCCAGAGCTTCACACACACGAGGACTAGGCACAGGATGGTGCAAAGGAAATTGCAATGCTAAAGGGAAACTAGCAAAACCCCCAGGACAAAGTTTCTTTGAAGAATCAGCTGAGTGGGAGGAGGAATCAGGTACTGATCAAACGGTATGTGCTCAGACACCAGAAAGACTGCAAAGAAGGTCTGTTCAAAGGCAGGACTGGTTGCAGGCTAGGAGCCAAAGGAAAAGGCCAGTAAACCAGGGAAGGAAGCAGGATTTCAAAGCTGTTAATTCTGCTAAGCCCAGAAGGACTGACCACTACTTACAAGGTAAGTGCAAAGGGTGTGGGCATAGAAAGAACCGACAGAGAAGCCTGGATTTTACCTCTGAATCAGAATATAGCAGTTCTAGTCTTGAACCTCCACACAGATATTATAGAAAGCCTGTTAGGAGGAGAGTTACTGCTAGTCAAGAAGCTTTTGCATTTCCTGATGAGAAACTATTAAGGGGGAGAAAAGCAAAAGGTTCCAACCCAGTTACAGAGGGGAACCGTGAGCTAAAGTGGAGAAACCTTTGTAAGCTTCTGAAGAACATACAACAGGTTAAACCAGAGATTACCCCAAGTTCAGAGCCCTACAATTCCCCATCAGAAATGGACGTAGACTGTCTCTCTGATAAAACAATGTCCTCTGCTGAATCGATGGATTGCAGTCTCTGTGAGTCTAATGTATAAAGCTTTTCCTTTATGCTGTATGAAACAAGTAAGAAGACGTCAGGAGTTCAGATATCATTGTATGCTTGGAAAGCAGACAAGTGGATAAAAAACCCTCATGTGAAAGCCTAGCTAGTTTTATTGCTGCTGTAACGTCAGCTGAAAAAGCTAGTGGTTTAAAAGCTAAGAGGTAGCACTCTGAGTAATGTTTTAAACTTGAAGTCAGCAAGGAAAGTAAGCTTTTCATATTGCCAAAGTTTGTGAGTAATGCACAAAGATATTTCTACTGCATTTGTAAATACTAGAAAATACTGCTATCAAGGTTGAGAAGTTTATGGAAGAAATTCACCTTGCACATTTTTGGAGAAGAATCCTATACCTTTGGTTGAATGTGTTTTACCTTTCTGGAATTTTGCCACAAATGATTTCCTTACAGAAAATTAAAATAAAAGCAATTTAGGTTATAAATTGTCCTGTGCTCCTTCTATTCGGACTGCTAACAAAAGCAAACCACAACTACAATTAAGGAGGTGATCCACCGTCTCTCATCAGGCAGGTGTCTATACCAAATAGCACTATAAGTGTCCAAACAGAGACAATCTGCCGTGCCACCCCTAGGGGCAGTGCGGTGAGGGCGTTGGAAGGCGTCACAATATCTATCTATCTATATTATCGCAATTATCGCTGCTACATAATTATTAGTGCTGCTACAAAAACTAATTATCTCCTTCGATAGTGTTAGTCTTATGTTCTCTATTTGTACACCCTAATAAAAGATTAATATACAGTATATACATATATATACATATACACACACACAAATAAACACACACTAGTTCAACATTCAAAGCCATTCTTACAACATTCAAAGTCTGGAATGACTCTTCATCACCACATCTACAAACCCTACTCCAGATCATACCCTGCAACCAGGGGCGGCCCAAGGGGGTGCAGGGCCATGTGCGGAGACTTGGTGCAGGGCCTCATATGCATAATGGGCCTCATTTGCATAAATATTTGCATAATGTTACCATACACTAACTTTTAGGGGCTTGTTTACAAAGCCGCGGTAGCGGTTTCCGATTCTTATCGGAGCCGCGACCCCATTAAAATCATTGATTCCAATGGGGCCGTGGCTCCGATAACGATCGGAAACCGCTACCGCGGCTTGGTAAACAAGCCCCTTAGTAAGCATGCCTCTTAATGAGTGTATGGATAAAGAAAGACTAAAAGATTTCTACATTACTATAATCCAGTGCCAACCGCCAGGCACATTAGGAACTACTACAAACACTGCCCATTTAGAACCCATAGCAAACCCGCTGTATCATAACTGCACTACCAGGACTCAAAAAAGAACCATACTCTACCTATCAAAAGGCAACACTACAAATATTAAACCAATACATTTCAGAGAATAACAATACATGACTTACTGGGGAAAGAGAACAAGTGGCAATATCAAATAGGAATTACATAAACAGAATACCTCAGCTCAGTTACACATGCAGAACATAGACCATCACCAAACAAGGAATCAAAATTTAGAAACAGGAAGGCAATAATTAAACTGGGAACCCCAAAAGCCAAACTTGGAATGTACAACAACACTGTAGAAATAAAACTATAAATTAATTTCCTCTTGTACTAAACAAAGCGCAGACATTAATGATGCACGTTTCCCAGAGCTGACATATTCCAGTTAATAAATTCAAAATAAAGAGATATTTTTCTACCTTTTGTGCATTTTTTTTCAGTCACAACTGCTCCAGCCACTTTCTTCTGGTTCTTTGTGTCTTCTGCTAACTCTCCACCGCCTGCTGTCCATTTGTCCTTTCTTCTCGCTTCTAGTTTTTTTCCATTCTCTCTCTACATCTGCTTTAACATACTAATCTCTCTCCTTTTGCTCTTTCCTCATTCCTATTTCATTCACACAAATTTTACCCCTCCATCCTCAATCCCCGCTTACTCGCCCAATACCTGGCCAATTGTAGATTTGTCTTCCCTTCCACACAAAATATTTTTCCCTCTCCATTTCACTCTCCCAACTCCATCCCATTCTAATCCTGCCCCAACATCAGCTCCCTTCTAGTTCCAGCCCCACCCAGCATCTTCTCCCTTTTAGTCCCCGCATTAGCCCATTTCCAGTCCTAGCCCCCCATCAGCCAATTTCCAATCCTATCCTAGCCCCATCATCAGCCCATTTCCAGTCCTAGCTTCCCCGTCCATTTCCAGTCCTATCCGAGTCCCTCCATCAGCTCATTTCCAATCCCAGCCCCCCATCAGCAAATTTCTAGTCCTTTCCTAACCCCACCATCACCCATGTCAAATCTTAGCTCCCCTCCACTCAGCCCATTTCTAATCCAAGCCCCCCATGAACCTACTTCCAGTTCTAGCCCCTCCATGAGTCCATTTCAATCCAAGCCCCCACCACAGCCCATTTCCAATCTTAGCACCCCCAACAGCCCATTCCCAGTCTTATCCTAGCCCCTCCATCAGCCCATTTCCAGTCCTAGGTCCCCCCCTACTCAGCCCATTTCCAGTCCTAGCTCCCTCCCCTCACAGCCCATTTCCATTCCAAGCCCCCTCCCCATCAACTATTTGCAGTTCAAGCCCCCCTTCCACTCAGCCCATTTCCAGTCCTAGCAATCCCCCAGCCCATTACCAGTCCTAGCCCCCCATAGCCCATTACCAGTCCTAAGCCCCCCATCAGCCCACTTCCAGTACTAACCCACCCATCACCCCATTTTCTGTCTTAGCCCCCCATAGCCCATTACCAGTCCTAACCCCCCCCCATTAGCCCACTTCCAGTCTTAACCCCCCCATCAGCCCATTTGCAGTCCTAGGCCCCCCATCAGCCCATTACCAGTCCTAACCCCCCTCCCCCCCCATCAGCCCAGGTAAATTATATAAAAAAAGAAACTCTCCCTTTGCTGCTCTGAAAGCCGGCACTGAGGGAGCTGATGCTGCAGGGAGGGCTCTGCCAGGCAGTGGGGGGGGGGGGGGGGCATGGGACACTTGATTCTGCCGCTGCCATGGCGGCAGCAACAGCAGCAGCCAGGGTTTTTTTTTTAAATTTACCTGGGCTGATGCAGAATGTTGTTTGCACAAGGCCCCCTGAAACGTAGGGCCCTGTGCAAACAACATTCTTGCTCAATGGACGGGCCGGCCCTGCCTACAACAGAGGACGATGATATACCACAAGGAAGATGCTGCAAATACCACCAATATTCCCAAAAAGCAATGTTACTACATCTATGAGAGCCTTTTCCCACTATGCACTTCAACTCTAGAACTCTATTCCTGAAAAGCTAAGGAATTACCCTCCTTCAGAAAATCCCTTAAAACCCATATTTTCAGAGAATGCTAAATGGAAACGTGGTCCACCCCTTCCCTCCCACCACAACCCCCACAGTATCTCCCCATCCTCCACCTAGCTTCACCCCTCCAGTTCCCCCTATAACCTCAATGCCTCCATATATTTACATATGCACAGTTACTCCCCAAATACTTCCAAGTTGTCTTCCCTGTTTAATGTAAGCTGTTCTGTTTTAATGTAAACCACTTTGACCATAGGATAAAGTGTTATAAAAAAAACCCTGTTAAATAAATAAATAAACTGTCCCAAAGTGTCCCGTTGGTTATTCTCTTTCTATAAGGTCTCTGAGTATGTCAAACTTAATGATAAATGCATTTACTTTCAAATTAGATTATTTTTCTTTCATTTTAGATTCACAAGGCACAATGTTTCCCAAAGGGATTGCAATCATTGTATACATAAGCAAGGTCATATTATTTTGTATCAAACTCCCAGTAAAAGAACATTCTAATTTTCTGATTTTTACTCATGTATTCTTGATGTTCCCAAGTTGTTAATAAACCCTTAGGGTGGGTTTTGTTGATTGTCAAGGCCCAATTATATGAAACCATTATCTGAAAAACACACACTCTTATGCCACTTGTCTGTTGGATTAACATTATAATCGTGATAAACAGGAACATTCCCAAGAGCAGTTCACTTCCTTTTTTAATTATATCTTACAATACTGTTTTCTAAGCCTGTTAAAATGCTTCTCACTGAGCCATGAAAATTATTTGGAATACTAGTTAATGTTTCTGTCATTTTATTTTGAACAGGACTGCGCTAATCATTTTTTTTCAGGATGGTTTTTATGCCTCTCTGTGTAAGTTAATATATTTTTGACATATTCCATTATCAAACCATACAGATATCATTATTTTTAGGTTATTGATATGAATAGATTTTAGATACTGCAAATTCTACATTTGCTATTTCTAGAATAATATGGGATGCACTAAATTTCACTAATTCATGACACTAGATCTACTGTAGGATGTGATCTTTATCTTTTCTTTATCTTTATTCGGTTTCTTGATAAACCGCCTAAACCATAAGGCATCAAAGCAGTGTACAATAAATGGGCTGCAGGGAAGAAAGATAGAAAAGAATGCCATGGTATGACAGGAAAGAAAAGAAAAAGGAGAAGAGGAGAGAGAGTAAAAAGGGCAGAGTGACACAAATAGAAACTTACAACAAGAGAGAGGGGACTGAGGGGGGTAAACGAGGGTAAAGGGTACTGAAGTGAAGGGTTCTATGAATGGTGATGAAATATTAGAGGGTACTGGGAGCAGTAAGTATGAATGAGGGAGCCAATAGTATCAAAGAGAAACTGGAAGATCAAAAGCTTGTGCAAAGAGGTGTGTTTTAAGGAGGGACTTGAATTGTGGAAAAGAGGGCTCAGTACGGAGGGGGAGGGGGAGGGAATTCCACAGGGCAAGAGCAAGGAAGAAGAAAGCGGAGTGGCGAGTAAGTTTGAGGTGCGCTTGAGAAGGGGAAGGGAGAAAGAGACGGTTACCATGGGAGGAACGAAGAAGGCGAGGAACAGGCCGGTGAAAAATGAGATCGGAAAGATACTGAGGGATACCGGAGTGGAGGGTTTTATGAATGGTAATGAGGTATTTGAAGATAAAGCGGTATCGAATAGGGAGCCAATGGAGGGAAAGGAGACAAGGGGTGATGTGCTCACGGGGAGAGGAGAAAGTAACTAGGCGGGCGGCGGTATTTTGGATAAGTTGGAGACGGCGTATCTGAAAAGAGGGGAGACCAGCAAAGATGGAATTACAGTAATCAAGGCGAGAAATTACAAGGGAGAGGACTAAAGTAGTGAGAGAACTAGAGGAAAGATAAGGACGAAGGGACCTGATACGACGAAGGTAGAAGAAGCAGCTGCGGACCAAGGAGGAGATGTGGGAGTGGAAAGACAAGGAGGTGTCGAGGGTTACACCAAGATAACAAAGGCAGGATACAAGAGGGATGGGCAGGGATGACATTAGAAGAGCCAAGGTGGGAGGGGAAGTTGAGAAGGAAAACCAAATAGCCGATGATTTGGAAGGGTTGACACTGAGAAAATTAGTGGAGAACAATGAGGCAGTCAGGTCGAGACAAGAATTGAGAGGGGAAAGATCTGGAGAAACGGAGCTAGTGTGGTGGACAAGAAGAATATCATCAGCATAAAAGTAACAGGAGAGACCAGACTGTTGGATAAGAAGGGCAAGTGGGGCAAGGAAGATGTTGAAGAGAAGGGGGGCAAGAATAGAACCCTGCGGAACACCACAGAGAAGAGAAGAGGGAGCAGAGTCAGTGGTACCAGAGCGGACGGAAAAAGTACGAGAGGATAGAAAGGAGCGAAACCAGCAAAGTACTGTGCCACAGATACCAGCATCAGATAAACGGGTGAGAAGGGTATGATGGTCAATAACATCGAAAGCAGCGGAGAGGTCGAGAGAAACAGCAATAGAGAGATTACCCTGATCATGTGAGCGGTGAAGATCACTAAGAAGTGCAAGCATGATAGTTTCGGTACTGTGCCCAGGCCTAAAACCAGATTGCCAAGGATGAAGGAAAAGCGTGGAATCCAAATGTGCAGAGAGCTGTGAAAAGACTAGTTTTTCAAGAACCTTAGAAAGAAAGGGGAGATTAGAAACGGGGCGCCAGTTGGCAGGGAGGGCGGGATCCAGGGTGGGTTTCTTCAGAAGGGGACGAACCAGGGCATGCTTCCATCAGGAGGGAAAACAACCAGTGGATAGACTTGAATTTATCATAGATAGGATGAAAGGGGAGAAATGAAGAGAGGGGTCGAGAAGCCAGGAAGAGGGGATAGGGTCGAGAGGGTCGAGAGGGCAGGTTGTTTTATGAGACGTGGAGAGGGCATGAAAAAGCTCAGTGGAGGTGACGGGGTGGAAAGAGTGCCAAGCATGAGTGGGGACACCTGAAGGGGAGGAAGGAGAGAGGGGGGAGATAAGGAGGGAAGGGAGGGGAGAAAGAGGGGGGGGGGCAGGATGGAAAGGAGGAGCGGATGGTCTGGATTTTATCAACAAAAAAAAAAAGGAGGCAAGACGGGTGGGGCTGGGGGCGGTTGGAGGGAGAGCAGTGGAGCAGGAGTAAGCCGAGGAGGAGGATAGAGAGTGGAGCACACGGTATAAGGATCGAGAGGAATTGGAGGAGGATGCGATGAGAACGGAGAGTAGTAGGACTTTTTAGCTGCTGTAATCATGGTTCGGTAACAACGAAGTTCAGAACGGAAGGAGGCCAAAGAAGAAACGGAGGGAGCTTTGCGCCAGCGATGTTCAGCACGCCGAAGGAAGGTGCGGTGTAAGTGAAGACCTGAGTGGAACCAGGGATGGTGAGACACAGGGCGATCAGGAACGGGACGAAGGGGGGCCAAAGAATCCAGAGCAGCAGTGAGACTGGAGGACCAGGAATCCACCTGTTGATTAGTGGGGAGGGAAGAAAAGTCGGGAGGGAGGAGAGAGTCGGCCGAGGGGAAGGCTTGGCGGGTAAGGGGAGTAATACGTCGCCTGAGAGATGTAGAAGGGACTGTGAGAGAGGACGGGACGGGAGTATGGATGGAGGGGAAGGAAAACAACAGACATAGATGATCGGACCAGGGAAGGGGGAGAGAAGAGATGTTGGAGGGAATAAAAGGAGAGGAGTGGGAAGTAAGAAGAATATCAAGGGTAGAACCAGAGGAGTGAGTTGGGCAATTGATGTGTTGGGTTAAGCCAAGGTCAGAGAAAAGGGAACCAAGGGTCCGGTCACGGGGGTGAGCCTGAGAGGACAGATGGACATTGAAGTCCCCGAGGATAACCAAATGAGAAGGAAGGAGAGATGATTCCGAGAGGGTAAGAAGAAGTGAGTCCCAGAGGTCAGGACGAAGGGAGGGAGGAGCATAAAGGAGGAGGAGGAAATATACTGGGTTGTGGAGTCCTAAGCGAAGCAAGAGGGTTTCAGGATAGCGGGGTTGAGGGGAAACGAGAGAGAAGGGAAGGGAGGACTTGTATAGAAGCGCCACGCCTCCGCCAGACCGGCGGAGATGGGGGATGTGAAAAGAGGAATAGCCGGGAGGAAGGCACCGGTGGAGGAGACTGTCCTCACCCTCTCGAAGCCAGGTCTCAGTAAGAAACAGGGCATCAAGAGAGTGGTGCAACAAAAGATCATGGATCAAAGGGGTCTTCGCACGAAGTGATCTGCAATTTAAAAGAGCAAGAGAGAGAGTCAAGAGGGAGACAGCAGAAGGGAGAGGTGGGGCAAGAGAGGAGGAGCCAGAGGTACAGACGTGAAGGTTACTCAGGATCCGAGAGGTGGAGCCTGAGGGGGGCGGGAAGCCAGACAAGGGACGATGTCCCCAGAAAACGGGGATGGAGGCCATGACACACTGATGAGCAGAGGGAGAGGAAAGAGGGAAACGTGAACGACCAGTTGGGAGACTGCGGGGCGGGGGCGGGGAAAAAGTTGGAGAAACGAGAATGGGAAATAGCAGGAGAGCCAGAAAAGGCCAAGCACAAGAGGTCGAACGACTAAGGAACGAGAAAGATGGAATGCCCCAATCGTCGCCCCAAGGAGCTCGCCCAAGGAGCAGGTCCTGCTCCTTGGGCGCGCGCCCGCGGCGCGCACCTCCGCAGCACGGAGTGGCACCTCAGTGGGATTTAAAGACTGCAGGGTACCTTGAAAATAGCTTCCAGTGGGAGGGACAGTAGCAGACTGCCAATAGGAGAGCAGCAGGGTGTAAAAAGCCTTGAAAATGGCTTCCAGTGGGAGGGACAGTAGCAGACAGCCAATAGGAGAGCAGCAGGGTGTAAAAAGCCTTGAAAATGGCTTCCAGTGGGAGGGACAGTAGCAGACAGCCAATAGGAGAGCAGCAGGGTGTAAAAAGCCTTGAAAATGGCTTCCAGTGGGAGGGACAGTAGCAGACAGCCAATAGGAGAGCAGCAGGGTGTAAAAAGCCTACGAAAGAGGCAGGAGAGTCAACAAGCAGCAGACAGCAATAGCATAAACACAGCACAGGTACAAACAGCTCAGACAATGCAGCAACAGTTACTTTTTTAGGGCATTTATGTATGTTAAAAGCTGATTTATAGATCTAAATGGTCATGAACCTGTAAGTAGCAGATTTTTAAAAAGTCCCTACTTACATATCCATATACATGGCATGCAGAGATTTGATGTAGGCTTGGTCTGGTGTGCCATTAAACTATACAGTACATATGAGGAGGATTTTCAGCATCAGCGACCAGTACAGTCAAAGTCGCTGGCCATTTCACTTTAATTTTGCCCTGGATATTCAATGTCAGGGCCATATCTGGGCCATGACATTGAATATCTGTGTTGCTTGGATTGCGATCTTGCAATCTAGTCAGCTGTCCCAACTTTAGCCATTAGGGTAACTGGGCAGTGGCTGTTCTTACTCACCAGGAATTAAAGACTTCAATTTCTTTCTTCCTCCTTCCCCATGTGAATATGAGTGATGCAAATTACCTCAGACTATATTTAAATGAAACAGTATGCCAAATGAAGTACCTTTGGTTGCTGGGTTTCAACCTTTTATCTAGAATTCTATATATGGCTTCCAGAACCTTCCACACACATGGCATTGGTATCCACATATATCAAAAATAGCTGGCTCCTCCCCAGCATTATCTAAAATTCTATTTAGGTGATGGATAAGGTCCACTGCCTTTGAGCAAGGTAGGCAAGTTGCCACCAATATATAATGGGCAAGCATCATTTTTTTTTTTTCTTAGTATGAGCTGATATTCTCAGTGGACCTCTTCCATCCAGTTCAGATGTTGGTAAAATGAGAATGACTCTTCATATCGAAAAAGGGATATAATTTCATTTATATATAAGAATGATAATGAATTGCATAATTTTGCATAAGACACAATTTGGAATTATGTGTAATAGTGATTTATTCACCATTCTTAAGATATGGAAGGCCTTTAAGTTGTGCTTCGATAGTGCATATTGCGGGTGTCCTCCCTTTCATGCAAAACACCAATAAGGTGATTGGTATTTTGATAAAGTATTGGCCCCTTTTGTAGTTACATTCTTGTTTTAATAGATCTTTGACCATCACCCACACCAGAGGGCTGAACATCAGGGATAGAGTGGTCAGGGCAGCTTTGAGCAGGGATCGCCCGAAGGCAGATTTTGGACAAATGGGTCATTCAGCATGTGGGGCATGTAATTTTTGTAAATTTACAGTAGAAGGGTCCACTTGGCAGGATCCAGTTAGTGGTCAAGTTGCAGGATGAAATGGCAAACTACCTGTATGACCATCTATGTGGTGTACACACTCAGATATCCCTGTGAAATGCTATATGTGGATGTATGACTCAATCGGTTAAAACCCGTTTGAGTAAACATACTTCTTGTCTTCGGACTGAAACACGATCAGCATCCATTGTGGAGCACTATCTATTTAACCATCATACTTTTTCAGATTTGCATTGGTGGATAATTGTTCACATTCCTTTTGATCCCCAGGATGGTGATCGGGTTCAGAAATTACAATGGAGGGAACAGTGGTGGATCTTTAAGCTTGATACGGTTGTACCTAAGGGTTTAAATTTGGAAATCAATTGGTGCAGTTTATTTTAAGTTTGTTTTACTTTGATCCAATCAAATGAGAGCTTCCCTGATGATGTGGGGTTGTTCCCATCTTTGATTGGTGGTTCCAAATTAGTGACGTATGTGTTCCACTAGCCAATACGTTGTTGGAACAGTTATAAGTCAGCTTTAAGTCAGATGGTTTATTTTGCATTTGTGTGAATTGAGCAGAGAATTTGGATGTATGCTCTCACATCCAGTGGCACCTGAAGAAGGGCTGGCAGCGATGGCCCGAAACATGCATGTCGTATGTGTGCAGACATTGCAGAGGGCTACAACCTCTGAGGAGACATTGCTGTAAAGCAGTTCTTTTGAGGCTTTTGGCGTTAAGATAAGTGTGTTATTTTGCTATTTTGGAATCAATATTGAGCAAAAAGATCTGGTGATTTTGGTGAGTGTGATTTAGTCCACCCGCGATTGTATTATCCAACAAAAAATAAATGGCAAAGAGGAGAAAAAACAAAGTTTGATATTACTGCTCTTCTAAACAAAAATAGGGGTTTTCTTTCTTTTTTTGGTATAAGGGCTTGTGACTAGCTCCAGTGGGTTTTGATTTTGTCGAGAGTGTATGGCATGATTATTTTTTATGTACTAAAGTTGCAAATATTTTTCTCTTTGAAGTTTTTCTAAATAATGAATTTCAATAAATTGAGCTCAGTTTATAAAAGGTCCATATAAGCAAAATAATATCTTACTGTAAGTGACATTTAAGTCCTGATTCTAGGATGCGGGTTGTGAGGCTGCACATCCCCCTGGGACATGCAGCCCTGCAAGCCATCCAGGCCCAATTCCCCGTGCACCCTGGGTATCAGAACAGGGAGAGCCGGCGGGAGGGACAAGATCAGGGAAGGGCAGGAGCGGGTCAGCCTGGAAGGACGTCCAGGGCTGATTCCGGTCACAGCCCTGAACGCCAGCCGGGTCAAAGGGGACTTGCTGCTTATTCTACCTCAAAGGTGGAATAAGCAGCATCGACGAGGTGTTTGGTCCCAGGGATCCCCCCACCTCTGGGGTCTGGGAATCTCTCTCACCCAACCCACACCCCCAGAAGGCCAACTGTGGGTCGGGCAGCAGGGAAGAAGGGGGGACGAGCTGGGGCAACTAAGGGACTCTGTGGGGAAGACATCCCCGCAGACAGACAGGGGCACGCTGGGCTATCCCCGGGCCCAATTCCATTACCACAGGAACATTTTGTTCCCACGGTCCAGAATTGGGTCCAAAAGGGCCCATCTTGCTCAGTGCCATCCAGATGACCTGGACGTACCCCTATGTGAATCGGGCTCAAAATGAACATATGTCTAAGGACAGGATGCACCACCACGGGTCATCTACTACTGTAAGTAAGAAAATGCAAGGGAATTATTGTTTTATCTGGTAGACAGACTGCTAGTGGTGCATCCTTATTTACTACAAGATTCCAGGGACAGGGACAGGAGTGTGTGGGAATTGTTCCTGCTTCCTAACCTTTGGATGTATGTTGGTGGGGGGCTTCCAACCATACTGAAGGACTTCCCTGACCAGTGTGCCTGGCCAAACATGCACTGATCTGGGGTATGCCAGGCTAAGAGTGCCCATGCCAGTGGTGCCATCACCTGAAGTGCCTAGGCCAAGGGTACCTGATCTGGAATGCCTAATCCAGGGTGCCTGACCAGGAGTTCCTTTACATGGTGTGTCCAGACTTAAGGTGCCCATGCCAGAGGTGCCCTGGACCAGATGTGACTGGGGAATTAAAGAGCTAGGGGAATCGGAAGTGCCTGGGGGATCCAAAGTTTTGAGGGGATTGGAGCATCCAGGAGGGATTCAAAGTTTTGGAGGGCTCAGGAGTACAAGTCCCACTGAGCCACTAGCAAAACTTTTGTATTGTGGCCAGAGGGAACAAGAGTCAAGGAATCCAGCCTGTTTATTTTAATATCTCTCTTCCAGTCAAAATGTGAACCAATCCCCACATCAACACTGACAGGAAGGAAGACAGTGCAGACAGTGTTTGCGAATTGCCACAGAATTGTGCATTATTTTTACATAGTATCCATTGGGAATAAACATTGAATGGTGTGTGCTGAATTTTAGCATGGCGGTCTAATTCCTAAATCTTTTAAGATGAGTTAATGAAGCTAAATATAAAACAATCATGATCATCTTCAAAATCATTCACCATTTCTCAGCAGACGTACTCCAAAACGTTGTAACAAGAGACATCAGCAATAGACCAAGAAGAACCAATAAGAACAACATAATCGGCACACCTTCAGGCTATCACAAAACTAAACAAACAACTTCAAAAAGAGCACTATCACTACTGGCATCCACACTATGGAACTCCCTCCCAACGAGCCTGAGGGAATTAGATGACCTCACAGACTTCCGCAAAGACCTCAAAACATTCTTATTTATAGAAACATATGAGCATTCAGGCAACATCCCCTACCCAAAGAGATACACTACTTCCTCCGCCAACTAAACACGCACTCATCCCATCCATACACACAAGTTTATCATACCGAGCTATTAAATACTCTCCTGTTAAATGTTAACTCTCATTGTACTATCTAGATACTGTTAAGTGTACTGTCTAAATGTGTACTGTCCAAATGTTTTCACGTAACCTAATGTTAAATGTGATGTGACATGATCACGTTGATTGAAGGATAAGGTGTCATACAAATCTGTCTAAATAAATAAATAAATAAATAAAATGTGCACAAACAAATCTACATCACTGCTTAACATGGATGAAATCAGAACTAGATCAGGCATGCACATGCAATTACAAATCGGCACATATAAGAGTGCCAATGTCTAGCTACAGCTAGACATTGGCACTCTTATACATATTAAAATATTATACTGTCCCCCTGATCTTTCTGCAGCTAGTTGAGGACTCCTTACAGTCTTCTCTGCCTGAGTTCTTCATTACTTTCCCATGTTCGCTGGCCTTAGGAGACTTCAGTATCCACTACGAGAACCAGTCATGTGGTTTATATAATGTTTTTCTTAACAGTTTTTTAATACTGTCTTATCGTTTTTGTCAAAGCAGATTACTGGGGGGTTTGCAGCTCCGGGTATTGCTCCCAATATCAGAGGACAGATCATCACCCTAGCCTCCTCTTTTTGTTAGCCAGGTGATAAGGACTTCCTTTAACTCCTTAAGATGCTTTCATACAATTCGCACATTCCTAGATACTTCTGCACAGACTTCAATAATTTTGGCCACAGATTGATTATTGTAGCATTGAATCTTTGTATGGAGAGAGACATCTCTGCTCTTGAGAATCTTATCTAGGTCTTTCAAAGCCATTCTGCCAAGAGCAATGCATCATTTGATTTCTTGACTGCTTGTTGCTTCTTTATTGATAGTTGATCCAAGTAGGTTAAAGCTGTTCACAATTTCAATTTCTTCTCCTTCAACGATGAACCTGTTGATTATGCCAGTTGTCATGATCTTTGTCTTCTTTAAATTGAGGTGCAGGCCCATTTTGAGACTATGTTCTTTGATTGTGAGAAGCAAATGTTTCAGATCATCTTCACTTTCAGCCAGTAATGTGGTATCATCAGCATAGCGAAGGTTGTTGATGAGTCTTCCACCAATCTTCACACCTCTGTTGTCTTCATACAATCCTGCTTCTCTGATGATTTGTTCTGCATATAAATATAAATTAAACAGGTAGGGGGAAAGTATGCAATCTTGTCTTACACCTTTGCTTATTTTAAAACATTCTGTTTCTCCTTGTTCCGTTCGAACTGTTGCTTCTTGATCAATGTACAGATTGCGCAAGAGAATGATCAGGTGTTCTGGTACACCCATGCTTCTTAATGTGGCCCAGAGTTTCTCATAGTTTACACAGTCAAAAGCCTTGCTATAGTCGATAAAGCACAAATAGATATCCTTTTGGTATTCTTTAGTCTTTTCAATGATCCATCTCACATCCGCAATGATGTCTCTCATTCCTCGCCCTTTCATGAACCCTGCTTGCACTTCAGGTAGTTCTTTTTCCAGGTATGGTTGTAGTCTCTTTTGAATAATCTTCAGTAGAATCTTGCCGGCATGTGGGATCAGAGCGATTGTTCGATAATTTCCACAGTCAGTTGGATCACGTTTCTTTAGTATTGGTATAAACACAGATCTTTTCCAGTCAGTTGGCCATGATGTTGTCTTCCATATTTCTTGGCAGAGCCTTGTAAGTATGGTAACAGCTGCATCAGATTGCTGCAATACTTCTATAGGAATGCTATCAATGCCTGGTGCTTTGTTCTTTGATAAGGCTTTCAATGCTGCTTCAACTTCTTCTTTCATCACCAATGGTTCCCGATCATAAGGTACAGGTTGAAACGGCTGTTGGTATACTTGATCTTTATCATATAAAAACTCTGTATATTCCTTCCACCTTTTCTTGATCTTCTCAGCATCATTCAACATAGAACCTTGAGCATCTTGTAACATTCCAATTCGAGGCTGGAACTTTTTCATTAACTCTTGTAGCTTTAGGAAAGCCGATCTTGTTCTTCCTCTAATAGTTTCTGCTTCTATTTCTTTGCAAGTGTCATTGTAGTACTTTTCCTTGTCCTGTTTTGCTGCACGTTGGAAATCTCTGTTGAATTCTGCGATTGTCTTTCTTTCTCCTCTGGCTTTAGCTTCTCTGCGTTTCTGGGCAATTTTCAGAGTTTCTTCCGTCATCCATTTTGGCCGCTTTTGCTTTTTCACCTTTTGTAGAGACTTCTCGCTTTCTTCCAACACAACCTTCTTGATGTCATTCCATAACTCTTCCGGAGCTCTGTCATTTGTATCTAAAGCAGCAAGCGAGAAGTCTCTACAAAAGGTGAAAAAGCAAAAGCGGAAAAGCAAAAGCGGAATTTTGCAGTCTTTAAATTCCAGTGGTATATTCTCAAGGTCATATTTTGATGCATTCATGAGTGGTTTGCTCTTTTTCAACTTTAGCTTGAGTTTGCATACTAGTAGTTGATGATCTGTACCACAGTCAGCTCCAGGTTTTGTCTTTGTTGATGTTATAGAACTTTTCCATCGTTGACCTCCACAGATGTAGTCAATTTGATTTTTATACGATCCATTGGGTGAAGTCCATGTGTACAGTCACTGCTTGTGTTGCTGGAAGAAGGTGTTTGAGATGAATAGATCATTGGTCTTGCAGAATTCTATCAGTCTTTCTCCAGCTTCATTTCTTTTGCCAAGTCCGTATTTTCCAACTACTTTGCCTTCTTCTTTGTTGTCAGCTTTTGCGTTCCAGTCACCCATGACTATCAGGATATCCTGTTTGCATGTTCTGTCAATTTCAGCTTGTACTTGTTCATAGAACTCTTCAATTTCATTCTATTCTGAAGCTTTTGTTGGGGCATATACTTGAATTATAGTTGTGTTGATAGGCAATCCTCGTAGACGAATAGAGATTAAGCGTTCGCTGACTGCATTGTATTTCATTACAGTTCTTGCAAGTTTCTTCTTTATTATAAATGCAACACCATTTCTTCTTTGTCTTTCATTTCCAACATAGTAGACCATGTGATCATCTGATGCAAAATGCCTGATGCCAGTCCATTTCAGTTCGCTGACACCCAACAGATTAAGTTGTACATGTTCCATTTCATTCTTGACCACCTCCAACTTCCCTTGGTTCATGCTTCATACGTTCCATGTTCCAATGCGTAAGACATCTTTACAGCTTCTGACTCTCATTTCATGCGCAGCTACATCAGCAGTCAGACTTCCCGAGAGCTTTGATCCAACCACATCATAAATGCTGGCTTTACTCTGAGAAGTCTTCAGCTCTTCCCCAGTAGCTAGTTGAGTGCCTTCCGACCTGGGTGTCTCATCTTCCAGCACCATAGCACAATTTGTTTTGTTGTAACTATCCATTGGGTTTTCATGGCAAGATACAGAAGTAGATTGCCGGGCCTTTCTTCTGCGCAGTTTAAGTTTGGTGTTGTTGCCGTTGTCACAAAAATGTGATCCTCCGCCGTCAACACTATCCCATTCTGCTGCTGCCCAGATGGGTGGTTTGTCTTGGTCTGGCACCTCAGTTGAGATCTGTCTATCTTGGGAGACCCTGCCAGTAGTTAAACTACCGATAGTTTAGCTCTCAGCATCACTAATGCACGCAAGCCCTCACAGCACAACAAACTGCAAACCAAGTGAGAGGCTGTTTGATTATTTTCATCTAATTTCCATGTATTTTGGTGTGCTGAAAACAAATCAAACATTGAAAAAACTCCTAGACATCATGATTTGCCACAACATGCAAAATTGTCTTCAAATGTATCAATTTTTTTCAAATTACTATTAATTAATTCAAATTACTATTAATTAATTCACATAAGTGCATTTAAGATATAAAATGCCAAAAAAACCTTAAAGGGGTTGTCCGAGTTATGTAAAAAAAAATATAGCACTGTAAATCTGATGGTCAGCAATATATACATAAGCTAAGCAAGTTTTAAGTCCGTGCTTCTAATGGTAGAAGGGGTTAATCTTTCCTGAAGAATCCAGTGGGAGGGAGACACAGGGCAGATAGCAGCAGCCCCGGATAGTGCAGGGGGGCGTGGCCAGCACTGTGACGTCTCGTGTACAGACACAGAGCTTCTCTCTCCTGCATGCCACACTTGTGCACGAATCATCATCAGGTTCTTGGTTCTAGGCTGTTGACACTTTTTCATCGCAATTCGTATTAGCTCATCATTCTTCAACCATTATGTTATGGCTCTGCGACAGTGTATTAATTCGCCAGACAGTTTCTGTTTCATCTGTGGTGAATATAAAGTGTTGAAGCAACAGCAGAATATTACAGACTTTGTGAAAATAGTATACCTTGCATACTTTGGACTAAAAATTGGAGATCAAGATAAAGTCTGGGCGCCTCATAAAGTGTGCAAACGGTGTGTTGAGGACCTCCGAAACTGGTTCAAGGGTAAGAAAAAATCTTTCCGTTATGGGATTCCTATGGTATGGGGAGAGCAAAAGAACCATAGTGATGACTGTTACTTTTGTTCATGCGATGTGAAAGGGTTTAATTCCAAATGGAAGCATTCCATTTCATACCCCAATCTTCACTCGGCAATTTGTCCCATCCCCCATGGCACAGATATACCAGTACCCAAGCCCCCTGCTACCTTGGAAGAGATACCTAGCTCCGATGAAGGTGAAGTCATACCTGAACCAGATGACGAATCAAGTTCTGACTTTGAAGATGATACAAGACCAAAATTGTTTTCTCAGGAGGAGATGAATGATTTGGTAAGAGACTTGAATCTTCCCAAAGATGCCGCTGAGTTACTCGGATTAAGGCTGAAAAGCAGGGATTTATTGTTGCCAGGAGTGTCATCTTCATGGTTCAGACATCATGAAAAGGAGTTTGTTCCTTACTTCGCCCAGGAAGACAAGTTGGTTTATTGCATCGATGTCGAAGGTCTGATGGGTCAATTTAAAATCCAATATGATTCAGAGCAATGGCGTCTTTTTATAGATTCTTCAAAAAGAAGGCAAGTTTTACTCCGCAACGGTTTTTACGCTTCCATACCTGTAGGTCATTCCGTACACTTGAAGGAAACCTACGAGAACTTGGAAATGGTTCTTCGTAAACTTAAATATGAAGACCATGGTTGGCAAGTGTGTGGGGACTTGAAGGTCTTGTGCATGCTCCTCGGGCAACAAGCTGCGTTACCAAATATCCTTGTTTTCTGTGTCTATGGGACAGTCGAGACCGACAAAATCACTGGACCAAGAAGAGTTGGTAGCCGAGGGTGCTAATAGTCGGTGAAAAAAATGTCCTCCGAGAAACTTTAGTACCTTCCCATAAAGTTCTTCTACCACCTCTCCACATATAATTGGGATTAATAAAGCAATTCGTAAAATAACTTCCAAGAGATGGAGAATGCTTCAAATACTTGGTCACCAAGTTTCCAGGCCTGTCGGAGGAAAAATTGCAAGAAGGTGTGTTCGTCGGACCAGACATTAGAAGGCTTATAGTTAATCAAGAGTTTGTCAATACCATGATGGATCCTCAAAAATAAGGGTGGATTGCATTTAAAGAAGTCATACAGAAATTTTTAGGCAATAACAAAGATCCTCACTTCAAAAAGATCGTCGGACGAATGCTGAAAGCATTTCAAGCTTTAGGTTGTCTGATGAGTTTGAAAGTGTATTTCCTCCAGTCCCACCTTGACTACTTTCCTGAAAATTTGAGAGCTGTGAGTGAAGAACAAGGTGAACGATTCCACCAAGACATTAAAGAGATGGAAAGGAGATACCAGGGAAAATGGAGCATTGCAATGATGGCAGACTACTGTTGGATGCTTCAGAGAGACATTCCAGATGCTACTCACAAGCGTAAATGCACCAAGAGGAGCCTCACAAGGAAGAAGAATCGAGTTTAGTATGTGTAGGTGAGCTCATTTCAGTTCAAAAAAGGATTTTCATGAAAATATTGTAATAAAACTTTAATTTTATGTCTATTTCCATTTATTTTGATGTATTGCCTTATTTAACATAGTTACCTAAATTGTCAGGAAACATGATGTCCTATGACAAAATGGAGGTCATTTTCAGATTCAGCGCACCAAAAGGCATAACGATTACGTGGAATAACCCAAACAGCTCAGAAAATTTTTTTTTGCAGACCTGTGTAATAATCAAATGAAAACAATAGAACGGAGATTTTCAAAGTCATTATCATAGGTAAAACAGTTTCTTTATGAACAGAAATGAGCTTCTTAAAAACTACCCACTCGATATGTGTGTAAAACAGTGTGTAAGGGAGGAGTGGTCTAGTGGTTAGGACAAGATACTTCAGGCTGGAGGGCCAGGGGTTCAAGTCCCACCTGGGGACAGCAATCTCAGGCCGGCGGGACTGGGATTTCTAGTCCTATAGGCACTCCTTGTGGTCTTGGGCAAGCCACTTAACCCTCCATTGCCCATGTTCCCTGTAAGTATTAACATATGTGTGTCATATCCCCTCATGTTAAATGTATCCCCCAATTGACCGCTTTGACCCGGTGAAAAGCGGAATATAAATACAGCTAAATAAATAAATAAATAAAATAAAAGCATATTCATGTACATCAGTGACTCTCAGCTTCAGCCTCTGGGCACACCCATCCAGTTGGATTTTCAGGTACAGAAAATAAAATGATTAGTTCTGGTGATATTTCAACTAAAAAATTATCAAAATGTATTTACTTACTGCAGACATGAATCTTTACTAGGGAACCAAAATTCTCATGTTAGGGGGGAGGAGTGGCCTAGTGGTTGGGTCAAGTTACCTCAGGCCATAAGGTTAGGGGCTGAAATCCCACTAGAGGACAGCAACCTTGGGCAAGAAGGATTGGGGTTTCTAGTCCTACAGGTGCTCCTTGTGGTCTTGGGCAAGCCACTTAACCCTACATTGCCCATGTTCCCTGTAAAATAGTTATCTCCAAGTTTAATGCTCTGTTCAATGTAATTTCAGTTTGTTCAATGTAAACCTCCTTAATATCATGAAAGGCAATATATAAGAAATGTTAAATAAATAAATAAATAAATAGTCAACATGTGGATCAGCATCTTAAATACTGCTGATTTCTAATTGACTGATTCATTAGACTCTATCAGGATACATTGTCTGCACCTGATACTGTTCCAATCAATGTTCTTTTAACTCAATGCTGGAAAAAACAATCTATTGACTAGTCTCCTAATACTCTATATAACATGGACTCGACTACTGTAATTCTATCTATGTAGGGCTCTCCTCCTTCCAACTAAAACATTTGCAAACAGTCCAAAATGCCACTCTAAAGGGTATGTCTACAAAGTGCAAGTAAGGGTGCAAAGGTGCCATTAGCAGACGTTATCGGAGCCCGTTAGCAATTATTGTGTTGGAAAGCACCAATAACATTGGTGCTTAATGGCTAGTAGCCTATTACCAGGCAGTAAGGTACAAAGGGTGGAGAAGGAGTGTTAGCTGGGCAGATCATGGGCAGAGATAGTGAGCGTTCCCTTAATGCTGAGTGTATTCACTGGCGCAACTACCGAGACCCTTATCACCAGCTCCGAATAGGCATTAAGGGCTCCCTTGCAGGGAGAGAGCCTTTTTTGGATGTTAAAAAGTACAAAGGAAGCATACTGAGGTATATGCAGTTTGCAGCACCCAGACCCCAGGCCTGAAATGAGTTATAGTTGGGGCCCATTGGCAGTCACTACGTTGTTGGTGCCAAAGTACCAAAGGTGGTGCCAAGTTAGTGATTTGGCAGAGACGGTCAGTCCTCTAAGCGGAATAGGTGGCCACCTAGGGATCACATACCTGATGGCCAGTAGGACTCTGCTGTGAAAGTAGCAGCACACATACATGTTGCTGCTATCATAAAGGAGTCATGCTACTACCATGCAGCCATGTTAGCATTCTGTGGGGGTGAGGGTGGTGGCGGAAGCAGCCTCTGCCTGGTGCAGAAGAAACCTGTGTCCCAGATGCACTGCTGCTGTGTCTATTGTCAGTGGCATTCCAAGCATGTCACTAGTAGGTAATGTGGAGCCCATACTGTAATGCCATGTACTGAATATGTCTGTAGGTGTTTCTGTACTAATCCCTCAGTCTCGCAAACATGACCTGGTTTATCTATGTTTGTCTAACTCTCTCTCTATGTCAATTCCTTATGCTCTTTTATTATTTCCTCTTTCCTGTCAAACATTGTAGTTCTTTTCACTTTTCTGGCCCTGTGCCTTTTCTGATTGTTAACCATTTGTGAACTGTCCTGATGTAATGTATGACGGTATATCAAATGCAAATAAACTAAACTAAAGTAAACTAAAGCAGTTTGTGCGTGGTGATAATATGTGCCAATTGTGTAGATCCCACCTTGCCTACACTGTGTCCCACCCTACCCACTCACAACCTAAACAGTAGATATACAGTGTGTGTGGAAATGCCCTGCACTGTCAGCAGCTCAAGCTAGCTGCCAATGCATGTCCCCATGAAGTCAGCGTGCACCAGAACACGTGTCCTCAGCAAAAGCCCTGTAGTCAAATGGCACTTATGGCAATGCACATAGCAATGTCAATGGCACATGTCTGTTGCATAGGAGTGAGACAGTGAACTGTCTCTGCAGGGCCAGTAGGGTCACAGCCTCAGTGCCCCCCCCCCCCCACAGGTAGGGGTATTACCATGTGCAGGGTCAGCTTCTGCAGAGTGGTCATGCTTGCATACTTGCAGAAGGCAAGTCCAGGCTAGAAGACAGTGTATCATCTGGCCATCCCTAGGACCATCCCTGGCCATCCCTAGGACCAAGTGCTCACCCTCCATTGGCCTAGTTTGGGGTCTACAAGCAAGTTGTATGAGCATCTGAGTCTTTATCTGGACCATCTGACTGCCCTGGCACATGCTATATGAGGGCTTGGCAAGTGCCCGAGAACTCTAGCTAACTTTGCCTCTCGCTTCCTCCAAACATCATTGACTACATTAGGTGGAATGGGCTGCATCCAGTTTGCCAGCTGCCCCCATCAGGTACTGTCAGGGCTGGGCCAAGGGTTTCTGCTGCCCTAAGCAGACTCTCCCCCTGTGAGCCCCCCCCCCCCCCTTACTGCTGTCTTGAGGCTTGCTGCAGCATGGAAGGGAGGATTTTGTATGCTGCACCCCCTCTCTGCACCCATTGTCTCACTGGAGGAGGAGGAAGAAGGCATGGCAATTCCTCCCTTTCATGCGGTGGCTAAGCTTAAGGCAGCAGCACATGTGCTCACGGCATGCCGCACCTGCCCCTTCTGACACAGGGGCAGGAGTGGCATTACATGACTACCTGCATATGCACCACTACTGTAAGGTCCCCCACAGCAGTGAAGTGGTAGCTGTGCTTCACTTGCAGGGAGGGAGGAATCACTTGGCATGCTGCCCACCAGTGTCTGTGGACCTAGACACCTGCCTAGTTCGCCTCATGGTACTGTGAGACATGAGCAGCTGTGTTAGGACTGACCATGCATTTCCTAATGAGAGACAACAGTGCGTGACCCTTAATCTGCAATGTGAGAGAATGCACGGGAAAGCACAATTAATGGCGCTTGTACACTGCACATAAGAACTTAAGAATATAAAAACATAAGAAATGACATAGTGGGTCAGATCAAGGTCCATAAAGCCCAGTATCCTGTTTCCAACAGTGGCCAATCCAGGTCACAAGTACCTGGCATGTTCCCAAAAGGTACACAGGTTCCACAATGTTTGTACTGGGGCAAGCAGTGGATTTCCCAGGTCCTCTTTAATAATAGTTTATAGACAGGGGCGGCTCGAAGCAATCTGCTGCCTGAGGCAAGGGATGAGATGGCATTCCCCCCGCCCCCATAGTATGGGGAGGGGCGCACCTTCTCAAAACTCCAGTCATGGACTGAACCAAACCAAAAAGCTGATTAGATAATACTGAGGAAATGCAAGATGTTTGCACACCAAGGAACTAAAAGAATGAGCGAGAACCACAGCACACTTTATAAAACTAAATTATAACTAATTTTTATTTTGTTATAAACTGCGTAATGGTTCTTGCTTTTTCTTTTTGAACATATATTTTGCATCCACAGAACCCCCTCCCTCAACAGTGGGTGCAGAGCAGAACTAGGACATTCACCCACAGAACTCAATATCTTAAAAAAAAAAAATCTGATTCTGGTCATCTCACTAACAAATATTCTCCAGTACCAAGCATATTAGGAACTAATATAAAACCCTACAAAAGTCACCAAAGATTTACAAGGCCAAATCTACCATACCATTACTAGCATAAACTTCCAAAACTCATACAAAAAAAGCAGCACTATAAATACTGCAGCGGGCCTTAGAACATCTAACACCTATTTGAAAAGCTAAACAAGGCAAATTACTACAGTACAGATCCCTGTGTACAAATTTCACACAGCCTTGGTCACATACTCAGAAAACAGACCCTCACCAAGTATAGAAAAAGCGATCACAACCTAAAGCAAAATAAAATATTTAGACAAAAATTAAACCGAAACCTCAAAAAAACAGACTCTGCATGCAGTGCAACATCAGATAAGAGGTGCAGTTCCCTATACTGTGTAAACTATAAAGATAGCGCAAAGTCCAATCACTAAATTGAAAATAATTTTTCTACCTTTGTTGTTTGACCATTATATTCTCTGGTCATACCAGTCCTGATCTGAGTCCTGAGCTGCTTTCCTATCTTCTCTTAACACTCTACAGTATCTGCCATTTCTTGTCTTTTCTTCACTGCCTCCCATCAGCCTATTTCCAGTTCCAGTGACCCTCCCCACATGTCAGCTCCCTTCCAGTCCCAGTGCCCCCTCCCTGCCTGCCTCCTCCCCATTACCCAACCAGTCCCATCCCCAAATGTCAGCTCCCTCCAGTCCCATCCCCAGGTGTCAGCTCCCTTCCATCTCCCCTCTTCCTCCCATGACAGTTCCCTTCCAGCCATCTCCTTCCCCTCTCTCAATTCCCTTCCACTCCCTCTCCTTCCCCCCGTGTCAGTTCCCTTCCAGTCCCTACCTTTCCCCCATGTCAGTTCTCTTCCAGTCTCTACCTTCCCCGCATGTCAGTTCTCTTCCAGCCATCTTTCTCCCTCTGTCAGTTCCATTCCACTCCCACTCCTTCCCCATCAGTTCCCTTCCAGCCCTGTCTTTCCCCCCTGTCAGCCCTCTTCCAGCCCTCTCTTTGCCCCTGTCAGTTCCCTTCTAGCAATCTCTTACCCTCTCTGTCAGATTCCTTCTAGCCATCTCTTCCCCCTCCCCCATCAGCTTCCTTCCAGCCATCTGTATCCCATAGTCAGCTCCCTTCCAGCCCTCTCTTCGCCCTTGGTAAGCTATCTTCCAGCCTTCTCTTTCCCCCTGTCAGCTCTTTTCCAGCCCCCCTCTTTGTCCCTCTGTCTCCTCCCTTCCAGCCCTCCCTTCCCCCTGTGTCAGCTCCTTTTCAGCCCTCTCTTTGCCCCTCTGTCAGCTCCATTCAGTTCCCTGTCCTTCCCCCCCATGTAGCTTATTCTGCTTTCTCTCCTCCCCCTCGTGTAGCTCGTTCTGCTTCCTTTACTCCCACCCTTCCCCGTGCAACTCAATAAGCTCCTCTCCTTCCCCCCTGTGTAGCTCGTTCCACTTCTCTGCCCCCCCCCCATGTAGCTCATTCTGCTTCTCTCCTCTCCCCCATGTAACTCGTTCCACTTTTCTTCTTCCCCTCCTTGTAGCTCATTCCACTTCTCTCCTCCCACTCATGTAGATTTTTCCACTTCTTGCCTTTCACCCCATGTAGCTCATTCTGCTCTGCCAGCTGTGTCTCCGCTTCGGCTCCTTCCCCTTCGGCTGCGATAGCTTTTGAAATGAAAGGAAACCGGTGTGGAGCCTTTCAGTGCTATGGAACCCCTGCTGCTGCTGCATCCCACTCTAGCGTCACTTCCTTTTGGGGGCAGGACACAGCAGTAGCAGGGGCTCCATAGCACCGGGAGGCTCTGCACCGCTTTTCTATCATTTTAAAAGCTATTGCAGCTGCAACAACTTGTCTGTGGTTTTTTTTGTTGTTGTTGTTTTTTGTTTAAACTGAGACAGAGTGAGGCGGCTGTTTTGGGGGCATTTTTGCTGCCCCCAAAAGTTCACTGCCTGAGGCTACCACCTAACTCTGCCTCATTATAAAGCTGTTCCTGTTTATAGACCTTTCCTCCAGGAACTTGTCTGAACTTTTTTTAAACCCAGCTACACTAACAGCTTTAACTACATCACCTGCTAACAAATTCCAGAGTCTGAATACTCGTTGAGTGAAAAAAATATTTTTTCTTATTAGTCTTAAATGGGTTACATTGTAGCCTCATTGCATGTCCCCTTGTCTTTCTACTTTTTGATGGCATAAACAACCAATCTATGTTTACCCATTCCACTCCATTCCTTAATTTATAAAGCTCTATCATATCTTCCTTCAGCTGTCTCTTTTCCAAGTTGAAGAGCCCTAACCTTTTGAGTCTTTCCTCATAGGGGTATCCTTCCATCCCCATTAACATGTTGGTGGTTCTTTTCTGTACCTTTTTAAATTCTGCTTTATCCTTTTTAAGATATGGTGACAAGAATTGCACAGAATATTCAAGGTGTGGTCGCACCATGGAACAATACAGAGGCATTATATTATCCTTGGTCTTATTCTCCATTCCCTTCTATATGATTCCTAGCATTCTATTTGCTTTCTTGGCTGCCATTGCACACTGGGTACTCATGTGGTACCTATCACACCCAGTGGCTGGGAAGTGGTGTCTGACAACCTCTATTGCCTTCTTACCCTGAATGCGCATGCAGTGTGTCCTGGCTACATCATCAGGCCCAAAGTGGTGGCCAGGTTGACTGTGCTCATGATCCATACATCTTGCAGTAATCAGCATTATCACAGCATTTTGACGGGAGATATTTTCATATGGTGGGTAAAATATGAGGTGTGACAAAAAAGAAACAAGACTGTGGCAGCCATGCCCATGACTCAATGCCAATTGGCTAACCGCTTACATCACTGTGTTGTGCAACATCTCACCACTATTCTGCTATAATATTATCAAATCTCTCTCACTCTGTTTTTCTTTTTCAGGTTTTTTTTGTTAAGTTGGAGAAGGGCCCAACTGAGTGTCTCCAACTTCCTCCAAAAGGCTTATGGAGAAGATGCAATGTCAAGGCCGCGAGTCTTCAAGTGGCACAAATGCTTCAAGACTGGCCGTGAGGAGATGGAAGATGACCCCAAGTCAGGATGGCCTTCCACGACAAAGACGGCTGAGAAAACTGACAGAGTGAACCAGCTGGTGCGGAGTGATCATAGATTGACAGTGTGGATGATAGCTGAGGAGCTCAGCCTGAACAGGGAGTCAGTGCGGACCATCTTGGTGCAGGAACTGGGGATGCGGAAGGTGTGCACCAAGATGGTGCCCAAGCTTTTATTGGATGACCAGAAGAAGCACTGGGTCAATGTTTGTCGAGACTTGCTAGAGAAGATCCACAGTTCTTTGACCGAGTCATCACAGGAGACAAGACTTGGGTCTTCCAATACGACCCTGAAAGCAAGAGACAGAGCCTGCAGTGGAAGATTCGACTGCCACCCAGACCCAAGAAGGCACGCATGTCCAAAATCAAGGATCAAGGTCATGCTGATCGCATATTTCGACCAGAAGGGAGTGGTCCATCATGAGTTTGTGTCTGAGGGTCAGACAGTCAACCAGCACGTCTACCAGCAGGTCCTCACTCGCTTCCATGACTGGGTTTGCTGCAGCAGGCAGGCTCTTTGGAAAGACAAGTTGTGGCTGCTCCACCACAACAATGTGCTCACACACACCACGCTCAGTGTGAGGCAGTTCTTGGCCAACACTGAGATCACAGCTCTCGACTACCCTCCTTATTCCTCAGATCTCACACCATGTGATTTCTAGCTCTTCCCCAGGCTGAAGACTGTGCTCAAAGGAACTCTTTTTGCCTCTGTAGAAGAGATCAAGGCCGCTGTGCTATGGAGCTGATGGACCTCAAGGAGGAGGACTTTACCGAGTGCTTCCGGTATATGGCAGGAGCGAATACAGAAGTGCATTAAATTGGGGCGAGGGGGGGGGGGGATTACTTTAAAGGGAATAATGTGTAATTTCTCTGTAGATTTTGTAATAAAACATTTATGGGACAGTCTCATTTCTTTTTTGTCACACCTCATATGCCAGTGAGGGAGGAAGATAAGGCAATATGAGAACACCCCATGTCAGAGGAAAAATACCCACACTGCTCTTTCAGTTGCCAAATGATAACCACGGACTGTGTGTAAACTGGTAACTCTTTCATGAGTAAGCACTCGTTGATGTGCCACATCCATCAGAGTCATATGGGAGTCTAAATTGCTCACTGTGGTCTGCCAACTATGAGATTATTCCAGGACTGGCACACAGGCACACAGCAGGAAATGTTTACATTGGTCACTCTGCAAGATATATACGTTTTAATCCAACAGTCACTGATTTGAGACCAGGTTGTGACCCCACCTGGGAGGGGGCACAGGTTCTTGTGTTTTTTCATGTCATTCTTACCTGAAAACGTTTTGGGATGACATATGACATATCCATGATATTTCCCATGGTGTCTTATATGACTGCACATCCCTATTGCAGATTAGCTTTCCCTCTCTGTTCCATCCTTTACACAGCAGCTGGGCTATCAATTGTTCTTTGAGCAAGTATGTCATGGGCTAGTGAGCCTTGTGCATATGTCATAGATCACCCTTTACATGCTGGTTATGCTCTGGAGCTACTAACAAACTCCATCATTTACTGGGGAATGGGGCTATCTAGGGAGCATGTGTTGTACTTGTTTGCACTGTCTGCCTCTGTCTTGACACATTCCCTCTTGCTCTCCATGTGTGGTGTTATAAGCAATATTCTGGGACTGACATCAGAGTAATGCTGTCTACCTGTGTCCCCTGGACAGAGGGCCATACCAAAGTGTGTCCACCCTGCCATCTCCATGTCACATCTCTTCCAAGTTCCCACTAGTGTGACACAGTAAAGTGTGTATCACTCACTATCATCATTGGTCAGCTCTTTGCCAAAGAAGGCATAGAATATGGCAGGTTAATGTGCATGTAGCATTTGGTGTAGAGATTCCACCAGATTACCAGGGGGTTTCAACATGGGTAGGACTATATGGACATTGCTAAGGAGCATGGGTCAGTCATCTTCATGCTTGCACATGCCATGTGGTCTGATCAAGGGTAGGGAGTGCCATCTTATTGGGGAAAGTAGGGGTTCAGATGTCCCATGACAAGTAATTATAGGTGAGGTTAGGTGGACCATGCAAACTTGAGAAGGTCTGCAATATTGTGCATACTGTACAGAGTATACAGATGTATGGTCCATGGATATTATCATTTGACAGTATTTGCAGTTGCTGTACCTGATGTCCTATAGGGGGATCTCAGAGGGCTCTATATTTGCACCTGGCCTGTTGGTGGCAGAGTTTAGTCTAACTGCAATAATTGCCCAAAGGCCACAGTATTGGGAACATGCATTACTCAGCTGCCATTACATAGAAACATGATGACAGAAAAAGACCACAAGGCCCATCTAGTCTGTCCTTCCATAACAACAACTACAACAGTCCACTTTTTACCTTTAGAGATCCTCTGTGTTGGTCCCATGCTTTTTTGAATTCAGTTACTGTCCTCATCTCTACCACCTCCACTGGGAGACTATTCCACGGATCCACTACTCTTTCCGTAAAGAAATATTTCCGCATATCACTCCTGAATCTATCTCCCTTCACCCTCATCCCATGTCCCCTCGTCGCAGAACTTGCTTTCAATTGAAAGAGGCTCTCTCCCTGAACATTTATGCCACGGAGGTATTTAAACATCTCAATCATATCACCTCTATCCCGCCTTTCCTCTAAGGTGTACATATTAAGATCCTTAAGTCTGTCCTCATATGCTTTATAATGAAGACCACTAATCATCTTAGTAGCACCCCTCTGTACCGACTCCATCCTGTTCACATCCTTTTGAAGGTGCGGTCTCCAGAATTGCACACCATACTCCAAATGAGGTCGCACCAAAGACTTATACAGAGGCATTATCACCTCCTTTTTTCTGCTAGCCATTCCTCTCCGTATGCACCCAAGCATCCTTCTAGCTTTTGCCGTCGCCTTTTCTACCTGTTTAGCTACTTTAAGATCATCGGACACAACTACGCCTAGGTCCCGCTCTTCTTTAGTGGACAAAAGTACTTCACCTCCTATGCTGTATTGCTCCCTTGGATTGCTGCAGCCCAAATGCATGACCTTACATTTTTTAACATTAAATCCCAGCTGCCAAATTCTAGACCATTCTTCATGCTTAGCTAGATCCCTCCTCATGTTATTTACACCTTCCTGGGTGTCTACTTTATTGCAGATTTTGGTATCATCTGCAAAGAGGCAAACCTTACCCGACAGCCCTTCCGCTATATCACTAACAAAGATGTTAAAAAGAATCGGACCAAGGACAGATCCCTGGGGCACACCACTGGTAACATCCTTCTCCTCAGAGTGAGCTCCATTTACTTGTACTCTTTGTCGCCTCCCACCCAACCAATTTCTAACCCAAGCAGTAACTTTAGGGTCCATCCCTAGGGTGCTCAGTTTGTTTATAAGTCGCCTGTGAGGAACAGTGTCAAAGGCTTTACTGAAATCTAAATACACCACATCTAGAGCTCTCCCTCGGTCCAACTCCCTGGTCACCCAGTCAAAGAAATCAATCAGATTTGTCTGACAAGACCTGCCTCTGGTGAATCCATGCTGCCTCGGATCCTGTAATCCGCTGGACTCCAGAAACCTCACTATTTTCTCTTTCAACAGCGTTTCCATTAATTTACTCACCACTGAAGTTAAACTAACCGGCCTGTAGTTTTCAACCACATCCTTACTTCCGCTTTTGTGTAAAGGCACCACATGAGCCTCTCTCCAGTCCTTTGGCACCACTCCCGACTCCAACGAGGCATTGAAAAGGTCAGTCAGTGGAGTTGCTAGAATGTCCCCAAGTTCCCTCAGTATTCTACGGTGTATCCCATCCGGTCCCATCGCTTTGTCTACTTTGAGTTGAGCTAGTTTCTCACGAACACAGTCTTCTGAAAATTGTTCAAGATGTCCCTCGCTTCTGTTCTTATTTGTGCCATTGTGCCTGAACCTCCTCCAGCCAGTCTGCATGGTTCTGGTACAGGAATCTGCCCCACTTCCTCAAATCCTCAGTCTGGTGAGAGTGAGAGAGTGACTACAACAATCCCTTTTGCCATCTTTCCTGTTCCTCTGATGGCATTTTGTGATGTTTTTGTAAGGTCTCCAATGTGGACAGATGTTCCATTTTTGTGCACTGGCAGGTCCTGGTCTCTTCTATGTACTGCACTATCTCTCTTCTGGGCCCTACAGGGTGGCAGGATCTGTGTGTGCAGCACTTCTGGATTTATGGGGCGTGCTTGATGTTATAAGTGGCCGTTATGTGACCCCCTTTCATAGATGCCCTTCCAAGGAGTCTGTGACCTCCTCCTCTGATTTATCCTCCCCTCAGCCCCATGTTTGCTGCACAGTATCACTCACTAATATTTGTGCCCTACTTGTTGCTGGCCTAGCTCACACTGCCCCTTTTTCTTTAACTTCTCTACCTCCTCATGGCCTCAGTACAAAGGCGCTGCTCCAGCAGAGACAACAGCACTTGCATGGTAGAAAGTTTGGTTGCATTATATCAGCCCTGTGTGCTATGGCTGCCCTCCCCTGGCAGGAACTCAGAGGCTATGCTGTACATATATCTGTGCACACTGGGTGGCCAACATTTTGCTGGTAGCTGATCTGGGATGTTGACTCCTATGATGTTGTGGTAAATGGCTATACTATTGGACATCCCCATTCTGAAATGCTATTCTGGGGACATCTATGTAGAAGTTTCCATAGATGTTCATATAGGGCACGTCCACATTTGTGAAATTGCACCTGAACTTGCACATATCTACTTTTTTTTCTGGCTATGATATCCCAGATTGCACTATGATGACCTGTTTAAAATGTATCTTCATGCATATGAAGTTTTTTTCTCCTTATTTTTAAAATTTAAATAATATAGGACACTGACAGCCCTAAGCCATAGCAAGAGGATTAAATGTGTTAGTGTGACAGCATTTACTGTATGTATTTGTTTTAATTTCACAGCAGTTTTTGGGTTGCTCATGTTCATAAATCAACACAGAAAACGTGTACATCCTAAATAACAGGCATACATGTATGCATGAACTTCCACTCTGAAAATCTGTCAAAGCTAGCAGAGAGAAAGGTTTATGTGTATGTCTTACATATGATAATGATTTGACTGTGAGAACACAGATAACATTCTCCATATTGTTTCTTATATTGCTAATTTTTTATCTTTATCTTTATTTTGTCAATTTATATACCACGCCTTCATTACAACAGGGAGGTTCACAAAATGAAAACATAATGAGCAGTGCCAGAGTGGTGAAAGGAACTACAATAATTGGATAGGAAATATGGAGAGCAATCACACAGGAAATATAGAAAGGAGGGAAAAACGAAGGAGCAGAGAAAAGCAAAGGAGTCTGGAGGGGGAGGGGAGATTGAAGGCAGAGCAGAAAAATGTGCCTTAAAAAGGCATTATGATATCCTTTTTTTAAATTCTCTGTTCTTTCTTTATAATTACTAGAATTTAGTTAGCTTTCTTGGCTGTTACTGCATACTGAGCATGAGATTTCAACATATTATTCATGATAATGTCTAGATCCTTTTCTTTGGTGGTGATTCCTAATGTAGAATTTTGTCATGTGTAGTTATAGTTTGGGTTGTTTTTCCCTAAAGGGATTCTTCTGACCCTCGTTTAACAGGGCTGGACATCCAATCCAGACTCCCAGACCTGCTAAATGCTGGGTTGCTGCTTTAGAAGACAGAGTTCCCCGCATGTATAGGCAAGTTGTGTGCTCCATTCGTGGGTGGGAGGAGGTGGGCAGGAGGAGGAGCAAGGGCAGGACTGGGCGGGAACAAGTGGCATGAGAGAGGATCCTGGCTGCAGTGTTCTGGATTAGTTGGAGATAGTGAAGTTGAAACTGGGGAAGACCTGCAAGGACAACATTACACTAATTGATATGTGACATATCTCAGGACAAAAAGGTGAATGGTAAGCAATGAAGTGGTCAGGAAAGGATGAACAGCACAAATTTGCCTGAGAGAGAAGAAGGAGCAGCCGCAGATAAGCAAAGAGATATGTTAATGGAAGGACAGAATAGGGTCAAGAGTGACAGCAAAGGTAATGGAGGGATGTGACCAGTAAGATCGGGGAGCCTGACAGGAAGGGAACCAGGGGAGGACAAGGATCACCAAAGGTAAATCACATAGTGGAGGTCTTAGAAGAGTTGAGGTGAAGGAAATAGGAAGTGAGCCAGTCAGAGACATAAGACAGACAAATGTTCAGCAGAGAGAGATTGGGTGACACGGGGGAGGTATGATGGAGTATAATGATATCATCAGCATAGTAATATGCCAACAAACCAGATTGCTGGATCAACAAAGTCAGAGGGACCAGGAAGACATTAAAGAGAAGGGAAGCCAGCACAGATCCTCAGGGGTCTGAATCTTGATCACAAAGAAAGAGGCAAGTTGTGAAGGACTGAGGGTGGAAGAGATGAGCTTGACAGAAGAAGGGTACTGAGTGGCAGAGAGTGATTTCAGGATTTAGAACAACTAACGAAATAAGTTGGAGGAAGTAGAAATAAGCTGACAGTAGTATGAACATTTTGCCTCATGAACAAGAGAGCGGTAATGTTGATGACAGGAACTGAAATGTAAAGCATAAGGGGTGTGGTGTTCACGCCAGAGGCACTCAGAACAGCAGAGGTAGGTACAGTGCAGGAGGCCAGGGTGATACCAGAGGTAATGGGAAGGAGTAAGAGGTGTATGTGGACAAAGGAGAGTCAAATGGTTGAGAGCAACAGACAAGCAAGAGTTCCAAGTAGAGACTTGGTCATCCAAGGAAAGAGTCTGATGGCAATAGCTAATCGGAAGTGAGAAACTGCATAAGAGTAGATGGGGTGATATGACAAGAAAGTCAGGCAGCAGCAGAGCATGGAAATAGAGTAGCGGTGGAAGGAACAGAGGGTAGTTGTGAGAAGGTAATGCAGAGATCCAGGGCAGGGGGAAGGAAGAAAGAGAAGAGAATGGATTAAGATTGTATATCACTTTATAGTGTTCTTGTGAAAAGACTTTATTTTTGATTATGTTTAATTATAATTTATTCAAACTAAGCAGCATGCTGGGAAAAAGTGTTGCTAACTTTAAAGACAGGATCACGGCTGCATGTCAATTTGTAGAGTAGTCCAGACATTATCAGCCAATGAGTGAAGCAGTTAACCCTCTTTAAATGTATTCCTAATGCAAAAATTCATTCTAGGTACAGATACAATATGGTCCTATAATATATGTTTCTATATATTAAAAACAATTGTACTATATTAGTTCATTAAAGACATGGAGATGCAATCAATCCCATGTACATATATCTACCTATAACCATGCTGTAAAATTGAAAGTACCTCCAACAGGATAGAACTCACTCTTTCAATTATTTAATCAGTTGCTTGTGACTTTTTAACAAATATTTTATGTTCTTTGTTGATTATTTTCTACTAATAAAATCCCATTATAGAAAGACTGCATTCTGTTATAAGGAGATACAGTTAAATTTCAATACATTTCCATTCTGTCCCAAAAGAAAAATATGTTATAATGAAATTCCAATAAACAGGTGGCTGTATAATGATGGATTGCTATATATACGAAGGTATATTTTAGATACAACATGGAGACTGGAATTGAGACATCGAGGATGTAACATATTCGGTTCTGACAGTATTTTAGAAACAGCTCTGCTAAAAGTGGAACCATTTCTAAAATATCTAGGAGGAAGTGCAGGAATGTGCAGGAGATTTAAATCAAAGTGCAGCAAGAGGTGGGAAAAATCAATGAAGGAAACATTTAAAAAGTGTTCCTTTTGGCCATCCCTTTACAGGAAAGATTAAGGGGGATACCCCCCTTAATCTCCCATTGCTTATGTCCCACTCCAAATTGAAATGAGGTAAAGAGAGTGTCCTCTATAATTAATTTGTAGCCTCTACATGCCTAGGTTTGCATAATGGCTCAGATACACATGTGTCAGCATTTCCTTGTAAAGGGATGGCCAAAAAGATCATTTTTTAAGTAAGAACATAAGAACATGAGATTTGCCGTTTTGTGTCAGATCAATGATCCATCAAGCCTAGCATCCTGTTTCCAACAGTGGCCAATCCAGGTCACAAACACCTGGCTGGAGCCCAAAAAGCAGATAGATTGCATGCTCCATATCCCTGGGATAAGCAATGGATTTTCCCCAGTCTACTTTAATAGTTGTTTATGGACTTTTCTTCTGGGAACTTGTCCAAACATTTTTTAAACCCAGCTACACTAACAGCTTTTACTACATTTTCTGGCAATGAAATCTAGAGCTTAATTACGAACTGAATGAAAAAATATTTTCTCCGATTAGTCTTAAAAGTACTACTTTATAGCTTCATTGTGTGTCCCCTGGTCTTTATGTTTTCTGAAGGAGTAAACCACTGATTCATGTATACTCATTCTACTCCACTCATTATTTTATAGACCTTTGTCATTTCACCCCTCAACAGTCTCTTCTCCAAGATGAAGACCCTTAACCTTTTAAGCTGTTCCTCCATATTGGCTATCCTTCCATCACCTTTATCATTATGGTTGCTCTTCTCTGTACCTTTTCCAATTCCACTTTATCCTTTTCTAGATATTATGACCAGAACTGCATGCAATAATCAAGGTGCGACCACACCATGAAGTGATACAGAGGCATTATGATACCCTTTTTTTATTCTCTATTCTTTCTTCATAATTACTAGCACTTAATTAGCTTTCTTGGCTGTTACTACACACTGAGCATGAGATTTCAACATATTATTCATGATAATGTCTAGATCCTTTTCTTTGGTGGTGATTCCTAATGTAGAATTTTGCCTCATGTAGTTATAGTTTTGGTTGTTTTTCCTTAAGGGGTTCTTCTGACCCGTGTTTAGCAGGGCTGGAAGTCCAATCCAGACTCCCAGACCTTCTAAATGCTGGGTTGCCGCTTCGGAAGACAGAGCTCCCGGCATGTATAGGCAAGTTGTGTGGAGTGCTCTGTTCGTGGGTGGGAGGGGGTGGGCCAGAGGAGGAGCAAGGGCGGGGACGGGGCAGGAACCTGACCCTGGATGTATAGGGCCGATTCTGGGGTCAGTCCTGCACATCTGCGGTCTGCCATTTGCACAGAGGACTTATTCCACCTCAGAGGTGAAATAAGTCCTCCTAGATGGAGGAGGATGATGGATCTGGGGCCGGAAAGGAAGGTGAGGGGTACAGAGGTTTCCTCGTAGACCAAAACTGGCCACGGAGGCCCGATTGGAGATCAGACTGTGGGGAAAAAAACTTTGCTGTGGCTACCTTGGGATTGCAGCTCCTGCATAGAGCCATGGTGCCATGGCTACAGGATGCCAGGGTACTGCGGCTCCATGCACAAGCCTGGCTGGGCTAGCGGGTAGTTGGCTGGATGTCCAGGTGCCCAGAATTGGGGCTCAGCCTGCACTTCTGGCCAGTTGCACCTGATTCAGCTCCCAGAGGCACTTCTAGCCCCCACAGGAGCAGAATCAGGTGCAACGCAGGCCCATCCATATTCTGGAAGCCTGGACAGCCCGGGGATGCCCAAACCAGAATAGGTCTCCATGTGCATAACTTTGCACTTGTCCACATTAATTTTCAGCTGTTAATTGGATGCCCAGTCTCCCATTATTTCAAAATCCTACTATAATTATTCAGTCCTCTTGTGTTTCTACAACTTGAACCCTCACTTATTGTTCCCATTTCCAGGTCATATACAAATGTGTTAAAAAATTAGTGGGCCCAACATAGATTCCTGGGGTGCTCCACTATTTACCTTTCTCCACTGAGAAAATTGACAATTTAGCCTCACTGTCTGTTTTTTGTCTGTCATTTCCCAATCCATAATAGGTCACTGTCACCTATCCTGCAATTATTTAATTTCCTTAAGAATGTCTCATGAAGGACCTTGTCCAAACTTGGATACATTATACCCACTGGTTTACCTCTATATTCATGGGTGTGTGTCTTTGAGTCAATGCTGAGTACTGGCAGTTCCTCGGTTTTCTTGTGTGGCTGGAAGTAGATTGCCAGGTCTTTCTTCTGAGACAATGGAGGGTAAAGTGACTTGGTTGAGGCCATGAAGAATGCTAGTAGGAATCGAACGCTGCTTTCTTGGTTACTAAGCCAGTGCTCTAACCATTAGGTTACTCCTCAACTATGTTTATTTATACTTTCAAAAAGTATAACAGTTTGGGGTGCAAGACCTCTTGGCTAAATCCATTTTTACTTATTCCATTAAACAGTGACTATATTTTCAGTAATTTTGTTCTTTATAATGGGTTATACCATTTTGCCTGACACTGATGTCAGATCTATTGGTCTGGAGTTTCCTGCATCATCCCTTAAACCCTTTTTAAAAATATGTATTATATGACTACTCTCCAGTCTTCAGATCTACAAAAGATTTTAATAATAGTTTACAAATTACTAATACTAGGTCTGCAATTTAATATTTGAGCTTTTGTTTAGCCCCTAGAATGAATACCATCCAGTCAAGGTGGTTTGCTATTCTTTAGTTTGTCAGATAATTTCTGGCATGGGTATCTCCCCTCCTTGTTTTTGAGTCAAGACTGAACCAAGGAATTCATTTAATTCTATTCTATTTCTCATAATCTTAACCTCTCTCTCTCCACTGCAACCTTCCATTCTGATTTCAAGCACACTGTGGTTACACCCCTCCTCAAAAAACCCTCACTTGATCCCACCTGTCCTTGTAACTATCAACCCATCTCTCTCCTTCCTTTTATCTCTAAACTACTTGAGCATGCAGTCTACTACTGTTGCCTTGATTTCCTCTCCTCTCATGCCCTCTTGGATCCTTTACAATCCGGCTTCCGTCTCCTACACTCCACTGAAACAGCTCTTTCTAAGTTCTCTAATGATTTGTTCCTGGATAAGTCCAAAGGCTTCTACTCTGTCCTCATTCTTCTCGATCTATCTGCTGCCTCTGACACTGTTGACCAGAACCTTCTTCTTATCACCCTGTCCTCACTTGGTTTCAAAGACTCTGTACTATTTTGGTTCTCCTCCTATCTCTCCCATCGCTCTTTCAGTGTGCGCTTCGGTGGCCCCTCCTCTTCTTCAACCCCACTACCTGTAGGTGTTCCTCAGGGTTCCATCTTAGGTCCGCTCCTCTTTTCTCTCTATACCCAATACCTTGGTGCCCTTATCTCTTCCCATGGCTTTCACTATCATCTCTATGCCGATGACTCTCAAATCTATCTTTCTGCACCTGTTATCTCTCCTGAAATCCAGTCTAAGATCTCACTCTGCCTCTCTGACATTGCTACCTGTATGTCCCACCGCTGCTTAAAACTGAACATGACCAAAACTGAACTCCTTATCTTTCCCCCGTATGCCTCTCCTCCTCTTTCCCCTTTCTCTCTCTCCGTGGATAACTCTGTAATCCTCCCTGTCTCTTCAGCACGTAACCTTGGTGTTATTTTTGATTCCTCTCTTTCTTTCTCACCACATATCCAGCTCATTGCAAAAACATGTTGTTTCTTTCTATACAATATCTGTAAAATTTGCCCTTCCCTCTCTGTTGATACCACTAAGATGATTGTCCACTCCTTAATCACCTCCCGTCTTGATTATTGTAACCTTCTCCTTGCCGGCCTCCCTGTGAGCCATCTCTTTCCTCTTCAGTCAATTCAACACTCCGCTGCTCGACTTATTTTCCCCCAGTCTCGCTTTTCCCACATCACTCCTCTCCTCATCTCACTTCATTGGCTTCCCATCCATCTCCATATCAAATTTAAACTTCTCCTCCTAACCTATAAATGTATTCACTCTTCTGCCCCCCGGTACCTTTTGTATCTTATCTCTCCTTACACCCCCTCTCAGTTACTTCGCTCATCTAATAGTCTTCGTTTATCTGTGCCCTTTACTCGTACTGCCAATTCCAGACTTCGCTCCTTCCAACTGGCAGCACCCTTTGCTTGGAATAGTCTTCCTATCTCTGTGAGCCAGGCGTCCTCCCTGCCCATTTTCAAGTCCAGACTCAAATCCCACCACTTCACTACTGCTTTTCGTTCCTGTCTTGCTCTATCTTGATCTCTCCATCAACTTTTGTTTACTTTGTCCTGTAAATTTTGTTATTTGCATTTTGTAACTTATTTTGTATTCTGTCTTATTAGATTGTGAGCTCTGATGAGCAGGGACTGTCTCTCTTGTATGTTTGTACAGCGCTTCGTATGTTGCAGTGCTATATAAGTGTTTATTAATAATAATAATAATAATAATAATATCTCTGCTATGGCTTTGTCCTCCCTTAGTGCTCCTTTTACTCGCTTATCATTTAACCATCCATTTGACTCCCTTACAGTCTTTTTCTTTGAATATGCCTAAAGAAGTTTTATCATGAGTTTTTGTTTCCATTGCAAGTTTCTTTTCAAATTCTCTCTTTGCTTGCCGTATTGGTGCTAAGAATCTAACTTGCCAGTGCGTGTGCTGTTTCATTCATATCTTTTTTCTATTTTTTGAAGTTTTTTTGTGTTTTTGTTTTTTTAGCTCACTGCTTCTTTTAACCACCTTCCACCTCTGGCCTTCCAAGATGGCATTTTCAATCCATTTTTGAGAGTTAGAGCTATGGCCTTTCTTATGCAAACAAATTATGTTATGTTAAATTGAACTTGCATTCAGTTATGTGGCTACACTCCTTAGGCAGCCTTGCAGTGAAATGGTGCCACGTTGGGTGTACTGTATTACCACGGCATATTACTAACTGCCAGCACTGTTGAAGATACAGAGTGCGCTACCAGCTGCCAGTATTGCTGAGTGCTTTTCAACATTTTTAAGAGCATTATTAAATTAAGATAAGTTTTCAGGTGCTGCAAATGTATTTTTTCTAGCATTTATCAAATAAGGCTTTTAAATGTCAAAAATAATTTAAAATGATATAAGCAAATAAAGTATTTTAAAGAGGATTTGAGCTCTTATTCTGCAAAGTGGATCCAATTGTGGACTTATAGGACAAACTGAGTTTTTTTTCCCCTCTATGTATTTATGAAATGTTTTTTGAAGTTTGATGGAGGAAGTCATCGGTATAGTTTTATATAATCACTGGAATAATAAATAATATTGGCAGTTTTATCATAGGTGATTGTTATTTTTATGATATTAGTTTATACCTGTTGCAGTCTTTGGGTATTAGCAATTTAGATTTTTAAATAATGCCATGATGCCCAGGCCTGATACAAACTCTTACAGCCCAATTCCATCTGGGATGTACAGACCATCTGTGGGCCTGGCTGGATCTGGACGCACAGAGGCAGTCGCAATTCTATTCCCGCGGGGCACGTCTAGCCCAGAGGGATCAGAATCAAGGAACAGGCCTATTTATGCAGGCCGGGACTGCGATTCCGCCCGGCCTGCATGTACAAGCCTTACCCAGTCAGGGCTTTTAAACAGAGCTCCATTTGAAAGCCGCAGTCCCAGCTGCCGGCACCCACGGTGCTTTCCACTAAGCCCGACCCCCGATTTGACCTCCTAAGGCCAGGGTTGGGTTTTGGGGAATGTCCTCTGGCCCCCCCTGCCCCTTCCACGCTTCGGGCCCGCCATACCCCGGTTACTAGGGAAGTTATTTCACCTCGGAGGTGGAATAACTTCCCCATTCAACTCGCCAGCCCCGGACATACAGGGCCGACATTAGAATTGGCCCTATACATCCGGCGCCGATGACCGCCCATTGCTCACCCTAACACCGGCCCTTTCCCGCCCCCATCTAACCCCCGTGCAACACTTGGGGAAGGAGGACGGTGCCGGGAAAGAGCCCGAATAGAGAGGATGGACATTCCAAAGGGAAGTTCATCCCTGCTATTTGTGGCTCGCAATGACCCCCTTAACCTTTGAAGCTGCTCTTTTTAGTATTTTTTTATTGCAATATATTTCCTTGTTCTCCCTTCATTTCTTTAAATAACTTTTATCATTTTATGATTTCTGTGAACAAATGGTCCCCCTATCAACTCTCATAACAGATCCTATGTTCCACTAAGGATTAGGTCCAAAATAACTCCCTCTTGTGTCAGTTTCTTTTTTTTTTTATTATTTATTTATAAGAATATTACATTTATACAGTAAATTTACAGTATAAAGAAATACAAAAGGTAAATAAGAAAAATATTACAAAGCAAACATAAAAGTACTTCAGCCCACATCTCGGGGAACGCAAATCTAATACAAGAGATATACCTAATTAAGGAAAAAACAAAGCGAGGGAAATTATACCCACAAGGGGAAAAAGTCCCTAACCTACTAGACAGTCTGGTGAGCCTACTCCCTTACCCTAACTAAGCACAGATAAGGAAATCAATATAGATTGAGAGGTCAATGTGCCTTTTCCCGTTCAAGAATCCATTTTTCCAATTCAGAAGGGGACAAAAATACAAATTTATCATACTCCGAAGTAACACAGCATTTCCAAGGATATCTTAAAAAAAGGTTGCTCCTAAAGCAAGGGTTCTAGCTTTAAACGCAAGAACATCTTTTCTACGCAACTGTGTAGAATGTGATACCTCTGGAAAAATTTAGAATCTGTCCTCAGAAAATTGTATTTCTTTTTTTTTTTAAATATGCTTTAAGGATAGCAATCTTGTCTTCCTCAGAGGCCAAGGTTACCAATAAAATAGCCCTAGATGAAATATCATCCTGTGTATCCTCCAAAAAAGCAGTCAGATTAAATCTATTTGGAGCCGAAAGGACACCCCCTTCCTCATCCACCACAACGGACACAATTTTAGAAGAAAGATAATATTTTATAACAGAAATAGAGTCAGCCTGCAGAAGAAGAAGCATATCCTTAAGGTACTTCCTAAACAAAATCAAGGAGGACAACATAGAACAAACAGGAAAGTTGAGTACCCTTAAATTCTTAGACCGCGACTGATTTTCTAGATTCTCAAGTTTCTGATGTAGCATAAAACTATCCTTCACATTAGCTGGCTGAAACTCAGTAAAAGATTTAACTTGAATATCTATATTCAAAACCGCGGAACTCAAGGCTCTGAACTGAGAATCTAATGTTTGAAACTTAGCAACTGTATCCTTAGTAAATTTACAAAGCAAGGGAATAGTCTCAGTAAGAGTACGTTCCATATGAGATACAATTTGCCATACATCCAGAAGAGAAATCGTGGACACCTGAGAGTCCTCAATGTGAACAGCAGACTCCATCCATGAAACCACCCTGGGGAGCTCACTATCCCATTGAAGACTCACACCGGTCTGAGGCTCATTAGACAACTCCAAAAATCCTGGGGGAAGGGGAGGAGTTCGCTCAACTGGGCTTAAACTCGCACCCTCAGATAAAGGTAGAAAGGGCACAGTACCTGAGTCCTTTGACCGCGGCGTGGAAATCACATGCTTATCAATGGCTCCCGCTTGGGATACTTCCATCAAAAGTTTCTTTTTTCTTTTACCGCCAGGCATTACTGCTCTTGACCAGGCCTGCTCCAACTGTGCTCCTAAGGGGCTCACAAGGGGCGTGTAATGCCCCTTTGGACACGCCCCTTAGGAAACGCCCACAAAGAACACCGACGGCAGAGCGCCGTAGTAATACAGCAGATCTTTAATCAGGGCCAGAAGATGACATCAGCTGGGCTGCCCCACACAGGTCGGAAGACCTCACCACCGGCACTCTCAGCCTCCGTGGGAACCAGACTGCAGAAAGAATGCTCCCAGCTGAAACACCCTGCAAAGGTCTTTTATCAGGACCGGAAGATGACATCAACTGTGCTGACCCACACAAGTCAGAGGATCTCACCACTGGCACTCTCAGCCTCCATGGGAACCAGACTGCAGAAAGAACGCTCCCAGCTGAAACACCCTGAAAAGGTCTTTTATCAGAGCTGGAAGATGACATCAGCTGGACTGCCCCACACAGGTTGGAGGATCTCACCACCGGCACTCTCAGCCTCCGCGGGAACAAGACTGCAGAAAGAACGCTCCCCCCTCTTGTGTCAGTTTATGAACCAACTGCTCCATGAAGATGACATTTATTTTATCTAGAAACTTTATTTCACTGTCATGTTTGGATGTGGAATTCGGTCAATCAATACTGGGATAATTAAAATCACCTATTATTACTGTGTTGCCAATTCTGATGGCTTCCTTAGTTTCTGTTAGCTTTCCATCATCTGTCTGTTATTTTTGACCAGTCAAATAGTAGTATATCCCCACTGCTTTACCTTCCCTTTCTCACCTGATATTTCTATCCATAATGATTCTAAAGTGTAGTGTGCTTCCTGTAAGACTTTTATCCTGTTTAATTCAATAGTTTCTTTAACATTCATCACCATCCCTCCACCAATTTGATCTACTTTATCATTGAGATATTTTTATTTTATTTTATATTTATACAAGAAAAAACAATACAAGCACACTTGCACAAAAAATGCAGATAGTCCAAAGTAACCAACAAAGGAAACAAATAATTAACAATGAGACCATTATAAGACATAAATATAATGACCACCCAAATTCTAGCCCACCAAATACAGGTCCAAATTGAAAGCAAAAGGGAAAAATAACAATGAAAAAGCAAAAGAATATTGGAAAGCTGAAACTGGCATGACCAGCTTACTCTATAATATGGACAGCAGATTCACCACTCTCAAGCCCAGAGGACCCATGAGCATTCAAGAAAGAAATCAGTTACGAAGGAAATAAAAAATAAATATATGAATGACCCTGAAGTCTAACCAGGCACTTACATGAGTATTTAAGAAAAAATTCCCACCTAGCTGAAGGACCCAAAGATGCATGATGAGAAACTCTAGCCTATGTCAATGGGTTTCCCTAACCAGATCAGGGAAAATCCTGACCAGGCAGCCCTTGAAAGGTATATTTCTCTTGCATAAAAACATTTACAGTAGAGTAGCTATTATCTGTCAAATAGAAGAGCCAAAGTTATCAAACAAGTAGTGGAAGTTATTGAGTCTAAATCAGAAGTTTATAACAATTCGGATACATTTAATATATCTGCCATCTGAAGGCCAGGAATCTCTGCAGCAGCAGAGCTTTACTGACCTAATGGTAAATAGTATAATTAACCAATGTTAGGCATGACTCTGGAGAACCCCCCAATACCTCCAAAAGATATTGCTTGAACATATCCTTTGCAGTAAAATTGGGGGGCTTCGGAAAATTTATCAGATGAAGATTCGGAAGCCAACTACGATTATCCAGCTGTTCAAATTTAAACTTTAAATTATTAGAATCTTTAACAAAGGCTTCTGAGTGGGCCTCCAAATGGTCCAAATGAGAGGAAAAATCCTGTCTTCATTTTCAAAGTCTCAACAGACTCAGTATTCCACGAACTCTCAAAATTCTGTTGAACCTTAGTATGCAGTTTGAACTTGTGAAGTAATGGTTTCCCCAAGTAGTTTAATCACCGTCCAAATAAACATAAGAACATAAGAAATGCAATACTGAGTCAGACCAAGGTCCATCAAGCTCAGTATCCTGTTTCCAACAGTGGCCAATCCAGGTAACAAGTACCTAGCAGTTTCCCAAAAAGACATACAGGTTCCATAATGCTTGTATTGGGGAAAGCAGTGGATTTCCTAGGCCCTCTTTTAATAATGGTTTATGAACCTTTCCTCCAGGAACTTTTCCAAAACCTTTTTTAAACCCAGCTACACTAACAGCTTTTACTACATCTTCCGGTAAGAAATTCCAGAATTTGTTACGCCTTGAGTGAAAAAATATTTTCTCTTATTAGTCTTTTTAAATGGGTTACACTGTAGCTTCATTGCATGCCCCCTAGTCTTTCTACATTTTGATGGCATAAACAATGAATCTATGTTTACCCGTTCCACTCCTTTCATTAATTTATAGACCTCAATCATAGCTTCCCTCAGCCATCTCTTTTCCAGCCCTAACCTTTTAAGCCTCTCATTATAGGTATATCCTTCCATCCCCTTTACCATTTCCGTGGCTCTTCTCTGTACCTTTTTTAATTCCACTATATCCTTTACAAGATAAGGTGAACAGAATTGGATAAAATATTCAAGGTGAAGTTGCACCATGGAATGATAGAGAGGCATTATAATATCCTTTGCTTTATTCTCCATTCCTTTCCCTATGATTCCTAGCATTTTATTTGTCTTCTTGGCTGCCGCTGCACACTGGGCAGAGGGTTTCAACGTGTTGTCCACGATAATGCCTAAATTGTTTGGCTGGATGATGGTTCCTAATGTTGAACCTTACAAAGTGTAACCATAGTTTGGGTTGTTCTTTCCTAGGTGCAGGGCCGGCCTGCCCATTAAGCAAGAATGTTTTTTGAACAGGGCCCCGCGTTTCAGGGGGCCCCCCGCAAAAAACATTCTACATCAGCCCAAGTAGATAAAAATAAAAAAAAATGGCTGCTGCTGCCGCTGCCGCTGTGGCAGCGGCAGAATCAAGCATCCTGCCATGGGGTCCCCCCTGCCAGGCAGAGCCTCCCTGCAGTATCAGCTCCCGAGTCCCAAAGTACGGGCTTTCAGAGCCGCGAAGGGAGAGCTTCTCTGACCTCTTGCGGCTCTGTTAAGCCCGCCGGGGCTGATGGGCAATACCATTAGCCCCGACGGGATTAACAGAGCCACGAGAAAGGGAAACTAGAAGCGGCAACAGCAGCTGTAGTCGGTTAGTTTTTTTTTAATCTACCTGGGCTGAAGGGGGAGGGGGGATAGGACTGGTAATGGGCTATGGGGGTTTAGGACTGGTAATGGACTATGGTGGGGGCTAAGACTGGAAGTTGGCTGATGGGGGGTTAGGACTAGTAATGGGCTATGGGTGGTCTAAGACTGGAAGTGGGCTGATGGGGGGTTAGGACTAGTAATGGGCTCTCGGGGGCTAGGACTGGAAAGAGGCTGATGGGGGGGGTAAGACTGGTAATGGGCTATGGGGAGGCTAAGACAAAATGGGCTGATGGGGGGGGGGTAGGACTGGTAATGGGCTGATGGGGGGGCTAAGACTGGAAATGGGCTGATGGGGGGTTAGGACATAATGGGCTATGGGGGGGCCTAAGAATGGAAATGGGCTGATGGGGGCTTAGGACTAGTAATGGGCTATAGGGGGCTAGGACTGGAAATGGGCTGATGGAGGGGTTAGGACTGGTAATGGGCTGTGGGGGGGCTAAGACTGAAAATGAGGTGATGGGGGTTAGGACTGGAAGTGGGCTGATGGGGAGGTTAGGACTGGTAATGGGCTATGGGGGGGCTAAGACTGAAAATGAGGTGATGGGGGTTAGGACTGGAAGTGGGCTGATGGGGGGCTTAGGAATGGTAATGGGTTATGGGGGGGCTTAGGACTGGTAATGGGCTGAGGTGTTGCTAGGACTGGAAATGGGCTGAGTGGAAGGAGGGCTTGAACTGCAAATAGCTGATGGGGATGGGGGCTTGGAATGGAAATGGCTGAGTGGAAGGGGGGCTTGAACTGCAAATAGCTGATGGGGAGGGGGAATGGAAATGGGCTGTGAGGGGAGGGAGCTAGGACCCAATAGGCAGGCAGAGCTCCGGAGTCTCAATGCGTGGATGAGACAATGGTGCAGAGATGAGGGGTTCGGATTTGTTAGGAACTGGGGAACATTCTGGGGAAAGGAGGGGCTCTTCCGAAGGGATGGGCTTCACCTTAACCGGGATGGAACCAGGCTGCTGGCATTAACCTTTAAAAAGGAGATAGAGCAGCTTTTAAACTAGATAATAGGGGAAAGCCGACAGTCGCCCAAGAGCGCATGGTTCGGAAGAATGTATCCTTGAAGGATACTACAAAAAGCAGAGAGGTTCCAAAAAAGAGTAAAGTAGCCCAAATGCCCTCGAGTATGGAGCAGACAGAACTTAAAGATCCCAAATTACCCATGTCTACCAATAGCCAAATTAATATGAATAAAATACAGTCTCTAAAATGCTTGTATGCAAATGCTAGAAGTCTACAAAACAAGATGGGAGAGTTAGAATATATAGCACTAAACGAGAGGTTAGATATGATTGGAATATCAGAGACATGGTGGAAGGAGGACAACCAGTGGGACACTGTGATACCTGGGTACAAACTATATCGAAATGATAGAGCTGATCAAATTGGTGGAGGGGTTGCGCTCTATGTTAGAGAGGGCATTGAGTCAGAAAGGATTAAAGTTTTGCAAGAAACAAAATTTGCTGTAGAATCTCTATGGATTGAAATTCCATGTAAAAAGGGGAAGGCGATGGCAGTGGGGGTGTACTATCGTCCGCCTGGCCAGAATGAACAAATGGATGATGAAATGCTCAAAGAAATCAAGGAAGCTAGCAAAGTTACAGTGCAGTAATAATAATGGGTGATTTCAATTACCCCGGCATCGACTGGGTCAGTGTCACAACAGGACATGCTAGGGAGATAAAGTTCCTAGATGAAATAAATGACTGCTTCTTGGAGCAGCTGGTTCATGAACCGACCAGAGGGGAAGCAATATTAGACCTAGTCCTTAGTGGAACACCAGATGTAGTGCAAGAGATAAGGGTGTTGGGGCCACTTGGCAATAGTGATCATAGCATGATCGCCTTTGATTTAATTAGTGGAGGAGGGATAGTAAGGAAATCCACAGTACTACCCTTTAACTTTCGAAAGGGAGACTATGATAGAATGAGGAAAACAGTTAAGAAAAAACTAAAAGGAGCAGTTGCAAAGGTTAAAGACGTACATCAAGCTTGGGTGTTGTTGAAAAATACTATCTTGGAAGCCCAGACCAGCTGTATTCCACGCTTTAAGAAAAGTGGAAGGAAGTCCAAAAAATTGCCAGCATGGTTTAAAGCTGAGGTCAGAGAGGCTGTTGTTGCCAAAAAAGCATCTTTCAAGAAATGGAAAAAAGAGCCAAATGATGAAACCTGGAAACAGCACAAGCACTGGCAAGTCAAATGCAAGGCATTGATAAGGCAGGCAAAGAGAGAATTTGAGAAGAAGCTTGCTGCGGAAGCAAAAACGCGAAATAAAGACCTTTTCAAGTACATTCGTAGCAAAAAACCCGTGAGAGAGTCAGTTGGTCCATTAGATGATAAAGGGGTTAAAGGAGCACTAAGAGGCGACAAGGCGATAGCGGAGAGACTGAATGAATTCTTTGCTTCGGTCTTTACTGAGGAAGATGTAGGGATGTTACCCACGACTGAAGTGGTATTTAAAGGTGTGGAAGAATTGAAGGAAATATTGATACATCGGGAAGATGTCCTACAACTATTAGATAAACTGAAGAGTAGCAAATCACCTGGGCCGGATGGTATACATCCAAGGGTGTTGAAAGAACTGAAATTTGAGATTGCAGACCTGCTATCAGTAATCTGTGAACTATCATTAAAATCATCTCTAATACCTGAGGATTGGAGGATCGCCAATGTAACACCAATTTTTAAAAAGGGTTCGAGGGGTGATCCGGGAAACTACAGACCGGTGAGCCTGACATCAGTACCGGGAAAAATGGTAGAAACCATCATAAAGAATAAAATTACTCAGCATATAGATAGTCATGACCTAATGGGAGACAGCCAACATGGCTTTAGACAAGGAAGATCTTGTCTTACTAATCTGTTATGTTTTTTTGAAGGAGTGAATAAACAGGTGGACAAAGGTGAGTCGGTTGATATTGTGTATCTGGACTTTCAGAAAGCCTTTGACAAGGTCCCTCATGAGAGACTTTTGGCAAAACTAAAGAGTCATGGGATAGGAGGCAGTGTACTACTGTGGATCAGGAACTGGTTTAAAGATAGAAAGCAGAGGGTAGGGCTAAATGGCCAATTTTCCCAATGGAGAAAGGTGAATAGTGGTGTACCCCAGGGATCTGTGCTGGGTCCGCTGCTTTTTGACATATTCATAAATGACCTGGAAAGTGGAATAACGAGTGAGGTTATCAAATTTGCTGATGACACAAAACTATTTAAAGTTGTTAAAACCCAGGAGGATTGTGGAAAATTGCAAGAGGATCTTGATAAATTGGAAGACTGGGCATCAAAATGGCAGATGAAATTTAATGTGGAGAAGTGCAAGGTTATGCACCTAGGGAAGAACAACCCAAACTATGGTTACACGATGCAAGGTTCCACATTAGGAACCACCACCCAAGAAAAAGATTTAGGCGTCCTTGTGGATACCATGTTAAAACCCTCGGCCCAGTGTGCAGCGGCGGCCAAGAGAGCAAATAGAATGCTAGGTATGATAAGGAAAGGAATGGAAAATAAAACAAAAGATATTATAATGCCTCTATATCGTTCCATGGTGAGACCGCACCTTGAATATTGTGTGCAATTCTGGTCGCCATATCTTAAAAAGGATATAGCAATTTTAGAAAAGGTTCAGAGAAGAGCCACCAAAATGGTAAAGGGGATGGAAGGCTACTCCTATGAAGAAAGGCTAAAAAGGTTGGGGCTCTTTAACCTGGAAAAGAGACGGCTGAGGGGAGATATGATAGAAGTCTATAAATTAATGAACGGAGTGGAACGGGTAAACGTAGATCGATTGTTTACCTTATCAGAATATAGAAAGACTAGGGGACATGCAATGAAGCTACAGGGTAAACTATTTAAGACTAATAAAAGAAAATATTTTTTCACTCAACGTGTAATCAAACTCTGGAATTTGTTACCGGAGGATGTAGTAAAGGCTGTTAGTGTAGCTGGGTTTAAAAAAGGTTTGGACAAGTTCCTGGAGGAAAGGTCCATAAACCATTATTAAGAAGGGACCCAGGATATCAATGCTTGAACCAATACAAGCATTGTGGAACCTGTGTCCCTTGGGGAAACTGCTAGGTACGTATGACCTAGATTGGCCACTGTTGGAAACAGAATACTGGGCTTGATGGACCTTGGTCTGACCCAGTATGGCATATCTCATGTTCTCATGACTGGAAATGGGCTGAGTGGGGGGGCTAGGACAGGAAATGGGCTGATGGAGGGGCTAGGATAGGACTGGAATTGGGCTGTTGGGGGGTGCTTGGATTGAAATGGACTCATGGAGGGGCTAGAACTGGAAGTAGGCTCATGGGGGGATTGGATTGGAAATGGGCTGAGTGGAGGGGAGCTAGGATTTGACATGGACTGATGGTGGGGCTAGGAAAGAACTAGAAATGGGCTGATAGGAAACTGGGATTGGAAATGATCTGATGGAGGGACTCAGATAGGACTAGAAATGGATGGGGGAGCTAGGACTGGAAATGGGCTAATGGGGCTAGGATAAGATTGGAAATGGGCTTATGGGGGGCTAGGACTGGAAATGGGCTTATGGGGGGCTAGGACTGGAAATGGGCTGATGCGGGAACTAGAAGGGAGTGGATGCTGGGTGGGGCTGGAACTAGAAGGGAGCTGATGTTGGGGGAGGATTAGAATGGAATGGAGCTGAGAGAGTGAAATGGAGAGGGGAAAAATATTTTGTGTGGGAGGGAAGACAAATCTACAATTGGCCGGGTATTGGGAGAGTAAGTGGGGATTGAGGATGGAGGGGTAAAATTTGAGTGGATGAAATAGGAATGAGGAAAGAGCCAAAGGAGAAAGATTAGTATGTTAAAGCAGATGTAGAGAGAGAATGGAAAAAAAAAACTAGAAGAGAGAAGAAAGGACAAATGGAGAGCAGACGATGGAGAGTTAGCAGAAGACACGAAGAAACCAGAAGAAAGTGGCTGGAGCAATTGCAACTGAAAAAAAATGCACAAAAGGTAGAAAAATATCTCTTTATTTTGAATTTATTAACTGGAATATGTCAGCTCTGGGAAATGTGCATCATTAATGTCTGTGCTTTGTTTAGTACAAGAGGAAATTAATCTATAGTTTTATTTCTACAGTGTTGATGTATTTTCCAAGTTTGGCTTTTGGGGTTCCCAGTTTAATTATTGTCTTTCTGTTTCTAAATTGTGATTCCTTGTTTGGTGATGATCTATGTTCTGCATGTGTAACTGAGCTGAGTTATTCTGTTTATGTAATTCCTATTTGACATTGCCACTTGTTCTCTTTCCCCAGTAGGTCATGTATCGTTATTCTCTTAAATTTATTAGTTTAATATTTGCAGTGTTTCCTTTTGATAGGTAGGGTCTGGTGCTTTGTGAGTCCTGGTAGTGCTATTAGGATACGGCGGGTTTGCTATGGGTTCTAAATGGGCAGTGTTTGTAGTAGTTCCTAATCTGCTTGGCGGTTGGCACTGAATTATAGTAATGTAGAAATCTTTTAGTCTTTCTTTATCCATTCACTCATTAAGAGGCATGTTTACTAAAAGTGAGTGTATAGTAACATTATTCAAATATTTATGCAAATGAGGTCCCTTATGCAAATGAGGCCCCGCACCGAGTCTCTGCACATGGCCCCGCACCCCCCTTGGGCTGTCCCTGCCTAGGTGCATAACTTTGCACTTGTCCACATTAAATTTCATCTGCCATTTGAATGCCCAGTCTTCCAATTTATCAAGGTTCTCTTGCAATTTTTCACAATCCTCTTGGGTTTTAACAACTTTGAATAATTTTGTGTCATTTGTAAATTTGACTACCTCACTCATTATTCCCATTTCCAGGTCATTTATGAATATGTCAAAAAACAGACCCAGCACAGATCCCTGGGGTACTCCACTATTAACCTGTCTCCATTGGGAGAATTGGCCATTCAGCCCTACCCTCCGCTTTCCATCTTTTAATCAGTTCCTGATCCACAACAGTACACTGCCTCCTGTCCCATGACTTTTTTTTTATTATTTGTTTGTATATATTTTTAAACATATTTCAACAAATGCAAAAATTACAATTAAAATGATAATCTTCTTTAAACATAAAAGCAAAAAAACAAGGCTTTAACAGCCTACCCCAACCTTCATCCTCCCTTTACCATGCAAACATCAAAAAACTTATGAAATGAGCACAAAAAAGGGGGGATCTACAAGGGTTATGACTCCACACCAACTCCTCACCATGTAGTAACATGGTAGCTTGAGTATTTACCCCTTAATTTACACCATATCATGCTTTAGAGATGTAAGTATTTAGGGGTTTCCACTTGAGGAGGGTGGAAGGCATAAGAGTTGTGCCATAACGTGGTATTTGTTCATATTTGCAGCATAAGCACAAACGGTTCCATCATTCATGCCAGCTAAGCTCTGCAGTATGTTTCCAGTTTGCAATAACGAGATGCAAAGCCACTCCCATCATAAAGTCAAATAAAAAATTACAATCACTCTGTAACAACGAGATGCCAGTTGTTGAATGAAAAATGACCACAGACCAGGAGAGAGTGGCCCTGAATCCCAAGATCTCTTGGACTCGGTTCCAAATCAAAATCCAATAGGACTGAATATTAGGGCAGTCATATACCACATGTCTTAAAGTGCCAACATCACACTGACAAGACCAACATTCATTTCCAACCATTTTATCCCACTTAGCAACCTTTATTGGGGTAAAATGAGCTCTGTGTGCAAAACAAATATAAAGCTTGTGAAATAGAGGCAGACTGAGATACTCCATGTCTTGCTCCAAAATTTCACCCATAATTTCGGAGAAGGAGTCTCCCCTGTGTCATATTCCCATATCTGCTGAACACCAATGGACTGTGGGGTATGGTTCTGAACGACCAATTTATAAAAGTAAGAAGCCACCCCAGGAGCCATTTGGGCTGAACCTATAATCTTCAACAACCCCCATTCTTCAGGTAAAGATTTAATACCAATAAGGGATTTCTCTATGCAATGTCTCAGTTGAATCCACTGGAAGTAAAAGGATTTAGGCAAGTCAAATTCCCGCTGTAGATAAGCAAAAGACTTCCACTTGCCATCTAATACCAGTTGTCTAATGGCCCAACTACTCCTACTGAACCATTGTTACCATGCAAATGGACTTTGATGAATTTCTAAGAAAGGACTATGCCAGATGGGGATTAGCTTCAATAAGTATTCCTCTTAACTGCTAGGTACGTATGACCTAGATTGGTCACTGTTGGAAACAGGATACTGGGCTTGATGGACCTTGGTCTGACCCAGTATGGCATATTTATGTTCTTATGTTCTTTAGGAAATTCCTTTGCTAGCTGCTGAAAGGCCCTATGAGTGTCTGCTATTACCCTGTGAGACTTCAACATCTCAGGAGACACCATGCCAGGGAGGAGATTTAAGGGGAATGGAGCACTTAATATCTCTTCCAGGTCTAGTCATACTGGGTGTTTTCCCCCAGCCCCCTTCACCCATTTTGAACCTTGTTTTAGTAGAAAAGCTCAATGGTAGGCCTGAAAATCAGGGAAGTTCACACCCCCTTCCTCTTTTTTAAACTTAAGCTTCCTAAGAGCAATTCAAGGCGGTTTATTCTTCCATAAGAATTGGACAAGAATCCTTTCAATTTGATGATAAGTGTTAATTGTAAGAAAGACTGGTAACATTTCTAACACATAGTTCACTTTAGGAATGATAGTCATTTTTATTGCTTCAAGACAACCCCACCAAGAGAGATAGAATGGTGACCACTTTGCAGTTATATTACAAACCATAGAAAGGAGCTCCCCTTCATTGAACAGTAAAGTTTCACTAAGTGGATAGCAATAATGGAATCCCAAGTACTTTACCATTTTAGACTCCCACATAAAGGTAAAATCTTCTAGATCCTGCAAACCCTTGAATTTAAAGGGAACGCTACAGACTTTGACCAATTGATTTTATAACCTGATAATCCTGATAAACCTGATATTGATCTATCAACTCTAGAATAGCCGGTATAGAGCTGGCCATGGTAAATAGCAGTAAATCATCAGCGTACGCAGAAAGTTTAATTTCCAAGTCAGCTATGGACACATATTTAACTGCAAGGCTTTGTCTTAACAATAGGGCTAAAGGTTCCAAGGCCAGATTGAAAAGGATGGGAGAAAGGGGGCAACCCTGATGGGTGCCACGCCCCAAAAGAAAATCTTTAGACTGAGTCACATTCACAGAGATATTAGCATTTGGTCTCACATACATTAGTTTGATCAAGTTACAGAAACCCTCACCAAACCCAAACCTCTTCAGAACAGCAGACAAGAAAGGCCACTCCAGATGATCAAATGCTTTTTTCTGCATCTAGCGATAATCCCACAAGTGGACCCTCTATTCTTTCTGCACCTTCCAAAACATGACAAAACACTCTAGCATTATCGGCTGTGGAACGTCCCTCAGTGAAGCCACATTGGTCAGGATGTATCAAAGAAGGGATCAATTTGAAGAGATGACCAGCTAAAATGGCTGCAAAAAAATTATAATCTGCATTTAGTAATGAAATTGGGCGGTAGTTACTAACCAACTGAGGGTCCCTCCCAGGTTTTTCAAGAACCACAATATTTGCAGAGGCAAACGCTTCAGTCTGGGACTCCGCTTCCAAAAGAAGTCTATAATATTGTTGAAGATATGGGCCTACGATTTATGGAAAAAGATTTGTAAAATTCAACCAGAAGTCCATCTGGGCCAGTGGCCTTGCCCACTTGCATAGAGTTAATAGCCTGGATGATTTCAATGACTGTAAATTATTTGTCTAGTCCTGCCACTATATCTTGATCTGTATATTGGCCAGTAATCTGTCAAACTCCTCCTCAGAGAAATCTATCTCTGGGAAGTATAACTGAGCATAAAATTGGCGAAAGGCCTCTGCAATATCAGAATCCTTGACAATCAGTTCTTGCACCTGAGGATCTCTCAAAGCAGTGATGTGAGAAGCTTCCTTATGGCCTTTTAATGAGTTAGCTAGTATCCGTCCGGCCCTGTTACCTTCTAAGTAATACCGCCCTTTCTGCACTTGAATATTCTGTGAAGCCTCAGTAGTTAAAATCGAGTTATATCTAAATCTAAGACGCTGTAACCATATCAGAATATTAGGATCAGTTTTCTGCCCTAAGATGCGTTCTCCCGCTTTAATCTGCTTGTCTAAAACTTCACGTTCTGCTTTACGCTGCTTGGCCTTTCGTATAGCAAAACTGGTAATGGTGGCCAGCATATTAGCTTTAAATTCCTCCCACCACGCACAACCTGAGGTATCCTGAGGTAAATTAAAATGAAAATACTCCTCTATAGCCAACAGGATGGTTTCCCGGAACTCCTGACTGCCAAGAAGAGTTCTATCAAAGTGCCAGCATGAATGACTTGGGCCGCTCATTGAGTCAAATAGGGTGAATGAGATTGCAGAATGATCAGAGATATGAGTCGCATATATATTGGACTCACTAATTCTAGAGCATAGCCCTTTGGAGACTAGGAAATAGTTTATGCATGATACCGAGTTATGAGGGGGAGAGAAGAAAGTGTATTCTTTGTCCATAGGGTGTTGCAACCGCCATATGTCTATCAGCCCCAATTCTTGCATTAGAGACAAAAGAACAGGGTGAGCTTTGGGGACCTTATTAGTTCTCACTGGACTCCTGTCTAACAAGGGGTCTAGTACCAGACTGAAGTCTCCCCTCCACAATAGCTGGATATCTGGACATCTCTTGTGCCAAGGCCGCAGTGGAGCTAAAGAAGGCAGGGCAATCTATATTAGGAGCATATACATTAATTAAGGCCAGTTCTGTGGATCCTATTTTAAGGACAACCATTGCCCACCACCCATCTGTATCAGATTTAGTTTGTATTACAGTGGGGGATAGAGATTTCCTTACTAGGATGGCTACCCCATTTTTTTTCTGAATGGCAGCAGAAAAAGTCACTAGTGAAAAGGGTTTTATATCTAATTTTAACGTCTCTTCACATTCAAATGTGTATCTTGTAACATTAGGATGTCAGCACTTTCCATATAAAAATATATTTTTCCTCTTTATGGGATTGTTAATGCCTTTAACATTCAGTGAGAGTATCTGAAAGGAAGACATATTGACAATAAGGTACAAAATGATAGTCTATTGTTGCAGAAACATACTAGCATATGTTTTAACATTGTTGAACCACACCTTAAAAACCCTCACAATGATAGCTGCACTTAAATCAACTTAAACCATACTCTACCCATTCCAGAAATAAGAAACAGTGTCCTCAAACCTGGAAAGCCAAGAGTTATAGAAAAATTGCCCCCACCAACACAATTTATGTTTCCAAAAAGCCACATATATGTAGGCAAGGGCCGTCCCGCTCCTCCAAGCCCCGCTGCCCTCTCAACCACAACAGACATCACAAACAACACAAAACATAAAAGGAGAGAGAAAGAAGCAAAGAATAAGACATTATTGACCAGGGAAATACCCTGGAGTTCCTCCAAGAGAGTAACATTGAATGGCACGTCGAATGTCAACTCTGCATGATTGAATGTCAACTCTGTATGAATGAGTTGCTACTTCACGACCTCAGACCATTCAAAACACCCAAATAAGAAAGCATTGAAGAACTTTTACAAGCCACTGATTTCAAGGCAAGCTTTCACTGCATCAACACCAACTCCTTGTCCTCTAAGAACGCGTGCAACTCCCCTGGATCATGAAAAGTCCTTGTCTGGTTGTGCAGCGTGACTCTCATGCGAGCACGGTAGAGTAACCCAAAACAGGCCTGCAGCTGCAATAAGTGTGGACATAGCACTAAAAAACTCTTTCTCTGATCTACTGTCACATTCGTGAAGTCAGGGAAGAATACGAGTTTGTGCCCCTGATACTCCAAGGGACAGTGTGCTCTGGCTGCTTCCATTATTTGTGTTACTTGTTAAAAGCGTAAAACTTTGAGGATGATTGGGCGTGGATGCTTGCCCGCAACTGTGGACTGAGTAGGAACTCGATGGGCGCGGTCGATCTCAAAAGGTATGGCGAACTTCACCTTCAACACACCCGGGATCATTGACTGCAAAAAAGCTATCATGTCAGGACCCTCGGCTCCCTCTGGATATCCCAAGATTCTTATGTTGTTCCTTCAAGCGCGATTGTTACCATCTTCCAACTCTCTTTGCAGTGACCTATCAACTTTGCTTGCTTCTCAACGGCCCTGAACCACTCCCCATGCATTGCCACTACGCTCACCACCTTCTCCAATCTGACCGTGACTGACTCCAAAGCATTTTTCAAGGCACTGATATCCTCTTGCATTGTGCATGTGTCTTCATTAGCTTTGACCAAGTCTTTAACAGTGTGAATCTCAGCCACAAGTTCTTGTAAGACCTCAGGACATTCTCTGATGACCGCCATCTTGTGAGGTGAGAGAGGCTCCATTTTGGTTCTCTATGCACTGGCATTTTGAGGTATTTGGTAATCCAGCCACGGCGGCTTGGGATCAGACATATCCAGGATAGAATGATAGCAGAATAGGTAGAAACTATTTAGTTAAAGACTGCAGAAGTCAGGATTCTTGACCTTTGCCCTCCGGAGCACTGCTCTTACTGACCATCTTGCCCGATGCTAGGCTCCGCCCCCCCATTCCATGACTTTTTAACTTCACCAAATGTCTCTCATGACAGACCTTGTCAAAGGCTTTCTGAGAATCCATCTATGCTATATCGACCAGCTCATCTTTGCCTACCTGTTTATTCACACCTTCAAAAACATATAACAGATTAATAAGACAAGACCTTCCTTGCCTAAAGCCATGTTGGCTATCTCCCATTAAACCATGACTATTTACATGTTCAGTAATTTTGTTCTTTATTATGGTTTCTACCATTTTGCCCAGTACTGATGTCATGCTCCCTGCTTGTAGTTTCCCGCATCACCCCTGGAACCCTTTTTAAAAATTGAAGTTACATTGGCTATTTGCCAGTCTTCAGGTACTACAGATGATTTTAATGATAGTTCACAGATTACTAATAGTAGGTCTGCAATCTCATATTTCAGTTCTTTCAACACCCTTGGGTGTATAGCCTCCGGTCCAGGTGATTTGCTACTGTTTAGTTTATCAAATAGTTGTAATATATCTTCCTGGTTTATCAATATTTCTTTCAATTCTTCTGATGCATCATCTTTAAATACTATATCAGTCATGGGTAATGTCCCTAAATCTTTTTCAGTAAAGATTGAAGCAAAGAATTCATTCAGTCTCTTCACTATGGTCTTGTACCATTTTAGTGCCCCTTTTACCCCTCTATCATTGAATGGTCCAATTGACTCTCCCATAGGTTTTTTGCTATGAATGTACTTGAAATAGTTTTTATTATGCATTTTTGCTTCCACAGCAAGCTTTTTTTTTTCAAATTCTCTCTTTGCCTGCCTTATCAGTGCCTTGCATCTAACTTGCCAGTGTTTATGTTGTTTTCAGTTTTCATCATTTGGCTCCTTTTTCCATTTCATGAAAGATATTTTTTTTGGTTTTGCTACAACAGCCTCTCTAACCACACCTTTAAACCAGGCTGGAAGTTGTTTGGACTTCCTTCCACCTTTTTTAAAGTGTGGGATACAGCTCTTCTGGCTTCCAAGATAATATTCTGCCTTCCAAGATAATATTTTTAAATAACTCCCATGCTTGATTTAAATCTTTAAGCTTTGCAACTGTTCCTTTTAGTTTTTTCTTAACTGTTTTCCTCATTTTATCATAGTCTCCCTTTTGAAAGTTAAAAGGCAGTACTGTGGATTTCCTTGCCGTCCTTCCTCCATGCTATGATCACTATTGCTAAGTGGCCCCAACACCCTTATCTCTTGCACCAGTCTTATGTTCCACTAAGGATTAAGTCCAAATTGGCTTCTCCTCTTGTCAGTTCATGAACTAGCTGCTCCAAGAAGCAATCATTTATTTCATCTAGAAACTTTATCTCCCTAGTGTGTCCTGCCATGACACTGACCCAGTCAATACTGGGGTAATTGAAATCACCCATTACTATTACTATATTGCAGCTTTTGTAGTTTCCCTGATTTCTTTGAGCATTTTATCATCCACCCTCACTGCCATTGCCTTCCCCTTTTTACATTAGAATTTCAATCCATAGAGATTCTACTGTGTATTTTGTTTCCTGCAACACTTTAATCTTGTGTGACTCCATGCCCTCTCTAATGTAGAATGCAACCCCTCTACCAATTTGATCTACTCTATCATTGTAATATAATTTGTATTCAGGTATCACAGTGTCCTACTGGTTGTCCTCCTTTCACCAAGTCTCTGAGATACCAATCATATCTAACCTCTCATTTAGTGCTATATATTCTAACTCTCCCATCTTATTTTTTAGACTTCTAGCATTTGCATACAAGAATTTTAGAGGTTGTATTTTATTCATATTAATCTGGTTATCCGTAGGTGGGGTTAATTTGGAATCTTTAAGCTCTGTCTGCGCTTTACTTAAGGCATTTTAGGGGGTTTTGCCTTTATTGGAAGCTTTCTGTTGATATGATCTAACTTCAATCTTTTGCTAGTATCCTTCATAGATACATCCTTCCGAACCATGCACTCTTGGGCAACTGTCAGCTTTCTCTTATTATCTAGTTTAAAAGCTGATCTATCTCCTTTTTAAAGGTTAATGCCAGCAGCCTGGTTCCACTCTGATTAAGGTGGAACCCATCCCTTCAGAAAAGCCCCTCCTTTCCCCAGAATGTTGCCCAATTTCTAACAAATCCAAAACCCTCTTCTGTGCACCATCATCTCATCTATGCATTGATACTCTGGAGCTCTGCCTGCCTGTTGGGTCTTGTATGTGGAATGGGAAGCATTTCTGAGAATGCTACCCTGGAAGTTCAACTTCCTACCTAAAAGCCTAAATTTAGCCTCCAGAACCTCCCTATCACACAATCCTATGTCATTGATACCAACATGTACCAAAACAGCAGTCTCCTTCTCAGTGCTATTTAACACCTTGTCTAAGTGGCGGGTGAGGTCTGCTACCTTCTCATGAGGCAGGCATGTTACCAAGAGATCCTCATGTCCACCAGCCATGCAGCTATCGAATCACCAACTATAATGTCTGTCCTAACCCTCCCCTCATGGGCATATGGCCCTGGAGAAACCTGGAGAAATGTGAATTGCGATGGTCTGAGAAGAGCAAAGGAAAAGACAGAACTACCCAGTTTGGCATTTGCAAACTCCAAGGGCTCTATGGGTATCACAGGGCAGGAACTGACAGCTACATCCCCAGCAGGTGGTGCACTCCCTCTCTGAAGCTCTACTCACTGTCGATGGTCTGGCAACCGGGATTAATAGGGCTCTGTTGTTTACTCCCCACGAGCAATTTGATAAAGAGGGTGTGGATTATGTCAATTTTATTTCAAAATTTTCTCCCTTTAGTGTTTCGATTCAGCGAATTGTGAAGAGACATGAAGGTTTTGAATATTCTTCCCGGTTTAGAGGATAAATTTATTAGGTGTGTGCAGCGTAATCTGCAAGACTACTTGTGCCCTTCAGTGTTGCGTCCGATGTGTAGGGTTGAATTGGAGGAAGGTCATAGTCCTTGTGGTAATTGTTCCATTTGTATGGTCTCTAAGGCCATTTCACAGTTCACATACCATAGTAAGCTTTTTTGGTTGAAGAAGCATACTTCTTGTGGTTCCTGTTCAGTGGTTTATGGTATTATGTGTCCTTGTGATCTATTATATATAGGTAAAACAAATTGATCATTTTGGAAGCGTATTCTTGAACATAAAAGTAGGGTTTCTTGTAGGGTTGTTGAGGCTCTGTTAGTAGTGCATTGTCTTGAGAAAGGTTATTGGTTCTTGGATTTGCATTGCTTTTGTTTAGATCAGATATTAGTTGGACGGGAGGGACGGACGCATGAGCAATCGCTTGTGTTTTGTGAGCAAAGATGGATTTTTGCAATCGGGACGGTGGCTCCGGACAGGTTGAATACCCAGATAGAGTGGGTTAGTTGTATTTGAGTCGGTAGTGGCTGTTGGTTTAAGGAGTTGAGTTTGGGAGGTGCTTTAGGCATTCTGACGTAACTAGTACGTGCTGGTTATAAGGGTGTCGAAGTGAGTTTGGCTCATGCGTGTTGGTATGAAGCTTGTTGGCTGGTAGACGTTTGTTTGGTCACCGCAGAGCTAGTTGTTAATGTGCAGAACCATTATGAGCTGGGGTAAATGAGTTATTTGTATGTTATTTTTGTGGTTGTATTAACTATAGGTTATGGTTGGAAGGTTTGTATTGATGATTGCAGGTGTCTATATATTTTTATTTTTATTTCCAGTATTTCCCCTGAAGAAGCAATGTGATTGGCGAAACGCTCATAAGTGCTTGATTGGAGGCGTTGGGATTGAAAAAGCCACATGCAGCAGAAGTGTCTATAAGTTAAGTTTTTTGTGTGGCTTTTTCTTGTAAATTACTGGTTTGGGGTTTTTTGGTGTTGAAGGTCGCTGATGTGAAATGGGCTTCATATATTGGTGTTGCTGAGCAAGTGCCATATTTTGATAGTAGCCCAAGATTGCTGAGACCTTCTTTCACCCCTGATAAACCATTGTTTTTGAGCTGTGCTGGATGGCAACAATGTATCCATAACCGTATACAGCGTGCTTTATCTTTTGTTTTTTTTTTGATAGCTTAAAACTCCAGCACTATCACTGTCCCCTCTGACACCGTTTTACTTTTTGCATGGTGGTAAAAGAGATTTCTTCCCCCATTATAAAGGAAGTTAACATCGGGCATCAGAGGGGGGCAAAGGTGAAACAGCCCTGTAGCACTGGAGTTTCAAGGTAAGCTCTGTGGGGTTATTTAAGGCCATCATGTAGCTGCAGGTCTCAGATAGGGGTGACAGTGGTGTCAGTGGGGGTGGGGAGGGCAGAGGCAGGAATAGGGGGCTCAAAATATGAGGTTGGCCTAGGGTGCCTCATCTCCTTGCCTCAGGCCTGGTGCATTGCCTATATTAAATGGGAAAATACACATGTAGATTTTTTGACCCACCCAGGCTATGTCACCAATATGTCGTCAACCCCCCTTTCCATTTCAACAAGGTAAGGACATCTACATGTAAAATAAGCTTTTTCTAAAATGACAATTTATAACTGGATGCAATTTACACATGTACGTGGTCATATTTACTTGTGTGAATTGTGAATAAGACTTTTAAAAGAACTCCCATAGTCACTTCCTTTTGGAAATCAAAAGAAACACTTTTCAAATTCACGTGGAGCCCGATTCACAAGGGGCATGTTGGGGCTGTCTGGATGTGTGCCCTGCAGTTGGCTGGGGACATCCTTACCGCCTCCCAACCAGCCCACTGCATTTCTACCCCTTTTACCCAACTTCCTGACCCCCAATGGGGCCAGCCATGGCCCAGATTGGGTAGCGGGGACTCACCATGCCTGCCGCTGATGCAGCCAGGTGGCTGGCTGGCTGATCCGGGGAAAGCAGGGGGGGGGGGGCAGGCAGTGCTTATTCCACCGCCGAGGTGAAATAATCTGGCCATCACCCCTGTGCCCCCAGGATGTTCAGGGCCATGACTGGGATTGGCCCTGTAAATCCGGGTGCCAGTCCCACCCACGCTCCTCCCACTCTCTGGTCCTGTGCTGCCCCCATCCCCCACAGTATGCACAGCAGCTCTGTGTATGCAGAGGGAACGGGAGGCAGAATATGGCGAAGGCAGATAGCGGGGCTGCACATCCTGACAGGACATGCAGCCCCGCTATCCGCCTTACAGAATCAGGATAGTTAAGAAAAACTATACTGTTATATAGTTTTCTTGTAGGTCAGAGTTTCCCAAATTTGTCCTGGGAATACCTCAGCCAGTTAGATGTTCAGGATATCCATAATTAATATGCATGGAACAAATTAGAACATGTATTCAGATTTATCTCCTGCAGATTCATTGTGGATATGCTGAAAACCTGGCTGGCTGTGGGGTTCCCCGAGAGTTTGGGGGAATACGCAGCATGTTCCTAGCAGTCACCACATGGACACACACCCTATACATGGCACAATTAATGCAAGTGCATCTAACATTGAGAGCATGTGATATATACCACTTTGCTAAATGGAATGCATTCTTTAGTCCATATTTCACCCATACCCTACCTATTCCCAACTCTTCATGCAATGAGCAATTAGGACATGTTTTAGAGGCCATTTCCTGTCATGATCACATGGCAACAGTTACCACAGTCCGTTATTGCCCACTAAAATGCTCATTAACCACTCAGCAGACTTCAGAATAAGGGCCTCTTAAAAGTTACACCTGCTATTTATCTGTTGACACTTAGATGGATAAGATCAGCATCAGACCTTTGCTGCTTAATGTATAACTTTTTCACCACCCTCCCCATTCAAAATCTTGCCCCTTTTCCAGATAGATAAATTTTGCTATTCTACAAAAAACCTGCCAAATTTATCTGAAGAACTGCTACACATTAAAAAGAGAGAGAGATATTTTTTTGTGGTTGGTGCTGCTGCTGACTGCAAAAAATGATTTTGGATACTGGCCTTTTAGGCCTTTTCAAAGACACTGAATCTAGACTCTCAACTTCCTAAATTAGGATCATTAATAAATTGGCACTAATGACTTTGGAAGTCATTAATCATCTTGTTGTGTCTGTTTCTCTTATTCTGTGTTACTATTTTGATTCTAAAAGTTAGACACTGTAAAGATTGCCTTTGCCAGTTTTAACCTTGCAGCTATAAAGGTGCTAATTTGCTACATGGTATGACTGTTGTTGCAAAATGTAATTAATCATACACTATTATGAATCTGTGTCTACTCTCTACTTCTGGAATGAAGCTACATTATGCAAGTTTGCAGATGTTTGATTTACTACATTGAACCTCGGGTATAAGATCTAAACTAAATGATAGCACACACTTATTTCAGCTTTCGGCTATGAAGAATAGAGCTATGTCCAGATATAGCTCTATTCTTCACAGCCGAAAGCTGAAATAAGTGTGTGCTATCATTTAGTTACTTCCCCTTTTTCTTTAACAAGTTTGGAGTGGAGGAGTGGCCTAGTGGTTGGGGGCAAGGTACTACAGGCCGGAAGGTTGGGGGTTCAAATCCCACTAGAAAACAGCAACCTTAGGCTGGAAGGACTGGGGTTCTAGTCCCACAGGTGCTCCTTGTGGTCTTGGGCAAGCCACTTAACCCTCCATAGCCCATGTTCCCTGTAAAATAGTTCTCCAAGTTATAATGCCCTGTTCAATGTGATTTCAGTTTATTCAACATAAACCACACTGATGCAGAATAGCATCAGTGTGGTTTACATTGAGAGAAATATCACTACACCGGGAAGATATATTACAACTATTTGATAAACTGAATAGTAGCAAATCACCTGGACCAGATGGTATACATTCCAGAGTGTTGAAAGAACTGAAATATGAGATTGCAGACCTGCTATTGGTAATCTGTGAACTTTCATTAAAATCATCTGTAATACCTGAAGATTGGAGGGTTGCCAAAGTAACACCAATTTTTAAAAAGGGTTCCAGGGGTGACCCAGGAAATTACAGACCGGTGAGCCTGACGTCAGTACCAGGGAAAATGGTAGAAACCATCATAAAGAACAAAATTACACAGCATGTAGATAGTCATGGCCTAATGGGAGACAGCCAACATGGCTTTAGACAAGGAAGATCTTGTTTTACTAATCTGATATGTTTTTTTGAAGGTGTGCATAAACAGGTAGACAAAGGTGAGTCAGTTGATATAGTGTATCTGGACTTTCAGAAAGCTTTTGACAAAGTCCCCCATCAGAGACTTTTGGCGAAGCTAAAAAGTCATGGGATAGGAGGCAGTGTACTATTGTGGATCGGGAACTGGTTAAAAGATAGAAAGCAGAGGGTAGGGCTAAATGGCAAATATTCCCAATGGAAAAAGGTGAATAGTGGAGTACCCCAGGGATCTGTACTGGGTCCACTGCTTTTTGACATATTCATAAATGACCTGGAAAAGGGAATAACTAGTGAGATTATCAAATTTGCAGATGACACAAAACTGTTTAAAGTTGTTAAAACCCAAGAGGATTGTGGAAAACTGCAGGAGGATCTGGATAAATTGGAAAACTGGGCATCCAAATGGCAGATGAAATTTAATGTGGACAAGTGCAAAGTTATGCACCTAGGAAAGAACAACCCACACTATAGTTACACGATGCAAGGCTCCACATTAGAAACCACCACCCAGGAAAAAGATTTAGGAGTCATTGTGGATAACATGTTAAAACCCTCCGCTCAGTGTGCAGCGGTGACCAAGAAAGCAAATAGAATGCTAGGTATCATAAGGAAAGGGATGGAGAACAAAACAAAGGATATTATAATGCCTCTGTATCGCTCCATGGTACGACCGCACCTTGAATAATGTGTGCAATTCTGGTCACCGTATCTTAAAAAGGACATAGCGTTATTAGAAAAAGTACAGAGAAGAGCCACCAAATTGGTGAAGGGGATGGAAGGCTACTCCTATGAAGAGAGGCTAAGAAGGTTAGGGCTCTTTAGCCTGGAGAAGAGACGGCTGAGGGGAGATATGATAGAGGTCTATAAATTAATGAATGGAGTGGAACGGATAAACGTGGATCAATTGTTTACGCTATCAGAGTATAGAAAGACTAGGGGACATGTAATGAAGCTACAGGGTAAACTATTTAAGACAAATAAGAGAAAATATTTTTTCACTCAACGTGTAATCAAACTCTGGAATCTGCTACCGGAGGATGTAGTAAGGGCTGTTAGTATAGCTGGGTTTAAAAAAGTTTGGACAAGTTCCTGGAGGAAAGGTCCATAAACCACTATTAAAAAGGGACCCAGGATATCAATGCTTGACCCAGTACAAGCATTGTGGAACCTGTGTCTTTTGGGGATATTGCTAGGTACGTATAACCTAGATTGGCCACTGTTGGAAACAGGATACTGGGCTTGATGGACCTCGGTCTGACCCAATATGGCATGTCTTATGTTCTTATGTTCATGGTATATAAGAAAATGTAAATAAAAAGGGCTTCAAGGGAGGAAGACTTTGAATCCAACAGAGGTGGGACCGTGCTGTGTCCATGGACCTTCTGTTGCTTTCCCTCTGAGCTCAAAGAAAGTAGCACTTTGTGTGTGGTTGTTTTCTGTGTTCTCTGCTTATTTATCACTGCTTGAGGGACCAGAGACCAAAAGAGCTGTGGTATTGTGGCCAGATCACGGGTATTCTTCAGTTGGTGCTGCTTCTCGGATCACTGTGTCCTTCAGCAGTCAGAAACAGCAGACAAGTCTCCAGGATACGTGTGAGTAGATTACAATGGGTAATCTTGTTTGTAATGGGGCAAGAAAGCTCGTAATATAGGGCAGAAAAAGGGAAGCCCAAATTATGAAATGAGGCACAGATATGGTGATAGCGCCATTGATTATGTTGGCCGTTGACATTTGATGACTGCCTCTAACCCCAGTTTGCAGTTCTCCTTGGGTGGAACTTTTCAGGAGGACAAACTGCGCTGGTTACAGTATGAGATGGTCCTTAATGAATTGGGGTGACCTCATACGAGTCACTAATGGGTCGTGTATGGTTGGTGGCAGTCTAAGTTTGCTGAAAAAGTGCAGGAAGCCACTGACTCTATGTTTGAAAAATTTAAAAATCAAGTTTTTAGAATGGAGGAACAGATATGTGTTTTAGCTAAACAGACAGAAACTGAAATTCATGTTAGTAATCCTCCTCCAAAGAATTGTGAACTCTGTAATGTCCCTTTTGCTCCTCCAGCCTATGAGGTGGATTTCAATGCTTTAGTGGTATCCTTAGTGAGACCTGCTGCTAGTAGTGCTGCTGGCTCAGCATCACATCAAGAGTTTTGTACTTTCACTGTACAAATTTAGGAAAAGGAGTTGTTCCCCAGGAAGGGAAGCACTCCTAGACTGAGAGATTAAAGACGGATGATTTCAAATAAAGCTTAGAGTCACTTCACTGGAGAGGAGTGTCTCTGAGGGGGAATGGTCACCGTTGTGTCCAAATTTATCAGATACATTTTTAGGTGAAAGGCTGGAGACTGAGGTGAAGCAAATGGAAACCCGTGCACAATATCAGTTAAGGCTGAAGGCGGAGATTGAAGATTTTGAGTTTGATTAGTAATTAGTTTGAGTGGTTGGAAGGATAGTGTAAGTATAAAAGAAACTAAAACTTACAGGGAAAAACTTAAATCATTGCTCTATGACAAAATAGAATTAATCAAGCAAGTTTTTGAAGGACTAATTTTTGTGTCATACATGTAGTATGAAGTGGATTCTCTAGCTTGGTGGTTAGGGAAGGGGAGTGTGCTGTACAGTACACTGCAGTAACAATTTGGAGGTTTCGGCACAGATAACAGCTTGACATGACTGTATATTTTTAGCAGGAAGAAAGTCTTGAGCAACTGTGGTAAGATTTTTTTGTTAGACTAACCATAAGCCTTATTGGGGAAGTTAATTTAATAAGAAAAACTCTCCAAAAGTGATTAACCATTCTTTAACTTGTGTATATATAGTAAATATGTTTTGTTTTCTAGGTCATGGATTTGAACTTATTTTGGTTATGAGAATTTATCTACTGATTCCATTCTATGTGAAATAATGCAAATGCTGAAAAGTATTATTAGAAACAGTACTCCTCGGGGCTTCTTATATCTCTGAATACTCTGGGGAAAAAATGATTGACAATATATTCTCCAAAATTGTATTTTTAGTTATAATGGATGTGAATGAATGGGAAGATCTTCCATGCTTTGATGTATTTAGATATTTGATGTTTTTAGATATTTGATAAATTGTGTGGATTTGTGTGATGTGACAAAGGTTAAGAAAAATTAAGGGGTCTGTTTACTAAACGGCGCACATGTACGGGGCGCACATGAGCGCTCTAAAAGATGTATTTAAGTGCTCTTAAGCGCCCCGTACGAGTGCGCGGCACATTAACGGGTCCCGCAAGCGTGCGCTGACAACGCGCACATTTGCGGGGCGGTAATGTGCGAAAGAGGCGTGCCAAGGTGAAATGAGGGCGGAGGAAGGCCCCCTAGGGGCGGAGAGACGGGGTCAGTGGGCGGAATGTGGGAGGGGAGAGACTCGCCGCACAGGAGCGTGCCCGAATCTGCAAAGAAATTTACCGCCAGTGAAACACTCGCGTTAGAGGTGCTGTGCAGGGAAAAGAAACCGTTTCCGTCAGCAATGTGCAGCACAATAGTGGAAGCCCAAAAACCGTGAGCAGTGTGATCTATGTGCACAGATCAAACGCCGTAATGTCACAGGGCACTAACCACACGGGCGCCGCGCACCTTAGCGCATCTGTCAATCACAGCTTCTGTTCTTCACGACGGAACGCCCACTCCTTATACGGCACCCGCTCGGTACCGCGGACCGCACAACACCGGCCTTTAGTAAACAGACCCCTAAGTGTTTAAAGGAAAGATAGAAGTTAGTGACTTAACTGCAAAAAAAAAATTAAATTGCTTGTCAAGTTTGTTTAATTAAAGGAAAAAAGTGAATGATACAACTACATTCAAACAAGTAAATTAAGTAATTAAAACAATATGGTAAATATATGTATAATGTTTTATTTTTCTTTTGTGATAGTAGACTAGTTGAAAATTACAACTATGATAGTGTATGAGTAACAATGTCTGCAGAAAAAATAATGCTGATATTTCTCCCAGTCTCTTTTAAACTAATCTGCAAGAGTCGATTGGAGGAGTGATCTTAAATTCTCATGTCATGTATGTTTTAGTTATTATGGAAAGACCTCTGCAGAACTGATGTTGTTAATTGCAAGTATGCCTTGTTGCTAGTGTAATAGTTTTAAATTAGTATCACTGAGGTAGATTCAATATGTTACCTCTTCTATTGCTGCTGTTCGTGTTCCTACTCAGAAATTTCCCACTGGACTTAAGCCACTGGGTTATTTTTCAGACTTTTGACCCTGTTGTAGTAGGAATGTCTCCATGCTTTCACTCTCTGGCAGCAGTAGTCTTTGCAATCCAAATTACTGATTTTCTAATACTACAACATGCCTCTCATTCAGTTTTCACGTCTTCTACACTTGAAATAAATTTAAAAAAAAACCCAGCTTTCTTCCAGCTCTAGATTGTTACTGTTTGACCTCACTAAGTAGTGATGGTTCTGCTTTCCGCAATGAATAAGGAAAATTGATGCATTTATAAGAGTTGATTCTGTGACAGAGTCGGCTGCTTTGCTATTTGCTAGTGCTCAACTAGCTGAAGTGTTAGATCTTTCTAGAGCTCTTGAGTTATCTGCTTACTTGATCATCAATACTGACTTTGTCTCATGCTTCTTGCATGGGGAGCTCTATGTGCTGATCCTTTACTACTATGCTGTTTTGTTCTGAAAACAGTATAACAAAGATAGAACTGTTAAGCCATTAAGAAGTGGTAACTGACGTTCTAATTGGTTCAAATTTGGTGTTAAAAAAGTTTTATAGTTTATGAATGTATACACCCTTATGTAAAGGTTCCTTCCTTTGCGAGCTTAGATGTCTATGCTAATTAGAATGGAATAGAGAAGTAGTCTAATGATTAGAGCACTAGCACTCCTTGTGACCTTGGACAAGTCACTTAACCCCTCATTGCCTTACAAGGAAAAAATTCCAAGTTATCAATGTTCCTGTTTAATGTGCTACATCAAGTTTTAGTTGCAATGTGAACTGCTGTGACTAGTGGGGAAAGTGGTATTAAAAAATAACATAAAAATTAAAAGGGTATATTATTGATAATGTTTAAAGTAATGGGAGTCAAACCATCACCTAATATAAGACAGCCTTCCTAATAATTGTTGACAAACTATTGAAATGAGTTTAATTTATTTTTCATAAATTGCTAGTTATGTTTTAATGCTTGTTACCCCTTGAATAACCAGATTGACTATACCTTGTATATTGTTATAGCTGGAGAATACATTACAAATATAATTAGTGATATGAATATGTACAATTGTGTTCCTGACAGGAAAAAAAAAAAGAAATGTGTCTATCAGGCCACATGCTAACATTTGATTTGGCAAGTAGACAGAATAGGTTTAGGAATGTAGATGCATAAAATAGAAGTATGTTACAGGCTAGCTATGTAATAATTTAGTGCTAGCAATAGATGTATTGTAATTAACAGTAGATAAGATAATTCTGTTCAACAATTTAAGACTGTCATTAGGGATGAATAATTGTGCTTGTTTGCAATTGTATGGAATCAAGAGAGATGTCGTAGTGGAGAGTTGGGTTTTTGCAAATTATATATTGTATGCACTGAATCCTATGGGCCGAAGAAGAAAATTACTGTGAATGATAATGCTATTGAATATGGAGACTCCTGGTAAAGATCAGCGATTCCAGAGGAACTACTCATGTATGTGCAGCAGTGACGCCTGGGTGGACAGTCATTGAAACAGCTTTATCTAAGATGTGCATAGCACAGCCCATGGTGCGAAAAGATGCTGCTGAAGAATCTGGAGTGGTGACTGGTGTCATGATGTGGGAGACTAATCTCTGGATTATTGATAGATCAATGAGAAGCAGTTGGCCACTGCTAGAAGAGGTAGTGCTTACAAGAATAATTGATAAAGTCCTGCTCTCTGTACACATTCTTATTGAGGCTAAGCGAAGGCAAACAATGTCACATGATTTTGTATAACGACTTCTTCCAACAAACAAGATGTAGCTCACCTATGGACCAGATGTGCCTAGGACTCTGAAGGAACATCTGCAAAATGAAACCCACTGTAGAAGATATATTCTGAAATTGGACATGTTTCAGCTACTGCTCTTTGTAATGATTCTTTATAGAATCACAGGGGGGACTGTAGGAATGGACAGGTAAAAAGGATACCAGAATCCCCAATATGTAATTGAAGATAGATGAATTTCTTGATACAGATCTCTAAAATGTGCTGATAGAAGACCTTTGTTAACAATGACTGTCACTCACAAGTTTATCCTTTCACCTACTTCCTCTTAAATAGAATAGGATATCATGATCATGAGTTCTATGTAACTGTCTTTAAAATAGTTTGAGAACATTGTTAATGCAAGCATAAAGAGTAAACATACGATATGAATTGTGCAACCATAGTTCATTGTACAGTCAACTATAGGTCACTGCTGGCACAGCATAATTTCTGCAACTCTGCAATTATAAATAATTCTGTCATAATCAAGTAAATTTCATCTAATGCATTGTAATCAGCTCTTACTCTGTGACACCTTGTGTTATTTCATGTTTATGATTAATGACTGTGTTACTTCCCCTTTTTCTTTAATAAAAATGGCTTCAAGGGAGGAAGACTTTGAATCCAACAGAGGTGGAACCGTGCTGTGCCCATGGACCTTCTATTGCTTTCCCTCTGGCCTCAAAGAAAGTAGCACTTTGTGTGTGATTCTGTTCTGTATTACTCTCTGTTTATTTATCACTGCTTGAGGGACCGGAGACTGAAAGAGCCATGGTATTGTGGCCAGATCACAGGTATTCTTCAGTCTGGTGGAGGGGAGTCCTGGTGGACTATCCTAGGAAGAATGGATGGAGGAGTCTGATCCAAATGGTGGAGATAGCCCTCCTTGACCACCTGGATGGTCCAGATGTTGGTGGTGATGGTTGACCACCTGCGGACAAACAGGATCAGACGTCTCCCTGCTGGGGTGGGTCTCCTGGGGGTGGAGAGGCTATGCCCAAGGAGTCAAAAGCTCTCACCAGCCTGGGCTGAAGCATGAGCCAAGGTTTTGGGAGTCTTGGGCTTACAAGTGCTATGCCCTTGTCCCTTGGTCTGCTGACTTTGCTGAGGAGCTGTGGAAGTCTGATACTGAGGTAGATTCTATAAACCCTTCCCTTCCTCGAGTAAGGTTTTATTTTTTTTTACTCAGGGCTTTCCATCGGGGTAGGGTAGTAGTCTTCTTGGAGAGCCTAGTCCTCATCAGGATCCTGGACTCCAACTCCGCAGTCTTATCAGTCATTGGTTTTCCAAAGAAGCTCTCTCCTTGGCAGAGGACATTAACCAATTTGTCATGAACCCATTGCTCTAGGTTGGAAGACTGGAGCCAAGTCTGGCATCAAGCACTGAAGCCTGCCATGGCTACTCTAGCCATCAACACAAAGCTTTCATAGACTTCTCGAGTCATGAATTTGGAGCATTCTCTGATGGCAGAGGACATGCTCTGTAACCACTGAAGGGGTTCCTTGGAGAGACTAGCAGAGAACCCTATGAGTTTCTTTGCCAGATCCCTCAAGTACATGCCCATGTATAGCTGGTATGCCTGGATCCAGTGGATGAGCATTGAGTCCTGTTAGCACTTTCTGTCCAGGGCATCCAAGATGCATGCCTCTCTCCCCGGGGGCAACAGGAGTATGTCTTCCGGCTCTTAAGCTGATACATGGCCGATTCCACCTTCATGGAGTTGTGTGGTAGTTGTGCTTTCTGGAAACCCGGGTTCCGGCAGATACATTGAATCCAGCCATTGGCTCATGATGGCTGCTGATGTGTTTCCCACATGCGAAGGAGCAGCCATTCCAGGATTGGGGGAATGGGCACTGTAAGTACCTCCTTCAGAGGGGCCTCGTATCAGAGGATCTTGAGCTGCTTCGTGCATGGGTTCTCCTCTGACTTGGTGTCAAAAGACAGCGCTTTTGACATGAAGTCGAGGAAGGCCATATCCTCGGGCAGGGACCATCGCTGTGTCTCGGAGGAAGTCAGATCCAGTGGCACATCACATGTCACGGTGGTGATGGGTATCGGGGGATTCCTCATCCTCGGTCTCCCAATCTGACTCATAGTTGGTGGAGGAGTTGAGGCCGGGTCAGTCTTTGAGGTCATGTCTTGAGCTCAACCTTCTGTGCCCCTTGAAGACTCTGCAGGCAGAGCCATGGCCATTCATCAGGACTGGTGTCGAGGATCAACTTGGGGTCAATGGCGCTCGAGAATCGACTCAATGTCCAGGGAGGTAATCAAAGTTGAGGCCCCGGTGGTCTCGGCAGATAACCCGGCAGAACCAGGCATCAACCCGGCAGATAACCCGGCAGATAACCCGGCAGAACCAGGCATCATGGCACTGCTGGGCCATGAAGGCAGACAAGCTGCACTCTAAGGCTGCCATTCTGGTCTCCAGTACAGATGGCTCCATAGTCTTCGACATGGCATGAGGATCTTGGGCCCAGCATGATTCTGACGAGGGAGAGTCCTCAACCAGGATAGCTTCAGAGGTCTGAGGCCAGTCACTGGAGGCTGATGACTCTTTTTGGGTGACCTTTGTAGGCCATTCCTGCTACGATCCCTCAGACTCGCAGTGTGGAGTGGGACTTACCTGCCTCTCCCAATTCTTCCACCAATGCTGCCCTCGAGGATTTCTTCTTCTTCTTGTGCTCCACCTCTGGGGTGCTCTGGAGGACCCTCAATCTTTTTTGGAGGTGGAGGGTTCACTTTAGGGTTCCGGGGTCCCGGAAGGGGCCTTGGAACATGACATTGTTGTAGACTCTGGGGCAGAGTCTGACCTTTGGAAGATCTTGTCATGTTGCTGCTGACAACTCTTAATGGCCTTGGAAGAGATTATTTTACAAAGGCCATAATCCAGGGGGTCGTAGTCTGCCCTGTGACAAAGGAGGCAGCAGTCATGTATGTCGGTGAGGGACATGGTCTGCAAGCACCGATCATACTTTTTGAAGCCACTGGCAAAGGCCATGGGGGGAAAAGGGCCCCTGCGAAGTTGAAGACCCGGAGCTCTGCCAATGAAAAGGGCATACAACTGTGGCAGTCAAACCAAGAAAAAAAAATACAAACCTGAGACATGATCCCGAGGCAGGGGCAGGAAAGGGAACCGGTACTCAACTGGGGAAGAAAAGTTTCCAAGTGAAAAACTAGATTTTTTTTTTCCAGGGAAAACAGACACACGTCTGGTGGGCTCTTTAGAAAAAAGGAGAGCAAGGCAGGATGGCACCCTTGGGCAAGAAGAGGATCGTACATGCATGGTGCATCTCCCAAAGGCTTTCTTTGAAAGCTGGGGAGAAGCTTCCACATAGGGCTCCATCGGCATCGATGTCACCCATGTGTGAGGATTGACTTCCTGCTTGTTCCCGGAAAATAAAATGCATATACAACACTTCCTATTAGAGTACCCTGAAAACAATCAAATTGTTTTCCTTGTTTATCTTCAACCTAATGATATGCTCTCTAATAACTCTTATAGTTTGCCTTTTTTCTTTAATTGAAATGTAATATTTCCAAGGAGTCAATATGAGTAGGACTATAAGAAGTGCTCCAGTATTATACTGAGGGAACCATAATGTTACATGGCTGAGCCCTTGCCAAACAGGCTATAGGGCCAGTAGTAGTTGGAATATGGCTGGGTAGGGAAAAGATAGGATTTGTGGGATGGAAATATAGGAAGGGTCACAGTTCCCAGGAAGGGAGGATAGGTTGGATTTGGCAGTAGAGTGGGTAGGGCCAGCGAAGGAGCAGGAGGAAAAGGCTTCCAGCCCACCCATCCAGCATTTGCGTGGTGGGTAATGGGGTGGGAGGTGAGATTGCTGTCTCTGGTTTGGGGGTGGGGGGTAGTCAGGTCTAGTAAGAACAAGAAAAATGGGGGCTCTGGCTAAATCGTCATCAATTAGCCAGGTGGTAGAGTTAGCCTTGGAAAAGAGGGCTGTTATATGGGTAATGGGAGGGATGGCCTGAGTGAGTTGTTAATGTTTTAAATAGTTGATATGTTTAACATTTAATAAAGCTTCAGCCAGTGTATTGCCACCAAGCCACTGTTGGGGTAGTTTATTTTGGAGTGGTATGTGAGACAAGTGGTGTGAGTGCCGATATTAATATAGTAACATAGTAACATAGTAGTTGACGGCAGATAAAGACCAGCATGGTCCATCCGGTCTGCCCAGCAAGATGGCAAGAGTAGGTGCACCTGTCGCTCCACGCAGGCCACCCCTCCTCATATCCTTGTTCAGGGGTAAACCCACCACTCCATGTAGGACATCCCTATTTGTTGAGACGTTATATGGTTCAGAAGTTAGAGGGTACCGTTTATTTTGTTTTTATCCTATTTCTGTAAAGGGATCCTCTGTGTTTGTCCCATGCCTTTTTGAATTCCGTCACCGTGTTCGCCCCTACCACTTCCATCGGGAGGGCATTCCAAGCATCCACCACCCTTTCAATGAAAAAATATTTCCTGACATTGCCTTTCAATTTACCCCCTTGCAGTTTCATGTTATGCCCTCTAGTTTTACAGGTTCCCCGTCTTTGGAAGAAGTTTGTTTGTTCATCATTTCTCTTTAAGTATTTAAAGGTCTGAATCATATCTCCCCTGTCCCTCCTTTCCTCCAACGTGTACATATTTAGGTCTTCAAGTCTCTTCTCATAAGGCTTCTGACACAGGCTCCAAATCATTTTGGTTGCCTTCCTCTGAACAGTCTCCAGTCTTTTTACATCCTTTGCAAGATATGGTCTCCAAAACTGAACACAGTATTCCAAGTGAGGCCTCACCAGTGACCTATACAGTGGCATAAGTACCTCTTCTTTTCTGCTGGTAATCCCTCTTTGTATGCAACCCAACATCCTCCTGGCTTTTGCCACTGCCTTGTCGCACTGTTTTGCCACCTTGAGATCAGCAGAGATAATCACACCAAGGTCTTTCTCTTGAACTGTGCATACCAACCTTTCGCCCCCTATCGCGTACATTTCTCTTGGATTTCTGCTACCCAAGTGCATGACACTGCACTTTTTTGCATTAAATCGTAGTTGCCAAGCATTAGACCAGTCTTCCAGCTTTTGTAGATCTTTCTTCATGTTAACCACTCCCTCGGGGGAGTCCACTCTGTTGCAAATTTTTGTGTCGTCTGCAAAAAGACAGACTTTTCCATTCAGTCCTTCAGCAATATCACTCACAAATACATTGAACAGTGCCGGGCCCAGGACCGAACCCTGGGGCACCCGGCTAATCACCTTCCTCTCATCCGAGTGAGCTCCATGTACAATCACCTTCTGTCGTCTCTCAGTCAACCAATTTCTAATCCAGTTTACCATCTTGGGACCAATCCCCAAGCTACTGAGTTTGTTGACAAGCCTCCTATGAGGAACAGTATCAAAGGCTTTGCTGAAATCCAGGTAGATGACATCCATCGCATGCCCCTGATCTAGTTCCCTGGTCACGCAGTCAAAGAACTCAATCAGATTTGTTTGGCAAGATCGTCCTTCGGTAAAACCATGTTGCCTCAGGTCTTGCAACCTGTTGGTTTTCAGAAAGTTCACTATTCGCTCTTTCAGGAGTGCCTCCATTACTTTTCCCGCCACCGAGGTAAGGCTCACGGACCTGTAGTTTGACACTTCTTCCCTGTCACCACTTTTGTGTAGAGGTACGACATCAGCCATTCTCCAGTCCTGAGGAACCTCTCCTGTTTCCAAGGATCTGTTGAAGACATCCTTTAACAGTCCTGCAAGAACCTCTCTGAGCTCTTTCAGTATCCTGGGATGTATCCCATCCGGTCCCATGGCTTTGTCCACTTTCAGTTTAGCAAGTTTTTCTAACACCTCTTCTTCTGTGAATGGTGTGATATCTACTTCATTCCCATTTTTATATTTGGGAGTCACAGCTGGTCCATCCCCAGGATCTTCTTTAGTAAACACAGAGCAGAAGTAATTGTTTAGCAATTTCGCTTTTTCGGTGTCACTTTCCACGAGTCCTTTCCCAGGACTTCTGAGTCCTGCAATTCCAACTCTGATCTTTTTCCTTTCCTGAATATACCTGAAGAAATTTTTGTTGCCACCCTTAACATCTTTAGCCATCTTTTCCTCTACCTTTGATTTTGCTATCCTTATTACTCTTTTAGACTCTTTGAGTTGGATCCTGTATTCATTTCTGTGTTCTTCTGTCTGCAAGCTTTTGAATTTTGCAAAAGTTGTGTTTTTTGCCTTTATATGAGCAGCTACCTCTTTGGAAAACCAAATAGGTTTCCTTCTCCTCTTGCTTTTATTTACTTTTCTTACATATTTATCTGTTGCCCCTTTTATTGCCTCCTTTAGTCTAGCCCATTGCAATTCCACTTCCTTTCTCTCTTCCCACCCTGTCATCTCCTCCTTTACGTACTCTGCCATTTTATTGAAGTCAGTGTATTTGAAGTTTAGGACTCTGAGCTTGCTATGATTGGCCTTTACCATGGCTTTTATTTCAAACCACACCGTGTGATGGTCGCTGTTGCTCACAGGGGCACTCACGCAGACATTCGACACACTATCACCGTTGGTGAGCACTACATCCAGTGTTGAGCTTTCCCTGGTTGGTTCCATCACCATTTGTCTAAATAATGCATCTTGGAGAGCATCCACAATTTTTTTGCTTCTTTCCAGATGTGCAGAAGGAGTAATCCAATCCACATCAGGTAGATTAAAGTCACCCAATATGATTGCTTCCCCCTTTGATGCTATCTTGGCAATATCTATAATCAATTCATTGTCTCTCTCTTCAATTTGAGTCGGAGGTCTATATACTACAGCAATATGGATGACGGTGCCATCTCCTCTCTCCAACGCAATCCAGAGCTTTTCTTCTTTTCCCCATGTCCCCTGCATTTCAGTAGCTTTAATAATGCTTTTGACATACAAGGCTACTCCTCCTCCTTTTCCATTTTCTCGGTCCCTTCTGAATAGATTATAGCCAGCTATGGCTATATCCCAATCATGTGATTCATTAAACCATGTTTCTGTAATGGCCACAATGTCCAAGTCCGTTTCCACCATTAGGGCTTCCAGGTCTGGAATTTTTTTGGCTAAGCTTCGAGCATTTGTGCTCATTGCTTTCCAGCACTTTCCTGGCTTGTGTGTATTTTGCATTGATTTTGTTCTGCCCACTTCCTCTCACATGTTTTTGATGTGTGGTTTAAAAGCATGGCTGTTTCTGATGTTGTTCTGCTTTCGTTGGGGGTGGCAGGCAGATGTTGACCTTCCACATCCGTCACCCCCTTTTCCTAGTTTAAATGCATGTCCACATACTGACTGAATTTTTCACTTAGGATTCTTTTCCCTACTAGTCAGGTTATTCTTCCCTAAGAGCATAACTTTGCATTTGTCCACATGAAATTTCATCTGCCATTTGGACATGCAGGAAGCCAGCCACTGGATGGCACTGATTGGGGGTGTGGCCACTTCCAAGATGGCGATAGAGAGAGTTTGAGCGCGATGCCTAAACGCAAGGGTAAGACTCGGGCGTGCCCTACAGAGCCCGAAGCTGTTGCTACTGGACCAATGCATCGATTTGTGTGTCTCACAGAGGAGCAAAGAGGGGGAATTCACAGGGATATGGTGGCGCCGGCTGTGGAGAATTCGGCTGCCCCTTCCCTGGAGGTTTCGCTTTCCCCGGATGATCGTTTCCCTCCCATGGTATCGGGGCTATCCTCAGGCCCTCAGGAGCGTGGTGTAGCAGGGACGCCGGAGTTGGCGCCCTCTGTTTTACCTGAGTGGGGCGCCCCTGGGGAGATGGCTGAGGAGCAGATGAGCGATACCAGGAGCCGGCCAGCAATCTCTGGCATTAAACAACCTTTGGAAGGGCAAACTATCTTTAGTTTGGAGGCTGAGTCTGATGGGCGGATGGCTGTCTCTGGAGCTCCAGTGCCTGTGAGTACCCCGGTGATCACTCTTGTTCGACCTATTAAGGTGACTCTGGAAAGTATCTGGGAGGCTATAAGTCAGCTTTCCCAGGTAATGAATCAACAGTTGGCTTTATCCTTTACCAATTTATCTGCAGTAGAGTCCACTACAAATAAGTTGTCCATGGAACTTGTGGATGTGAAGAATCAAGTTGTTTCTATGGATTTGAGACTTTCTCAAGTGTCGGGTCTGTCTGACTCGTTGATGAAGGACAATATGTTTCTCAAAGCAAAGATAGAGGCCATGGAAAATGCTACCAGAGTGTCTAATTTAGGGTTATTGAATTTTCCTGTAATTCCTGCGGTGGGCCCGGTGGAACTCTTTAAGAAATATATGCAGGAGTCTCTAATGATTTCACCTGAGCTGTTTCCTCCTGTTGCGAAGGCATATTATTTGCCTATTAGTAAAAAGGAGGGGGAATGTGTAGTTGGGGGTATACAAATGGATTCGCTGGATGTGTCAGCCTTGTTGTGATCCCCTCCAGAGGAAGAAAGAAAGGTCTCTACACTATTGGTGACTTTAGCACTTCCATCTGATAGAGACTGGCTTCTTAAAGTGTATTTTAAGAAACGTAGTAATTTGTTTATGGGGAGGAGGATTTCTATCTTCCCAGATATCTCTAGGGACACCCAGCGTAGACGGAAAGCTTTCCTTTTGCTAAAACCTGGGGTTCTCCGATTAGGGGCCTCTTTTTTATTAAGATTTCTGTGTAAATGTGTAGTTTTGCATAATTCTGTTAAATATATATTCTTGCAAACCTCGAGATTTATCCTCCTATATCAGAACTCATATGGCAACGTCCTCCCCTGTATAAGGATTATAGCGATCTGTAACACAGGTACACTAAAAAATTTTTTTTTTAAACTTCCTCTAATGTTTCGATTGATTTTTACGTTTTTTTGGTGCGCTGAATCCAAATCTGGTAACCAATTTGCTCCATCACGTACAGATTTTTTGCTACATTGGGTTAGCAGTTTGAGGTGAACGTTTCAGATTGAGTGCGATCGAGATAAAAGTTTCTTGGATGAATTCTTTATACTAATTGTTTAGTAGTTATTCAAATAAGAATAAAGAAAATTGTAACAAGGCAGCACATAAGAATAGAGTAATGTCAACAAAACACACTGTGATGGTAGCAAAATTGTCTGCACTTAAAACAGCCACATACATGTGCACAAACATTGAGCATATAAGAGTGAGGTTAGACACAAAGCAAAGCAAAGAAATGTGCAAAAAATGTTGTACAGGTATTTATGTAAGAATAGAAAACGCAAACCGCACCATTGCAATACATGAAGACAAACACCCGATGGTGTGAAAATAAAATTCTAATAAATGAGATCCGACACTGTGGTAATAACTAGCAAATTTTTATTTCAAAGTTTAGTAAAAACACGATATTTGTCAACACAGTTTAGATTTTAAAGTCATTCTTGGGTAAATCAATCTCCTGGTGGGCCCGTTTCTTCTTCCCCCGAATGCTTCTCTTGGTGCGCTGCTTGGCGTATTTTTCATCTGGGGTTTCCCGCAGCAGCAACCAGCAGAAATCAGCCATCATAGTGGTGTTCCATCTTCCTTGGTACCTTCTCTCTGCATCCTTGATGTCCTGGTGAAACCTTTCACCTTGTTCTTCACTGTACGCCCCCAAGTTTTCGGGAAAGTAGTTCACATGGGAGTGCAAGAAATGGACTTTCAGGCTCATGTTACAGCCTTGTTCTTTGAAGGCATTGAGCATCCTGGCAACAATATCCTTATAGTTCTCATCCCGCCTGTTCCCCAAGAATTTGAGAACAACATCCTTGAAGGAATCCCAGGCTTCTTTTTCCTTCTCAGACATCGTTTCAGCGAATGCTCCATCTGAAATGAGTTTCCTTATATCAGGGCCAACAAACACTCCTTCCTTTAGCTTTGCTTCAGAAAGTCGGGGGAACTTTGAGCAAAGGTACCGAAAGCACTCACCATCATTTGGAAGGGACTTGATGAATTGCTTAAAGAGACCCAACTTAATGTGGAGAGGTGGCAATTTATTTATTTATTTATTTTATTTACTTTAGAATTTTATCACGAGGTACCAAGCTCTCATGAAGAACATTTTTCTCACCGGGTCTCAAATACTCCCGAATTGGCCAGTCTTTTTTTCCCTCAGTGTAGGTCGCGGGCCCGGCTATCCCACAAGCAAAGGAAGCAGGGATATTTGGTGAAACCGGATTGCTGCTCTAATAGCATGGATAGAATTTTAAAGTCTCCACAAATCATCCACTTATGCTCATCATAACGAATCTTCTGAAGAATCAGGGCCAAATTCTCGTATTTTTCTTGGAGAATAACAGAGTGAGCAATAGGAACTGAAGCGAATGTGTTGCCATTATGAAGAAGAACACCTTTTATGCTGTCTTTTGACGAATCAATGAACAGCCGCCATTCAGCAGGATCATACTTGAGTTTAAACTTTTCCATCACTCCGTATATATCGTTGCAAAATACCAAATCTTCCTCTTTGCTGAAATACTTCAAAAATTGTGTCTCGCGGTTGCGGTACCAATAAAAAGTTGTTCCTGGTGACATTAGACTTTTCTGTTTAAGCCGAGAACCTAGCAGTTGGGCAGCATCTTTTGGGAGTCCTAAATCCCGGACTAAATCATTCAATTCAGCTTGAGAGAAAAGTTCAGGTTTCGGATCTGGTTCAGTTTCAAACTCGGAAGTACTGGACTCATCGGGAAAAGCCATCTGATGAGTCTCATCATGATCAGAACCGTCCACACAAATATGATCCAAAGATTTTGGTGGTTCAGGCACAGGTACTTCGTTGCTATGAGGCATAGGCCTAATTGCTGAGGGAAGGTTGGGGTAACTTATTACGTTCTTATTTTTTAAGTTGTATCCCTTCACAATGCAAGAGCAAAAATAGCAGTCACTGCTGTGGTCTCTTTGTTCACGCCACATCATAGGTATTCCGAAATGAAATGCTTGTTTTTTACCTTTCATCAATAAGCGTAGATCTTCCTCACATGTCTTGCACACTTTGTGAGGAGCCCACAGTTTGTCTTGATCACCTAACTTCAAACCGAAATAGGCGAAATATACTTTTTTAATAAATGCAGAAATGTTCCTCTGCCGCTTTTTCATGGTATATTCCCCACAAATAAAACAAAAACTGTCCGGAGAGTTGACGCAACCTCTGGCTCTGTGAGCCATCACAAATACACAGCACTGCAAACTACAACTGTAGTGAACCACTTCGGAATAAAGCTGGATTACGACTGAGCAAACAAAAGGTAATAATGAACTTGCAAGAAACTGAAATTTGACAGGAACGTTCATGTCGCAACCACCGTGTTTGAGCGAGCGAACGAGGCGAGGCGAACAGGAAAGAACATGCGCCAGCGCGAGTACTGGATTTAGCCCCCCGCCTCCCAATTGTCCTGTTAATGTATAAAATGAATACAAAACACTCTAAAATATCATGAGGGAGTGTTTCTAGTTAGTTAACCATTACAACCTCTATTTTGGGCCAAGAAAATAAACTGCAGTCGGCTAAAAAGAAATTATGTGAACATTCCTTATATGAGTAAGAAATCTAATTTTGCAAGAAAACGTGACGTGATGGAACATTTTGGCTATTTTTCCTGGATTCAGCACCCCAAAATCTATAGGAATCAGTTGCAAAACTGGAGGCAGTTTTTTGGTAGTGTACCTGTGTAATTAGTACTCCTCGCTCTCTTTTGCTCTCTTGGCTTTCTGTGTACATGATTTCTTTATATAGGACTTAGGGGGTTCTCCACCCCTTGGTTCTTAATCTTCTTAGTTTTCACCCCCACTTATAGTGGACTAATGATGTATTACCGTAGGGATTGTTTTCTTTTTGTGATGGTTTTTTGGAAATTTTCTATAGTGTATAACTTTTCTGTACAAGTATTTATGCTTGATTCTAATTTGAAAATGCATAAATTTAAAAAAAAAGGAAGCCAGCCACTGTCATGACACAGACTGTTTGTCATCATAAGCCCAAACCCTGCGGCACACAAATAGGAAGTCTATTTTTCCCAACAGCAGCAGCAGCCTGTACAAACACAGGAAAAGGAAACATAGAAACATGACGGTAGTAAAAGCTGCTAGTGTAGAAACATAGAAACATAGAAATATGATGACAGAAAAAGACCACATGGCCTATCTAGTCTTTCCTTCCATATCAACAACTACAACAGTCCCGTTTTCACCTTTAGATATCTTCTGTGTTTGCCCATGCTTTTTTGAATTCAGTTACTGCCCTCATCTCTACCACCTCCACTGGGAGACTATTCCATGGATCCACTACTCTTTCCGTAAAGAAATATTTCCGCATATCACTCCTGAATCTATCTCCCTTCACCCTCATCCCATGTCCCATCATAGCAGAACTTGCTTTCAATTGAAAGAGGCTCTCTCCCTGAACATTTATGCCATGGAGGTATTTAAACATCTCAATCATATCACCTCTATCACGCCTTTCCTCTAAGGTGTACATATTAAGATCCTTCAGTCTGTCCTCATATGCTTTATAATGAAGACCACTAATCATTTTAGTAGCCACCCTCTGCACCGACTCCATTCTGTTCACATCCTTTTGAAGGTGCGGTCTCCAGAATTGCACACTATACTCCAAATGAGGTCGCACCAAAGACTTATAGAGAGGCACAATCACCTCCTTTTTTCTGCTAGCCATTCCTCTCCATATGCACCCAAGCATCCTTCTAGCTTTTGCCATCACCTTTTCTACCTGTTTAGCTACTTTAAGATCATCAGACACAACCATGCCTAGGTCCCGCTCTTCTTTAGTGGACAAAAGTACTTCACCCCCTATACTATATTGCTCCCTTGGATTACTGCAGCCCAAATGCATGACCTTACATTTTTTAACGTTAAATCCCAGCTGCCAAATTCTAGATCATTCTTCAAGCTTAGCTAGATCCCTCCTCATGTTATCTACACCTTCCTGGGTGTCTACTCTATTACAGATTTTGGTATCATCCGCAAAGAGGCAAACCTTACCCGACAGCCCTTCCGCTATATCACTAACAAAGATGTTAAAAAGAAACAGACCAAGGACAGATCCCTGGGGCACAACACTGGTAACATCCTTCTCCTCAGAGTGAGCTCAATTTACTTGTACTCTTTGTCGCCTCCCGCCCAACCAATTTCTAACCCAAGAAGTAACTTTAGGGTCCATCCCTAGGGTGCTCAGTTTGTTTATAAGTCGCCTGTGAGGAACAGTGTCAAAGGCTATCACCTCCTTTTTTCTGCTAGCCATTCCTCTCTGAATGCATCCAAGCATCCTTCTAGCTTTTGCCGTCACCTTTTCTACCTGTTTAGCTTCTTTTAGATCATCAGACACAACCACGCCTAGGTCCCATTCTTCTTTAGTGGACAAAAGTATTCACCCGCTATACTATATTGCTTTCTTGGATTGCTGCAGCCCAAATGCATGACCTTACATTTTTTAACATTAAATCCCAGCTGCCAAATTCTAGCCCATTCTTCAAGCTTAGCTAGATCCCTTCTCATGTTATCTATACCTTCCTGGGTGTCTACTCTACTGCAGATTTTGGTATCATCCGCAAAGAGACAAACCTTGCCCGACAGCCCTTCCCCTATATCACTAACAAAGATGTTAAAAAGAATTGGACCAAGGACAGATCCCTGGGGCACACCACTGATAACATCCTTCTCCTCAGAGTGAGCTCCATTTACCTATACTCTTTTTCTCCTCCCACCAATCCAATTTCTAACCCAAGCAGTAACTTTAGGGTCTATCCCTAGGATGCTCAGTTTCTTTATAAATCGCCTGTGAGGAACAGTGTCAAAGGCTTTACTGAAATCTAAATACACCACATCTATTGCTCTCCCTCGGTCCAACTCCCTGATCACCCAGTCAAAGAAATCAATCAGATTTGTCTGACAAGACCTGCCTCTGGTGAATCCATGCTGCCTCGCATCCTGTAATCCGCTGGACTCCAGAAACCTCACTATTTTCTCTTTCAGCAGTGTTTCCAATAATTTACTCACCACCGAAGTTAAACTAACCAGCCTGTAGTTTTCAACCACATAATTCCTTCCGCTTTTGTGTAAAGGCACCACATGAGCCTCTCTCCAGTCCTTTGGCACCACTCCTGACTCTAACGAGGCATTGAAAAGGTCAGTCAGTGGAGCTGCTAGAACATCCCCAAGTTCCCTCAGTAATCTAGGGTTTATCCCATCCGGTCCCATCACTTTGTCTACTTTAAGTTGAGCTAGTTTCTCATGAACACAGTCTTCTGAAAATTGTTCAAGATGTCCCTCGCTTCTGTTCCTGTTTGTGGGTGTTTTCTGAAGTCCTGCTCCTGGTTCTTCATCTGTGAACACAGAACAGAAATATTTGTTAAGCAATTCTGCTTTATCCTCATCAGCTTCTACATATTCCTCCCCTTCACCCTTGAGTCTGACAATACCACTTTTGCCCTTCCTCTTCTCACTAACATATCTGAAAAATGTCTTATCCCCCCATTTTATTGCATTTTCTATTTCCTCCTCCTTTTGAATCTTTTCTTTCCTGACTACTTTGCTAGCTTCTGTAAGTTTTTTCCAAAATTAGATGCCTGTCTTCCTCTCTCTGTGATCTCTTGTATTTCACGAAGGTCTCCATCTTTTTCTTCACTTTTTCAGCTACTTCTTTCAAAAGCCATAACGGTCTCCTTTTCCTTTTACCTTTATTTACCATTTTAACAACAAGTTTGGTTGCCCTTAAAATATCCACTTTCAGTTTTTGTGTATAACGTTTTTATTGAAAGTCATAAAACAATCAACACAGGAGTATCTCCACACCAACATCCACATAACAATACCATTCCATAAACATTTGTGGGTGACTAATATACAGACAATGGTTACTGCTAGAGTAAGAAGGAAAGGAAGAAAGGAAGGGAAAGAACTCCCAAAGCTAGAAAGAGGACAATATCCAGCAAGCAAACAGTGAGCAACCAAGAAGATTCCCCTCACTTCAAAACAAAGCCAACCCCAGAGTAGTGACTTTCGTTATCTAAGCCCCATCCCCCCTCCAAACTGCTCCCTCCCCCCAACCCCCCCTATCCCCCTAACCCCCCTAGACCCCAACCCTCCCTCCCCAACCCCACCACCCCTTCGACCTCCTACAAGACCACAACCACCAAGGAGAGAAAGGAGAGAGAGGAGAAACCACCCCAGGTCCGCAACCAATATCCCGAACAATTGCTTGAAAATACCGAATTAGTCCAGACCCTCCGATCGAGAACTATCACCTACCCACCACATCGCCTGTGGGAGATGTTCGGTGCGTGACACTAGTTCTTCCAGGCATGCAGTAACTCTCCCACTAACAGATCACAGGGGTAGGAATTTGGTCCATAAAGTATTCAGCTTACTCCTTCTACCACGCAATTCCATCATCAGCTGTTCCATACGATAGAGATCCCACACCTTGACCATCCACTCCTCTTGGGTAGAAACCATCCGCCTCTTCCAAAAGCGACTAACCACAGAGCGAGCAGCCAAAAACAAACACTGAGCTAAGAGGGTGTGATCCCTGGATTGCAATTACGGATGGAAGTGACCCAAAATGCAGTGTTCCACATCAAAGGGGATGGAGATCCCTAATTTTTGGATAATCAAAAAATGAATCTGACACCAATAAGAGTGAATCATCGGGCAGCTCCACCACATGTGAATGAAGTTGCCAACCTCCCCACATAACCACCAACACAGGGGATCATCAGACCATCCCCAGCGGTAGAGGGCGTCCGGAACTACCGACATCCTTAAGACAATCTGAAGCTGGGTATTAATTAGCGACAAGGAAATAGAGCATGTGTGTGTATAGTGAAACTCCTCAGACCAGAAGTCCTCCGCTTGAGGCTGGATAACTTCTTCCCACTGTTTGCACACCTTTAGACTTGGAGCTACCTGTGCAACAGTGCTCACTAGCGCCCGATATAATTTTGCCAAAAGCCCTTTAACAGATTGCGAGAGAAATAGTAGTCTCTCCCAGACAGAAGGGTCAGAAGCGGCAGCTTCCCTCAACTCCGAAGAAGAGAAACAAGAACAGCATTGTAGGTATTGAAAAACAGAGAGAGGACTTTGGAACCTCGACTCCAGCCCCTCCTGAGAGAGCTGCGGATACAACTCATGCAAAGAGGCCAGCTGCAGAACATCTAGGATGGAGGCAGACTTCTAACAAAGGTGAAAGACCCCAAAGATGTGCAAGGGGACCACGACGAAGAGCGAGCACTTTTGGCACATACTTTATGCCAGGCCGTCCAAACGGGGCCCAGAAAAATATGGGAACAAATTAGCCATATCACCCGTGACTCCTCTATGAAAGGGACTGCTATCAGCGGGAAAGGGGCAACTATTGAAGCTTCAAGATCAACCCATCCCGAATCCCCTCTCAGATGTCACAGGGGGAGAGCCCGCAAACAAGCGCATAGATAATAAAGCTAGAAGTCAGGGAGACCCCCCCCCCCTGCACTTTGGGCCGAATCATAGTACTCCAACTTAACCTCGACCTTCTCCCCTTCCATACAAATTGCATGAGTATCCTATGTAGATGAAGAAAAAAAGACCTTGGGCCTCGAATAGGGAGTTGCTGGAATAGAAAAAGGATTTTCGGTAAGAGCAACATCTTGACGGTATTCACCCTTCCAAGCCATGAAACCGATAGCGCTTGCCAGGTTGTCATCTCCTTAGCCAACGCATTTAGCAGCGGTGAGTAGTTGTGAGCAAAAAGCTCCTCCACTTTCTGGGGAACCTGTATGCCCAGATATTTGAAGCTCGTCACCAGGGGTAAAACACCATCGCGCCTCAGCTGACACCCCCCCCCCCCAGCAAAGCCACACATGGCATCAGGACCGATTTCATAAAGTTAATCGCGTATCCCGACATCTTAGAGAAGTCTGTTAAAATTGTAACTAACACTGGTAAAGTCAAGTCCGGCTCCCGAAGGAAAATTAATGTGTCATCCACATAGAGCGAGACCAAATGGAACCTATTCACCAGGGGGATTCCAAGTCGAGCTTCCTGCTCCCTTAATTGTATCGCCATGGGTTCCAGTGCCAACGCAAACAGAAGAGGTGAAAGAGGGCACCCTTACCTGGTCCCGCGTTCTAATGCAAACGGTGCCGAAAGAGACCCATTAACTAGCACCATACTCGATGGAGCATGTAAACAGGGGTGCTTGTTGTGAAAGTTCTACAATCTTGGCAAAGACATGAATTTACTTGACTTGCAAAGGATTGTGGGGGTTGTAGTTCATTCACACAAAACTAGCCGTTTAACAAAAATAAAGAATTGTAGTTGCTCGAGTGTAAAGCAGAAAAACAGATTTTATTTATGGGGTGTTATTCCCTCGCACAGATATGCTTGGTAACATCAACAGGATAATTTTCTTCAGGAGTTTTATTCAGGAAACAAAACAAATAAGGCAACTGAATTACTTATGCAACAACTTAGTAAAGACCTTGATGGAATAGAAAAGGTCTTTCTTTTTGCCCCTGCTAATAAACTTTCTTAGCAGTGCTGGAATGAAAAATGAACCCAAAAGGAAAATTCTCTTTATCAAAAAAAAACAGCTTTCTTCCTTTCACACAGAGAAGAAGCTTTTTCCAAAGTCCCACGTGCACTTGTGCCTTGCTCTAATCACAAGTGCTTAACCAGCTGCAAACCATTGCTGGTCCACTCTCCATGTGGCTCCAACTTTCCCCAAAGCTTTCTCTCAAAGAAACTTTTCTGGGAAGCTAAAAATCAGTGCAGTTCCTTTTGGTGTTTGATCCTTATATGAGGATTACTTTAGAACAGCAGCTTAGAAAGAGAACAATCCATACATTCAACTTCCTCATCTGATATTTCCCCTTGCTCTTGAAATATCATAGGATCACTTTCATACACTGGCTCAGAGGATTTCTCTAACTGATCTCTACCAGGATAGAAACTGTTTCCCTGCTGTCTTCCTTGTGCAAAGCTAGGGAACAGATCAGAGTTCATACCTGAGTTCACGTTGTCATTAGGTTTCCTCTCTGGGTATTTTGGCCAGTAGGTAGCAAAGCTTCTGTGCCCAGCTCTCCAGTCAGAATCTCTGGACTTCAGGTCTCTTTTCCCATACCTCCTTAAATAGGTACTAGAGCTCCTTCTTTCTGTAGATGCAGCCGTCTCCCTTACAGGTGCTGTCCGAGCGTTCCTGGCTGTATATCTCCAAGCCTCTGGCTTCTTCCAGTCCAATGAAGAATGCTTGCCCCAGGAATCTCTCCCAGCATACGTACTGCCTTGGGCTCCTTTCTTGGACCTTCTGGACGTCTTGCTGTTCTTCCTTCTGTTCACGATCAGTCTCTCCTTCTCCAGCTTCTGCTATCTCTGTTCCTCTTTCTCCCATTGCTGTCTGTCTGATGAATTCCTTCTAGCTTTAAAGTGCCTAGATGGCCGCTCCACCCTAGCACACTCCAGGTGTTCTGAATTAAGCCCTGTCCTAGGAGATGTGTGATTAGGGATTGCATCATTGCTTCTCTGATTAGGCACACGTTTCCCTACTTCAGCTCTCCTAGAGGCTTTCTGTAAACCAGTGCATTCTGGGTCTGGTAGTCCTTTAAGTAAACACTCTGTTTTAGTGTTTTTACCAGCCAGCACAGGTTGCTTATTCAGAGCCAATTCACCTCTTATATTATTTCTTCCTGAACTATGATAAGCTTCCTTATCACAAGCATTATAGATAGCTGAAACCCATTAGAAACGAAGGCCCCATCCCAAAGTATTGTAGGACACTTAAAAGATACCTCTACTCTTCCTTGTCAAATGCTTTTTCAGCATCCAGGGAAAGGACCCCGTAGCTGCCTTCCAACTGTCTGACCCCAGATAGAATGTTAATGAGGAGCCGAACATTTTCAGATCCCTGACGCCCCGAGATGAACCCGGTCTGATCCGGATGCACTAACGCTGTTATCTTAGAATTCAGGCAGGAAGCGAGGACCTTAGTAAAAATTTTGTAATCTATATTTAATAGTGAAATAGGCCTATAACTACTTCCTTGCAGAGGGTCCTTACCATCCTTAGGGATTACTGTAATTAAAGCTTGGCGCTGTGACTCTGGAAGTGTGTGACTCAACAATATAGAATTGTATACTCTAGTTAATACGGGCGCCACCTTTTCCACAAAGGACTTATAAAATTCCACTGGTAGCAGGTCAGGGCCCGCGGCCTTCGCCGCTTTGAGCTGTTTTAAGGCCAATCTCACTTCCGCGATGCTAATTTCTCTGTCTAAGGCGTCCCTGTCTTCCATCGACAGTTTCGGTAGGTGGAGACCCGATAAGAACTGATCTATGACGGAGCTATCCATGGAAAGCTGGGAAGAGTATAAAGCCTTGGAAAACCTAGCAAATCGCTCAGCAATCTCAGAGGACTTAAGAAGGGGCCGGTTGTGTTCATCCAAGACTGTTGACACTTGACGATTTAAGCGCTGTTTTTTTAATTGCCATAAGAGTAGTTTATGGGCTTTGTCTCTGTGTTCGAAAAAGTGCCGTCTCATCCTGTCTCCAGGGCCACTAACTTACCTCGCAGAGCCATTAGCTGATGAAAGGTCGTGGGCCCCTGAAGTCGCTTGTGTTGTCTTTCTAGAACCTCAATCCGCAACCTAAGGTCAGCTTGGAGGCGTTCCCTTTGGCGCTTGTATGAAGCCAACAAGGAAATGGCCTGCCTTCTGATTACAGCCTTCCCTGCCTCCCAAAGTAAGCATGGAGAGATCTCTCCCTTGTCATTGTGAAAGAGATACTCCTTCTACCCCTCCTCTAACTGCTTCACAAAGCCGCCATGTTGCAGCAAGTGTCTAGGGAAGGACCACGTACATGGGGGACTCTCTGAATCCAATGGCTCCCAATCTAAGACAATGAAATAATGATCCGAAGGCCCCCTCGTACCAATCCGTACCTTATCAATTTGCTCTGATAGTGCGAATATGAGTGATGGGCCGTGGAGAAAAATGTATAGTCCCTCTCCCCTTGGTGACGAGAATGCCATACATCCTCCAGAGTAAGGGACGAGAGAAGCATAGATAATGTTCTAGAAGCCCCAGGCAAAGAATTTGGACCTGAGGATCTATCAACCTCTGAGCACACAATTGAAATCTCCTCCCATAACTATGTCTCCTGTCACTTGAGTTGTTAGGATATCAAACAGACATTCCAACGACCACACTACATCCGCGGGGGGAATATACACATTCACCATGGAGATCGTCATGCCATTAAGCATGCCTGACAATATCAAGAAATGCCCCTGAGGGTCCTGAATCTGATTCACCACTTGGAACGGACACTTCTGAGAAAGCATAATGGCCACCCCCCTTTTATGGGTTGAAAATCCAGAGGAGTAAACCTTAGGGAATCTGCGGGACTGTAGACAAGAATGAACTCCCGGAGCCAAGTGGGTTTCCTGAAGAAAGACAATATCCGCACGTTCCCCTCAAGCACTCTGCGTCTTTTAATAGGATGATGTAAACCCCGCATGTTCCACGACATAAGTTTAACCATCATCCCTACAAACCCATCGGAACTTTAAACTAATGTTAGTCCTCACGTATCGCACACTTATCAATGTCAGAACTCTCTCCATCCGACTGCTCCACCATATCTTCGCACCCTTGGAAATCCAGAGAAACCCCCAACCCACCTGACCTCTCCTCCAACTCCAAGTCAACCAATATCTCCTTGCTGTCCACTCCCACTTACCCGTCATGCAGACCTTCCTTCCCCCACCCCCCAATTCCCTCCCTCCCACCCACCACCCCCTTCTCCCCCCCTCCCCAATCCTAACCCGAAAGATCCAAACTCCCTTCTGAGAGTGCTAAAGGAACCCAACATTCTCTCCTAAGGAGAGTTTGGATCGTGGGTGGAATATCTTCCCACCCAATAAGGGATACTAAAGGCTTAAGGTCCCCTATGAAAGGCACCTAGCCACCATTCCCCGCCCTGCACCCATCTAAACTAGTAACCTGCTAAAGAACTTTGCCAACCACTGATTCACGGTAGGCAATCGAATGCAGAACTGTGTTACAAAAGCACGTAAAACATAACCCCCATCCCCCTAAGGAAGAAAGTGAAGAACTGAGAATCGTCGGAGCAAGCTAAAACAACTCCTCCCCGAGGAGGTCACAATTCTAGCATCATGGACAGATTATCTTTTAATGCGCCCAAGAAATCCCCATTAGGGAACCAAGAAGAATACTAAAAAAAAAAAAAACACTGCTTCTCCCTCAGGTGGGGATGGTGGTGTCCATTCCAGTGCTCCCGGTCCCATCTGGATCCGCTTCGGAAGAACTTCGGAATCTCGGTACTTTCCTTCACTTGGGCATAGAGACCTCCCAATCTCCATTCAGTTTACAGTGTGAAGGGGATCGGTCTCCATATTAAAGAGAATCCAAAAATCATAAACATTCAGAGAATTCTGAGATCCTTTTCCGAGATCCTTCCCACTCAAAATTCAAAGAGAAAGGGAATCCCCAACAATATGAGACTGACCGCTTCTGAAGAGCTTGCGTCAAGGGGCGAAAATTTCTCCTTCACTCCAGAGTTCGTTGTGCAATGTCCTGAAAAATCTGCATCTCATGTCCCTTGAAAACAAAGGAACGTTGACCTCGCGTACTGCGCAGAAGGGCCACCTTATCCTCGAAAAAGGAGAAGCAAACAACTATAGGTCATGGATGACTATTATTCTCTTTCCTGGGCCCCAGAATGCGATGTGCATGCTCCAGTTTAACCGGGCGTTCCATGGAAGGGACACAGAACGCAAAAATCTCTTGCACAAGAGCTACCGAATTGTCCTTGTTGCCGGAACTCTCTGGGACTCCTAGGATGCGTACATTGCATCGTCGTTGTCTATTCTCAAGATCGAAACTTGAAAGTATTTAGTATCTTATAAGTTGACTAAAATGCTCATTTGCAGAACAACTTCAGATCAAACTTCCCTTCGGCTCAAGTAGAGATTGTAAGAAAACTTCTTAGAGAAGGAACATCTGTTAACGTTAAGTGCTTTCAAAGTTACCCCCTGAAGAAACCGCACTTGGGTGAAACGCACAAGAAAAGCGCGTTGGATTGCGTTGGGGATCGTCTTGAAAGCTAAGCATTGTTTTCACTTTATTTTTTTGAATTTTCTATACCGTTAGTATGGCTGCTTGAAAATAAAGTCATTGATGCAAACAAGGGCAAATTTCAGTTGAGGTTGCCCGAGGAGTCTGAGACCTTGCAGTCATACGAAGGGAAGTTTGATCTGAAGTTGTTCTGCAAATGAGCATTTTTTAGTCAACTTATAAGATACTAAATACTTTCAAGTTTGAATACAAAGTGAGATATATATATTTGACAAAGCTATAGCTCAGATAAAATAGACCGATAGTAGATTTGTGTATTCTCAAGATCCTCCTGCCAATCCAACAACTCTTTAGATGTTTGATCCAGCTTCCTCAGCTTGGTCTGAACCTTTATTGTAGAATCCATCTGCTCCCCAATAAGGGCTTCCGCATGAGATACCCGGTCATCCAGCGCTTTGATATCCAATCACATGTCCGTGATCAATTTGGTGAAATCCGTGCAGAAAAGTTTAAGCTCCTGCAGGATCTTCCCTAAATCTTGTTTCTTTGCCAATGTAGAGAGCACTGCCTCCTCAATCACTCTAGGCGCCCCATGCTGCTCAGAGTCAGGTACAATTTTTGGTGGATCCTCCCCCGACCTAGAGAATTTGGACAGAGCTGAGGCATAGTTTTTCACCTTGGCCATCTTCGCTGGGACCTGAGTTATATTCCAGCAAAGGCTCAAAGTAAGCGGAGTTTTACACTTTGATGGCACACCTCTGCCGCTGGGGATGGACCCACAAGAATTGATGGCCTCGGATATAGAGCCTGACCCCTTTCCCTGTGCGCTGCACTGTCAAAGGTTGCTGAACAGAGAAAACGGGAGATTCAGAGCTCAAGCACTTCTCAGAGTCCCTGCAGAATGCAGAACTGCCACTAGATGGAGCTCCAGGATAGTCTACAAATATACAGAGCGGATTAGTATAGCAGCATCCTCACAAAGTCATCCCGATCTGGAGAAAGAGGTAAAAGCTGACCGAAGCAAAACACAAGCTTTCCCTGATGACTGTGGGACTTCAATAGGCTCTCTTTCTACACTCGGGAGAGAGATCAGCCCCCCCCCTCAACATCAACAAATCGGCGGGCTCACTGATACTCTGCGGCCATCTTAAGGGGGCGTGCCATGCGTTTCACTGACATACTCAGCAAGCGACGGCCATTTTGAAGTCGGCAACTCTGCGTTCGAGCTTCCGAAGCCAGTGAAACAGCTGTGAGGGCAATATCACCACAGGTCTGCGTTCCACAATGACTTTTCCCGCCTCAGCTCCTGCATAGTCCTGTGTGCCAGTAAGTAAGACCTCTTCTCCAAACCAAAATGGCTACTCCATGCTGCCCGACACCCGGAAAAAGCCCCTCAGGCCACAAATCAGCTCTTGCAGACCCCCTTCTCACGCATCTAATGTCCTCCAGCGTTGCAGAGATGGGCACGCTGATTCCATGGCTGTGACAATTCTGTGATTAGTTCCTTCCAATGTGCTCTTCTCTCCCCGAACAGGATCTTCCCCTGAATGTTAGCTGACGAGAGCCGAGCCCTCCCAGCAAGCAGAGGCTCGATGCGATGAGGATATTCTTGCCCTGCCCCACACTTGCACCCCCTGCACCTTTCCTCTTCTGGGCTTCACCAATCTCTCTCCCGCTGTCTCCGGCCGCCACGCACTCTCTCAGATCGGCCCATCCAAACCAACTGCACTCCACCTCAGCAGGGCTATCAGAGACGGAACCAGAGACATATTCGGATCCAGATGGATACAGTGAGCTTGAGAGTGTGGTTTTCAGGCAAATCTCATCCAGAGTGCAAGCAGGGTGCCATCTGTTTGGGAATGAGGCTACAGGGAGTCAGGAAAGTGTGGCCATCTTGCAGGGTTCATGAGCGCCCACCCCCCTCCCCATCCACTTTCAGTTTTGTCCATTGTTTTTCTACATCCCCCAGATGTTCCCATCCCGCCAAGGACTCCCTGAGGTATTGGCAGATCTTGGCAAATTTAGTCTTCCTAAAGTCTAAGACCCTCACCTTTGAATGGATCCTAACAGCCCTAGTCCTAATACGTAACCACACCATCTGGTGATCACTGGATGCAAAATGATCTCCCACTATAACATCAGAAAGACTTTCACCATTGGTAAGCACCAAGTCCAGTATGGCCCCTTCACGTGTGGGGTCTGTTACCATTTGCCTGAATAGTTCTCCCTGTAGAGAATCCAGGATCTCTTTACTTCTAGATGATACTGCAGCAGGAATGTGCCAATCAACATCTGGCATATTGAAATCCCCTATCAGTAGCACTTCCCCTTTCCTAGCAATTAACTCTTGGTCCACCTCTTCCTCATGTGATAGAGGTCTGTATATCATGCCAATGCAAATTGATTTCTCTTTCCCTCTTTCTAGTTTAACCCACAGTGCCTCCTCACTTCCTTTTAAGCTCTGTAATTCCAAAGTTTTAATAGTATTTTTTACATATAGTGCCACTCCTCCTCCCCTTCTTCCTACTCTGTCCTTTCTGAATAAAGTATAGCCAGGTATAATTACATCCCAGTCATGGTTTTTCTATGAACCATGTTTCTGTAACTGCCACTAAATCCAAGTTGGCCACTCCCACCAAAGCTTCAACATCAGGGATCTTATTTCCATGCTACAGGCATTTATACACACTGTTTTCCATATGTAACCCTGTTACCCATTTCCATAAAGGTATTTAATTTATCACTTACCTGGGGGCTTTCAATTACCTGGGGGCTTTCTTCACCCATTCCCAATGAATCTAGTTTAAAGTCCTCTTCAGTAGATTAGCCAGTCTACTACTGAAGATGCGTCAACCTTTCTTGGTGGTGCCGGTGGGGAGCGGGGAGGAGCTTACCTTCCCTCTCCCTGTCGGTGCTTCGATCGTTGCTCGGGTCTGTGGAGGCGTGCCTGGGAGGCCTTTAATTTTAAAGTTGCTGGTGGGAGGAAGGCAACCTGGCGCCCCTTCTCCTCCCCTTCTCCCCACCTTGCCCTTTCTGGATAAAGTATAGCCTGGTATAGTTACATCCTAGTCATGGTTGTCCGAGAACCATGTCTCTATTACTGCCACTAAATTCAAGCCAGTCTCTCCCATTAAAGTCTCAACATCTGGGATTTTATGTCCTGTGCTATGGGCATTTATACACACTGCTTCCCGTATGTTGCCCCTTTTTCTCATTTCCATAATGGTATTTCATGTTTCTCTTACCTGGGGGCTTTCTTTACCCATCCCCAATGAATCTAATTTAAAGCCTTCTTCTGTAGGTTAGCCAGTCAGCTACTAAAGACATGTTGACCCTTCTTGGACAGATGGACGCCATCTCTGCTCTGCAACCCTTGGAACAGCATCCCATGGTCCAGGAAACCAAAATACTCTCAATGACACCATCCACGCAGCCATGCATTTATCTCCAGGATGCAAGCTTCTCTGCCTTGGCCTTTATCCTCAACAGGGAGGATTGAAGAGAACACCAACTGTGATCCTATCTGCTTTACCCTCTGTCCCAGATCCATGAAGTTATACTCAGAGAGATACCTGGCAGTATCATTTATGCCAACATGGATGAGCAGCATTGGGTCATAGTCAGTAGGCTTTATGAGTCTTGGAAAACTCTCCTTAATATCTCTGATTTTGTCACCTGGCAGATAGCATACCTCTCTGGACATCAAGTCTGGTCAGCAGATGGACATCTCAATACCCCTCATAAGACAGTCACCAACCAGCACTACTCTTTGCTTCCTTGTGGTCACTGATTCTGCAACTTTGGGGTGGTTGAGCTCCGGTTCTTCCTTTTCCAACAATGCTTTCACCTCCTCCACTTCCAGGGCTGCATAATGATTCTTCAGTTCAAGGGCTGAAGGAGTTGGATTGGTAATTTTGCAGGCCCTGGAGACTCGTGTCCAACCTTCATCATTCTGTAGTCTCTCATCTTCTCCTTTTCTGGAAAGCTTGGATGTTTCAAGAAGCATCACATCAATGTATTTCTCACTGTTGAATGCTCCTCAGCAACACCACCTCCTCTCTGAGTTCCTTCACTTGTTTCCTGAGAGCTTCAGCATGCAGGCATCCTGCACATGGAATCAATCCTTAAACTGGCATTGGGATCTCTATCTGGAAAGAGGCAGAAGCTATAATAGGAGCAACATCTTTGGCGATATGATTTTCCCAGCCATTATTCAGTTGTTGGAGCTTAGGTACCTGGTGAAGCAAAAGAGAGAGACGTACCAAAGTACCAGTCAGTTTCTGAGTTGTCCTTTCAGAGAAAAAGCAGTTAACCTCTTTTAAGTGTGTTCTAAATGTCTGTTCCAAGTCTCTGTCTGTAGCTAATTGAAAAGGTGACCTATAAAACAAGACTACTCACATAGGGTGGGCGGGAGCAGGGGGGTTATGGAGGGAACTAACACCTGATGAGGTGTCAGTAGCTTCAAAGAGTTGAGAAAGATACTAAAAGCAGAGTTTTACATAAGTTTAAACATACACCACTAAAGTTTTACAGAGTTTAAACATACACCACTAAAGAAAATATTTCCCCTTTTCAACTATAGCACCAAAAAGAATGTAACTTTGTTTCAAAAATGTACCAGAACCCTTTTAAGAGGTCTCAGGCAGAGAGTTTGTAATTAAAAAGCCACACACTCTTACCTTTGCTTGGAATGCAGAGTCCCTTTTAGGAATGTCTCAACTGTGCAAGGCTCTGAAGACTTTTATGTAGCCCTCAGCTGCTCTCAGTTCTTTCACAGGCCTACTAACTCCCGATGAGGTTTCAGGAGTTTCCAAGAGCTGAGAAAGATACTAAAAGCAGAATTTTAAATCTACAACACTAAAGAAAATGTTTCCCCTTTTGAACTATAGCACCAAAAAGAATGTAATTTTGTTCGAAAACTGTACCAAAGCCCTTTTAAGAGCTGTGAACCAGGGAGTCAGCTGGAGGTGAGAAGGAGTTGCTGGAGCCCGGTCATCGGCGTCTGGGACTTCTGCTGTGAGGTGTGTGCTGCAGTCATTGTTTCCCTCCTGCTCAGCGGACAGGCACGCCCGGGGCAACCTGAATCAGCGGTGACTTTCCTTTGGTTTCTATATTACTAATTTCTTTCCTTGATGCGGAGTGTGATTGCGGAGCGTGATCCGAAGGGGCGTGTCTAAAGGGGCTAGACACGGCCCTTTGGCGCCCCTTCGACATCACTGCGGCTGCATTACAGCGCTCCGCTGGGGTTTCCCGGCCTTCGTGTACTCTAGATTAGTTTATACGCATATTATTGCATTTTATTTTTACTACTATGGGGAAAAGGAAGGCCAAGACTGTGGGCAAAACTCCAGAGGTGGCAACCGGAGTTATTAAACCAGTCGGGCCTCTGGATAAACATTTTGTCCCACTTCCGATAGCACAGTCCTCTCCTGAAGGAGCTTTGTTGAGCTCCAGTGGAAGATCTCCTCCTTTGTGTCCTGTACCTGGGAGCTTAATTGATGTTTCTATAGAACCCTCTGAATTGGTAAGAAAATCAAAGTTGGTAAATTTGCCTTCTCCAGTCCAGTTAATGGGAGTAGGTGGCTCTTTTGAGTTCCCTGCCCCTTCTTCGGAAGCAGAAATTACCTTGAAAGATGTTTGGGGTGCCTTAAAATGTTTTGATAGCAAAATGTCTTCTTCTTTGAATTCTCTGTGTACTTTTTCTCAAGAAGCTGCTGCTTCTTTGCAGCAACTTGATGAGAAAGTCACTTCAGTAGATATGGCTCTCACTAAATTGGAGTCTCAGGTTCTCCTGCACCATGCGGTTAATGTGGCTGGGATTAAGGATTCCTTGGTGCTTCATTCCAAGTTGGAAGCCCTTGAAAGCTTTTTGCGCTCTTGTAATTTGCATTTTTTGAATTTTCCTCAGTCTTCTTTATTGTTACATAAGATTCTTTTGGATAAATTCTTAAAAGAGATTCTAGCCCTCTCTGATCCTATTGATATTTCACAAATTTATTATATCCCTTCTACTGTTAAAAATCTTAGTTCTGCTGAAGGTGGGTTGTCTTTGTTTAGGGGTAAACCCACCACTCCATGTAGGACACCCCTATTTGTTGAGACGTTATATGGTTCAGAAGCTAGATGGTACTGTTTATTTTGTTTTTATCCTATTGCTATAAAGGGATCCACTGTGTTTGTCCCATGCTGTTTTGAATTCCGTCACCATGTTTGCCCCCACCACTTCCTTCGGGAGGGCATTCCAAGCATCCTCCACCCTTTCAGTGAAAAAATATTTCCTGATATTGCCTTTCAATTGCCTATCTTGCAGCTTCATGTTATGCCCTCTAGTTTTACAGGTTCCCCGTCTTTGGAAGAGGTTTGTTTGTTCATCATTTCTCTTTAAGTATTTAAAGGTCTGAATCATATCTCCCCAGTCCCTCCTTTCCTCCAAAGTGTACATATTTAGGTCTTCAAGTCTCTTCTCATAAGGCTTCTGACGCAGGCTCCAAATCATTTTGGTCGCTTTCCTCTGAACAGTTTCCAGTCTTTTTACATCTTTTGCAAGATATGGTCTCCAAAACTGAACACAGTATTCCAAGTGAGGCCTCACCAGTGACTTATACAGTGGCATAAGTACCTCTTCTTTTCTGCTGGTAATCCCTCTCTGTATGCAGCCCAACATCCTCCTGGCTTTTGCCACTGCCTTGTCGCACTGTTTTGCCACCTTGAGATCATCAGAGATAATCACACCAAGGTCTTTCTCCTGAACTGTGCATACCAACCTCGCGCCCCCTATCTTGTACATTTCCCTTGGATTTCTGCTACCCAAGTGCATGACACTGCACTTTTTCGCATTCAATCGTAGTTGCCAAGCATTAGACCAGTCTTCCAGCTTTTGTAGATCTTTCCTCATGTTAACCACTCCCTCGGGGGAGTCCACTCTGTTGCAAATTTTTGTGTCGTCTGCAAAAAGACAGACTTTTCCATTCAGTCCTTCAGCAATATCACTCACAAATACATTGAACAGTGCTGGACCCAGGACTGAACCCTGGGGCACCCCGCTAATTACCTTCCTCTCATCCGAGTGAGCTCCATGTAAAATCACCTTCTGTCGTCTGAAATTGTTTCTCCTATAGATAATTTAACTGCCTTTTTAGAGGACTCAAGATATCATTAATTTACGTCCTACTCTACTGGTTACTTTTCCATCTATTGAAATTCAGCAACGTATTCTTAGGGCCTTTTTTAAAGTCAAGTCAGCCAAGTTTTGTGGCCAGTCGGTAAATATTTTTCCAGATGTTTCTTGAAGCACCCAACTATGCTGGAGGCAATTTTTGAGCTTAAAGCCTCGAGTTGTAGTGTTGGGAGCTACTTTCTTCCTTCGGTTTCTTTGTAAATGCATCATTAATTTGGATGGTGTTTCTTATATATTTGTTGAGGTTACTCATCTGGAGAAATTTTTGACTGAGAAACAGGGCATAGGTAGGGTAGATAATTGAATAATAGTGTGCCTCCATTTGTGGGTTAATTTAACCCTATTTTTCTTTGTTTTGTTTAATTTTTGATGAGTTAACAGCTTGACTTCCATGATGTGGACTTTATCAGCTTTATTTCACTTATTTACTTAATTGTAAATTGTTTCTTCCTTTCCTTTTATTGTATTATGGGATTGTCCTTGTAACATTTTTTGGTTATTGTAACGACTAAAACTCTATAAATAATAAAAAAAAAGAGCTGTGAACCAAAACAGTTTTAAGAGCTCTTAAGACTCTAAGGAGACTTAGGGGTATGTTTACTAAACCGCGCACACGTGCGTGGCGCACAGTAGCGTACGCTAATGATGCACTTAAGTGTTCTTAAGTGCCCCGCACGCATGCGCGTCACACTAATGGGCCCCCACACATGTGCCACTCACACTGACCGGCACGCGCAAGTGTGCGGTGCGCTGATGTGCGATAGAGGCGTGGAAAGGCATTTCGAGGGTGGAAGAAGGCTCCCGAAGGGTAGGGGGACGGGGTCAATGGGTGGAGAGTGGGAGGGGAGAGGCTCCCCGCACAGGAGCGGGGCTGAATTTTGGCAAAAAAAATACCGCGAGTGAAACCCTCGCGTTAGAGACGATTTAAAGGGAAGAGAAACCATTTCCGTCAGCAATGTACAGCAAAACAGGGGAAACCTGAAAAACGTGAGCAGTGTGATACATGTGCACAGAACAAAATAGCAAATATAAATTGAAAATGACCACAACAAATTCCAAATAAATTATAATCCAGCTGGGCAACAGTGATATTAATGGGCAACCATAAAAAACACTCCCAGGAAAGCTCCAAAAAAAAGAAATGATTTTTGGAAGGGTCTACGCTCCGTAGACTCTTTCAAAAATCACTGCATTTTATTGGAGCTTTCCTGGGAGTGTTTTTTATGTTGCCCATTGATATCACTGTTGCCCAGCTTAGTTTTGGTTTTTTTCCCCTTTTTTGGAGGTCATTTTTGAGGTTTATTTGCACCTTTGTCCCCATACAAGGTAAACGAGCCCACAGTAAAATTGTGCAGAGCAGGGTGTCTGACTCATGAGGCCAGATTTCCTATCTCCAGAGACTGCACTGTCTCTGTGACTACAGTGTGATGCAGCGGACACAGCCAGCGCCTGTAGGACCAGAAAGTCACAGGTTCAAATCCCAGCTGGGGCTCCTGCCAACCCAGTTTCCATAGTTTTACCCACCACTAAACAGTGATAGTAAAGACATTCCTTTATTGCTGAGAACATAAGCATGGTTCAAACCATGACCACCTAACTCAAACTATACTAACCTGACCATGTCCAAATTCTGTCTAAGTCTAACATCTGTCCTATATCTTATGTTAAAATCATCAATGTAGCCTCCCCGGTGATGGCCCCACCCTTATACGTAAATCCCCCCCCCCCCCCTTTTATGTAACGCCGCTTTGTCCCGGTGAAAAGCGGGATACAAATACAGCTAAATAAATAAATAAATAAATAAACACCCATATTTTACCCTACACCGCACACAAACCATAACAATGGGCATTACCTACAGCCGAGTCCCCCAAATTCAGTCCTGGAGTGCCACAACTCAATCAGGTTATATGTTTTTTTCCCAGATAAGGACATGTCCGCATGTTGGCGGAGGGTACAGGTGGTGGAGGGGGCAGTGGCTGCAAGCCACAGCAGACAGTGGCCTAGGCGTGTGCAGGCTGGCACCGTCCACGGCAACAGACAGGCTCTGTTGGATGTACAGTCATGGACTCCCCAGGGAAGGCAGCATATCTGTGGCAACACGGTGGTGCAGTGCACACAGACAGTGTGTGCAGGAACAGAAAGTCACAGATTCAAAGGTCAGCTGGGGCTACCTCCAATCCTGTCCACATATTTTTCCCACAACTAAACCATGATAGTAAGGACAAACCTTTATTGCTGAGAACATACGCATGGTTCATACGCCTATTTTTCACCACACCAAACACAGACACCATAAACAGCCGCATTACCTAGAGCAGAGTCTCCCAAATGCAGTCCTGGAGGGCCCCACACCATTCAGGTTCCATGCTGCCTCTAATAAAGATGCCTGTGCTGCATATCTATGTACCACCCCCATGGTATGCAGATGTAGCTCATGCATATTTATGAGGGACAGCATGAAAACCCGAACAGTGTTTGGAACACCAGGACTGGAGTTGGGAAACTCTGCTGTAAAGCAGCAGCCAACAGGGCCAGACACACCCACACACACACACACACAGGCCCCATTGGCCAATGCCTCCTGGAGAGGCAGGACATTGTGCCCTGCCTGTATCTCCCAATACTAGCAGTTGCATACTTTAGCAATGCCACCCTACACCTGGGTATATGGTACACAGCTATCAAATGTTTCCCATGATAACTGGCAGATATCAATTCCTACGGTAAGCACATTTTGCTCCTTGGGCTCCACCATAACAATCATTCTGATGTCTGCAGTGTGTGCTGCAGGTCTGGTCTCTGACAGTGTTTACCACCCTGGGGAGTGGCCCCCAACAGTATTGCGTACCATATCCATGCCTGTACTGTGCCCAGGACTGGTCTGGTGGGTATGGCTGCTGAACCCCTCTATAGTAGCACAATGCTGGCATAGGTGTGGGGGTGGCTGTCTGTCTATCCAGTGTGTGGTGGCTGCAAACACCTTCCACAGCCCACACTGCCAGCAATGTTGCCAGTATTGGGCTGCCAATGTTCATAATGAGGAGCAAGGTACCATGGGTATAGGCCGGACAGGGTGGCCTGGCCAGGGTGCATCTGCACAGGGCATAGGACACTGACTGGGACATTTTAGTGCCCGGCCACCACCTACACGGACAGGGTGACCTCAGTATGTCCTGCTGAGAGATCACTCTCACCCTGACTGTGCAGTGACCACATCATGGCTAGGCACCCCCATAGTGCCATATAGTATTTCTCTCATGTGATAGATATGGGTTTCCTTTTGAGGCCCAGTCACTGATTTATCTTCTTGCTGTGTATGCTGACATCCCAGTTCTGGGTGCATGCATCTCCACTGGGAACATGCACTGTGGACTAACTAGCACATTGTTTGCAGCTGGTATGTGTCTTGATGGAGCAGCTTGCAGGGTGCAGCGGATGATGACTTGCTGCAGGAGAATATCAGATAGTGGTGGGGTGCAGCTCACCATATCCAGGCCTAATGTCTGTCTGCTGTTGTGTTATGGATGTGTATAGAGCTGCATTGACTGCCCTGTGGGGTGTCTGTTCTTCAGACAGACTGGGGATGATGGACCCCTCTACTGCCACCTTTGCAGGGAGGTAGAAAGTAGATCTATTGATGGGAGACCCTGTTTGCCACCCTCAGCCATGGAAGAGAAGGAGGAGGAGGGTGGTTGGTGATGCATAGCCCACCTAGGAATCCATAGGGGCTACACCTGATTGAGTTAGACAGAGATATCCAAGGTGTTTGTGCAGAAACTACCTATCTCACACATTAACAATGCTTTGGACTTCTGACATGGCCTCTTTCAGCTATGGAAGGTGTTGTGGACCTGGTCCTGGGCGCCTCATTGCACCCTCAGGGTGAGCACAGTACCTCCACAATGTGACGGTGTGTAGCTACTCTGTGCCAGTAAAACACACGGTCAGTACCCCCTACCAGGCCGAGATGGTGTGTGGGTGGACATGGTCACTTCCCTCTACCAGGCCGAGGTGCTGTGGGGGTGCATTGCCCATCTTGTGTTAATCTGTGGACAGCTGATTTGCATGTACAGTGCATCATGGGTATGGGTGGGCTAACCCTATCCTGGTGACCACAGCAGACTGTCTGTTTGGTGACGTGCATGCTGTCTGTAGCCAGCCAGGGGCTTGCTAGTAGCTGTAAAGCTGTAGCCCAATGGTTACTTCACTGCCTCTGAAGCCAGAGGTCATGGGTTCAAACCCACAGTGGGGTTATATGATAGGGTTGTCCAACACATTTTTTTTTATGTACATATTTTGATGCCAGCAAAAACACCCTCAGCGTACTGTACCCATAAGGTGCCTCTGAGGGTGCTTTATCGGGCGCCCTATAGGGCACCTTATGGTTCACGTCCATATAAGGTGCACTATACATAATCCTGTGATGCAACCTATAGGGTGTCCTATAGGGGACATTTTAGGGTGCTGTGGCGGACAGTGCAATTTATAATGTGCCCTATGGAGTGCCTTATATGGTGCCTTATACGGCACCTTCAATTACGGCACGTGAGGGCGTGTTTGCTGGCAGCAATTAATAACATAAAAATAAAGTGCTGCAGGACAAAATATGTACAATGCAAAGCTGATGCCACAGCCAGCCTTACGTATTAGGCACACTGGGGAGCAAACTCATGACCCCTGTATCAGCAGTCAGTGCCATTGTGCTCCACTGCTGCTCCTCCTTGCCTGTCAGCACACCTACTTATGCTTTTCATTCCTTAAACTGCACAGTGCTGCCATAAAAAACATGACACTGACCTTGCGGTACCTCATACGGCACCCTCTAAAGCGCCCTATAAGCAACATTCTAGGGTGCCTTGGATGACAGTGCCCTTTAAAATGTGCCTTATAGGGCACCTTATGTTAACGCGCTTTGAGAGTGCGTTTGCTAGTAGTGATAATTAAAATATGCCTCTGAAAGCAATCTTCCCCATAATATGTTATGCCTCAGCAAGCCTTGTTCATTGGGCACTTTAGGGGATTGAACAGCTGATCCCTGCACCATTGGTCAGTGTCTTAACCATTGTGCTGTGGTTCTGTTCCTGTGATTGCACATCAGCGCGCCACTTATGCTGCCCCATATTAAACACCCTCCTAAAACATTAGCCTTATGCCCATCAGCGCGCCGCCTTATGCAGCCCATCATTTAAATGCCTCCTAAAATAATGCCTCAGCCAGCCATCTTCATGTAAGCACTGTGGGGGATTAAACCCCTGATCCCTGCACCATTGGTCAGTGTCTTAACCATTGTGCTCTGCTCTTCTTCCTGCACATCAGCATGCCGCTTATACTGCCCGGTATTATAATGCCTCCATAAACATCAGCCCACCTTATGCTGCCCAGTATTAATATGCCCCCAAAAGCATTAGCGTGCTGCCCAGTATTTCTGTGCCTCATAAATTAATGCCTTGTCTAGCTGTCCTCATTGATCACTGTGGGGGATTGAACTCCTGATCCCTGCATTGGTGGTCAGTGTCTTAACCATTGTGCTGTGGCTCTGCTCTTTTTCTTCCACTTCAGCGCGCCACTTATGCCTCCCGCGCAGCTATCTCATGCGCTAAGGTGCGGGGAGCACATGGGCGCCATGCACCTTAGCGCATATGTAAATTCCAGCTTTTCTTTTTCAGGACGGAACGCCCACTCCTTATATGGCACCCGCACACTACCAGGGCCCGCACTCTACCGGGGTTTTAGTAAACATATCCCTTAGAGAAAATATAAAACATAGCTTATTGGACAGGAGGAGGAGGTTTGGCTGTGGCATTTTTACTTTTAAACTTCTAATAAAAGCCATGTTTAAATAGCTAGTGAGCTCATGGGAGAAGGAAAGTGAAAATGATGGTGCCTTGTGTGATCAAATGAATTACTGATGGAGCTTTGCTGGATCATATAAGTTACATGTATAAGGAAACGTTTGAGACCTGATGCAGAATAGCATGTTACCCATTCGAAACATGATGGACATAGTTGGCTATAATGATTACACAGGTACACTACCAAAAAACTGCCTCCAGTTTTGCAACTGATTCCTATAGATTTTGGGGTGCTGAATCCAGGAAAAACAGCCAAAATGTTCCATCACGTCACGTTTTCTTGCAAAATTATATTTCTTACCCATATAAGGAATGTTCACATAATTTCTTTTTAGCCGACTGCAGTTTATTTTCTTGGCCCAAAATAGAGGTTGTAATGGTTAACTAACTAGAAACACTCCCTCATGATATAATAGAGTGTTTTGTATTCATTTTATACATTAACAGGACAATTGGGAGGCGGGGGGCTAAATCCAGTACTCGCGCTGGCGCATGTTCTTTCCTGTTCGCCTCGCCTCGTTCGCTCGCTCAAACACGGTGGTTGCGACATGAACGTTCCTGTCAAATTTCAGTTTCTTGCAAGTTCATTATTACCTTTTGTTTGCTCAGTCGTAATCCAGCTTTATTCCGAAGTGGTTCACTACAGTTGTAGTTTGCAGTGCTGTGTATTTGTGATGGCTCACAGAGCCAGAGGTTGCGTCAACTCTCCGGACAGTTTTTGTTTTATTTGTGGAGAATATACCGTGAAAAAGTGGCAGAGGAACATTTCTGCATTTATTAAAAAAGTATATTTCGCCTATTTCGGTTTGAAGTTAGGCGATCAAGACAAACCGTGGGCTCCTCACAAAGTGTGCAAGACATGTGAGGAAGATCTACGCTTATGGATGAAAGGTAAAAAACAAGCATTTCGTTTCGGAATACCTATGATGTGGCGTGAACAAAGAGACCACAGCAGTGACTGCTATTTTTGCTCTTGCATTGTGAAGGGATACAACTTAAAAAATAAGAACGTAATAAGTTACCCCAACCTTCCCTCAGCAATTAGGCCTATGCCTCATAGCAACGAAGTACCTGTGCCTGAACCACCAAAATCTTTGGATCATATTTGTGTGGACGGTTCTGATCATGATGAGACTCATCAGATGGCTTTTCCCGATGAGTCCAGTACTTCCGAGTTTGAAACTGAACCAGATCCGAAACCTGAACTTTTCTCTCAAGCTGAATTGAATGATTTAGTCCGGGATTTAGGACTCCCAAAAGATGCTGCCCAACTGCTAGGTTCTCGACTTAAACAGAAAAATCTATTGTCACCAGGAACAACTTTTTATTGGTACCGCAACCGCGAGACACAATTTTTGAAGTATTTCAGCAAAGAGGAAGATTTGGTATTTTGCAACGATATATACGGAGTGATGGAAAAGTTTAAACTCAAGTATGATCCTGCTGAATGGCGGCTGTTCATTGATTCGTCAAAAGACAGCATAAAAGGTGTTCTTCTTCATAATGGCAACACATTCGCTTCAGTTCCTATTGCTCACTCTGTTATTCTCCAAGAAAAATACGAGAATTTGGCCCTGATTCTTCAGAAGATTCGTTATGATGAGCATAAGTGGATGATTTGTGGAGACTTTAAAATTCTATCCATGCTATTAGGGCAGCAATCCGGTTTCACCAAATATCCCTGCTTCCTTTGCTTGTGGGATAGCCGGGCCCGCGACCTACACTGGGGGAAAAAAGACTGGCCAATTCGGGAGTATTTGAGACCCGGTGAGAAAAATGTTCTTCATGAGAGCTTGGTACCTCGTGATAAAATTCTATTACCACTTCTCCACATTAAGTTGGGTCTCATTAAGCAATTCATCAAGTCCCTTCCAAAAGATGGTGAGTGCTTTCGGTACCTTTGCTCAAAGTTCCCCCATCTTTCTGAAGCAAAGCTAAAGGAAGGAGTGTTTGTTGGCCCTGATATAAGGAAACTCATTTCAGATGGAGCATTCGCTGAAACGATATCTGAGAAGGAAAAAGAAGCCTGGGATTCCTTCAAGGATGTTGTTCTCAAATTCTTGGGGAACAGGCGGGATGAGAACTATAAGGATATTGTTGCCAGGATGCTCAATGCCTTCAAAGAACAAGGCTGTAACATGAGCCTGAAAGTCCATTTCTTGCACTCCCATGTGAACTACTTTCCCGAAAACTTGGGGGCGTACAGTGATGAACAAGGTGAAAGGTTTCACCAGGACATCAAGGATGCAGAGAGAAGGTACCAAGGAAGATGGAACACCACTATGATGGCTGATTTCTGCTGTTTGCTGCTGCGGGAAACCCCAGATGAAAAATACGCCAAGCAGCGCACCAAGAGAAGCATTCGGGGGAAGAAGAAACGGGCCCACCAGGAGATTGATTGACCCAAGAATGACTTTAAAATCTAAACTGTGTTGACAAATATCGTGTTTTTACTAAACTTTGAAATAAAAATTTGCTAGTTATTACCACAGTGTCGGTTACCAGATTTGGATTCAGCGCACCAAAAAACGTAAAAATCAATCGAAACATTAGAGGCAGTTTAAAAAAAAAAATTTTTAGTGTACCTGTGTTATTTTCTATAAAACATGTTTTTGGGCATTTAATCACCTTTCTGATTAAAGCCCTCACTTGGTTTGCAGCTTGTCATGCTGTGGGGACTTGTATGCCTCAGTAATGCTGAGGGCTAAGCTATAGGTAGTTTAACAACTGGAAGGGTCTCTCAAGATGGACAGGTCTCAGCTGAGGTGCCAGACCAAGACAAAGTACCCATCTGAGTAGCAGCAGAATAGGACAGTGTTGGCAGCGGTGGGTCACATTTCTGTGATAACGGCAACAACACCAAACTTAAACTGTGCAGAAGAAAGGCCTGGCAATCTACTTCCATATCTTGGCACGAAAACCCAATGGATAGTCACAGGAAAACAAATTGCACTATAGTGCTGGAAGATGAGACCCCCATGTCAGAAGGCACTCAACTGGATACTGAGGAGGAGCTGAAGACTTTTCAGAGTAAAACCAGCATTTATGATGTGGTTGGATCAAAACCCTCAGGACATCTGACTGCTGATGTAGCTGTGCATGGAATGAAAGTCAGAAGCTGCAATGATGTTTTACATATTGGGACATGGAACGTACGAAGCATGAACCAAAGGAAGTTGTAAGTGGTCAAGAATGAAATGGAATGTGTTCCATTTGATCTGTTTGGTGTCAGCGAACTGAAATGGACTAGCATCGGGCACTTTGCATCAGATGATCACATCGTCTACTATGCTGGAATGAAAGACAAAGAAGAAATGGTATTGTATTTATAATTAAGAAGAAACTTGCAAGAACTGTAATGAAATACACTGCAGTCAGTGAGCCTTTTAATTTCTATTTGTATACGAGAAATGTCTCTCAAAACAACTATATATGCCCCAACAACAGCTGCAGAAGAGGATAAAATTGTTGAGTTCTATGAACATATATAAGCTGAAATTGACAGAACATGCAAACAAGATATCCTGATAGTCATGGGTGACGAACGCAAATGTTGGCAACAAAGAAGAAGGCAAAATGGTTGGAAAATATGGACTTGGCAAAATAAATGAAGCTAGAGAAAGACTGATAGAATTTTGCAAGGCCAATGATCTATTCATCTCAAACACCTTCTTCCAGCAACACAAGCGGCAACTGTACACATGGACTTCACCCAATGGATTGTACAAAAATCAAATTGACTACATCTGTGGAAGTCAACGATGGAAAAGTTCTATACAATCGGTAAAGACGAAACCTGGTGCTGACTGTGGTACAGATCACCAACTACTAGTATGCAAACTCAAGCTAAATTTGAAAAAGAGCAAGCCACTCATGAATGTAGCAAAATATGACCTTGAGAATATACCACTGGAATTTAAAGACTGCCTGCAAAATCGATTTGCTGCTTTAGATACAAAAGACAGAGCTCCAGAAACGTTATGGGATGACATCAAGAAGGTTGTGTTAGAAGAAAGCAAGAAGTCTCTACAAAAGGTGAAAAAGCAAAAATGACCAAAATGGATGACCGAAGAAACTCTGAAAATTGCCCAGAAATGCAGAGAGGTTAAAGCCAGCGGAGAAAGAGAGGCAATCACAGAACTCAACAGAGATTTCCAAGGTGCAGCAAGACAATACAGGGAGAAGTACTACCATGATGCAACTAAGAAAATAGAAGCAGAAACTATTAGAGGAAAAACAAGCTCAGCTTCCCTAAAGCTACTAGAGTTAAAGAAAAAATTCCAGCCTCAAACTGGAATGTTACAAGAAGCTTGAGGATCCATATAGAATGATTCGGAGAAGATCAAGGAAAGAATATACAACTTTTTTATATGATGAAGATCAAGTGGACCAACAGCCATTTCAACCTGTACATTATGATCCGGAACCATCGGTGATGAAAGAATTCGAAGCAGCATTGAAAGCCTTATCAAAGAACAAAGCACAAGGCATTGATGACATTCCCATAGAAGTATTACAGCAATCTTATACAGCTGTTACCATACCTACAAAGCTCTGCCAGGAAATTTGGAAGTCAACGTCATGGCCAACTGATTGGAAAATTTCTGTGTTTATTCCAATATTAAAAAAGGTGATCCAACTGACTGTGGAAATTATCGCACAATTGCTCTGATCCCACATGCCAGCAAGATTCTACTGAATTCAACAGAGACTACAGCCATACCTGGAACGAGAACTACCTGAAGTGCAAGCAGGGTTCAGGAAAGGGTGAGGAACAAGAGACATCATCACGGATGTGAGATGGATCCTTGAAAAAACGAAAGAATACCAAAAGGATATCAATTTGTGCTTTATTGACTAGAGCAAAGCTTTTGGCTGTGTACACCATGAGAAACTCTGGGCCACATTAAGAAGAATGGGTATTCCAGAACACCTCACTGTTCTCATGATCAGAAGCAACAGTTTGAATAGAACAAGGAGAAACAGAATGGTTTAAAATCAGCAAAGGTATACAACAAGGCTGCACACTTTCCCCCTACCTGTTTAATTTATATGCAGAGAAAATCAACAGAGAAGCAGGATTGTATGAAGATAACAGAGGCATGAAGACTGGTGGAAGACTCTTCAGCAACCTTAGCTATGCTGATGATACCACATAACTGGATGAAAGTGAAGATGATATGAAATATTTGCTTCTCAAGATCAAGAAACATAGGGGCATGTTTACTAAAATCCGCAAAATAGCGCGCCGCAAAATAGCACACGGCAACGCGGCACTGAAACGCGCAGAAACGCGTTTAAACGCCCCGCACACGTGCGTGTCACCCCCGCACAGGTACGCGGCTCACTAACGGGCCCCGTACAAGTGCGGGCCCGCAAATGTCCGATAGAGGCGTGGAACGGCGAAAGGAGGGCGGAGGAAGGCTCCGGAGGGGCGGAGGGACGGGGTCAATGGGTGGAGAGTGGGAGGGGAGAGGCTCCCCGCACAGTATCGGGCCCGAATTTGCATGTAAAAACTACCGCGGTAGAAAGCATTTAAAGGGAAGAGAAACCGTTTCCGTCAGCAATGTACAGGAAAACCGGGGAAACCAGCAAAACGTGAGCAGTGTGATACATGTGCACAGCACAAAAGTGAAAATAAAAATAGAAAATGACCACAACAGAACTATTAAAAATAGTAATTCAGCTGGGGAACAGTTATAGTGATGGGCAAATACAGAAATCACACCCAGCAAAGCTCCAGAAAAAAGAAATGAAGTTTGGAAGGGTCTACTGAGAGGAGACTCTTCCAAAAAACATTTCCACGTTTTGGAGCTTTCCTGGGAGTGTTTGCTATGGTTGCCCATTAATATCACTGTTGCCCAGCGTGGTGATATTTTGTCCCACATTTCCCGTGGTCATTTCCGGGGTTTATGTGCACGTTTGTCACCAGACAGGGTGCATATGCCCACAGTAGAATTGCGTAGAGCAGGGTTTGTGACTCCATCCTGCCAGGCTTACTGCCTCCAGGGGCTGCACTGTCTCTGTGGCCAAAGTGTGGTACAGCGGACAGAGTTATTGCCTCTAGGACCAGAGGGCAGAGGTTCAAAACCCAGCTGGGGCACCTGCCAGCCCAGTCCCTATATTTTACCCACCACTAAATAAAGATAGCGCAGACACCCCTGTATGCATGGGGAAAACACCCATATTTTACCCAACACCGCACACACCCCACAACAATGGGCATTACCTACAGCCAAGTCCCCCAAATGCAGTCCCATACTGCCACATTGCAATCAGGTCAACTGCTTTTTCTGAGAGAAGTTCATGCCAGCATGTTGGCGGACAAGTACATGTGGTGCAGGGGGCAGTGGCTGCTAACCACAGAAGACAGAGGCCTAGCCATGTGCAGGCTGGCACAGTCCACTGCAACAGACAGGTCCTGCCGGATCCACAGTCATGGACAGTCCAGGGAATCCAACCAATCTGTGGCTACACAGTGGTGCAGTGCACACAGACACTGCATACAAGAACAGAAGGTCACAGGTTCAAAGCCCAGCTGGGGCTACTGCCAATCCTGCCCACATATTTTTCCCACAACTAAACAGTGATAGTAAGGACACACCTTTCATGGCGGGGACATATGCAATGGTAAGACATCTATCTTTTACCCCACTGAGCACAGACACCATGAACAGGGGCAGTACCTAGAGCAGAATCACCCAAATGCAGTCCTGGTGGGCCACACACCAGTCAGGTTCCATGCTGACACTCATACAAATGCCTGTGCTGTATATCTATGCACCACCCCCATGGCATGTAGATGTAGCCCATGCATATTCATGAGGGATAGCAGGAAAACCCGAACAGTGTGATGCAAACCTGGACTGGAGTTGGGAATCTGTGCCGTAAAGCAGCAGCCATCAAGGGCAGACACACCCACACCCACAGGCCCCATTGGCCAATGTCTCCTGGAAAGGCAGAACATTGGACCGTGCATGCAGCACCCAAAACGAGCACTTGCATAACTTACCAATGTCACCCTACACCTGAGGTATACGGTACACAGCTCGGAGACGTTTGCTAGGAGCACAGGCAGGCAGTTATCCATACGTTACGTACATACTGCTAGTTGACCCCATCCAAACAATCTGTTAGGTGTTTGCGGGGCATGCTCCAGGCCTGGCCTCTGACGGTGCTTACCACCCTGGGGAGTGACCACCAGCTGTAATGCGTACCATATCCATGCCTTGCTGTGCTCAGGACCGGTTTGGTGGGCAAGGCTACTTACCCCCTCAATCGTAGCACCATGATGGCAGAGGTGTGGAAGTGTGTGTCTGTCTATACAGTGGGTGTTGGCTGCAAGCCCCTTCAACAGCCCGCACTGCCAGCACTATTGCCAGTATTGGCCAGTCAATGTGCATAATGAGGTGCAAGGTACCATGGGTATAGCCAGGGCAGGGTGACGTGGCCAGGATGCATCTGCACTGGGCATAGGGCCCTGGCAGGGACATTGGCTGGGATATTGTAGTGTCCGGCCACCACCTAGACAGACAGGGTGGCCAAAGCATGTCCTTCTGGGGGATCACGCTCACCCTGACTGTGCAGTGACCACAGCATGGCTAGGCCCCCCCATAGTGCTGTATAGTAGTTCTCTCATGTGATAGATATGGGTTTCTCTTTGGGGCCCAGTCACTGATCTATCTGCTTGCTGTGTATGCAGACAGCCCAGTTCTGGGTGCATGCATCTCCATTGGGAACATGCACTATGGACTAACCAGCAGACTGTTTGTAGCTGGTAAATGTCTTGCTATAATGGCTTGCAGGGTGCAGTGGCTGTTGGCTTGCTGCAGGTGAATATCTGGTGGTGGAGTGCAGCTTACCATACCCTGGGCTTATGTCTGTCTGCTATTGTGTTATGGCTGTGTATGGAGCTGCCTGCCTGGGGGGGGGTGGTGGTGTTCCTCAGCAGGACTGGGGTTGATGTTGCCCTCTACTGCCACCTTTGCAGGGAGGTAGAGTGTGGATCCCTTGATGGGGACCATGTTTGCCACTGGGGGGGGGGGGGGGTGCCTGATGGCGGCAGACAGGGATATCCATGGTGTTTGTGCAGAAACTAGCTATCTTACACATTAACACTGCTTTGGAACGCCCGCTTGGCCTCCATCAGCCATGGCAGGTGTTGTTGACCTGGTCCTGGCCACCTCATTGCACACTCAGGGTGAGCACAGTACCCGCACGATGTAACGGTGTGTGGCTACTCTGTGCCAGTAAAACACCCGGTCAGTGCCCCCTACTAGGCCAAGGTGCTGTGTGGGTGCACCCGGTCACTTCCCCCAACAGGGCCGAGGTGCTGTGGGGGTGCATTCCCCATCTTGTGTCCATCTGCGGACAGCTAATTTGCATGTGCAGTGCATCATGGGTACGGGTGGCCTAACCCTATCCTGTTGACACCAGCAGACTGTCTGTGAGGTGACGTGTAGGCTATCTGCAGCCAGCCAGGGGCCTGCTTACAACTATGGAGCTGTAGTGCAATGGTTACATCACTGCCTGTGCAGCCAGAGGTCATGGGTTCGAACCCACAGTGGGGCCCTTTGGTAGGGCTGTCCACAGCTTTATTTTTATTTACTGTACATATGTCTATGCCGGCAAGACCACCCTCAGCTTACTATACCCATTAGGTGCCTCTGAGGGTGCTTCATAGGGCGCCCTGTAGGCCACCTTATGGTTGCCATCCCTATAGGGTGCACTATACATTATCCTGTGTCGCAACATACATGCTGCCCTATAGGGGTCATTCAAGGGTGCCTTGGCGAACAGTGCACTGTAACATGTGCCTTATGGGCCGCCGTATGTTAACATGCTGGGAGAGTGCGTTTGCTAGTAGTGATAACAAAATATAATTATACAGCCTCCTACAGCACTCCTCAACATAATACATACTGCCTCAGCAGGCATTTTTCACTGGGCATTGTGAGGAGTTGAACCCCTGATCCCTGCACCATTGGTCAGTGTTTTAACCATTGTGCTGTGGCTCTGTTCCTGTGCTTGTGCATCAGCGCGCCGCCTTGTGCCTATCAGCGCGCTGCCTTCTGCCGCCCAAGGGGACCAGTGCGCCGCCTTCTGCTGCCCAAAAATAACTGTGCGCCGCATTATGCCGCCCAAAAAGCACTGTGCGCCGCTTTCTGCCGCCCAAAAATAACTGTGCGCCGCCTTATGCCGTTCCAAATTAATTTGCCTCCTAAAACAATGTTAATCATTACAGTTACTGCCTCAGCTGACCTTTGTCGTTGCGCACACTGGGGGATTGAACCCATGGCCCCTGCACCATTGGTCAGTGTCTTCACTGTTGTACCACGGCTCTGTTGTTTTGTATACTCAGCAGCGCGCCACTTTGCCTTTCCACGCGCTAATGTCGACCCCCGCACATTAGCGCGACGCACACACGTCCGGTTGCTTACTACCGTTTTTTTTCTATTTTCTGCCTGAACCGCCCACTCCTTATATGGCACAGGCACACTAGCACGGCCCCGCACGTTAGGAATGTTTAGTAAACATGCCCCATAGTCTTAAAATGGGCCTGCACCTTAATATAAAGAAGACAAAGATCATGACACCTGGCAATATCAATAAGTTCATTGTTGATGGAGAAGAAATTGAAATAGTGGACAACTTTAACCTACTTGAATCAACTAACAATAAAGAAGCAACAAGCAGTCAAGAAATCTGACGATGCATTGCTCTTTGTAGAATGGATATGAAAGACCTAGACAAGATTCTCAACAGCAGAGATTTCTCTCTCCATACAAAGATTTGACTTGTTCAAGCCATGGCATTTTCAATAACGTCATATGGATGTGAAAGTTGGACAGTGAAAAAGATAGACAGGAAGAAAATTGATGCCTTTGGATTATGGTGCTGCCGACAAATACTGTGTATACCATGGACTGCCTGAGAACAAACTGTCAGTACTAGAGGAGATCAAACCTAAACTTTCTTTAGAAGCTCAGACGACAAAACTTCGACTTGCATACTTTGGACACATCATGCAAAAAGAGAGATCATTAGAGAAAGACATCATACTTAGCAAAATAGAAGGTCAACGCAAAAGAGGAAGGCCAGCAATGAGATGGATCAATACAATAAAAGCAGCTATGGGTGCCAATCTGTCAATAGTGAGCTGCCTGACTGAATACCAAACACAATTTAGGACAACTATCCAGTGGGTCGCCATGAGTCGACAATGACTCGATGGCACTTAAAAACTAGCGAATAAAAGAGAAAAAAGGACTTAAATGCTAGAAGTAGCTTAGCAACTTTGAATAAAAGAGTCCAACATACTTGCTAATTTTATGAAAGAACATTTATATAATGTAGAGTTAGGGATGGTCACTGTAGTAGAATAGTTACTCTTGCACAGATCCAGTTGAAGACTATGGGGTCTATTCTGTCCCCACTGTTCGCCCCCTGCCAGCATTGTCAAAAGCCTCTCTGTATGAACAAAGTGTTTGTACAGTGAGGCTTAGATGGGGGTGGGAGGGAGTATTGCGGAGGCGGCGTTAGGGCAGGCACTGGCAGTCCACGACCCCAGATGTACAGGACCGATTCTGAAGTTGGCCCTATATGTCCGGGGTCGGCAGACTGGATGGGGGACAGCAGGCCCGGGCACCGCAAATGAGGTGAGGGGGTGAAGAGGGTTTCCCGCAGCCTGACCCTTGCCATAGAAGGCCAGATTGGGGGTCGGGCTGCAGGAAAAGGAAAGTGTGATTAGTGGCTGGGGTTCGTGGCTCCTGAATGGAGCCATAGTTCTATGGTAACATGATGCCATAGCACTGCGGCTCCATTCAGGAGCCTGACTGAGTTTGCCGGGCATGGGTCTGTATGTGCAAGCTGATCAGTCGGCTCCCGGCCTGCACGTACAGACCCTAGACCCGATTCTGATCACATGGGGCACATCTAGCCCCTGCAAGATTGGAATCAGGTCTACCTCTGTGCATCCCAATTCCAATTGGGAGCACAGGGGCCTGAACGCACATGTTGGAATGTGTCTCTATATCCCTTATTAACTCTGTTTAAAACTTTCCTACCTCAAATTTAAAGCCTCCCTGAAAACGTATCTATTTTAGCAAGCTTTTATCATTCCATAAATGTATACAGATGCCTGCTATAATGTACTGCTCGCTGCTTCTTTGTTGTCTCCCCTTCCCTCTTTTCTTTCCTGTAGTGAGTGGTGTCGTCCTTTCCATCAATAACTAGGGTTCCTCTCCTTTCTCAAACTTTTTGCTAGCTCAAAGAGTAGCATGTCAAATTTTAAATTAACTAAACTAAACTAAACCCCCTCTTTTAATCCTACATCTGGATCCTTCCAGGGGTCCCTAGTGCCCCAGTATGGTCAATAACAAGTCCCAGTCATGCCTTCACCTTGCAGCACCAGGTTCAAAATGACACCCTTAACCCTTACTGCTAGGCATCAAGGATGCCATTTTAAACCCTGTGATTCATGGAGAAGACTGGCTGGGGATCACTTCTGATCATGCTGGATCACTAAGCTCTCCAGTAAGAGTCAAGGATGGGATTAAAAAGTGGTGGTAGTGTGGGGGAAATGGTTGTCTTCCATATACTTTCAATCATGGAGGTTGTGGATGTTGGGATCCCATCATTTGGGTGATGTTGGGGGAGGCACTCAGGAAGAGGGACACTCAAGACATAGTGATGAGTGTGGGGGGTGGGGTGATGTGTGTTGGATGTGGATTATGGATTGGGGGGGGTGATTGGGGAGTTATGGATATCAGGGGGTTGATTGAGGATGGGTGGCGTTGGTCTCTGTATTTGTTCCTTCAAGCTGGCACTATATATGCTTGGAGACAAGTCTAAAAGCTGATACAGTATTTAGAATTTTTTTCTATCCATGTCTTCTCACTTTCAAAACTGGGGGATATATGTCAATATTTTGGGTCTGTCCAAACAACTCCTTCATGCTCTAACCACATCTCTTTGAAATCTCTGTATTGTTCAGCATGTGTAAATCATGGCTTTCTAAAATTGTTGTTTGCACAAGTATAAGCCATTATTTATAAGTGGAAATGCTTCTAAAATAAGGGCCTAACTATACTGTACCCAATCCCACTCCATGGAGTTACCACATGGAGTTGTGGTACCTGCTTGGGCAGGCACTGAGGGACTTTTCGCACAGTATCTGCCAAGACAGGTATTGTGGGGTATCTGTGAGAAATCCAAACCTTCACGGTATCTGCAGGACCTCCCATGGGAATGTTTCTTACTGATACAGAGGAGGTTTACCATTTATCGTGTGGTTTTGACTGCTGATGTGGCACGTTAGCAGCAAAACTAAATGTGGTTTAGTAGACATACCCCATAGTTATCAGTTTATTGTCCTCCATATATTATGTAGTTTGGAAACAAGCTGAGTAAAGTTAAGAAAATGCTTCAAAATGCTATATTTTCATATATATATATATATATTTTGTTGTAATGACAAAAAGTCATACTAAGTATATAGAATTTTGCTAGTTAACAGACTTGATATAGTATTGCTTTCAACATGCAGTAATTAGTACTTCTGTTCTTCAGATTGCACTGGGAAAAATATTGATATCCTGGGTAACAAATTCAAGCCTGAAGGTCAGACATTAATGCCTGGATTAGTTAAAGGTCAGCAGTCCTAGAGAATGGTTTGCTTTTATAATATGTAAGAACACTTGTGAACAATATTAAAACTGAGGAAACCCAAACAAACATAGTAAAATGTAAATGAGAGGAGTCGTGAGGACTCAGTAGTGTCCAGGTTGTACATGATGGGGTCATTTTAAAAGCCTTAGTTATGACTTGGATGTCCAAATCATAGAGGCATCCCCAGAGCCAATTCACAAATGGCTTTAAAAGGCATCTGCAGTGTGGGGACATCCAAGTAGGTAGGGAGTGTGATTAAGGCATGTCTGGGGCAATGCAATGGATTAGAAAACATCTGGAAAGTGCTTTTTTTGGCCTGTAAGACATTCAGAGAGTGTAAAGAATATGGAGGGTTAAGAGACTTGCCCAAGCTCACAATACATAGCAGTGGAATTTGAACCCTAGTTTCCCCCATCCTAGCCCACTGCTCCAACTATTAGGCTATTAGATGTCTCCATTCTCAAATACCATTATTTCCAGGGACATTTATGCAGATGTCACTATAGACATCCATATCTGGCCCAGTGGCATTTGTGAACTCCTGTCTGAAGTTGGATATGCCAGCTTTTATCTCAGATGTTCTGGTTTGGACGTTTCAGATTACACTTCAACGTCTTTGTAAAATTCACCTTGATATGTGCTAAAAACATGTTCAGGGAATCTAAGATGAGGATTAACAGTGCAGATATAGATAGCATCCCTGCCACAGATAAAAACCATGGTGGATGTGTTCATGGACCCACTGTGGCAGAAGACAAACCACAGAAATTAATGAAAAAGTTAAGAGGATTACAGAAGAGAAGTGCGATGTTTAAGATTCTACTTGGTTATACTCCTCATCTTGGTACAGCATGAATTTATTTATTTATTCATTCATTCATTCTTTTCCAATATTTGTTATATCCACCTCATCAAGAAACTCAAGGCAAACTACAATAAACTAAACTAAAATGCAAAACTCAAATTCATCAATTCTTCCCCCATCCATCCCCATAATAGTTAAAATCCTCACATCCCATGCCCTAACACTCATCAGTAAAATATATATACAAAGAGGGCAATTCTATAAACTACCACAGTTAGTGTGCTAGAATTTCCTTAAGAAACTTCTTTTTGTATTTCTCCATGGGCTTCACATCCTCGTCTGGATAATTTCAGTGGAGATTATTTTCTCACCCTAACTTATTTGTTGACAATCTTTGGATGACCAAAGTTCGCTATGATTTTTATTTAAGAGATATTCCTCCAAGGAATTCAGCAATTCTTCATCCCAAACCGGCAGAATTTCCCACCATATCAGCTTACTTTTCAGATTCTCCACCAGGGCTCCCTTTTTTTCTTCTCTTTTTTTTCCTTGAAAATTCTGATTAGATCATCTGGTTGTCATCTGGTTGTCTTTTGATATCAATCCAATATTTCATGTATTGTATTTTTGCAAACAGGTGCTAAATGATAAGCTCTTTATTTTTCCTTACTATACATTCTGCAAGTACTGACATCTTCTCAAGCACATGTGATATCCAATTAAGATGTGCATCAGGATCCATGTCTGTGAGGTAATGGTTTCAGAGCCCCCAAAGCTCCTCAGCAAGAAAAACAGAAACCATAACACTCTTTTGATTTTTTTTAAGTAACCAAAGAAAATTTAGTCACCTAAATCCCAACATTCCAAACTTTCAAATTCTGGGCTTCAAATGTTAATTCCATCTCCTTGGGCATTTAACAACATGGAATCCTATCCTGCCGACTACACCAAATTTGTGTAGTCCTTCTATCCTGTGGAGAACATTTATCTAACAGTTACAATGGAGATGATGCTGTGTAGTCAAAAGGCCAAGTGGATACCTTGGAATCAGGCATTCACTCAGGTGAAGGTTTAAAAGAAGTCACATCGTATTTTCTCTTATACATAAGTAAATAGAAGAATAAGAAAAAAATAATATCTAATTTTGATATGATTAATCAATGCCAGTGTGACGTTACAGATTAAAATTAGCAAGATGAAGTCTGAGAATTAAATAAAAATTGCAGAAATCAATATACTGAAATTTTCTTCAAATTTATTAAATAGTTATAATAAATTATTAAATATTTTTTTAAAACAGAGTGCACTCAAAATTTGGTAAAACTACTTAAAATAATTGAATAAATAAAGGCGTTCATAACACTATTGCACATTAAAGAGGAGAGTTAAAATTTATAGTTACTGCAGATGTTCTTGCTTTTCAACAAAGTTCTATAACATCTTCATGGACTGCATACTATCAGATAACAATACTTCCTAGCATATCACAGAACAATTTCATCTAAACTCTCAGCTAATAATTTCTTTTCTTAAAATCATGTTCTTCTATTATAGGTTACATCGAAAAAGATAGTGCTCAGGTAGTATGAATATTCTATAAATAATCCTTAAACCTTCTTCACATATCTAGTTTAAAATTATTTCTGCTAAGGAGTATTTTAACTTTCCTTTTGCAGGTATTAAGGATCCTCTAATCCTAAACAGGTATGTTTCTTTCGTTTAAATTCAGTGTTCTTTTAGTTTATTTATTTGAATTCAAATATTTTCCTAAATATGTGTATGGTGCACCAAATATCCCTTCCCAGAACTGTCTTGTGAAGGGGTCCATAGTCCAGATGTCCAGCACTTCAGGTCCTTCACTTCAGGCTTTGTCCCAGGATCACCTCAAGTCCAGTATTGTTCTCCTACTGCCTGATTTTAAAAACTCATAAAAGAAAAAATATCTATTTGTTGAAGCTGTTCTTTCATTCTCTCAATTTAAAAGTTCAGACTAAGAATTTTTACTTCTTGTGAACTGACCCAAACTAATTTAAAAGAAAGGATAATTACTTATCCCTAACTAATTTTCCTTCCCTTCAAGTATACCCGTATACCATTCAAACCCTGGCCAGTACCATACACAATCTATTCATACAAAACAAAATCCCACATACATAGCTAAACTTTGAGCTTTTGGCTTTCAAAATCTGCATCTTTTAAAATAGTTGGAATAGCTTTTAAAATCTGGAATCCAGTTTTTTGTTAGTATTCACAGAAGTTCTCAGGAAAACTGTCACTGTACCAAGATTCCATGATGCAGCAGAACCACCCTACCCTCACACTGACCACAAAACTTTCCTTTTAAAGTCAGCCACACTTTTAATTTAGCACTGAGAAATCCAAAACTATAGGAAATCTTAAAATTATTTATCTTTTCAGGCTTTCTTACAGAAGCCCAACTGAGAACTTTTAACAAAGCAACCGCTCTCAGACCCTCTCAGATCCAGCAGAAACTTCAGGTTTTTTAAACAAATACTACAGGAAATTTTCCTTAAAGGAGACAGAGATTTTCACCAGAGTTTTGAACAAAGTCTTTCACCAGTCACAATCTCTCTCTCTCTCTTTCTCACTCTTTTCCAGTTCTTTCTCAAAACAAGATTTCCTTTTATTTTAACTTTATCAGACTTTCCCTTGATACACTTCAGTCTGAAATTAAATTAGCTTGAATGGCTTCTTCTATAAAGAGAATCAATCCTTCTCTCAGAGCACCTTGACAGAAATTTAAACACCTCAGAACTTCTCTACAGCTTTAAATCTTTAGCATTAGACAAACTAAGAAGCACTTTCCAACTCTTTTCCCAAAGAAACTAATCCTTTTCATTACAATCCTAACACTTTTTCTGTCTCAACATCCAGCACTGCACACAGGTCCACACCAATCTTTTTACCAGCCACAATTGTCATTTCTCTGCCCGGAACCAACATTTCATTCAACTGAGCATGTTCTTCCACTGCAGATTGCCCAAATATTCCCAGAGACTTTCTAAATTAATATAAAACCCCAAAATTAATATAAATATTGGGCCCAATTTTCATCTGGGTGGTGCTATGCGCCACGTTGGCACATAGCCCGCCCACCATCCATCTAAACCAGATTTTCAATGCTGGGGTCATATGCGGTCCCGGCATTGAAAATCCGGGTCTCGCCGCACAACCCAGAAGCCGCAAGAGCTAGCTGGGTAGCACTAATTTTTGATGCTACCTGCTTAGCCCCTGAGCCTGAAGGATAGGCGAGGAACAATCTTGCCTATCTTTAAGGCGCGGAGGGCTATTCGGGTAGCATCAAAAATCAGTACTACCCATTTAGCCCTTTCCTCTGCTCCTGAATGCTGCTAACATGCCCTAATGTTAACTACATAGCATCTGGGCATGTTAGGGACATATCCGGGATTTCAAAGGGCACTACCTATGTAGGTGCCTTTCGAAAATCCCGTATAAGGCATTTACGTGGGTAAGGAGGGCAGTTATCTGTGTAAATGCCTTCTGAAATCGGGTCCATTGTTTTTAGCTATTTTTCGTACTATAGCTTTAAGTTTAGAAGCACTAATTGCAGCTGCTACAAAATCTCATCACTAAAAAACTTCCTTTCCCACCTGCTGCAACGCTTAATAAAGACTCTCTAGGGATATCCTCAGCCTACTCACCAGCTGCCTCATGAAGATACTTTATGAAATTAAAACTTTAAACTTTTTTAATATAGCTCCCCAACTCAAATCTGCTGTTTCCAATACAAATCTAGGATCTGGTGTGCCCCCCACAAGCCCCAGGAAGTCAGCACCAATACTTTAAATCAGGGGTCTCAAACTCCAGTCCTGGAGGGCCGCAAACCAGTCAGGTTTTCAGGGTATCCCTAATGAATATGCATATTTGCATACAATGGGGGCAGTGTATGCAAATTTATCTCATGCATATTCATTAGGGATACCCTGAAAACCTGACTGGTTTGCGGCCCTCCAGGACTGGAGTTTGAGACCCCTGCTTTAAATAATGGTAGCAAACTGTGGCAAAATGGCCTCTAAAATCAATTTAAAATTAACTTTTTTGGGCTCACCAGCCCTATCGTGCCTTTCCAGGACACCTCAATGTCCCAATGTCTCCAACCTCCCCCCCCCCCCAATTGCTGCTGCCATTTTTGGCCATTTAAAGGGCCCCTGGCCCCTTTAAGACAGGATCTGCCCTTGAATACACCTTAACCGGGCCTAACAATATTGTGGCTGCCTGCCCCAACTAGCCCTGTGGTCCCAATTCTTTCAATGGAAATATTGGCCTATTTTCATTGCCCCTGGCTCCTGGACCAGTCCCTGTAAATGGTAACAAAGCACCCCACCTCCTCCAGGGCCAGCTGTTCCAAACTCCAGCTTCCAGTCCAGCTGCATAGCCTCCCGGTCCTTCCCAAGGCTTCTGAAGCCCCCCCCCACACACATAGCACTGTGACCTCCCAGATGCCAGCACCATGATCCCTTCAGAGCCCCGACACCCTGGAACAGCCACAGCACTGTGGACAGCCATGGTGATCATAGCTCTTCACAATCCCTCCCAGCAACCCAAAGCTGAGATTGAGAACATCTATGATGTGCAGCTGCACTCAATCCAGTCACAGACACCCTCCGTGGCAGCCTCAAAGCCAAAAGAGCAGGGCCCGGTGATTGCTTTTTGAAATGTGGCACACCGGAGGCCTCTGCCTACAGCCCAAAGCAGCCCGGCTATCTCCTGCAGCCCTGAAAAGAAAGGAAAAAACCCAGCCTGGCTGCATTTAGCAGCCCCTCAGCTCTCACCAACCACTCCTGGGGCACTAGGTTTTAACACTGGTTACATAAACTTTAATCAACCAACGGTGAAGACAAGAGAGCTGCCTGAGACCATCATAAAAGTCATTTTCACCAAACATCAAACTTCAAAGGGCTACAAGGCCACCTCCAAATTTCAGAATTTTATTAAGGAGTTTGCAGGTGAAGAAATGAAGCTTATAAGGATAAAAACACCCTTCCTACAGTTAAATCTCAGTCCTGATCTCAGTCCAGTCGAGGACCTTTGGAAAGAGCTGAAATCTGCCATTGGAAAAAGGAATCCTGGAAACATTCATGAGCTGGAACAAATCACAGTTGAAGAGTAGGAAAAATTGCCAACAGACAGATGTATGAAACATATAGATAGCTACAAGAAGTGTCTGGAGGCTGTCACCACTGCCAAGGGTTGTGCAACCAAATATTAATGAAGGGGGCCAATAACGTTGACCACAACTGTATCTCTTTGTGGATAATGCCACAGAATTTGCAATAGGGTAGATATTCTGGAAGATGTGGATTATAGGAAAGGGGAACTAAGAAAGCTTGAAGAAAGATCCAGAATTTGGCAACTAAGATTTAATGCTAAAAAATGCAGCACATTATAGAGGGCAAAGTAGTTCTGTATATGAAAGAAGACTGGGACTAGAAGGGATCTTTACTGGCATACTTAAGATTGGCTAATAGATAGACAATTTTGCAGTAAAAGCCAGAAAGATATTTGGAAGGAATGGTCAGTAGGGGTGTGCAGGTCTAAAATGTTTGTTTTGTTTAGTTTCCCATGTCATTTATGTGAATTTTGTTTTATTCATGATTTACTATTCTTTGGCTTCAAGGCCACTGTCATCAATAGTGCACATGATTGCTCAGATTTTATCTATTACTACATAGTATACCCTATTGCTCAGTAATGTGCACTTGGCACTGTAGTATGCCTACTGATAAATGGTGTGCATTACTGAGCACTTTGGGCACTATTGTTCAATATTGTGCACTGTTGATGACGTTTATCATTTTGCTGACAATTTCCATGTTATTTCAAATTTATTATTCTTTTATTTTATTTATTTCTATACTGTCTTATCTTGTAATCAAAGTGGTTTACATTCAACAAACCATTTTACATTAAACATGTTTCATTTAAACATGGAGAAGATATTGAGACTAATAAAGAATAACAATTACATTAACAATTAACAACTAGCAATTACTTTTCAAATTTTGTATTTTCCTACAATTAGCAAAGGGATAGTTAGTGTATAATTATATATGTGGCATAAGATAGTGGTGTTATGGGTTGAGTATTTACAGGAGTATTTCATTGGTATGGTTGAAGAACTGTAGAGAACTGAAGATTAGTGTGGCTGGAGCTGTGTCTTATGTAGGGTTTATATTTGTGGTGGGTGTATTGCTTCCAAAGTGATGTGAAAAGAGATATGTCTTCAGTTGTTTTCTGAAGGTCAAGAGATAGTTATAATTCTTATGGTGCTTGGCAATGAGTTCCATAGTATTGGTGCATAGAAATAGAATGCTCTGTTGCTTGTTGTTCTATTTGCTTTCTTGAATTCTGTGGAAATTACCAGTGTTTTGAGAGCAGGTTCTTCATTCCCTTCTGTTGGGGGTAATGCTTATTAAAGAGCTTAGGTATGGTGATGAGAGCTTCAGTAGTATTTTAAAGGTAGTCATTATAGATTTGTATTTGATACAACTCTAAACTGGTAACCAATGAAGCTGCTGTAGTATTGGGGTAACATGAACAGATCTTGGGGCCTTCAGCAGAATCCACGCTGCAGTATCCTGAGCTATCTGAAGTTGGTGAAGTGCGAGTTTAGGTAGTCCTTGGAGGATGCCATTACAAAAGTTCAAGTAAGGGCATGTCATTGCCTGGAGAACTACACAGAATTATTTAGGTTCCAAGAGGGGTCTCAGAGGTTGTACTGTCTTCAACTCGTGGTGTATCAATCTTGTTGTTTTATTTATGTGAGATATAAAATTTAGTGTTTGGTCAATACCTAGGTATTTTAAGTATTTTTTTTTTACCTCCAGTGATTCTTCCTTGACTTTTATTTCATTCGGATGTGTGAAATCTTTATCCTTGGAGATGAACATGACCTCTGTTTTTTTTTTTAAGTTTATCTTCAGTTTTCGAGAGGCAAGCCATTGTGATATATTATCAAAGTGGGTTATGATGTATTGAAGGTTGGGGTTTGATGTGTTGGTAATAAAATATAATGTCATCCGCATAGATGTGGTCATTCACATTATGCTTCTGGAATATGTCAAAGATGGGTTAGAGATATGTGGAGCCCTATTCCGATGAGGACGTCAAGATCCAGGAAAAACACATCCCGGATCCAAGATGGCAGTGTAGCAGGATGCGTTGTTCGCCTCTCCTCTTACCTTTTGCTTCTTCTTCATGAATGTTTTCCTAAGTCCCTGCCCTATGCTGAAGTGGAAGGTTAAGGACAAGGGAGGCTTACCAGTGGGGCAGCAAACCATCGACAGCTTTGCGGTGGCAACAGAGGGTGTTCCCATGACAGTGGCGGAGGTGAGCCTGTGCTTGGGCAGAGATGTATCACTGAGCCCTGCAGGTCCTTCCACTCCTCTACCGCCCGCTGAAGTAGCTGATGGCACTGTGGTGGTAATGCAGAGAGTGGAGCTTGAAGATATCCATTCTGGGAGAGAGTTGTCGGTGTCATTGGCAGGGGTATTGCCTCTAGCACCTGGTGCTGGTGCATTAGAGCAGGGGAGTGTTGTTCTTCCTACCTCCATCACCAATCCCCAGCTGGTTTTCCTTCTCTCCTGTGCCCACAAGAAGTGACTCTGGTGTCTATCTGGTCTGCTCTCCAGTCAGTTCATCAGGTTTGCGCTGCAGCATTTCAGGCACTGATCCCACTTCCTACGCGAGTGGAAAGTGTGGAGAAGAGCCTTGTGGACCATTAGGGTCAGTTAACTGTGCTTGACCAATGAATTTAGCAGGTACAGGAGCAGCAAGGGAAAATTTCTCAAGATAAGTTGTTGTTTCTTCAGAAGATTGAAAATTTGGAGAATACTTCCCGGTCTCTGAACTTGAGGATATTGAATTTTCCGCGTGTAGCTGGCTCTCTGGCTAGAACTCTTTTTCATAGATTTCTAAAGGACATTTTTGGTTACCCTGATGCTGGTTTTCCCCCTACCCAGAAGATCTATTACATACCATCTGGTGTTGCTACTGATACTACTGGTATGAGTCCTGCTCCTCAAGCTGAAGTTTCTTTGGATTCTTTTGATTTGGGGAATTTGTCTTTATTGTTGGAACAGTCTTCTGAAACATTAGGGTCCAGAGCGACACTTTTAGTTTCTTTTGTTTTTCTTTCAGATAAAAATGCATTATTACTCTTGTTTCATAAGAAAACTGATATTTCCTTTCTGGGGGGTAGGATTCAAATTTTTCCGGATGTGTCCCGTTGGACACAAGTCCGTAGAAAGAAATTTTTGGATCTACTCACAGAGGTGATACCTCTGGGAGCGAGGTTCCAATTAAGATTTCCATGCAAATGTATTGTTCATTATCAGAATTCTGTGTATCATTTCTTTGAACCTTCTCAATTACACTTCTTTTTGGATGCTAAGAAGTTGTAGGGCTGACGGGGGTTGTTTGGAGTGTGGGTATGTTGTGGGACCGATAGTGTAGTATGTTTGCCATATAGTACTGTTGTTTTCCTTTTTTATATTTAAATTTTCCTTTTTATTTCCACTCCTCTGGAATTGTGTTTCTTGGATCACTCCTATTGTGTACTATTTAGTAGATGGCCTTTGATTTCCCTGTTTAGGGTTTTCTGATTTTGATATGTGATTTATCCAATGAGTTTTTCTTTTGTTAGACCATCGCTTGTATTTCTTATTCCAAGTTTGCTTGGTGTATTTGTAAAAATTTGATAAATAGAAAAAAAAAATTAAAAAAAAAGATCCAGGAAAAGCATACAAGATGTGAATGGGCACAACTAAGATAGTATACAGTGCTCACAGGAATCTATGTGCCCACAAACACAGAATACACGGCAAAACATAAATGTGAATAAATGTACAAAGTGTGATGTGCCATCTACTCGGCAGATCGTGCAAACAAGCAAGACGTGTACCGTACATCAGACTGCACGTCCACATGGATGTCCAAAAACATCCAGATCTGCACTGTGGCCCACGTGCAACAGTAAACAGGATGGAGTGATGTCCTTCCTCCACAGACCAGCACACATCAGAACTTGGAAAATGGCCACATGCCACCCAAACATCTCCAAAGCCAAGACACGCCTGCCCTGAAGACTAGTCCTGGAGAAGGAAGCAGCCCTGCTCCCCATGGGACACAGAAGGCCGGGAAACTACAGACCGGTGAGCCTGACATCAGTACCGGGAAAAATGGTAGAAACCATCATAAAGAATAAAATTACTCAGCATATAGATAGTCATGACCTAATGGGAGACAGCCAACATGGCTTTAGACAAGGAAGATCTTGTCTTACTAATCTGTTATGTTTTTTTGAAGGAGTGAATAAACAGGTGGACAAAGGTGAGTCGGTTGATAGTGTGTATCTGGACTTTCAGAAAGCCTTTGACAAGGTCCCTCATGAGAGACTTTTGGCAAAACTAAAGAGTCATGGGATAGGAGGCAGTGTACTACTGTGGATCAGGAACTGGTTAAAAGATAGAAAGCAGAGGGTAGGACTAAATGGCCAATTTTCCCAATGGAGAAAGGTGAATAGTGGTGTACCCCAGGGATCTGTGCTGGGTCCGCTGCTTTTTGACATATTCATAAATGACCTGGAAAGTGGAATAACGAGTGAGGTTATCAAATTTGCTGATGACACAAAACTATTTAAAGTTGTTAAAACCCAGGAGGATTGTGGAAAATTGCAAGAGGATCTTGATAAATTGGAAGACTGGGCATCAAAATGGCAGATGAAATTTAATGTGGAGAAGTGCAAGGTTATGCACCTAGGGAAGAACAACCCAAACTATGGTTACACGATGCAAGGTTCCACATTAGGAACCACCACCCAAGAAAAAGATTTAGGCGTCCTTGTGGATACCATGTTAAAACCCTCGGCCCAGTGTGCAGCGGCGGCCAAGAGAGCAAATAGAATGCTAGGTATGATAAGGAAAGGAATGGAAAATAAAACAAAAGATATTATAATGCCTCTATATCGTTCCATGGTGAGACCGCACCTTGAATATTGTGTGCAATTCTGGTCGCCATATCTTAAAAAGGATATAGCAATTTTAGAAAAGGTTCAGAGAAGAGCCACCAAAATGGTAAAGGGGATGGAAGGCTACTCCTATGAAGAAAGGCTAAAAAGGTTGGGGCTCTTTAACCTGGAAAAGAGACGGCTGAGGGGAGATATGATAGAAGTCTATAAATTAATGAACGGAGTGGAACGGGTAAACGTAGATCGATTGTTTACCTTATCAGAATATAGAAAGACTAGGGGACATGCAATGAAGCTACAGGGTAAACTATTTAAGACTAATAAAAGAAAATATTTTTTCACTCAACGTGTAATCAAACTCTGGAATTTGTTACCGGAGGATGTAGTAAAGGCTGTTAGTGTAGCTGGGTTTAAAAAGGTTTGGACAGGTTCCTGGAGGAAAGGTCCATAAACCATTATTAAGAAGGGACCCAGGATATCAATGCTTGAACCAATACAAGCATTGTGGAACCTGTGTCCCTTGGGGAAACTGCTAGGTACGTATGACCTAGATTGGCCACTGTTGGAAACAGAATACTGGGCTTGATGGACCTTGGTCTGACCCAGTATGGCATATCTTATGTTCTTATGTTCTTATGTAGCCCTTTCTGCAGCACACAGGGGCTAAGAGCACATCAGGACCACCCTAGCACAGTAAGTAGAGAAAGCAGAAAGCTGACAGACATGCAAACAATAGGGAGGGACAGAGAGTGCTTTAAAAAGGGGGGTGGGAGGGAGGCCGGTCAAGGACAGAAACATGAACAGTGCACAGAGTCAGGAGAGAAGACTCAAAGCAAAGTGAGTGAGAATGTGGAGGACCCAGACAGTGCACACAGACAGTAGGCCTCAGAGAAGAGTATGTAGGTGAAGCAGGTACCAGGGATAGATGACCCTACAGAGAAACATAGAAAAATACACACACACAAAACAATGTCCCCATAGAATGTGTAATGCTGAGGAGGAAATACCACCATGAGGCAGAGAACGGGATAACAGGATAAAAATGAACACTGTGAAGCACACTAACCATCCCACACATATATGACAGTGTAGCAACATCCCCAGATGATGCCATGCCAGGCTGTACAAATGGAAGACAGTACAGCACAGGCAGGAATGGTAACAGAAATGTGCCACAGGCAATGGAGTGTAAGGTGAAAGGACAGCACAAAACAAGCAGAGCAGTTGGGGATGGAGCCCATGGTCCCCAGTACCCAGGCCACTGACCAAAGCACTATGCCAGAGCCCCAACAGACAGGCTGCAGTGCACAGTCACAAGCACAGGGCAAAAGGCAGCAAGAGCACAGACCACAGACCACAAAACAGCTGCAAACCCCCAATTGCCCTGATACCCTGCTGTGTCCAAAGACAGGTGCGCACAGACCTGCGGACGAGTTCACAGCAGCAGTAAAGCAGAGATGGGAGGATCAGACACAATATACCCCTGTGCAGAAGTGATGGTCACAACTGTCATGTGTGCAGCACACCTAAACCATGTGGATACAGTACCCTGAGAAAGCCACAGGGACCTGTGAAAACCCAGAACAGAGAAAGTGTGGATGGCATACCAGCAGCACACCCAAAACAAGCTAAGCAGGTTTGGATCACATGTCAGCCCCCAGCACCCAGGTCAGTGGCCAAACCAGTAGGCCAGAGTCACACCCCAGCAGGAGGCAGGAAGTGTACATGCAAATCGTCAGTGGTGATGGGCCCAGCACAGGTAAGCAGAGACAGACATGCACAGGAAAGGTGTAGTGCAATGCCACAATGTTCCCCAATCCCCAGAAACCATGATGCCATTCATAGGTGACAGGTAGCAACAACAGGCCTGAGAAGAGAATCCAATGGCCACAACGGGTACCACTGGCCGGCCACAGAAAGCACAGGTCCTACAGGGAACAGGTCAGACAGCCCATTTGGGTAATGCACCACCATTCCTCTGGCCTCCAGTCCATAGCCCAGCCAATATGCACTGCAGGCACACATGAAGCAGGAGGCCAGGGGGCACAGGGCTAGCTGCAGTCCAGGGAGAGGTAGCACATGGAATATAGCAGCACAATGGAATATAACATCCACAGGTAGATGGATAGCACACAGGTAGTGGCAGGGACAGACCTGTGAAGGAGGAAACACAGACACTCATGTAGTACGCCACTGTTTGTCTCCACAGACATTTCCACTTCATGAGAGACACAGAAGCATACCATGTGTGCTACAGGGCCTGATCAACTGCATCTGCCAACAGCTGCAGTGGGAACAGGGTGAGTATGTAGGCACTGTGGGAGCACAGATGCCATGATGCCCTACCTGCCCCAGCATAACCCAGCACCCACCGCAGGGGAGACTGCAGACAGATAATGTGGCTGTGACACATCTGCCATGCAGCCCCAAGTACTGCAACTGACACATGCCCCCCTTATATCCCCCACAGCCATCCAAGTGGAGGACTCCCTGCCCCCTGCACCAGAGGAGGCCGAGGAAGAGGAGATGGAGGATGAAGGCGAGGAGGCAGCAGAGGAGATCACCAAAGAGGCGCTGGGACAGCCATGGACACAGGCAGGCAGGCATCATGACCCCACCCTGGGCAGCCGAAGAACAGAATCCACCGGGGCCACCACAACCACAGGCATATGCAGCCCCATTTTGTTATCCAGTTCTCTTCCCCCTCAGGGGAGAGTGGGGAGGAGGAGGGGATCATCCTGACAGTCACAGTGGCACCCAGCTCCCCTGAGGTGGAGGGATGGGTTAGCATATTGGGGGATGTGGAGGGCACCACACTGTGGCAGGCCCTGTGCCAGGCCAGTGAATCAGCATGGGCTGTGGGCAGTGAGGTGGAGACCAATTGGGTGGGTGCCCCTGAGGAGGCAGAGGGTGCTGAGGAGACAGACTCCCTAGAGGAGGGTAAACTGAAGGATATGCCACCCAATGCTGGTCTATGGCAGGAGGAGGTGGGAGCCAGAGCAGACCTGTCGGGGGGGGGGGGGTGTGCATGACTGGGAGTGGGCAGGAAGCAGAGGGAGGGAGTGGAAGTAGGCAGAGGAAGGTGGGAGAGGATTTGAGTGTGCAGGGGAGGAAGGAAAGGATGTGAGTGTGAATGGGAGGAGGGAAAGGATGTGAGTGAGCAGGGGAGGAGGAAGAGGATGTGAGTGAACAGGGGGAGGGGGAGAGGATGTGAGTGTGCGGGGGGGGGAGGTGAGGGGATGGCAATGTGCAGGTGGATGAGTGTCAGACTGGGAGTGACTGGGGGAGGGAGAAGGGCTGGAGAGTGGGCAAGGAAAGGGGAGGGGAGCTGGGTCTGAGCAGGGGGAGAGGTGTATATGAGGAAGTGGGCATGGGGAGGAGTGTGGGGATGTGAATCCTCCATTTGCCATGTACCATGGGCTGTGGCTGCACAACAAGTTACAGTTTGCTGCTGAAGGCCGCAGAGCCCCACAGCACACCACCGACACAGAGGGGACTGAGGTCTAGGGCATGCTGTCCATGTGGGGCCCCTGGTACTCATTGCACAGCATCTGCTGTGCATCTGTGGTGACCTCCAGGCCCTGTCCCAGGAGGTGTGCTGGCTCACTGAGGCCCTCACATCCCCATCCAGCCCCCAGGGAAGTGGGTGTGGCACCCTGTAGACCACATTGGACTTGTGTAACTTGCAGCGGCCAGACAGGTTTGTCATGGGGCCAGTAGAGCCACATGTGCATGGCAGGGGCAACCCATTTATGTAAATAAAGTGATGTACACCCAACCACTGGTCTCACTGTCTATCCTTACTGTTGGCCCTCGTGGGTGCTATAGGACACAGGAGGAGCTGCCCAGTTAGTGCAGGCATAGGCGCACAGTGCAGCCCCACCATGTCCAGCAGACCCGAGTGTGTGTGTGTGTGTGTGTGTGTGTGATTCCTGCTGACCCTGGTGTCCAGTGCCCCGTGCCCCCAGGGAGGGCCAGGTATACTGACCTATTATAGTGGCAGGGAATGAGAAAGGGACAGGGGATATGGGTGAGCCCTGGCACTGTAAGGACAATGTCGGGTGCCAGGGCAAGACATGGTTGCAATGGAGCCTGCAAGCGCAGGATGTGCATGGGAGGTGGCAAGATGGGGGGTGAACATGTGAATGGGGACTGTCCGCCCTCTGAATATTAGCGATGGATGTCACCTTTGGGCAGCCAACCCTGCTACAGCCTCCCCTGCTAGGCCTGCCAAAGGCACCCATGTACAATGACTGCATATGTATGGGGAGGCCCAGATAGGAGCGGGAGGGGGCAAAGCTGAGCAGGAGTGAGGGCAAGGCATATCCGGTCAGTGACCCTGGACACACAGGGCCAGCCCATAGGGAAGCCCTGTATGTCTGGGGCCGTGGACATAGATGGGGGATGAGGTTAGCCACAGAGGTGGAGGAGATTCCTCTGAATTTTGACCCGAATGCTGGTCTGGAAATAGGGTAGGGGGGCTGTGAATGATGACCACAGCCGGACACTGCCCATGTGTGGCTGGACTGAGGATCTGACTGTGGCATGGGACAGACACATCTGCCCACCCAAGGGGATCAGTGGGACCATGGTGCCTGACATTGCGGGGTGGGCCTGCTGGCCATATGGCCTTTTGCTGCCCAATGATGCAGTGTCCTTTCTGTTGGGCAGCAGGTGTGGGGCAGTGGCACCATTGGCCTACATCTCCCATTCCCATCAGCTGTGTGTGGCCTATGTTGCCTGCCCCTCTCTTACCATCCCCTCACAATGTACCCTTTGATATCTCCCCTCTCCTGCAGCCCACCCTCCTGCAGTACTGCCATGGCCCCTGTTGGGTGCTATGCATTCGTCACCTCACAGATCCCTGCCTACATTTACACAGGGTGCCCTCACTGTCATCCTGGGGGACACCATCTTCATGTTGACATGATTCTGACAGACCTTGTACATCAGGCACACATGGAACCTACCTGTCTGTGGTCACTGGATTGTGGACTCCACAGAGGTTCGTCTACAGGTCAGGATATTGCTTCAGTAATGTCCTGCAGCATCGCCAATGGATGCAACCATTGAAAGGGCAAAGACCCAGCTGTGGATGCATTTTATACCTGCCGGGCACATCTAGGAATTGCCGCACATAAGTACGTAGAGATCCTACGTGCATCTGTACATCTACATGTGATGGTATGCACAAACATGGCCCATATTCTGTAACCCAGTACATCTACACCGCTACATGTCTGCCCGTCATAGGACATATATCATGTCTGTGGTCATGCTCCTGTGGTTTAGATGTCTTCCCAGGCTGCTGTGCCATTTTGGATGTGTTCCTGGGCAGCTACATCTGTATTTGGGGGCTTCCCTGTGCATCTATGCATTCGGAAATGGCCCCCAGGGTCTCAACATGAAAACACAACTTCAGCGATGGCAAAATGACCCTCCTCATAGCAGCAGTACTTGGTGACTTTGCTGCCCTGATGGGCAGAGTGCAAGCTGAGTGCCTATGAGCATCAATGGAGGTGGCTGGCCATATGTCGCTGACTTAATGCCATACGCCACAACAACCATGAGATTGAGGACCTGAAGTGGAAGTGTTGACAGGTGTGCTAGGATATGTGTACAAAGGCACACAGTGAAGGTCCAGATAGTCAGAAGCCACAGCTGACTGACCTGGAGAGGTGGGTCCTAATAACGGTTGACTGTTACATTGGAGGGTGTCAGTGACATGGACACCACAAGGATTTCAGGGGACAGGGGCACATGCAATATCTGTCATACGCCTCCTATATGGCCTCTCTCTGTACCCTGCATCTCTGGTTTTTGGCCATCTCCTCACCTCCCACTGCACCTTTCACATGTCTCCCCTCAGGGTGTTCGTTGGCCACTCATGGCCATGTCACACTTCCACCTTTCCCACTGCTACCTCTGTGGGGAGCTCTGTGGTTGTGGCTGGCACTGTGGTGTGTGTCTCAGTCTCTGCTGTGCCCACAAATCTTCACTGCTGTGTCTCTGGGTCCTTCTTCCCTACACCTCTACACATGTGTGTGTGTGCACACTGGCTGCATGCATCCATAATGGTTTGCTCGGTCTTGCTTCTCCCAACAGGTTTCAATGCTGTTTCAGGTCCCAGCATTGCTACCTTGCCAACCATGCCAGCAGCCACTCTACCACTGTCCCAGTCACCTATGCTGGCTGCAGCCTCTGTGGCACCAGCAGAGGCAGATGGATTTCACCCGGGCAGCCCTAGTGACTTGGCCACCGGGTCTGCTGATGCAGATGGTGAGGGGGAGGGGGATACCACATCAGGGGATGGGGACGGCCAGGCCCCACTGTCACCAGAACAACCAAGGCAACGCATATCTGTGCTGCTGCTGCAGTGCGCCCAGCACCTGCTCATCCACAATGAGGCACATTCACAGCACATGCACATGAAGCTGGAGCTTCTTCATCAGGGAATCTCACTCCAGGAGTGACAGCTGGCTTTACAGCAGCAGCAGTTGGCTGCAAGACTCTGGCTTGATGCCTCCATAGGCTACCTTGAAGTGAACATTGTGACCCTTGTCATCCAGCTGGGCAGATTTCAGGGTGCTGCTGACCCCATCCCCACCCTTGGGCTGCCATCTGCAGCCACTCATAATTGTAGTCTACAAAACTGTTGATGGTCCTTATGAAGAGTCCAATTGTCTAATTATGTTTTTTTAAAACTCTGTAACTTATCCACAAAAGTGTCAAGCAACTTATAATGACAATAGAATGACTTATACTATAAGTAATGTTTTCTATTAGGCTAATAGGTCTCAGAACCTCTGGGCTATTATGACGACCTTGTCAGGTTTTGGTCAGTCAGCCCCATACATCAACGACCTAGAGATATAGCCTTAATTTTCCATGTTTTTGATTCCTTTTTTCCTTTAAATGTTTCTTTCAATATTATTTATAAGAAACATTTTTAACTTAACTGAAAAACAATGGGTATCCAGCTCAAAGGTTCGAATAGCAGATGTAGTGAATTCCCAATGCTACATTGCGCGCTATAGGAATGCGTTTCACCTCAAAATGGTTTCATCAGGGGAATACGAAGACGCTGAAACAAGAATTGTCAAATTAGTGCACACTTTCCAATAAAATATATGTATTCAGCACATTTTTCAATACAGCAAAGCAGTCATAATGTAAAAAACAGTGAAAAAGATGAGAAGAAGTGAAAAATAAGGCACCTGAAAACTTCTCCGTATCTTCTTTTCTGCAACTACCCACTATTGTTTTCCGTATTTCTGAATAAACGCCGCGCATGCGGGTTGGAATTAAATAAGATATTTCTTCGCGCTCTCATTTCTAAGTAGCCAATCAGGCGCATAGCTCCCATTCAATGTGGGCATTTAACCCTGTCGGTATTATTGTATTAAGTTTAAAAATCCACTGTTGTTCTCTGTATAGTAGCACTTGTTCTCGAGATCTTCCGTGATATGATGTCAATACCTGATCTATACAGAAACATTGCAAATCTTGATAAACATGATGTGCCTCCATACAATGATCGACTATAGGTGCTTCTCTCCGGTGGCATTTTAATCTTCTTTTGTGTTCATTCATACGAATACGAAACTGTCTTATAGTTTTTCCTACATATAGTAGGTTACACGGACATCGTATGCAGTAAACTACATACGTGGATGAACACGTGGTGGAACTGTAGATCTGATGTTGTATATCATGATAGGAAAATTCACATATCTCCTGAGTAAGGTCACATATATTGCACATTCCACACTTGAAATGGCCTTTTCTTACGGGATCCATGGAGAGAGACATCGAACGTAGTACTGCCGGGCTTAGCAGTTCTTTAAAATTCTCCTGCCTTCGCCATACGCAGCGAGTGTGTACATTCTCCAAACCCACTAGTGTGGAGAGTACATTTTGATGTCTTTTTATGCTTTTTTTGATGTGGTAGCTAAGGGGAGAGAAAGCGGTGATCAGGTTAATTTGCTGTTCCAGAATAGTTTCATTAGCACGTGGTGGGGGATGGATTAGGAACTCCCTATTCATAAAAAACGCTCGTTTATACGCTTTATTGATAGTAGCTGGAGGATATCCCCGATCAGAGAAATTAGCTTTCAAAAACTTCGATTGTTTCTTGAACTCACTAATATCTGAACAGTTCCGTCTGTATCGAACAAACTGCGATATTGGTAAACTATCTCTCAGCTGCGGGGGATGGGCACTGGTGTAGTGCAGATAGGTGTTTCGGTCAGTATCCTTACGAAACACCGATGTAGTCCAGCCTTCCATAGTCTTGGTAATAGTGAGATCGAGAAAGGTGATATGTTCACGATGATAATTCATAGTAAATTTAATAGGTTCAACTGAGATGTTAAGCCAATCGAAAAAGGATTGGAGTTCCTCTTCCGAACCTTGCCACAAAAGAAAAATATCGTCAATGTATCTTCGCCACAAGCGCAAGTTCTCATAGAACGGTGAAGTTGCCAAAGTATCATTTTCATATTTCTGCATATACAGATTAGCAATGGATGGGGCACAGGTCGCCCCCATTGCCACTCCGGAAATTTGCTGATAATAGTTATCTTCAAAAATGAAAAAATTATTGTATAGAACCAATGTGGCAACTTCTGCCAAAAAATCAAGCTGTTGCTGTGAAAGATCTTGTCTATTCTGAAGTGCCATCATGGTTACTGAATGCGCCTGTGATTGAGGAATTATGGTATATAAAGATACCACATCCAGAGTTACTAGAATTAAATCTGAAACTGTTGTTAACTGCATATTATCCTCCAGTATTTTCAAGAAATGAGAAGTGTCTTTCACAAATGAGGAAATGTGACAAATTAACGGTCGTAAGAACGTATCCAGATAAACTGATAAAGGCTCTAATACTGAACCACGAGTGGACACTATCGGTCTACCCGGCGGGTTCTGTAAATTTTTGTGAATTTTTGGTAGTAAATAAAGTTTGGCTATACAGGGAGCAATTGGATTTTAAAAAAGTTTTTCTTTAATCGTAATAATAGCTTCTTCTGCTGCTCTTGTAGTGAGGTTCTTAATACGTTGCTGGAGTCTATTAATAGGATTTTCTTCCAATCGATGATACACCTTACTATCTGATAATTGTCGATATGCTTCAGCGCAATACTGTATCCTGCTCCAAACCACTATAGCTCCGCCTTTATCCGCTCTACGGATTATAATATCAGTACGGGCACGTAGTTGTTTTAAAACTCGCCTTTCCTCATATGTTAAAGAATGTCGATAAGATTTACACGATTCTTCCACTGTTTGTTTATCTTTTAAAATCAAATCCTTGTATAACAGCAAGGCAGGAGGAATCGGACCTGGAGGGGACCATTTAGATTTTAGAGGTAGAGGAACCCGGTTGTGCTTTAAAACTAGCCCACCAGTGCTAGTTTGTTCACCGAAATAAACTTTTAAATTCAATTTTCTGATGAACTGTTCCAAATCTACTCGGAATTGGAACGCATCATGTCGAGACACAGGGACAAATGATAACCCTTTACTCAATACTTGTTGTTGTTCTTCTGTAAGTATTGAATCTGAAACGTTAATAATAAGGGAATTTACGTTTTGCGTCGGTTGCCTTCCCGTTTCTGAGATTTTCCTTTGGGTTCGTCTTTCTTCTATTTCTTGCCTCCTGTTCCAGTTTCGCCTAAAAAAGATTTTTGACGTTGAGATTCCTCAGATCCAGTTGAGTCTATTTCTTCTGAAGCAGTATCAAACATAACTTGTTTCCTTTTTGCCCGTTCTTTACCTTTTATATTCATCCAGGGATAAACATATCCCTTCGTGTAGTCTTGATAGTCTCGACGTAATTTTTTTTCTTTCAGTTTTTTAACCTCTTCTCGCAAAGAGGAAACTTGTGCAGAGATCATATCCATCTGTTTGGTCATTTGGTCTTCAGATTCTGTCTGTTTAAATTGTGTAATTATAGTTTCTATTTCTAAAGTCACCGTATCAATCTGTTTTTGAATAGTTTCTACTATGTGAACCATAAGGTCCATGGAGCACTTGTTCAGAATTTGATTCCATCTATCAACGAAACTAGCATCTGATAGGAACATCCTCGGTTCTTTATAAACACGCAACCCCCTAGGGATATGACGATGATGTATGTATTCCAATAGAGACAGTCTATGAAAACAATAGTGGGTAGTAGCAGAAAAGAAGATACGGAGAAGTTTTCAGGTGCCTTATTTTTCACTTCTTCTCATCTTTTTCACTGTTTTTTACATTATGACTGCTTTGCTGTATTGAAAAATGTGCTGAATGCATATATTTTATTGGAAAGTGTGCACTAATTTGACAATTCTTGTTTCAGCGTCTTCGTATTCCCCTGATGAAACCATTTTGAGGTGAAACGCATTCCTATAGCGCGCAATGTAGCGTCGGGAATTCACTACATCTGCTATTCGAACCTTTGAGCTGGATACCCATTGTTTTTCAGTTAAGTTAAAAATTTTTCTTATAAATAATATTGAAAGAAACATTTAAAGGAAAAAAGGAATCAAAAACATGGAAAATTAAGGCTATATCTCTAGGTCGTTGATGTATGGGGCTGACTGACCAAAACCTGACAAGGTCGTCATAATAGCCCAGAAGTTCTGAGACCTATTAGCCTAATAGAAAACATTACTTATAGTATAAGTCATTCTATTGTCATTATAAGTTGCTTGACACTTTTGTGGATAAGTTACAGAGTTTTCAAAAAACATAATCTGCAGCCACTGGGCATGTGTCACCACCTCCGCTACTGTTCACTGCTGCTGTGGCACCTGCCCACACTCCTTTGCCTACAGCCATGCCTTCTGCCAGTAGGGTGGCCACACACGCCACTGCCTGGGTGGAATTAGCTGGAAGGTACATTGCCAGGGAGCAATCCAAAATCCTGGATCCCATGCCTTGGGGTGCAGGGCCACCTATGGTATTTCACCTTTCCATGGGGCTCAGGGGGAGCACAGTGGTGATCCCAACAACAGCAGCTCATCCTCAGGAGACACATTTCTCTCCCCTCCAGAACATGTCCCAGCACTGACAGCCAGCAAGGGGGGGGGCTCAAGGTGGGGAAGGGCAAGGGGCGGTCAAGGGTATGTGGGAGACAGTGCTAGTCCTGGCCCATTGTCCTGATGGGTGTGCCTGGGCTCTGCTTTCAGAGGGTTTCTGTGGGTGAGGCTTTGGGGGGGTTGAGGGGTGGGTGGGGGTGGGGGTGCTTTGCCATGGGCTGTTGTGGGTCACTTGGGCATGTGGTGGGCAGTATTTTGTCGGGAGTGTCACTTAGGTGGGGGTCATGTGCAGGGTGGCATGGTTTATGCAGGCCTCTGTAGGTGATTTGTGCTCTGTATATTTGTATCTCTGCTGTCTGCATTTCAATACACACTTTGGTTCATCATCTGCCTGTCTCCATGTCTCCTTTGGCAGCATTTCACAGGGACATACTCATTTATGTCTATTGCCATGGTGCCTGCACCTTGCATGAATGCCGGTGTTCTTTTGTCTATCTCCTGCCCTTATTCTATGTTTCTATTTGTCTAATTTGCACGTCTAGCCTCTGGCTGCCCCATGTACATGGCCAAGCACAGAATACCACTTGGATGTCAATGCTGTCGGGCATGCCTCCATCCTGCCCCTTTTATGGACATCCAGGGTTCCACATCAATCTGGTCTGTGCATTTGCATTGTTCCCATTCCAGAATACGGTTTTCGACGTTAATGTCATTTGGACATCTACACGACATGTCTCTTCACCTTATTCGTGATTCGGAATGACCCCCATATTGAATAAAAGAGCTGACAGTGCTGAACCTTGTGGGACACCTTGATGTTGATCAAATGAATTTTATGTTTCTTGTCCTAATTTTACCTGTTGCATCAGTCAGTAAGGTATGATGTGATCCATCCAAGTGCTATATGATGAATTCCTAGCTCTTATAGATGGGTTATTAATAAGTTGTGATTTATGGAGTCAAACACTGACGCTATATCTAGGAATATGAGGATGAAAGCTTGTCTTGGTTTTTCCATCTCCCTTATTAGTCTGTTGACAAGAGATAGCAGTAACATGGTAACATAGTAAATGGTAACATAGTAAATGACGGCAGATAAAGACCAGGATGGTCCATCTAGTCTGCCCAGTAAGATGGCAAAAGTAGGTGCATCTGCTGCTCCGTGCAGGCCACCCCTCCCCATGTCTTTGTTTAGGGGTGAACCCACCGCTCTGTGTAGGACACCCCTGTTTGTTGAGAAATTAGATAGTTCAGTTTATTTTGATTTTATCCTGTTTCTGTAAAGGGATCCACTGTGTCTGTCCCATACCATTTTGAATTCTGTCACTGTATTTGCACCCACCACTTTCATCGTGAGCGTATTCCAAGCATCCACCACCCTTTCAGTGAAAAAGTAATGTTTCAACTACATTTAAAGGTCAGAATCCATGCTAATGTTGATCAAACGCTGGATGCATGTCTATGTGTCCTTGAAGTTGATTTAGTATTATCTTGTTGAGTATTTTTGCTATGAAGGGGAAGCTTGATATCAATCTGTAGGACTCTGGGCATGTTTTGTCCAGGGAGGTGCTCTTTAGAGTGGGGTGAATAGTTGCCCTTTTCAGACACTTAGGAATTAGACCTTGGGATAGTGATAGATTAACTATTTTGAGTATTGTGGGAGCAGTTTCTATGCGTGTGAGTTTTACCCTGCTGACAGGGCATGGGTCTAGCGGAAAAGTTGTATTGATGAAGCTGATTATTTCTTCAAGTTGGTCAAGATTGACTTGTGAGAATGAGTGGAATATTATACTGTCTGCTGGGCTGCTGTCGATAGTGGTAATTGGAGGGATGAAAGTTTGTCTTGGTTTGTTAGCCAGGACCTGGAGATGTATATGTGTTTGATTTTCCATTGAATTGGGTGGTGTGACTAGGGATTTGACAATGTCAAATAGCTCCCTAGGCCTGTTTACTGCTTTCATAATTGTTTTTGTATAGTATTCCTTTTCTTGTTGTTGATACAGGTTGTCCATGTATAGGTTTCTGTCTTGAGTTTGGTTGTTCTCCATTTACATTCAATTTTCCTTAATTGTCTTTTTAATTTTTTTAGCTCTTGAGTGTACTATGAATTTGATTGCTTGCTCCTGTGGTTTTTAGTTGATTGCTGGTTGCTGCTTTATTGATGACTGTTCCATTTTTCAATTAATTCATCGAAGTCATCTGTTGAACTGTTTAACTGAGGAAGGATCTCCTTTAGAAATGTTTCCTTACTGAAATGATTGAGGCAGTATCCTGTCACTTTTCTTACTATTGTTATACTTTGACATGTGACAAGTTAATGTGAAATGGATTATATAGTGCTCTGACCAGGGTACTGGCTGGGCTTAATGTTTGGTTGAATAGTATTGTTGGCAATGTCTCTAGGCAGGAATATGAGGTCAAACATATTCCTCTTACTGAGTGTAGGGCAGTCAATAATTTGCTGGAAGTACATGTCCTCCATTGCATTGAGGAAGGAGAGCACTTGATTGATGTCAGATTGAAGTCCTCCAGTACGATTATGTTTTTGCTGGATAGTGTGTTGCCACATCCTAGTTCAAGAATTCTTGAAAGGTAGTTTGCATCCGATGCGGGAGCTTTGTAAAGTAGGCAAAGCATGAGTTGTGTAGTTTCCAAAGTTAGAACGTCTAGTCCTTTGACAATTGATTCAGATGTCACAGAGGCTTTAAAGCTCTCTTTAATGGTTATGAGGACACCACCTCCTCGCTTGCCTAGTCTTGGACAGTGGAAGATATCATAATTTGGTGCTTTCATTTGATTTATGTGTACCCAATCAGTGTCTAATGACTAGGTTTCAGTTATAAATAAGATATCAAGTTTATTGTTCCTGATGTGGGCAAGTATTACAGGGGGTCTTATTTCTCACCGATCGTGCATTTATCATATCACAGATAAATTCATTACCGGAGGATGTAGTAAAAGCTGTTAATGTAGCTGGGTTTAAAAAAGGTTTGGCAAGTTCCTGGAGGAAAGGTCCATAAACCATTATTAAAGAGAACCCAGGTAATCCACTGCTTGCCCCAATACAAGCTTTATAGAACCTGTGTGTCTTTATGGGAAACTGCTAGGTACTTGTGACCTGGATTGGCCACTGTTGGAAACAGGATACTGGGCTTGATGGACCTTGGTTTGAGCCAGTATGGCATGTCTTATGTTCTTATGTGTATGAGCATGGCTATTGGCACATGCTGTTTGTTGGGTGAGTGGGATATGTATTAGTCTATTATGTGGCATTCTTTGAGTGGAAGAGTAGACTAATGGTTAGAGCAGTGGCTTAAGAACCAAAAGACCAGCATTTGATTCCCACTAGCACTCCTTTGGCCTTGGGCAAGTCACTTAACCCTCCATTGCCTAAGAAAATTCCAAGTTATCAATGTCCCTGTTCAATGTACATTGCCAAGTTTAAGTTACAATGCAAATTGCTTTGATTGAAATGATAAAGCAGTATAAAAGACCTGTAAAATAAATAAATTTGGCAATAACGAGGGTCTGTATTGGTTATGGCTGTGGATGATAGGGATAAATTGAGGAGTGGTCATATATTTGAGTCTTTGCTAGTACAAGGTGAGTTATAGCACAGTACATCATTACGATTGATTTGAATTCAATGCCTTGTCTGCATGGGGCCGAGTGTGGCACTAGTAATGGAAATTATCTGTAAGTCTTACCCCAGTAGCATTGTAATAGTTGATGTGATTCTAGTGTCCTGCTGCGTTCCACTCCTAAGGGCCATGCCCAAGGACCCTTTGGTGTGGTGCTTAGGCATGGACTTGCCATGTGGGGGTGCACCTAGGGTTGACTGGATATAAGCCCCGTAGGAGGAGTCATGGAGTGATGATGCCTTTGTGGGGGTGGAGCTCACTTCATGATCACACTAGAAGTCCTTAGCTGGGGTCTGAATGGCGATCGGGGTCCTGATGATTGTCAGAATGGCTGTGATGTCGGCAGTGCTGGGCCAAGAGAAGGATTGCCCCAATTTCACTGTTTTTAAACCCCTGGAGGAGGAGTCACCGAGTGATGATGCCTGTGTGAGGCAGAGCTCACCTCATGGTCATGCTGGAAGTCCTTAGCTAGGGTCTGAATGGCGATCGGGGACCCGATGGTCGTTGCAGCATCAACGATGTTGGCGGTGCTGGGCTGAAAGAGGGATTGCCCTGATTTCACTATTTTTAACCCCCCTAATGGACAGGAGGAAGAAAGTTGTGATAGTGCCTCTGTATAACTATGGTAAAGTTCATTTTGAATACTGAGAATAAATCTGGAGATCATACCTTAGATAGGATTTAAATAGGATGGAATCAGTTCAGAGTGGCTACTAAAATGGTCAGTAGTCTTCATCATAAAACATATGAGGATAGACTTAACAATCTAAATATTGCGGTGGAATTTATATTCCAGACACAGATAGAAGAGGGGTACAAAACTCTAGGAGCAGCATAGGAAGGAGCAAATGAAAAAGAACATGCCTCCAGAGCAAAATGAACATGCAGAGGAATGAGGGGAACTACATCTCCCAAGAGGCAAAGGGGCTCTGGAGATGGAGTATCTAGGAGCAAGGAGGGTAGAAACTCCAGAGGCAGAAGGGGAAAGGCTTCATTAGGCAAAGAAAGAGTGGAGAAGAAGATGGTTGTGTTGCAGCCATGAGGAAGCAAAGTCAGGTCAGCCCTATTGTTGCAGGGGTTCCAGGGAGTTGGGGGCTCAGACAAAGATCAGGACACCCAGAATCTCTTAGGAAAACAAGCCTTTATTATGCCAGCATAGACTCAGTCGAATAGCTTTCAAAAACTGAGCCCCGGTCACGGGACTCTTACACATTATATAGACATTACATCAGCTGCTTACTGTAGTATCTCTCTGATAGGTTGCCTACTGCTGCAGCATACTTCTGATTGGAAAATATTTGCTGCAATATTGACACGGCTGAGCAGGGGCGTGTCACTTCAGGGGCAGGACCCCGCCTAAGTCCACCTCATTCCCCCCTTTGATGCTTCCTCTTCCTTCCGTAGGGGGAAGCCCAAAGCATCATACTAAGGATCTGTTTGAGGGAGGGGTTTGTATTTCCACACAGCCATCACATGGGCAGCGGTTTTACGTTCCACCATGTACTCAATAGTGGAGGTAATAAGGCGCATGACAACAGGGATACAGCAGGGGAGGATAAGACAGACTGCTAGAATAAGGAGGACCCTTCCAACTAGAGTTTTTATGCCACCCAACCATGTAAACCATTCTCCAAACCACCCAGTGTCTGCAGTAGGAGCTGTTATATGAGTGGCAAGGTTATGTAAGTCCTGGATAGAGCGTTCAATAGGGACACTATCATCTGTAAGATTAAAGCAACACATACCTTCAAACTCTTCACATCCATGATTTAAGCGTAGGAGCAAGAAATCAATTGACAGTCTGTTTTGTAAAATCGCTATGCATAGGCCAGACATTTCATAGTTCATTGTAGCTAATATAGAAGAAATAAGGTTAATTGATTTAGCTAAGGAACAGGCAATACGACTTACTTCCATAGCTAAGCCAGGAGCCCCCACAATGGATATAGCCAGACCCAGGGCCATCAGAGGAGAGCATAGGTTGTGATCTCGGATGGCGTGAGTGAGAACTAGCATTTCAGAGTGTAAGAAAATGCAGCAGTGGTAAGTCTAGCAAAATTACAAGGACCGCCAGTAGCGTTTTAGGAACATAGGTATAAACATTATGGCGGCCTAATAGAAGCCATCCCAGAGGAAGATACATAAGTAAGTAAGCATACAAAACATTAGTAGTGATTTTGCAAGGAAAAACAGTATTAGATAAGTTAAAAATATCAATGGTAGCATTTACAAAAATAAAGCAATCTGTAGCTTTAAGAGTAGAAACAACTCGCAATAAAAAAAGGACCTGGTTAAAATAGACTGGAGAGGGACGTGTAACTCCAATATGATAAAAAAAAAAAAGGTAGAAAATGACACCTTGGGCTGAGCACAATTCAAATTGTTCAGTACAGTAAATCTCTTCATTTCACACAGGTTAGAAGGCACAGCAATGAGACATGTTGATAAAAAGGCTCCTGCCTGCAGTGAGCTGCATACACAAAAATCTGAGACATTCAAAGCAGTTTGGACGAGTAATATCGCCGTATTCATAGTTTCAGAAACAAGCTGAGGAGGGCACCATACAAGTGTCAAGGCGAGAGCCAGCACAAACAACTGCATACTGGTCATAGGGCTCGTGTCAACTACGCCTCCGCCCTCATAAAATCTCCCCAGTAGCAGACAAAATTGTACGTGGCTCCTCAAGCTTCAGCCGTGCGTAGACTAGCCTGTTCCGGTATGCAGCTAGAGCACGGCACTGTTGTCCACAGGTTGCTGTGCTCTGCGCAGAATGAGGCATAAAGGATCCTGAGAGTGTCCATGTGCTGTCCACGTATTGTCCAGGTCAGCAGCAGCTCACTTAAGGCGAGTATGGTGGATCCATGGAGTAACTTCCGCAACCTTGACTGCTGTGGAGGTAGCCAGGAGGACGGTGTAGGGACCTCTCTAGGTGGGGCACAGGGGTTCATGCTTCCATTCCTTAACCCACACACAATCTCCCTGCTGATAAGGTTTGAGTGGCTCCGACAAGGAGACAGGTAGTCGCTCTTGTATCCACCTGCTCAAAGACTGAAAAACAGATACCAATACAGTAGATGTTATTTATTTTTATTTATTTATTTATTTATATTTCTTATATACCGCGCTATTATAATCAGTGCGGTTTACATTTGAAACAGAACATACAAGAATGTAAGCAAGTTACATCAAGTTTTTTTACATTGAACAGGGAATGTAAAACATGGAGTAAAACGAGGGAGGAACTATGTACATATTATAAACAAATATAATGCTCTTACGGTAAATAAAAATATGACCTTTGTCTAGAGGGTTGGCTAGATGGTCGAGATTGTCTTGTGAGTTTACTACCTATTTGTTCTAAGGCCCCCCTTAGGCCCTGGACAATAGGTGGAGGTAGACCATACAGAACTTCATAAGGGGAGATGCCTAGAGTCCTAGTGGGGTAAGATCGTATGTGGAAGAGAGCAATGGGTAAAGCCTGCTCCCACTTAAGGCGAGCTTCCTGGCAGAGTTTGGACAACTATAGTTTCAGGGTTCAATTCATTCTTTCCACTTTTCCTGAGCTCTGGGGCCGGTAGGCAGTGTGGAGTTTCCAGGTTATCTGTAGGGCCTTGGAAAGGTCCTGAAGGCACTTGGCAACAAATACAGGGCCATTGTCTGACCCTATGGTGAAAGGCAGACTGAACCTAGGAATAATTTCCTTTAGTTTGGCCCTAGTGACCTCTCGGGTAGTTTCAGTTCTACAGGGGTAGGCCTCAACCCAGCCTGAGAATGTGCAGATTATTACTAACAGGTAACTGTATCCCCTTATCTGGGGCAGTTCTGTGAAGTCAACTACAATATTTTCCATAGGGGCCGCTCCTACTGCCTGTATGGAGGATGGGGGCAAAGGACCCTGATGGGGGTTATTCCTAGCACACTGAAGACAGCGCTGGGACGCAGCAGCCATTAAGGCGGACAGAGGAGGGACGTAGAAGTGGTACTGAAAAATGGTCTGCATGGAGGTCTTGCCTAGATGGGCGGTCTCATGAAATCATCGGACAAAGGCTGGTGCCAGGCTCTCAGGAATAACATACCGGGGTGGCTCCCCAGGTAGGCACAGCCACCCAGAAGTAATAATGGTAGCCCCTTCCTGAATGAAAAAGTCTAATCTTCTTCTTGGTGTACTTAGGATCCCATTCAGACATGGGAGTTGGAAATAGGGGAGCTTGAACAGTGGCTGGGGCTATCTCCTGCTAAGCAGCTAACTTGGCCTCCCTATCCACCCTCCGGTTTCCGTGTATGATCAGAGTGTCTCCTTGCTGGTGGGCCTTGCAGTGTATCATGGCCACAGCTTCTGGTGCCCACACAGACTCTAGTAACTCCATGATCTCTCTCCCATATTTTATAGACTTCCCACTAGAATTTGAGTCCCTTTTCACGATATAGGGCCCCATGAGCATGGAGTGTAGTAAAAGCATACTTTGAATCAGTGTAAATGTTTGCCTTCAGCCCCGCAGATAACTGGAGGGCTCTAGTGAGGGCAATGAGTTCAGCTTTCTGGGCGGAAGTCTCTACAGGCAAAGGCCCAGCCTCTATGACAGCCTCAGGAGTGACCACAGCATATCCGGCTTTCCGCTTCCCTTTTTCCACAAAACTGCTGCCATCGGAGAAGTACTGAATTTCAGGGGAGGCCAGTGGTACATCTTTCAGATCAGGGCGGCTGGAATATACCTCATCCATGACCTGGATACAATCATGCTTGGGTGGTCCAGGTGCAACAGGGAGCAGAGTAGCAGGGTTGAGTGTCTGCACCATCTTCAGATGAACGCGAGGATTCTCGCACAGCATGCTCTGATACTTTGTCATTCGTGCATTGGTAAACCACTAATTGCCCTTGTATACCATCAGAGTCAATACAGCATGCGGCACTTTAACATACAGTTCTTGCCCGAGGGATAATTTTTGGCAGATGAAATTTAATGTGGACAAGTGCAAAGTTATGCACCTAGGGAAGAACAACCCAAACTATGGTTACACAATGCAAGGTTCCACATTAGGAACCACCACCCAGGAAAAAGATTTAGGCATCATTGTGGATAACATGTTAAAACCCTCGGCCCAGTGTGCAGCGGCAGCCAAGAGAGCCAATAGAATGCTAGGTATCATAAGGAAAGGAATGGAAAATAAAACAAAAGATATTATAATGCCTCTATGTCGTTCCATGGTGAGACCGCACCTTGAATATTGTGTGCAATTCTGGTCGCCGTATCTTAAAAAGGATATAGAGTTATTAGAAAAGGTTCAGAGAAGAGCCACCAAAATGGTAAAGGGGATGGAAGGATACTCCTATGAAGAAAGGCTCAAAAGGTTAGGGCTCTTTAACCTGGAAAAGAGACGGCTGAGGGGAGATATGATAGAAGTCTATAAATTAATGAACGGAGTGGAACGGGTAAACGTAGATAGATTGTTTACATTATCAGACTATAGAAAGACTAGGGGACATGCAATGAAGCTATAGGGTAAACTATTTAAGACTAATAAAAGAAAATATTTTTTCACTCAACGTGTAATCAAACTCTGGAATTTGTTACCGGAGGATGTAGTAAAGGCTGTTAGTGTAGCTGGGTTTAAAAAAGGTTTGGACAAGTTACTGGAGGAAAGGTCCATAAACCATTATTAAGAAGGGACCCAGGATATCAATGCTTGACCCAGTACAAGCATTGCGGAACCTGTGTCTTTTGGGGAAACTGCTAGGTACTTATGACCTAGATTGGCCACTGTTGGAAACAGGATACTCGGCTTGATGGACCTTGGTCTGACCCAGTATGGCATATCTTATGTTCTTATGTTTTTATCGGCCTCTATCACCAGGAGGGCTTTTGCTGCTACTGCCTGGAGACAGGAGGGCCAGCCCCTTGCCACCAGGTCCAACTGTTTGGACAAATATGCTACTGGTCACTGCCAAGAACCCAGACTCTGAGTAAGGACACCAACTGCCATCCCTTTCTCTTCATGCACATACAGATTGAATGGTTTTTCTACATCCAGTAGCCCCAGACTGGGAGACGATAACAAGGCTTTTTTTCATATTCTTAAAGGCCTTCTTCTGATTTGGCCCCAGTTGAAAGGTTCACATTCTCCCCCCGTCGTGGCCTCATAGAGGGGTTTCTCTAACACTGCAAAATTGAGGATCCATATCAGACAGAAACTGGCAGCCTCAAGGAAACCTCTCAATTGTCTTCAGTTCTGTGGCTCAGGAATGGAACAGACAGCCTCCCACCACTCAGATCCCAGCCTCCGGAGACCCGGAGCAACATGAAATCCCAGGTACCTGACTTCAGGCTGGCACAGTTGAACCTTACTTCTGGACACGCAAAGCAGCCACAAGAGTTCTGATGTGGCGGCTAGACACTCTTCCTGGGAGATGGCTGCTATGAGAAGGCGTTCCACATATTGCAGTAATACACGCTGAGTAGAACATGACTGAAATTGACGCAAACCTTGGCTAAGGGCGACTCCGAACAATGTAGGTGAGTTCTTGAACCCTTGGGGTAGTCGTGTCCATGTCAGTTGTCCATTATTGCCGGTTACAGGGTCTTCCCATTCAAATGCAAACAGTGGCTGGCTTGGAATGGCCAACCTTAACAGAAGAAGGCATCCTTTAAATCCAAAACGGTAAAGTAAGTGGCTTGTGCAGGGATAAGGCTCAGTAAGTTGTAAGGGTTTGGCACAACAGGGTGAATAGTAACGACGGCTTCATTGACCCTCCGCAGGTCCTGTACAGGTCGATAATCGTTAGGGTCTGGCTTTTGGACTGGCAGCAAGGGGGCATTCCAGGGTGATTGACATGATTTCAGGAGCCAAACTTGAGTAGTCATTGGAGATGTTTATGAATGCCCTCAACAGCTCTTTGGGGCAGGGAGTATTGTCTGATGCAGATGGGATGGGCATCTGGCTTCAGCTCAATCAGAATTGGTGGGATGTTCCAGGCAAGGCCAGGAGGGTTACCTTCTGCCCATACTCCAGGAAGGTCTGGCAGTTCTGGTGGTAGAGGTTGTCGTGGGCTGGTCTGACAGTACAGTCTCCACTCTTCTTCTTGTGGAATTGTTAAGGAGAACAATCCCAACGCTGGTGGCCCCAAAACCATCTGGGCTTCTCCAGTGTGAGTAAAGGAGATCTGGGCATGCAGTTTTGACAGGAGATCCCAGACTAAAAGCGGAACCAGGCATTCAGGCATGTACAGAAACTGATGGGCGATTTTCTGCCCTCCCACCTCACAGACATGAATACTGAGAAAGGGCCGAACCGCCCGATTTCCAGTCACCCCCACCATTGTGACTGTTCTTCCAGATGCGCTTGCCAGGGGTTGGGACAAAACAGAATGTTCCGCCCCTGTATCAACCATAAATGGTATTTGCCGGCCCCCGATTTTGACTGTGACCATGGGCTCATGGGGGCCAAGAGGAATCTTCGAGCCCGGTCTGTCCTATTCATCATCACTCTGATATTGGTCCGTGGCGACCAGTCCAATGAACTCTGTGGGACCCTTGTATTCATCGCCGCCATCCTCAGTTGTTCTACTACTACTACTATTAAGCATTTAAGTTTAATACTGTTGTATGTACATGTAAATATTTTTGTAAATTGTTTCAGTTAAATACTTTTCCCCATATATTATCCAAGTTCATCTTCCTGTTCAATGTAAAACCAAACAGCCTGTTGTTCTGGTCTTTTGTTGTACTGTAAACCGCACTGATTCAAAATAGTGCGGTATATAAGAGCTTGTAATAAATAAATAAATAAATAATAAATAAAACCTATCCTATCCATGTTCTCTACACCATCTAGAAAATAAATAAATAAATAATAAATAAAACCTAACCTATCCATGTTCTCTACACCATCTAGAAAACATGTAGAGAACACCATCGCTGCCCTCAACACATCCACTGCACAAACCGACCCTTGCCCAGCCTATTGGATAAAGGAGCTAAGCTACGATCTCAGCCCTCTCATCACTAGAATGATGAACTTATCCTTTACATCTGGTTCCTTCCCATCAGCCCTCAAGAGAACATCTATTAGACCTCTCTTGAAGAACACCAAGCTTGACCCACAAAAGGTTGAATCTTATAGACCCATAGCTAGTATACCCCTTCTAGCTAAAATAATTGAAAAGGAAGCACAAAGGAAAATACAGGACCATATAGACACCGCCTCACCTCTAGACCAATGCCAGCATGGCTTCAGAGAGTGCCACGGTGTAGAAACCCTCCTCACCACCCTCTGCAACAACATTATCACAGGCATTGACAACATCCGCCGAGGCTTTGTTCTTATCTTCCTAGACATTGCTGCTGCCTTTGACTCTGTGCATCACGATCTTTTAATAGGGCGGCTAAAAGAAAAGGGCATCAACGACACTGCTCTTGCCTGGTGCAGATCATACCTGGATCAGAGATGGCAGTATGTAACCTCTGGTACAGCAGCATCCACACCCTTCCATCAAAGACAAGGTGTGCCACAAGGCTCATCCCTATCATCTCTGTTATTTAATATATACATTCAGCCCGTCTGCAACATCATCAAGTCCTTCAAGGTCGACTGCTTGATATATGCAGATGACATTCTTCTCTACATGCATTCTCCACAGTCAACATGGATCTTTCTCCGCTAACCAAATGCTTTGTTGCAGTCTCTGATTGGCTTCAATCCCAGAACCTCCGCATTCAACACAAGAAAACTGAGGTTCTCTTCATCTCCAGGGACCCATCTTTCACACCGCCACTTCATATAAAGGTGAAAGAAGCCGAGCTCCAAACAAAGCCCTCAATCCGATATCTTGGGGTTACTTTGGACCAACACCTGGATATGAAATTACATATAACCAATGTTGTCAGAGCGATCTACCTCAAAATCCGGACGCTCCGCCACCTTCGCTCCTTGCTTGATCTCGAGGACTTCCAAACTATATTCCAAGCTTTAACCCTACCGCACCTCGATTATGCTAATGCAATTTTTCAAGGCCTCCCACACTCTACTTTAAACCCTTTACAGCTTGCCATGAACACCGCTGCCAGAGTCCTCTATGGAGCATCAAGAAGAGACCATGTAACACCTATTCTGAAAAAGCTTCACTGGCTCCCCATTCATGGGAGACTCTTGTTCAAGACATTATTACTCACCTTCAAGGCTATCAAAGGCATCACCTCCTCATCTCTAATAGACCTCATACAGACCGTTCCACCTAACAGAGCTAGGAGAACTATTTCCACAAATGCGCTAATAATCCCTAAGGAAGCAACAAAATGCTCCCTAACGACGTCGAACAGGACTTTCAGCCTCTATGCCCCTAAGTGCTGGAACACCTTACCACCGAAGATTAGGGCTATCTCCGACCTAACGCAGTTCAGAAAAGCACTCAAATCACACCTATTTCCCCAATATTACCAGACCAGCCAAACACCGACTTAACCTCCCATCTCCTTTTTAATCACCTGTTCCACATGACCCATCCCATCCTAAGAATAATACTGCTGTATATACAGGTAATTATATATGTAAATAGTTTCAGTCTATCTTTTTCCCCCTTGTTTTATCCAAGTTCTTGTTCCTGTTATCAACCTGTTGTTCTGGTATATTGTTATATTGTAAACCGCGCTGATCTCAAATAGTGCGGTATATAAGAGCCGGTAATAAATAATAAATAAATAAATATAAAGTGCTACCAGGTGCATGCAGCGCTGTACAGAGATAAAACACACAAAAGACGGTCCCTGCTCAAAAGAGCTTACAATCTATAAAGACAAAAAAAAACAAGAAGAGGAAAGGGAAAAGATAAGAACAAGGGCAAAGAGATGAGAGTGGTAGAGACAGGACAAAGGAAGGAGGTAAGAACAAGTGTAAGAGGAAGTAGGATAGGTGAAACAAAAGAGGGGAAGCAAGAAGAAAAGCAAAAATCAAGAACCAAAGGCAGAGGCGAAAAGATGAGTTTTTAACTTAAGTTTGAAGAGGGAAGTTTGAAGCTACAGGGTAAACTATTTAAGACTAATAAAAGAAAATATTTTTTCACTCAACATGTAATCAAACTCTGGAATTTGTTACCGGAGGATGTAGTAAAGGCTGTTAGTGTAGCTGGGTTTAAAAAAGGTTTGGACAAGTTCCTGGAGGAAAGGTCCATAAACCATTATTAAGAAGTGACCGAAGATATCAATGCTTGACCCAATACAAGCATTGTGGAACTTGTGTCTCTTGGGGAAACTGCTAGGTACATATGACCTAGATTGGCCACTGTTGGAAACAGGATACTGGGCTTGATGGACCTTGGTCTGACCCAGTATGGCATATCTTATGTTCTTATGTTCTTATGACAAAGAAGATGCCTGGCATATAGACAAAGGAAGTTTATTCCAAGCGTAAGGCACAGCAAGGTGAAAAGAGCGGAATCTGGAGTTGGCAAAAGAGGAGAAGAGCATAGCAAGAAGCAGCTGGCTAGAAGAACAGAGTTTACGGGGGGGGGGGGAGTAAGGAGAAATGAGAGAAGAAAGGTACTGAGGAGCCACAGAGTGAGTGCACTTAAAGGTAAAAAGAAAATGTTTAAAGTGAATATGGAAATGGATAGGGAGCCAGTGAAGAGATCTGAGGAGAGGAGTGATATGGGCAAAACGAGGCTGACAGAAAATTAAATGTGCAGAGGAGTGCTGAATAGACTGAAGGGGGGAGAGATGAGTCTGTGGAAGATCAGCAAGGAGCAGGTTACAATAATCAAGACGAGAGGTGATAAGGGAATGGATGAGGGTTTTAGTAGTGAGTTCAGAGAGAAAGGGGCGGATTTTGCCAATGTTGAAGAGAAAGAAGCGACAGGTCTTAGCGATGAGTTGGATATGAGAGGAGAAAGAGAGTGAATAGTCAAAAATAACACCCAGGTTGCGAGCGGATGAAACAGGTTGGAGAACAGAGCCATCCACAGAGACAGAAAAAAAAGAAGGAGAAAGGGAAATTTTAGGAGAAAAAATGAGAAATTCGGTCTTGGCCATGTTCAATTTCAAGCGACGATAGAACATCCAAGCAGCGATGGTAGAGAGACAGCAAGAGGGACACTGTGATACATGGGTACAAACTATATCGTAATGATAGAGCTGATCAAATTGGTGGAGGGGTTGCTCTCTATGTTAGAGAGGGCATTGAGTCAGAAAGGATTAAAGTTTTGCAGGAAACAAAATCTTCTGTAGAATCTATATGAATTGAAATTCCATGTAAAAGGGGGAAGGCAATGGCAGTGGGGGTGTACTATCGAGCGCCTGGCCAGAATGACCAAATGGATGATGAAATGCTCAAAGAAATCAAGGAAGCTAACAAAAGATACAGCACAGTAATAATAATGGGTGATTTCAACTACCCCGGTATCGACTGGGTCAGTGTCACGTCAGGACATGCTAGGGAGATAAAGTTCCTAGATGAAATAAATGACTGCTTCTTGGAGCAGCTGGTTCATGAACTGACCAGAGGGGAAGCCATATTAGACCTAATCCTTAGTGGAACACCAGATCTAGTGCAAGAGATAAGGTTGTTGTGGCCCCTTGGCAATAGTGATCATAGCATGATCGCCTTTGATTTAATTAATGGAGTAGGGATAGTAAGGAAATCCACAGTACTACCTTTTAACTTTCGAAAGGGAGACTATGATAAAATGAGGAAAACAGTCAAGAAAAAACTAAAAGGAGCAGTTGCAAAGGTTAAAGACGTACATCAGGCTTGGCTGTTGTTGAAAAATACTATCTTGGAAGCCCAGACCAGCTGTATTCCACGCTTTAAGAAAAGTGGAAAGAAGTCCAAAAAACTGCCAGCATGGTTTAAAGTTGAGGTCAGAGAGGCTGTTGTTGCCAAAAAAGCATCTTTCAGGAAATGGAAAAAAGAGCCAAACGATGAAACCTGGAAACAGCACAAGCACTGGCAAGTCAAATGCAAGGCATTGATAAGGCAGGCAAAGGGAGAATTTGAGAAGAAGCTTGCTGCAGAAGCAAAAACGCGAAGTAAAGACCTTTTCAAGTACATTCTTAGCAAAAAACCTGTGAGAGAGTCAGTTGGTCCATTAGATGATAAAGGGGTTAAAGGAGCACTAAGAGGCGACAAGGCGATAGCGGAGAGACTGAACAAATTCTTTGCTTCAATCTTTACTGAGGAAGATGTAGGGATGTTACCCATGACTGAAGTGGTATTTAAAGGTGCAGAAGAATTGAAGGAAATATCGATACATCGAGAAGATGTATTACAACTATTAGATAAGCTGAAGAGTAGCAAATCACCTGGGCCGGATGGTATACATCCAAGGGTATTGAAAGAACTGAAATATGAGATTGCAGACCTGCTATTAGTAATCTGTGAACTATCATTAAAATCATCTATAATACCTGTAGATTGGAGGATCGCCAATGTAACACCAATTTTTTAAAAGGGTTCCAGGGGTGATCCGGGAAATTACAGACCGGTGAGCCTGACGTCAATACCAGGAAAAATGATAGAAACCATCATAAAGAATAAAATTACTCAGCATGTAGATAGTCATGAACTAATGAGAGACAGCCAACATGGCTTTAGACAAGGAAGATCTTGTCTTACTAATCTGTTATGTTTTTTTGAAGGAGTGAATAATCAGGTGGACAAAGGTGAGTCGGTTGATATTGTGTATCTGGACTTTCAGAAAGCCTTTGACAAGGTCCCTCATGAGAGACGTTTGGCAAAACTAAAGAGTCATGGGATAGGAGGCAGTGTACTATTGTGGATCAGGAACTGGTTAAAAGATAGAAAGCAGAGGGTAGGGCTAAATGGCCAATTTTCCCAATGGAGAAAGGTGAATAGTGGTGTACCCTAGGGATCTGTGCTGGGTCCGCTGCTTTTTGACATATTTATAAATGACCTGGAAAGTGGAATAACGAGTGAGGTTATCAAATTTGCAGATGACACAAAACTATTTAAAGTTGTTAAAACCCAAGAGGATTGTGGAAAATTGCAAGAGGATCTTGATAAATTGGAAGACTGGGCATCAAAATGGCAGATGAAATTTAATGTGGACAAGTGCAAGGTTATGCACCTAGGGAAGAACAACTCAAACTATGGTTACACGATGCAAGGTTCCACATTAGGAACCACCACCCAGGAAAAAGATTTAGGCGTCATTGTTGATACCATGTTAAAACCCTCGGCCCAGTGTGCAGCGGCGGCCAAGAGAGCAAATAGAATGCTAGGTATGATAAGGAAAGGAATGGAAAATAAAACAAAGGATACTATAATGCCTCTATATCGTTCCATGGTGAGACCGCACCTTGAATATTGTGTGCAATTCTGGTCGCCGTATCTTAAAAAGGATATGGAGTTATTAGAAAAGGTTCAGAGAAGAGCCACCAAAATGGTAAAGGGGATGGAAGGATACTCCTATGAAGAAAGGCTAAAAAGGTTGGGGCTCTTTAACCTGGAAAAGAGACGGCTGAGGGGAGATATGATAGAAGTCTACAAATTAATGAGCGGAGTGGAACAGGTAAATGCAGATCGATTGTTTACCTTATCAGAATATAGAAAGACTAGGGGACATGCAATGAAGCTACAGGGTAAACTATTTAAGACTAATAAAAGAAAATATTTTTTCACTCAACGTGTAATCAAACTCTGGAATTTGTTACCCGAGGATGTAGTAAAGGCTGTTAGTGTAGCTGGGTTTAAAAAAGGTTTGGACAAGTTCCTGGAGGAAAGGTCCATAAGCCATTATTAAGAAGGGACCCAGGATATCAATGTTTGAACCAATACAAGCATTGTGGAACCTGTGTCCCTTGGGGAAACTGCTAGGTACATATGACCTAGATTGGCCACTGTTGGAAACAGAATACTGGGTTGATGGACCTTGGTCTGACCCAGTATGACATATCTTATGTTCTTATAAGAGATCCAGGACTGGAATACAGAAGAAAGATCAGGAGTAGAGATATAGATCTGGGAGTCATCAGCATAGAGATGGTACTGAAAACCATGAGAGGAAATGAGCGCACCAAGGGATTGGGTATAGAGAGAAAAAAGGAGGCGACCCAAGACGGAACCTTGGGGGACATCAACCGAGAGCGGGGTAACAGAGGAAGAGGAGTCACCAGAACATACACTAAAGGAGAAATGAGAGAGATAGGAGGAGAACCAGGAAAGAACAGAGTCCCTAAAACCAAGCGTAGACAAAGTGTCAAGGAGAAGATCATGGTCAATAGTATCAAAAGCAGTAGAGAGATCAAGGAGGATAAGGACAGAGTAAAGGCCTTTAGATTTAGCCAGGAACAAGTCACTGGAGACTTTGACAAGAGCAGTTTTAGTAGAGTGTAAGGGACGAAAACTGGATTGTAAGGGATCAAGGAGAGCATGGGAAGAGAGGAAGTCAAGGCAGCGGTGATAAACCACACATTTAAGCAGTTTAGAAATGAAGGGAAGGAGATAAATGGGATGATAATTAAAAGGACAAGAGGATCAAGTGAGGGTTTCTTAAGGAGAGGCGTGACCACAGCATGTTTAAAGTCAGCCGGGACAGTAGCAGTTGAGAGCGAAAAGTTGAGGATATGAGAAATGGAGGGGATAACGGTAGAGGAGATAGAGGAGAAGAGATGGTAGGGAATAGGATCAGAGGAGCAGGTAGTGAGCTTGGAGGAGGAGAGAAGATGAGCAGTTTCGTCATCAGAAATCATAGAAAAGGAAGAGAGGGGGGATGAGAAGGGGGGGGGATTGAGAGCGGGAAGGGGGAATAGGGGACTTAGAGGGAAATTGGAGAGTGATCTTGTGGATTTTATCATGGAAGTAATCAGCCAGGGTTTGGGCAGAAAGGGAAGTAAGGATCAGAGTCAGAGGCACTTTGAGGAGAGAGTTAAGAGCAGTGAAGAGACGGCGAGGATCAGAGACATGAGAATTAGTCAGGCGAACAAAGTAGTCTTGTTTGGCAAGAGCTAAGGCTGATTTGAAAGAGAAAAGCATGAATTTGAAATGAAGGATATCTTCAGGGGAGAGGGATTTGAGCCAGGCATGCTCAGCAGAGCGGGCACAGGAGCAAAGATAGCGAATAGTGGGGGAGAGCCAGGGCTGAGGTAAGGAATGCCTCACAGGACAAGAGGTGAGAGGAGCGAGAACATCCAGAGCTGAGAGGAGCACAGCATTGTAGGACATCACTGCCAAATCAACAGACTTGGAGGACAAGATAGAAGAGAGAGAAGGAGAAATGGTAGAGGAGATAACCAGGGGATCAATGGCAAGAAGGTTCCTAAAAAGTGTGGAAGAGATAGGATGAGGCAGAGGAGGTGGGAGGTGAAGATTAAAGGAGAGAAGGTGATGATCAGATAAAGGAAGAACAGTATTACTGAAATTAGAGGGAGAGGAACAAGAGAAGAAAATCAGATCCCTACAATGGCCACGATGGTGAGTGGGGGCAGAGGAACAAAGTTGAAGGCCAAATGAGGAGGTAAGAGAGAGGAGCTTCAGAGTAAGAGGATCAGAGGGGTTATCAACATGGATGTTAACATCACCAAGAATAAGAGTAGGGGAGGTAGGGATGAGAAAGAGGGAAAGCCATGAGTCAAAGTCAGAGAAAAAAGAAGAAAAAGCTTTATCAGGAGGACGATAGACAACAGCAATCCAGAGAGGAAGAGGGGCAAAGAGGCAAATGGAGTGGACCTCAAAAGAGGGGAAGGAGTGAGACTGAGGCAGGGGAAGAGGTTGGAAATGGCAGGAGGGGGAGAGAAGGAGGCCAACCCCACCGCCAAAGCTTGACGGACGAGGAGTATGGGAGAACTGGAAGCCACCATAGCAGAGGGCAGCAACAGAGGTGGTATCATCAGGGAGGAGCCAGGTCTAGGTTAAAACAAGAAGATGAAAAGTGTTGGAGATAAAAAGATCATGTGTAAAAGAGAGTTATTAGAGACAAAATGTGCGTTCCAAAGGGCACAAGAGAAAGGGAGAGAGGAAAGGGAAAGAAAGGGGTTATGAATACGATTGGACAGGTTACTGTTATTGTTGTTGTTCTCCGGCTATGTCTCCCTTCTTCGACCTGCCCTTGGAACGTCGGTCGGCCGTGGTTTCCTCTTCCCGTGCCACTTCGCCTACCTTTGTTGGGACATTCATTTTTCCAGTGGCCCATTTCTTTAAAATAGGCACACTGATCTATTTCCAATGGAACCCTCCGGGTCCCTCCTCCTCAGCCTTGGCCGCTCGGTTCCCTCATCGACTTTCCATGCCCTCATTTGACCAACGCTGCTGCTAACATATCAGCCTTTTTCTTCATCTTTCGATCGCACTCACACTTCATCTCCTGGTCTCTGCTCACGAACACCTTCATAGCAACTTCCATCAACTGGGTCATATTCATTCCAGCAAAGTCCTCAAGCTTTTGGAGTTTCCTTCGAATGTCCCCCTGTGATTGTCCCATGAATGCTGCATTTATCATCTGTTGGTTCTCAGGTGCTTCAGGGTCGAAGGGAGTATAGACACAGAAAGATTCACAGAGTCTTTTATAAAACTGGCCAGGACTTTTTTCAGAGGTTTGAAGGACTTCAGATATCTTTCCCACATTCATCACTTTCTGCCCTCCCTTTTTAAGGCCTTTGAGGAGGGCCCAATGATACCAATTTAGGGACCAGCTTCATTGTTCACATCCCAGTTAGGTTCTAGATCAGGAAAGTCCCTCAAGGCTGATTGCCGGAGGTCCTGGTCTCCCAGAGGATTTTCTTCCAGCCACCTTATTGCTGACCTAGTCCCTCAGTATCTTTCTTCTGTACTGAGTAAGGTTAGAAGGAGCTGACGGCAGTCTGCCCAAGTTGGGCGATAGGTTTGAATAATGGATGAAAACAAATCTATCATAGCCTGAGCTTTGTCCGTATATGAGGAATAATGAGTTTTCCAGTTCAATAAGTAAGTGGTCAAGAAGGGCACGTATACAAATGTCTGAAGCCCCTTGACAAGTTGTCCCTGGGCATCAAAGGCAGCCGGTCCTCGAGTCTCTCGGAGGGGTAGATGAAAACTGACCTCCTGAGTCTAGTTTTTAGTTTGTAGCGTGCTGTGGCCCTTCCTGAGGTCATAAGGCTTCAGAACTTGGAAAGGGAGTATACAGGACTGAGACTGCCTCCCTTGGGCCCGGGGCTCTGGGAGTCTTCTGAGGTATCGGGAGGGCCTGCATCTGAAGATGGTGTTCCTGCTTTACTGCTACCCCAAGTATTAGGGGAAGTCCCGGTCGAGTGTGCGAGGGAACTTGGGTACGCCCGACTACTAGCTTGTGGCATGGCTGAAGCCCCTGCAGGACCGGGAGGAGGCAGAACTGGGGCCATTGATACTGGCCTGAGAACATAAAGAGAAAGGAGTTCCACTGCCTCTGACTCTTGTACCAGGACAGGAGGTTTTGGTTTTACTTTGGGCCGCATTGCCTGTGGGCTACGGGATAGGAGTATGCGGCATTGTTCCTCATAACATTTCCGGACCCATTGGGGTCTCCGGTGGCATACATCCAGCCAGGAATCAATATAAGGGAATTGGTAAGGATGATTGGTCACCACTATTTGGTGAACGCGACTAACCAGGTCATAATCAAAGGTTCCTTCCTGGGGGCCAGTCAGTATTGAACTCGGCCATTCATTCTGACAGTATTTCTTTAACAGGGATGGGGTCATGCGAACACTGTAGTCTGCCGAGAACCCTTTCTGGAAATGCTTTACCATGCACTCTAGGGGGCTAATTCTTGACTCTGATCCACCCATAATGAAATAAATAAATCCCCGTTTTAAAATATCCCAGTCCCTGAGAACACAAACAAGTGGACACCAAGGGAAAGGGGATTTGGGCAGCAGGTAAGGGGTCCTGCTGCCCCGACTCAAAAGGGTAACCGACAGTCAATCGCTTCCTCCTTTTTGTGACCTGGGCGCGGTCGCCCGGCCAGTAATTGTGTTACTCAGGAGTCCGCTCTCTCTCTCTGCAATTCTCCGATTACACTACACACACAATCATGTTGTTTACCAGCACACAGACAATCTCTCAAACCCAGAAAATCCATCTGACTAAGGGAAACACAGTTTCGCCCAAAGCGTTGGGCTACTAAGGCATCCCTCGGGAGGTGATCAGGCTCCCCTTCTTCCCGGAGGAATGACAGATTTATCCTTAACTGCAAGTACAAAGACAGACTCCCTTTTTTTCCTTAATCCACTTACCCCATTCAGACGTCTTCCAGAGGCAGGTGGGTTGGTTCCTGAACTCCTTTGAGGTTCATGGGTGCCGGTAGATCAGGCCCTCACCCCCAAGGGATGTCCCCGGAGGGCCTCCCAGAAACAATCTGGTGGCGCTGAGGCTTCTCTGGGGACCACCACAAGGGGAGCTCTGAGCCGCTCGGACACAGAGGTGGAAAACACGTCATCGATCCCGGATGAACCCCCAGAAATGTTGCAGGGGTTCCAGGGGGTTAGGGGCTCAGACAAAGATCAGGGCACCAGGAGTCTCTTAGGAAAACAAGCCTTTATTATGCCAGAATAGACTTAGTCAAATAGCTTCCAAAAACTGAGCCCCGGTCACGGGACTCTTACACATTATATAGACATTACATCAGTTGCTTACTGTAGTATCTCTCTGATAGGTTACCTATTGCCACAGCATACCTCTGATTGTAAAATACTTGCTGCAGTATTGATGTGGCTGAGAAGGGGCGTGTCACTTCAGGGGCAGGACCCTACCTAAGTCCACTTCACTATAGCATGAAAGTTGACAGCTTGCATTGAGTGATTATGGTAGTGGTTTCTATGTGGTTTGCTCTGAATGTCAAGAACAGTGACAAAAATGGAAACTCCAAACCAGTGGAGGGTGCTGGCAGATAAGAAAGAAGCCAGATGTTTTCTGCCTAGTTAAAAGGACAGTTTTAAACCTACCAGAGAAACAGATTTTTAATGTTTTCAGAAAAAGAACCCTAACTGAAAGGATAATTTAAACTTGCTAGCAAAATTGTTTACTGGACTGTATCATTGCTGAGTCCCAAAGAGAAAGAAGCAACCCTGCATGAGGGGAAACAATGGGCCACTTCCCCGGCTGTAATCAGTAAACACCAAGGGGTATGTTTACTAAGGAGCATTAAGGGAGCAAAGGTGCTGTTAACTGGCTTTATCGGCACCCATGAGCGGTTAATGCTGCGGAAAGCGCTGATAAAACTGCATTAATGTGCAAAAATAAGACCCAAGCATTAAGATAAAAAGAGGTGGACACTGGGCTTTAATGGGGTGGAGACTGGGCGGGGATAGCATGTGCTCCTCTAACGCTGGTTTGTGTTACCGTTTCTTAGATCTCCTAGTGCTGGGATTTCTAACGCCATCTGAAAGCTCGCGGTAAGGATTATTTCTATTTTTTCTATGTTTCTATGCTTGAAGAATGGTCTAGAATTTGGCAGCTGGGATTTAATGTTAAAAAATGCAAGGTCATGCATTTGGGCTGCAACAATCCAAGGGGGCGATATACAGGGGGTGAAGTACTTTTGTCCACAGAAGAAGAGCGGGACCTCAGCGTGGTTGTGTCTGATGATCTTAAAGTAGCTAAACAGGTAGAAAAGGTGACAGCAAAAGCTAGAAGGATGCTTAGGTGCATAGGGAGAGGAATGGCTATCAGAAAAAAGGAGGTGATAGTGCCTCTGTATAAGTCTTTGGTGCGATCTCATTTGGAGTATAGTGTGCAATTCTGGAGACCGCACCTTCAAAAGGATATAAACAGGATGGAGTCAGTACAGAGGGTGGCTTCTAAAATGGTTAGTGGTCTTCATTATAAAGCATATGAGGACAGACTTAAGGATTTTAATATGTACACCTTAGAGGAAAGGCGGGATAGAGGTGATATGATTGAGACGTTTAAATACCTTCATGGCTTAATGCACAGGGGGAGAGCCTCTTTCAATTGAAAGCAAGTTGTGCAATGAGGGGAATATGGGATGAGGGTGAAGGGAGATAGATTCAGGAGTGATATGCGGAAAGAGTGGTGGATCCATGGAATAGTCTCCAGTGGGGGTGGTAGAGATGAGGACAGTATCTGAATTCAAAAAAGCATGGGACCAACACAGAGGATCTCTAAAGTAAAAAAGGGGACTGTTGTAGTTGTTGATATAGAAGAACAGACTAGATAGGCCAAGTGGTCTTTTTCTGTCGTCATTTTTCTGTGTTTTTCTACAGGTTGGCCCAAAAAAAGTGAGAACATCTCGCAAATTAAAAGCTTAAACAGTTCACTTATTTACCTTTTTTAGCTATATAACTTCTTTATTTCGACAATTTCCGGTTGCCATCTTTTTTTTAAAATTTGTCAATCGTTTACATCTGTCTTTTTGAATTTTTAAATAGCTTATATGCTATGAGATGTTCTCACTTTTTTTGGGCCATCCTGTATGTTTTTATGTTTCTGAGAGGAGAGAGCCTATTTTAATGTATGCAATGTGCTCCATTTACTATAGTTCACAAATTAGCAATAGTAGTGCTCCATTGACAGCAACAGCATTATGCCCCATTAATAAAGGGCACCATGTTGTTGGTGCCAAATTGGCAAAAGAGATGTCACATGGGTGAATCAGTGTGGCTGCTAGGTCCCCTAGGCTGAAAAGGCTGTTGCCTAGGATGCTTTGACTCCAATGTGACACATACATGCTGCCACAGTCCAAAAGGAGTCATGCCACCCCCACAGTCATATCAGCATTGTGTGAGAGTGGGGATAGCGATAGCAGTGACTGAGACATGCTGCACGTGAAATCTATGTGTGCCCTGTGTGTTAGGTGCAACACTGCAGTTACCACTGTAAGTGGAATGGTAAGCATGTCAGCAGCAGGTACAGTGCAGCACATGGTGATCCCTCCCTTCAGAGGTCTAAAGCAGCAGCACATGTGCCCACATCCCCCAGTGGAGGGGGAAAAGTGGCATGGTATGACAAGCTGGATGTGTGCAACTTCAATAAGGCTGTCTGCAGCACTGAAGTGGTGGCAGTGCCACAATGGCAGGGAGGGAGGGATTGGCGGGCATGCTGTCCACCATGATTGGTGGACACTGGCACCTGGCTAGTTTGCAGAGTGGATGGGCTGGTCCTGGGATCAGGATGCATCCCACTTGTACATACTGAGTGGATACGTGCATGTGAGGGGAAAAATATGGCACTGAGGCAGGAAGACCATGCAAGATGATTCCCCATGTCTGAGGATAAATGAGCATACTGCCCCCACACCTGCCAAATGACAACGATAATCTGTGTGTGAACATGTGACCCTTCCATAAGTAAGTACTAGCTAGTTACAACCATCTGATCCACTTGTAAATACAGATGAGCTATAGTGGTCTGCAAAATATGAGATTATTCCATGACTGCCCCACAAGCACACACCATGAAATGGGAACATGGGCATTCTGCTGGTACACCCATGGTCTTCAATGTGTGTGTTCAAGTATCATGGCTGCCCATTTGATCAGACAGATCCCATATGTAAGACATGGATGTCAGATGAACCAGCAGCATAGCAAGGCTGTGCAACATGACCTTACAAGATGTCCGTCTCCCACACCTGCTGAACATACCTGGTCAGACAAGTTTGGCACAGAGCTTGCAGAGATCTATGAAGACATAGGCATACCCCAACTCATGCCTTAATGCATCCTGACAATGACCACATATATACCCATGAATTGATAAAACCATAGGGTTGCTCTGTGGCTCCAAACACATGGTTAGTGTGTGTATATAAGAGTAAGGGTCAGGAGTTCAATACTAGCCAGTCAAGCAGGAATAGTATATCCAGGTGTGTTAACTTTATCCTACATTTCCAGAACTGTATCAGCATGTGCAACCTTTAACATTTCCTATAGCATGAGTCCACATACTCAGCTTCCAAAATGAGAAGTTGCACCACCCATGCCTGAATGGTAGGGCACGCTAATAGAACATCAAAGGAGGCTTAAGGGGCAGATAAGAATGCCAAAATGCACAACCTTTGGACAGTGGTGTTGTGTGTGTGTGTGTGTGTGTGTGTGACTGTTTGTGTGTGTTTGTGTCTCCAGAGGAGAGTGAGCTGCATCAATGCAGTGCACATGCATGTGGTGCCCAGGTTTTATTTATTTATTTATTTACATTTTCTTATATACCGCGCTATTCTGCATCAGTGCGGTTTACATTGAACAAACTGAAATTACATTGAACAGGGCATTATAACTTGGAGATAACTATTTACAGGGAACATGGGCTATGGCTGTGCATACAACATACTGTTGGTCAGCTATCCAGAAAACCCACATACTGCGTGAGACACCATTTACAAGCAAAAGGTTAGTTTTTAGTAAGAAGTTGCAACCTGTGGCTGTGATGCTGTAATGCATTCCCAGTTACACCATCATCAAGGCTCATCCCTACAGCATTCCCCTATACTTACCTCCCAACATGACACTGTTGTGCAGCTCCCAAATCTCCTGATGGTTTGACTGGAGTGAGTAGGGACACATTTGTGTGTGTTGCAACCCTCACCTCTGACTGAGCCTCCAGGCCTCAGGACACATCCATTTGCACAGGTGAGAGGTCTGATTAATACCAAAAGCCATAACAGCTGTATCTGTGGCAAAACTATCAGCCCACTTGGCGCAGCTGTAGCCTATAGAGAACTAGGCTCAAGTGGAGGGCTTGGCTTTGTGAATGTCCAATTCATTCACATATTTGGTAACACTGGCAGGATTCTGCAATTTACCTGCATGCATGTTCCTCTTGTCCCATGCTGCAGTCCCAGAGTGCAAACCAGTGGATTCTTTGCTCCATGCAGTGTAGGCACATATTTACAGGCAGGTCCATAACAGGCAAATTTGCACACAATAAACACAACTTCAGCACTATCTACTGATCATTGGCCAAAGCATCCAGCAGTACATTACCTATTACCCCAAATAAGAGTCCAAATGCATCTGTATGCCTGATTGACCTGATTGTGACAGTGGGACACTGACCTCTGAATGATGCGCGCACAATTCCAGCTGCCTAAATATGGCACAGAATGTCATATTGGTCTCTGCATTGCCTGCTACCATATGGGAGGCAGTGCCTGGAGGTGAATGTTGGGGTGGGGGCAACAGTACATACATGTTTAGAATGTTCCCTTCATAGGTAGCAGTGCTGGCCAACCTATGCAGCTTACTTGGTGTCTGTATGTGTTCCATCAGAGGGCCTTCATGACAGCCTCACTGGCTCCCCAGCAACTGTTCCAACATTCAGCACCATGTCCAACCTGCCATGTATCTACGTGCTATTGGGGGGAAGGGGGAGCAATGCATTTGCAGCATGGAAGAGTGTATGTGCTACACTGGCCAGGTTTGCAGAATCCATGACTAGGAACTTGGCATTTTATGAGAGTACAAGCATGGCACTAGGTTCAATGCTCACTGCCAAAGCTGAGTAGGGGGACACCATATTTGGGTATGCGACAGACATAGGCCACTATCGGCCAGCATGCACTTGCAATCTGTCTCTGGCCCACTTTCCACTCTGCCTCAGATTGCATGAGCTGTCCCCAAGTGCAAGATAATGGTAAATAATGAGAAACAGATGATTCTGGTATTACCTAAAACAGAGGGATTTGCACAGGATATCTGTGAGTCAGATGTAAGGTCAATGGATGAGCCATCTTAGCGTGGGTCTGCCACAGGCATGGCCTGGGTACACACATCTGTTCATGCTGAGAAGCCACTCTCACTCTGGCCTAACTGTGACCATGTCACTGTTATGTATCCACACGATACTATATAGAGTCAAGCTGCAGTGATATGGGTGCTGTTTCTTTTATGGCAGTAGAGTCACTAGATAGGCTGTTGATTGTCTATGCTCTTTGCACAAAGCCATTGTGTTCATGGTGGCTATGTGCACATGCAGGATGTGGTTACTAGCAGACTGGGCACAGATGGTATATGAGAGGCTGACACAGGCTAGTGTGGGCCAACCTATGAGGGTGCCTTTGATTGATCTACAGTAGTTAATTGGAATTTCTCGATAGTGAGTTTAGCAGCTGTTTTTGGACTGTTGGTGACCTACTGATAACTTTATCTTTATCTTTATTTTGGTTTTTAATATACCACTCAACACTCAAGTATCTGAGCAGTTTACAATACATCAAAATGCTGCTGGAAGAGGAAAATAATGCCATAATTTGATAGGAAAGAGAAAGTGGGATGAGGCAAGAAGAGGAGGGAGAAATAGAGGGGGAAGCAATAGGGGGGAGGGTCAGGGAAATCAAAATGAGGGAGAGGGGGGAGGGAGAACCAAGGGTGGAGGGAGATCTAAAGCAGAGCAGAAGAGTTTTTAGTATTGACTTGAATTTGGGGAAGGAAAGCTCCAGTCAGAGGTCCAGGGGGAGGGAGTTCCATTGTTTGGGATCAAGAAAAAAGAATGTGTAATTATGGGTGGACTCCAGGTGTGCTTCTGAGGGTGAGGGGAGAGACATACGGTTAGAGTAGATGAGCCAGAGTGAGCGCTGAGGGGTGTGGAGATGAACAAATTGGAGAGGTATTGTGGAGTGCCAGAATGAATTGCTTTATGGACTAAGGTTAGGATCTTGAACTCAGTTCTGAAAGCAATGGAGAGCCAATGAAAGAGTATGAGTAATGGAGTGATATGATCTGAATGGGAGGCATGTGTTATGATGTGGGCTGCAGTGTTCTGTAAAAGTTGTAACCTGTGTAACTGATATTGTGGGAGACTGGCAAGGACAATTTTACAATAATCTAACTGAGTCATCATGAAGGAAAGTAAAAGTGTGATCAGGGATGAAGTGGTAAGAAAGGGACGAACGACACAGATCTGTCGCAGGGAACAGAAGGAGTGGCGTATAATGGAGAATAGGTGGTCACGGAAGTACAGAGCAGAGTCTAGAGTGATGCCATGGAAACATAGGGTGGAGACCAGAGGAATGGGGGAGGAGGAAAGTGAAGGGGGCTAAGAAAGAATAGGGGCTGCCGAAAGTGAAACAAATAGCCAGAGTTTTCACGAGAATGAGATGGAGAAAATTAGAAGATATCCAGAAATTAATGCAGGAGAGACAGATATTGAGAGGAGTGATTTCAGGAATGGTGGTGTAGGAGAATGATGTCATGTGCATAGTAGTACACAGAGACACTGTGCTGCTGCATTAAGAGAGTTAGGGGAGCCAGAAAGACATTGAAAAGGAGGGGAGGAAGAGCAGAGCCCTAGGGGATACCACAGGGTAGGGGGTGACTGGTGAAGTGGTAGAATAGGATAGGACAGAGAAAAGCCTAGAGATGAGGAAGGAGCGGAACCAGTGGAGGTCAGTGTCATTGATTCTAGCATCTATGTTCTTATCAGACCCTTCTGCTTGGCGTCAGCACCCTCCTCCCTGCCTAGACAACACTCATTGCATTTGGGTTTCTTGGAAACAACTGCCGCAACCTTAGGGACCGACGTGAGATGTTATAGGAGACTCCCTGGCCAACAAGAGCAGGACACAAGGCCCAGATAAGACAGGCCATGCCGGCATGCTGCAATTGTACAAAATACCAAGTGACTAGCATCACACACTGCTGACAGTATCTGTAGCACACTAGCAGTGATATAGATCTGCTCCAAAGCCTGGAAAATCCATCTATTGCAGGGCTTGCTCTGGGGACCAGGTGATGTGTGCTCTTCCTCACATTCAGGATGACTGCTGAAACAGGTCATTTGCACATATGGCAGCTGTTATGTGCAGGAAGCACACAATGTCACTGCATGTTAAAGAGCTGATGTGAAAGATCGCTGCATTCTCCCTATGGGCATCAAGTACATATATCTTTTCATATTGTGCGGTATATCATGGATAATGAAGGTGCTAACGGATACCAGAGCCCCAATTGCATCCATAGTAGTGACTGTGATCACTGGAGCATTTCCCAATACATGCTTGTCTTCTAGGATGGTGGGAGCACTGTTCCCTCTAAGCTGTGCGCGTGTGCACGCGCACACACCTCGCCAAGCGAGCGCACATACTTTACAACAGAGTGCACAAAAATTACAGCTCTGATTCTGATAGAAAACACAGACGTCTTAAAATTTAAAAGTTATGATTGTAATTACTAGAAATTTCCCGCTTCATTTAGTAATCGTCTATTTTCATTTAATTTGATTAAAATCAATGTGGTGTACATACTGTATTCTGACGTGTAGTCAAATTTTAAAGTATATAACTCCGAGTGTCGTTATGTGGCGCACAAAAATTTAACCTTCCTTCAAAAGCTGCACACAGCTGATATTTTATGTGCACACAGCCTACAGAAAATTAGAGGGAACATTGGGTGGGAGATGTGTGCATGGCCCCCTGAGGGGGCAGAATGGCCTGTGATGGACCGCAGGGGTCATGAATATGATTTGAGTTAGGTGTATGTGCAGGTGTACCTATCTTGCAGTTTACAGCAGGTCACAAGGGACCGCATGCCCTGTACATGTGCTGCCTCAGGGGTTAGTGCCACACTGTGGCACAGTGGACCTCTGCGTGCAACTGTCTTTTGGCATTGGAGGTCACATGTGACTTGGCCTTTGGACAAGACATGTATTTTTCATCTGCATGTCTGTTATGCAGCTACAGTACTGAGTGTCTAGTGCAGTATGTACTGCATGTGTGCCGATGTAGGCAAGCCCTAGATGTGATGTACCACTGCCTCAAAATATGCCAGCCACATTGTTTTATGTCCTGGATTTTGGTCATTGCAGGCAGGGATCTGCAGTCTTTTTGATTCTAGACATTGCAGTGCAGCAAAGCATGGTGTTTGTAGCCTATTGGTCAGAGCACTGGCTCACTAAGCAACAGACCAGAGTTCAAATCCCCCTTGTTCTCTTTGTGGCTATGGGAAACTCACTTCAATATACTGCCAGAAACAGTCCAGGTTTCGTATTGATTGGAGGACACACATTCCTATACTCTTTTATGTGTTACAATAGCACCTTGGTTCTGCAAACATGCACATTCCAATCATGTCCATCTGACAGCATGACATTATTGACTCTGCTGTAGCCCAGTGCAAAGGGTCAGACATATTCACCCTGAAGAGTATGACACAAGAGTTGTACATGATTAGAATATTTCATATATGTGATGGAGCCAAAGATATTTAGTCATAACTGTAGCTTAACATCTTTGGCTCCATCACATGCAGTACATGCAGGAATATCCCACTCCTAGGATGGCTACCTGCATGGATCATTCAACATATCATGTCTCATCTACGCAGACGATGTGCTATTCTTCACCCCATTCACGGTCAATTGCCTGGACTTCTCCCCATTAGTAAAATGCTTTGAGGCCGTAACTGACTGGCTCCAATCGCAGAGCCTCAAGATAAACTTCAGCAAGACGGATGTAATGTTCATTACTAGAAATCAGTCCTTCTCCCCACCGCTGACATTAAAGACAAGAGATGCTGAACTTCCAAGTAAACCCAGCATCCGATACCTAAGCGTAACGTTAGACCAGCAGCTCGAATTCAAAACGCACATCAGCAACACCATCAAACAAATCTACCACAAACTACAAACATTGCGACATCTCCGACCCAATCTGCAACCGGACGTCTTCAGAACAGTTTTTCAGGCACTGGTTACCCCCCACTTCGACTACGCCAACGTGATCCTGCATGGACTACCCAAACACACGCTAAACCCATTACAGCTGGCAATGAATGCTGCAGCACGCTTTCTACATGGATCCTCTAGAAGAGATCACATCACCCCCATCCTAAAAGACTTACACTGGCTCCCAATCTACTGCTGTCTCACCTAAAAAGTAGTCATGATGACCTTCAAGGCCATTAACAAGACGTCAGCCACCTCCCTATCGGACCTCCTCCACCCCACTCCAGCGAACAGAGCAAGGAGAACATTCGCACCAACATCCTTCAGACCCCCAACGAAATAACAAAATCCACCCAGGCAACAAAAAAACGAGCTTTCAAATTCTATGCCCCCAGCTGTTGGAATGCACTCCCAACCACCATCAGAGCAATCACAGATCTCGCCCAATTCAGAAAAGCACTAAAGCATCACCTCTTTCTCCTACACCACTCTCAACCCAGTAATTCAACCCAATAATTTAACATCACCAACCATACACCTTACCATGTCAAGTTTGTATATAACTGTAAAAAGATGTAGATAGTATCCCAGTTGAACCAAATTGTATGTACCCATTCATTGTAAGTGCACAGTAGAATGTCTGTTATGCGCAAAAATGTTAAATGTAAACCGCACTGATTTTAAAGAGCGCGGTATATAAAAGCAACAAATAAATAAATAAAAATAAATCATAACACATCCTTACTTGCTCCATATGGCCAATATGAGTGACACTTGTCCAGTTTTTATATGCACATGTGTCAGGAAGATTGTATGGTGGTTAGAAAAGCTGAGATAGCTGTCATACCCAAATAGCTGGTATTGGAACTTCCCCATGGCACAGCTACTATTTTTTCATACACACTACAACTGCATTTGGGTGGTCAAATCAGGGGCAGCAAGGCCATACTGCACTCTCATCTCCCTCTATCCATCCTTCAGCCTATCCATCAACATATGCATATTATGTACAGTCATGTATTCTCCTGCCAGCTGCTACACCATGACCCGCATAGCAAGATTTTAATCATTAGGATATATCACTCACACCTCTCTTGTAAATGATCTGCATGTCACCGCTTCTGCTCAGTCATACTAGCTCTGTTGGGGGACTTCTTCCCAATCCTATGCCACACACTGACATTACAGCAGATTATGAGGGTACCCCTTAGTGATACAGTACAGATTCCTCCCACATGCTCATCCCACTTAATGACTGACACATAGAATACATATGGATCTGACAGGACCATCAGCTCTTACCTTTTGTTCCATCCATCATCTAAAATGCAACTTTTCACAAGGACCCCCCTATCCTCCATTAAGATGACTGTCATTTTTGGGTATTAAGGTGCACACTTGGCACCTTAATGCGAGGTGTCATGTTAGCACCCGATAAGAGGAGCCAAGTACCTTACCGCCAGAATGCCAACTCCCTGCCTCAGGTTTTACCGCACAATAACACCCTTACTGCTGCCATTAATGCCTGCTAACTGGTGTGCCTTTAACACTCTTTAGTAAACATACCCCCAAAACTGTGTTTATAGAGATGCTTTTTCAAAAAATCTTTCAACCATATAAATACAATACCAAGGACAAAGTCTTGGGGATTTTGGTAGACTAAGGCTGCGAGTTTGTACCCCAAAGATATAAGAATGACCTCGCTCTGCTCCAAACAGACTCAGACACTTACATGTAGTAAAGTAAAATGCAACATTATTTTTCTTAAGCAATACAGTTTGCCTGCGTCTTGGGAGGTTAGAGGACATAGAACACTCACTGGTTATTTGTCTCCTCCCCCAATGAATGATACTAAATGCCATTTTTATATACATTATTTAGCTGCAGTTGGGGACTTTTTACTGTTCTATATTCCCATTGGTTAATCTAGCTGTTTCCTGTGCAAGCACTTTCAGACTTTTAGACTTCCACAAATGCTAGCAACTATGTTATCAGTTTTCATCCAGCTTGTCTTTACTTTGTTTCTACTGCTCTTTTCCCTCCCCCTGTCTAGTCTGTGGTGGACATATTTCCTGTTTCTGCATATCTCATACTTGACCCACTGTCAGGAATTCTTCTGCAATTCTTTGCAACCAGTCTGTGTTCTCTGAAATCTGCCCAGCAACAAAACAATGGCCACATTTAGTTAGGCTTTTGCTACAGGTCTACTTCCGTTCATTCTGTTAGGCCACGGGATTGCTTTAGGATATGATATGAAGTGAGCTTCAACCCGCTTCATCCCGACAAAAGGAGAGTCAGGAGAACTCTGTAAATTTACAGCTGCCCTAAAAAAATTCCCAAGACACAGAAAATGAAGGCAATTTGACCACAAAAACTGTATTTAAAGCTGTCATAAAGTTTCAAGGTAAAGTTATCCTCAAATGTTTGCATTGATACAGTTAGAACTTATTGTAGAAACATAGAAACATGACAGCAGAAAAAGACCATAAAACCTATCCAGTCTGCACTTCCATACCAACTACTATAGTTCCTTTTTTACCTTCAGAGATCTTCTGTCTCTGTCCCATGCTTTCTTGAATTTAGATATAGTCCTTGTCTCTACTACCTCTACTGGGAGACTATTCCATGCATCCACCACTCTTTAAATAAAGAAATATTTCTATATACTACCCCTGAGTCTATCCTCTTCCACATTCATCCAATGCCCCCTCATTGCAGGGCTTTCTTTCAATTGCCACTGAGGTATTTAAATATGTCTATCATATTTCCTCTCTCCCACCTTTCCTCCAAAATATGTTGAGATCTTTAAGTCTTTCTTCATATGCCGTATGATGAAGCTCATTGACCATTTTGATAGCCACCCTCTGCACAGACTCCATCCTGTTATATCCTTTTGAAGGTGTGGTCTCCAGAATAGCACACATTACTCCAAATGAAGTCTCTCCAAAGACTTATACAGAAGCACTTTCACCTCCTTCTTAGTGCTGAGAAGGATTTTCTGAAAAAGCCCTGTATTGACACAGATATGGTGTTGCCTGGCTAAAGCAATTTCTCTAGTGAGCCTGGCAGTTTTAGAAATATCATGAAGAGTGATCCAGACATAAGAAGGGTATGAATTTCTGGTTGCAGGTATGCAGAATGATCTCTGTAAGTTAATTATTTTTCCCTTCAATATTTTTACATTTATTTTTTATTTTTACGTTTATTTTCACTTTCTCAGCTGTTATTATCATCACTGGTTTTGTAGTAGCTTGTGGAAAATTGTATCTTTGCTGTATCAGAGTTTTCAAAGTGCTGCTTTTGATTGTTTAATAGGTATGAGAGGGGGATATCATTCCCAAGTAGGCATGACATTTGAATGAAATGTATTTGGCCTATTATGTATGTTTATTTATTAATATGCCTTTGTGTTTTATGTCTATATAATTTTTTATATGAGTTAGGCCATGTGGCAAGGTCCGTGGCGGCTGCCCGTAACCGGGTGGAGCGGCCCGATGTGGGACCCGGTGTTCGGCGGTCGGCAATGAGGGAAGGACGTGATGTGGGGTGCGCCCTTTGAATTCATGTGCATGGGGGAGCCAATGAGTGTTGAGGAACAGCCTCTGAGGAGCTGGGAGGGGGCCACGTTCCTTAGCAGTTGATGGCACAGCATGGTGAGGGAGCCAGGGCCGGAATCGCGCAGAGTGAAGGAAGCAAGAAAATTAAAAACAAAAAGAGAGTGGATGGTTTGGGGAGTCCGGCGGTAGGCTCGGTGTGGTGAGGGGGGCTGCAAGAGGCACATCTTGTGGCTGTGCAACTGCCTCTGGCAATAGGAGGAGACAGGTGTGGAGTGCTTCGGGAGGCTGGCACCAGTGCGGGGATGAGTGAAGCGGCAGTCCTTGGCCCCCGGAGGAGGAGACAGGTGTACGACAGCAGGCTTCCACAGATGGTCCTGTACACTCCACAGCGTGTTTTTGCATCGAGGACACCCGGCTGTGTCGAGCAGACTACTTCATGCAGGCAAGTCCTAAAGGTATTAAAAAAACCCATACCATCCCTCTGGAACTCCCTACCAAGTCAAATCAGAAACAACAGAGATCCTTTAACATTCAGGAAACAACTAAAAACCATCCTGTTCCAGGAATACCTTGGACCAGAAACAAACATCCATCACTGACTACCCCTCCAGACCTTCTAACATACCCACAGGTCTACCTACTAAGAGACCTTATGTCCATTTACTGTCCCCCCACCCTTTGTTGTTAAACCGCTTTGACCCGGTGAAAAGCGGGATATAAATATGGTTAAATAAATAAATAAATAAATAAATAAGGTTTCAGACTGCATGATGCCTTCACACAGGAGCCAGCAAGGTCACCGGGGAGGGCCAGGAAGAGCAGCTAGGGCTACGGGGTGGAGGGCCATGCTGCCTGTAGAGGGCCAGGTGGAACTGGAATTGGTAGGGGTCCATGCAGGGGGGTTGGGGGGTATGGGGGTGTCAAGGGATCAATTGGGTAATGCTGCTTTGTGTCAGGGAAGTAGGAGGGCCAGTGGGGTGGGGAAGGGGGTGAGGGGGAGCGAGAACTCTGTGGGAGAAAGGGAGGAGCAGAGTAAGAGCCCGGGGGACTCGGGATATGGCCAAGAAACAAGGTGGGCTATTAAGAGAGGAGGGCCAGGGGACTGGCAATTTGCGGGTCTATGAATTTGGCGGGAGGGTCACGCGGGGTAGTGGAGGAGGATACTGTCACTCCTATTGGTGGCGGAGATTCCAATAGAGGGGAAGACTCAGCGGGTAATTTGGGGGAATATGGGGCAGAGTATGGACAGTGGGGAGGATGCATTCCGGTTTTGGGGGTTGATGCGTTTAGGGGAGGTTTCAGTGGCCAAGGTATACACAATGCTAGGGGTTGCCGGGTGGTCAAGGGGGTTATCGGCCAGTTGGAAGCTCTGCATCGTGGGATCATTGGCTGGGAGGGGGGCAGGGTCCATCTGCAGCCAATTGGTTGGGGGCCTGGCAGCCTGCATGACCTCCATCGCCCCCCCGTGTTTTCTTTTATGTTTCTGCAGGTGGCTACAATGAATCAGTACACCAAGGATCATGGAGGCCGAGGACATCGGGGAGCTGGGATTGTGGATGTCGAAGTACCAGCAGGACCGAGTTCTTCGGGAGATCCTCCTAGTGTGTGAACGGTTGAGCTGCATAGGCAAGAGGTGGACACCTGTCAGGCTATGACTGAGGCAACAATAACAAGGACTGCAGGTGAGCTGCACGTGGAACAAGGTGGGGGTAGGTACAGGGTAGTGCAATAGTAGGATCGGGGGGGGGGGAAATCTTTCAGGAAAAAGAAGCATGCATGTAGGAGGCATCATGGTTCAGATTCATCCTCTTCTTCATCATCCTCATCCTCGTCAACCTTTTCGGACGTGGAATGTGCAGGGCAGGAGGTCGGCAGCAGTGTGGTGGGAGTGCAAAAGTATGGGGCTCCGTCTTTAGCTGTAATTTCAGAGTTATGGGAAGGGGTCCCGAAGAATATTTGTTGGAAGATTCAAAAACGGAGATAAGATATCTTCCGGTTATTGGAGGGTAGGCGGCGGTCGGGTGACAGCATGAAAAAGAGGAAGAAAGATGAGAAGGCGGGCCATATAAAAAAGGTGTCTTGTAATGTTTCAAATTGGACAAGAGCCTTTTTGCGTTTGGCAAGCGTATGAGAGCATAATTCACCAGAGCATTATGGGATGTTGTTGGCATATGTGGATTCAATTCTGGAAGCCGCACAGACCCATGAGGGGTGGGCATGGCTGAATTACAATGAGAGATTTAGGGACAAAATGGAGGAGAACAAATCATTGTCGTGGGGCACGCAGGATATTAATCTCTGGCTCACGCAGATGTCAGCCAGGCCAGGTTCTGGGGGTGGGGGAGGGACAAAAGTGGTGGCCGGGAGCACTGCAGGTCTGGGTCATTCCTTTCGGACAGCAGGGGCTGCGTCTCAGCCGAGATGGGGGGGGGGGGGAGTGGCACAGGTGACGTCTGCTGGAGATTTAATAAGTCCTCGTGCCCCTTTCCAGATTACAAATTCTGCCATGTCTGTTTGGTGTGTGGTGGAGGATACTCGGCAGCAAAATGCAGTAAAAAAGGGGCAACACTTCCCTCAGGAACTGTCCCCAAGCAGGCATGAATTATTCAGTTTGGCCCTTACACCTATATGGGTAGAAGCTTTAAGGCCCTTGCTTCGACAATACCCAAAGCGGAGGGACGGAGAGGTAATGGAATTAGGGTTTCAGTGGGGTTTTGTTATATCGGTATATGGTAATGTGTTAGTGTATACAGTAAGTCATGAAATTCGTATGGTCTGTTATGCGTTGTTCGACTTGGCCGTGGAATTGGTTCGGAATTCTGGTCACAAGGCTTTTATGGTGAAAGTTGATATTGAGTTGGCATTCCATTTGTTACTGGTGCACCCGTCAGCTTTTCAGTTCCTAGGTTTCAGTTTTGAGGAAGAATTTTATTTTGACAAATGCATGCCTATGGGATGTTCGATCTCGTGCGCCTACTTTGAGAAATTCAGTTTGTTCCTGCATTGGGGTTTGGTTCAGAAAGTAGGCTGTGTGAAGGTAGTGCATTATCTGGATGATTTTTTGTTTGTTGGCTCATCACAGTTAGACGAGTGCCAGGAGTTCTTAAACAGTTTTGTAGAATTGTCCTGCAAACTAGGTGTGCCATTGGCGGAGGGCAAGACTGAAGGTCCGGCGATGCAGCTTATATTTTGGGAGTGGAATTGGATTCGGGGGAGATGGTTGCTCGGCTTCCTCAGGCGAAGGTGTCCAGATTGCAGGTGCTTGTGGCTAATGTTTTGGCTTCTAGCAAACTAAATTTGAAGGAGTTGCAAGCATTGATAGGATCTCTGAATTTTGCATGTAGGGTCATTCCGATGGGGTGGGTGTTTCTGTATCAGTTGGCAAAGGCAACAGCGGGGATGCACAAGCCACATCACCGTATCAGGGTGTCGAAGGTTATGAAGGAGGACTTTAGGATCTGGGATATCTTTTTGAAGGAATTCAATGGGACTTCGGTGATGATGGACGCAGAGATCTCCTCGGGGGATTTGCAGTTATATATGGATGCAGCAGGGAGGGTAGGATTAGGCATTTATTTTGCTGGGGTGTAGTGTGCAGATAGATGGCTGCAGGCGTGGCAAGAATCTAACATGGTTAGCAATATAGCCTTCCTAGAGCTATTTCCTAAACTAGTGGCATTAGAGTTGTGGCCTGATCGGCTGCATAACCGAAGGGTATTGTGGTGGTTGTGACAATTCAGTGGTGGTAAGTGTCATCAATCATTATACCCCGCGTTGCGTGCAGGTAGCGGCATTAATGAGGGAGGTGGTACTGGCATGTCTACGGCTGAATGTATCCGTAAAAGTGCGGCATATTCCAGGATGTACTAATGAGATTGCTGACGCTCTTTCTCGTTTCCAGTGGGACCATTTTTGGACATTGGCACCAGACGCGGACACGAAAGGCTGCTCAGTCCCAGAACACTTATGGAAGGTTGGCCAAGCGAAATGCTGAAGTTACTGCAGAAGACGGTGTCGGCAGCAACATGGTCTGTGTATCAGCGGGGCTGCGACAAAGTGTTGGAGTTTTTAGTTGCTCACAGATGGCAGCCTGGTTCGGTGTCAGACCAGATGATAGGTCAGTATGTAGTGGCCGCCAAAGCAAATGGTGTCGCCAAATCATCAGTCTGTTCCCACTTAGCAGGTTTTGCATTTTTTGCTAGAACGGTGGGATGAGGATCCTCTGCTGGGGGGTTCTTGGCCCGAAGGCTGCTGCAAGGCTGGGAGCATTCTAGGCCAACACCTCTGGACTTTAGGCAGCCGATTACGCATGACTTACTGGTGAGACTTTGCACGGCCCTACCAACAGTGGCAGCATCACTGTATGAAGCCGTATTGTTCAAAGCAGTTTTTTGTTTGGCATTTTTCGGTGCCTTCCATATTGGTGAATTAGTAACTAATTCTGGCAGGTCTGGTGTGGGTGGAGGGTTGGAGGTCCAGCATGTGCAGTTCGAGAAAGGACGTGTAAGCATGTTTCTTGCTAGATCTAAGACAGACCAGCTAGGAAAATGATTGTGGGTAGTTTTGAAAGAGATTGTGGACTTGTCGACATGCATGGTGTTGACATTGAGGGCATATTTGCAGTTGTGCCCTTCAGTAGCAGGGGCACTTTTTATACATGCGGATTTGTGGCTGTTGACCCGTTTTCAAGTCATGGCTGTGCTGAGAATGGTGTTGCAGCATCTAGGCGATGACCCGCGGTGGTTTGCTGCCCACTCCTTCTGCATTGGTGCTGCAACTAGTGCAGCGGCAGCGGAATTGCAGGCAGAGGATGTGCAACACATCGGTAGATGGCGTTCTAGGGATTTCTTGGGGTATATTGTTTTTGAAGGATGATAATGTGTTAATTTGAGGGGGCTAACTGTTATTTTCTTTTTCAGATAAAGGGATAAGTCCCCATAGCTGTTGGCTGATGGGACATTCATTTGTTTATTGGGCTGGCCAGCGAGCAGCTTTGCGCCCATTGGGGCCTAATCTTGGCCTTGATCCAGATTTGGTGTCCGTTTTATGGCTGGGTGAACGAGGTCTGTGATGGACACAGCTGCTTCCTTTGCTTCGGCACTATGGGCGCATACGTAGTCAGCCTGCATTGATACTACTACATTTGGGGGGGGCAACGACATGGTGTCTTGGACCTGCAAACGATAAGAGCAGTGAAGACAGATATGGTGGAGGTTCTGCGCTTGTCTCATGGTGTATTATTTATGTGGTCTGATATCATTCCAAGGCCTTCATGTTGGGACAAATGGAGTTGGTCAAGGGGATTGACAAAAATTAATCGCCAGATTGGTCGCTGGGTTTGTGAACAAGGGGCTATCAAATTATGCACTCCTGGGTGGAGGTTGGTTGTGCAGGATTGTACGGTAAGGATGGAGTGCATTTATACCCTGTGGGTATGGATTTGCTATTAAATGACTGGCAGGAGGCTTTGGAATGGGTTATTCGGCGGGACGGGCGCTGTTCGCAGCTTGGTGTAGGGGGGGTGGCTCAGGGATATTCATGTCACCTGTGCCGGTGGCGAGATCCCAGAGGTTTCTGGGATCTGGAGCCGGAGGCTAAACTTGAGCTGGGGGTAGTGGGCCCCCAACCCGGACAACACCTGGATAACTTTTGCTAATCACATGGCGAAGTTGGGGGGAAAGAGGGGTAGGTAAGATGGCCGTTGACATGACTGCAGCAAGAGCGGAGTCGATGTCACCTTGCTACTAGTATGGCTGGTGAGGCATTGCTCCGCTATTTGTATGGTTAAAAGATTCTGGTTGTAATTTAACGTTGATATGTTAAAAGTTTAATAAAGCTGCGACCAGTTGTTCCCAATGAACGGGTCCTGTGGTATGTTGGTAGGTGAGTGGAGGGGGGCTATGAAGGGGAACAGATGAGCATCGAGTCCGACCTACCTCGGTTAGAGTTAGGCCGTGTGGCAAGGTCCGTGGTGGCCGCCCGTAACCGGGTGGAGCGGCCCAATGCGGGACCCGGTGTTCAGCGGTCAGCAATGAGGGAAGGACGTGACGTGGGGTGCGCCCTTTGAATTCATTGGCGCCCCTGCATACATGTGCATGGGGGAGCCAATGAGTGTTGAGGAACGGCCTCTGAGGAGGTGGGAGGGGGCCGCGTTCCTCGGCAGTTGCTGGCACAGTATGGTGAGGGAGCCAGGGCCGGTGTCCCACCCTCCTGCCCTCTCTGGGGTATTATTATTGTTTACGGTAATGGGGTGTCGCAGCATGGGGTTATGCGAGATCCCGGAGGTTTCCGGGGTCTGGAGCCGGAGGCTAAACTTGGGCCGTGGGTAGGGTGCCCCCGACCCGGACAACTCCAGGGCGACTTTTGCTAATCACATGGTGAAGTTGGGGGGAAAGAGGGGTAGGTAATATGGCCATTGGCATGACCGCAGCAGGAGCGGAGTCGATGTCACCTTGCTAGTAGTATGGCTGGTAAGGCATTGCTCCGCTATTTGTATGGTTAAAAGATTATGGTTGTAATTTAACGTTGATATGTTAAAAGTTTAATAAAGCTGCGACCAGTTGTTCCCAATGAACGGGTCCTGTGGTATGTTGGTAGGTGAGTGGAGGGGGGCTATGAAGGGGAACAGGTGAGCATCGAGTCCGACCTACCTCGGTTAGAGTTAGGCCGTGTGGCAAGGTCCGTGGTGGCCGCCCGTAACCGGGTGGAGCGGCCCAATGCGGGACCCGGTGTTCAGCGGTCAGCAATGAGGGAAGGACGTGACGTGGGGTGCGCCCTTTGAATTCATTGGCGCCCCTGCATACATGTGCATGGGGGAGCCAATGAGTGTTGAGGAACGGCCTCTGAGGAGGTGGGAGGGGGCCGCGTTCCTCGGCAGTTGCTGGCACAGTATGGTGAGGGAGCCAGGGCCGGTGTCCCACCCTCCTGCCCTCTCTGGGGTATTATTATTGTTTACGGTAATGGGGTGTCGCAGCATGGGGTTATGCGAGATCCCGGAGGTTTCCGGGGTCTGGAGCCGGAGGCTAAACTTGGGCCGTGGGTAGGGTGCCCCCGACCCGGACAACTCCAGGGCGACTTTTGCTAATCACATGGTGAAGTTGGGGGGAAAGAGGGGTAGGTAATATGGCCATTGGCATGACCGCAGCAGGAGCGGAGTCGATGTCACCTTGCTAGTAGTATGGCTGGTAAGGCATTGCTCCGCTATTTGTATGGTTAAAAGATTATGGTTGTAATTTAACGTTGATATGTTAAAAGTTTAATAAAGCTGTGACCAGTTGTTCCCAATGAACGGGTCCTGTGGTTTGTTGGTAGGTGAGTGGAGGGGGGGCTATGAAGGGGAGCGGGTGAGCATCGAGTCCGACCTACCTCGGTTAAAAGTATTTTAAACTAACATAATTTTTCTTTTCATGTTTTTTTGTTTTCTTGTATTGTTTCTCATTCCTTATAGAAACTTCTGTTCCACATGTCCTGTATTTGACCTATATTTATGCTTTATTTTGTTTTGATATGTACCTCTGAGGCATGCACAAGCTGAAAACATGTCAGGTGGATTTTAGTATGTTTCAATGCTAATCATTATTTTAGTAAAGCAATAATTTCTAACTGTTGTTTTTGACCAAAATCAATTTCCAATTTGTTGACATAGTGGGGCCACCTCCTTGCTGTTTCTTTTTTCCCCAATGTATTATTGCATTCAGAAAGAGACACTAATTGGAAGTATAACTTTAAAACTGTCAGAAAAATATTGGTTGGGACTGCATTACTGCTTTCAAAAAAGACTGTTGAGATGGCCTGTTCAATGACTGTGTATTAAAATGAAAACTAAGGAAGTATGCAGGGACCAGTTAGTGGTGGTGTTGCAGAGTTGATATTACATGCACCTTTAGCTCTGAATACGCAGACAACTTCTACCTGAGCAGAGATTAAAATGTTTAGTGATTAGCGTTTAAAAAAACCCTAAAAGTTTGCATGCAGCGTGACTACTGTTTAAAATTACCAATTTAGAAGCAAAGGCCAAATTTACAGTATGTATTAGAAAAGGCAGTTGCAAAGTCAAATCGCCTGGTATAATTAAAAAGTGAAGTAAAAATGACTAGTAAAGCTAAAAAGAGATCTTTATAAAAAACAAAAATCTGATCCAAAAGATGAAAACTAGAAAGAACATAAAATACTGGCAAAATAGAAGCAAAGCTTAAGCCAAAAGACATCTTAAAAGAAACTAACCATAGAGACAAAAACTAATAAGAACTTTTGCAAGTTTATTCAAAGCAGAAATCCTGTGAAGGATTCAGTTGGCTTGTTAGAACACCAAAGGATAAAAAGCACTTAAGAACATAATAACATAAGATATGCCATACTGGGTCAGACCAAGGTCCATCAAGTCCAGTATCCTGTTTCCAACACTTAAGGAGAATAAAGCCATAGCAGAGAAACATAAATGAATTCCAGAGTGGGTAAGAGCGCATGAGGCATAGGAATCTGAAAACCTGTGAAAGACATCAGTTACTTTCCCCTCGTGTGTTACAGATTGCAGACCTGCTATTAGTAATCTGTGAACTATCGTTAAAATCATCTCTAATACCTGAAGATTGGAGGATCGCCAATGTAACACCAATTTTTAAAAAGGGTTCCAGGGGTGATCCGGGAAACTACAGACCGGTGAGCCTGACGTCAATACCGGGAAAAATGATAGAAACCATCATAAAGAATAAAATTACTCAGCATGTAGATAGTCATGAACTAATGAGAGACAGCCAACATGGCTTTAGACAAGGAAGATCTTGTCTTACTAATCTGTTATGTTTTTTTGAAGGAGTGAATAATCAGGTGGACAAAGGTGAGTCGGTTGATATTGTGCATCTGGACTTTCAGAAAGCCTTTGACAAGGTCCCTCATGAGAGACTTTTGGCAAAACTAAAGAGTCATGGGGTAGGAGGCAGGGTACTATTGTGGATCAGGAACTGGTTAAAAGATAGAAAGCAGAGGGTAGGGCTAAATGGCCAATTTTCCCAATGGAGAAAGGTGAATAGTGGTGTACCCCAGGGATCTGTGCTGGGTCCGCTGCTTTTTGACATATTCATAAATGACCTGGAAAGTGGAATAACGAGTGAGGTTATCAAATTTGCAGATGACACAAAACTATTTAAAGTTGTTAAAACCCAAGAGGATTGTGGAAAATTGCAAGAGGATCTTGATAAATTGGAAGACTGGGCATCAAAATGGCAGATGAAATTTAATGTGGACAAGTGCAAGGTTATGCACCTAGGGAAGAACAACCCAAACTATGGTTACACGATGCAAGGTTCCACATTAGGAACCACCACCCAGGAAAAAGATTTAGGCGTCATTGTGGATACCATGTTAAAACCCTCGGCCCAGTGTGCAGCGGCGGCCAAGAGAGCAAATAGAATGCTAGGTATGATAAGGAAAGGAATGGAAAATAAAACAAAGGATATTATAATGCCTCTATATCGTTCCATGGTGAGACCGCACCTTGAATATTGTGTGCAATTCTGGTTGCCGTATCTTAAAAAGGATATAGCGTTATTAGAAAAGGTTCAGAGAAGAGCCACCAAAATGGTAAAGGGGATGGAGGGATACTCCTATGAAGAGAGGCTAAAAAGGTTAGGGCTCTTTAACCTGGAAAAGAGACGGCTGAGGGGAGATATGATAGAAGTCTACAAATTAATGAGTGGAGTGGAACGGGTAAACGTAGATTGATTGTTTACCTTATCAGAATATAGAAAGACTAGGGGACATGCAATGAAGCTACAGGGTAAACTATTTAAGACTAATAAAAGAAAATATTTTTTCACTCAACGTGTAATCAAACTCTGGAATTTGTTACCCGAGGATGTAGTAAAGGCTGTTAGTGTAGCTGGGTTTAAAAAAGGTTTGGACAAGTTCCTGGAGGAAAGGTCCATAAGCCATTATTAAGAAGGGACCCAGGATATCAATGCCTGAACCAATACAAGCATTGTGGAACCTGTGTCCCTTGGGGAAACTGCTAGGTACATATGACCTAGATTGGCCACTGTTGGAAACAGAATACTGGGCTTGATGGACGTTGGTCTGACCCAGTATGGCATATCTTATGTTCTTATGTAGAGCATCTGCATGTTAAGTGAGTAGAGTGTGTTTCATTTGTGGGAGGAAACCTGTCTCCCTCGAGGAAGCTAGAGGGCCACATGTGTGCAATTGATGCCCCCAATAGCCAAAGAAAATCAGGCCACCTTATGGAAATGGATCATGATTTGCTGCCTCTACTGAACTGTCTTTGAGAGTGCAGCATGGATTAGAAAGACCCACAGGAACTGTAAGATGAACTGTGTAATACAAGCACATTACAGCTTCATTCCATTTCCACCCAAACTATGGGGCCGATTCTGAGATGTGCCTTGCGGGACGTGCAGCCCCATAAGCCGGCCTGCCCCTATTCCCCCTCCAACTCTCCCTACATGGCTAGAACAGCAGAACGGGGAGTGTCGGCGGGGGAGGGGCGGGAGGGTGTGGAGTTTGGGAGGAGTGGGGGCAGGCCGAGGCAGCAGGACATACAGGGCCAATTCCACTCATGGCACTGTATATCCTGCAGGTTCAGGGGGGATGAGCTGCTTATTCCACCTTGAAGATGGAATTATCAGCACGAACGGGGCAATCAGAGCTGAAACCCCCTCCCTGGGGCTGGATGTGAGCAGGTCCCCGCTGCCCGATCCAGGCCCTGGCTGCCCAGAGGGTGGGTATGGCAGCAGGGATAAAGAGGGTGTGCACTGCAGGAGCCAGGGGAGCCCACAGGGCCATCCTCGGGTCCGATTCTGTATGCTGCAGGAACGTTTTGTTCCTGTGGTACAGAATTGGGTCCTAATGGGCCCGTCCTGCTCAGAGTCATCTGGACAGCCCGGACGTGTCCCTTTCAGAATTGGGCTCTATGCCTCCAGGAATGCCTACACACAGATCTTTTGGTGTGCCTACTTTTTACATGTGCATATTCCTGCTCTATTTTATAAGATTTCTTTTTTGCATAAACAGGAGACTCTAAAGGAGTAATTGTATAAAAGATTTTCTGCACGTGGACTTTTTTACATGTGGAAATGGCCTTTTATAAAATGCAATTGGCATATATTGAGTAAAAAGTATATACACCAAAAGCGATAACATCTACTTTTACTTATAGGTGTTCCCAGAGGCATAGGTGGTGTGGAGACAAATGTGAGTATTTTATAAAACACACAAGTAAACATATAGAATACATATGCTCATTTACACCATCTTCAGAGCAGATGTACTTGAATTTGTGCAGTACTGTGACTGGTTATGGATGCCTATTTTATAAAGGTGCATAGACACTAGGGTGGTCCAAAAAAGAAAGCTAACAGATTTCAGTTCTCCGCAAGGCTGGTTTTGTTCTTTAATCATATTTATAACAAACACACACAATTTTAATGAAAATAAACATTATTTAGTGATCATCTCATTTGGCAGTTTTTATGCCACCTGAACTAAACAGCAGACAACTGGAATGTCTGGTAATGGTGGCCACTGAAGGTTCTGCACCATCTTTTTCTTTGTTTCTGCTGAGACTTGACATGTCATCAAAAAGGGCTAAGGGGCATGTTTACTAAACATTCCTAACGTGCGGGGCCGCGGTAGTGTGCCTGTGCCATATAAGGAGTGGGCGGGTCAGGCAGAAAAAAGAAAAAAAACGGGAGTAAGCGATCGCACATTTGCGCGGCGCGCTAATGTGCGCCGTGCAAAATAGTGTGTGGGAAGGCTAAGTGGCGCCCTGATATGCACACACAAAGGAACAGAGTCATAGTACAATGGTTAAGACACTGACAGCTGGTGCAGCTGCCATGGGTTCAATTCCCCATTGTGTGCAACAAAAAGGGCTGGCTGAGGCATTAATTTTAATGGGTAAAGGTGCTTTAGGAGGCATATTAATTTTGGGCGGCATAAGGCAGTGCGCTGATGCCTAAGCACAGGACCAGAGCCACAGCACAATGATTAAGAAACTGACCAATGGTGCAGGAATCAGGGGTTCAATCCCCCACAGTGCCCAATGAAGAAGGCTCACTGAGGCAGTGCATATTATGGGGATGGGTGCTGTAGGGGGCAATTTATTTTTATTTCAGTTATCACTACTAGCAAACGCACTCACAAAGCGTGTTAACATAAGGCGGCCCATAAGGCACATGTTAAAGTTCACTGTCCGCCAAGGCACCCTAGAATGTCCCCTATAGGGCACCATATATGTTGCATCACAGGATAATGTATAGTGCACCTTATATGGACAGCAACCATAAGGTGCCCTATAGGGCGCCCTATAAAGCACCCTCAGAGGCACCTGATGGGTACAGTACACTGAGGGTGTGTTTGATGGCAGCAACATATGTACATTAAATCTAAAAAAAGCTTTGGACAACCCTATCAAATAACCCCACTGTGGGCTTGAACCCATTACCTCTGGCTCCACAGGCAGTGAAGTAACCATTGGGCTACAGCTATATAGCTGCCAGCAAGCACCTGGCTGGCTGCAGAGAGCCTGCATGTCACCACACAGACAGTCTGCTGTGGTAACCAGGATAGGGTTAGGCCACCCATACCCATGATGCACTGCACATGCAAATCAGCTGTCCACAGTGAGATTATCAAATTTGCTGATGACACAAAACTATTTAAAGTTGTTAAAACCCAGGAGGATTGTGGAAAATTGCAAGAGGATCTTGATAAATTGGAAGACTGGGCATCAAAATGGCAGATGAAATTTAATGTGGAGAAGTGCAAGGTTATGCACCTAGGGAAGAACAACCCAAACTATGGTTACACGATGCAAGGTTCCACATTAGGAACCACCACCCAAGAAAAAGATTTAGGCGTCCTTGTGGATACCATGTTAAAACCCTCGGCCCAGTGTGCAGCGGCGGCCAAGAGAGCAAATAGAATGCTAGGTATGATAAGGAAAGGAATGGAAATAAAACAAAAGATATTATAATGCCTCTATATCGTTCCATGGTGAGACCGCACCTTGAATATTGTGTGCAATTCTGGTCGCCATATCTTAAAAAGGATATAGCAATTTTAGAAAAGGTTCAGAGAAGAGCCACCAAAATGGTAAAGGGGATGGAAGGCTACTCCTATGAAGAAAGGCTAAAAAGGTTGGGGCTCTTTAACCTGGAAAAGAGACGGCTGAGGGGAGATATGATAGAAGTCTATAAATTAATGAACGGAGTGGAACGGGTAAACGTAGATCGATTGTTTACCTTATCAGAATATAGAAAGACTAGGGGACATGCAATGAAGCTACAGGGTAAACTATTTAAGACTAATAAAAGAAAATATTTTTTCACTCAATGTGTAATCAAACTCTGGAATTTGTTACCGGAGGATGTAGTAAAGGCTGTTAGTGTAGCTGGGTTTAAAAAAGGTTTGGACAAGTTCCTGGAGGAAAGGTCCATAAACCATTATTAAGAAGGGACCCAGGATATCAATGCTTGAACCAATACAAGCATTGTGGAACCTGTGTCCCTTGGGGAAACTGCTAGGTACGTATGACCTAGATTGGCCACTGTTGGAAACAGAATACTGGGCTTGATGGACCTTGGTCTGACCCAGTATGGCATATCTTATGTTCTTATGTTCTTATGTTCTTATGTAACACAAGATGGGGAATGCACCCCAACAGCTCCCCGGCCTGGTAGGGGGACGTGTCCGTGTGCACCCACACAGCACCTTGGCCAGGTAGGAGGTACTGACCGGGTGTTTAACTGGCACAGAGTAGCTACACACATTCACATTGTGCGGGAACTGTGCTCACCCTGAGTGTGCGATGAGGCGCCCTGGACCAGGTCCACAGCACCCTCCATGGCAGAGCTCCAAATCAGTTGTAATCTGTCAGATAGGTGGTTTCTGCAGGAACACCTTGGATATCTCTGTCTGTCTCAGTCAGGGGAACCCCCACCCCCACCCAAGGGTGGCAAACAGGGTCTCCCATCAACAGATCCCCCTCCCCCTGCAATGTTGGCAGTAGAGTGGACCATCAACCCCCATCCTGTTGGGGAACAGACACCCTACAGGGCAGTCCAAGCAGCCCCACACACACCCAGACCACAATATCAGACAGACAGTAGGCCTGGATATGCTAAGATGCACCCCACCACCATCTGATATTCCCCTGCATCAAGTCATCAGCCACTGCACGGCACTCCAGCAGGGCACATACCAGCTGTGAACAGTCTGCTGCTTAGTCCCACTGGAAATGCATGCACCCACAACTGGGATGGCAACACACACAAGCAGATACATCAGTGACTAGGCCCCAACAGGTGACCCATATATATCACATGAGGGAAATGCTATGAAGCACTATGGGGGTGCCTAGCCATGCTGCCGTCACTGCACAGTCAGGGTGGAGTGAAAGCCCAGCAGCACATACAGAGGTCACCCTGTCTGTGGAGGTGGTGGACGGCCACTACAATGTCCCTGCCAGTGCCCTATGCCCTGTGCAGATGCATCCTGGCCAGCCCACCCTGTCTGAGTTATACCCATGGTACCTTGCTGCTCATTATGCACATCATCAGGCCAAAACTGGCAACAGTGCTGGCAGTGTGGGCTGTGGACAGTGTTTGCAGCCAACACACACTGTATAGACAGACACACACTCCCACACGTATGCCAGCATTGTGCTACTATAGAGGGGTTCAGAATCCTTGCCCACCACACCAGTCCTGGGCACAGTACAGGCATGGGTATGGTATGCAGTACGGTTGGGGGTCACTCCCCAGGGTGGTAAACACTGTCAGGGGCCAGACCTGACGCACACACCGCAGACATCAGATAGATTGTTATGATGGAGCTCAAAGAGCAGACTGTGCGTAACGTAGGGATATCTATCTGCCAGTACTCATAGCAAACGTTTGAGAGCTGTGTACCATATACCCAGGTGTAGGGTGACATTGCTAAGGTATGCAAGTGCTGGTATTGGGTGCTGCACGCAGGGCCCAATGTCCTGCCTCTCCAGGAGGCATTGGCGAATGGGGCCTGTGGGTGTGGGTGTGTCTGCCCCTGTTGGCTGCTGCTGTACGGCAGAGGTTCCTAAATCCAGTCCAGGTTTGCAATACACTGGTTGGGGTTTCCTGCTGTCCCTCATGAATATGCATGAGCTACATCTACATGCCATGGGGGTGGTGCATAGATATACAGCACAGTTATTTGTATGTGTGGCAGCATGGAACCTGAATGGTGTGTGGTCCTCCAGGACTGCATTTGTGAGACTCTGCTCTAGGTAATGCCCCTGGTCATGGTGTCTGTGCTTGGTGGTGTAAAAGATGGCGTATGACCAATGCGTATGTCCCCAGCAATAAAGGATTGCCCTTACTAACATGGTTTAGTTGTGGGGTAAATATGTGGACAGGATTGGTAGTAGCCCCAGCTGGGCTTTGAATCTGTGACCTTTTGTTCCTGCACACACTGTCTGTGTGCACTGCACTACTGTGTTGCCACAGATGTGCTGAATTCCCTGGGAAGTCCATGACTGTACATCCGACAGGGCCTATGTTGCAGTGGACGTGCCAGCCTGCACATGGCTCGGCCACTGTCTTCTGTGGCTAGCAGCCACTGCCCCCTCCACCACCTGTACCCTACCGCCAACATGCTGGCATGTCCGTATCTTGAAAAAGCATATGACCTGATTGCGTTGTGGCACTCCAGGACTGCATTTGGGGGACTCGGCTGTCGGTAATGCCCATTGTTATGGTGTGTGTGCGGTGTTGGGTACAAAATGGGTGTGTGAACCATGCTTATGTTCTCTGCAATAAAGGAGTGTCTGTACTATCTCTGTTTAGTGGTGGGTAAAATATGGGGACTGGGTTGGCAGGAGCCCCAGCTTGGATTTGAACCTATGACCCTCTGGTCCTAGAGGTACTGCCTCTGTGTGCTGCACCACATTGTGGCCACAGTGATAATGTAGTCCCTGGGGGTGGGAAACCTGACCAACAGAGTCAGAAACCCTGCTCTGCACATTTGTACTGTGGGCTCCGTCACCATGTCTGGTGACATAAGTGCAAATACACCCCTCAACCGACCACGAACAACTGGGGATACATATAACCAAGCTGGGCAACAGTGATATTAATGGGCAACCATAGCAAACACTCCCAGGAAGGCTCAGAAAAAAGGAAATGGTTTTTGGAAGGGTCTCCCCTCCGGAGCCCCTTCCAACCTTCATTTCATTTTCTTTGAGCTTTCCTGGGTGTGTTTCTTATGTTTGCCCATTATTATCGGGGTTCCCCAGCTGCCTTCCTATTTTTAATATTTTTGTTTGGGTCTTTTTCTATCTTTATTTGCACTTTTGTTCTGTGCACATGTATCACACTGCTCACGTTTTGCAGGTTTCCCCGGTTTCCCTGTACATTGCTGACGCGAAATGGTTTCTCTTCCCTTTAAATGCCCTCTACCGTGAGTGTTTCACTCGCGCTATTTTTAACCTGTGAATTCGGCCCCGATCATGTGCGGGGAGCCTCTCCCCTCCCCTTCCCCGCCCATTGACCCCGTCTCTCCGCCCCTCGGGAGCCTTCCTCCGCCCTCAGAATGCCTTTCCACGCCTCTATCGGACATTTGAGGGCCGGGTACTTGTGCGGGGTGCGTTGGTGCGGCGCGCAATTGTGCGGGGCCCACGCGCACTTTTGCGGGGCGTTTAAGAGCGTTTCTGAGCGTTTGAGTGCCGCGTTTCCGTGCGCTATTGTGCGGCACGCAATTGTGCGGCTTTTAGTAAACATACCCCTAAGTCTGCCAACTGTTCAGACAAAATACAGAGGTGCCTTGAAAATGCAGCAACCTAGTTTGGGCAAGTCTTAAGATTTATAAAAATTCATTGTCATTGAAATGAGCTTGGATTGCAAATGGAGCTTCAAACAGAGGCAAATCTCTGATATTCTTAGGGGTATGGTTACTAAAACCCCGCTAATGTGCGGGCTGCGGTAGTGTGCGGATGCCATATAAGGAGTGGGCGTTCCGTCCTGAGAAAGAAAATCCGGAATTTACATATGCGCTAAGGTGCGCGGCGCCCATGTGCGCCCCGCACATTAGCGCATGAGATAGCTGCGCGGGAGGAATAAGTGGCACGCTGAAGAGCACACAGAAGAGCAGAGCCACAGCACAATGGTCAAGGCACTTACCAATGGTGCAGGGGTCAGGGGTTCATTCCCCCCACAGGGGCCAATAAAGACAGCTGGCTGAGGAGTTAATTTATAAGGCATTTAAATAATGGGCAGCATAAGGCAGGGCGCTTATGTTTTTGGAGGCATTTTAATACTGGGCAGCATAAATGGCGCGCTGATGTTCAAAAAGAAGAGCAGAGCCATAGTGCAATGGTTAGAACACTGAGCAATGGTACAGGCATCAGGGGTTCAATCCCCCACAGTGCTCAATGTAGACAGCTGGCTGAGACGTTACTTTAGGAGCTAGTCTAATATTGTGTGGCATAAGGCTGCACGCTGATGGGCATTAGGCAGCACACTATTGATTTAGGAGGCTTTTTAATATTGGGCGGCATAAGGCGGCACGCTAATGTGCCAGCATAGTAATAGAACCACAGCACAATGGTTAAGACACTGACCAAAGATGCAGAGATCACGGGTTCAATCCCCCACAGTGCCCACTGAACAAGGCTGGCTAAGGCATTATGTATTATGGGGAAGATTGCTTTTGGAGTCATTTTATGTTATTTTAATTATCACTACTAGCAAACACACTCTCAAAGCGTGTTAACATAAGGTGCCCCATAAGGTACATTTTAAAGTGCACTGTCCGCCAAGGCACCCTAGAATTTTGCTTATAGGGCGCTTTAGAGGGTGCCGTATGAGGTATCGCAAGGTCAGAGTACTGTTTTTTATGGCAGCACAGTGCAGTTTAAGGAATGAAAAGCATAAGTAGGTGCACTGACAGGCAAGCAGGAGCAGCAGTGCAGCACAATGGTTAAGGCACTGACTGCTGATACAGGGGTCATGAGTTTGCTCCCCAGGGTGCCTAATACTTAAGGCTGGCTGTGGCATCAGCTTTGCAATGTCCTTTTTTTTTCCTGCAGCACTTTATTTTTATTTTATTAATTGCTGCCAGCAAACACGCCCTCACGTGCCGTAAGTGAAGGTGCCATATAAGGCACCCTATAAGGCACTCCATAGGGCACATTATAAAGTGCACTGTCTGCCACGGCACCCTAAAATGTCCCCTATAGGGCACCCTATAAGTTGTGTCACAGGATAATGTATAGTGCACCTTATATGGATGGGAACCATAAGGTGCCCTATAGGGTGCCCTATAAAGCACCCTCAGAGGCACCTTATGGGTACAGTACGCTGAGGGTGTTTTTGCTGGCAGCAAAAATGTACATTAAAAAGAGATAATGCTTTGAGCAGCCCTATCAAATAACCCCACTGTGGGTTTGAACCCATGACCTCTGGCTTCTAAAGGCAGTGAAGTAACCATTGGGCTACAGCTCTATAGCTACTAGCAAGTCCCTGGCTGGCTGCAGAGAGCCTGCACGTCACCACACAGTCTGTTGTGGTCACCAGGATAGGGTTAGCACACCAGTACCCATGATGCACTGCACATGCAAATCAGCTGTCCACAGATGAACACAAGATGGGGTATGTACCCCCACAACACCTCGGCCTGGTAGGGGGAACTGACCATGTGCACTCCCACAGCACCTCGGCCTGGTAGGGGGTACTGACCGTGTGTTTTTTTCTGGCACAGAGTAGCTACACACCGTCACATTGTTCAGGTACTGTGCTCACCCTGAGGGTACAATGAGGCGCCCAGGACCAGGTCCACAACACCTTCCATGGCTGAAAGAAGCTATGCCAGAGGTCCAAAGCAGTGTTAATGTGTGAGCTAGGCAGTTTCTTCACAAACACCTTGGATATCTCTGTCTGTTTCAGTCAGGTGTAGTCCCCATGGACCCCTAGGTGGGCTATGTACCACCACCACCCCCTCCTTCTTCTCCTCCAGAGCTGAGGGTGGCAAACAGGGTCTCCTATCAATAGATCCACATTCTACTTCCCTGCAAAGGTGGCAGTAGAGGAGACCATTAACCCCAGTTGTGCTGAGGAACAGACACCCCACAGGGCAGTCACTGTAGCTCTATACACATCCATAACATAATAGCAGACAGACATTAGGCCTGGATATGGTAAGCTGCACCCCACCACTATCTGATATTCTCCTGCAGCAAGCCAGCAGCCACTGCACCCTGCAAGCCGCTCCATCAAGACACATACCAGCTGCAAACAGTCTGCTAGTTAGTCCATGGTGCATGTTCCCAGTAGAGATGCATGCATCCAGAACTGGGATGTCAGCATACACAGCAAGCAGATAAATCAGTGACTTGTCCCCAAAAGAAAACCCATATCTATCACATGAGAGAAATACTATATAGCAGTGTTTCCCAACCCAGTCCTATGGGGCACACCGGCCAGTCAGGTTTTCGGGATATCCCTAATGACTATGCATGAGATATATATGCATTAGAGATATCCTGCCAACCTGACTGGTTTGTGGCCCTCCAGGGCTGGATTTGGAGACCCCTGCCTAACACCTCTGTCATCTAAGATTGTGAGTGGGCAAGGTGCAGATGTCCAAGACATCAAAAAGGTATATAGAATGTGTCACATTCCTCCTCACTTCTCACCACCACCAAAATATTGTCTATTAGACAACTTTTTGGTGGTGGTGAGAATCGAGGAGGAATGTGTCACATTCTATATACCCTTTCGATGTCTAGGACATCTGCACCTTGCCCACTCACAATCTTAAATGACAGAGGTGTAAGGCAGGGGTCTCCAAATCCAGCCCTGGAGGGCCACAAACCAGTCAGGTTGGCAGGATATCTCTAATGCATATATATCTCATGCATAGTCATTAGGGATATCCCGAAAACCTGACTGGCCGGTGTGCCCCATAGGACTGGGTTGGGAAACACTGCTATATAGCACTATGGGGGTGCCTAGCCATGCTGTCATCACTGCACAGTCAGGGTGAGAGTGATCTCTCAGCAGGACATACTGAAGTCACCCTGTCTGTGTAGGTGGTGGCCGTTCACTAAAATGTCCCAGTCAGTGCCCTATGCCCTGTGCAGATGCACCCTGGCCAGGCCACCCTGTCCGGCCTATACCCATGGTACCTTGCTCCTCATTATGCACATTGGCAGCCCAATACTGGCAACATTGCTGGCAGTGTGGGCTGTGGAAGGTGTTTGCAGCCACCACACACTGGATAGACAGACAGCCACCCCCACACCTATGCCAGCATTGTGCTACTATTGAGGAGTTCAGCAGCCATACCCACCACACCAGTCCTGGACACAGTACAGGCATGGATATGGTACACAATACTGTTGGGGGTCACTCCCCAGGGTGGTAAACACTATCAGAGACCAGACCTGCAGCACACTCTGCAGACATCAGAATGATTGTTATGGTGGAGCTCAATGAGCAAAATGTGCTTAACGTAGGAATTGATATCTGCCAGTTATCATAGGAAACGTTTGATAGCTGTGTACCATATACCCAGGTGTAGGGTGGCATTGCTAAGGTATGCAACTGCTAGTATTGGGAGATACAGGCAGGGCCCAATGTCCTGCCTCTCCAGGTAGCATTGGCCAATGGGGCCTGTGGGTGTGTGTGTGGCCCTGTTGGCTGCTGCTTTACAGCAGAGTTTCCCAACTCCAGTCCTGGTGTTCCAAACACTGTTCGGGTTTTCATGCTGTCCCTCATAAATATGCATGAGCTACATCTGCATACCATGGGGGTGGTGCATAGATATGCAGCACAGGCATCTTTATTAGAGGCAGCATGGAACCTGAATGGTGTGGGGCCCTCCAGGAATGCATTTGGGAGACTCTGCTCTAGGTAATGTGCCTGTTTATGGTGTCTGTGTTTGGTGTGGTAAAATATAGGCGTATTAACCATGCGTATGTCCTCAGCAATAAAGGTTTGTCCTTACTATCGCGGTTTAGTTCTGGGAAAAATATGTGGACAGGATTGGCAGTAGCCCCAGCTGGCCTTTGAACCTGTGACCTTCTGTTCTTGCACACACTGTCTGTGTGCACTGCACCACCATGTTGCCATGGATATGTTGCATTCCCTGGGGAGTCCATGACTGTACATCCAACAGAGCCTGTCTGTTGCGGTGGACGGTGCCAGCCTGCACAGGCCTAGGCTACTGTCTGCTGTGGCTTGCAGCCACTGCCCCCTCCACCACCTGTACCCTTCCGCCAACATGCAGACATGTCCTTATCTGGGAAAAAGCATATGACCTGATTGAGTTGTGGCACTCTAGGACTGAATTTGGTGTACTCGGCTGTAGGTAATGCCCATTGTTATGGTTTGTGTGCGGTGTAGGGTAAAATATGGTTGTTTGAACCATGCTTATGTTCTCTGCAATAAAGGAGTGTCATTACTATCACTGTTTAGTGGTGGGTAAAACTATGGGGACTGGGTTGGCAGGAGTCCCAGCTGGGATTTGAGTTTATGACCCTCTGATCCTACAGGCACTGGCTGTGTCTACTGCACCACACTGTGGCCACAGAGACAGTGCAGTCCCTGGAGATAGGAACCCTGGCCGGACGAGTCAGAAACCCTGCTCTGCACAATTTTACTGTGGGCTCATTTACCTTGTATGGAGACAAAAGGGCAAATAAACCTCATAAAAAACCTCGAAAAAAGGGGCAAACACCCATAACCATGCTGGGCAAACAGTGATATCACTGGGCAACATTACAAAACACTCCCAGGAAAGCTCCAATAAAATGAAATGATTTTTGAAAGGGTCTATGGAGCGTAGACCCTTCCAAAAATCATTTATTTTTTTTGGAGCTTTCCTGGGAGTGTTTTTTATTGTTGCCCATTGCTATCACTGTTGCCCAGCTGAATTATAATTTTTACAATTTTTATTGTGGTCATTTTAATGTTTTATTTGAGATTTTGTTCTGTGCACATGTATCACACTGCTCACGTATTGTTGGTTTCCCCGGTTTTGCTGTACATTGCTGACGTAAATGGTTTCTCTTCCCTTTAAATCGGCTCTAACGCGAGGTTTTCACTCGCGGTATTTTTTAGGTTGATTTTAAGCCCCGCTCCTGTGCAGGGAGCCTCTCCCCTCCCACTCTCCACCCATTGACCCCGTCCCTCCACCCCTCGGGAGCCTTCCTCCGCCCTCCGTAAGCCTTTCCACGCCTCTATCGCACAGTAGCGGGCCGCGCACATGAGCGGGCCCGTTAGTGTGACGCGCACTTGTGCGGGGCACAAAAACGCACTATTAGCGTGCGCTAAGGTACCTTAGCGCACGCACAAGTGCGCCCCGCACAATTGCGCAGTTTAGTAAACATACCCCTTAGACTCATATGCAGTCATCCTGACCTAAGCCTTAAAAAGGAATATTTTCAATACATAAATGCCTTTTCCCATCCATATAATGTTCAGAATGAGGTGACTTCTAAATGTTTTGCAATCTGGCTGGAATTTCGCAGGTATGCAAGCTATCCCTAATGGACAAAAATAAGCCTTGCGGAAAATGATTCTATAAACATTAACTTTTTGCATTGGTTTGTGGACCACCCTAATAGCTGCCTATATTGCCTTTATAAAACAGCAATAAAATAAACACATTGATGTATTTTCAGCTTAGGTGTTCCTTCATAAGTTTACACTCTTCATGTGCAATGGGATCAGTGAAATTTGGTGGTGCAAGATGTGGTCAAGACAGTTAGGAGCCCTTTTGCTAAAGGGCGCTAAGTTATTGCACTTAATGTGACAATGACACATAAACTATGGCACACTAGGTGCAACACCACTGTGTTAACTGTCGCGGAGGGGGGCAGGGAAAGTATTTCCCTGGTAGTTAACATGGGGCCCCTGTCCCTTATCACATGCCACATTAGCATGTGTGCACTTAACACCACCTATTGAGGTAGCATTAGGTGATTGCACTTTAGTGCAGATAGCAGACAATATGAACCCGGCATTAACTGCACGGAGCACACCACGTCCACTCTCCACTCTCTCAACCCTTACCCTACCCATTCATGACCCTAATGCAAGTGAGTCAGCATGGGAATCATTAATAAAAGATTCATTTGAATGCATTTATTTTTTTTAAACATTTCTATACTGCTATATGCACACGCATATCCATGGTCTCTCTCCACTCCTTCTTTGTATACATGTACAGTGTTAAAACAAGGTGTTCTAATCCCCTGCATGTTTGAACTAGTAATCTAGAAGGATTTTTTTTGTTATTGATCAAGAACCTATTGCAGAATAAATAAATGCATGAATGAATACATGGAAATCTATGTCAAAAGGACGTAGCTGAAGGACAGAACTGTGCATAATTCTGCCAAACAGCAACGTGCGCAGGAAGTTTATAGCTGCAATGTTCTTGCAAAAGGTTGCAATAACACGTGGGTAGTCTTTGCTGAACCTTTTGGAATCTGAATTTGTGACATCTACAGAAAAAAAATTGACACATTATTTCAGCATTTAGTTGACATTTTCTTTTCTTCTTCATGATATTTTCAAATACAGATTTGTAATCCAAAAGTAAAAAATAATATTTTTAAAGGGCACATCATGGCATTCATAATAAACTTAAAGAACAATATGCCACAAGCATACCCAGATTTCCTTCTTACACACATATATTCTGTTTACTGTATCTATCAACAGTCAAACAAATCTTCCAAAACCCTCTGCAACAATACTCAAAAATAAAGAGTGCTGAACTATTTGCAGGTATCAAATCACAGGTGCCAGCTCTGCGGATGCTGTGGTCAAACTCCTTCACTGTGTCTAGGGAGGGATAATTTGTATAGAGTTTAGCACCTCTAGTCATGCAAATAGTTGGCTCCTATGTATAAGACTCTGGGACATGCTTACTAAAATGTGATAGCTGGGAGAGTGGATTTAGCATGGGGCTAATGCATGTTTTTTGCCCCCAATAGCCGGGGTATGCAACTGAAAGGTTCCCAGGCTAAAATCGCCACAATCTCTTTTATGGTTCTATGTATGATCCGTTGCTTCTGTTCGATGTTAACTATTTACTGTTAAATCCATTGCTACCGTTCGATGCAAACTACTTACGATTTGATGTAAACCGCCTTGACATGTCGAAAGACGGAATATAAAACTGGTTAAATAAATCAATTAAATAAATAAATATCAGAGCTGCATGAAGATAGGTGGGATAACGATGGAGTCAGGACAGAAAGTGGGCTGAAACTGCAGAGTGCCTCTAAGGTACTGCTAGCTTGGATGCAACTACCATCTGCTTCTAAGCAGACGGTACTTGCACCCCCTTGCTAGTACATAAGGAATGCATGGTTTGTATGGCGTAGCTGCCATGGCAGTGGATCACAACAGCCTGTCAACCACAAAACCAGGGCCTATAGGCAGAATCACCAAGTTACCCAGTTCCATGAGTGAGATTTGTTGCCGGTTCTGGTTTTAAATTTGCATTTAATGTAGTATGGTATTTTAGTCCCTGATTTTATCCACTGGAATCAGTGCTGTAGGTCCCATAATGCATCAGGATGAAATGTCAGAAATCCAGGATTGGCTTAAAATCTTATTTCCAGAACTGGGTAACTTGGCAACTCTGGTGTAGGTCACGAGTGACCCTGCTGGGACAGTGGGCAAACATCTACAGAAAAATCAATGGCTGTCTTGACTGACTTTTGTATGTTTATGTTTATTAAAATTTTATATACCGCCCTTCAAAAGAATAGCAGAGCGGTTTACAATATGCACTGGAGAGATGTCAGATTGCTGCTGGTGTAATGTGCTGCCGAGATGTGAGGAGATAGGGCCTGTGCTCTGTGCTTCAGGCAGTACTGGCCACATAGGCAGAGTAGAAGTCAAAAGAGTAAATCAGGGGATGGGACAAACAAATGAGGTGTTTAACATATTGGTAACATAATGGTTTGGCATCAGAAGGTGCTGTCAGATGGCCCCTCAACCTGACAATGGGAGGCTATGGCTTAGGTCTACCATCTCTGAGCAGATAATTTAATTTCCAACACAGAGCATGGCCCTTCTTAGTTGGAGCTCACTGATCAGTGTCCTTTCCCCTAGCCCCCATGTTCAGGGAGATGAGACATCCCATAGACCTGGGGAGTACTTGTGTGTTTCCAAGTTCCTGTGGGTCTTTGGTTCCCTGAGAGCTGCTTGCTTTTGGCCACCTCCATGGGATATACATGTTCAAATGCAGTGTTCCCACAGAGCTCTTCCCATTCTGGGGAGCATGGGTGTCTTATGTAGACTGCTGCCCCCCCCCCCCCATGGTAGATGTGAGTGCAGTCCCTGTGCACATGTGTTATGGCCGTGAGTTTGCCACTACTATGGTGGTATTTCTCTACCATGACCTGCCCCCTGAATCTACCACAGCTGCTACACTCCTGCCACAGTTAAAATGTGCGCTAAACACGTTTTTGTCTTGTGTTACCTGTCACACTTTAGGAAACATGCCCCTCAAAGAAGTGCTGCTGCCTTGAGCCCAACATGAAAGCAAATGAGAAGGGATAGAAAGTCAGTCGGAGTTCACGTGGGGAAGGTGGTATGGGCAAAGACAACAAATTCTATTTAATGTGAGGAGAGAAAAGAGGGGTGGAAGGGAGAAAAAGCAACAAGTGGTGATCAACCACAAAGAAGATGTACAGTAATCCACTTTGTTATGCCCTGATAAGGTTAAAAAGCAGTATAGTAAATGACCAATAAACTAAAATAAAATAAATCATAGTTAGACAACAGGTGGGGATGTTTGCAGCAGATTCTGAAATAATGGATGAAAAGCTAAAGCTTTTTCTTTAATGATCAGCATTCAGTATTTGCAGATATTTCTAAGCCCCTGCGACAGCAATTCCTTTTTTATTTATTTATTTACTTATTTATGTATTTTTATTTAACCAGTTTTATATAACGCCTTTTCCTTCAATCAAAGTGGTTCACATAATATAAGGTATACAATAAATGGTAAGAGTAAGGAAAGGTAGTGGGGAGGTATAGGGGAAGTATATACAGAGATAAATTAAATTACTTGATATTATATTACCTGCCCCCCCCCCCCCCATCTTGCACTCAGCCACCACTAATCTAGGAATACTCTCTCTCCCAACTATTTACTGTTCCCTCTCCTTCTCTTTTCTTTCCTGTCCTCCATTGGCGTTCTTTTCCTTTCTGCGTCCTTGTAGCCAACTTATTGTTTTATTGTACACCTCCCTGACGCCTCGGCTAGGGCAGTATATCAAAACCTGCAAATAAAGATAAAGATTATTTGCAAATAAATTCATAATAAGCACTACGAAGGTCCATAGTATTGTATAAATATGGCCTTGAGCATTTGTCTAAAATCCTTTAAGTCACTCATGGCTCTCATGTTATCAGGTATAGTGTTCCATAATTCTGCTGCATAAAGTGATTGAGCCCTTCTGGAAGTTGTCTGGTTTGTCTTTTTGAAATCAAATGGAGTGGCTATCCTGTTGTCCATACTGGTTCTAAGCGGTCTCGTGCTAGTATGCATGGTTATTAAGTTCTGAAGGGCATTGGCTGATATATATATATATATATATATATATATATATATATATATATATCACTGTCTGTTGCGTTATATGGAAACCATCTTGAGTTGTAGAAAGACGGTATATAAAAACGGCTAATTAAATAAATAAATATATTGTTAATAATTTTTAAAATATTTAATGCGGCCTTAAATCTTGCGTGAGCTTGGATGGGCAGCCAATGGAGGTTCTGAAGCACTGGAGTGACGTGATCGTATTTTTCGGTATTTGTGATAATTCTAGCTGCCGTGTTCCGCACCAATTGGAGAGTGTGTATAGAGTGATTAGGGAGTCTACAATAAAGCGAGTTCCCATAGTCTATTATAGTCATGATGATTGCCTGACATACAGTTCTAAAATGATCTTGGCATAAAATTGGTTTTATTTATTTATTTATTTATTTGCAGTCTCTTTTATACCGCGCTATTCGACATCAGTGCGGTTTACAATGAACATAAGAGTTGCACATCTCAATTTCGTGATTTGTGCTTACAGTGAAACAGGTATAATAACTTGGGTATACATTAAACAGGAAAATTAAACTTGGGTATGCATTAAGCAGGTATAACAGGTAAAATAGAGTATAAATAACCAGTCCCTTAACAAGGAGACATGATGAATAAATACAGTCTACTTTATGCAACAATATAATGAGTTATGCGGCACTGCATAAGTTTCTCATGGTGGTTGGAGGGGAAGGTGTGATTGTGAGTGATCAGTCTGGGAATGTGACGTGCATGAGTTTGAGGTGCTGCATTGAGATGTGAGAGTGGGTGAGTGTGGGGAGAAGACTGCATCATCGTAGTGATGAAGAAAGAGGTGCCGTTTCAGTGCCTTCCTAAATTGGGAGAGTTCACTGATGGTTCTGATAGTTGCTGGTAGTGTGTTCCAGCAGGATGGAGCAAAGAAGGAGAAGGCTCTGGATCTAGTGAATTGAGAACACTTTGTGCTTGCCTTAGGTAATATGAGAGTATTTGCGGCATTCGATCTCCTTGCTCGATTGGGAGGTATGATTGAAATTAGATCAGTAATGGCAGTAGCAGGGTATTTATTGATGGCTTTATGGGTCATAATTAGGATCTTGAATGAGATCCTGGCTTGTATGGGTAGCCAGTGCAATTGTTTTAGTATTGGGGTAATATGAGAACTTCTTGAGGCTCCATGAAGGATTCTTGCAGCTGAATTCATTGCAAGTTGTAAGGGGTTAGTCGTGCACTTAGGTAGACCATACAAGATCGCATTGGCATAGTCAAAGTGAGGCATTATTAGGGCCTGAAAGACAGTTCGGAAGTCATCAGGTTCTAACAGTTGACGCAAATTGCAGAGGGTCTGGATTTTATGGTACACCGACTTTGTTATGTTTTTGATATGAGCCTTCATATTAAGTTGCTGATCAAGCGTTACACCTAGGTATCTTACTGTAGTCTTGCATATGATCTCTGCGTCGCGAACCTTGATAGACAGGGGTGGAGTAAAAGCCGGATTCCTGGTTACGAAGAGGGCTTCTGTCTTTTTGAAATTTAACTTAAGCATTTGTGCATTTAGCCAGTCTGTGACAGCGTCAAAGCACCTGATAAGTGGGGATAGTTCAAGATGTTCTGTCGAAATTGGCATGTACATCAAGACGTCGTCAGCATAGACCAGGCAGTTGATATTAAATGATTGGATGAGATCACAAATGGGTTGCATATAGACATTGAATAGCAAGGCGGATAGAGATGAGCCCTGTGGAACACCTTTAGTTTGGGCGAAGGAATCGGAGTTGGAGGGGCCAGAACGGACATGTTGCCAGCGATCAGTGAGGTATGAAGCACACCATGACAAAGCTGAAGCTTGAACTCCCTTCTCTCTGAGGCGTAGCAGGAGAACTTCGTGGTCTACGGTGTCGAATGCGGCAGCAATGTCCATGAAGATCAGTGCAAAGCCTTGTCTGATGTTATCGAGACCTAAGGTTATGGTGTTGAATAAGGTTGTGAGTAATGTTTCAACACCATGTGCTTCGCGAAATCCATGCTGGCAGGGATGCAGGGGTGCATTAGTATCTATGTGATCTTGTAATTGGCGTTGGGTAATCTTTTCAATGATTTTCGATAGGAGAGGTATGCTGGAGATAGGCCTGTAGGACTCCATCATCGAAGGGTCCAACTTACTGTTTTTTAGGAGTGGTCTGATAGCCGTCTGTTTCAGGCTTCGAGGAAATGTTCCAGTAGAGAACGATACATCAATCAATTTGGATAGGAATGGGCTGAGCTCGGCACGCAGGGCCTTTATCCAGGGAGCTGGACACGGATCGGAGGGTGCTGTTGTAGTGTTTATGTTTAGGATAGTGTCTTGAATGACTCTGTCAGATGGAGTAGAAAATGATGTGATAGTGTGTTGGGACCCACTCAAGAAATGACCAAGAGGAGGTTGTGGGATGGAGAAAGGTAGGCTGGCTGGTATGGGGGGCTTAGCAGTGTGGGCAAGCTGATTACTTTTCTTACGCAAGTAATAAGCATATTCTTGTGAGTCTGGGTAGGGTAAGTTCTCTTGAGATGGCTCCTTTGCTAGAGATTTCACAATTTGGAAAAGCTCGTGGGGTTTGTTCAAGGAGCGTTGTAGTCTTTTTGCATGATATTGTTTCATACTTGATGCTACAGATAACCGATGTTTTCCTAATTGTGCTGTGAATGCCTCATGGCTCTCAGCTGTTCTTGATCGTCGCCAGCGTCTCTCAAGTCATCTGAGTTGAAGGAGCGAATTACTTAGTTCTTGGGAGTACCATGGGGCATTCTTTTTCTTATGTGGTGCTTTGTTCGTGGTAGGTGAGTGGATCACGGCATCTAGGCTTGAGTTCCAAGTGGCGACCATGTCATCGAGGCTTTGAAGAGGAGGGTCAAATAGATTGTGTGTCCTCTTTAGAATATCTTCTCTGTTAAAAGGGTGGACGCGCTTTAAATGTTCTGATATGGGTTTATCTTCAGGTATGGATTTGGAGGAGTTGGTGCAAATTGGAATCTGGAATCTTATCAGGAAGTGATCCGACCAGGGAACCGCACTTATGTTTAGGTGAGACTGGTGCAAATGTATGAGGGCTGTTTGTGGTGCAAAGATAAGATCAAGTGAGTTGAACATAGCCTAGATCACTGAGAGCATCAATAAAGGCATTGGTGTGGCTGTCCTGAATGACTTGGAGGTTGAGGTCACCTAATATCCAGTTTAGAGTATGCGAATTTGTGGTGTTGCAAGCAAGATCAATTACTGTTGCTAAGTCATCTGGAGATGAAGATGGAGTTTTATAGAGCAAGTTAATAGTGATTTGCTTATTTGTAATGGTAACAGAGTCAAGGGTAGAGGTGCTGCTTGAGGCAGCAAGCCGAAATTTGAGGTCGGCTTTCGTTAGGATAAGTACTCCTCCGCCACGACGGTCAGCTCTGTGACAAGAGTGGACTGAGAAATTAGGCGGGACACACTGGTGAAGGATCACGGCGTCAGCGGCTGAAAGCCATGTCTCGGTGACACATAGGATATCAAGGTTATGAGCTGAGAGCATATCAGTTAGTGCTGGCCATTTTTTCCTTATTGATCGTGCATTTATTAGTGCACATTTAAGGTCAGGGGGATGGTGGGACTGTAATCGTCGAGATAGATTTTGCTGCTGAAGGTCCACATAGATAACATGTGGGCCTGGTGTGCGCCGAAGTGTTTCGTATTGATGGTTGGGGGAGTCAGGAAATCTCCAACAAGATCTATGGAGGACTGGTATAGTGTTCTGAGGTGAAGTAAGGGCTAGGGTGTAAAAGGTCAGGGCTATTAAAATGTAGCACATAGCAAGGGTAAGGGGGTATGGGAATACCCAGTGAGATAACATGATGACTAATGTATATAGTAGATCCAGGAATGTTGTTAGCTAGTGAAATGTGCACAGTGTGGTGGTACTGGAAATCTGTTAAGCATCTGTGTAATGAGGCAATATGTACTCAGAGTAATTCACAATAAGGTAGTGGTATCTGCACAGAGTGGAGGTAAAGGATATCTGTTAAGAACTGTGTGGTTAGGCAATATTCACATCAGAGTAATTCACAATAAGGTAATGAAATATGCACAGTGTGCTATGTACGGATATCTGCTAGGCAACAGTGTGGTAGGTAATATGAACATCAGAGTAATTCAATAAGATAGGCCCAAAGGCCAGATGGCAAGTAGTTTGCAAGCAATTGGTTGAAGAAGAGCATAGATTAATATATACATTGTATAACTAAATTGTTGGGGTGAGAGTCATGTGGAAGGGTAGCAAGATGCTGTGGAGTTATGTTACCAACTTGATTGATGGAGATGTGTAGACTGATGGTGGTTCATTCCTTCTCATGGTATTTAGGGAACTGGAGCTCTTCTCTTTTCGCTGAAGACAAAGTGACGGATGTGGAACCACAGTGGCCACGGACCACAGCCTAAGGGCCACGCCAAAGGGCCCTCTCGGGCGCGGGCCCACCAGGCGTGGGCCCGCCTGAAGGCAGCTGCTTTTCAAATGGAGCTGACTCCTCCCCCTCTCAGACAGCCCCAATTAGGCTGGAGTTCAATTAGCAGGACAGATGGATTTCTGCTGGGCTGTGTAACCCCAATCAGGGAGCAGAAGCTGATGACAGTTAGCTCTTTACTTGCCTGAAGGCAGCTGCTTTTCAAATGGAGCTGACTCCTCCCCCTCTCAGACAGCCCCAATTAGGCTGGAGTTCAATTAGCAGGACAGATGGATTTCTGCTGGGCTGTGTAACCCCAATCAGGGAGCAGAAGCTGATGACAGTTAGCTCTTTACTTGCCTGAAGGCAGCTGCTTTTCAAATGGAGCTGACTCCTCCCCCTCTCAGACAGCCCCAATTAGGCTGGAGTTCAATTAGCAGGACAGATGAATTTCTGCTGGGCTGTGTAACCCCAATCAGGGAACAGAAGCTGATGACAGTTAGCTCTTTACTTGCCTGAAGGCAGCTGCTTTTCAAATGGAGCTGACTACTCCCCCTCTCAGACAGCCCCAATTAGGCTGGAGTTCAATTAGCAGGACAGATGGATTTCTGCTGGGCTGTGTAACCCCAATCAGGGAGCAGAAGCTGATGACAGTTAGCTCTTTACTTGCCTGAAGGCAGCTGCTTTTCAAATGGAGCTGACTCCTCCCCCTCTCAGACAGCCCCAATTAGGCTGGAGTTCAATTAGCAGGACAGATAGATTTCTGCTGGGCTGTGTAACCCCAATCAGGGGTAACTGATTGGGGTAACTGATTTCTGCTGGGCTGTGTAACCCCAATTTTAGCCTCCTTATGAGTTTTAATTTGTAATGTGCTTTTGCTGCAGTTTTATTAATATGAGAGTGGAGGTTTAACTTCGTGTCTAAAGTGTTACCAAGGTATTTTATCTCATTCTTGACTTTAATGACTTTGTAGCTGCTTTAGGACGGATTTTTTCAATTATTTTTGCAAGCAAAGGGAGGCTAGAGATTGGGCGGTAGGATTTAGAATCTGCATGGTCTAAAATAACTTTCTTAAGAACTGGGCAAATGATAGATTGTTTAAGTTAGGTTGGCATATATCCCTGGCGTAAGAAGAGTTCCACTATTTTTGGGATGTACTGGCTTAGATGATCCTTAGTATCTTTGATCCAAGTCATCAGGCAAGGGGTTAGTGGTAAAGGTTGCTGTATTTAAGAAGTCAATTATTTGCTTGATTTGGAGCACTGAAGGAGTAGTAAAGTTATCCCAGCTTACATTACTTTTACCTAACAGGACTAATTATTTAAATATATAAAAACATTGCTCATATGAATGAGGCATGAATGAGGTGCCCGATCTTCTAAGATGCAAACCACCCTTTCATTTTATCATTGCATCCATTGAAAGCTCATATTTTGTGTGCACGTGTATGTATGTGCTGCTTTAACTTTTACTTTAAAAACATGTGCTTTATCTCAGTAAAATTGCTTCTGTATAGATGGCGCTTGATAGTCAAAGGGCCCAATATTCAATGGTGGCGGCTAGCATGACTAACCGTCGATGCTGAACAAAAGATCTGGATATTCAGTGCAGGGACCACATCCATCACAGGCATTGAATATCCAGGCCAGCTGCATAGTAAAGACGCTAACTAGGCAGCGACAATATTCAGCTGGTGCCTGGTTAGCTTCTGTGGTGAAAGTTACGCCAGCCTTTCAGGTACCTAACTTTCACTGCTTTGTGATGTTTTTATATATTTAAATAATTAGTCCTGTTAGGTAAAAGTAATGTAAGCTGGGATAACTTTACTGTTATTACGTCTGTATTTGTATATGGTATTCTGATTAATTATGTTAATTGCATTGTCCTCTTATATTGATTAAACATGTGGGGTAGAAATGCTTGAATGAATATAAATTAAGAAGAAATTAGACCTTACCTGCTAATTGTCTTTCCTGGAGTACTCTCCGGGCCAGTCCAGGAAATCTTGGGTGATCAATCCGCTCCAGCAGCTGAGGACTGGAATCTGACAAGGTTTTACCGACAACCCATCCAGCTCCTCTAGGTGTCAGCTAATCAGTCTCTCGGTAACAAAGCAGTGAAGCTAACACTATGAACACTCACAACACAAAACAACAAAAACTTAACCACCTAGACTACGATAGAAAGAGGAGAAAAAAACAGTCAAAGCACTGACCTGGTACTGTCTGCTTGCGCGAATTCCTGAACTTCGTTCCGTACTTCTTTATTTCGTTATTTTTTTTAATTTTTTTTTTGTTTTGATGGAAAAAAGAAGCACTTTGCACTCTAAAAACAAGCAGTTGCACCGCAGAGGAGCTTGAGATATTTAGTTAGATAATATGTTTGTTTGTTTTTTTGTCTTTATTTCACTGTTTTACTGTTTACCATGCCCCCTAAGGGAATCTCAGTATCCGCTGCCCCTGCATGGTACGGTCCCGTGACGAGATACTACACAAACAACCACTCCAACAAACCGGAACTCGCAGATACACCAAGGGAGGGTCCTGGACTGGCCCGGAGAGTACTCCAGGAAAGACAATTAGCAGGTAAGGTCTAATTTCTTCTTCCTAGTCGTCTCTCCGGGCCAGTCCAGGAAATCTTGGGAAGTACCAAAGCAGTACTTAAATACGGGAGGGCCCTGCGAGACCGGTCACCAGCACCGCTGCGCCCACTCTGGCGTCATTCTGAGCCTGAACATCTAACCGATAATGCTTCGCAAAAGCGTGCAACGACGACCACGTCACCGCCCAACAAATGTCCACCGGCGGAACTAACGCATACTCCGCCCAAGAGGCAGCCTGAGCTCTGGTTGAATGCGCCCGAAGACCTTGTGGAACCGGCACGCCTTTCACCTCGTAAGCGGCGCGAATGGCATGCTTCACCCAGCGTGCGATAGAAGCTTTAGTGGCTGCCTTACCTTTCGTCACACCACCGTAGAGCACAAATAACCTGTCCGACTGACGAAAAGACTCTGTTACCTTGAGATACTTACGCAACACTCGACCCAAGTCCAGCTGTCGAAGGGAACGATCGAAACCACTGTTCCCCAACCCCTCGAACGTAGGAAGGGAAACTATCTGATTGACGTGAAACGACGAAACCACCTTGGGAAGAAAAGAGGGTACCGAACGCAACACCACCTTCTCAGCAGAAAATTGAAGGTACGGTTCTTTGCAAGATAAAGCTTGAAGATCTGAAATCCTTCTCGCGGAACACAAGGCCACCAGAAAAGCCGTCTTCCAGGACAATTCTCAGAGATGCGCCGACCGATGTCCGACAAACGACGGATCCGACAACGCCTGGAGCACCAGGTTTAAATCCCAAGGAGGAACCACCGAACGCCTGGGAGGCCTAATATTCCTAGCGGCCCTTAGGAAAAGCAGCATATCAGGATGGGAAGCAAGAGGCCTGCCCTGTACCCGTCCTCGGTAACAGGCCAGCGCCGCCACCTGCACTCGCAAGGTACTGAGAGCCAAACCCTTATCCAAGCTGCCTTGCAGAAAACCCAAAAGGTCCGGCAGCGACACCTTCCCGGGCTGCACCTCACGCTCAACGCACCACACTTCAAATAAGCGCCAAATTTGAACGTAGGCCAACGACGTGGACCGCCTTTGGGACTGCAACAGAGTAGCTATGACCGCGCTGGAGTAGCCCTTATGCCGCAACCTGCTCCGCTCAATAGCCAGGCCGTAAGACAAAATCGATCCACCTGCGGCATGAGTACCGGCCCTTGAATCAAGAGACCGCTGCGAGCGGGCAACCGCCAGGGAGGGGCCACGAGCAGCCTGATCAGATCGGCATACCAAGGACGACGAGGCCAATCGGGAGCTACGAGAATCACCATTCCGCTGTGCGCTGCCACTCTTTGGATGACTCTTCCCAAGAGAGGCCAAGGAGGAAACACATAGATGAGCTGATCTGGAGGCCAAGGCTGCACAAGGCCGTCCAGACCCTCGGACATGTGTTCCCTGCACCTGCTGTAAAACTGCGCCGCCTTGGCATTGGACTGGGTAGCCATAAGATCCAGAACCGGCTGTCCCCACATCAGCGAGATTTCTTGAAAAACTGTCTCGTCCAGTTCCCACTCTCCTGGATCCAGACGATGCCGACTGAGATAATCCGCCTGAATGTTGTCCTTGCCTGCCACGTGCGCCGCCGAGATCGCGGTGAGATGGACTTCCACCCACTGAAACAACTGCAGGCATTCTTCCATCAACAGAGCACTGCCCGTGCCGCCTTGCTGGTTGATGTAAGAAACGGTCACTTGATTGTCGGAGAAAACCCGAACAGCTCTCCCGAGCAGCATCGTCGCGAACGCCTGTAACACGAGCCGAAACCGCCCTGAGTTCCAAACGATTGATCGACCAGGAGGTCTCTACTGCCGACCACGAACCTTGAGTGACATGACCCAGACAATGAGCCCCCCAGCCGGAGAGGCTGGTGTCCGTCGTGAGCAATACCCAATCGGAAACCTCCAGAGAAACTCCCGCCTTCAGGTGGGCTGGCACCAACCACCACTGCAGACTGAGACAGACACTCAGCGGACCGACTAACCTGCGGGAGAGAGGATGATCCTGAGGAGACCAACGCGACAACAACACGCTCTGAAGTGGCTGCATGTGGGCTCTGGCCCAAGGCACCAGATCCAAGGACGCCGCCATGGACCCCAATAATTGCAGATACCTCCAAGCCATTGGAGCCTGGACACGCAGAAACGCCGAGACCTGGCGCAAGATTTTGTGTACCCTGTCATCCGGAAGAAAAACGGATCCTATCGCCGTGTCAAAGAAGGCCCCCAAATAGGTCAGTCGCTGAACAGGAACCAAATGGCTTTTCGCATAGTTTATGACCCAACCTAACTGCTCCAGGAGCTGCACCACTCGCGCAACGGCCACCTGCGACTCCTGCTGTGAGGACATTCGAATCAACCAATCGTCCAAGTAGGGATGAACCTGAATCCCCTCCTTCCTGAGCGCAGCCGCCACCACAACCATAATCTTGGTGAAGGTGCGAGGAGCCGTGGCAAGCCCAAAAGGTAAGGCCCAAAACTGAAAATGACCATGGGCACCGCGAAACGGAGATACCTCTGATGTTCGCTCCTGATCGGAATGTGTAGGTAAGCTTCTGTAAGATCTATGGAAGCCAGAAACTCGCCAGGTCGAACTGATCGAACTACCGACTGCAAGGTTTCCATCCGAAAATGAGGCACCCGCAAACAACGGTTCACGTGCTTGAGATCCAGAATGGGGCAAAAAGAACCTTCTTTCTTGGGGACCACAAAATAAATCGAGTATCGACCTAAGCCGCACTGGTCTGCCGGCACCAGAATCACCACGTGAAGATGCAACAGCCGGCGAAGGGTCTCCCTGACCGCTTCCAGCTTTGCCTGCGGGCCGCAAGGCGACAGGACAAAGGCGTCCGAAACCCGCTGCTCGAATTCTAGGGCATAGCCGTCCCTGATAATCTCCAAAACCCACTGATCTGTGGTTATACTGGCCCAGGTGGAAAGGAAATGCTGTAACCGACCGCCTACCGGAATTCTCACCCGGACCGGCCTCATCTCATTGTGACTTTTTCGCTGCGGACTGTTGGTTATGAAAGACTCCTCTACTAAAACCTCTGGACCCTCGAAAGGAATAGCCCCGAGAAGGAAACCGACCCCGCTGATAAGGAGTGAAGCGCGCTCCTCGAAACCTGCGAAAGTCTCTACCTTGACCCCTATGCAGGAATCCCTGCTTCGCAGCTCTTTGTCGGTCCTCCGGAAGTCGTCCGCCTTTGGAGTCACCCAAATCCTTAACAATCTTGTCTAAGGCTTCACCAAACAACAACTTGCCCTTATACGGCAATTTACTAAGACGAGCCTTGGAAGAAGCATCCGCCGACCAATTCCGAAGCCAAAGGAAACGTCTAGCGGCTATTACGGAGGCCATAGCCTTAGAGGAAATGCAAACCAAATCATAAAAGGCATCGGCCTGATAAGCATCCGCCGATTCAAGCTTCGCTAAGTCCGCCATAGGTTCATCAACTTTCTCAGAGGACTGTTCCCTTTGCAGCCAGCGGATGGAAGCCCTAGACACATAAGCCCCACAAACAGACGCTTGAAGGGCCAAAGCACTAGAATCAAAAGCCTGCTTCAGAAGAGCCTCCAACCTTCGATCCTGCAAGTCCTTGAGAGCTGTACCCCCTTCAACAGGAATGGTGGTTTTTCGAGTGACGGCGGATACCAACGCATCCACCTTGGGCATACGCAATAAGTCCTTCTCTTCCTACGGGACAGGGTAAAGCTTAGCCATCGAGCGACCCCCTCTGAGAGACGCCTCCGGAAACTCCCATTCAGCCTCTATCATCTGTTTGATAACTCTATGAACCGGGAAACACTTTTGTTCAGACCTGAACCCCTGCAGCAAAGGGTCCTCTAGGGGTTCCTGCTAAACCGAAGGAAGGACTAAATTCAGAGCCGAAAGTGATTGCGAGATTAGCGCTCCCAACTCCTCCTTACGAAACATGCGAAAAACATTGGGATCCTCACCAGGACCCAGTTCCCCTTCCTCCAAATCTCCTGACCAGGTATCCAACCCTGGTTCAGAAAGTATCTCACCCTCTTCAACACCTGGAGATGGGGCAAAAAGCGCCTCTGCATTGTCCCCACTCTGGTCTCTGCCGGGAACCACCGAAGGGCTAGACTCACTCCGATGAGTTTCAGAAGGACCGGCCACAGGAGACTCAAGGAGACCCTCAGAGCCAGGAGGGAGAGAAAACTGCGCTTTCTTGAGGAGAAAAGCATTATGCAGAGAGAGAATAAACTCAGGAGAAAAATAAGAACTGAAAGTCTCCTGAGAAGCAGGAACAGGCTGCTGCTGAATCTCAGCAGCCACAGCCTTTTTTGCCGATTTCGATTTCCTTTTGCAGGGTTTATGGAGAAGCGCGGGAGCAGCAGCCTGCTCTGCTAAAATGGCCGCCATTCCCGCTCTTTCCCTTGAGGTGAGAGAAAAACCGGTACTATTGTCAGAGGCTTTATCCTCCATCGCAGTAGCACACATGCTGAAAAAAACAGACAGAAAAGGCAACCGCAAACGAAACGAGAGCCGCCTGCCGCCGGAACGGAACCTGAAGAGCAACAGAAAACCGCGGGCCGCGGATAACGCCCGTTACAAGGAAAACACTACGGAATAGAAATCCGCCACTAGAGAAAGAAAGGGAAGACTCACCGTATGCTGAAAAATTAAACGGAGCAAAACTCCAAGCTGTCCTGCACCGCAGCGCCGTTGCAAACGGCTAGCAGATGCCCGAATGCGACCAATGCAGAGAGAGAGGACACTGGGGCTCCCAGGCCTGCTAATCTCCTGCCGCTGCTCAGCGTCTCAAAGGAGGCAGGCTCTACCTCATCAGACGGGCACCGAGGCTCAAGGGGAGCTTCCCCGACCTCCTGCTTTAGTGCCTGAGCTGCGAGCTACCCCGATTGAAGCCTTCAATCCTGGTAAGTGCCTTTGAAAAAAAGCAGCACGGAAGTCTGAACCCAGGCTGTATCTACTTTTTTTTTTTTTTTTTTTAATGTGAGACAAGCAGCCTAAAGCACAAGCAATTCAGATGAGCAAAGAAATTTCTTCCCTACACTAAATCCTATAACTTTCCTAATCGTATCTCCGGGGAGCTGGTCCAAAGGACGTCCAGTCCAGCTGCTGAGGACTGAAAGACAGATTAGCTGACGCCTAGGGGAGCTGGATGGGTTGTCGGTAAAACCTTGTCAGATTCCAGTCCTCAGCTGCTGGAGCAGATTGATCACCCAGGATTTCCTGGACTGGCCCGGAGAGACGACTAGGAAATTAATATATTAGCCAATGTGCCAGCTTTTCTTTTAACATAAAACTTACTTATTCCAAATGATATTATGGACTGCTTGATTATTTTGCATTTCATTTTATTAGATACTAGCTTCAATCACCCATGGGAAAATATAGTTAAAGATGTGAAGAATTAATTTTGTCAGTTACATTAGCATAGCATAATCTGGCCCCTATTAACTAAATTGTGCTAAGATTTTGCAATTGCCAGAGGTTAACAACCAAATCTAAAAGGCAGTAACTGCAATGTCTTGCATTAACTTTGGGGAAATCACCAACATTTTACCATTCTGTTAATGGAGAGAAAATTCCATTACCACACACTAAGGGGTAGATTCCGACCTGCATTTAGTGGGGCTGGATGTCTGAACGAACGTCCAGTCCCGCTAAACGCCAGGGTGCTGATTTAGGTTGAGGAGCTCCCCGCATGTAGATTTGAGATGTGTGAGGAGCTCTGTTCATGGCTGAGATGGGATAGGCTTTAGGTGGAGTGGCGGCAGGCAGTGGGCAGGCACCTGACCCCAGATGTAAAGGACCAATTCTGGGGTCGGCCCTCTATGTCCGGGGTCGGCCATTTCGACCTGAGGTGGAATAAGTCTCCTTAGACAGAGACATTTGCAAAAGCTGGGCTTTGAAAGTGAGGTGAGTGAGTGCAGGGGGTTCCCCACAACCCGATCCTGGCCACAGTAGGTCCAGTCGGGGGTCGGGTAGCGGGGAAAGGGATATTTCAGGGTCTGCCAGGGAATGCGGTTCCTGCATGGAGCCACGGTGCCATGGCAACAGGATTCCACTGCACTTCTGCTCTATGCAGGTGCCTGACTGGGATAGCTGGGTAAGTGGCTGGACATCCAGAGTCCCGGAATCGGGACATGGCCCGCTCATCCAGACCGGGTGTATCCAATTCTGATCCCACAGGAAAGTGTAGCACCCATGGGATCAGAATCGGGTGCTATTTCGGCCTGGATTCTGGACGTCTGGACGGGCTGGAGACACCCAGATTTGAATTGGCCTCCATTTGATAGCAGATTTTAAAAAATGCAGGGCCCTTTTACTAAAAGCAACCTGCGGGGTAAAATTCCCATGCTAACTGCTTCCAGCATGACATGGTGGTGGTGTTAGGTCAAAGAGTGGGCATGGAGCTGGTGACAAGTGCAGGGAATGGCATTAGCTGTCATGGCTGCCAATGAAGAGGCAGCATTAAATGCAACTGTGCCATGGAAGTTTGATAGAAGCAATTTGTGTGTGATTACTGTAGGGAGCACCCTCTAATTGCATCTTCTCTTTAAAGAACCCCCCCCCCCCCCCGATCTAATCCACTTTCAAAATACAAAATTACCCCCCTTGGTCTAATCCCCCCACCAAGATGCAAAAACACCCCTCTGTACCGACAGCACTTCCCCCCTCCCCCTTCAACAACCTCTCTCCTGGATATCACACAAACAGTCACCAAAAGCTTTTTCCCATACAGGTATCCTCTCCCCCAGAAAGGAGAATGAGTTGAAAAGGACCACACAAAACACGCAACCCTCCCCAAAAAGCACAACCCAGTCCTCTTTCATCATACCACCCTACCTATACCCAGAATTTATGTGGGGATTCTTGGTATCTATTGGGACTGTGGCAAGAGATGTCCCCTTCTGCTCCTGCCCCAGATGCTGACCCTTTTCAAAATGGAAGCTTTCACCCCTAGTGGTAGTCTCATGGTACTACCATAATAGATTGACCTGAACAGTACTACTCTGAGATTATCACTGGTGATGAAAGCATCCTTTTGAAAGCACTTGCATCCAGCCTTGCTCTTGTTTATGGTTTTGTGTTTCTGTTAGTTTGCATGTTCTTTTCTGGACCATGGAGTGGAGTTGCTTCTTTAAGTTTTGGCTACAATAGACTTCATCAGCTGAGTATTAGCTAGTCGCTAACTGGGCAGTGGCGATATTGCACCACTGCCTTATTAGCACCCGCAATTAAAAGATAGGTGCATCAAAAGCTGGCCTACGTTTACCCGTGGGAGTTAACTGGGCAGCAGCTGAATATCGCTGCTACCTTGATAGCTTCTGCAGGCTTGCGGGCTGTGCAGTGACCCCCAGATATTCAATGCCAGGGCCACATATGACCCCTGGGGTTAAAGGTCAGTGTCAACAGCTTTGTGCCATAGGAGCACATAGCCATCCCAGAAGAATATCGGGCCCTAGATTTCTCAACTGGTATTCCCATTTTTTTTTTGGGGGGGGGGGGGTTGATCACAGATAGAGGCTTTTATAGATGATACTTGGCCAAGTTGGTCATTTTTACTAATAAAGCAACTCCACTCTATGGTCTTTTTCCACTCTTTGTTTGTATGGCTGTTCTTTGTTGCAGAATCATACAAAATAGATTACAAATAATTACAAATAAAATACATAAATCAACATAAAACACTGAAATACAATTAAAAAAAAATAAAACACAATCAAGAACAATTAGCTTTTCTTGTCCCAAACTGCACAGCACAATATGTCAGTCTTCAGCTCTTCTGTTACCAAGCAGCACCCCTCCCCTTTCATATAGCCAAATTTTTAATAAATAATGAAAATATGATGGAGACAAAGTAAGATACAAAGTAAGAGGGTCATTTTAAAAGCTCCATCCATAATTTGAATGTCTGAAAAGGTGTCATTTTATTTACCAGTTAATGTCCTTTCCTTGAGTCCTGCTAGACCAGTCCAAACAAGTGAGTTGTGTTAACCTACCAGCAGATTGGTGGAGACCAATGAAAAGTCCAGGTTTCAATGACATCAACAGTAGAGAACTATGTACAGAAAAGCAGAAATAAAAGGTTATCAGTAGAAGACGAACCTGCAGAGCCAATAATAAAATTCATAGCAGATCCAAGGGTACCATAGCAAAAGAACAAAGCAAATACAGTTACAGGGGTGGGACCTGGACTGGTCTAGCAGGACTCAAGGAAAAGATATTAACTGGTAAGTAAAATATCACCTTTTCCATATCGTCCTGCTAGACCGGTCTGGACAAGTGAGACGTATTATTATTATTATTATTATTATTATTATTATTATTAATAATAATAATAATAATAATAATAAACATTTATGAAGTGCTACAAGGCATACACAGTGCTGTACAAACACAGATAAAGATATTAGAGCTTACAATCTAATCAAGACAAACAGGACAAACAAGACAAAGGTATAAAAAACTATGGGGTATGTTTACTAAACCGTCTTAATGTGTGCCTGGCGATAGTGTACAGGCTGCCATAAAAGGAGTGGGCGTTTCAGTCTTAAAGCAGCAAAACGGGAGTATCGCGCGATAATGCGCGCTGCTGCGCACATGATCGTGCGAAGCGCCGCTAAGCGCATTACCGTGCGGTAATCTTAAGTAGGCGCACAGACAGCCAATCATAGAAACAGAAGTGAAGCACAATGGTTAATACACTGACTGATGATACAAGGGTCATGAGTTTGATCCCCCAGTGTGCCTAATGCATAAGGCTGGCTGAGGCATCAGCTGTGACATGTAAGTATTGTATCCTGAGACATTTTATTTATTGCTGCCAGAAACACACCCTCACGTGCCGTAACCTAAGGTGCCACATAAGGCACCCTATAAGGCACCCCATAGGGCGCATTATAAAGTGCACTGTCCGCCACGGCACCCTATAATGTCCCCTATAGGGCACCCTATAAGGTGCTCCACAGGACACCTTATAAGGCACCTTATACGGACTGTAACCATAAGGTGCCTCAGAAGGCGCTTTATAGGGTGCCCTATAAGGCGCCTTCTGAGGCACCTTATGCTTACAGTACCCTGAGGGTGTTTTGCTGGCAGCACTAATGTACATTAAAAAAAAGACAATGCTTTGGACAGCCCTATCAAAGAACCCCTACTGTGGGTTTGAACCCATGACCTCTGGCTCCACAAGTAGTGAAATAACCAGTGGGCTACAGCTCCATAGCTGCTAGCAAAACCCTGGCTGGCTGCAGAAGGACTGCATGTCACCACACAAACAGTCTGCTGTGGTCACCAGGATAGGGCTAACCCACCCATATCCATGATGCACTGCACATGCAAATCAGCAGTCTATAGATGATCACAAGATGGGGTATGCACCCCCACAGCACCTCGGCCGGGTAGGGGGAACTGACCGTGTGTGGTACTGGCACAGAGTAGCTACACACCGTCACATTGTGCAGGTACTGCACTCACCCTGAGGGTGAGGTGGGGTGCCCAGCACCAGGTCCACAGCAGAGATGGGGTGCCCAGCACCAGGTCCACAGCAGAGATAGGCCATGCTGCAGGTCCCCAACAGTGCTAATGTGTGAGATAGGTAGTTTTTGCAGACACACCTTGGATATATCTGTATGTCTCAGTCAGGTTTAGTCCCTTATGGATCCCTAGGAGGCTTATGTACCACCACCCTCCACCTCCAGGGATGCGGGGGGGTAAACAGATCTCCCACCAACAGATCCACGTTCTACCTCCCTGCAATGGTGGCAGTAGAGAGGACCATCAACCCCAGTCTTGCTGGGGAACAGACACCCTACAGGGCAGTCAATGCAGCTCTGTACACATCCATAACGCAATAGCAGACAGACAGACATTAGGCCTAGATATGCTAAGCTGCCCCCCACCACTATCTGATATTCTCCTGCCTGGATATGCTAAGCTGCCCCCCACCACTATCTGATATTCTCCTGCCTGGATATGCTAAGCTGCCCCCCACCACTATCTGATATTCTCCTGCAACAAGCCTTCAGCCGCTGCAAGACATGCCATCAAGACACATACCAGCTGCAGACAGTCTGCTAGCTAGTCCATAGTGCATGTTCCTGGTGGAAATGCGTGCACCCAGAACTGGGATGTCAACATACACACCAAGCAGATAAATCAGTGACTGGACCCCAAAAGGAAACCCATACATATCACATGAGAAAAATACTATATAGCACTATGGGGGAGCCTAGCCATGCCGTGGTCACTGCTCAGTCAGGGTGAGAGTAATCTCCCAGCAGAACATGCTGTGGCCACCCTGTCTGTGCAGGTGGTGGCCGGGCACTACAATGTCCCAGCCAGTGCCCTATGCCCTGTGCAGATGCATCCTGGCCAAACCACCCTGTCCGGGCTATACCCATGGTACCTTGCTCCTCATTATGCACATTGGCAGGCCAATACTGGCAACAGTGCTGGCAGTGTGGGCTGTGGAGGGTGTTTGCAGCCACCACACACTGGATCAGTGGTTCTGAACCAGTCCTCCTTGAACCCCTAGGCCAGTCGGGTGTTCAGGATAGCCCTAATAAATATGCATGAGATATATATGCATTAGAGATATCCTGCCAACCTGACTGGTTTGTGACCCTCTAGGGCTGGATTTGGAGACCCCTGCCTTACACTTCTGTCATTTAAGATTGTGAGTGGGCAAGGTGCAGATCTCCAAGACATCTAAAAGGTTAGATAGAATTTGTCACATGCCTCTTTGCTTCTCACCACCACCAAAATATTGTCTATTAGACAACTTTTTGGTGGTGGTGAGAATTAAGGAGGCATGTGACACATTCTATCTACCATTTTGATGTCTAGGACATCTGCACCTTGCCCACTCACAATCTTAAATGATAGAGGTGTAAGGCAGGGGTCTCCAAATCCAGCCCTAGAGGGCCACAAACCAGTCAGGTTGGCAGGATATCTCTAATGCATATATATCTCATGCATATTCATTAGGGCTATCCTGAACACCCAACTGGCCTACGGGTTCAAGGAGGACTGGTTCAGAACCACTGCACTGGATAGACCAGAGCTACTCAATTCCAGTCCTGGAGGTCCGCAACCCTGCAGGTTTTTGGGATATCCCTAATGATATGCATGAGATATATATGCATTAGAGATAGCCTGCCAACCTGACTGGTTTTTGGCCCTCCAGGGCTGGATTTGGAGACCCCTGCCTTACACCTCTGTCATTTAAGATTGTAAATGGGCAAGGTGCAGATGTCCAAAACATCAAAAAGGTTAGAATTTGTCACATTCCTCCTTGCTTCTCACCACCACCACAATATTGTCTATTAGACAACTTTTTGGTGGGGTTGAGAATCTAGGAGGAATGTGACACATTCTATCTACCCTTTTGATGTCTAGAACATCTGTACCTTGCCCACTCACAATCTTAAATGACAGAGGTGTAAGGCAGGAGTCTCCAAATCCAGCCCTGGAGGGCCACAAACCAGTCAGGTTGGCAGGCTATCTCTAATGCATATATATCTCATGCATATCATTAGGGATATCCCAAAAACCTGCAGGGTTGCGGGCCACCAGGACTGGAATTGAGTAGCTCTGGGCTAATGGAGCCTGTGGGTATGGGTGTGTCTGCCCAGGTTGGCTGCTGCTTTACAGCAGAGGTTCCCAACTCCAGTCCTGGTGTGCCAAACACTGTTCAGGTTTTCATGCTGTCCCTCATCAATATGCATGAGATACATCTGCATACCATGGGGGTGGTGCATAGATATGCAGCACAGGCATCTTTATTAGAGGCAGCATGGAACCTGAATGGTGTTTGGCCCTCCAGGACTGCATTTGGGAGACTCTGCTCTAGGTAATGCGCCTGTTTATGGTGTCTTTGCTCTGTAGGATAAAATGTAGGTGTTTTGGGCATGTTTACGCCATCTGCAATAAAGGTTATGTCTGTATTAGCACGTTGTAGTAGTGGGTAAAATATGGGGACTGGGTTGGCAGGCACCATAGCTGGGACTTGAACCTGTGACCTTCTGCCTCCTAACACACTGGTTGTGTGGACTGCACCACTGTGTTGCCACAGAGACAGAGCATTCCCTGGTGATACCATGACTGTTTGTCCAGCAGGGCCTGTCTGTTGCAGTGCATGGCACCCACCTACATAGGGCTAGGCCATGGTCTGCTCTGGGCAGCTGCCACTGCCCCCCTCCACCACCAGTACCCCTCTGCCACCATGCTGACATGCCCTTCTGCTGGTGGTGCTGGTGGTGTGCAGTCTCAAGCCATCCAGTGTGCAGGTAGGCGGCTGCCTATGGTGTGGGTTCTGGGGTAGGGGTGCCTGCATAGATGTCCACGCTTCCCCCCAACACCGCCTGCCAATGTTCTGTGCCCTTGGAGGTACCTGCTGGGTACTATCCCCTGTGACACTGTGATAAACACTCTCGTGCCCATGTTGGGCCCTCATCAGTTGCTGTCTGGCTGCTGTACAGTTTCAGCATTCCTAAGTGCCACCTAGGCATCTGCCTAGTCCGCACTGTGCCCCAGCTGCACCACAGCATGTGCCGCCTGCAGCCCTCTGTATCCCCTTTCCCAACATCTGTCCAGTTGCCCATTCCGACATGCCCGCCCTGCTGTTGTGGAACATGTGCATGCCATAGAAAACCTGTCCAATGGAGAGGGAAACCCTGATCAGTGCTATTTCACTGTGGGATCATTCACCTTGTATGGGGACGGAGCGTAGACCCTTCCAAAATGCATATCTTTTTTGGGGGGCTTTCTTGGGAGTATTTTTTTATGTTTCCCATTACTATCACTATTGCCCAGCTTGGTTATGTTTTTTTTACATTTAATTCTGTTCATTTAAAATGTTTATTTGCCCTTTTGTTCTGTGCACATGCATCACACTTATCACTTTTGTAGGTTTCCCTGGTTTTGCTGTACATTGCTGACGTAAATGGTTTATTTTCCCTTTAAATCAGCTCTAACGCCAGGGTTTCACTGGCGTTAGTTTTGAGTCTCGGATTTCACAGCGTTGGTGTGCAGGGAGCCTTTCCCCTCCCACTCTCCACCCATTGACCCCTTCTCTCCACCCCTGGGGAGCCTTCCTCTGTCCTCCGGGAGCCTTTCCCCGCCTTCAGCGCTCGTTTGCGCCGCAGCGCGCGTTATCGCATGATATGGTACCTGTGTGCCTTAAAAAGTGCCATCATCACGCGATAAGGTACCTTATCGCGCGATAACATCGCAGAGCGCACGTTAAGACAGTTTAGTAAACATACCCCTATGACTTTACTGGGCAGGAAAAAGACACAGTAGCTTGCAAAACCCTTGAGTCCAAGGCCATGTCCACCTGTGTGTAGACATCCAAGTGGTAATGTTTGACAAAAGTGGAAAGTGATGTCCACATTGCCAGCAAACAAATGTCTGCAGGGGCTACCGAGCTCTGCTCTGCCCATGAGGACACTTGTGCTTGAGTAGAATGGGTGCATAAACCCTCTGGAGCTGGCCAGTTCTGCAAAAGATACATCAAGGCAATGGCCTCCTAAATCCAGTGCCCCAAAGTCAACTTAGCCACTTCACCCTTGTAAGGGCCAGCAAACAGCACAAAAAGATGATCGGTCTTATGAAAAACATGGAGTGGAGTGGAGGAATAGCCTAATGGTTAGGTCACTGGCTTGGGAACCTAAGAGACCAGGATTCAATTCCCACAAGCACTCCTTGTGGCCTTGGCAAAGTCACTTAACCCCCTATCACTTCAGATAATCTCAAGTTATCAATGTCCCTGTTTAATGTACATTACCAAGTTTAAGCTACAATCTAAACTGCTTTGATTGAAATGATAAAGCAGTATAAAATAACTGTTAAATAAATAAATAAAAACAGTACTGAAGAAGCACCTTCTAGACATCTACAAAGTGAAGATCCTTATCCTTTCCCCAATACTTCTGTTAGAGAAGGAGGGCAGACAGACCACCTGGTTCACATGAAAGGGAGAAATCACCTTAGGCAAGAAGGAAGACACAGGCCAAAAGGAAACAGCCTTTTTAAAAAGAAAGATAAGGATCTCGGCACAAAAGAGCCTGCAGCTTGGAAATCCACCTTGCAGAACAAACTGTAACCAAGAAGACCATCTTGAGTGTCAAATTCTTCCAAGTAGCATGCTTCAATGGCTCAAGGAGTGCTGACATCAGTGTCCTGAGCACCAGACACTGATCCCAGAAAGAGACCATAGACCAGAGAGGAGAATGCAGATGCCGAACACTCTAGAGAAAGCATGAGAAATCTAGGCATAAGTCTATAGACTGACCAGTCACTGGATCTTGGATACAGGCCAAAGCTGTCACCTGAACTCTCAGGGAACTAAGGGAAAGGCATTTCTTCAGGCCATCCTGTAGAAAGGCCAACTGAGATGGCACTTTGGCTGCCTCAGGAGCCAACTGCCAAGTGCCATATTATCACTCAAAGAGGCATCAGTTCCACATGTATGCTAGCTTGATAGACCTTCTCCAAGCTCTGAGAAGAGTAAGCCCATATGTACTGTCTCCTTTCAGGAGCCAAATCGCAAGCGAAAAGGGAGCCAAGTCCTGCAGGATGATCAGTCCCTGCTGCAAAAGGCCCTGAGATGGAGACCTATTGAAGAGGAGGTGCCTGCAGGAGATGCATCGGTCTCCAAACCACGCTGTGCTCAGACAATCTGGTGCCACCTGGACAATGCTGTTCAGGTGGTGTTCTATATGCCAAGGCTGGGCCAGGGTGTCAATGACCTTGGACCACACTGCCATGCAGAGACGAGAAGAAACGTCAAACTTTGGCACTGGAATGGGTCACCATCCGATCCTTTTTGGGGCGACCACAGCAGTGCAGAATCAACTGAAATATGTCCTGATTAAACTCCCACTTTCCATGATCCAGAGAGTGTCAGCTGAGGAAGTCTGCTTCCATATTGTCCACCCTGACAATGAGCTGAGCTAACAAGGCTAATGGGTTCTCTTCTACCCAGGGAAACAGGAGAGCCATCTCCAGAGCTACCCTGGCACTTCTCGTGCTGCATTGCCAATTGACATAAGCCTCTGTCATGGTGTTGTCTGAAAACACTCAAACTGCCCAGCCCTCAACCAGGGGCCGTAAACACAGAATAGCCAACCTGATGGCCCTCACCTTGAGATGGCTGATGGACCACACCATTTCCCTGGAGCTCCAATGGCCCTGGGCCATATGATCTTGGCAATGGGCTTCCCAGTTTGAGAGATTGGCATCGGTTGTCAGGCGGATCCAGAAGAAACCAAAGAAACATAGAAAGATGATGACAGAAAAAGACTTCATGGACTATCAAGTCTGTCCTTCCATATCAACCTCTACAACAGTCCTTTTTTTTTCCTTTAGAGATCCTCTGTGTTTGTTCCATGCTTCTTTGAATTCCGATACTGTCCTCATCTCTACACCTCCAATGGGAGACTATTCCATGGATTCACCACTCTTTCCGTAAAGAAATATTTCCGCATATCACTCCTGAATCTATCCAATTTCACCCTCATCCCATGTCCCCTCGTAGCAGAGCTTGCTTTCAATCGAAAGAGGCTCTCCTCCTCTGCATCTATACCATGGAGGTATTTAAATGCCCCAATCATATCACCTATATCCCGTCTTTCCTCTAAGGTGTACATATGAAGATCCTGAAGTCTGTCCTCATATGCTTTATAATGAAGACTACTAACCATTTTAGTAGCCACCCTCTGCACCAACTCCAGCCTGTTTATATCCTTTTGAAGGTGTGTTCTTCAGAATTGCACACAATACTCCAAATGAGGTCGCACCAAAGACGTATACAGAGGCACTCTCACCTCCTTTCTTCTGCTGGCCATTCCTCTCCCTATACACCCAAGCATCCTTCTAGCTTTTGCTGTCATCTTTTCTACCTGTTTAGCTACTTTAAGATCATCAGACACAACTACGCCTAGGTCCCACTCTTTTTTAGTGGACAAAAGTAATTCATCCCCTATACTATATTGCTCCCTTGGATTGCTGCAGCCCAAATGCATGACCTTGCATTTTTTAACATTAAATCCCAGCTGCCAAATTCTAGACCATTCTTCAAGCTTAGCTAGATTCCTCCTCATGTTATCTATACCTTCCTGAGTGTCTATTGCAGATTTTGATATCATCCTCAAAGAGGCAAACCTTACCCCAACAGCTTTTCTGCTATATCACTAACAAAGATGTTAAAAAGAATCAAACCAAGGACAGATCGCGGGGGTACACCACTGGTAACCTCCTTCTCCTCAGAGTGAGCTTCTTTTACCTGTACCCTTTGTCGCCTCCCACTCAACCAATTTTTAACCCAAGCAGTAACTTTATGGTCTATCCCTAGGGTGCTCAGTTTGTTTATAAGTCGCCTGTGAGGAATGGTGTCAAAGTCTTAACTGAAATATAAATACACCACATCTAGTGTTCTCCCTCTGTCCAACTCCCTGGTCATCCAGTCAAAGACATCAATCAGATTTGTCTAATAAGACCAGCCTCTGGTGAATCCATGCTGCCTCGGATCCTGTAATCTGCTGGACTCCAGAAACCTCACTATTTTCTCTTTCAGCAGTGCTTCCAATTATTTAATCACCACCAAATTTAAACTAACCAGCTTGTAGTTCTCAACCACATCCTTTCTTCCATTTTTGAGTAAAGGGACCACATGTGCCTATCTCCAGTCCTTTGTCACCACTTCCAATTCCAACGAGGCATTGAAAAGGTCAGTCAGTGGAGCTGCCAGAACATCCCCAAGTTCCCTCAGTATTCTAAGGTGTATCACATCCGGTCTCATCACTTTGTCTACTTTAAGTTTAGCTAGTTTCTCACGAACATGGTTTTCAGAAAATTGTTCAAGATGCCCCTCGCTTTTGTTCCTAAGGGTGTTTTCTGAGCTCCTGCTCCAGGTTCTTCATGTGTGAACATAGAACAGAAATATTTGTTAAGAAAGTCTGCTTTATCCTCATCAGTTTCTACATATTCTCTCCCTTCACCCTTGAGTCTGACAATACCATTTTTGCCCTTCCTCTTCTTACTAACATATCTGAGAAATATCTTATCCCCCCATTTTATTGCATTGGCTATTTCCTCCTCTTTTTAAATCCTTGCTTTCCAGTCTACTTTGCTAGCTTCTCTAAGTTTTTCCAAATATAGATTTCTGCCTTCCTTTCTCTGTGATCTCTTGTATTTCTTCACCTTTTCAATGGTCTCCTTTTCCTTTTATCTTTATTTACCATTTTAACAAAAAGGCTGGTTGTCCTTAAAATATCCCCTTCCAGTTTTCCCCACTGTTTTTTACATTCCCCCACTGTTTCCATTAAAGCTTCAACATCTGGGATCTTATTTCCCATGCTATGGTCATTTATACACACCGCTATCCATATGTTGCCACTTTTAATCATTTCCATAAAGGTATTTAATGTTTCACTTACCTGGGAGCTTTCACTTACCTGGGGGCTTTCTTCACCCATCCCCAATGAATCTAGTTTAAAGTCCTCTTCAGCAGATTAGCCAGTCTGCTACTGAAGACACATCAACCTTTCTTGGACAGATGGATACCATTTCTATTCTGCAAACCTTAGAATAGCATCCCATGGTCCAGGAGACCAAAATGCTCTCAATGATACCATCCATGCAGCATGCATTCATCTCCAGGATGCAAGCTTCTCTGCCTTGGCCTTTACCCTCAACAAGGAGGATTGAAGAGAACACCACCTGCACCCCTATCTGCTTCACCCTCTGTCCCAAAGCCATGAAGTCACTTTTGATATGCTCTGAGGGATACCTGGCAGTATCATTTGTGCCGACATGGATTAGCAACATTGGGTAATAGTCAGTAGGCTTGATGAGTCTCAGCAAACTCTTCATAATATCTTGGATTTTAGCACCTGGCAGACAGCATACCTCTCTGGACATCATGTCTGGTCGGCAGATAGATACCTCAGTACCCCTCATAAGACAGTCAACAACCACACAACCCTTCATTTTCATGTGGTCACTGATTCTGCAACTTTGGAGTACTCAGGCTCTGGTTCTTCCCTTTCCAGGGCTGTTTTCACCTCCTCAACTTCCAGGGCTGCATAATGTTTCTTCAATTCAAGGGCTGGAGAAATTGAAATGGTAATTCTGCAGGCCCTGGTGACTTGTATCCAAATCGTCCAGTGGTATGCCCTTCCTCAGCTGACAGAGCTGCTGCCACCTCCACAGGCTGGACTTCACCATCAAAGGGAATGGAAGCCTGTGCTCAAACTACTGAGAACTCAAGGACTACTGAGCCAGCAAGGACCACTGGAATGGTTGCATGTGAGCACGCCCCCATGGTATCATCTTTATAGTCGCCACCATCAATCAGAGGAGCTGGAGATTTATTTATTTATTTGTTTTTCTATGCCACACTATTACAGATCAGTGTGGTTTACATAAAACATGTGAATGAGGTTTACATATAACTTTTGAACATGGTTTATATCTAACATATGAACAGTAAACTGGTTTACATCGAAGCTCACTGCACACTGAACAGTGCCAGGCAATCCAACAGTCATTTGACTTTCTCCTCTGGCAAGAAAACTCTGCCCAATCAAGCATTGAAATGTGCTCCCAGAAACTCCCGGTACTGGGAAGGCAACAGCTGGATCTTTCCCCAATTGATCACCCAGCCAAGGCTTTCCAAAAGGGACACCACTCGGGAGACAACCCAAGATGTTTCTGAAAGGGAATGGGCCTAGATGAGCCAGTCAGCCAGATCCCTTGGCACCACAGTGCTGCCGCCACAACCACCATGACCTTGGAGAATGTCTTCAGGGCAGTAGATCACCCGAAAGGGAGGGTGGCAAACTGATAGTGAGAACCAAGTATGGCAAAAATTCAGATACCTGTGCTGATCCATCCTAATCAGGATATGAAAATACGCCTCATCCAGATCCAGAGATGCCAAGAACTCCCCTTGGCACACTAATCATGGAGCACAAGCGCTCGTTCATCCCCTTGAGGTCTAGAATGAGCAGAAAGGAACTATCCTTTTGGGCACTACAAAATGGTGTATCTGCCCTTGCCCCACTCATCTGAATGAATGGACACCACTACTTTTAGGTGCAGCAACTTGTCCAAGGTGGTCTACATAGCAGCACTTTGATCGCAGCCCTACAAGGCATCCAGAATTGGTACTTTGTATTTCAGGACATAGCCAAACTGAATGGTGTCTAGCACCCAGTGATCCTTGGTAACCTAGACCCATTCCGGATAGAAAAGGCAAAGTCTCCCTCCAACCAGGGCAACTAGAGAATGGGCCCCCAAACCTTCATTTCTCAGCCTGGGAGGGTCTTCCTATGGAGGACACTGAGTCCCTGAGCCCATGCACTCCATGAAAAGGCTGAAAATGAACCCAAAGCCCATAAGCAAAGGGGGAGAAAGGTTTTCCAGGTTGATAAATACAAAAGTCCCGAGACCCCTAGGGATCTGGCCAGTGCGCTCTTAGTAGATGGACAGAAACTGACAAAAAAGGGGCACATCCCACTTCACAGGCCACCTGGACCTGTCATCTGGAAGGCGGTACAATTTTGTCTCACCCGTGTCCTTCACCAGCTTCTCAAAATCAGCTCCAAAAGAAAGCTTCCCCTTAAAAGCCAGTTGGGCCATCTGGGTTTTGGAAGATCAGCCTCCTCCCAGTTTTGGAACCAAATCTAATACCATTTATTTATTTTTTATTTTTTATTTAACACTTATTTATATACCGCATCTTCCAGCGATCAGTTGCGGTGTACAATCAACAACAGTCAACAATGCAGAGCTTGTTTTACATAGAACAATAATAACTTTTTACATAGAACATCTTAACTTGTACAACAAAGGGTTTAAAAACTAAGCAGAATACTTCAGTAATTCAACTAACACAGATTGTATAACAGTTAAAACAAAAGTACTGTCCCTACCATGACACCATCATCAGGATACCATTCCTAGCTGCCAAATGTATGAGGTCATAGATGGCATCAGAAATGAAGCCTGTAGCTGACTCCAAAAGAGGGGTACTATCAGACAATGGAAGAAACTGAATCTACTGGAACATGGCTCGAGATGTCAGGCTGGCACAGAATGACAGCTACAGAATAGCAACCACCACAATGAACTGGCTCATCAACAGCAAAATTGGCTCTTCAACAACGAATCCACTTTATGGTCCAGAGAATCCTTTAAGGACGATCTACCTTCCACAGGAATGGTGGTCTGTATGGTAACTGCCATGACCTGTGCATCCAGCTTGGGAATACCAAACCACTCAATGCATTCCTTCTCCTGGAGGGCATAGATCTTCTTACATATTCTTAGTCCCTTAGGAGAAGAGTCAGGAGAGTCTCACCAGATCATATCCTTGATCACATCTGAGAACGAGAAGACACAAGTGTACCTTCAGCTCCTGCTCTGTGTTGGAAGCATCCATCAAGGTGGATGAGAACTGGCAATCAATTCCACCAGTACCAAGCCATCTTAAACTAAGTCATCATCAAAATCTTGGACAGCTCCTAGCTGTTCACCATCTTCAGAGGGCATCCCACAATCAAACAGGGCTTCAACTTGCTACCTGCCCTTCATAATAAGTGCATGGAACAGAAACAATTTTCCCTCCTCCTATGGCTACTGAAATGACTGCAATCTAGTGGAGACTTCCACATCACCCTCAAGGTGATCGTTTATGAGCATTTAATCAATCTTTTCATCTCAATCTTCATATTTTCTTCAGAAAGCAGAAAATCCATCCACCATCTGCTGGAAACAAAGAAATACTGAAGAGACCTCTGGTGATTGAGGCAAATAGAAGCATAGGAGTGATGTCATTGAAACCTGGGCGGTTCATTGGTTATTTGTCTCCATCAATCTGCTGGTAGGAGAACATAACCCACTTGTCTTGACTGATCTAGCAGGATGATATGGAATGGGCATTCAGATGAGAAAATCACAAACACGACCACAGAGCCATTTTAGAAAGCCCAAAGATACACATGTCGGTGCAATCACATCCAAGTCAGCCGTGGGTGTTCCTGAGAGCATGGAAGGGGCGGGGTGCTAAAGATAAATATGCACACACTACTGCACATCTGAAATTACCAACAGGGACATTCATTGCTAAACTTGCTTCGGGACACTAACAGGATTAGTAAAGATGCTGGTTTCAATAAAGTAACAACAGTACGATGAAGAGGAAACTGCTTATTCATTATTCTGGTACATTTCACTCCTTCAAAGATACTTGCCAGTAGGGAACAAGCATTTCTCCAGGGTCCTGTGCTGCAGCATGTCCCACTTGCAAAATGGCAGGCTGGAACATAGAAGGGGGAGAGATCCAGGGTCATGTTCTGTGATAGGGCAGTGTGCACATCTATCTCCCCTATTTTTTGGATGTGCGTTTATGACATGTTCAAGTTTCAAAAATGTGGAGACTTCCTGCACAATCAAGGGGGGAGGGGGACTGATAAGTCTCTGACCTTGTAACAAACAGAAAGCTATGGGCACACTTCAGTTCTGGTGGACTGAATGATCTCTTTGCAGTTTTGTTTTATTTGGTACGAAATCAATCAAAACTGCAGAGAGATCAATCGGACCACCAGAACTGAAGTGTGCCCATAGCTTTCTGTTTCGTTACAAGGCCAGAGATTTATCAGCTCCTCCTCATAGCTAGCCTATAACTTTGTGTGTCCCTGCTTTTGCTATTAGTATGCAGTGGATGTGTGTCTTTCAGGGAGGAGAAGGCCAATTTTAGACGGTACTTACACATGACCACCTTCTTGGCTGCCCTTCCCTCTGCATATTGGCCGTTTTGACTTCGACATCCCGTTTTGCAGCCAACCGACCTTTCTAAAATGTGTCTTCACGGGTGGTGCAATACATTAATTATTATTATTTTATTTACTAATTTTATTTACTAATACATTCCTGTGTATATAATCAAATCCTACAACATTGCTTGAATGTGGCCGTCAGAATTGATCACAACATATCCAGCTCACAGACATTGTCTAATTTTCTCTTTCTTTATAATTGCAAAACAAATCCGAAATTAATATTCTTTCTATAATTAGTTTTACAGATTCCTTTAAAAGTTAATGATCTCTGTCTAATCATCTATCCCAGCTATCAATGATCACTGACTTATTTCAGTAATAAATATACTGTTAGGCTCAAACCAATGATCTTCACTGATCGAGAAACACTGCACTGCCGATAATATTCTGTACAAGAGCCTCAGCATTCTCATGAAGACCTGTATATTTAAAAATCCTAATGTGTAACTGACATAAGGAAAACCAAAAGGCAGAACAATCTGCATATGCTGTCCTCACAGTTAAAAACCAGACCACTTAGCTGTGAAGTTCAGAATTGCAGCAAAATAGTGACAGCATTCATAAGCAAATCCGCTGTCACACCAGCAGCGTTTTTAAAGGCTATTTCTTGCAGTTCAACCTGATGGACAGTTGCCATAGAGACCAGCAGTGCTATAGTGCTTTGCTGTCTGCCATGCAAAGGAAAGAGTTATTATCAAGCAAAAAGAATACTCGTACTGTTTTCAAAATTGTTGGCATGTCTTTTCATGTATCACTGTCATGTGAATGGATAAATATCACAACAAATTTAGTGGCAATCGCCTTTGAGAAGTGCAGTTACTGAAGAGATATGAAATAATGCCATTTGTGAAAAACATAGCAAAAGTGAACTGTGCACACCAAGACAAACTTATATGTGTGACAATGCTAAATAAAATAAAGTTAATTGTGAATTACAGCATGCACTTATATAGACAGTATCTCTCTTGGCAAATTCAATGATATATAAAGAAGTATAAATTCATACATCTAATCAAGGCTATAAATATTGAAGTTTGTGTCATTCTTGAAAGTCATGAATAAATAAAAAATGAATAGCAACATATATTTATATAAAATGCACCCCAATTTAAGTGATTCAAAGTCAAATCAAGATGATCACCCCTTATAACCTACATGATATTTTTTCTGTGGAATTAAAAGATAGATCAGTACATCACAGTCAATCCCCACTAGATAATTCAACAAATACTGATACATTGAAAAATGATTGGACACACGTTGCTGTGACAATGCAGGATGCTTCCCACGCTAACTATACAACCGCGTTAGGGTCAGCAGTGGGTGATTTAGGGGCAGACAGTTAGCATGGTGAGCTCAGTGCAGATAGCACTGTGATCATGGCACTTGCTAACCACATTAGTTTGAGTTCACCTAATGCAATTAGCACCCATGCTAATGCAACACATGCTAGGGAACAGGGTTCTACGTTAACTTCTGGGGAAATGCTTTCCATTCCCCTGACAGTTAACACAATGGTAGCACATCTAATGGCACATTACATGCAACATCATAGTGTCCTTTAGTAAAAGACCCCCTTAGAAGCCCTTTTATTAAAGTGTATTAGGGTTTTACACTTAACATGCATTTCACACTAAAACAAATGTGCAGACCCTCCATGGTAACATTGGGAGTGTGGCCAAAATGTTAATGTGTGGATGCATACCCTAATGCATGGTGCAATTAACATGTGTACACATAACTCCACTCCTTGAGGTGGCGATAGTTGTACCTGTGCTAACTGCAACATTGACAGCTGGTTTGCGATATGTCCCTACCATGCTAATGGCAATGTGCTAGCTATATTCCCTCTCCACCACTAATGCACCCATTCACCACCCCAATGTGCAATTGTAAGTCAGAACGTGAATCAGCATGTGGTAACCGTTAGAACATGAATCAGCTTGTGGTAACAGTAACTGCACATAAAAATACACATTAACTGCTTATTAGACTTTAGTAAAATGACCTTTACTTTTAGCTTTTATTGTTCTTCTATACACCTAAGGAAGGCATATGCCCAAAAAATGTCAATGTTGTGAGTTATCTATATTTATTAATTATTTTTAATTATTTTTTTTAATTTAATTTGTATTTATTAAAAAGTTATTAAAATAACTGTATTTGTTTTTATTTTATTTATTTATTTAACTATTTTTCTATACCATTTTTCACCAGGTCAATGTGGTTTACAATTACACACACACACACATATATATTGTGATAAGGAAGCTTATCATAGCTCAGGTAGGAGCTATAGAAAAGATGATGTGACTCTGAACAAGCAACCTGTCAGTTCTGGTAGAAGTAAGAAAACAGAGTTTTCACATAAAAGACTACCAGTCCCAGAATGCACCAGGTTTCCAGCAGCCATGAGGGGGGCTGAAGTGAGAAAACGTGTGTGCAATCAAGAGAGCTATGAGGTAATCCCTAAGCACTCATCTCAAAGGGCAGGGCCTGATTCAACACAGCTGCGCTGTGTTAGGGAGGAGCACACATTAGGACAGAATAAGAATAGAGCTTATTCTACAGATAATAGCTTCAGACACAGCTTCAGGAAGAGATACAGCAACAGCTTCAAGCTCAAGCACCAACATCATCTCGAGAAGCAGAAGCCAAGCCAAGCGAATAGAGAGAGAAGGAAACTCTCTGGAAGGAAGAGAAGAAAGGCCATTGGAAGGTCTGGGAGATTCCAAGGCAGTACCTATACTGGGAGGTATTCCAAATGCCAGCAGAGTCCATTGGACTGGAGTCAGCCAGAGGAATGGAATGGCAGAGATAGGAATCACCAGTGGCTACCTGGAAGAGAGAAGACTGCACGTGGAAAGGACTTTCAGACCAAGGCCAGAAGGTATGTGAGAGGAGATCCAGTGTCCAGGGATCAAGATTGGAAGGCTGGACATCAGAATTGGATTACATACTGGCCAGGCTATACAGAGAGGAATTATGATAGCAGGAGAGGCTCAGGTATGAACACTGATCCAGACCCTATCTATAATAGTGAATGGCAGCAAGGGAATAAGCATTCTCATGATAGTGCCTTATGGAAAGACTCGTCTGTGCCAATGTATGATAGTGACCCTATGCTGATTGATGAAGGGGGAGATACAGCAGATGAAACTATTAATTACATGGACTGTTCTCTATCTAAATGCTATTGCTAGCTTTCTGTGAGCAAACACATCAGCCATCACAAAGAAACCTAACTTTGTTCTTTATTTCCACTGCAAACAGCTCTTAAAGCAGGATTTGGGTTCACACAGTAGCAGCCAGCCAGCTAAAGGCTTTCAGCTGGTCAATTGATAGTAATTAAAGCTGCACCTGATTGTGTGTGTGAGCAAGGGAGAATCACTGCTGGGATCTGCGTGGAAAATAAGCAGAAGTTAACCTAACAAGCAAAGTTCATTTATTTCTTTGTGCCTTTTTCATTTGGTAATTATTTGCTAAGAAAACATTAGCTAATTGCCTGACAAGCTGAAGGTTGTTTTCTGATTTGCTTTGTGACTTTATGTTATCCATTTAAACACTGCAAGCAAGTAACCTCATTTATATTGCTACCAAGCATATTTGTGCTGGGTGAATTAAACCCCATCAATAAAAGAAGTATTTTATTGGCCTTACCACTGGTTTCACAACTCAATTATTGTCTTCAGCTGTGTTTGGGAGTGAATGAACTACATTACCCACAATACCTTGCAAGAATCATATGAATATATGCATCGTCAAGATTGTGTAAGTTCTCACCCTAGGCAGCCGTCTGACAATATATATATACATATAGGGCCCAATATTTGTTTACTTTCTCTCTGTATGACTGTGGCACATTGAAGTCCATCTCTGTTCTCCTACCTACTTTGTATTTTTTCTGTGTTTCTGCTTATCTCATTTTCCCTTCTGTCATATACATATTGGTGTTCTTTTCTTTTTCCTGCTTCAGTTTTTACTGTATTTTATTATAAACTGCTTTGCTGTACCCACATTAAGCAGTATATCAAATCTTAAATAAATGAAATGAAATGAAATTTACATGTCCCCTATGTACCCTAATGCTATCTGGTTTGCATCGGGGCATGTTGAGGGCATTCCAGGATGGAGCGGGAGTGGAGACTGGCAGTATCCAGGCAGCGGAAATATTGGACTGCTACCCAGTTAGCTCTCATGACTAAAACTAGGCAAGCTTTTGGCTCACCTAGTCTTAGCCATGGATGCTAACTAGGTAGCAGTCCAATATTGCCGCTACCTAGTTAGGCTGTTTGACCGTTTCCCCAGAAATCAATGGGGCTATGGCTCCCATAATGATTGTAAACCGCTACTGTGGCTTTGTAAACAAGCCCCTTATTCTATCTGTCAGTGTATTCCATAGGGATGGAAAAATGTATTCAAAAGCCCTGTTACTGGTGAAGTGTTTCATTTTACGATAATCGGTTGGGACAACTAATGTATTCAGCATAAGATCTCTTTATTGGCAATCATTTGGTGTTATCTTTATACTGTACATGGCTTTTCTCTCTACTAACAGATCTTCTTCCCAATGTAACAAAATAATACCATACTAATCTACTAAAATCTCTAAATAAACCAAGGGAACTATTTTCCATAGTAACATCCCTAATTAAACAACCAAAAGTCATAAATGAGTCACAATTCATCTCCCCGCAGGCTTTAGCTGACCACTATATTTTGAAGCTAAACTCCCCAATCGATTCCACTCTAATGCCCTCTCTCAATATGACCTCTCACATGGGAAAATGGTTAGAGTTCCATCAGACCTCCAATGAACCACTCAATACAACTTCTCCCACTGGGAAATGGTCAGAGTTCCATCTGGCCTCCATTGAACCACTCAAAAAATAATTACAAACTTAAACACAACAACATCATGCCTTGATCTTTAGCATGGATCAAAGCCTCATGCGTGGAACTGGCTAAAGGTTCATGGGCTCAATATTAACTATAAAAAAAAACCAGACATTCTCTTTAAAAACAGAAATCAAAACTTCACACTAACCACCACCATTGATGTGAATGAAGCAACACAAGTTAAAGAAGAGGTGAAATATCCGGGTGTGATAACTGACAAAATCCTTAGCTTCAAATCCCATATTAAACTAATCACAAGGGCAATATACAAAAAAATTAGAATGTTACAATACCTGAAACCACTGCTACAAAATAACAAATTTAGAACAGTGCTACAGGCCATGATTTTCCCTCACATATACTACTGTAATAGTTTACTACATGGATTACCCAAATAGACACTGTGCAGCCTTCAAATGGCCCAACATATGGCTGCCCGCATTATCCACAACTCAAGCAAAACAGAACACATAACACCTATATTACATGCTCTCCACTGGTTACCAGTCCATAGCAGAATCAAATACAAAATAGTAATGACCACATTCAAAATTATCAGAAATATAGCTCCCACAATCTTATCACAGTTAACCAGGACTACCCCTAATGATCGCCATCATAGAAGCTGAATGACAAATACACTTGTAGTCCCAACTGACTACTGCAAAACCAAACAGCAAACCAGCAGATGAGCCTTCAAATATTAATCTCCATCATTATGGAACATGTTACGATAGAATTAGAATGATAACTGACCTGGCTATCTTCCAGACCCAACTCAAAACATTTCTTTTCATAGAGCACTTTGGTGGCAATGAAGAATATAACGTCACTGACCCAACATAAAAAAACAGAAATTAATTCACCTCTCCTAAATTCCACTCCTTCACCCCTACCTCTTCAATGTGCACTAAGTTAGAAAATGCTAAGAATGTAAAAATCAAATGCCTAAGAATACACACTAGAAATTCATAATTGCTTATGAATATTGTAAATAAGTTTCAAAAGCATTAAATACTAATCTTATGTAAAAGTGATTGCATCATAATTATCTTCACCTGTTATCTCTAATTGTTTAAAACGTTATAATGTAATTTAGTTGTTTCAAAAGTAAACTGCTCTGATTACACGATAGGGCAGTATAAAAGACACACAAATAAATAAATAAATAAAACAAATAAATGGGAATTCTCACACACAGGACAGTACCAAGCAAAAAATGTGCCCTGTGTGACTAACGAATCTGGCGTCCACTCTCACCCAGGCACGTTCAGTAGCTCACTCTTTTTGAGCTTCCTGGAAGCCCAATGATGATATCAGTGACTCTTCTTCTTTGCTTGAGTCTTCTGCGGTGACACTGCTTGCACAGTCCTTGGCACAGCACCTTATTCCTTCTTTTTAAGATCCAGTACCTTATTCATTCTTTTTAAGCTCCAGTGTAGAATTTCTCTTACCTTCATTCATCTTCTGTTCGTAGGTCAAGCTCATCAGTTCATTCCTTTTTTTTTTTTTAGCATTTAGGAACAAGGTTAGGTAAATTCTAGGCATGTTCAAGGCCAAAAAAACATGAACTGAATTTTTGTAAATTTTTGTCATTATTGTGTTGCAACTTTGCATGATATTTGTTTGTGCATGTGCATACCTATGAATTAATGGGCACACAAGCAATTTGAATGCACACTTACAGGCTGATGCAGAAAAGCTTAGCACGGCATTTCCTAGCGCTTTCCCGCACTAGACTTGTTCTTCGATGCAGAAATAAAGCTGGTACCAGAAAAATGTCAATAAAAACAACTGTGGTAAACTGCACTTGACAAGCAAATCTCATGCAAATCGCTGCATAAGAAATTGCACCTGATGTAAAAAACTGTACTGAAACTTAGGGGTATGTTTACTAAACCGTCTTAATGTTACCCCGACATAAAGTTGCAGTCTTACAGTGCCGAATGCCATATAAGGTAGTGGGCGTTACGGTCTTAAGGTAGCATTTCGGGTTATCGCGCGATAAAGACCGTTATTGCGCGATAGAGGGAGCCGTGGCACGTTAACGTGCGTTAGCCTTAATTAGGCGTGCTGACCTGGAATCACAGCAGCAGAGGTGTAGCACACTGGTTAATATGGTGACTGCTGATACAGTGGTCATGAGTTTGATCCCCCAGTGGGCTCAGTTAAAAGACTGTCTGAGGCAATCCCTTTTCCTGCCTGTAACAGTCAGACACATCCCAACAATTTGCACTGCCAGCCAAAAAAGCCTCACCCTAGTGCCGTAACCTAATGCACCTTTTATGGCGCATTATAAGGCACATCATAAGGTACCATGTCAACCAAGGCAGGTCATAATGTGCCCCAGAGGGTGGCAGGAAAGGTTGGCACCCTCCAAGGCAGCATATAAGGTGCCCCATAAGCTGGCCAAACCTAAGGCGCCGCAAAAGATGCCCCAGGGATGCCAAGGTGACACAGGAGATGTTGCCCAGGGGCACAAAGGTGCCTCAAAGTCACAAGCATGAAATGTATGGCTCAAACACAGATGTAACCATAACACTGCACAGAGCACCAAGGAAAAGCAATGAACAAGTGATGGAAGGAAGTAGATGACGGAGCTCATGGACCAGCCAAATCTGCGTGCAGCCCATGTGGCAGCAGATAAAGTGGACAAACATATCAGGGGCAGTTGTACCGATATACAGGGTGATGGTAATGTACAGTGCAACAATGACAGTGCGTGGAAGAGGATGGGGATACGTGTCCACCAGAGGAGGTAGAGGTGGCAGGATAAGTGCAATGACAGGAGGACAGAGGAGAGCAGTGCCATGCAGAGCAGACACAGGAGAGGCAAGCATGAAGAGCCGCAATGCAGAAAGGTTTGCCAGTGCAGGACATGGGGTAGCAGCCTGCAGATTAGGACAGGACGCCACACAGCTGGCACACACACATAGACGGACAGAAGGATGGATGGCAACAGTGATGAGGGTATAATGTGGCGGCAGCACAGATCTGCACAGATATGACTGTTACACGAATGAAAAGTAGTTGTGTAGGACAGCCATAAAAAAAAAGGGGAACAGAGAGGAATTGAACACATGATCTTTGTTACTGAAGTCATTGTATTAACCATTGTGCTATATCACTATGGGGGTCATCATGCTAATGGCTGGATACAGAAAGAGTGCACGTCACCATAAAACTGTCTTCTGTGGCTACCAGGATAGGATAGAACCAAAAGTACCCATAATGCAATTCACATACAGAACAGCAGTCTATATCTGCTCACCAGATGGGGTATGCACCTCTACAGCACATCAGCTTGGTAGGGGGGAATGACAGTGCATGTTACTGGCACAGAGTACCCGCAGGCCATGCCAATGTGCGTGTTCTGTGCTCACCCTGAAGGTGAGGTGGAGTGGCCAGCACCAGGTCCGCAGTACCCTGGTTGGCTGAGGTGGGCTGTGCTGCAGGTCTTCATCAGTGCCACTGTGTGACAGGTATTTGTTGCAGACACCTTTAGGAGGTCTCTGTGTCCATTTTTAATTGCCCATCTTGTCTGGCCCTTGTGGACCATGATGCGCACAGCATAGTGCATATCCACTGTGCTTGCTATGGTAACCTGTTTAGGGAGCATGGGTGTGTCAAGGCACACATGGCAACAATGTACTTAGCAAACTGCCCTCTCTGGGTCAGGGTGGGGGGGGGACATGATCTGCCCCCAACAGACCCACACTCTCACCCCTTTTCAAGGGGGGCAGTGGAGGTACATGAGAACAGGCTGTGTGACCAGCAACCCCAGTCCTGGTGACAAACAGACAGCTGCTGAAGATCTGCACTTGGGACAGGGCCACTGGCAGATAGGTAGTGGGTCCAGTCATCTCAGCTGCCCCCCACTATGATCTGACATTCACCAGCAGAGGGCAGTCAGCACACATCTGCTGCACCCTGCAAGGTGGTGTAGCCATACAGATGCTAACTGCAGCCAGTCTGCTAGCTAGTACATAGTGCATGCTCCTGGAAGAACTGTGTGCACCCAAAACTGGGATGTCAGCACACACACCACACAGGTATGTCAGTGATTGGGCCCCAGAAAAGAGAACCCATAAATATCACTTAAGAAAAAAACTGCAAAGCACTATGGGGGAACCTAGCCATGCCGTGGTCACTGCTCAGTCAGGGTGAGAGCGACCTCCCAGCATGACATACTGTGGCCACGTTGTCCGTGCATGTGGTGGTTGGCACTACAATGTCCCAGCCATTGCCCTATACCCTGTAAAGATGCATCCTGCCCATGCCACCCTATCCGGGCCATACCCACAGTACCTTGCTCCTCATTATGCACATTGGCAGGCTAATACTGGAAACAGTACAAGCAGTGTGGGCTGAGTAAGGTGTAGGCAGCCACAACACACTGGATAGACCAGGGGTGGGCACCTCCGGTCCTGGAGGGCCGCACACCAGTCAGGTTTTCGGGATATCCCTAATGAACATGCATGAGATATATATGCATTAGAGATATCCTGCCAACCTGACTGGTTTGTGGCCCTCCAGGGCTGGATTTGGAGACCCCTGCCTTACACCTCTGTCATTTAAGATCGTGAGTGGGCAAGGTACAGATGTCCTAGACATCGAAAGGGTATATAGAATGTGTCACATTCCTCCTCGATTCTCACCACCACCAAAAAGTTGTCTAATAGACAATTTTTTGGTGGTGGTGAGAAGTGAGGAGGACTGTGACAAATTCTATCTAACCTTTTTGATGTCTTGGACATCTGCACCTTGTCCACTCACAATCTTAAATGACAGAGGTGTAAGGCAGGGGTCTCCAGATCCAGCCCTGGAGGGCCACAAACCAGTCAGGTTGGCAGGATATCTCTAATGCATATATATCTCATGCATATTCATTAGAGATATCCCGAAAACCTGACTGGTCTGCGGCCCTCCAGGACCAGGTTTGCCCACCCCTGGGATAGACAGACACACACTCCCACACCTATGCCATCATTGTGCAAATATAGAGGTTTGTGGCAGCCCTGGCTGCCACACCAGTCATGGGCACAGTGTGGGCATTGCTATGGTACTCAATACTGTTAGGGTAACTCCCCGGGGTGGTAAACACTGTCAGAATCAATAACTGAAACACACTCCACAGATATCAGAAAGGTTGATATGATGAATCTCTATCAACAAATTGTGTTTAACTTAGGATTTGTTATCTGACATTAATCATAGCAACCTTTTGATATATGTGGAACGTGTTCCCAAGTTTAGGACGGCATTGCTAAGGTATGCAGGTGGCAGTATTGGGAGATGCTGCTCTGCGCAGGGCCCAACAGCCTGACTCTCCATGAGGCTTTGGATAGTGGAGCCTGTGGATGTGGGTGTTTATGCCCCTGTTGGCCACTGCTCTAGGGCAGAGGTTCACAACTTCAGTCCTGGGGGCCAAACACTGTTCAGGTTTTCATGCTGTCCCTAATGAATATGCATGAGATACATTTCCATACAATGGGGGTGGCACATACAAATGCAGCACAGGCATATTTATTAGGGACAGCATGAAACCTGAATGGTGTTTGGCCCTTCAGGACTACAGTTGGGAAACTCTGCTCTAGGGATTGCACATGTGTATGGTGTCTGTGCTCTGTAGGGTAAAATATAGGCATTTCAGGCATGTTTATTTTATCTGAAATAAAGGTTCCTTCTTTATTACCATGGTTTGGTACTGGGTAAAATATTGGGACAGGGTTGGCAGGAGCCACAGTTGGGACTTGAACTTGTGACCTTCTGCTCCTGAACACACTGGCTGTGTATACTGCACCACACTGTTGAAGCATGGACATGTCATTCCCTGGGGATACCATGACTGTTTGTCAGACAGACCCTGTCTGTTGCAGTGCACGGCACCCACCTAAACGGGGCTTGGCCATGGTCTGCTGTGGGCAGATGCCACTGCCCCCTCCGCCACCAGCACCCCTCCGCCACTATGCTGCCATGCCATTATGCCGGTGGTGCTGGTGGTGCGAAGTCCCAAGCCATCCAGTGTGCCACTAGGCAGCTGCCTATGGTGTGGGTTCTCAGGTAGAGGTGCCTACATGGACATGCGCTCTGCCCCCTGGCACCGCCTGCCAATGTTATGTGCCCTTGGGGGTACCTGCTGAGTAATATCCCCTATGACACTGTGGGACACAAACTCGTGCCCATGTTGGACCCTCGTCAGTTGTTGTCTTGCTGCTTTACAGTTTTGACATTCCTATGTGCCACCTAGGCATCTGCCTAGTCCGCACTGTGCCCAGGTGGACCACAGCATCTACCGCCTGCAGCCCCCTGTATCCCATTTACAGCATCAGTACAGTTGCCCTTTCCTACGTGCCCACTCTGCTGTTGCTGCACATGTGCATGCCATAACAAACCTGCACAATCTAAACGACAGAAAGCCTGATCAGCGCTATTTCAATGTGGGATCATTCACTTTGTAGGGGGACGGAGCATAGACCCTTCCAAACATGATATCTTAATTTTTACGCTTTGTCGGTAGTGTTGCTTCATGTTTATCATTAATATCAATATTGGCCAGCTTGGTTATTGGGATTTTAAATGTGGTTCTGGTCATTTTATATGTTTATTTGCCTTTTTGTTTCCTGCACATGTATCACAACTATCACTTTCATGAGTTTCCCTGCCTTTGCTGCACATTGCTGACTGAAATGGTTTCTCTTTCCTGCAAATCTGCCTAACGCAAGGGTTTCACTGGCGTTAGTGTTCAGACTTGGATTTCACAGCGTTAGTGTGCCTGGAGCCTCTCCCTGCCCACTCTCCGCCCATTGACCCCTTCTCTCCACCCTCTAGGAAGCCTTACTCCACCCATCAGACCTGGATTTCACAGCGTTAGTGTGTCTTAACGCCGCTGCGTTATCGCGCGATAAGTGACGTTATCGTGCTATAATGTTACGTTACATTATCGTGCGATAACATCACTTATAGCCCGGTAATACCACCGCTGAGACGTTAAGACGGTTTAGTAAACATACCCCTTAGAGTAGTTTTTTACACTGTTTTTTAATGCTGGATCTTCACACCAGCTTCAGGCAGGCATAAAGATCCAGCCAGGAGCAAAAGTATCATCTGAGGTGAAGTTTGACACCTCAGATAAGTTCCTGATGTCATCAGAATATTGTCATGGGGCTGGTGTCTCAGAAGTCGAACCCAACAGAAACAAAATCCCCAGTGGCCCCGATCTCCACTTGTCTGCACACCTGATATAAAAATCCCTAGTGGTCCAGTGGCCCATCTACCCATTATTTAAAAACTCCTTTGTGGTCCAGCGTCCCTAATCACCCCACCCAGTAAATAAAACCCTGGTGTCCCAGTGGCCCCGATCCCACCCACCCAATAACAAAAAGGCCTCATGGACAGGTAGCCCCCTGAACCCCCCACCCCCCTCCCGGTACCTTTAATCCAGAACAGAAGCATTGGAATGCGCTCCTGCCCTTGTGCCACCATCTTGAAAAATAGCAGCACCTGGCACCATATGGTGCATCCTGAATACGCATACTTGAAAAACCATAGTAGATTTTACTAGACATGTCCTTGTAAAAGTTAAGATAATAATCATAAAAAGGAAAGGAAATAATACTAATACATCATATTTAATCTCACCAAGTAAAGTCTGAGCAGAGGAATAGTAGAATAAAATAAAAATAAAAAACATAGTTGTGTGGTGATACAGTGCAACAACCCATGGGCCAAAGAACTGATTAGATGTCCTAGAAGGCCAAAGAAAAATAATAGGTCTTAAAGGTAGTTTATATTTGGAAAGTGAAGTTTCACGATCTATATATTGTGGTAGAGTGTTACAGAGGTAAGGGGCTTAAAAATAAAATGCAATGTGATGAGTGGATTGAAGTCTGGCTTGAATGGGTTTAGGGAGGTTAAGAAAGTTTTTGCACTGAGATCTGAGTGAAAATGACAGCATATATGGGGGAAGTAGATTGGAAAAATATTGAGGATGATTAGAGCATAAAGTCTTAAATTTCAGTAATAATTTCTTAAACTTATTTCTATAAGCAAGAGGTAGTCCAAAGTTCATTCATGAGTAAAGGTGTGACATGATCATGATAACTAGAAAGGAAACTAACTTTATTGCAGTATTTTGGATAAGTTGTAAATGTTTCAGGCTAGACTGAGAAATCCCATTATACAGGGAATTGCAATAGTCAAGTCTCTCTATAAGAAAGGCATAGACCAAGACCAACAAATCTTATCTATCAAGAAATGAATTGAATAGAAACAAGTGTTGGTGACTGAAGAAATTTGTTATATGAGTCAGGTGAGTGTCTTTAAGATAGCCTAATATATGTAAAACTGGTTGAAGAAATAATGGATAATTTGATAACATGCATTACAGATGGAGTTGTTGTATAATGAATTACCCGCATAGCCCTAGATTTAAAGTAAATTTAAGCTGATTGTTAGTAAGCCATGTGGCTATATTAGCTAAACAATTATTAAAATTAATCAAGTCTTAGGTTAAGGGATCAATGCATGCAACAAGTAATAGCCATTGATGTCAAGCAATTGTACAATTAATGACAGTGGACTGAGAAACAGATTGAAAAGAAAAGGAGCCAGGACAGAACCCTGAGGCATTCCATTTGTAAGAGGGCAATATGATAAACTTCTGGTCTAACCCAATATGGCATTTCTTATGTTCTTCTGCTCTTATCACCACATCTGTAGTCAGTGTCAAGGAAAAGGAACTTGGTGTAATTGTTGACATTACATGGAAATCCTTTGCTCTGTGTTCATAAAACAGCCATAGGAAGTATATGTTATGGTTGCTCTTCCCCAGATCTACAATTTCCTTGTGTACCAATGGGTTCCCAGAACCTCCTCAATCCTGTGTTTATATTAATTTGATTTAAAAAGACACAATGGCTTCTCTAGCAAGCATTGCCACTATTCTAAACTCATCGCTTCCAACAATTGGCGACCAAGTCCTAGGTTCCCTTCTTATTCCTTTGGCAGCTTGTCACATAGTACTGCTCCCAAGAGGGCAGGGGTGAGCCTTATACATTTGTGCTTTACTTCTGCCATTTTGAAAAATGGTGCCACCTGGCCCATAGAAGTCTGTTGGATTCTGTGCTCCAATTATTGTGAGGTTCAGTGTCTAGACTAGGTATGGAGCTTACTGGGGAGGTCACTTTCTAAAGTTAAGCCAAGTGTAGGGTTAAGGACTTTCAGGGACCCACTTCCCAACAGTGAGTTGAAGAGCTCAGAGGTGGGCAGCTGTGACAGAGACCGCATGGTAACTTCTGGATCTTGTCACAATGGGGTACGTTTACTAAATTGCGGTAATGTTACCCACGTTAGGTTCCATGGTAATGGTACAGATGCCCATATAAAGGCATGGGCGGTGCATCATTACGGCAAGCCATATCAACTAACACGTGTTACAAGGCGCCTTAGACTAACGCGCGTTACAAGGCGCCTTATAAGGCACCTCACAAGGCACATTACAAGGTGCCTTGTTAGGTGCCTTCTAAGGTGCCTTGCTAGGCACCTTGTTAGGTGCCTCATAAGGTGCCTTGTAAGGTGCCTTATAAGTAACGTGCCTTATAAGGTGCCTCATAAGGTGCTTTGCAAGGTGCCCTATAGGGCTCCTTAGGCTAAGCGCCGTATTAGGCACCTCTTGACAAGGCACCTTAGAAGGCACCCTGGGTTACGGAACCATAGGTTAAGGTGGCCTAACAAGGTTACAGTGCCCTAGGGCAGTGTGCCCTAAGGGCTGCAAGGTGCTTCAGGATGACATGCATGACCTGTGAGGCATAGAGACAGATGTAGCCCTAACACTAGATAGAGCACTTGATCACAGTGCTGACATTGATAAACTGTGCAGGAGGTAGTAGTAGTGCTCTGGTGATAACTGCAGCTCCGTGCTGGGGTCAATGGCCTGACTCTCCATGCAGCTTGGGATTGTGGAGCCTGTGTGAGTGGATGTTTGTAACCCTGTTTGCCGCTACTTTGGGCTTTGCACATGTTGCTGTAGCATCTGCATTGTAAGGTAAAATATAGGGACATGCTCTGCAGGATCCACAGCTGGGACATGAAACTGTGACCTTTAGGATACACTGGCTGTGTGTACTTTTCCTCAGCCTGACATTTTATGTTGCACTGCACATGACATACTGGTACAGGGCATGGCCTAGGTCCACTGCAGGCAGGTGCCACTTCCCCCTCCAGCACGGGCACACACCCCCCTGCCATGTTGACATGACCATATGCAGTCGGTGCTGGTAATGTGCAGTCCCAGGCCATCCACTGTGTGGGTAGGCGGTTGCCTAGGGAGCAGGGTCTGGGGTGGGGAGGCATACATGGGCATCCTCACATCCGCCCCATCACCGCCTGCCAATATTATGTCCCTTCTGCTTGGGGGAGGGTTGGCTGGGGGGATGTCAGGTCAGTGCCCTGGCAACTGTTAGCTAGGGTGGACCAGGTAGATGTAGGTGGATTGTGTTTGGCCTTTATCAGCTGCTGTCTTGAGGATGTCCGGTTTCTATGTTCCTATGTGCCACCTAGGCAACTGCCTAGTCCACCCTGTTCCCCAACTGCCCCACTACATGTCCCGCCTGCAGCCCCCTATGCCCCATTTGCACAATCACCATAGTGGCCTTTCATACTTGGGCATTATGCTGTTGCTGCAAATGGAGCACTACAATCACTTTGCTTGGGCTCCCTGCCTATGCTGTACATTACCGATGCTTAAATGGTTTCTCTCTCTTGCAAATGTGTGCTAACGCCAGGTTTTCAATTGCGGTAAGATTCAGCCCTTCAGTTCCCCGCGTTAGTATGGAAGGGGCCCCTCCCCACCCACTCCTCACCCATTGACCCCTTCTCTCTGCCCTCTTTCTACCCTCTGCGGGACTTACCGCGGCAGGGAACGCTAACGCGTGTTATGTAATGTTAATGCGTGTTAGATAACGAAACACGCGTTAACGTTACCTAACACGCATTAACGTAGTACCTGCTACGTTAACGCGGTTTAGTAAACATACCCCAATGTGAAATTACAGCTCTGGGACCCTTTAAAAATAACTATAGCTCTTTTTTTTTCCAAAAATGAGCCTGCAAAGCCATTCCTTCTTGCAGGTTTTCATAAAACCCTTCTTAAATTAGCAATTTTACACGATTGTGCATTTTAGCAGATCATATAGTCGATATTTCAATAAACGTTTGTTTATAGTAGCCTATGCTTAAAGTTTGCTATCGCAAAGCAAAAGTGAATATTGCATGGCAAATGACACAAATCAACAAAATGTTGACTTGTTTTGCATATGTTAAGGCATTTTACATTTTCTTCATTATGAAGCCCACTTTTGAAAGTAACTTGACACAACAACTGCTTTAATTAGAAGCCTTCTTGGGCAGGGAACTACCCTGCAACTACTATTGCACCTGACCGTATCTTCCTTTGAGCACAGATTTGGAGAGATGAGTAAATATACCGACATTATGAATAAAATAAAACTGGACAATCTTGAATAGACCTATGAAATATTTTGTTAAATGATATTGAAAAATTAAGGTTAACTTCCTGTTACTTAGCAATACAGGATGTATTGTTATAATTCAATTTTCACCCTTCAGCTATAAACGTAGCTACAATTACAGATATTTTCTAGACAAAATTAAAAAGTAATAATACTGCCCATTATGAAGTAAAAAATATGCCTTGTATTTGTGCCATCTAGATTTTGAAACTACAGTAATAATAGTTCATATGTTTGTCTTGACTCAATTGGATTAGTGTAATTGAGTTTTGATGGATCTCCCTCAAGGCTCAATTCAGATTGAATCAACCTACAAATGCTAGAGACCTTTGTCAGAAAATAAATTTGATCATACTGTACCACCATAGCTATAAGAATTTTAATTTGCTTTTGTATTGATTTTTAAGGTCTAATGTTCTCTCAACTGTACTTGTTGGAAAGCTTTAAAATATTTGATAGCATCACTTCTATATTACTGTTCCAAAAGGCATGTTCTAGTAATCAAAATGTGGTTTACAATAATTCTAGTATAATTTTATGAGTCAATATTCAAAAGCACTTATCCAGTAAGCAGCACCTGGATAAGAAGCACTATACAGATAGTGCTACTGAATATTCTATTTTACGGCACGTTGATGTCCATATAGTGCCAGAGCAGTCCAGGGGTGGAACTGCAAGTTATCAGCATAGTGATGTTTTCCAGTGCCTGATATGGATAGCTATCTGAATAGGTTAAGGTACCAAAAAGCTGTCCTAAATTGCTATTCAGCTATCTTGACATATAGGGATATTGAATAATGATCAATGTTGGAGGGGATGCAATGAGAAAGGGAATTGGTTGCATATGTGGTGGAATTGTAAGTGGATACAAGCCTATTGGATTAAGATTTTGGAGTTGATATATAACATGACAGGATATTGAATACAAAGAAAGCCAGAGATTTGTTTACTACATCAATTAGATGAAGACATTCCAAAGAGAGTTAGTGGAGTGATACACCACTGTATAGTAGCTGCTAGAAATAAAATAGCACAGCATTGGCAGGGGAAATCCATGCCACATAAGGCAGGATTTGTGAAAAGAATGGCAGAGATGTGTTTTATGCATAGATTGATGGAGACGAGGCGGGGACAGGTGAGAAAGTTGTGGAATAATGGAAGAGTGAGTGTAAGTGGCTGGAAAAATGGAAGGAAGAATGAGTGGGAGTGCTAGAGAAAATATGAGAAGGATTTTATACAAAATTTAAATACAATTTTACTGGAAAGATAAATGGTGATTGGGTGAAAGGAGAGAGGATATTAATTCAATAATGGATGAGGTTGGATGAGCGGTGGAGGGTGGGGGAGGGTGGGAGAGGGTGGTTAGAAAGGGAATGATATAAAGAATATTTAGAGTAATATTATATGAATTAATAAATACAAATGTTGTGTGAAGTTTGATACATAAATGTTATGTGTAGTTTGATACATGTTAAGTGATGTTTGTAATGATACTAAATACAAAACACCCTGAGCAGTAGGGGGTCAGTGGGACATAAACCCCCATGCATGTCCAGACACCTCCCTGCCCTGCTAACAGGTGTCCATAGCAGCTTGACTGTAACACTGGGTGTGCACAGATCTGGGCAGTGTCTGCTCTCAGATGGCCACAGAGGTACCATCAGCTACACTGCAACAGAACACCTGTTACACAATGCCATTGACAGTGAGGTGCAGCAAGACCTATCCCTTGCATCATAGATACTGTGGACCTAGTTCTGTGTGCACATTATTACCCTCAGGGTGAACATATAACCTGCACAATGGCAGGGTCTGTAGCCAGTCTGTGTCAGTATCACGCATGGCACACCATCCAAACAAGCTGTGGTAATGGAGTGGTGCAGACCCCAATTGGTGAACAGCTGTAGACCGCTGTTCCACATGTGCAATGCATCATGGGTGCTGGTGCTGTAAACCTATCCTGGTGCACAGAGCAGATGGTTTCTGCAGTGACCTGCACTCACTCAGTAACCAGCCACTGCTGTACAACAGGCAATAGAGGTATAGACCACTCTTTAGTACACTGACGTTGCAAACAGTGACTATGTGGTAACTCCACATTGTTTCCCCCCTCATGGCTGCCCAACTCAGATGTTTTGCATGCTGCAACAGGCGTATCCATGCAGAGCCGTGCTGCCAGGCCATAATAACCACACTACAGATGCCAACCTCCCCCCTGTCCATCTATCTGCATCTGGCAACTGTGTAGAGTCCTGTCTGGCTGTGCAGGGTGTCACCCTATGTCCTGTGCTGGTACCCTGTCCCGCATTGCTCATCTATGTGCGTGCCTTGCCTGTGACTGATGTGCATGGTACCACCACTGCGCTGTCGACCCAGCATTGTAAATATCCTGCCACCACCACCCCCACTGGGGGACATGTATCCGCTCCATCTGCAGCCCAATGTTTCATCAGTATGTGACATTGGCGAGGTGGCCTAGTGGTTCGGGCAAATTACCCCAAGCTGGAAGGTTGTGGGGTCAAATCCCACCAAAGGACAGCAACCATGTGCCAGAAGGACAATGCCCTGTGTAATGTAATATCAGTTTGTGAAATGTAAACCGCCCTGGTATCATGAGAGGCAGCATATAAGATATGTGAGATACATAAATAAATAAATATATATATATATATATAAATAAAACACCCTGGCAAGTCCAACATCACCAAGCGCCCCCCCCCCCCCAATCACCTGTTGCCAAAGGAGTGCGCTAAAGTGCCATAATCAGGCTGTGGTTCTGCAATATGTCTGGAAAGGGTATACTGTCAACCTCAAACTACGGAAGAGGATACAACAATGCCAAAAGGATGGGAAAATGGCACGTCCCACCCACAAATAACAGCTGTGATGAGATACATTACAGAATGACTGAAACATCAACAAATACCAAAAGTGTCTCAAACGGGGGTACGCACGGCAGTACGGCGGGGGGCATCCACGGCAGTACGCATGAGGGGGAATGCACGGCAGTATGCGCGGGGACACACACGGGGGCACGCGGGGGGTATGCACATGATTATGCACGCAATGCACAGCTGCGCCATCACTGCATCATCAGAGCATTGACCACACACAAGATAACTGCCAAGTCCAGGAAGCCTGCATTCTCAGATACAGACCTGTACCTGCTGGCGGAGCTCATCTGTCTGCGCCAGGAGTGCCTGTTCCCTGGCTCATCCCGCAGGCAGGACCTCAACAGGGTGAGGAGATCATGGGTGCACCTTGCCAGGCACTACAATCGCGTTGCAGACTACCCATGTGAGGTAAGTGCATGGGGACAGGCACACAAACCTAGCAGTGCAAACCAATAGCCAGCAACCAACAGACATATCAGACATGCACAGCAATGGAAAAGGATGTGTCTGTGGGGCAAACAGGGATCAATGTAGGCCTCACGGCTGATGTGTGCAGGTCTGCCCCATCTGTAGGATGCCAAAGCCAACATCACAGAGGTCTGTCAACACTTTGAAGGCTTACTCAAAGTAATTAATCCACATCCTGCATCTGGACTACGATGTGGCATATATCAGGAAACTGTACCCACCATATGCAATATCAGCTAACAGTGATCCGCCGCCTACTTTGGTCATGTATGATATACTATATGATAGGAATATCTCGTCAGAATATTGGCTCCCAAGAGATGTGGTTCCGGCCAGGATAGATGGCTGAATCACCCAGGTGCTGAGGTTGTTGCCCCTTCTGCAGGCTCACAGATATGCCCCATCACCAGGATGCCTCAGGCCACGTTACATAGCCCTGTTATCCATCCTGGTGCCAAGGTACCTGCCCCTGGTTTAGATTCACAGGGCTGCCCTAGCCCCAGGATGTCCCAGGCCACATACCAGAGCCCTGTTACTCATCCTGTTTGTATGGTATTTGCTCCTATCACTGTATCACAGGGCTGCCATAGCCCCAGGATGCCCCAGGCCACATACAAGAGCTCTGTTATTCATCTGGTTGTAGGGTATTTGCTCCTGTTACAGTCTCACAGGGCTGCCTTAGCCCCAGAATTCCCCAGGCCTCATTGCAGAGCCCTGTTATCCATCCTGGTGCTAAGGTACCTGTTCCTGATTTAGTTTTACAGGGCTGCCTCGACCCCAGGATGCCCCAGATCTCATCAGAGAACCCTGGTATCCATCCTGGTTGTATGGTGGTTGCTCCTGTTACAGTTTCACAGGGCTGCCTTAGCTCCAGGATGCCCCAGGCCTCATTGCAGAGCCCTGTTATCCATCCTGGTGCTGAGGTACCTATCCCTGGTTTAGTTTCACAGGGCTGCCTTAGCCCCAGGATGCCCCAGTCTATATACCAGAGCCCTGTTATCCATCCTGGTGCTAAGGTACCTGCTCCTGGTCTAGGTTTACAGGGCTGCCTTGGCCTCAGGATGCCCCAGGCCTTATCACAGAGCCCTGTTATTCATCCTGGTTGTATGGTGGTTGCTCCTGTTAAAGTTTCACAGGGCTGCCTTATCCCCAGGATACCACAGGCCACATAGCAGAGCCCTGTTATCCATCCTGGTGCTAAGGTACCTGCTCCTGGTTTAGGTTTACAGGGCTGCCTCGACCCCAGGATGCCCCAGGCCTTATCACAGAGCCCTGTTATTCATCCTGGTTGTATGGTGGTTGCTCCTGTTAAAGTTTTGCAGGGCTGCCTTAGCCCCAGGATGCCCCAGGCCTCATTGCAGAGCCCTGTTATCCATCCAGTTGCTGGGGTACCTGCCCCTGGTTTAGTTTCACAAGGCTGCCTTATCTCCAGGATGCCCCAGGCCACATACCAGAGCCCTGTTACTCATCATGTTTGTATGGTATTTGCTCCTATCACTGTTTAACAGGGCTTCCATAGCCCCAGGATGCCCCAGGCCACGTACAATAGCTCTGTTATTCATCCTGGTTGTATGGTATTTGCTCCTGTTACAGTCTCACAGGGCTTCCCCAACCCCAGGATGCCCCAGGCCACATACCAGAGGCCTGTTGGTGATCCTGGTTGTATGGTAACATAGTAACATGGTAAATGACGGCAGATAAAGACCAGTATGGTCCATCTAGTCTGCCCAGTAAGAAGGCTGGAGTAAGATGGCAGGAGTAGGTGCCACTCTGTGCAGGCAGCCCCTCAGGCCACCCCTCCCCATGTCTTTGTTTAGGGGTAAACCCACCGCTCCATGCAGGACACCCCTATTTGTTGAGAAGTTAGATGGTTCATTTTATTTTGACTTATTCTGTTGCTATAAATCGATCCATTGTGTCTGTCCCATGCCATTTTGAATTCTGTCACCGTATTTGCCCCCACCACCTCCATCGGGAGGGAATTCCAAGCATCCACCACCCTCTCAGTGAAAAAGTATTTCCTGATATTGCCTTTCAATTTTCCACCTTGCAGCTTCATGTTATGTCCTCTCGTTTTACAGCGTCCCCGTCTTTGGATGAGGTTTGTTTGTTCATTATTTCTCCTTAAGTATTTAAAGGTCTGAATCATATCTCCCCTATCCCTCCTCTCCTCCAAAGTGTACATATTTAGGTCTTCAAGTCTCTTCTCATAAGGCTTCTGACGCAGGCTCCAAATCATTTTGGTCGCCTTCCTCTGAACAAATTCCATTCTTTTTACATCCTTTGCAAGATACGGTCTCCAAAACTGAACACAGTATTCCAAGTGAGGCCTCACCAGTGACTTATACAGTGGTATTAGAACCTCTTTCTTTCTGCTGGTAATTCCTCTTCGTATGCAGCCCAACATCCTCCTGGCTTTTGCCACCGCCTTGTCGCACTGTTTTGCCATCTTGAGATCTACAGAAATAATCACACCAAGGTCTTTCTTATGATCCGTGCACACCAACCTCTTGCCCCCTATCGTGTACATTTCTCTTGGGTTTCTGCTACCTAAGTGCATGACTCTACACTTCTTTGCATTAAATCTTAATTGCCAAGCATTTTACCATTCTTCCAGCTTTTGTTGATCTTTCCTCTTGTTAAGGACTCCCTTGGGGGAGTCCACTCTGTTGCAAATGTTCGTGTCATCTGCAAAAAGACAGACCTTTCCATTCAGTCTTTCAGCAATATCACTCACAAATACATTGAACAGTGCTGGGCCCAGGACTGAACCCTGGGGCACCCCGCTAATCACCTTCCCTTCCTCCGAGTGAGCTCCATTTACCATCACCTTCTGTCGTCTATCAGTCAACCAATTTCTGATCCAGTTTACCACCTTGGGACCCATCCCCAAACTACTAAGTTTACTGATAAAACTCCTATGAGGAACAGTATCAAAGGCTTTGCTGAAATCCAGGTAGATGACATCCATTGCATGCCCCTGATCTAGTTCTCTGGTCACCCAGTCAAAGAACTCAATCAGATTTGTTTGGCAAGATCGTCCTTCGGTAAAACCATGATGCTTTGGATCTTGCAACCTGTTGGTTTTGAGAAAGTTCACAATTCACTCCTTCAGAAGTGCCTCCATTACTTTTCCCGCCACTGAGGAAAGGCTCACAGGCCTGTAGTTTGACACTTCTTCCCTGTCACCACTTTGTAGTTTGACACTTCTTCCCTGTCACCACTTTTGTGAAGAGGTACGACATCAGCCATTCTCCAGTCCTGAGGAACTACTCCTGTTTCCAAGGAACTGTTGAAAACATCCTTTAATGGCCCTGTAAGAACCTCTCTGAGCTCTTTCAGTACCCTTGGATGTATCCCATCCGGTCCCATGGCCTTGTCCACTTTCAGTTTTGCAAGTTGTTCTAACACATCACCTTCTGTGAATGGTGTGGTATCTACTTCATTCCCATCTTTATAGTTGGGAGTCACAGTTAGTCCTTCTCCAGGATTTTCTTTAGTGAAAATAGAGCAGAGGTATTTGTTTAGCAATTCCGCTTTTTCAATGTCCCTTTCCACGAGTCCATTCCCAGCACTTCTGAGTCCTGCGATTCCACCTCCGATCTTCTTCCTTTCCCGAATATACCTGAAGAAAGTTTTGTCACCACACTTCACATCTTTAGCCATCTTTTTCTCTGCCTTTGATTTTGCTATCCTTATTTCTCTTTTTGTCTCTTTGAGTTTGATCCTGTATTCATTTCTGTGTTCCTCTGTTTGCAAGCTTTTGAATTTTGTGAAAACTGTATTTTTTTGCCTTTATATGAGCAGCCACTTCTTTGGAAAACCAAATAGGTTTCCTTCTCCTTTTGTTTTTATTTACTTTTCTTACATATTTATCTGTTGCCCCTTTTATTGCCACCTTTAGTTTAGCCCATTGCAATTCCACTTCCCTTATCTCCTTCCACCCTGTCAACTCCTCCTTTAGGTACATGGCCATTTTATTGAACTTGGTGTTTTTGAAGTTTAGGACTTTGAGCTTGTTATGACTGGACTGCACCTTGGCTTTTATCTCAAACCACACCGTGTGATGATTGCTGCTGCTCATAGGGGCACCCACCCAGACATTTGACATGCTCTCACCGTTGGTGAGGACTAAATCCAGCGTTGAGCTTTCCCTTGTTGGTTCCATCACCATTTGTCTAAGTAACGCATCTTGGAGAGCATCCACAATTTTTTTGCTTCTTTCCAGATTTGCAGAAAGAGTAATCCAATCCACATCGGGTAGATTAAAGTCACCCAATATGATCGCTTCCCCCTTTGTGGCTATTTTGACAATGTCTATAATCAATTCATTATCTAGCTCTTCAATTTGAGTCGGAGGTCTGTAGACTACAGCAGTATGGATGACAGTGCCATCTCCTCTTTCCAACACAACCCAGAGCGCTTCTTCTTTTCCCCATGCCCCCTGCATTTCAGTAGCTTTAATATTGCTTTTGATATACAAGGCTACTCCTCCTCCTTTTCCATTTTCTCTGTCTCTTCTGAATAGATTATAGCGAGCTATGGCTATATCCCACTAATGTGATTCATTAAACCATGTTTTTGTAATGGCCACATTTCCACTATTAGAGCTTCGAGGTCTGGAACTTTATTGGATAAGCTTCAAGCATTTGTGCTCATTGCTTTCCAGCATTTAACTGGCTTGCGTGTGTTTTGCATTGATTTTGTTCTGTCTACTTCTTCCCACTTGTTTTTGATGTGTGGTTTAAAAGTGTGTCTGTTTCTGATGTTGTTCTGCTTTGGCAGGGAGTGACGTCCAGAACTTGACCTTCCCCATCCGTCACCCCCTTTTTCTAATTTAAATGTGCATCCACATACTGGCTGAATTTTTCACTTAGGATTATTCTCCCTGTGACAGAGAGATGTAGTCCATCAGCACAGTATAGTCTCTTGTTGGTCCATCTGTTTCCCCAGTCGCCTATAAATCTGAATTCTTCCTCTTTGCACCAAGTTTGGAGCCATGCGTTAAAGCTGTTTATGTGATTTAGCCTTTCTGCCCCCTTACCAAGAACAGGTAGAACTTCTGAGAATGCTACAGTGTTAACAATGGGCTTTAGTTTCTCCCCCAGAGTTTGAAAGTCCCTTTGAACTGTAGTGGCACTGTTTCTAGCAAGGACATTTGTACCCAAGTGGATGATAACATCAATTTTAGAGTGCTCACTTTCAGCACTAAGTACATCAACAATTTGGTTTGTATTCTTGCTAGATGAAGAGCCTGGGAGGCATTTGACTAACTTCCCTCCTTTGAACTGTGTTTCCAAGTTGGTGTCTCTGATGATGGAATCACCAAGTAGTAGTAGTTTTCTGTTCCTTGAGTCTGTCTTCATAATTGGTGCTTTATCAGGAGATTGGGCATTGACTATCTTATTTAAGGGCCCTTGAGTTTCCCTGGCTTGGGCATCCTCATTAACCAAAGCAGAGAAGGCACTATGCAGTGATATCTCTTGATGTACAGGGTGTTTCTGCATTACCAGAGCCCACTGTGATCCATTTCTTCCTGGGATGTTTGTGTCTCTGTGGGAGTGGCGGGGGACTTTGTTTGGTTTGTATCCTAGAAGAAGTGTGTTTCATTGCAGCTACTTCTTCCCTTAATAGAGTCAATTCATTTTGTATGGCTGCCAACTTGAAGCATATAGGGCAAGCTCTTAGGTTCCAGATGATTCGTCTCAGAATGAAAACACCACAATTATTGCACTGAATACAAGATATGTGTGGTCGAATTAAGAGGATAGATGTCAACGTATATGACCGCTAAATAAGCAATGCAGCCCGGGGGGGGGGGGGAGGTGAGGGGGGGGGAAATCTTAGTGTCCTTGGCCAGCAGGCCTTACCAGAACCAAGGGCACCTTTTGATTTCTGATTGGAGGGCTACACAAGGAAAGCAAGCAGATTATTCCCAGAAGTGTATGTAAAACCAGCAGTTAACTTAGCTACACAAACCACCAGGACAGGTAAACAATGGTTGTATAGTATTTGCCCTTGTCACAGTTTCACAGGGCTGTTTCAGCACCAGGATGCCCCAGGGCTCATTATAGAGCCCTGTCATCCATCCTGGTGCTAAGGTACCTGCTCCTGGTTTAGACTTACAGGGATGCCTCAGCCCCAGGATGCCCCAGGGTCATTGCAGAGCGCTGTTATCCATCCCGGTGCTGAGGTACCTGCCCCTGGTTTAGTTTCACAGGGCTGCCTTAGCCCCAGGATGCCCCAGGCCATATACCAGAACCCTGTTATCCATCCTGGTGCTAAGGTACCTGCTCCTGGTTTAGACTTACAGGGATGCCTCATCCACAGGATGCCCCAGGGTCATTGCAGAACCCTGTTATCCATCCCGGTGCTGAGATTCCTGCCCCTGGTTTAGTTTCACAGGGCTGCCTTAGCCCCAGGATGCCCCAGGCCATATACCAGAACCCTGTTATCCATCCTGGTGCTAAGGTACCTGCTCCTGGTTTAGATTTACAGGGCTGCCTAGGCCCCAGGAGGCCTCATCACAGATCCTTATTATGCATCCTGGTTGTATGGTGGTTGCTCTTGTTACAGTTTCACAGGGCTGCCTTAGCCTCAGGATGCCCCAGGCCTCATTGCAGAGCCCTGTTATCCATCCAAGTGCTGAGGTACCTGCTCCTGGTTTAGGTTTACAGGGCTGCATTGGCCCCAGGATGCCCCAGGCCTCATCACAGAGCCTTATTATCCATCCTGGTTGTATGGTGATTGCTCCTGTTACAGTTTCACAGGGCTGCCTTATCCCCAGGATGCCCATGCCACATACCAGAGTCCTGTTACTCATCCTGTTTGTATGGTATTTGCTTCTGTCACTGTTTAACAGGGCTGCCATAGCCCCAGGATGCCCCAGGCCACATACAATAGCTCTGTTATTCATCCTGGTTGTATGGTATTTTCTCCTGTTACAGTCTCACAGGGCTGCCCCAGCCTTATGATGCCCCAGGCCACATACCAGAGGCCTGTTGGTGATCCTGGTTGTATGGTATATGCCCTTGTCAAAGATTCACAGGGCTGCTTCAGCCCCAGGATGCCCAAGGGTTCATTACAGAGCCCTGTCATCTATCCTGGTGCTAAGGTACCTACTCCCAGTTTAGTCTTACAGGGCTGCCTCAGCCCCATGACACCCCAGGCTTCATTGCAGAGCCCCGTTATCCATCCATGTGCTGAGTTACCTGCCCCTGGTTAAGGGTTGCAAGGCTGCCTCGGCCCCAGGATGCTCCAGGCCACATAGAAGAGCTCTGTTAGTCATCCTGGTTGTATGCTATTTGCTCCTGTAACAGTTTCACAGGTCTGCCGTAGCCCCAGGATGCCCCAGGCCTCATTACAGAGCCCAGTTAGTCATGTTGGTGCCAAAGTACCTGTCCCTGGTTTAGTTTCACAGGGCTGGCCCCGGCCCAGGAAGCCCCAGGTCTCATCACAGAGCCCTGTTAATCATCCTGGTTGTATGGTAGTTGCACCTCTAACAGTTCCACAGGGCAGCCCCAGCCCCAGGATGCCCCAGGCCTCATAACAGAGCCCTGTTAATCATCCTGGTTGTATGGTAGTTGCTCCTGTAACTGTTTCACAATGCTGCCCCAGCCTCACGATGCCCCAGGTCTCATTTCAGAGCCCAGTTAGTCATCCCGGTGCCAAGGTATCTGTCCCGGTTTCAGTTTCACAGGGCTGGCCGTAGCCCAGGATGCCCCAGGCCTCATCACAGAGTCCTGTTATCCATCTTGGTTGTATGGTATTTGCTCCTGTTACAGTTTCACAGGGCTGCCTTAGCCCCAGGATGACCCAGGCCTCATTGCAGAGCCCTGTTAGCCATCCTGGTGCCAAGGTACCTTTCCCTGGCTGAGTTTCACAGGGATGCCCTAGCCCCAGGATGCCCCAGGCCTCATTGCAGAGTCATAAGAACATAAGAACATAAGATATGCCATACTGGGTCAGACCAATGTCCATCAAGCCCAGTATTCTGTTTCCAACAGTGGCCAATCTAGGTCATACGAACCTAGCAGTTTCCCCAAGGGACACAGGCTCCACAATGCTTGTATTGGTTCAAGCATTGATATTCTGGGTCCCTTCTTAATAATGGTTTATGGACCTTTCCTCCAGGAACTTGTCCAAACCTTTTTTAAACCCAGCTACACTAACAGCCTTTACTACATCCTCCGGTAACAAATTCCAGAGTTTGATTACACGTTGAGTGAAAAAATATTTTCTTTTATTAGTCTTAAATAGCTTACCCTGTAGCTTCATTGCATGTCCCCTAGTCTTTCTATATTCTGATAAGGTAAACAATCGATCTACGTTTACCCGTTCCACTCCGTTCATTAATTTATAGACTTCAATCATATCTCCCCTCAGCCGTCTCTTTTCCAGGTTAAAGAGCCCCAACCTTTTTAGCCTTTCTTCATAGGAGTATCCTTCCATCCTCTTTACCATTTTGGTGGCTCTTCTCTGAACCTTTTCTAAAATCGCTATATCCTTTTTAAGATACGGCGACCAGAATTGCACACAATATTCAAGGTGCGGTCTCACCATGGAACGATATAGAGGCATTATAATATCTTTTGTTTTATTTTCCATTCCTTTCCTTATCATACCTAGCATTCTATTTGCTCTCTTGGCCGCTGCTGCACACTGGGCCGAGGGTTTTAACATGGTATCCACAATGACGCCTAAATCTTTTTCTGGGTGGTGGTTCCTAATGTGGAACCTTGCATCGTGTAACCAAAGTTTGGGTTGTTCTTCCCTAGGTGCATAACCTTGCACTTGTCCACATTAAATTTCATCTGCCATTTTGATGCCCAGTCTTCCAATTTATCAAGATCCTCTTGCAATTTTCCACAATCCTCTTGGGTTTTAACAACTTTAAATAGTTTTGTGTCATCTGCAAATTTGATAACCTCACTCGTTATTCCACTTTCCAGGTCAATTATGAATATGTCAAAAAGCAGCGGACCCAGCACAGATCCCTGGGGTACACCACTATTCACCTTTCTCCATTGGGAAAATTGGCCATTTAGCCCTACCCTCTGCTTTCTATCTTTTAACCAGTTCCTGATCCACAATAGTACACTGCCTCCTATCCCATGACTCTTTAGTTTTGCCAAAAGTCTCTGATGAGGGACCTTGTCAAAGGCTTTCTGAAAGTCCAGATACACAATATCAACCGACTCACCTTTGTCCACCTGATTATTCACTCCTTCAAAAAAACATAACAGATTAGTAAGACAAGATCTTCCTTGTCTAAAGCCATGTTGGCTGTCTCCCATTAGGTCATGACTATCTACATGCTGAGTAATTTTATTCTTTATGATTGTTTCTACCATTTTTCCCGGTACTGATGTCAGGCTCACTGGTCTGTAGTTTCCCGGATCACACCTGGAACCCTTTTTAAAAATTGGTGTTACATTGGCGATCCTCCAATCTTCAGGTATTAGAGATGATTTTAATGATAGTTCACAGATTACTGATAGCAGGTCTGCAATCTCGTATTTCAGTTCTTTCAACACCCTTGGATGTATACCATCCGGCCCAGGTGATTTGCTACTCTTCAGTTTATCTAATAGTTGTAATACATCTTCCCGATGTATCGATATTTCCTTCAATTCTTCCGCACCTTTAAATACCACTTCAGTCATGGGTAACATCCCTACATCTTCCTCAGTAAAGACTGAAGCAAAGAATTCATTCAGTCTCTCCGCTATCGCCTTGTCGCCTCTTAGTGCTTCTTTAACCCCTTTATCATCTAATGGACCAACTGACTTTCTCACAGGTTTTTTTCTACGAATGTACTTGAAAAGGTCTTTACTTCGTGTTTTTGCTTCCGCAGCAAGCTTCTTCTCAAATTCTCCCTTTGCCTGCCTTATCAATGCCTTGCATTTGACTTGCCAGTGCTTGTGCTGTTTCCAGGTTTCATCGTTTGGCTCTTTTTTCCATTTCCTGAAAGATGCTTTTTTGGCAACAACAGCCTCTCTGACCTCACCTTTAAACCATGCTGGCAGTCTTTTGGACTTCCTTCCACTTTTCTTAAAGTGTGGAATATAGCTGGTCTGGGCTTCCAAGATAGTATTTTTCAACAACAGCCAAGCCTGATGTACGTCTTTAACCTTTGCAACTGCTCCTTTTAGTTTTTTCTTAACTGTTTTCCTCATTTTAAAATAGTTTCCCTTTCGAAAGTTAAAAGGTAGTACTTTGGATTTCCTTACTATCCCTCCTCCACTAATTAAATCAAAGGCAATCATGCTATGATCACTATTGCCAAGTGGCCCCAACACCCTTATCTCTTGCACTAGATCTGGTGTTCCACTAAGGACTAGGTCTAATATGGCTTCCCCTCTGGTCGGTTCATGAACCAGCTGCTCCAAGAAGCAGTCATTTATTTCATCTAGGAACTTTATCTCCCTAGCATGTCCTGACGTGACACTGACCCAGTCGATACCGGGGTAGTTGAAATCACCCATTATTATTACTGCACTGTAACTTTTGTTAGCTTCCTTGATTTCTTTGAGCATTTCGTCATCCATTTGGTCATTCTGGCAAGGCGCTCGATAGTACACCCCCACTGCCATTGCCTTCCCCCTTTTACATGGAATTTCAATCCAGATAGATTCTACAGCAGATTTTGTTTCCTGCAAAACTTTAATCCTTTCTGACTCAATGCCCTCTCTAACATAGAGAGCAACCCCTCCACCAATTTGATCAGCTCTATCATTACGATATAGTTTGTACCCAGGTATCACAGTGTCCCACTGGTTGTCCTCCTTCCACCATGTCTCTGATATTCCAATCATATCTAACCTTTCATTTAGTGCTATATATTCTAACTCTCCCATCTTATTTTTTAGACTTCTAGCATTTGCATACAAGCATTTTAGAGAATGTATTTTACTCATATTAATTTGGCTATTGTTAGACATGGGTAATTTGGGATCTTTAAGCTCAGTCTGCTCCATACTTGAGGGCATTTAGGCTAATTTACTCTTTTGTGGAACCTCTCTGCTTTTGGTAGTATCCTTCAAAGATACATTCTTCCGAACCATCTGCTCTTGGGCGACTGTCGGCTTTCCCCTAATATCTAGTTTAAAAGCTGCTCTATCTCCTTTTTAAAGGTTAATGCCAGCAGCCTGGTTCCATCCTGGTTAAGGTGAAGCCCATCCCTTCGGAAGAGCCCCTCCTTTCCACAGAATGTTCCCCAGTTCCTAACAAATCCAAAACCCTCATCTCTGCACCATTGTCTCATCCACGCATTGAGACTCCGGAGCTCTGCTTGCCTTTTGGGTCCTGCGCGTGGAGCAGGAAGCATTTCGGAGAATGCTACCCTGGAAGTTCTGGATTTCAACTTCCTACCTAAAAGCCTAAATTTAACCTCCAGAACCTCCCTACCACATTTTCCTATGTCATTGGTACCGACATGTACCAAGACAGCAGATTCCTCCCCAGCACTATCTAAGACCTTATCTAGGTGGCGCGTGAGGTCCGCTACCTTCGCACCAGGCAGGCATGTTACCAGGCGATCCTCACGTCCACCAGCCACCCAGCTATCTACATGCCTAATGATCGAATCACCAACTATAACGGCTGTCCTAACCCTTTCCTCATGGGCACATGGCCCTGGAGAAACTTCCTCGGTGCGAGAGGGTTTTACATCACCTGGAGGACAGGTCCTAGTTACAGGATCACTTCCTGCCACACCAGGTTGATGCTCTCCTGTCACGTGACCTCTCTCCTCCATGGCAACAGGGATGCTGCCAGACTGGAGGTGGGACTTCAGGACTATATCCCTGTAGGTCTCGTCTATGTACCTCTCTGTCTGTCTTATGCTTTCCAAGTCTGCTACTTTAGCCTCTAGAGAACGGACTCGTTCCCTGAGAGCAAAGAGCTCCTTGCACCTAGTGCACAAGTAAGACCTCTCACCAACTGGGAGAAAATCATACATGTGACACTCAATGCAAAAGACTGGAAAGCCCCCATCCCGCTGCTGTTATCCATCCAGGTGCTGAGGTACCTTCCCCTGGTTTAGTTTCACAGGGATGCCTTATCCCCAGGATGCCCCATGCCACATACCAGAGCCCTGTTTCTCATCCTGTTTGTATGGTATTTGCTCCTGTCACTGTTTAACAGGGCTGCCATAGCCCCAGGATGCCACAGGCCACATACAATAGCTCTGTTATTCATCCTGGTTGTATGGTATTTGCTCCTGTTACAGTTTCACAGGGCTGCCCCAGCCCCAGGATGCCACAGGCCACATACCAGAGACCTGTTGGTGATCCTGGTTGTATGGTATTTGCCCTTGTCACAGTTTCACAGGGTTGCTTCAGCCCCAGGATGCCACAGGACTCATTACAGAGCCCTGTCATCCATCCTGGTGCTACGGTACCTGCTCCTGGTTTAGTCTTACAGGGCTGCCTCAGCCCCAGGATGCCCCAGGCCTCATTGCAGAGCCCTGTTATCCATCCCGGTGCTGAGGTACCTGCCCCTGGTTTAGTTTCACATGGCTGCCTTAGCCCCAGGATGCCCCAGGCCACATACCAGAGCCCTGTTATCCATCCTGGTGCTAAGGTACCTGCTCCTTGTTTAGGTTTACAGGGCTGCCTCTACCCCAGGATGCCCCAGGCCTCATCACAGAGCCTTGTTATCCATCCTGGTTGTATGGTGGTTGCTCCTGTTACAGTTTCATAGGGCTGCCTTACCCCCAGGATGCCCCAGGCCTCATTGCAGAGCCCTGTTACCCATCCAGGTGCTGAGGTACCTGCCCCTGGTTTAGTTTCACAGGGCTGCCTTATCCCCAGGATGCCCCAGGCCACATACCAGAGTTCTGTTACTCATCCTGTTTGTATGGTATTTGCTCCTGTTACAGTCTCACAGGGCTGCCCCAGCCCCAGGATGCCCCAGGTCACATGCCAGAGGCCTGTTGGTGATCCTGGTTTTATGGTATTTGCCCTTGTCACAGTTTCACAGGGCTGCTTCAGCCCCAGGATGCCCCAGGGATCATTACAGAGCCCTGTCATCCATCCTATTGCTAAGGTACCTGCTCCTGGTTTAGCCTTACAGGGCTTCCTCAGCCCCAGGATGCCCCAGGCTTCATTACAGAGCCCTGTTATCCATTCATGTGCTGAGGTACCTGACCCTGGTTTATGTTTACAGGGCTGCCTCGGCCCCAGGATGCCCCAGGCCACATAAAAGAGCTCGGTTAGTCATCATGGCTGTATGGTATTTACTCCTGTAACAGTTTCACAGGGCTGCCGTAGCCCTAGCACGCCCCAGGCCTCATTATAGAGCCCAGTTAGTCATCCCGGTGCCAAGGTACCTGTCCCTGGTTTAGTTTCACAGGGCTGGCCCCGGCCCAGGATGCCCAAGGCCTCATCACAGAGCCCTGTTAATCATCCTGGTTGTATGGTAGTTGCACCTGTAACAGTTCCACAGGGCATCCCCAGCTGCAGGACGCCCCAGGCCTCATCACAGAGCCCTGTTAATCATCCTGGTTGTATGGTAGTTGCTCCTGTAACTGTTTCACAGGGCTGCCCCAGTCCCAGGATGCCCCAGACTTCATTACAGAGCCAAGTTAGTCATCCCGGTGCCAAGGTACCTGTCCCTGGTTCAGTTTCACAGGGCTTGCCCCGGCCCAGGATGCCCCAGGTCTCATCACAGTGCCCTGTTATCCATCCTGGTTGTATGGTATTTGCTCCTGCTACAGTTCCACAGGGCTGCCTTAGCCCCAGGATCCCCAGGCCTCATTGCAGAGCCCTGTTAGCCATCCTGGTGACAAGGTACCTGTCCCTGGTTAAGTTTCGTAGGACTGCCCTAGCCCTAGGATGCCCCAGACCTCATTGCAGAGACCTGTTATCCATCCTGGTGCCAAGGTACCTTTCCCTGGTTTAGTTTCACAGGGCTGACCCCGGCCCAGGATGCCCCAGGCCTTGTCACAGAGGCCTGTTAGTGATCCTGGTTGTATGGTAGTTACACCTGTTACAGTTTCACAGGGCAGCGTAGCCCCAGGATGACCCAGGCCTCATTGCAGAGCCCTATTATCCATCCTGGTGCTGAGGTACCTGCCCCTGGTTGAGTTTCACAGGGCTGCCCTAGCCCCAGGATGCCCCAGGCCTCATTGCAGAGCCCTGTCATCCATCCTGGTTGCAAGGTACCTGTCCCTGGTTGAATTTCAAAGGGCTGCCTTAGCCCCAGGATGCCCCAAGCCTCATTCCAGAGCCCTGTTATCCATCCTGGTTGTATGATAGTTGCTCCTGTAACTGTTTCACAGGGCTGCCCCAGCCTCAAGATGCCACAGGCCTCATTACAGAGCCCAGTTAGTCATCCCGGTGCCAAGGTACCTGTCCCTGGTTTAGTTTCACAGGGCTGCCCTAGCCCCAGGATGCCCCAGGCCACATTGCAAAGCCCTGTTATCCATCCTGTTGCCAAGGTACCTGCCCTGGTTGAGTTCCACAGGGCTGCCGCAGGCCACATCAGGGTGGTATGTCGGTCACCCTGGCACAATGATCGGTGCACTGGCCGGTGTGTGCATGACTGGCCCATCCCCATGTTGCCCCAGGACCCCGGAGAGCATGTGGTGGCCCACACCCTTGTCCCACCTGGGCAGGGCTGATGCTGTGCCCAAGGCCCAATGGTGGCACACATGATCGCCCCCCCCCCATGCGCACAGCAGCATATGCCACGCAGCCTGTGCATATGTTGGACATGCGTTGTAGCCAGGTAGATGGGTGTAGCTGACATGCTGACTCAGTACATATGTGTGTGGATGCAGTGCAAGCCCTGCCCCCTCCCAGATACACCATGTATGGATGACGGCGCCATGCAGGTCCACCGCCATGGTACACGTGACACGCAGAATGGCACATAAGACACGGTGGTGTAGGGCCATGCGCGGCTAGTCCTATGGGCTGGAAAGGTGTGGCAGGCAGCCCACATGCAGCATATGTAGTGGGCAACTCAGACATGCGCAGCTGCAGTGCGCACATGCGTGTGCCAGGGCCAACAGTGAGCAGTGGACACACAGCACGCATCGGAGGTAGCCACCTGCTGCCCCCAGCTATGTATGCTGTGCAGCCCAGGATGGGCCTTGGTGACTGGCCCCTATTGGTCCCATACCTTGCTGTGTCCACAGGTGGAGGACCTATGTAAGAAGGGTCATGAGCTGAGGGTCAGGTACCCAAGTTTCCTAGCCTGGGTACATGCGGAGCTGCAGGACAAGTGTGACAGTGAGTGATGCCACCCGTGCCATGCTCCATGGCATGTCCCTGTAGGCCAGCAGGATGTGTGGCTGCAGGTCATGTACCTGTGATGTGTAAACAGTGTGACTGTGGCGGTAATGTATGTCTTTCCCCCACAACGGCCGCAGAAGCAGATAAGGGCCCAGCAGGGCTGGATGCTGGACCAGGCCAGCCAGCGCAGGCCTAACAGCTGGAGGGGACCCAGAGGCAGCAGCTGTCATGGAGGCCGAAGAGGAGGGGGGGCCTGAAGCACGGAAGGGGAGGGGGAGGTGTTGGAGGAGGAGGAGGAGGTGGAGGGGAGCGAGGGTCCATGGGAGCCCCAGGAGGGGGGAGGTGCGGGGTGGAGGGAGATTTGGGGGTGTGAGGGGGAGGGGCAGAGGGGGCAGAAGGGGATGGGCATTCCCGAGTGGCACAGGCCACCACAGGGCACTGGGAGCTCCGGCCATCTGCCCCACAGTGCCAGTGCTGGTCCCCGACTGGGTGAGGGCCTGCCACCCAGCTCCGTAGGCAGACATGCCGTACATGCAGGCACACAGACAAGGGAGAGGTGTATCTGTGTGGGTGCATGTGTGGCCTACGCCTGGCTGCGGCGGTGCGTTCCCAGGCCCATGCCCAGTGGGAGCACACTCACATCCTGGGGCAGGTGCTGGGGGCCCCATCCGTGTTGGATGACCGACTGCACATGCTGTGGGAGAGTGGCGAGGCAAGCGCAGCCGGCCATCAACCCAGCCCAGGAGGCCCCCAGGAGGTGTCAGGGGCAGCCACACACACGTGAACCCCTCCCTGTGCCAGCCTGTGCCCCGGGACTGCCATCGCCGCCGGGGGTGGGAGGTGAATTGTAAATAAACTATGTATATATGTTAAACAAACACACGCTGGTCCAGTGTCCCATTTAAGAAGACCAAAAAGCAGGCACAAAAGACACTGGTGAATGTTCAATTCAGGTGAAACCCCTTTATTGGCCTCTATGCATTTCGGCTCAAAAGCCTTCTTCAGGTTATTCATTCATTATATTATATTTATGTCCACAACGCGATTCCCAGGATGCTTGTAAAGTATTTTTATTTATCCTGTTTTGCTTTTTTACTACATGTTCATAATGTGATTCCCAGTATGGTTTTAAAGTACCTTCATTCATTTAGGCTTTGCTTTTTTATTACTATTATGATCATGTATATTTGATTTTTTACCCCGCTATGGTGGAAAATTACCAATAACTCTTAGAAATTGCTGGTAGAGCGTTTTTTTAGACTATATTCATATTTATGATGTGATTTTTAGTATGTTTTTTAAAACATCTTCATTCATTGATGTTTTGGTTTTTTCCTACCATTGTGATTACGCATGTCTGACCTTTCACCCTGCTACAGTGGGAAAATGCCAATAACTTTTAGCAGTTGCTGGCAGAGCGTTCTTTATTACAACAGTGAATACTGAATGCTGCAGTAGATGGTAAGGCATTTTTACTTCTTTCTTTCCTCCGTTCATTGGATGTTCGTGTTGCACAATCAATTTCATAATTTTGCAAACATTATGCTATATATGGTTTTATTTCTTATCGTAAAGCTATTTTTGTCATTTTAGCTTTCGCTAAATGTTTCTCCTGCCATGTCGGGAAACACTTTTGGTCTTTAATAATTGTTGGCAAAGCGGTCTTTTTTAGGTATAGACAATAAGGTGCCTCTTTCCAATGACTGACCGTTTGCATTGCACAATTGATTTAAAATATAGAGATATATGTGTTTCAGATCTCACCATTATGTTCATTTAAGATTTCATACCATAATGCAATGTATAGCATCTAAAGGATACAATATTATATGCTATATCAATTTTGATGGGTTCGTTGGGAAATAGGTGTCCTTCATTCAAAAGTATCGGTAGAAACTTTTACAGAGGATTTGATTTCAAATAGCTGCTTTTATGAGCATATTTTATTATATTTTCTCAGGTTTGCAATAATACAATTGATACAATATAGCCCTGATTTAATGAGTAATTCAGTAGGAATAACACCATCATTTTTTATTGTGGAGCAATAAGGCTGCTTCCCTTCCCCCCATTCCCCCCCCCTTTTTTTAGGTATGTGGTTTCATTGTACAAGAGAGTTTTCTCATGGCAATATCCAGTGTCTCTTCGAATAATCCTCCATGTACACGTATAGGAACATTTTTATTTTATTTGTATTATTGTTATTAAAATTATTGTATTTTGCATGTTTATGATTTTATAACACACTGGTTTTTAAATGTTCCATGGTTATTATTATTTCTATTTATACTTATTTAATGTCATTCCTTTTGAGGTTTGCTCACTCTAAAGACCCCCTGAAGAAGGCTTTTGAGCCAAAATGCATAGGGGCCAATAAAGGGGTTTCACCTGAATTGAACATTCACCAGTCTCTTTTGTGCCTGCTTTTTGCTCTTCTTTGGTAGTGTGCAGGCACCTACTGCTCTCCTTGGTTACCCAGTATCCCATTTAGCCACATGGTAGAGGGGTGAGAATGTCAGTCATATGCATGCCCGTGTGTGCCTGTGTGAATGTCACCATACCCAAACATGATAGCCACCCCATGGCAAGGGTGGTGTATGGCTATGGGTGCTGATAGATGCAGCACCACAGGTGCAGGGGGGTAGCATTGGGCCGCCATGGCCAGACCCATGGTGGCAGGCATATGCCAACATTGCACACATGGCGCGGCGCATGACATGGGTGCCACACAGTATAGCTACTTGCCTGGTGTCACACATACAGAGCACACACCCTCCTGTCAGGTGTGGCATGGATGGGGCTCGGCATGCCAATGGGCATGTGCCATGTCCATGTGCCTGGCTGTGTACATCCATTCCCTCATGCACTGAGCAAAACACATAGCATCTGGCTGGGCGGTAACATATGGCAGTATGGGGGTCAGCATATGCTGGGGGTGTGGGCCAGCATGGACACCATGATGGACAGGAGAGAGACAACTAAGGTCAGGTGTGGTATAGGGGGCAGGGGTACAGACACCGGTGTGGGGTGGGACACCACAGAGGGGGCATGACAATGCACGTAGGCATGGGGGTGGGGGAGCAAGGGGACGAGCAGGGTGGAGGGCCAGTACAGTAGGAGAGGCAAACCCACACGGGGTGCAGGGGATGGGGCAGATATGGGTAAGGGAGCCTGAATGGGGACTGGATGTGACAGTCCCCAGGCCCAGCTGTGGGGTGGGAAAAGGTGGACCCCACATGGTGGGACGGGCGGATGGGTCACAGAGGTCAGAGCGGGGACATGGGTTGCTGAGGCACAGGTTCCTGCCAGGTGGGAAGGGGGGAGGTAACCACACCCTATGTGAGTGGGCCAGGGAGTACAGTGGTGGAGCAGGGATGTACCCCCACAGCGAGGTGGGGAGGGGTACCAGGCGGCCATACCCTGGGAATGGCCATGTGACATCAGCCCATGCCCTGCATACACTAGGGACAAGTGCAGGCCCAGTGGGGGGGATGACATGATGCCAGTGTGTGGCGGGGGCCAGGCTATGTATGTCAGCAGTGCAAAGATGGTGCAGGCGATGGCTCCCTATGGTGGGGGCAAGCGCCAGCAAGGGAGGGGCATGGGTGCGTGTGCATGGGGTTAGGGGTGGTGGCATGTTGGGGCCCTGACAGGAATGGGGGCTGGCAGGGGAACAGGTACAGGGAGTGGAGGTGGGGATGGTGGCGAGTGGTTGTGGGTGGCCCGGTGGGGGACTTTGGAATGGGGTGTACACTGTGGGATGGCATAGTGGCATAGGCAACAGTGCAGCTCACCAGGACCTATCCAGCCATGTGTATCATGGACCAGCAGTGGCGGGGGTACAGGCGGAGATGGTCCAGATGGAGGGACAGAGGTGCTGCCACTACAGTCGCCCAGCTCTGTAGGGGCGCCCACAGTGACTGCGGAGCCATGCGTGATACGGGGGACCCCGGGTGAGTGTGTCAGGGGGACTGGTGTGGGTAAGGAGGAGTGGGTTGGGCATGGGATGGGGCATGTGCCATGAACCAGGTACCCGCCTGTCATTGGGGGGGGGGGGCAGTCCCTGGGGGTAGCGGCGCAGCCGGGGTGGAAATGGGTAGTGGTGTGACGAGTGGTGATGCATTTGTGATGGGGGAACCATGGGTGGGGCAGCAGTGTGGGTGTGTGAGAGGCAGGTCGGCTGTTGACCAGCATGGGGTATGTGGCCAGGGTGCAGCTGGGCATGACACGGGGATCATGGGGGTGACTGACACACACTGGACATGTGTCAACAGGCAATGTCACATGAGCGGCCTTTATTGTCGCTGTCCCCGGCTCTGCTGGCCATGCCCTCTCCCTCCCCATGGTGCGTGTTCCACAGCCAACACAGCTGCTGCTACTGCTGTTGCTGGCTGTCCTGCCTGTCCTGCAGGGGCTTCCCAGGCAGCCGCCATCCATGCAATCCCGAAAGCGATGGCCTGTGCCGACGCACCCTGGCCCCACATCTCCACGAGGATCCCCTCCATCACCATCTGCAGGTGCTCGGCCCTTTGCCGCATCTGTCGCTGCTCCCGCACCACCTCACCAAGTGCCAGCTGCAAGCCTCTGGGGGTGACACAGTGTGGGACATGAGAAATGGGTGGCACATGTGGACATCTGCTGCATGTGCGCAGGTGAAAATGGGTGGACATTCACCCTGTACATCTGCATGGGCCTCAGCGGCATGAGACCTCATCTCAGCGAGGACCTCACTGATGGTGGCATGTGTGGTCTGTGGTGCATGGGCCTGCGTTGGTGGCCATGGGGCACCACCAACTGCAGTAGTTGCAGGCAGGCAGGCTGCCACTGCCCCGCTCGACACACAGCTCTCCATCATCCTCCAGGTGCGCTGACATCTCCCCCTCCCCTCCACTGCTGGCCCCACCGAGGCCATGGGCCTTGGACCCACCGCTGTGAGATCCTCCTCCTCCTTGGCCTCCATGGCATGTATGTCACCTGTGGGGGGAAAGAGTGCACAGCTCAGGAGGTGGGTAGCTGGCCATCCCCGTGCATATTACTGTCATGCCCAATGACAATGGACTGCATGGGCCGCGGGGTCCCTGGGGCACCATGTGATCACCCTGGATGGGCACCTGTGGCCAGGGCCTGTAACGGTGCAGGGGTGGGCATGGCACCCAACATGTCCTTGTCCTGGGTGGGAGCAGCGTCCCAATGGTGCCTGCCTGTGTATGCATCTCTGGCCATCCCACATCAACAGGTGTGACTGTCTGGGTGGGGCTGGGGTGGTAGCCACTGCTGTGCAGGATGAGGATGCCACTGGGGTGAGATGCAGCAGCAGCAGGGGCCCCGAGTGACTGGGGGCTCTGTGCTGATGTCCCGTCCGCCATGATGGGGAGTGGCCAACAACGGGGGTGAGGGTGGAGGGGGGGTGTGATGGGCTGCATGGGAGGGATTACGGGCTGCATGGAAGGGGATGGGGGTGGCCGTTAACGAGCTGCATGGGGGTGGGTGGGAGCAGGGGGTGGCTGATGTGGCCTGTGGGCAGAGGGTAGTGGCTGATGGGGGCTTCGGGGGGGGGCTGTTTTGTGCCTGTCAAAGGTGACAGGGATGGCTGACAGGGGACTGTGGGTGGGGGGAGGGTTGACTGGGTGTGACCTGAGATGGTTGGCCGGGCATTGGCATTGGGGGGGATGGGGGGGGCAAGCGCCTGGGGGTGGGCATGTAGAGGGCCATCATCTGGGCCTGGGACAGGTAGGTGACTGGGCAATGGGGGGCATACGGGGGGGGCACTGGGCCCGGAGGGAGCTGGTGCATGGGGAGGGTCAATGGGGCTGGACCTGGGCTGTGGGTTGGGGGTGGGGTGGACAGGCCCCTATGCAGGATGTGGCAGCTAGTGGCCCAGGAGACACCAGGCAGACAGAGGGCGCAGGTCAGGGCCAGCATGACAGGGGGAACTAATGGCCAGGCGACACACATGGTACAAGGGTTGCATCCTGACCTGCTGATCGGACGTTGCACTGTTCCTCTTGCTGACACTGTGGGGTATATGTTTTATGTTTATGTTTTATTTTACTTGATAAAAACCGCCTTTCAGTGGCAAGCAAAGCGGTGTACAATAAAACCAAATTTAAAAAAAAAGGCCAAAGCCAGTAAAATAGAAAGGAAATACAATTTCTGGACAGAAGAGCAATAAAAGCAGGAGGGACAAGACCAAAACATAAATAAAGACAAATCACAAAAAAGCAGAGGATAGAACAAATGGGATTCACACAAAAGGGGAGGGAACATCAAACGCCAGGGAAAAAAAGGTGAGTTTTCAGGTTTTGTTTAAATGTGGGGTGGTGAGGGTCCAGGCGGAGTGAGGAGGGCAGGGAGTTCCAGAGGGCAGGACCAGCAAAAAAGAAAGCAGAGGAACGGGTAGATTGTAAGTGAGCACGGGAAGGGGAGGGAAGAGTGAGGCGGTTAAGATGGAAGGAGCGAGGGGTGTACCTGGGGGAGTGAAAGGAGAGAAGGTCTGTTAAGTATTGAGGGGTGCCTATATGAAGAGCTTTATGAACCAGGATAAGCAGCTTGAAATGAGCATGGTGGGGAAAGGGTAACCAGTGAAGATGAAACAGAAGGGGCGTTATGTGATCACGGGGGGAGGAATTGGTGACCAGACGGGCGGCAGTATTCTGAATACGTTGTAACCGGGACTGTTGCGCCTTGGAAAGGCCGACGAAAAGTGAGTTAGCGAAATCCACCCGTGACATGACCAAGGATAGCAACAGAGTGGTGAGGGCAGACGGGGATAAGAAGGGGCGGACTGCACGGATTTGTCGGAGGAAGAAGAAGGATGACTTGGTGACATGAGATATATGAGCATGAAAAGATAGGTCAGAATCGAAGTGAACCCCAAGGTAACGAAAGGAAGAAACTAAGGGAACCAGAGAGCCAGAGAAGGAGGGGGCCAATGTGGGGGGTGGATTGTTGTGAGAGAAACAGATAGCGAGAGTCTTGGTGAGATTAAGGTGAAGGCAATTATGAGTCAACCAATCAGCCACAGTGGAAAGACAAGAATTGAGCGCGGAGAGATCAGGACAGGATGGGGAAGTGTGATGGAGTAATAAAATGTCGTCAGCATATAAAAAGGCAGATATTCCAGACTGTTGAATTAAGAGGGCTAAGGGGGCTAAGAAAAGGTTGAAAAGAAGGGGAGCCAGGCAGAGCCCTGAGGAACTCCACAGGAAAGAGGAAAGGAGTCCGAGAGGGGGGCAGAGGAGGAGGAAGGTGACAGGACTGCACATGAACGAGAGGAAAGAAAGGAGTGAAACCAGCGGTGAACAGTACTACAGAGACACGCTTCCCATAGACGAAGAAGAAGGAGGGAGTGGTCAACTAGATCAAAAGCAGCTGAAAGATCAAGTGCAACCGCCACCGAGATATCACCGCGATCATGAGCTACATGCAGTGCATTAGTAAAGGCAAGAAGAATAGTTTCTACACTGTGACCCTGACGGAAACCCGATTGACGAGGATGAAGGAAGTTAGTGGAATCAAGGTGATGTGACAGCTGTGCAAAGACAAATTTCTCCAAGAGCTTAGAAAGAAAAGGGAGGTTGGAAACAGGACAGTAGTGGGCGGGAACCAAGGGATCAAGTGAGGGTTTTTTAAGAAGGGGACGAATTAAGGCATGTTTCCAAGAGTGGGGAAAGGACCCTGAAGAAAGACTGGAGTTAAACATAGTGAGAATATAGGGAAGGAGACCTAGTGAGGATTCAAGGAGCCAAGAAGAGGGAATGGGGTCAAGAGCGCAAGAAGTCTTTTTTGAGGAGGAAATAAGATGGTAAAGTTCGGAGGAAGAGATCAGTGAGAAGGACGCCCAACAGTGGGAAGTTTGAGAAATGGGTGGAGGCGAGACAGTGGGGGGAGAAGAAAGAATTGGAGTGGGACAGGAGGGTAAAGAAGCTCGCAAGCTGCATCAACCATCTGGTTTTGTACTGCATATGGGGTCTAGCCCCATGTGGGTTCAGTGTGATTCAGCTATCTCTGCCTCATTTGTACCTCCGGTTGAGAGCCTGTCTTTAGTCCCTGGGGGGCATCTGTGTGCCTGGTGTGTGTCCACGCCTGTGTGAGCTGTTCACATGGGATCTGTATGCAGGGATCTGTACTGTGGCACTTTGCCATGTGCAGCCTGTCAGCTGGGTGTCAGCTGTTCTGAGGCCTGCTGCATTGTTGATGGTGCTGCAACCCCTGGAAGAGTTTGGGGGGTGTCTGCTGGCTGTGGTATGAGAGATCTGGCATGGTAGGTCCCTGGTGTCATATGCAGGGTGTTGTATCAGCTCCCACTATTCCATGTATTGGGGGATATCTGTTTGTGAGGTGACCGGCCTCAGATGCCCTCGGTTTGTGGGATCAAGGGTTCTGTGGGTGTGTGCTCCAGTCCTGCACAGCATATGCTGTTGTTGGAGAGGTGTCTGTGAGTGCAGGATAGATGTTCCCAAGGGGGGGGGGGCCTTAGCGCGGCATACAGTGGACTGTTGTAGTTGTTGTTATGGAAGGACAGACTAGATAGGTCATGTGGTCTTTTTCTGTCATCATGTTTCTATGTTTCTATACAGTGGTCCAACCTGCATTCAGTGTAGCTTGGTATGGTGTTCTCTGGTTCCCGCGCCTTCCTTGGGGTCCCTGTTGTGCACCCATTCTGCATGTCCCCCAGTACATGTCATTTGTCTTTGGGTTCTGTTCCGTCACTGACTGTGGTTTGGGCTGTGCCACCCCATACATCGCCTCAGGCAATGGTTCGCCCTAGGCTGCCCCTGTGCATCATGACCAGTGCTGTTTCACACACACACGGTATGGGGCAGGGGACATGGCATGTGGGTGCTGCTGTGTGGGTTTGATGGTGTCCCTACATTTGGCCTGGTGTTGTCCGTATGTCTGCGGGACTGCGTATGTCAGGTTACACTGTGCACGGCTGACGGGGCTGTGGGCTGGGAGCGGTGTGTGTGTGCAGCAGCAGGCCTGTCAGGCACAGCATATGTCTCTATGGGATGGCTGGGGACATGCGTATACATGGGTCCCCTGTGATGGCCCCCACACCCCCCTGTGTTGGGCCCTGCATGTGCTTGGCTGTGGACCGTCCCTGGCGCACACCCATCGACCTATCTAGATATTGTACTGTTGGTGGTCATGGTTCAACTGTTCAGTTGGACCATTCCAGGTTCACCTGTTCCCTGTCCCTCTTAAGGTTATACTGGGACTGTTTACGCCGTTCAGGCTGGTGACTGTACTGACATGTACATTGTACCTGATGATGGTGTGCTGTATCTGTTCTTATCCTCATTGTGCTTGGTGTCATCCGCCCCTGATCCCTGTGGGGGCACTAACCAAATATCTTCATAGCTCTGTCAGTCATTGACACATATCCCCGATCTACCTGCACATGGGTCCACTGTATCGAGTGCGTGGGGCAGGCCATGGATGTAGATGGGACCCAGCCGGTCTGCGAGGCGCTGCTCCAGTGTGCTCAGGGTGTCCCTCCACAGTTCACCCTCACCTGTGCCATGTGCATGGCACCTCTCCTGGGTCTGATGAGCCAAGATACCATGCTTTATGCCACAATAGTGCTTCCTCAGGCTATCCACATGACACCATGGGCCCCCTGCCACCGCCACTGCTGTCTGCACCTCTTCCCATGCTGTGATGCATTCTGCACTGGTGGTGCTGCTGCTTTGGCGCCCAAATAGGACCTCGTAATGGTCCAGGATACTGCTCATGAGGAGGTCATTCTCCTCCTGGGAGACGCAGACTGCCCTCTTCCTTACCACGTCGGGCACTGGCTTCAGGTGGCACTTGGCCCCTGGTGCACCTCCAGCTTGGTCCTGTGGGTGCTGGGTGACCCTGGATGGGCCTGCCTCCTGCCCCTCAGGCTCAGCGGTGGTTGCGTCTGCCTGTTGGTGATGGCTGGGTTGCCCCCACCCCCCCCCCCCCCGTGCTGTTGTCTCCTGCTTCCATGTGTGATACAGTGGAGCCAATGGAGGTTAGTGAAAATACAGAACTCACCTCAAAATGGGCTAGGCAGAGAGATCCAGCATGGCTAAAAAGGGATGAGCACCCGGTGCCATCAGCACAGGTAGGAAAGAAAGGGTTAGAACGGAACTTTCCTGTCTGCAACAGTGACGCAGTTAGAATCCAGGATTCTAATTACCAGCACCTGCCCCCAGGAGCAGACGTTACGTGCAGAGAGGGGAGGTACAAAGGGACCTGGTTAGAACCAGGAAGTCAGAACAGCCCTGAGAGCAGCCCTGAGAACAGCGCTGAGAACAACTTCAGGAATAAGGCTGAGAGCAACTACGAGAGAAAGTCTGGGAGACAGAACAAATACCTGAGAGCAAGTAAGCAGGACTCTGCAGGGGAAGGTGACACTCCGATGCAGCTAGAGTTTCAGCAGCAATCAGGCAAGTCACGGAAGCAGAGAGGGTTCCAAAGCTCCAGGAGAAGTTTTAAGCCCAGGGAAAGCATTGAAGGTCTGGGAGGTCCAAAAGCTCTCAGAGAAAGCTCCAGGCAATTACCAAGGAGCGTTAGAGAAGCGTACCACTGGCAAGACAGCCCCCAGGAGGATTTCCTGGAAGGCAGGAAGTGGAACACTAGCCCCGAGAGTTTTTACAAACCTCGGAGGAACTTGCTACACGAGGCTAGAACTTTGCCACGAGAGAAAAACCCCACAGCTGATGCCTGCAACCTAGATAAGGTAAAGAAGATAAAACCTTACATTGGGGAAGGAAGTGAAACTGGGTGTTTTTATAGTCCTTATTGGCAGCAAGGTTTTAACCTGGGAAAGGGTTCCCACTTCCAAGTGAGAGAGCCAAGAGAGACTGGCTATAAGAGAACTGATTACAGAAGAGGTTTTTACAATCCCGAGTTAGAGCAGTGCCTGGGAGAGGGGAAAGTTTACCCTCCCCCGACCAGTGAAGCTACCACTTGTTATATGAGTGAGCCTGGCTGCGTCAGCTACCAGCCAAGTATAAACCAAGATACAAGCAGTAATAATTACATTGACCAGGAGCCAATGGATTGTACAATTTGTCTGAATGATGAAATAACCTCTTTGCGTTAGACCTCTCTGTGCAAGGAACAAGAGAGAAGAAATATGCTCAAGCTGTGTTTTGTTTAAGTTCTGCTTTTTGTATTCCAAGCATTGATATTCGCCGGGGAACGGGAATAAACCCCACTTTATTTTATCACCTTGTCTGTCTGACTCTCTGTCTTAAAAAGAAGTAGCAACAAGGTGACTCAAAATACCCTAGGCGACTGCCTAGGGCACTCACTGAGTCTCTCCCTACGAGGCTTGGTGACACATGTCATCCGGCTGTCCCTCCTGCAGGTTCTGCCTCCTGTCTGACATACACCAATGGTATGTGCATGTGTGGCCATTTCACATACATTGGGTGTGTCCCCACACGCATTCTGCAGGCGCAGCATGTGTTCCGCAGCACATGTGCGCAAGTGCATTCCGCAGCGCATGTGCACATGCAGCTTCCATACTCCAGACGTGTAACATTATGTGGCTGATACATGTGTGGGGCCACAGCACGGCTGCTATGCCCCATCATGTGCAGGTACGCGCCTTACGCAGGACATATTGCATCCTGTGGTGATTGCATCATGTGCCCACATCCATACCTCCACAACTCTCACCAGCGCTGCTAGTGGTATATGCCCCTGTTTCAGGGGTCTATCCTGGTACATATTTCGTGCTAGCACGTGCTGTTTGCGGTATGTATTACTGCTGTGTGAGATCTCCATTGCGTGATGAGCGTTACAGCATACGTAGGTGGGTTACACAGGTCATTGTGTACCTCTGACATCTGGCAGGGCACGGGGACACGCTGTGAGCTCCTACCTGTGTATGTGCTGTGGCTGCTGAGGAACGCACATACCAACGCGCTCTATGCCGTTACACTTATGTATGCGTTTCCCGATCCGCTCATCTGCTACTGGCGTACATTGCTGCATCTGCAGGTGTGTTATGTTTGATCTGATTACCTGCCACTCCTCACGCCGTATATAGCATTTGCTATTTCTCCATCTGATGTCTATCATGGCTCACATGGATGGTGCCGGTGTTGCAGTTGTGGTGCTCCTGTGGCTTCCTGAGCTGTGGTTGCCTGATGAGGGTTATGGTGTCCATGGGGCTGTGGTACTGGGTATGGGTGCAGTCCCGCTTCAACTCAGACCCGCAGCTGTGGGGGCTCCACAGGCGAAGGAGGTACCAGTGCAGCACTGTCAGTGTGCAGAGGTGCACCCTCACCTGCCACGCCTCTACAGGCCCAGGCCTGTTCTCCAGGACATACGTGAGGACCAGGTCATCACCCTCTACCGTCTGAGCACAGGGGCTATTAGCAAGCTCTATGAGGTTCTGAGACCTGACCTCGAGCCCCGTACTGCCTGGTCCCGTGCCATACCAGGATTGGCCAAGCTCCTGGGTGCCCTACACCTCTTTGCCTCTGGCTGTTTCCAATCCTCGATGGCCGCAGTGGGTGGTATGAGCAGGCCCACCTTCTCACGTTGTCTCCTCCAGGTACTGCGGGCCATGGTCAGACAGGCTAGGGATTGCATTGCGATTCCTAACAATAGGCAACATTGGGGGGCCCTGGGAGAGGCATTTCAGCGGATTGCAGGGATACTGCACGTGATGGGAGCTATTGATTGCACACATATTGCCCTGGCCCCACCCAGAGACAGGGAGGTGGTGTATCGCAACCACAAACACTACCATTCCCTGAATGTGCAGGTTATTTGTGATTCAAATATGTGTATTCTGAATGTGGTTCCCAAGTTTGCAGGGTCCGCCATGACTCCTATATCCTGCAGCACTCAGCACTGTTTGACCGATTTGAGGCCAGACAATACGAGGACTGTGTCCTGCTGGGTGAGTATTTGCCATCTCTGACATGCACATACGTCTCCTGTGTCCCTGGGGTCAGGGCACCTCTCGCACGTGGAGCAGTGGCAACTGTGGTGTGTCAGCCAGCCCCTATGAATGCAACTCCCCTGTGACACACGTGACATGCAGTGATGCAGGTCTGGCCTTTCTCAGGTAATATTCCGGCATCTGCCCCTCAGGCAGTGGAATGTCACTGGGCAGCCTGTGTATAGTATACATGTTCCCTTGATTAGCTTTGCCCACTGCATGCCATGCCTTGCATTGTGGCTTTGGAGCGCTACCCTTGTATGGGGCTGTGTCTCCCATCACAGCATGTCACTGTCACCAGGGCTGTTGTCACATACGCCAGTTAGCTATATCTGCCACATTTCCATCCCTCTCATCTGTTTCCCTCAGCACCCATGTGGGTGACACTGGTTTCCGGTAGCCCTGGCCGCTTCCAACGGCCTCTGGGACTGTGACACTCTGGGCACATGTAGTCCAGCCCTGCTATGGTGGGCTGCGATGCCTGTTGGTGGTGGACACCTGCACCAACCAGAGCCGGACCACACACATGCACATATGTGTATGTGCCATGCTTTGTGCATGCTCCCTAGGTGACTGTGCATGCAATTTATTTATTTATTTTTATTTATTTAACATTTTTTATATACCGCGCTATTTGTCATCAGTGCGGTTTACATTAAAACATCATAACACTTGGTCAAAACGTTTGGCCGTCGTTTACATAGAACAGGGAATCAACATGGCGGTAAACTTGGGGAAATTATATACAATCCAAGTCGATATACATAAACTTGGTGAAACTATATACAATTCAGATGCATTACATGTTAGAGATGAATATACAGTATAGTTTTGCATCATGTAGCGGTTGTTTGACTTAGTGAGGGTGTGGGAGATATTCGGGGAGGGATATCAAGGTGAGTATAATGCAATAGGAAAAGGTGGTGTTTGAGGGCTTTTCTAAACTGACTAAGATCCTTAATAGCTCTAATGCAAGAGGGGAGTTTGTTCCAGCATGCAGGGGCGTAGTTTGAGAATGCCCTATTAATGGTGATCTGGTTGAGCTTTGTGGATTCGATTGGAATTAGTAGCATGTCAGCGGCCAGTGATCTTCTGGATCTGTTGTTTGGATAGTGTATGATGAGGTCAGAGATGGAAGCTGGAGATATCTTGTTGAAGGCCTTGTAGGTAATGAGGAGGGTTTTGTATAGGATCCTACTGCTTATGGGAAGCCAGTGGAGTTCCTTTAGAATGGGGGAGATGAGTTTGGTCCTTGCGGCTCCGTAGAGCACACAGGCTGCTGTATTCATGGCGAGCTGCATAGAGTTGAGGGTACTCTTTGGGAGACCATGTAGGACTATGTTGGCATAATCAAAGTGCGGTGTGATTAGTGCCTGGAAGATGGTGCGGAAATCGTTGGGTTCCATCATGGGTCGAAGATGCCGTAGGGTTTTGATCTTGAAGTATATGGTTTTGACTGTTCGTTTGATATGTTCCTTGAAGTTGAGGTGTTGATCAAGTATTACTCCGAGATAACGTATATTGGGTTTGATTGGGAGTTCCGCGTCTCTGACTTTGAGCATTAGTGGTGAAGAATGACATTTATTCCTTGTGATTATTAGGACTTCGGTTTTTTTGACGTTTATCCGGAGGTTCTGAGTGAGTAGCCAGTCTGTTATTGCATTGAAGCAGTTGACTAGTACTGTGTAGTCAGGACAAGTGATGGTTATGGGTGTAAATAGTAGAACATCATCGGCGTACATAAGGCATGATATGCCATATGAATGGGCAATGTCGCAAATGGGCTGCATATAGATGTTGAAGAGCAGCGCAGAGAGGGAAGAGCCTTGGGGTACGCCTTGAGTCTGCCGGAAAGGTTCAGAGGTGGTATTTCCAATACGGACTTGTTGCCATCTGTTTTCGAGGTAGAATTTGCACCAGTTCCAAGCTTGGTCACGAATTCCCTTCTAATGAAGCCGCGTAAGGAGCTGTTGATGGTCTACGAAGTCAAACGCTGCTGCTATATCGAGGAAGATTAGCGCAAAGCCCTTCTTTATGCTGTCTATTCCATTTATCAATGAATTGGTTAATGTTGTTAGCAGAGTTTCAATAGCATGAGCTTCCCTGAATCCATGTTGGGCGGGATCTAAAGGTGAGGATGAGTCAACATGCTGCTGAATCTGTCTCAGGGTTAATTTCTCGAGAATTTTAGCAAGTAATGGGATACTAGTGATTGGTCTGTACGAGTCTTCTTTCTTTGGATCGAGTTGATTGTTTTTTAGTAGAGGGCGAATGGATGTGTGCTTGAGTGCATCTGGGAAGAGTCCGGTTTCAAAGGACAACTTGGTAATATTGGCTATGAAAGGGCTGAGCTCCTTGCGCATCGTCTTGATCCAGTGTGCTGGGCAGGGATCAGATGGAGCAGTCGTACCGTTGATTGAGGCGATCACTTCTTCAATGGCCTTCGATGATGGGGGGGAAAGTTTGGTGATTGTAGGCTGAATATGAGTAGTTTTGGAATCTGAGGTATGGCTGAGATGTGGTGGTGGTGTAGTTGTAGTGATCTTTATTGCTTTGGATTGGATGAAGTTTGCATATGCTTGAGGTTGAATACCGTCTTGTTGAGGTGGGGAGGGTTGGTTAGTAAGGGATTTCACCAGGTTGAAAAGGTCTCTTGGTTTATTTAGTGAGCAGTTGAGGATTTCTGCATGATATTGCTTCCTTTTGGCCCAGGTTGATTCGCGGTGGGTCTTCAGGTATTGTTAATATATGGATTGGTCTGAGGTATTACGAGTGACCCTCCATTTTCTTTCAAGTTTTCTAAGTTTGAGTAGTGAGGCTTGTAGTTCTGATGAAAACCACGGGGCGGTCTGCTTCTTAGTGGATCTTGTGTCGGGTGTGACTTTACTGTTGTTGGCAGGCTGTTGAGCGTGTTGAGATAGGGTCCTGTTCCAGTTGGATAGCATTTCATCAAGGTTGTTTGTTGGTTGAGAAAGTTTTGGTAGAATATCGCTAATGACTGTTTCCCTGTCGAGTTGTTTAAAGCGTGCAACTCTTGATGTAGCCGTTGTATTTAAGTGGTGGCGTGTAGTTAATTGCATTGGTATCTGAAATGTTATGAGACTATGGTCTGACCAGGGGACTGGTGAGATGGTAAGGTCAAATTGATTTAACGTATCCATAATTGTATGGGGGATGAAAATTAGGTCAAGGGGGTTCCCTCCTTGGTGGGTGGGGTCAGCTATTACTTGCTTGTAGTTGAGGTTAGACATTGCTTCTAGGAAGGTTTTGGTAAGGGCGGGTTGCATAGAAGCAAGATTGAGGTCACCCATCAACCAGTTGGGTTTGGAGGGGTCTTCTGGATTACATGCTAAGTCAATGATTTCCGAGAGCTCATCTGACCCAGTACCTGGTGCTCTGTAAATGAGGTTAATAGTGTGGAATTTATTAGTGATAGTTAGTGTGTTGAGTTGTTGTGTGCTCTTGGTAAGGGTAGCCCGGTATTGTAACTCTGCTTTTGCAATAATCAGTACACCTCCACCTCTTTTGTTTCCCCTGTTACAGGTGTAGATCGAGAAGTTAGGAATTGTCAGGTGGTTCAGTATGACGTTGTCAGATTCAGAGATCCATGTTTCTGTGACCATTAGCATGTCTAGATTGTGTGTAGTGATTAGGTCAGTGATTACAGGCCATTTATTTCAGACCGAGCGCACATTGATAAGGGCGCACTTAAGTTCTTGCTGATGTTTTGCATTTATATGTTTTGTGGGGTTTGAGGTCTCTATAGATACATAAAGTAGGTGTGACTATCTTCGGTGGTAGGGGTATGCATGTTGGTGGTATTGGCTATTGTAGTGTTTACCGCTTGTGCTCTTTAGTAGTTGAATAGGGTTGTAGCCCTCTGCAGACACAACCGAATCATAGAGTGAGCTGGCTAGAGTATAGAGTAGGGCGAGGGTAAATAATGGGTATGCCATTTGTGCTTCTGATGTAGGGTCTCACTACGTTAAAGGGTGTTGCCTTGTGGCGTGGTGGCAGGGATGTTTAGCAACTCAGTATAGCGAATCAGTGTGACAAGTCAATGTAGCAATTCTGAGTAGCAATTCAGTGTGGCAGTGCAGTGTAGCAATTCAGTGTAACAATTCAATGTGGCAATTCAATGTAGCAATGCAATGTGGCAACTCAGTATAGCAAATCAGTGTACAAATCAATGTAGCAATTCAATGTGGCAATTCAGTAGAGCAATTCAGTTACTTAGTTGCAGTTACTCACAGATGTACTATTGTGCAGGTACTTTGTATAGTAGTAATGAGGGTGAATGAGTGTGTGGTTGTGGTGGTGGGGGGGAATGCTTGCCTCAACGAGTAATCTTGTCACTGTCCTGTGTGTTGGTTGGCCAATCCTCATTGCCTTTGTCTGGCACATCACATATGTGGGCTGTGGTGCCACAGTACATCACCGATGTCTGCTGTATGTATGTCAGCATTCCTCTGTCATATCTGCCATCTTGCCTGTGGCCCTCATGTACATGTTACTGTGGCAGCATCTGTGTGTTCACTGTATCAGGGCTGTCACATGTCTCACCCATGCTCATCTATGCCCTTTAACATGGTGTGGTGGCATGTATCGGCTGGCTGCATTCATGACTGCCACTCCTGGCCCTTGTGTTACAGCAGCTGCTCATGTGCTTGCCAGGATACACCTTATGTGTGTGTGTCTAGCTGCCCTTGCCCTCTGTTCGATATCTCACACCTACGGTCACTGCCACATAGGTGTTGTGTGCCAATATATGTCGCAAGGTGCTTGTGTCCTGGTGTATGTGTTGTCCGTACCCACGTAGCTTCATGTGTGCTCCTCCATGTCCATAATCTCCTGATTGATCTTTCCACATTTCCTTCTGCAGGTGATGCGGGATATGGCTGTCGTGCCTGGTTGCTAACCCCTGTGTGTCTTCCATGGACACGTGCAGAGATGAGGTACAATGAGGCCCATGCTTCCAGCCGCTCAGTCATCCAGTGTACCTTTGGTGTGTTGAAGAGTCACTTCAGGTGTTTGGATAGGACCGGCGGGGCCTTACAATACTGACCCATGACTGTGGCACAGATCATACTGGCCTGTTGCATCCTCCATAACATTGCTCTCAGGCATGGTCTGCCAGTCGAAATTAATGAGGATCTTGAGGAGGATCCGACCTGCCCTTCTGTATGTGGCTGTGGTGACACCTGTGAGGGGGCAGCAGTCAGGTAATTTTCTGATTGAGGAGCTGTTCTCCTGTAAGTCGTGCACATGTGGGGAGGTGCTTATGGATGTACATGTACATGCTGTCGTGTGTGTTTCATGGCTCTCTCATGCCAGATGTGTGTTTCATGTGTGTCTTTGCATCCCCAGGATTTCCATTTGTTCCTGTCCGGCACTTTGGCAGTATGGAGGCTGTGTGTACGTCATTCACCCTGCAGCTGACTGGGGTGGGTGGACATGAGGGTAACTGTACTATGTGGGTGGTGCGGCATGGTGCATGTCTGTGTCTCTGTCCACTGCACATATGTGTTTGTACACCTCTCGGGCCTGCAACTCCATACCCCATATGTCTCAGTTGGCACCCCTATGGCCATTTGTTTGTGTTCTGTTCTATGGTGTATTCACTGTATGTGAAGCATATGTGAATCTATGGGTACAGGGTGCGGTGTGTATCTATGGGTACAGGGTGTGGTTGTGGTATACAGCACATACACCCTTCCCTGGTGTGGCATTCACCACCATCTGTGTATCATTGCACCAACTGTGATGACTGTCTCTACTGGTGTGGATTGGTGCTCAGACACACCATACACTATATGCAGCATGCTCTCCGTGTCCCCACTGTGCTTGTCTCTGTTCCTTTGGGACATGTATATGTGAAAGTGCACTCTGCTGCCCTGTAGCATGATCCAGTTCTGGAATGTTTCCTGTCATGTGTGCGGCGGTGGTCACTGGTCTATCTGCACCCTCTGTTGTTGGCCTTGCATACATTGTGCACATGTGTTTACACATGTGTTTCATGGATCTGCCTGGCCTATCTCTTGTTTTCTCACAGACCACTGTGCATCAATGTTTCCGGGCCCCTTATCTCCCCATGCCTTGAACGTGTGGCACCGACAGATGGACATGCAGACATGGAGATTCTACGTATTCCAATGACATCCTCTGCCTTTACTGTGACCTGCTGTGGCCTTTGCCTAATGCTGACAGTCCCTTTCAGACAACTACTGCTCACAGCCAGTAGGTTGCACCTTTTATCATTTATGATAGGCATCCACCTTTACCTGTTTCTGTTGGCCTGTTCTTTATCTGTTGCTCTTTTGTGGGATCAATGTGCAACATCACTGCATGACATACTGTCGACCTCTGGGTTGCCTGTGTAACATGGGCTTGGGAGTGGCCAGGTAGGGGTGGCTGCCAGGTCTGCAGTGGCATCTCCTAATGATTTCAACATGCACTGTTGTGCTCGTGTCATTTGTTCGTGTCTGTGGTTTCAGTATGCACATCCTGTGGTCTTGTACTCTGCATTGTGGCATGATGTCATGTGCAGCATACCATGACCTTTTATCTTTCCACCTTTCCATACAGGGTACAGGTAACTCACTCACCACATCTACTACACTGCATCTGCAGTCCCCATCATCCAACTGTTGGTGGACACAGCAACTGCATGCAACGCTCCCTGGGAGATGGTGTCATTGTGGGATTGGACCTATGCGAGTCAGACACATGCCTTTGATGGTCATCTGTGTTGGTCTGGTACCTTGCACATCACAGGGATAACCGACACACCATTTGTGCCATGCTCTGGCTGTGTGTTGGGTTTGTCACAGCAGGCACACAGCACCTTTGCATTACTGTGGGACATTGAGGCATCATACGTGACTTTGCATGGCCATGTTCTCAGAAATATTCATGGCAGGACTTGTGGGGTCACAGGCATCATTTGCACTGTGGAGACTGCTCTGTACCTGTACAGCAGGGACACACATGCACACTGTATGTTTTACATCCATTGGACATTGTGTTGAGGGGTGGGGCCCATGTGTGGGACTTGGATTGCTGTATCTGCAAACATGTTTGGATGAACAGACACATGCAGCCACGTATGTGGCACAGGAGATTCATTCTGTAGGTCCTGCTTATCTGTCTGTGGACCTTACACTTGTACATGACACGATTTTTGCCACCATTCCACTGTGATGCCTGCCACCAGCTGTGGTAGCTTTGTGGCCATCGCAGGCTGTGTTACAGTGGATCTGGGGCATCACTCTGTCATGTCAACTTTCACGGTGCATGTGCATGTGTGTGAATCGTTTATTCCACTGTTGCATGTGCCAGTGTTGGAATTGTGTGTGTTCCTCCACCATTGTGGTCCTCTCTTTGTACCTCTACATACATGTTGTTGTGTGTGTTTGCCGGATAGCTGTGTCAACGTACATTGATTTGCAGGCTCATTTTTGCATGTGTGCACAGTCCTCATTATCATATGACAGTGTGCCACTCACATTGCAACAATCACCTTGGCAGTGTGGCCATTCCCTGTACATTGGCATATAGGTGAATCTCCTGTGGACATGGCACCCATTGCAGTGGGCCTCCCGCATGGTAAAACCTCTGTATGTTGGTGGGACTCTGCTTTCTCAGTTACTTGGGAACATGTGACTCTCAGACCTGTTACAATGTCCTCATATTTCAGTGTGGCACCATCCTTGCTGCTATTTGTGCATTAAAAATGTATATTTCCATGACTGCCTGATGTCTGCTCATTCTCAGCACATCAGATGCTATTGTCTGGCCATCTACACTGCTGTATGACCCACAGTTAACTACACATTAGGTCTGCACATCTGGGGGGTAATGATGGGCCATTGAAACATGTCATCATTGGCAAGTTTGGGCATTTGCCTGTGCACTGTGGGTCCACTTCACTGTGTGACTGCCTGACATTACATCTCTGTATCTTTCCTGAAGACCTTATTGGCTTGTGTGTGTGTTGTCAGCTTGGTGTGCCTGCCTGTACCTTGCCCCCTGTCAGCTGTGTCTTCAAGTGCTATGGCCATGATGGTGCAGACAACTACAACTACTACTACTACTACAGAGCATTTGTACAGTGATACAAGGTGTATGCAGCATTGTACAGATGGGTGGGGGCATGCTCTACTCATTTGACCTTACAATCTAGTCAGGGCAGGCACAGATGGTGTGGGCAGGGATACAGAAAGGGACAGGGGTTTGGGAGCTGGAAAAACATGGGTCATGCGCTGGAACATGGACATGTGATTTGGTCCTGCATCAGTGTAGGGTCTGGAGGTGGTGCCTGCTTACAGACAGCGGTAGTTGATTCCATGCATACATAGCATCACGGTGATGGGGCATGGTCTGGGGTAAGTAGTGGGGAGTGCATCACAGGTGGAGGTGTGTGTGGTGGGGCCATGTTCCCAAGGTGGGCTGTACAAGGGGATGTGTGACAAGGGGTGATGGGGAGCCACAGTGTGACTGCATTTAGAGCTCAGCAGGCGATGTTTTAGAGGCATGTGGTGAGGGTTAGGGGGCCAATGACGGGAGCTGTCAGGAGGGGTGATGTGACCATGGCTGGCCTGGCACAGGATTAGACACACAGATGAGTGTTGTACACATTGACATGGAAGGAGATGATTCCAAGTGTGACCTGCAACGGGCATCCTACAGTGGTCCTGATGGTATGTTGTGAAGGGGTGGGGAGGCCTTTTAATGGTGTGGTTGTGGGGACTGGTGCATGTGTCACTGATGTTCAACAGACAGGAGAGGCAGGTGTTAGCTATCAGATACCTGTGTTTGGGGAGAGGAGGGGGGTGTCACTGATGGCCTCAGAGTGCACCCTATGGACACTGGATGGAGTACAGAGTTATCAACAGATGCCAGTGATGTTAGGGGGACAGGGAGGTGTTGGGGTGAGGGGAGGGGGTTAGGGTCATGGCCATGTTCACATTCAGGACACAGAGGGACATCCAAGCTGCAATGTCGCAATGCCAGGCATGGATCATTGCTTGTTTAGCCTATGGGTGTTATAGTGTGTGGAGGTGGTTCTGTCACCCATCAGAGTCTTGATGGTACAGGACACCTTGGGATGTGATACACGCACAGGGAGACTGTGTATGGTGGGGGTGATTGGGGAGCATGGGATGATCCTTGGGGTACACTGGATGGGAGTACAATGGCGGGGGACAGGGCACCACCAGACCACACACACAGGGGGCAGAGCGTGTAATGGGAGGGGGATCGGGATGGTACATGGACCCTTAAACCATGCAGGGGTAGGGTATCATGGAGATGGCTCTGGTCACCAGTGTCAAGGGCAAGAGGGATGACCACATATTATGGGCCCTTGGATATCATCAGAACCTATTTGCTGTGGACGATGACAGCAGCCATTTCAGTGGTGTGTACTGGATGACAGCCAGACTGTGAGGGATCTGAGAGGGCATGTGGGGGGGGGGGGAGATCGGGACAGCATACATCGCTGCCATCAGACTCAATCATAGCACTGTGACCACAGTCCAGCTTTCATATCATTGACCTCTGTGTGTTTTGTGACAAACACAGGTGGTGTATGGTATATCCGACCTTGTGCTGCTGCATTCCTGCCCACAGATCGTTTCACTGATGTCCACATAGGTGCTCCCATGTGCCTGGACAGCTGCATGTCAGCTCAGTTGGACCAGTGATGCTACGTTTGGGTGTGCATCTCTACTAATTGGCCACATGCACGCTCAGGTTGGTGGGCTTACATCCCCACCTGGGAGGTGTTTGTAGAATATAGCTGCCATTTTGTGCTTGTTGGTGCTGGTGCTGACATGGTGGCAGTGGAAACAATTAGATTAGCTTCCGCCTCCTGGTCTAAAAATCATCGGTTGCAGACATATTCATGTTATTCTGGGTGGGGTGGCATGATGTTTCGCCCACTGGTCCTGGGGGAAGTGGTTTGATTCCCACTGTGGGTGTTGTGTGGTCACATAACATGCATTGCTGCTCCACAGTGCTAGGGGTGTCTCATGGCCAGACAGGGGCCTGGCACACATTGACACAGACATATGCTCTGCCAATGCCACCACACAGGCAGCAGGTGGTATGTGCCATTATCAGGATAGCTGATGGGCTCTGCATGCTGTGTGAGGGTATCCTTGTCAACAGAGCTCCACAGCCATCCAGACAGGTAAGGCACCAGGATGTGTAGGTGACATGGTAACCCATGGTCATGATCTCAATTTCTGTGATGCCAAGCTCACTGATATCCTGCTTGGCATGTATGGGTACTGTTACAGCACCAAATATGTATCTCACTGACTTCATTACTGCCACACCTACTGCACCTGTGCAGTGGGAGGTATGGCCTATTGGTTATAACAATGTACCTCGGTTCAGTTTCTAGTCTTTTGGACATTCCTTGTGGCCTTGGACATGCCACTTGCCCCTCCATTGCCCACCACTTTAGTTGACGGATGATGTGGGATAGAAAACCACTTTCTTACATCAATGGATCAGTACATATATCTGGCACTGCCCCTCGTACACAGCGCTGCACAGACATGTAGGTGACAAACCCTGCTCAACCGAGCTTACATTCTAATTATGACAGCTGTGGGAATGTGCACGCAGGTGTGACACAGAGGGTCTGGTGAGGGAGATTAGGGTGGTTATGTTCCACAGGCAGCAGCAGGTCGGTGAGCGTTCAGCCTTGATGGGCTGTGAGTTTGCGAGGGTGCATGCCACACGGACCCCAGTAGTTTATTCCAGGCATAAATTGCAGCATGGTGAGGGATAAAATGTCTGCAGTTAGCAGTGGGGCAGGGTGGGCCTTCCATCTCAGCAATGTGACCCACAGTGTGCCTTTTGTGTTCACTTGCTTCTATTGTGTTGTTTGGAATAGTGGTTACACACATCTGTTGGGCGTCCTTAGGTTGCTGGTTTGATTCCCACATGTTCCATTCCTTTTCCTTTTCAGTGTTCTGCTAATCTGCCCATGCAATTGCTGCAGCTTCGCCACCTCTCCAGACACCCTTCTATCTGCGCTGTGCACCACAGTGTGCCCTCTCTGCAGCCTATCTGTCACATATTGGGTGTTACATATGGCTATATCTTTGTGGCATCCATCTGAGCAGTCATCTTGGGGGATTGGTACTGCTGTTGTTGGCTGGTCTGGTCCACATCAGTGTGCTGGTTCAATTCCCACATGCTCCTTTTTCATTCCAAGTCCCCATGTTGCCATGGTCCACAGGCCATCCACACAGCTTTCCCCTCAGATGACCCCTGATGCCCTTTCTGTTTTGTTCCTGTGACCCCCTCGGGGTTCCGCGCTGGCCCCGGGCTCCTACTAAGCAGCGGCCGACAGGCGCTGTCGGCTGCTGATCACGGTAGCAGGCCAGTTGTTATTCCCCAAGAGCCGGGCCACACATCCCCCCTAGTATTCACAGCAGGGCGCATAAAAGTCGGGGTTTGTACGATTCTGACACAGCGCTACTTTGGCATACACATTTGTGTAACTTAAGGCACTCAAGTCGGTTGCGAAGTAAGAGAAAAACACATTTATTCAATTCAACATTAAAACATTTATAAAATCATTCCCTTTAAAACTTATTCTTTATTTCTGGCACAAAGACACAAAGTCCACTGCGGCAGTCTATACTTAGCTGAATCCTCTTCCCGGTTGGTAGGTGATTCGGCGTGTTCAGCGCTGTGCTCCTTCTGTGTGCGCAGTTGGGGCCCTTGTTGAGTAGTTCTTGGTTTTTCTTCTCCCTCACCTATCTTAAAAAAATCAAAAGGAAGGAAAACCTTGTCTCTCCCTGGGTATCTTCAAAGGTATTTTTCTGGGACAACTTTGGTATACTTGTGGGCACTAACTTCAGGGTAAAATAAAAGGATAATTCAAGTTCCCTGCTAATTTTCCTTTGCTCAGTCTTTTTTCCTATATGCATTTATAGCACACTATGAGAGCTTGGTTCTTTTGACTGTCCAGAAACAACTCTTATCTCTTGTAAAGCCTTACTGCTTTAGCATCTTCAGTTGCAAAAGTTAATTTTCATTTGCTTCAGTCACACTCTATTTTGAGGAATTATGCACTTATGCATACAGAGCCTTTTAATGCTGGTATCTCACCTTGAAATAGCACTTTTCTTATAAGCACCTTGTTTCTGACCTAAGTCAGGGTCAGCATATAACTTTCTTTTTTTCACAAGAATAATATTACAGAAATACTGTGCATCTTTTCAAAGAAAGCAGCAACATTTAACAAACACAGAACATCAGAATTCTCTGCTCTGCACAGCTGTTTTGCTAAAACAGAACCAGTTAAGAATAATCTCAATTTCAGGCAAACACTTCTCTGACCTTAGTAAGTTTCCTTTCATTCATCTGCAATTGTACCTTTCAGAGAAACTGCAGAGTAAAACTTCTCTTTAACTCAATTGGCCAGATTCAATTTATCTGCACACTAACAAGGACTGGCTTATTCCTATAACTTATCTTTAAATTCTTCCCTGAGGATATCAATAGGCACTACTCAGTTACTTTACTTATCTCAGCCCTTTAACTCTGGTTTTTAACTGCTTTTCTCTAACTTGCACTGGACAAGCAGTAAAGTACATCTTCTCCAGGTAAAACCCTTTTTCTTTCTTTTCTGTTTAACAGAAAAGCTTCTGGTTTCCTTGGAAACAGGGATTCCATTCAGTTCATATGACTGACTCTAACCTATCATGCGCTGTGTTCTGGGAATTCTACAGGTTGTTTACTATCAGAATGTTCCCTTGATAACCATTTTAAACTACTCTTTTTACATTACTTTCTATGGGAATTCCCTTTTCCTTCCCTAAACTGTATCAATATATTTCAGTATCATCAAAACATTAACATCCCCTTAATCAGGAACTCAGCAGCTACCTCACAGTGGTTTTAGAATTTAAATTGGACCATGGACAAATATGCTGCAGATTTCTCTTAAATATGAAACAAAGTAAATTTCCTAACCTAACCCAAACTATTTCAAAAATTAGTTTATACTTCCAGGTATCCTTCACATCGAATATAATTCAATATTCAATTTTGGTAGCCCCCCAAAACACAAAATTCATTTACTCTAAAATTCCATACTAAATGTACTTTTAACAACTAAAAACCCACTTACTTATTTTATTTATAATCCCCAATTTAATTTGAGCCCAAATTTGTATCCTTCTAATAATTTTAACCCCTTCAATACCTAACCCTGCAAAATTAAACCCTTAAACAACAAAATTTCCTAATTTTAACCCCACAATTGATGTTTTCAGATCCCCTTTACATAAAGTAGACCCTTTTTCTGAGTTCACAGGATCTCCAAATCTTCCTGGGTCTCACAACTTACTGGGTAACTTTCTATCTAAACCCCTGGAACTCTCGCCTGGGTACCCTCAAATCTAGGCCCCGGCTTCTCCCTTGGCCTGCTAAAGCCCTTGCAGCCAATTAGAAGCTCTCTACGCTTCCACCAATCAAAAGGTCTCTATCACTTCCCAAGGGAAAGGTTAACACATTTCTTTAACAAAATACATTCTAACCCTTCGGGTTACACACCCATGCTCTTTTGCATACTGTTTACGCTGCATGACGTCTCATGGTGTGTGTGCATGTGTTTCTGTGGCAGGTGAAGGCCTGTGATCCACGGTGTCTGACATAAGCAGGCCAGCATGGCTAGCTTGACCTGTAAATGAAGCCTGTGGAGAGGCACATAGGATTGCACATCCCCCAATATGCTGCTATTGTAGGATAGAACTCTGTAAGAGAACTAAACTATCTTAGGTAAGCAAACTGAGAGATGGAAAAATACAGAAAAATGTGTTTAAAAGTTACTGATAAGAAAAAGTACATCTGCAAGGAATATAATTGGGAGTGCTGACAGATGAGTTGCAGAGCCCTGCTCCCCTGCATGCACAAATTGGCTATATGGCCTTGAGAGTGTGAAAGTAACAAGTTGATGAACTGACCATTGTAATTGGGACTAGAAGGGGGGTATGCAGGTGCCATGCCCACAGAAGGAACATAATTGGATAAACTTATCAGTACCGGGACCAATGGAAGGGGTACGGGAGGTACGGGAGAGTACCGGGACCAATGAAATGTTTTTCTATACCTAGAATGGAACGGAAGTCTATAAAAGTTGTTGTAATGCTTGAAAACTTTGCTCAGCCATTTTGAAATTGACTGGTTCGAGACTTGTGCACAAATAAATGATTTGGACCTTCTGAACAGACTCCTGGTATCATTGGTTTGTCTGCGCTTTGCTGCTACATTTCTATGTGCCTCTCGTCCCACTTACAGACTGTGATATGGGCTGGTGACGCCTGTTGTACATGTGCATTGCATCATGGCGAATGGTGGGATTTCCCTAGTCTGTCACACAGCATGTGTTTTATGTGGTGCCTTGCAGTGCACTTGTATACAGCCATTGCTGTGGCCTGGAGGTTTGTGGGCTGTGTTTTCATGCCAGAGGTCATGGGTTCGCTTCCTCTTTGTTCTCCTTCTGTTATGCCTTTCCTACACAGATACTTGTCATTCCTGTGACAGTCATATTTCTGCAGATCTGTGCTGGCAGCACATTTCACCCTCATCACAGTGGCCAGCCATCCGTCAGTCCATCTGTCTGTGTTTGGCAGCTGTATGGTGTGCTGTCTTCCTGTGCAGGCTACCACCCCATCTCCTGCACTGTGTACCCTTTCCTGCATTGCACCTCTTTGTGCTAACCCCACCTTTGCCTGCTCTGCAGAGCACCGCCACTCCTCTGTCCACCCATCATCATATCTATTCTGCCACCTCTGCCTACACTGGTGGAAACGTATTCCCATCATCTGCCACCCAATGTCTTTCCAGTACTATATTGCCAGCATCTTGTGCCATGGTACAGCTGCCACCAACATGTTTAACAACGGTACTGGCAGCCACATGGGATGCCCGCAGATATGGTGGGTCCAGCGGCACCCAGCTCTCCTCCTTCACTCACCTGTTCATTGCCTTTCCTGAGTGCTCTATCTAGTGTTAGGGCTACATCTGTCTCTGTTCCTCACAGGTCATGCATGACATCCTGAGGCACCTTGCAGCCCTTAGGGCACACTAACCTAGGGCACCATAACTTTGCTAGGCCACCTTAACCTATGGTTCCATAACCCAGGGTGCCTATGGTTCCATAACCTATGGTTCCATAACCCAGGGTGCCTTATCCAGGGGTGCCTGATACGACACTTAGCCTACAGAGCCCTACTCTATAGGGCACCTTACAAAGTGCCTTACGAGGCACCTTACAAGGCACCTTATATGGCACCTAACAAGGCACCTTATAAGGCACCTTACTTATAAGGCACCTTACAAGGCACCCTACAAGGCGCCTTACAAGGCACCTTACAGGGCACCTCACAGGGCACTTTACAGAGTGCCTTACAGGGTGCCTTATAATGCACCTTACCTTACAGGGCACCTTATAATGCACCTTACAGGGTGCCTTATAATGCACCTTTAAGGGCACTTTACAGGGCGCCTTATAATGCACCTTACCTTACAGGGCACCTTATAATGCACTTTACATGGCACCTTACAGGGCACCTTACAGAGAGCCTTATAATGCACCTTACAAGGCACCTTACAAGGCACCTTACAGGGTGCCTTATAATGCATCTTACCTTAAATGGAACCTTACATGGCACCTTATAATTCACCTTACAAGGCACCTTAGAGTGCACCTTACAGGGAGCCTTATAATGCACTTTACATGGCACCTTACAGGGTACCTTACAGGGCACCTTACGGGGAGCCTTATAATGCACCTTACATGGCACCTTATAATGCACCTTACAAGGCACCTTAGAGGGCACCTTACAGGGAGCCTTATAATGCACTTTACATGGCACCTTACAGGGTGCCTTACAGGGCACCTTACGAGGCACCTTACAGGGCGCCTTATAATGCACATTTCAGGGCACCTTTCAGGGCGCCTTATAATGCACCTTACAAGGCACCTTACAGGGCACCTTAAAGGGCACCTTACACGGCGCCTTGTAATGTGCCTTGTTAGGTACCTTAAAGGGTGCCTTGTAAAGCGCCTTGTAATGTGCGTTAGTCAAAGGCGCCTTCTAACATGTGTTAGCTGATATGGCTTGCTGTAACGATGCACCACCCACGCATTTATATGGGCATCTGTACCTTTACCGCGGAACCTAACGCGAGTGACATTACTGCAGTTTAGTGAACATACCTCTATGTGGTGAATTTTATTTGTATTCTCGGATGTTAATTTTGTAGAGGTTGTCCACATGGCAACATGGATGTCCAAGGATTAGGTTTACTAAGGAGTATGTTTACTAAAATGCGGTAATGTAGCAGCGGCTACGTTAACATTAGTTAAGTAACGTTAACGCGCATTAACATTACGTTAATGCACGTTAACGTCTCCGGCCACGGTAAGTCCCGCAGAGAGTGGAGAGAGGGCAGAGAGAAGGGGTCAATGGGCGGTGAATGGGTGGGGAGAGGCTTCTGCTACACTAATGTGAGGAAATTAAGGGCCGAACATTACCGGGAGTGAAAACCTGCCGTTAGATGCAGATTTGCAGTAGAGAGAAACAATTTAAGTGTCAGCAAGTCTAGAAGTCTAAACAATCAGATGGGAGAGTTAGAATATATAGCACTAAATGAGAGGTTAGATATGATTGCACTCTCAGAGACATGGTGGAAGGAGGATAACCAGTGGGACACTGTGATACCTGGATACAAACTATATCGTAATGATAGAGCTGATCAAATTGGTGGAGGGGTTGCGCTCTATGTTAGAGAGGGCATTGAGTCAGAAAGGATTAAAGTTTTGCAGGGAACAAAATTTGCTATAGAATCTCTATGGATTTAAATTCCATTTATGAAGGGGAAGGTGATGGCAGTGGGAGTATACTATCGACCACCTGGCCAGAATGAACAAATGGATGATGAAATGCTCAAAGAAATCAAGGAAGCTAACAAAAGTCACAACAGAGTAGTAATAATGGGTGATTTCAATTACCCCGGTATCGACTGGGTCAGTGTCACAGCAGGACAAGCTAAAGAGATAACGTTTCTAGATGGAATAAATGACTGCTTCTTGGAGCAGCTGGTTCATGAACCGACCAGAGGGGAAGCCATACTGGACCTAGTCCTTAGTGGAACGCCAGATCTGGTGCAAGAAATAAGGGTGTTGGGACCACTTGGCAATAGTGATCATAGTATGATCATGTTTGATTTAATTAGTGGAGGACAGATAGTAAAGGCATCCACAGTACTACCTTTTAACTTTCAAAAGGGAGACTATGATAGAATGAGGAATATAGTTAGGAAAAAACTAAAAGGAGCGGTTCCAAAGATTAAAGACTTACAGCAAGCTTGGGTGTTATTTAAAAATACTATCCTCGAAGCCCAGACCAGCTGTATTCCACGCATTAAGAAAAGTGGAAGAAAGTCCAAAAAACTGCCAGCATGGTTTAAAGGTGAGGTCAGAGAGGCTGTTGCTGCCAAAAAAGCAACCTTCAGGAAATGGAAAAGAGAGCCAAACGATGAAAACTGGAAAAAGCACAAGCACTGGCAAGTTAAATGCAAAGCATTGATAAGGCAGGCAAAGCAGGAATTTGAGAAGAAACTTGCTATGGAAGCAAAAACACGAAGTAAAGACTTTTTCAAGTACATTCATAGCAAAAGGCCTGTGAGAGAGTCAATTGGACCATTAGATGATAGAGGGGTAAAAGGGGCAGTAAGAGGAAACAAGGCTATAGCAGAGAGACTGAATGAATTCTTTGCTTCGGTCTTTACTGAGGAAGATGTAGGGATGTTACCCAAGACTGAAGTGGTATTTAAAGGTGATACTGCAGAGGAATTGAGAGAAATATCGCTACACCGGGAAGATATATTACAACTATTTGATAAACTGAATAGTAGCAAATCACCTGGACCAGATGGTATACATCCCAGAGTGTTGAAAGAACTGAAATATGAGATTGCAGACCTGCTATTGGTAATCTGTGAACTTTCATTAAAATCATCTGTAATACCTGAAGATTGGAGGGTCGCCAACGTAACACCAATTTTTAAAAAGGGTTCCAGGGGTGACCCAGGAAATTACAGACTGGTGAGCCTGACGTCAGTACCAGGGAAAATGGTAGAAACCATCATAAAGAACAAAATTACACAGCATGTAGATAGTCATGGCCTAATGGGAGACAGCCAGCATGGCTTTAGACAAGGAAGATCTTGTCTTACTAATCTGATATGTTTTTTTGAAGGTGTGAATAAACAGGTAGACAAAGGTGAGTCGGTTGATATAGTGTATCTGGACTTTCAGAAAGCTTTTGACAAAGTCCCCCATCAGAGACTTTTGGCGAAGCTAAAAAGTCATGGGATAGGAGGCAGTGTACTATTGTGGATCGGGAACTGGTTAAAAGATAGAAAGCAGAGGGTAGGGCTAAATGGCCAATATTCCCAATGCAAAAAGGTGAATAGTGGAGTACCCCAGGGATCTGTACTGGGTCCATGCTTTTTGACATATTCATAAATGACCTGGAAAAGGGAATAACTAGTGAGATTATCAAATTTGCAGATGACACAAAACTGTTTAAAGTTGTTAAAACCCAAGAGGATTGTGGAAAACTGCAGGAGGATCTGGATAAATTGGAAGACTGGGCATCCAAATGGCAGATGAAATTTAATGTGGACAAGTGCAAAGTTATGCACCTAGGAAAGAACAACCCACACTATAGTTACACGATGCAAGGCTCCACATTAGAAACCACCACCCAGGAAAAAGATTTAGGAGTCATTGTGGATAACATGTTAAAACCCTCCGCCCAGTGTGCAGCGGCGGCCAAGAAAGCAAATAGAATGCTAGGTATCATAAGGAAAGGGATGGAGAACAAAACAAAGGATATTATAATGCCTCTGTATCACTCCATGGTACGACCGCACCTTGAATATTGTGTGCAATTCTGGTCACCGTATCTTAAAAAGGACATAGCGTTATTAGAAAAAGTACAGAGAAGAGCCACCAAATTGGTGAAGGGGATGGAAGGCTACTCCTATGAAGAGAGGCTAAGAAGGTTAGGGCTCTTTAGCCTGGAGAAGAGACGGCTGAGGGGAGATATGATAGAGGTCTATAAATTAATGAATGGAGTGGAACGGATAAACGTGGATCAATTGTTTACGCTATCAGAGTATAGAAAGACTAGGGGACATGTAATGAAGCTACAGGGTAAACTATTTAAGACAAATAAGAGAAAATATTTTTTCACTCAACGTGTAATCAAACTCTGGAATCTCTTACCGGAGGATGTAGTAAGGGCTGTTAGTATAGCTGGGTTTAAAAAAGGTTTGGACAAGTTCCTGGAGGAAAGGTCCATATACCACTTTTAAAAAGGGACCCAGGATATCAATGCTTGACCCAGTACAAGCATTGTGGAACCTGTGTCTTTGGGGATATTGCTAGGTATGTATAACCTAGATTGGCCACTGTTGGAAACAGGATACTGGGCTTGATGGACCTCGGTCTGACCCAGTATGGCATGTCTTATGTTCTTATGTTCTTAATGTATAGCATAGGCAGGGAGCCCAAGAAAAGTGATAGTAGTGCTCAATTTGCAGCAACAGCATAGTGCCCAAGAATGAAAGGCCACTATGGTGATGGTGCAAATGGGTCATAGGGGGCTGCAGGTGGGACATGCATAGGGGGCATCTGGGGCACTGGTGGACTAGGCCATCACCTAGGTGGCACATAGGAACACAGAAACTGGAAATCAGCAAGACAGAAGCTGATCAAGGCCAAACATGCCCAGTAGTCTGTGTTCCACAGTGTCCCATCCAGGAGAAATTACCCAGCAAGTACCCCGAAGGTCACACAGGTACCTCTATGCCTGTAATGGGGTGCTCAGTGTACATCTGGGTACCACTCTAACAAGGGTCCACAGACCTTCCCCAGGATGCATCCCAAACAGTTTGTAAACCCAGCTAACTAAACACATTTTACTGCAGCCCCTCGTAAGGCATTTCAGGATGTGACCACACATTGTCTGAAAAATATATACACCCAGTAGTCCAAACTGGGTACATCATAACTGAGGTTCATGCCTTAGCCTGTCCACAGTCTGCTGTCACAACACACAATCTACCTATATATCTACCTGGTCCACCTTAGCCAACAGTTACTAGAGAACCAACCTGACATCCTCCAGCCATATCCCTCCCACCCAGACCGGTGAGCCTGATGTCAGTACCAGGAAAAATGGTAGAAACCATCATAAAGAATAAAATTACTCAGCATGTAGATAGTCATGGCTTAATGGGAGACAGCCAACATGGCTTTAGACAAGGAAGATCTTGTCTTACTAATCTGTTATGGTTTTTTGAAGGTGTGAATAAACAGGTGGACAAAGTTGAGTTGGTTGATATAGCGTATCTGGACTTTCAGAAAACCTTTGACAAGGTCCCTCATCAGAGTCTTTTGGCAAAACTAAAGAGTCATGGGATAGGAGGCAGTGTACTATTGGGGATCAGGAACTGGTTAAAAGATATAAAGCAGAGGGTAGGGCTAAATGGGCAATTTTCCCAATGGAGAAAGGTGAATAGTGGTGTACCCCAAGGATCTGTGCTGGGTCCGCTGCTTTTTGACATATTCATAAATGACCTGGAAAGTGGAATAATGAGTGAGGTTATCAAATTTGCAGACGTCACAAAACTATTTAAAGTTATTAAAAACCAAGAGGATTGTGGAAAATTGCAAGAGGATCTTGATAAATTGGAAGACTGGGCATCAAAATGGCAGATGAAATTTAATGTGGACAAGTGCAAAGTTATGCACCTAGGGAAGAATAACCCAAACTATGGTTACACGATGCAAGGATCCACTTTAGGAACCACCACCCAGAAAAAGATTTAGGCGTCATTGTGGATAACATGTTAAAACCCTCAGCCCTGTGTGCAGCGGCGGCCAAGAGAGCAAATAGAATGCTAGGTATCATAAGGAAAGGAATGGAAAATAAAACAAAAGATATTATGCCTCTATATCGTTCCATGGTGAGACCGCACCTTGAATATTGTGTGCAATTCTGGTCGCCGTATCTTTAAAAGGATATAGCGATATTAGAAAAGGTTCAGAGAAGAGCCACCAAAATGGTAAAGGGGATGGAAGGAAGCTCCTATGAAGAAAGGCTAAAAAGGTTAGGGCTCTTTAACCTGGAAAAGAGACGGCTGAGGGGAGATATGATAGAAGTCTATAAATTAATGACCGGAGTGGAACAGGTAAACGTAGATCGATTGTTTACGTTATCAGAATATAGAAAGACTAGGGGACATGCATTGAAGCTACAGGGTAAACTATTTAAGACTAATTAAAGAAAATATTTTTTCACTCAACGTGTAATAAAACTCTGGAATTTGTTACCGGAGGATGTAGTAAAGGCTGTTAGTGTAGCTGGTTTTAAAAAGGTTTGGAGAAGTTCCTGGAGGAAAGGTCCATAAACCATTATTAAGAAGGGACCCAGGATATCAATGCTTGACCCAGTACAAGCATTGTGGAACCTGTGTCTTTTGGGGAAACTGCTAGGTACATAGGACCTAGATTGGTCACTGTTGGAAACAGGATACTGGGCTTGATGGACCTTGGTCTGACCCAGTATGGCATATCTTATATTCTTATGTTCTTCTGTTCATGTGCAAGGGACATAATATTGGTAGGTGATGATGGGAGGGATGTGTGGATGTCAATGTATGCCTCCCCACCCCATACCCTGTACCCTAGGCACCCGTCTACTTGCACAGTGGATGGCCAGGGACTGCGCACTACCAGTACCGACAGCATTTGGGCATGTCAGCATAGCAGGAGTGTGTGTGCTGGTGCTGGAGGGGGCAGTTGCACCTGCCTGCAGTAGACCCAGGCCATGCCCTGTTCCAGTACGTGATGTGGAGTGTAACAGAAAAGATCTGTCTGATGAAAAGTACAGGTTGCCCCAGGGACTGCTGTGCTTCTATGGCAACAATGTGGTGCAGTACACACAGCCAATGTGTTCTGGAGCAGAAAGTCAGAGGTTCAGGTCCCAGCTGTGGATCCTGCAGAGTATGTCCCTATGTTTTACCCTACAATGCAGATACAACATTAAAATGTGCAATCCCCAGAACAGCGGCCAACAGGGGTACAAACACCCACTCACACAGGTTCCACTATCCAAAGCTTCATGGAGAGTCAGGTTGTTGGCTCCAGCACTGAGCTGCAGTTATCACCTGAGCACTACTACTAGCTCCTGCACACCTTAGAAATGCCAGCACTGTGATCAGGACCAGTGTGGTGGGCAGGGCTGCCAAATACCCCTATCACTGCACAATGCTGCAATAGGAGTGTGTATGTCTATCCATAGTTTTGTGGCTGCCTTCTCCTCACTGGTCCACAATGCTTACACTGTTTTCAGCATCTGCCTGCAAATGTGCATAATGAGGAGCAAGGTATTATGGATATTGGCCAGACAGGGCGTATTGGACAGGATGCATCTGCAGATGGTGTAGGGCAATGGCTGGGACATTGTAGTGCCCGACCACCACCTGCATGGACAGGGTGGCCACAGCATGTCATGCTGGGAGGTCACTCTCACACTGACTGATCAGTGACCTTGGCATGTCTATGTTCCCACATAGTGCTACATTTTGTTTGTTTTTAGTGATATCTGTGGGTTCCTTTTTTTGGGCATCAATTACTGAGCTACTTATTTGGTGTCTGTGCTGCAAATCCCAGCTCTGGGTTCACATAGTTTTTCTGTGAGCATGCACTCTGGACTGGCTAGTGGACCGTCTTCAGTTAGTCTTTGCATGGTTGGAACACCTTGTAGGGTGCTACAGGTGCAGTCTGACTGTGCCTTCTGCTGGTGAATGGCAGACCTTGGTGTGGGGTGGTTGAGGTTTTCCAGGCCTACTCCCAGCATTACTGCTGGTCTGGTCTGCCACTGCCCTAATCGCAGGTATGCCTCTGGGCCAACAACCCTGGAGGGCTGTCTTTTGCCAGCAGTACTGGAGTTGCTGGTCCTACAGCCATTCTTCTTGGCTCAGCCACCTGTCTTTCCACTGCCTCACTTACAAAACGGTTGATTGAGGGCCCTTTGGTGTTTATAGTGTATACCACTTTGACCCGGAGTGGGCAGTATATTAGGCAGTGCTACACGATCCTCATGCGAGTCTAGACACCCCTCTGCCCTGATAACAGGTGACCATGGCAAGCACACTGTAACGCTGGGTATGCACTAGTCTGGGTGGTTTTTAGTCTCATAGGGCTGGATGTGACTGGGGAATACAGATGGACACAGAATTACTTTAGGTTGCAGTGCAAAGAACACGTGTCACATACTGGTAGTAATGGGGATGTACAGCAGGACCTATCGCCAGCATCACATGTACTGAGGACCTAGTGCTGGGCGCCCATCCTAACACTCAGGAGGAACACAGAACCTGCACAATGGCATGGTCTATAGCTACTCTGTGCCACTATCACACACTGTCAGTTTGTCTTAACAAGCTGAGGTACAGGAGAGGTGCAGACCCCATTTGGTGATCAGCTGTAGACAGCTATTCAGCATGTGCATTGCATCATGGGTACCGGTGGGGTTACCCTATCCTGGCACACAGAGCAGATAGTTTGTGCAGTGACCTGCAGTCCCTCTGTACCCAGCCATTGCTGTGAAACAAGCCATAGAGGTATAGCCTACTGGTTAGTACAATGATGTTCTAGGTAGTGGTCATGGGTTCAATTCTTCTTTGTTCCCTCCTTTCATGCCTATCCTACTCAAATAGTTTGCATGCCTGTAACAGTCATATCTTTGCAGATCTGTGCTGCCAGCCCATGATACCCTCACCACAGTTACCAACAATCCTTCAGTCCATCTGTCTGCATCTATCAGCTGTATAGAGTCCTGCTTTCCTGTTCCGGCTGCCACCCCATGTCCTGCACTGGTATCCTTTCCTGCATAGCACCTCTTTGTGATTGCCTCAGCTGTGCCTGATCTGCATGGCACCACTACTCCTCTGTCCACCCATCATTGTAACTATCCTGCTTCCTACTGCCTCCACTGGGGGACATGTATTCCCATCATCTGCCACCCACTATCATTGCAGTACTTTACATTGCCAACATCCTGTTCTGTGGTAAAGCTGCCCCCAACATGTTTGTCCACATAACTGGCAGCCACATAGGATGCCTGCAGAATGGCAGGTCCAGCAGCTCCCAGCTCTCCTTCCGTCAATCACCTGTTCATTGCCTTTCCTTGGTGCTCTATCCAGTGTTAGGCTTACATCTGTTTCTATGCCCTACAGGTCATGCATATCAACCTGAAGCACCTTGCAGCCCTTAGGGCACACTAATCTAGTGCACCGTAACATTGTTAGGGCACCTTAACCTATGATACCATCACCCAAGGTGCCTGCTAAGGTGCCTTAACTAAGGGTACCTAAAAAGGCGCCTAACCTAAGGAGCCTTATAAGGCACCTTAGCCTAAGGTAGACTATAAGGTGCCATATAAGATGCCTTAGCCTAGGTGCCTTAAAGGTGCCTTAAGCTAAGGCACCTTGTAGCCTTTAGTTCCAGGGTGCACTGTACCGCGCCTTGTACCACGCGTTATCTGACAAGGCTTGCCTTAATGCTGTACCACCCACTCCTTTATATTGGCATCCGTAACATTACTGGGTCACTTAATGATGGTAACATTACTGCACTTTAGTAAACATACCCCTAAGGTGCGGTAATGTAGCATTGGTAACGTTATCTCATGGTAACGTTACCAGCAGCGGTAACTGTCACAGAGGGCGGAGAGAAGGCAGAGAGAAGTGGTCAATGGGTGGGGAGTGGGCGGGAGAGGCTCCTGCTACACTAACGCTGGAACATTAACACCGGGACAATACCACCAGTGAAAACCTGTCAGTAAATGCACATTTGCAGGAAAGAGAGACAATTTCATTGTCAGCAATGTAGAGCACAAACAGGGAGCCAAAAAACAGTGATAGTAGTGCCCATTTGCAGCAACAGCATAGTGCCCAAATATGAAAGGGCACTATGGTGATGGTGCAAATGGGGCAAATGGGGCTGAAGGTGGGACATGCCGTGGGGACAACTGGGGCACAGGGTGGACTAGGCTGTTGCCTAGGTGGCACATAGGAACACAGAAACCAGAAATCAGCATGACAGTGTCTGAGCAAGGTCAAACATGCCCAGTACTCTGTGTACCACAGTGTCCCATCCAGGGGGCATGTACCCAGCAGGTACCCCAAACATCACACAGGAACCACAATGCCTGTAATGGGGCAAGCAGTGCACATCTGGGGACCACTCTAACAAGGGTCCACGGACATTCCCCAGGATAAGTCCCAAACTGTCTGTAAACCCAGCTAAATGAACACCCATTACTACAGACCCTGGTAAGGCAGTTCATGGTGTGAGCACACGTTGGGTGAAATACAGTATGTACATTTGTAAATATATGTGCATTCTGTATTTCACCCAATGTGTGGTCACACCATGAACACCATTTGTAAATCCATCAACTGCTCCATCAACCTAATGTACAGAGTGCCATCAACCTCCCCTGATGTCCTCTCAATGATAATCAACCTTGCCTGCAACGCCTTGGACCCTCGCACCCAAACCTGGCTACTAGGGGACTTCAGTCTACCAACCCTGCAGGACACACAAGCCGTAGCCTTCCTCGAAGCCCTCAAGGAACTAGGTTTCCAGCAACTAATCAATGAAACCACTCACGTTAAAGGAAACATATTGGACCTGATATTCACCCCACAAATAGCCTTTGAAAATGCCCACATCCCTTCGCCATCCTTCACTGTGATACCATGGTCCAATCACAAGCTAATCAACTTCCTGATACCAGTATCGGGCCACCACCAGAAGTACTCCAGAAGCCCGAGTAGCACCACCAGGACACCATCACGGAGTTTCCGACCTTTCAACAAGGAAACTATCCTGACCCAATCCTGCTCACTCCTTGCCCTGACAATACCTAACCTCGACGAGCTGATCTCCAGCTGGAATAACAGCCTCAGTACCATTGCACAACACCCTCCATCAAACAAGCCTCCAAGGAAACGAGCCACTGCATCCTGGTACTACACTGAGTTAAGAACATCTCTCCTCTGCCTAAGGAAGCTTCAAAGATGCTGGCAGCATTCACGCTCCTCAGCAGACCAGAAAGCATATAATAGTCACCTGGCAAAACACTGTGAGGCAATCACAGGGAAAATAAGGCAATTCCACACTGATACTCTGAAACGCTCACTAAGCAAACCACATGACTTATTCAACCTTGTAAAGAACCTAACAAAAGAACCGGGACAGGAAAAATCAAGTATGATTCACCCTCAAGAATTCGCAGATTTCCTGCAATCAAAGCTATGCCAGACCAACAAGTCCTCAGTACCTACCACCGCCCAAGAACCAACATACACAACACCACTGACCACCTTCTCCACCCAGTCCAAGAAGCACATCGAAGACACAATTGCCTCGATCAACACCTCCACAGCACAGACAGACCCCTGTCCTGCCTTCTGGATAAAAGAGCTACGTAGCGAATTCAGCCCGTTCATAGCCAGACTCATGGATCTGTCTTTCGCAACTGGCTCATTCCCCCAAAGCCTTAAACACACATCCATCAGGCCATTGCTGAAAAATAACAAGCTCGACCCTCAGAAGGTTGAATCTTACAGACCTATATCGAGCATACCACTACTAGCCAAAATAATTGAAAAAGAAGCCCAACACCAGATACAACGCCACATTGATGACACTGCCCCGCTGGACCCCTGCCAACATGGATTCAGGGCATCCCATGGTGTCAAAACCCCCTGCCAACATGGATTCAGGGCATCCCATGGTGTCAAAACCCTACTCACTACCCTCTTCAGCAACATAATTACCGGAATTGATAACGCCCCCCAAGGGTTTGTCCTCGTCTTCTTGGATATAGCCGCCGCATTCGACTCGATAAGCCATGAGATCCTTCTGAAGCGGCTTGAAGAGAAGGGTATCTGTGACACAGCACTAAACTGGTGCAAATCATACCTGTGCGACAGATGGCAGCACGTACACTCGGAAACCTCAACATTGGAACCCTTTCACCAGAAGCAGGGCATCCCACAGGGTTCCTCCCTCTCCGCCCTGATGTTCAACCTTTACATGCAGCCAATCTGTAACCTCATCCGATCCTTCAAGGTTAACTGCCTGATATATGCCGATGATGTACTACTCTACATGCCTTTCTTAACCAACCATCCAGACTTTTCCCCACTAACAGACTGCTTCGACGTAGTGGCCAACTGGCTCCAGATCCAAAACCTTTGAATACAGCACAAGAAAACAGAAGTTCTGTTTGTCACAAAGAACCAAGAATTCATCCCTCCAGCCTGCCTAAAAGTCAAGGAAGCAGAGCTACAAACCAAGTCCACAATCCAATACCTTGGGGTCACCTTAGACCAATGCTTAGACATGAAAGCGCACATTAGCAACATGGTAAAAACAGTCTATCTGGACTCTCAGACACTTACGCTCCTTGCCAGAACCAGACGACATCCGGACAATCTATAAAGCGCTGATCATCCCACATTTCGACTACCCCAATGCGATCCTACAAGGGCTTCCATGAGCCACGCTGTGTCCACTCCAGCTAGCAATGAATACTGCAGCCAGAGTGCTACATGGCGCCTCCAGGCATGACCATGTGATGCCCATCTTGAAACAGCTCCACTGGCTCCCTATCCACAGCAGACTCACCTCAAGACCCTACTGCTGACCTTCAAGGCCATCAACGGGCTCTCCTCCGCCTCACTCTCAGAGCTCACTCACATGACTCCCCCCAACAGGGCCAGAAGATCAGCAGCAATAAACACACTGTTAATCTCTAAGACAGTAACTCAATGCACCCAGGCAACAGTAAACAGGGCATTTAGATTCTGCGCACCCAGATGCTGGAATGCCCTACCACCTGACATTCGGACAATCCCTGACCTAATACAATTCAGGAAGGCTTTAAAACACCACCTCTTCCTCAAACACTACCTAGATGTAGGTGTACCAACAACCATCTCACATACACCAACACACCATCATTAATCTACGATAGGACCTGATATGAAGCCTATATGTAAATAGTTACCCCAGTTTATCCGTTTTAAGCACCTGTTTTTTGTAAATATAGAACAGTCCCCTGCACCGTATAAGTTTCTGTTTTATGTAAACCGGTAAACCGCACTGATGTTGAATAGCGCGGTATAAAAAAGACTGTAAATAAATAAATAAAATAAGAAGGTGTTGAGGTTGTAGGGGAAACTGGAGGGGTGAGGCTAGGTATAGGATGGGAGATATTGTTGGGGGGGGGGGTGGGAGGGGAGGGGTGGACTAGGTTTCCGGGTAGCATTCTCTGAAGATGTGGATTTTAAGGGATTTTCTGAAGGAGGGTAAGTCAGTTGTAGTCCTTAGCTTTTCAGGAATAGAGTTCTAGGGTTGCGGTGCATAGAGGGAAAAGGTTTTCTTAGATGTAGCAACATTGTTTTTTGTGAATATTGGTGGTATCTGCTGCATCTTCCTTGTGGTAGATCATCAACCTCTGTTGTAGGGTATGATCTGGAGTAGGATTTGTAGGTGTGATGATGAAGAGTCATTCTGGACTTTGAATGTTGTAAGAATGGCTTTGAATTTTGAACTAGTGTATATTTGTGTGTGTGTGTATATGTATATATATGTATATTGTCACAGCTCCTCCCGGTGGCAGCGTGCTGAAGGGTCAGGGCGGACATTTATTGTTTGTTGAAGCCGGAAACTCTAACTTAGACCAGGTGCATTATGGTCCTTGTAGTTCCCTTCTTTATAAAGAATAGTTATGTGAGCCTTGTGCAGAGTTAAATATAAGGTTTTATTCCCTTGATGCGCTAAGGTTCTCCAAGAAGACAACAGAATTCACCTGGATTCAGGGTTTCCACCAAAGTATTTACAAAGTCCAAAACTGTTATAAGAGCTTCACAGTCTTTTCCATTCAAGCAGGATTTTTCAATATCAACAGGTTAAATAAACACAAAAACTTCTTCTTTTCAGCTCAACAAAGCAATGACATTTTAGAACATGTCTTATGCTATGACTCTGTGAGAGATTCTATACTCTCAGCTACACAGAGAGTACAGTCCATAGGATATTCAGGTAGCAATGGTTCTGGTTCTACAAGGTCTGTTTGCATATCCTCTTGCTCAGATATGGTGTCTGCTAAGCCTGAGCTTTCCCTAGGCAAAACTGGATGTACTTCAGTAGTTCTCTCCAAGACTTTCCAGCCTGGCTGGACCTGGTCTGGCCAACAATTAATATGGCTTTTATCTAGGACCTTCTGCACAGGTTTCCAAAGCTTTCCCCAGCTTTGTTTCTCATATCTATGGCTCTCCGGTTTACAAGCCTTTCTAGGACCTGGCACACATTCAGGAAAGGAGGTGTGAATGTACCTTTGTTCTCTGAGACGTGCGTTGCTGGTATTCCCTCTACCAGGCACTCTCCTGCTTACACTGTCTTCCCTGGAGACTTCTTTCTGGAGCTTTTCAGCATGGGCTTGTCCTTCCTGGAAGTTGTCCCTTCCTTGTAAGGACTGCAAGCTTAACTGCCTTTCCTTCCGTAGTTGGAGCTTTCCCCTTTCTCTCTCCTTAGTAGCAGGTGTTTCTGTTGCTCTCTGTATTTGTGGTCCTCTCTGCTCCTGTGGTCGTCTCCGTATTGGTGGTCCTCTCTGCTCCTGTGGTCGTTTCTATATTCTCCTGACCGAGCACTGCTTATAAAGCCGTTTCTCTAGTGGGCTTTCTGGCCCTCTAGTCAGGTGTGTTTGATTAGCTGTTGCATCATTACAATCTGGGTGTGTCAGCCTACCTTCTGCAGCCTCATGCTTACTCCCTCTAGCTGCACTTCTTGGTAATTGTATTCTCTGTAAATCAGTTTCTTTAAAAGAAACTGAGTTTTCTCCTAACTCCATAGCTTCAGTAGTGTCAGCTTCATCACAATATATATTAAGCTTTTATTAGGGTATAGAAATAGAGAACATAAGACTAACACTACAGAAGGAGATAATTAGTTTTTGTAGCAGCACTAATAATTATGTAGCAGCGATAATCGCTATCTCACAACTATATATATAGATATAGATATATAGTGTCACCACTCTGCCAGCCCAAGCGGTAGGAACTGGTATTGCTTGGCTCTGTGAGGGTGGTAGTTGTGCCTTCACTGATACAAATCACAAACAAAACTTCTTTCCAAGTTTAGGGCTTTATTCCCCGTCCCATGAGGTTTCTTTATCTTCTGGTAACAGAAATTAAGAGCCTACTTTGGCATACAACAAAAGTTAACTGAACAACAGAAATAGCTTCCTTCAGCTTCCAAACTTTAAACAAAAGAAAAGAACAAAACAGCCTAACTGTTTCAATACAGATCCTTTCTCTCGTGGCTGGTAATACAGCTCACGTCTGTTTGGTTAGAGAGTGAGTGAGATGCAGCATGCAGCTTCTAACACGGGAGCTAAGGTCACAAAATAAGTGTTTATCTTAGTGAGAACTCTGACTCAGTTACAGTTAGAGAACAATCCATTAATTCAGGAATTTCAGGTACCTCTGAATTTTCACACTCCATCAATACAGGCTCGTCAGCATTTTCATTCTTAATATCAGAAGTAGAATGAGAGTATGGCTGGCTTGGCTCGGCACCCAGGAAGTTTCTTTCTTCCTCTGAGCTAGTGCCTCTCTGGGAAATACCATATAACTTTGAGTTGAGCTTTTCAGAGCTCTGCCCCTGCTGGTATCTTAGTAGATAGCTCAACTCTCTATTTGCTGTGCTAGTAGGATAATTACAGCAGGCTCTCTGCCTGTTCAGCTCTAGCCTTCGGGACTCAGTTGAGCTAGATTGCAAAGCTTTTGACGGCGTTTTTCTAGAAGCTGGGAGCTCACAATGATAGGGAAAATCTTCAGCTTTTCCTGGTAAGTAAATCCCTCTTCTCCTAGGATTTCTATGACCAGGAGAAAAGTTATTCTCAGCCTCTAGATAGCTTGTCTTTATGTGGCTATTTCTATGCTTCCAGGGTTTCTCCCTCTCAGATAGCAAATAGCCCTTACATTCACTCCTTGCCCCGGTACCTGCTATTGCAGTCTTCCCACGCTTCTCTTGTCTTCCATGCACATACACGCTATCAGGCTGCTGACTTCTCACTGTTTCACACAGGTCTCTGGATTCTCTCCGACCTTCATGCTGGCTCCCTTGTTGCTTTAATGACTCATTCTCACTATCTTCCTCACTTTCATACCAACTCCATGCTTTCCACGGCTTCAACGGTGTTCGCTGCAGTCTCTCTGCTTGTGACCTTTGCTGCCTCAACTCCTCTCTCCTTCTAATTGTTTGGGAGTCTATTTTATCCTCGTGTCTCCTGACTCCACCTCCACTCAGCTGAACTCTATCAGGCAAAGCGAATTCCCTTTCTTTACTACCTGGGTGTGTCTTCATGGGGCTTATGCACGTGTGCCTAGGTTGTCTATAGCAACCATCAAACATTCCTTTGTTTACCTTGTCACTTTTTCTGTGATCATTCATACTGATCTGCATTTTCTCAGGTTGCCCTAGGTCTACCTTGTGACACATTCCCCCCCTTAAAATATTACTTGCTGCCACAGTTTCTGGTGGACAGCAAGTAATCCGAGAAAGCGCATCCACGTTCCCATGCATCTTTCCCGCTCTGTGCTGAACCTCAAAATTAAAAGCTTGGAGCGCTAAATGCCAGCGGGTCAATCGGGCATTGTTATTTCTCATTAAATGCAACCATTTTAATGGAGCGTGATCAGTTACTAATAAAAATTTTCTGCCGGTAAGGTAAAAACGTAGAGCCTCAACAGCCCATTTTATAGCCAAACATTCACGTTCTATCGTGGCATAATTTTTCTCTGCTGGCGAGAGTTTTCGACTTAGGTAAGCTACTGGATGTTCACTCCCCTCGAAAACTTGGGACATCACCGCCCCCAACCCCGTGTCTGATGCATCTGTTTGTATGATGAATGGTAAGTTAAAATCTATACCCCGTAATATGGGGGCACTGCATAACTTCTCTTTAAGAGTTTCAAAAGCTGTCTCTGCTTCCGGGGTCCAACGAATTTGGTTTGGCGCGTTCTTCCTCAGCATTTCTGTGAGGAGAAGGCTTTCCTCTGCAAAACGGGGTACAAAGCGATGATAATATCCTATTAAGCCTAAGAAACTTTGCATTTGTTTTTTTGTTACGGGCCTGGGGAACTCTCGAACACTGTCCACTTTGCTAGCTAGTGGCTTTACCAGACCCCTGCCTATTATGTGACCCAGATATTTTGCTTCCCTTGTAGCAAACAAACACTTCTCTGGGTTTAGTGTAAGGCCCGCCCTTCTCAACGCTCTAAGGACTGCTTCCACCCTCGTGAGGTGTTGTGACCAGGTTGTGCTGTATACCACTATATCATCCATATACGCGAGAGCGTATTCATGGTGGGGTCTCAGTACCTGGTCCACGAGACGTTGGCATGTAGCCGCGGCCCCGTGTAGTCCAAATGGCATCCGCCTAAATTGGTATAGCCCAATCGGCGTGGAGAAAGCCGTTTTGGGTTTTGAGTTCTTGGTTAGCGGAACCTGCCAGTATCCCTTACTGAGATCTAACGTGGTTAGATACTTTGCCTGTCCTAAACGGTCCAGCAGGTCGTCTATGCGTGGCATAGGATACGCATCAAACTGTGATATGTCGTTAATCTGGTGGAAATCTATGCAGAATCTTAAGGTTCCATTCGGTTTCGGAACCAACACTATGGGGCTGGACCATGGGCTCCGAGACTCCTCTATGATGCCCATGGCCAGCATTTCCTTAACTTGGGTAACAACTTCTTGTTTTCTCGTCTCGGGCATTCTATACGGACGTTGTCGTATGACTCGTCCGGGTGGAGTAATTATCTCGTGTGCCACGAGATGAGTTTCTCCGGGTAAAGTGGTCAGGACGTCCGAGAATTTCGTCAATAGGTGCGCTAGTTCTTTTTGTTGCTGAGGGTTCAACTCAGAGCCTACCTTAGGGGAAGTTTGTTTTTCCCAATCCGCCACTTGGGGCCCTAGATCCTCCTCGGTCCTTTCCTCCCCAAGGGCTGTTAAACTTTTCACCTCTCTCGTCCCTGTAGCACCAAACCCGCTCTCTCCTCTCTCAGTGGATGGTAGTGACGATACTTCCTCCACTGCCGGGAACCCTACCCGTTCACAGATTAACTGTGCAATCCTGTCTCCCTGTTGTACTTTGAAATCGTTATCCCCAAAATTGAACAATAAGATTTTTACGGGACCTCGATAATCGGGGTCAATAACCCCTGCGCCAATATCTATAGAATATTGCACTGCTAAACCTGACCTCGGCGCTATTCACCCATAGCATCCCTCTGGTACTTTAATTCGGATGCCGGTGTCTACCAGTGCTTTTCCTCCTCTTTTCACAATAACATTCTCCACGCTAAAGAGGTCATATCCCGCAGCCATTATAGGAGCCCTTTTCGGACCTTTTGCTTGGGGCGTACTCTTGAAAAACTGCAGGGTAAATTTTTGTTTTCCTGTTAATGGTGGTTCCTGAGGCGGAGATCCCTTTTTTGGCGGTTTCCCGAATAAGGGACTGGGGATAGCAGCCGCTATGGCTTCAATCTTTACTTCCTCTGCTATCACTGGGGGTTGTATGGGAGATGGGACCAATATCTCTTGGAGGCCTTTCTCCATCTCTTGGCAGAAAGGGATCCAATCACGTCCTAAAACAACTGCATATGGAAGTTTCGGTACTACTGCAATTAATATTTTACGCAGGGATCCTAGACCTTGTATGGCTACTTCATGTAATGGGTAGTGAGAAGCTTCCCCATGGACACATCTTATGCGAACTTGGCCCTCTACTGGATTCGAGGGGGATGACTGACACTTCTCTATGGTTTCCCACAAGTCCTGAGAGACCATACTCTGATCGGCCCCTGAATCCAGTAGAGCTAAGGCTTGTATCCCCTCTATCTGTATTACTTGCACAAACCCATCCGGTACTATTTCCTCTGACCCTGTTATGAGGGCAGTTTTAACCCTACATTCCTTTATCATGTGACCGGGTCTGCCACATTTATAGCACCTCCTGGGGTTCCTGTCTATGCTATCTTTATCGGGGTCATACTCATACATTCTACTTCGCGTATACTTTTTGCATTCATCCACCCCAGTCACACCTGCACCTTTTAAAAGGCTTACATTAGAAGTATTAGCATGTTTGGCCTCTTTAAACACTTCAGCCATTTTGGCTGCTTCGTTTGTATTAGAACAATTTTGCAAAGTTAAGAATGTTCTCATTTCAGATGGTATTGCCAACAAAAACTGTTCTAAGATAATTTCATCTAATATAGACTCAAGCGTTCTGCCTTCAGGGTCTAACCATGTATAGGCTAGGCTTTTGAGCCTCTGGCATAAGGCTTTTGGAGTCTCATTCTCCAACATTATCACCTCTCTAAATAATCTTTTGTAGTGCCTTGGGGTAAGACCAAGGCGATCTTTCACTGCCTTTTTAATTTCAGTGTAATTATTTGCCAAACTAGCTGGCATAGCCTTAAAGGCAGATAAAGCCTCGCCACTCAAAGTCATGGCGAACCGCATCGCCCACTGCTCTGCAGGCCATTTCAAGTTCCCAGCAATGCGTTCAAATGCCTCTATAAAGTCATCGGGATTATCTTCCCGCCCTAAATGTCTTAATGCAAGACCAGTGTTCACTTCTACTTGCGGTACTGTAGCTCCTTCTCCTTGAGACTTTTTTAGTAGCGCAGTCATTGCGTCCAGCAACGGTCTCTGCTGTTCCTGCATAGCCGTCATGTACTGTTCTTGCAGGTGTTGTAGCATTCTGGCTTGCTTCTCCTGCTGCTCGTTCATCCAGGCTAACATATCTTGGGGATCCATCTTCCTTTTTCCTTCTTTCTGTACCTGAAAGAGATAAACAGAGAAAGACCCACCAAGTGCGGTACAACAAAAAGGTTTTTCCTCTCCCTTTTATAGCACCCTCTTTTCTCACGGTATCCTTTTCCCGTCCACCCAGGCTACTAATACCTCAGTCTCCTGGCAGAATTCAGCATGTGAGAAAAGGTCTTTTTTCCACCGCTGGCCTCTCTGCCAGCCGAATCCTCCTCCAATAATGGTTTTGGATCCAAACCTCTCTTGCTTTTCAGCAATGTTCTTTTACTTTTTCAGGCAAATCCTTGTTATGCCCCCCGAAAAATTATCCTCAGTTCTACGCCATTTATGTCACCACTCTGCCAGCCCAAGCGGTAGGAGCTGGTATTGCTTGGCTCTGTGAGGGTGGTAGTTGTGCCTTCACTGATACAAATCACAAACAAAGCTTCTTTCCAAGTTTAGGGCTTTATTCCCCGTCCCATGAGGTTTCTTTATCTTCTGGTAACAGAAATTAAGAGCCTACTTTGGCATACAACAAAAGTTAACTGAACAACAGAAATAGCTTCCTTCAGCTTCCAGACTTTAAACAAAAGAAAAGAACAAAACAGCCTAACTGTTTCAATACAGATCCTTTCTCTCGTGGCTGGTAATACAGCTCACATCTGTTTGGTTAGAGAGTGAGTGAGATGCAGCATGCAGCTTCTAACACGGGAGCTAAGGTCACAAAATAAGTGTTTATCTTAGTGAGAACTCTGACTCAGTTACAGTTAGAGAACAATCCATTAATTCAGGAATTTCAGGTACCTCTGAATTTTTACACTCCATCAATACAGGCTCGTCAGCATTTTCATTCTTAATATCAGAAGTAGAATGAGAGTATGGCTGGCTTGGCTCGGCACCCAGGAAGTTTCTTTCTTCCTCTGAGCTAGTGCCTCTCTGGGAAATACCATATAACTTTGAGTTGAGCTTTTCAGAGCTCTGCCCCTGCTGGTATCTTAGTAGATAGCTCAACTCTCTATTTGCTGTGCTAGTAGGATAATTACGGCAGGCTCTCTGCCTGTTCAGCTCTAGCCTTCGGGACTCAGCTGAGCTAGATTGCAAAGCTTTTGACGGCGTTTTTCTAGAAGCTGGGAGCTCACAATGATAGGGAAAATCTTCAGCTTTTCCTGGTAAGTAAATCCCTCTTCTCCTAGGATTTCTATGACCAGGAGAAAAGTTATTCTCAGCCTCTAGATAGCTTGTCTTTGGGGCATGTTTACTAAACTCCGAAATTGTGTGTGGCCCCGTTAGTGTGCGTGTGCCATATAAGGAGTGGGCGGTTCAGGCAGAAAGAAGAAAAAACCCGACCGTACGTGTGCGCGTCGCGCTAATTTGCGGGGCCCACATTAGCGCGTGGGAAGGCTAAGCAGGGCGCTACTGAGCACATATCAAAACAGAGCTGTAGCACAACGGTGAACACACTAACCAATGGTGCAGGGACCACAGGTTCAATCCCCCATTGTGTGCAACAAAAAGCTCAGCTGAGGCAACACCTTGAATGTGTAAAAGTGGTTCAGGAGGCAAAGTACTTGTGGACGGCATAAGGTGGCACACTGTTCGTTTTGTACGGCATAAGGCGGTGCACTGTACTATCTGGGCGGCACAAGGTGGCGCACTGTTCTTTTTGGGAGACACAAGGCGGCACACTGTTCATTTTGGGCGGCACAAGGCGGCGCACTGTTCATTTTGGGCGGCACAAGGCGGCACACTAATTGTGGGCAGCAGGAGGTGGCGCGCTGTTGGGCATAAGGCGGCGCGCTGATGCTAAAGCAAAGGAACACAGCCACAGCACAATGGTTAAGACACTGACCAATGGTGCAGGGACCAGGGGTTTGATCCCTCACAATGCCCAGTGAAAAAGGCTAGCTGAGGCAGTATGTTATATGTTGTGGAGTGCTGTAGGAGGCTTTCTAATTTTATTTTGTGATAACTACTAGCAAACGCACTCTCACAGCATATTAATATAAGGCGGCCCATAAGGCACATGTTACAGTGCACCATCCGCCAAGGCATCCTAGAATGTCCCCTATAGGGCAACATGTATGTTGCGACACAGGATAATGTATAGTGCACCCTATATGGCTGGCAACCGTAACGTGCCCTATAGGGCACCCCATAAAGCACCCTCAGAGGCACCTTATGGGTACAGTACGCTGAGGGTGGTATTGCTGGCAGCAACATATGTACAGTAAATTAAAATAAATCTGTGGACACCCCTATCACATAACCCCACTGTGGGTTTGAACCATTGACATCTGGCTGCACAGGCAGTGACATAACCATTGGGCTACAGCTGTAAGCAGCCCCTGGCTGGCTGCAGATAGCCTGTACGTCACCTCACTGACAGTCTGCTGTTGTGAACGACCCGTACCCATGATGCACTGCACATGCAAATCAGCTGTCCACGATTGAACACAGGATGGGAAATGCAACCCTAAAGCTCCCTGGCCTGGTAGGGGGAAGTGTCCGTGTGCACCCACACAGCACCTCGGCCTGGTAGGGTGTCCTGAGTGGGTGGACAAACGGCAAAGAGTAGCTAAACACCATCACATTGTGCGGTTACTGTGCTCACCCTGAGTGTGAGATGTTGCGCCCAGGACCAGGTCCACAACACCAGGCGTGGCCATGTCAGAGCTCCAAAGCAGTAATAACCTGTGGAATAGGTAGGTGCTGCATAAACATTTTGGTAGATCTCTGTCTGGCTCAGTTAGTGGGGACCCCCACGTGGATAAAACAGGGCTTCCCCTCAACAGATCCCCACCCCAATGGCAGCAGAGTGGACCATCAACCCCAGTCCTGCTAGGGAACAGACACCCCACAGGGCAGTCCAAGCAGCTCCACACACATCCATAACACAATATCAGACAGACATTAGGCCTGGATATTCAAAGATGCACCCCACCACTATCTAATATTCACCTGCAGCAAGCCATCAGCCACTGCACCCTGCAAGGCACTCCATCACAACACATATCAGCTGTGAACAGTCTGCTGGCTGGTCCTGATGGACATGCATGCACCCACAACTGGGGTGGCAGTACACACAGACAGATAAGTCCATGAAGAGGCCCCCACAGGACACCCATACATATCACATGGGAGAATCACAATATAGCACTATGGGGGTGCCTAGCCATGCTGCCGTCACTGACACTCAGGGTGAGAGTGATCCCCCAGCAGCACATACAGAGGTCACCCTGTCTGTGTAGGTGGTGGCCGGGCACTACCATGCCCCTGCTAGTGCCCTATGCCCTGTGCAGCTGCATCCTGGTCAGTCCACTCTGTCTGAGATATACCCATGGTACCTTGCTACTCATTATGCACATTGGCAGGCCAATACTGGCAACAGTGTTGGCAGTGTGGGCTGTGGAAGGGGCATGCAGCCAACACCCACTGTATAGACAGACACACAATTCCACACCTATGCCATCATGGTGCTACTATTGAGGAGGTAATTAGCCTTGCCCACCAAACCGGTGCTGGGCACGGCAAGGCATGGATATGCTACGCAGTACTGCTGGGGGTCACTCCCCAGGGTGGTAAACACCGTCAGAGGCAAGGGCTGGAGCACGCACCGCAAACACCAAACAGATTGTTCGGATGGGGTCAACTAGCAGTATGTGCGTATCGTATGGATATCTATCTGCCAGTACTCCTAGCAAGCGTCTCAGAGCTGTGTACCGTATACCTCAGGTGTAGGGTTCCATTGCTAGGGTATGCAGGTGCTAGCATTGGGAGATGCACGCAGGGTCCAATGTTCTGCCTCTCCAGGAGACATTGGCCAATGGGGCCTGTGGGTGTGGGTGTGGGTGTGTCTGCCCCTGTTGGCTGCTGCTTTACGGCAGAGATTCCCAACTCCAATCCAGGTGTGCATCACACTGATCGGGTTTACCTGCTGTTCCTCATGAATATGCATGAGCTACATCTACATGCCATGGGGGTGGTGCATAGATATACAGCACAGGCATTTGTATGAGTGGCAGCATGGACCCTGACTGGTGTGTGGCCCACCAAGACTGCATTTGGGAGATTCTGCTCTAGGTACTGCCCCTGTACATGGTGTCTGTGCTCAGTGGGGTAAAAGATAGACGTAGTACCATTGCATATGTCCTCGCCATGAAAGGTTTGTCCTTACTATCACTGTGTAGCTGTGGGAAAAATATGTGGGAAGGATTGGCGGTAGCCCCAGCTGGGCTTTGAACCTGTGACTTTCTGTTCTTGTATGCACTGTCTGTGTGCACTGCACCACCTTGTAGCCACAGATTGGCTGGATTCCCTGGAATGTCCATGCCTGTGGATCTGGCAGGGCCTGTGTGTTTCAGTGGACTGTGCCAGCCTGCACATGGCTTGGCCTCTGTCCTCTGTGGCTAGCTGCCACTGCCCCTTGCACCACATGTACTCGTGCGCCAACATGCTGGCATGAGCTTCTCTCAGAAAAAGCAGATGACCTGATTGCAATATGGCAGTACGGGACTGCATTTGGGGGACTTGGATGTAGGTATGCCCATTGTTGTGGTGTGTGTGCGGTGTTGGGTAACATATGGGTGTTTCCCCCATGCTTATGTTCCCTGCAATACAGGGGTGTCTGCTCTATCTTTGTTTAGTGGTGGGTAAAATATATGGATGGGGCTGGCAAGTGCCCCAGCTGGGATTTGAACCTCTGGCCTTCTAGTCCTAGAGATCATGGCGATGTCCTCTGCACCACACTATGGCCACAGAGACAATGCAGCCCCTGGAGGTAGTAAACCTGGCAGGATGGAGTCACAAACCCTGCTGTATGCATTTTTACTGTGGGCTCCTTCACCCTGTGTGGTGACAAATGTGCAAATAAAACCCGGGAATGACCACGGAACAAAGGGGGAAAACATATACCCAAGCTGGGCAACAGTGATATTAATGGGCAACCCTAGATAACACTCCCAGGACAGCTCCAGAAAAAGGGAAATGTTTTTTGGACGAGTCTCCGCTCCGTACACCTTTCCATAAATCATTTCCTTTTTTTGGAGCTTTCCTGGGTGTGTTATCTAGTTTTGCCCATCACTATAACTGTTCCACAACTGAATTACTATTTTTCATATTTTTGTGGTGGTCATTTTCTATTTATAATTGCACTTTTGTGCTGTGCACATGTATCACACTGCTCACGTTTTTCAGGTTTCCCCGGTTTTGCTGTATATTGCTGACGGAAATGGTTTCTCTTCCCTTTAAATGCATTCTAACGCGAGTGATTCACTCGCGCTATTTTTTTTTGGAAATTCAGCCCCGATAATGTGCGGGGCGCCTCTCCCCTCCCCTTCCCCGCCCATTAACCCCTTCTCTCCGCCCCTCCGGGGCCTTCCTCCGCCCTCCGTTAGCCTTTCCACGCCTCTATCGGACATTTGCGGGCACGTACTTGTGCGGCACCCGTTACTGTGACGCGCAAGTGTGCGGGGCTTCATCGCACGTTTGCGGGGCGTTTAAGCGCTCTTAAGTACCGCTTTTAGTGCGCTATTTTGCGGCGCGCTAATTAGCGGTTTTTAGTAAACATGCCCCTTTATGTGGCTATTTCTATGCTTCCAGGGTTTCTCCCTCTCAGATAGCAAATAGCCCTTACATTCACTCCTTGCCCCGGTACCTGCTATTGCAGTCTTCCCACGCTTCTCTTGTCTTCCATGCACATACACGCTATCAGGCTGCTGACTTCTCACTGTTTCACACAGGTCTCTGGATTCTCTCCGACCTTCACGCTGGCTCCCTTGTTGCTTCAATGACTCATTCTCACTATCTTCCTCGCTTTCATACCAACTCCATGCTTTCCACGGCTTCAACGGTGTTCGCTGCAGTCTCTCTGCTTGTGACCTTTGCTGCCTCAACTCCTCTCTCCTTCTAATTGTTTGGGAGTCTATTTTATCCTCGTGTCTCCTGACTCCACCTCCACTCAGCTGAACTCTATCAGGCAAAGCGAATTCCCTTTCTTTACTACCTGGGTGTGTCTTCATGGGGCTTATGCACGTGTGCCTAGGTTGTCTATAGCAACCATCAAACATTCCTTTGTTTACCTTGTCACTTTTTCTGTGATCATTCATACTGATCTGCATTTTCTCGGGTTGCCCTAGGTTTACCTTGTGACAATAGATATAGATAGATAGATATATGACAGAGTCATGCAAAAGTATTGACAGGTGACAAATATCAGATGCCTACCTACTGAGCATACCATACCTTCTTTTATCTTCAGGGCTGTTGCAAGGAGATAAGGCACCCTAGATATACTCATCCCTTGCACCCTCCTCCCCTATGTGACGCTCATTGCCACCGCTGCTTCCCCTCTCTGGGTACGACAGCAGTGGCAATGGCCACAAACAGCCCTGTGGAACTTACCTTCAAGCTTCAGTGTCACGGGGCTATTTGCTTCTGCCACTCTCTGACATCTGATGTTAACTTCCAGTGCAAACACAAAGTTGGCATTGAGAGTCAGAGAGGGCAGATGCAAACATCCCTGCAGTACCAAAGCTTGAAGGTAAGCACAACGAGGCTGTTTATGGCTATTGCCACTGCTGTCCTGGAGCAGAAGGTCACAGGTTCAGGTCCTAGCTGTGGATCCTGCAATGCATGTCCTTACATTTTACCCTACACTGCAGATACAACATCAACATGTGCCATCCCAAAAGCATCAGCCAACAGGAGTACAAACATCCACATGCATAGGCCCCACTATCCAAAGCTCCATGGAGAGTCAGGCTGTTTGCACCGGCTCATAGCAGCAGTTATCAGCAGAGCCCACAGCTAGCTCTTGCACCTGTTAGCAATGCCTGCACTGTGATCTGGACCAATGTGGTGGTCAGGTTAGCCAACCACCCCTATCTTTGCACAATGCTGCAATAGGAGTGGGTGAGTGCATGTCCATCCAATGTGGTGTTGCGTCCTACTCTGCACTGGGCCCACAAAATGTACACTGTTGCTAGCACCAGCCTACAAATCTGCATACTGAGGAGCAAGGTATTGTGGGTATGGCCCAGAGAGGGTGGATCAGGCAGGATGTGTCTGCAGTGGGGGTAGGGCAATGGCTGGGACATTATAGTGCCCAACCACCACCTGCATGGACAAGGTGGCCACAGCACGTTTTGCTGGTAGGACACTCTCACTCTGACCGAACAGTGACCATGGCATGGCTATGTTCCCACATAGTGCTACCTACCATTTGTCTCAAGCAATATATGTGTGCTCCTTTTTCTGGAGGCCCAATCGCTGAGGTACCTGTTTGGTGTCTGTGCCATACAGCCCAAGTCTGGGTGAGCATAGTTTCTCTGTGAACATCTGATACAGACTGTCTTGCGGACTGTTTGCAGTTAGTTTGTGTATGACTGGAACACCTGGCAGGGTGCAGTAGGTTAAGTCTGACTGCCTGCTTCTGGTGAATGGCAGACCATGGTTGGAGGCAGCGAAGGCTCCTAGTACTACTGATGGTCTACATCACATCTGGTCTAACCCCCCCGATGACATCACATCTTGTCTAACCCCCCCGATGACATTAACAACCTAAGGTGCCTTAGGTTAAGGCAGAGCTACTCAATTCCAGTCCTGGAGGTCCGCAACCCTGCAGGTTTTTGGGATATCCCTAATGATATGCATGAGATATATATGCATTAGAGATAGCCTGCCAACCTGACTGGTTTTTGGCCCTCCAGGGCTGGATTTGGAGACCCCTGCCTTACACCTCTGTCATTTAAGATTGTAAGTGGGCAAGGTGCAGATGTCCAAGACATCAAAAAGGTTAGAATTTGTCACATTCCTCCTGGCTTCTCACCACCACCAAAATATTGTCTATTAGACAACTTTTTGGTGGTGTTGAGAATCTAGGAGGAATGTGACACATTCTATCTATCCTTTTGATGTCTAGAACATCTGTACCTTGCCCACTCACAATCTTAAATGACAGAGGTGTAAGGCAGGAGTCTCCAAATCCGGCCCTGGAGGGCCAAAAACCAGTCAGGTTGGCAGGCTATCTCTATTGCATATATATCTCATGCATATCATTAGGGATATCCCAAAAACCTGCAGGGAAGAGGTTCATAGCTTTGGATGCTTTGGGAAAGGTATTGGAACTCAAATGTGGGCTGCTTATAAGTTAATTTTCCCTCCCAACATACTGGGAATGTGGCCAATCATACCTGTATTGCCTTTCATATCTCTGTACTTCTTCCTGAGGGAGCCTTGAGAGTAAATAAAGCCACTATGAGTCATTGCTCTGCTGGAAAAAGTGATTATATAAGGATTGGGAAATAAGAGAGATTGGAGGTTTATAGATAAAATACATATTTTTATTTCATTATAAAATAAAAAAAAACAGGTATTACATTGTTTGGAATATTTGAAATAAATTTGTCTTAGAGGGTTTTTTTAAAGTTTTTTACAGGCCTAGAATAAAACAGTTAGGCATTATCTTGTTTAAAGGATTTGAAAACAATGTGTCCCTTTATTTGCCCGACTCCTTTTAAAAACTTTAAATAACTGAACAACTCACCAATACTAAGATGTAGACAGCAGTTCAACAGTGAGATGGAAGCTATCTCCAATTTTGCATGGAGTCTTGCATGTATGATTATCTTCTAGTTGGTGAGAGATCATATATGTGCACTCAGTGCAAGTAAATTCCTGGCTCTCAGAGAATGAATTCAATCTCTGGAGACTAGAGTATCAGACTTGTATAAGCTGAGGTATATAGCAAAGACCTTCAGAGGTCTAGTGTGGCAACTCTTGTGCTACCTTGAAAGGAGAACACCAGTCTGGTATGGCAGGAAGTTATCTATAACCAGAACCTGCTCTCCAAATGATATAATATCCTCCTCTACCAATAATGTGCCTTTAGGATCTTGTGCCTATTTTTTAATGTTTTACTTATTTAAGGGGTTTTACTTACCCAGTGGCTTTGTTCACCCATCCTTGATGATCCTAGTTTAAAGTCCACCTCAGTAGATTTGCCAGTCTGTTGTGGAAGATACTTCTCCCTTCAATAGATGCTTAGATGTTCTTTAAAAATCATGCTATAGTTCAGGAAACCAAAATTATCATGATGACACCATCAATGCAACCAGGCTTTCATCTCCAGGATCGAAACCTCTCAGCTCTGGCCCTGACAATGAGGATTGAGGAGAAAATTATCTATCTGCTTTACCTTCTCTTCTAGAGCCTCAAAGTCACTTTTTATACCTTCTGGTGGGATCCTAACAGTATCATTTATGCATCAAATAAAAGTAAGTAGGCTTGAGGAGTCTCAGCAAACTCTCTGTAATGTCTCAGATCTTGACACCAGCAGACTGCACACTTTCTGGGACATTATGCCTGGTCTGTGGATGGATACCTCTGTATCCCTTAAAAAGGAATCACCTATCACCACTACCTTTCACTTCCTAGTACAGTTATTGTACTATTGAGGAGTAGCCTAGTGGTTAGAAAACTGGCTTGGTAACCAAGAAACCAGGATTGAATTCCCACTAATACTTCGTGTGGCCTTGGGCCTTGGAAGAAAGGCCTGGCAACCTACTTCTAATCACACTGCCAAGAAAACACAGGAGCTTCTGGGTCACCAGGAGTCAGCATTGACTCAAAGGCACATACACTATACTATATAGTCAGATCTACTAATCCTTCCCTGTCAGTACCTCAAATGCACTGATAAAGAGATCATTAATCATCAGTTACTGCTAGAATATTTCATCCGCTAATAGGAATGTGCATGACCAGAAAAATGTTTGGTTCATTTTCAGATTTTCTGAGTTTTTCCTGATTTCCATGTCTTTCTTTTAGTTTGTTTCACACATTATTTTTTAATGCTTGCATTATATGCATGCAAGAACTTTTTGATATACACAAAAATATTGTATGCATGCTAATTCATACAATTTGTGCATACAATCAATTTGCAAGCAGTAAAATTTTCTAAGTGCTCAAATTAACCAGATGTGTGCTAATGGATGTGTGCTAGTAGATATGGAGGTCATTTTAGAAACCCTATTCGTGCTTTGGACATCCAAAAATGGGCATAGAGATGTCTCCAATGCCATTTTAGAAGCTGGGTCTGGAGATGACCTCTGTGTGAGGATGCCCAAGTCTGAATTGAGTTGTGGTGGAGGCATGGCCGGGGCATTCCCAGGAATCTGGATATTCCCACCTGATCCTAGAACTGTTATAGACATCCAGAGTCATTTCTAACTTTAGACCTGCTCCAGACAGTAGCAAGCATCCAAAAAATGCTTGTTTTGGATGAAAAGAAAATGTTTCATCATCCCCAGTATGATGTCAACAATAGCAGCAGTGGGCTTTGAACCCTGGCTTCCCTTTTCCTAGTCTCTTACTCTAACCATTAGGCTTTCCTAGATACCTAGTTTCTGAGATATGGTTCTGGGGATGTCTATGTAGATTTCCTCTGCAGATTTCCATATCGGGCACGCCCACCTTTTTGAATTTGTGTCTGCACCTGGATGTGCCTCCTTTTTTTTTTCCAGATGTTCTGGCTTAGGTGACCCGGATTGCACTTGGACGTCCCTTCTAAAATTCCCCTCTAAATCTCTGTTCAACAATAATTGAATATTATTAATAAAGGAAACATTCTTCATTGAGCAATGAAAACATCTGAAGCAAGACAAAATCTCCATAGATCATTATAGTTGATCATGACACTCAGTGCAAAATCATAGCAGACATGTGTAAACATCAGAACAAGGAAACAGAGCACAGCGAACAATAGTTTGGTTAAGTAATTGACAAAGAAGAGAATTAAATGAACAAATGGGAGAAATAAACTGGTGTGGTGAAAAAATAGGAATACCTGTGCAAAAAATACTGTGATATTTATCTATTCAGTTATTGACAGGAGTCACTGCTTCTGCTGTTATGAAATAAAGTTTATGTACTCAGTGAAAACCGAAAACATCGTTAGGGACAGCAAGAGCTCTGTTTGGAGAGTATAAAAATTCTAGATGTGCTTGGAAAGAAATGTATTTTAATAGCTTCCTCAACTAGAAAAAAAATGACAAATAACAGTAAGAGTTCCTTAAAAATCTTGTGCCTTGCTGGATTTATTATACATGACAATTCCATCTGCTTTTAGGGAGGAAAGTCATTAACTAAATAGCCATTGACTTTATTTTCCCTTGAAGAAAAAAAAGTCTTTGTTGTTACCTTTGCCTGTTTAGGAAATGATTTGAAGTCACACTTCCGCACCAGCTGTTTTCTTGTTCAGTCTAGTTTGCCTTCTTAGCTGTTTTCTGACTCAGATAATTGCTCAAGGTAGAACGATTGTCGATTCAGTCTCTGCACTGTTGCACTAGATGTCAGAGAGCACTCACGAAGTTACTGCTGTAAAAACCCCATATGTTAAAGGACAAAACAAAAAAAAAAATGCAATCTTCAGGCTGATACAGAAAATGAGTCAATTTGCAAAACATTCAAGCTAAAGTTATTTATCTTGAAGATCTATTTTATTGCATATTTCTATTCTTGCTTTATAACAGGAATGTTCTAAAATGGTTGTTCTTTAGTATAAAAGTATTACAAATGAAAGAAGTTAAACAAAATACATAATAGCTACAGGGCCAATGGATTAAAACTGTGTTATCATTATTAGGGTTTATGGTAAAAATGTTGAAGTTTCTTTGGAGACAGGCCACAGGGTTTTTAGTCATGCAAGTCTACAACTACAATTACTATTACAATTAATCATTTATAAAGTGCTACAAGGCATATGCAGCATTGTACAAACACATAAGAAGACAGCCCCTGCTCGAAGAGCTTACAATCTAGCCAAGACCGACCGTACAATACAAGAAAAATAAGGGTTCAATAGGGAGATGAGACACAAGGTAAGCAAGAGATTAGGATCGAAAAGTGCCTTCAACGAGATAAGCCTTTAGCATAAATTTGGAGAGAGATGAGACTTGGCGTAAGGATAGAGAAAGCTTGTTCCAGGCATAAGGAGTAAAAAGGTGAAAGGATCGAAGTCTGGAGTTGGCATTAGAAGAAAAAGGCATTGACAGAAGGAAGCCAGAGGATGAATGAAGTTCACGAGGATGGGTGTAGGGAGAGAGGAAAGGTAATGAGGGGCATAGAGTGAATGCATTTATAGGTTAGAAGAAGAAGTTTGAAATGGATACAGAAACAGAAGGAGAGACAGTGAAGTGATTTCAGAAGAGGGGTTATATAACAGTATTGGGGCTGGCAGAAGATTAGCCATTCAATGGAGCTCTGAATAGATTGAAGACGAGAGAGATGACTCTAAGAGAGACCAGCAAGGAGGAGGTTACAGTAGTCAAGACAAGAATGGGCAAGAGTTTTATTTGTGTGTTCAGAGAGGAAGAGGCAAATTTTGTTAATGTTATAGATAAACAACCAACCAACAGGCTTTAGCAATCTCTTGAATATTTGAGGAGAAGGAACGAGAGAAGTCAAAGATGACCCTAAGGTTGCAGGCTGAGGAAACAGGAAGAAGAAGAGTATTGTCAACAGTGATGGAGGAAGGTGGGAGGAGGGTTTAGGGGGAAACATGAATAAGTTCTGTTTCATCTATGTTCAATTTCAGATGCGGTGAGACATCCAGGAAGCAATATCAGATAATAAGGCAGAGATATGATCTTGGAGTGCTGGAGAAAAAACAGATAAAGATAGATAGATTTGAGAGTCATTAGCATAAAAACGATACTGAAATCCATGGGAAGAGATTAGGGCACCAAGGGACTGGGTGTAGAGAGAGAAAGGAGAGGGCCTAGAACTGACCCTTGGGGTACACCAACTCAAAGAGGGATGGTAGTAGAGGAGGAACCACCAGAACAAACACTGAAGGAGTGATTGGAGAGATAAGAAGAGAATCAAGACAGCACAGTGTCTCTAAAACTAAGAGAGGATATTGTGTTGAGGAGGAGAAAGTGATCAACAGTATCAAAATCAGCAGAAAGATCAAGAAGAATAAGAACTGAGTAGAGGCCTTTGGACTTAGCCAGGAACAAGTCACAGGAGACCTTGGCAAGAGCCGTTACAGTAGAATGAAAAGGATGAAAACCAAACTGGAGAGGATCAAGGAGGACATGAGAGGAGAGAAATTTATGGCAACAGTGTAGAACTACATGTTCAAGAAGTTTGGAAATGAAAGGGAAAAGAGAGATGGGTTGATAATTAGAAGGACCAGTAGGATCAAGAGAAAGTTTTTTGAGGAGAGGAGTGATCACAGCATGCTTGAAGGCTACCGAGAAGGTTGCAGTGAAGAGTGAAAGGTTCAGAATATGTGAGATGGAAAGGATGATGGAGGAGGAGATGGAGTTAAGGAGATGGGTGGGAATAGGATCAGAAGAACAGATAGTGAGTTTAGAGGTTGTAAAACACTGTAAGGGTGTCCACAGTGGCATTGGGGCTCTAAGCAGATAAGTGTTATGCCACGCCTTTTGGATTGTTATGCTAAAATCAAGTGCGGCAGCTTTCTGTGTTACATGCTCTACAGGGTTTGGTTTTTTAGTGTGTGGTTAATTATTTTATAAAAAACTTTGAGAAATTATGGAAACTTAAAGAAATGTGATGAAGGATAAGTGGGATAGGACATACGCCTGCCTTTTGGGGAGTTTTTTCAGGATCCTTGATGTTCCAGAACTTAGTACATGGCCTAGATTGATATGCCTGGACATATCTGCTTGAGGGTGTGAGATAATTGTTCTTCCTTTAATATAGTGAAACGTTTTGCTCCTCCTTATTATTGATGGAAGAATGAAGTATGTTTGGTGGATGACACAATGGGGGTCCAGAAGGTTTACCTCAGCTGGCATTATCAAGCTCCAGGTTATGCTAGTATCATTAAAGAATCATGGTTATTCATTGAAGATTCTAGTTTTGTGTTAAAATGGCACTTATTGTTCAATAAATCTTCCTTCAAGCTACTGTTATTGATATTAGAGTACACCATTTATGTTTTGTTTTTTGTTCTATATTGTAATGTTTTAATGAAATACTTATGTTTATATACTGCTTAGAAAATAGAGGGTCCCTTTTACTAAATGGTACTATGGTGTTGCACGTAACATACCAAAAACACCAAAATGATGGCACATTATATGCAACACCCCCACATTAATTGTCTGGGGTATGGAAAACATTTCCCTGGCAGAGTCCTGTCCCATAGCACACACTGCATTGCTGCTGGTGCACCGAATGTCACGTTTTGAGGTGGTGTTAGGTTAACCTGCACTATAACGGTTTGTGCACAGGGTGAACACAGCACTATCTGTGCCGAGCTCACCATGCCCACTCTCCACATCTACCCCACCCATTTGCATCCCTAACACGGGTTGTGCAGTTAGTGTGGGAATCAACCTACACTGTTATAGACCTGTGTAACCTTGCAACGGGTGTCCCAGTGCACATTTAGCATGTGCCAGAACATGGGCTGCCAGGCAGCGCTCATTAGTAAAATACCCTTATTGATTTTGTGACATAAATACTTTAAAATAAATAAATAATGTGGTCAATATCCAGAAACAGCAATTAGATAAGAGTCTCTAAAGTGGAATCAAATATCACAGATGAGATTTTCGAAAAACACCACAAAGAACTGGTAAATTCATTATTATGACTTAGATAATACCTGTGCAGTAAAATAAAATGAGACCATTTTTAGTGAAAAAAAGATTATGCTAAAGGGTTTGTTTATTTTGAGATGCAAGATAAACAACGTTAAATAGAGTAGACATAAAGGGAAAGTTCCTTTGAATCCTCTATTGATACCTCTTTCAGCAGTGAGGATGCTTCATCTTCTGGCATGCCTTGTGCAAAAGCAGATACCATTTGTAGTCGTAGCATCACTTTGTACAGTTTATACTGAGACGTTAAAATGTTTAAGACAATTGAGTGGCCCTCCGACTGTGAAATACGGTCTGTGATTCGGTTTTTGACAGCAAGGACCGTGTCATCAGCGGACATTCATCACCAGGTGTATGGCCCCAATGCGATGAGTGACAGCAAAGTGCGTAAATGGGTGAGATTGTTCAAGGATGGGTGGGACAAACTGTGCTCAAGATGGGTTCCCAGGCTGCTTTCCGAGGAACACCAAAAAAGGAGAATGGCTAGTGCTTTGACATTTTTGATCCGATACAATGAGGAGGAGATGAACTTTTGGATCACATTGTCACAGGGGACGAGACATGGGTTTCTCAATGACTCCAGAATCAAAGTGGCAGTCGATGGAATGGAGACCCACGTCATCTCCAGTCAAAGTGAAAGCCAAACAGACAATCTCAACATGCAAGATTATGGAAACTGTGTTCCTCAGAAAGCAGCCTGGGAACCCATCGTGAGTACAGTTTTCTGAACTGCAATGTTTCAGAAATGATTTTGTATAGCACTGACTTTGAAACTTGTGGAAATTTCATTGACAAAGTGGAAATCGTGAATCGCAGTTCTTCATGAATTTTTGTGTCAACTGTGCGCACCAAATCTTCTGTGATTACTGAAGGTCAACCCTATCACGATTCATCATGGACATTGTCCCGCCCGTCCTTGAACAATCTCACCCATTTACACACTTTGCTCTCACTCATCGCATTGGGGCCATACACCTCATATATCTGGCGATGAATGTCCGCTGATGACACGGTCCTTGCTTTCAAAAACCGAATCACAGACCGTATTTCACAGTCGGAGAGCCACTCAATTGTCTTAAACATTTTAACATCTCAGTATAAACCATACAAAGTGACACTATGACTGCAAATGGCATCTGCTTTTACACAAGGCATGCCAGAAGCCGGCATGCATGCTTGTTTCTACAGGGGGAAAAAATGTAAAAGCTACAGCCAATCGGACCTTACTTTAAAAATAACCCTCGTACAATTTGACTCAAGTTGAGAAATTGCCATTGAGCTGATTGCCTACAGACTAGTCCAAAGTAATTAAAAAAGCTGACAAGGGTGTTACTATATTCACCTAAGATTGTTTTAATTATGGGGTCTACTTGCTTAAAGTGTGGTACGTTTTTGCATTTACCACACAATAAGTACAAAAATTAATGCACGGTGAGTGCAAAACCTGTGTGGTAAATGTTGGGGGTATGCCCGTTATCTGTCCTGCATTTACCCCATGAGGAATACACTTACCACATGATAAAAGAAATGCTGATGCATTTAACTTGGTCCCATGAGTTACAGTGCCCAATATCTGACCAGCATCCCAGACCTGAATCAATATCTCCCACATTGGCAGTTCTTGCCCCCTCTGATCTCCCACAAGCATTTCTACCCTCCATCCAAGTCCCATTAGTTTACAGGTCACCCCTCTGATTGTTCCTCATCAACATCCAGGTCCCTACTCTGATCATCCTCCTTAGTAGCAAGCCCCACCCCCCCATCTCTAAGAGGAACCTGGTCCTCTCTTCGCCCCTTGACCCCTAGCACTTCCCGAGGGCTTTGCCTAGTATAGTGAGGGGCAGGAGCTATCTGTAACATACCTTCCCCTATTGCCTCCTAGGTTCAAAAAGGCAACTCTGACTTCTAATGTAGAGGTGCAACCAGATGGGGTCAGGCTGCTAAATTACTATACCACCAGGCAAAACTCTCAGAAATGCCAGGAGGATCATGGAGTGGGGGGAGGATTGGGTGCCTCTTGACGGAGTAAGGGTCCTTGCTGCTAAGGGAGCAATAGGAGGGGATACCTGGATATTTAAGGAGGGTGACTGGAGTAGGATCTGGATACAGAGGGGGTGAATTGAAAGAGGTAGATATGTTGATGGGGCTCAGACGAACTAGGATGTTGACTGGGAGAGGTGGTAATGAGTGACTTTAAGTAAAAAAAAGGAGGCATTTGAAGGAATCCAAGGTGGCACTATCAATATGACCAAAAAACATACATTGAAATGCTGGGGGTTTTTTGAGTGCCGTCAAGTCAGGGGCCATCAGCCCCTTAATTTTGTTAGCCAGGTATCACCGGAAGTAGATTGCCAGGCAAAATTAAGATGGAGAGTTAGGATACATAGCACTGAATGAAGAGGTAAAAATAGCTGGCATCTTAGGGACCTGTTGGAAGGAAGTCAACCAATTGGATGCTGTGGGGCTGATACCGAGTGGCAGTCAGCAGCACTATTAAAACAGCTGGCCATAGCCCTGAATATTCAATTCCAGGTCATATCAGGTCAATGACACTGAATATCAGCTGCCTGGTTAGCTAACATGGCTACAGTTAGGACAGCCTTTATTCTGCCTAACTTTAGCCGCTTTAAGATAACTGGGTAATGGCTGAATATCGCTGCTGATGGTTCTCTTTGGCACTACCCTGGAACTCCCCATTGCTAAGAGGTTAGCATCAGGATCTAGCAGCATTAGAGAGAGATATTCAGTGGCACAAACCAGCTATATTCTGCTAAATATCCCACTTAGCATGATGAACATGGTTAACAGGTCTGCAAACTGCATTAATCGCTTAGAATATACTCCCTGTGATATGAAGGTACAAATTATATTGCAATGATAGGGTACATCCGATTGGTAGTGGGGGTGGTGCTATATGTTTAAGAGGGCATTGAATCAAACAGGTTAAACATTTTTCAAGAAACGAAGTACATTATAGAATCTTTATAGCTAGAGATTCCACTTTGCATTGTATGTATGTGTGTGATTATACTTGCTGCAGAGATTATACTGATGGCTCGAGGATCTCCTGAGTTTTGCTTTTAATACCGGCACTTTTTCTGCCCCCCCCCCCCCCCGCAAAAATGTTAATCCCAGGAAACCATCTAGTTTTGCTCTGACACTGTACATGATAGGTGTTTTCTCTCCCCTGAAGACATATGTTCTTGGTGGATCACTTAGGGAAGAGCAGTTGTTAATATGACCCAAGCCAGCATGCAATGAGGTAGCAGTGGGAATCAAACTGAGTTCTCCAGGAGTGTCAAACCAGCACTCACTCTGTTGAGCTACCCTGGCACAGCTGTATAGTAGGTCTGTTGTGTGTTTACGTGAGGCACAATATTTTTGGACAGGTGCTGCTGTTTATTAGATTGGGCACTTTTCATGCACATTTGGCACCTATCCACTTGTGAGCCTCTCATATATCTCAGAGTGAGTCAGAATATATGAATCATGGCGTAAACATGGGAACACATTTGATATCTCACCCCAGGCAGTGCAGACAACATGCATATTCATGGAATTGAATGTCTTCTTATTGTGGAAGGTGGCTTCTCTCCCTCATGGGGACCTGATGGCCACCTGTGTGCAATCACCCCCAATACAATGAGAAACAGTATCACATTATGGAACTGGAACATGCTTCCTTTGCTGCAGAGTGAAGGGGAAGGCTATGTAGTCATCTGTGTGGATTAGAAAAACTTGCAAGAACTAGGAGATGCACAGTAGCACAGCTGACTGGTTGAGGCCTACTGTGGCTGTCAGCACTGATTGGCAGCTCTCTAGAGCAACAAATATAACAGCTGTGGTGACCTTTAAGTACATGGTCATGGACTGGCCCCTCTGTGTGGCACAGCAAAGGAGGGGATCCAGCTCCTGTAAGGGCCTAGCAATTTGTTTGCTATAATATCAGCATAAGAGTTAATAGAGAAACTGTGTGAATAAGTTCAACATAGTTGTCTTTGACCTTCAAGAACAGATATACAGACACTGAAGAACAAAGTGCACTGAAGAAAGGAGGCAGGAATGTGCAGAGGGAGGCGATCATAACTGAAATGTAACACACCAAGGGCAGGATATGTGTTAATTAAAAAGAAACATTGAAGAAAGAGCTGAGATTCACGTCTTTATAATAAAGATTTCTTGTTTAAGCACTGCAATAATTGTTTGGTATGCTTATTATGTATTTTAATTCTCTTATATACTGTGCTATTCTGCATCAGTGCAGTTTACATTGAACAAACTTAAATTACATTGAACAGGGCATTATAACTTGGAGATAACTATTTTACAGGGAATATGGGCTATGGAGGGTTAAGTGGCTTGCCCAAGACCACAATGAGCACCTGTGGGACTAGAAACCCCAGTCCTTCTGGTCCAAGGTTGCTGTCCTCTAGTAGGATTTGAACACCTGACCTTCTGGCCTGAAGTACCTTGCCCCAACTACTAGGTTACTCCTTCACTTGAGCATGTGTAGGTGTGCCTGAGGGAGGAGGGGAGGGTATAGCAAGGGAAGGCTATCCTGGGTAATTCCCCAACACTTCAGAGTCACTAGGTGAGTGTCCTAGGAGTGTCTCCTCCGAACCTGAGCGGAAGGTAACTGCTAACAATACCAACCAATTATGCAGTGCTTAAACAAGAAATCTTTATTATGGAAACATGAATATAATATCTAATTGCACCTAGCAAACAGATAGCATAAGCTCACCGAATAAGAAAGAGAGAGGTCAGTACAGCCCACCTTCGTGATCTTTTCCCACTAACTCTCCCTTATACAGCTCTTCTCCTACTTCCTTTATAGGCCTTCCAGCATGTACACATGCGAACACATGTATAGTCTTATCTCTATTTTCCCTATTTCTCATCATTTTGTAGTTCATTTCCAGACTTCATGTCTCAGCTCTTCAATATGTTTCTTTTTAATTAGCACATATCCTGCCCTTGGTGTGTTACATTTCAGCTATGATCACCTCCCTCTGCACATTCCTGCCTCCTTTCTTCAGTGCACTTTGTTCTTCAGTGTCTGTATATCTGTCCTTGAAGATTAAAAACAACTGTCCTGAACTTATTCACACAGTTTCTCCATTAACCCTTATGCTGATGTTATAGCAAACAGATTGGTAGGCCCTTATACTCCTGACTTAAATGATGAACGGAAGCCTTGGCAAATCTGAACCAGGACAGACACTGCTCATCAGTGAAGTCCAGGTATTAGGTCCCGGGCCGATATACCCTCTGGTATGGGTGCGCTTTTCTCTCTGTCCATTACTCCCTGTGGGACTCCTGCTGCAGAGCCAGCAAAAAACATGCTGTCACAGCATCCATGGCTCCTGAACAACAACACTAGCACCCAGTTATACCCATCAGAAGCACTCAGTTATATCCACTACCAGCAACCTGTTAAACCCACTACTAGCATCCAGTTGGACACACTACCAACACCAAGTGTACTGCTATCACAGCATCATGGACAGAACAGGTGAGCACCTGCATGCGCACACACACACACATGCATGTGAACAGATCATCACAGGCCACTCACATACCATCTCACCTCCACACCCAAACAAACATTGGCATATTAATGTTCACAATTTCACAGTCAGGCCACACACAGGGGCACACTATGATGCTGGAGATACTGGGACATCTTGGGGGGGGGGGAGGGGCATGATGGTTAGGATCAGAGAAGGGAGAGAGGGTGTGGGAGGGGAGGGAGGGTGTGGTTTTGGGGTTTGCTAATGGGCTGCGATTTAGCATGGGAACTGCTATGGAGAAATGGGATACACAGCAGAGAAACAGGTGTATCATTACACAGACTCCTATGTGGATGCAGACAACAGACAGGACAATCTCTTATCAATGCAGTTCCTCCAAACCACAGTCAGCATGGACAGCAAATTTCCATACCTATTTGTCATTTATAGTTGGTGTAATGGGAGATGTTTGGAAACCACACCATGGCTATGTGACGTACATCATGGATAAACGGCCACATGCTTTGTCCTAACTGTGTCCAGAAATGCCCCCCAGAAATGCCTCCTTTGGTTCTTTAAGAGATGAACATGGCCATCACTGGGGCAAGCAAAATAAAACATTTCTGAAATTTCATTCTGCGTAGCCCCATTTTACCACATTCTTCTCCCACATTTGGATGTCCATCTGCAGAATGGGGCTTCTAAAATGACCCCCATAATATATGGATTGTAACTGTGCAACTATGAATATTGTGGAGGTTTGATTTTCATGTCCTTTTCTTTTATTTCATTATTAATTAGAGTCCTCCACACTGTAAATGGAAAAGTCAGTTAATCTCTGGATAATTTGCAACTGTCACTACATTAATTTGCATATTCAAGGAAGCTTTCCAGGAAGCTTGATGCCAATTATTTTTTCTACACATCACAGTAGATAGCTGTATAAAATTAAGTACCGCAAACCATAAATCATAGCATTGAAAAATATTATTAGAAATAGCATATCCCAGTTATGCAAGAGAATTTTGGTAACTGTGTTCGGATCTCTCTGCTTAGAACTATCAGCTAGACTGATGAATATTCAAATGTTCATTCAGTAGGAAAAATGGACATTAAGGGGTATGTTTACTAAACTGCGGTAATGTCACTCACGTTAGGTTCCGCGTTAAAGGTACTGATGCCCATATAAAGGCGTGGGCGTTGCAACATTACAGCAAGCCTTATCAGCTAACGCACGTTACAAGGCACCTTATACTAATGTGTGTTACAAGGCACCTTGTAAGGCACCTTACAAGGCACATTACAAGGCGCCTTGTAAGGTGCCTCATAAGGTGTCCTATAGGGCTCCTTAGGCTAAGAGCCATATTAAGCACCCCTGGACAAGGCACCATAGAAGGCACCCTGGGCTATGGAACCATAGGTTAAGGTGGCCTAACAAGGTTATGGTGCCCTAGGTTAGTGTGCCCTAGGGGCTGCAAGGTGCCTCGGGATGACATGCATGACCTGTGAGGAAGAGTCAGATGTAGCCCTAACACTAGATAGAGCACTCAGGAAAGGCAATGAACAGGTGAGTGAAGGAGGGAGAGCTGGGAGCCACTGGACCTGCCATATCTGTGGGCATCCCATGAGGCTGCCAGTACTGATGACAAACATGGTGGGGGCAGCTGTAACACAGCACAGGGTGTTGGCAAAGTAAAGTACTGGAAAGACCGTTGGTGGCAGACAATGGGAATATGTGTCCCCCAGTGGAGGCGGAGGTGGCAGGATAGTTACAATGATGGGTGGACAGAGGAGTGATGGTGCCATGCAGATCAGGCACAGGCGAGGCAAGCGTGAAGAGATGCAATACAGGAAAGGGTACACAGTGCAGGACATGGGGTGGCAGCCTGCACAGGCAGACAGGACTCTACACAGCTGACAGATGCAGATAGACGGACCGAGGCAATGTTGGCAATTGTGACCAGGGTATTATGGGCTGGCAGCACAGATCTGCAAAAATATGACTGTTATAGGCATGCACACTATTTGAATAGGACAGGCATGAGAGGAGGGAATAATGAGGAATTGAACCCATGAACACTGCCGAGAATAGCATTGTAATAACCAGTAGGCTATACCTCCGTGGTGTATATCACAGCAATGGCTGGGTACAGAAGGACTGCAGGTCACCGCACAAACTGTCTTCTCTGAGTACCAGGATAGGGTAACCCCACCAGTACCCATGATGCAATGCACATGCTGAATAGCAGTCTACAGCTGATCACCAAATGGGGTATGCACCTCTCCGGTACCTCCGCTTGGAAAGAAGAACTGACAGTGCATGATACTGGCACAGAGTAGCTAGAGACCATGCCATTGTGCAGGTTCTGTGTTCACCCTGAGGGATAAGATGGGTGCCCAGCACTAGGTCTGCAGTGCATGTGGTGCTAGAGATAGGTCCTGCTGTATATCCCCATCACTTCCAGTATGTGACAGGTGTTCCTTGCAGTGCAGCTGAAGGTAATTTGGTGTCCATCTGTAGTCACATGTGCATCTCTGGGACCAGACACCACCCAGATTAGTGTGTACACTGTGTTAGGTTCTAGCTGACATGGGCACCTATTATCAGGGCAGAGGGGTTTCTAGACTTGCATGAGGTTTGTGTAGCAGTGCCTTTATAGGTCACAGTAGAATACACTACATTCCCCAAAGGGCCCACATCACCCTTTTTGTAGGTAAGGAACAAGTGCTCTGCCCAGGTGAAACAACCTCCATCCTACTGGTATAAGACAGCCCTCCAGAGTTGGTGGGCCAGAACCATACCTGTGACTGGGGCAGTGGCAGACCAGAAGCAATACTGGGGTTAAGTCTGGAAAACCCCAACTACCTCACTGCAATCAGCAGACAGCACAGTCAGACTGCACCTTACATGTGTTCTAACCATGCACAGTCTAACTGCAGACAGGCCACCAGCCAGTCCATAGCACATGCTCAAAGAGAAACTATGTGCACCAAGTAAGTATCTCAGTGATTGGGACCCCAGCACTGGGACACAAAAGTATCACTGGAGACAGATATTGGAGAGAGCTATGTGGGAAACTAGACCTGCCATGGTCACTGCTCGGTCAGAGTGAGTGCCCTCCCAGCATGCCATGCTGTGGCCACCCTGTCCATGCACGCAGTGGTCGGGCACTACAGTGTCCCAGCCATTGCCCCACACCCTGTGAAGATGCATCCTGGCCAATCTGCCCTGTCCGGGCCATACCCATAATACCTTGCTCCTCGTTATGCACTTATTCCGGCTACCGCTGTTAACAGTAGAGCATTTTGGGCCCAGTGAGGGGTGGGCAGCCACAGAACAATGGATAGACATACACACACACACACACTCCTAGTGCAGCATTGTGCAAAGATATGGGTGGTTGGCAACCCTGCCCACCACACTGGTCCTGATCACAGTGCCGACATTGCTAAACTGTGCAGGAGGTAGTAGTAGTGCTCTGGTGATAACTGCAGCTTAATGCTGGGGCCAACAGCCTGACTCTCCATGCATCTTTGGATTGTGGAGCCTGTGTGAATGGGTGTTTGTACCCATGTTCGCCGCTGCTTTGGGCTTTGTACATGTTGCTGTTGTATTTGCATTGTAGGGTAAAATACAGGGGCATGCTCTGCAGGAACCACAGCTGGGACTTGTACCTATGACCCTCTGCTTCTAGACACATTGGCTGGGTATACTGCACCACACTGTTGCCACAGATGCATGGTAGTCCCTGCGGTTACCTGTACTTTTCCTCAGCCAGACCTTTTATGTTGCACTGCACACCATGTTCTGGTACAGGGCATGGTCTAGATCCACTGCAGGCAGGTGCCACTGCCCTCTATAGCACAGGCACACACCCCCCCCCCCTGCCATGCTGACATGACCATATGCTGTCATTGCTCGTAGTGCGCAGTCCCAGGCCATCCACTGTGTGGGTAGGTGGTCACCTAGGGAGTGGGTTCTGGGGCAGGGGGCGTGCATGAGCATCCTCACACCCCCCCCCCCATCACCACCTACCAATAGTATGTCTCTTACACTTGGGGAAGGGTTGGCTGGGGGGGATGTTAGTTCAGTGCACTGGCAACTGTTAGCTTGGGTGGACCAGGTAGATGTAGGTGGATTGTGTGTGGCCTTTGTCAGCTGCGGTCATGCTGATTTCTGGGTTTCTATGTTCCTATGTACCACCTAGGCACCTGCCTAGTCCACCCTGTGCCCCAGCTGCCCACGCTACATGTCCCGCCTGCAGCCCCCTATGCCCCATTTGCACCATCGCCATAGTGGCCTTTCATACTTGGGCACTATGCTGTTGCTGAAAATGGAGCACTACTATCACGTTACTTGGGCTCCCTGCCTATGCTGTACATTGCTGACACTGAAATGGTTTCTCTCTCCTGCAAATGTGCATCTAATGGCAGGTTTTCATTCGCGGTAGGATTCAGCCCTTCAGTTCAGCGCGTTAGTGTAAAAGGAGCCTGTCCCTGCCCACTCCCCACCCATTGACCCCTTATCTCCGCCCTCTCTCCACCCTCTGTGGTGTTTACCGCGGCCAGGAATGCTAACGCTTGTTAGGTAACATTAACACGCGTTAACGTTACATACCACGCATTAACGTTACCTAACGATCGTTAACGTTACCTAACGCGCGGTCTGTAATGTTACCGCAGTTTAGTAAACATACCCCTAAATCTCTCTACATTCTAAAGAAACCTTTTTCACTGTATTGCGTGCTTATGTGATGCAGCTTAATAATCAGATATACACATTCTCACTGAGATCCAAATTGTTCTCTTTGCTGGGTTATCCTTCACCCATTGATGTAAACAGGATTGCTTCCATAAAGCTTATGGTTTCCTTACAGGGAGTTTGATACTCTAGGTTGGTATCATTATAGAGAATTATTGCTTCCCTAAAGCTTATGGTTACCTTACAGGGAGTTTGATACTCTAGAATGGCATCATTATAGGGAATTATTAGATGTCCATCTGCTAGAACACTTAAGGGTATGTTTACTAATCGGCGGTAGCAGCTTCCATGCGATATCGGAACAGCGTCCCCATTGACTTTCTCTTACAAATAAGGTCAGTGTATTACTGGCCCTTCAACTCAAAACCCAATACAAACAGGCTCAGGCAAGATGAAAGAAAATAACTCCATTCCTTTTGTTCATTATGCTCAACGAATAGGAAAGCCAATTATCACATTTTACCTTGTCGGAAGTAAGGAAATAACTTAACATCTCTGATCCAGGCAAAACACAGAAGGGAGGAAAATAGAGAAAGAAAAGGGAAATATGGGGGATGTCAGAGGATCAGATATTTCCCAGAATGTGCTAAAACTCAAGTTCTACTTACAAACAACAAAATGGTATTATGCTCTATTTATGAACATTCTATATAGAAACATAGAAATATGATGACAGAAAAAGACCACATGGCCTATCTAGTTTGTCCTTCCATATCAACAACTACAACAGTCCCTTTTTTACCTTTAGAGATCCCCTGTGTTTGTCCCATGCTTTTTTTAATTCAGTTACTGTCCTTATCTCTACCACCTCCACTGGGAGACTATTGCACGGATCCACTACTCTTTCCATAAAGAAATATTTCCGCATATCACTCCTGAATCTATCTCCCTTCACCCTCATCCCATGTCCCCTTGTAGCGCTTTCAATTGAAAGAGGCTCTCCTCCTGAACATTTATGCCACGGAGGTATTTAAACATCTCAATCATATCACCTCTATCCCGCCTTTCCTCTAAGGTGTACATATTAAGATCCCTAAGTCTGTCCTCATATGCTTTATAATGAAGACCACTAATCATTTTAGTAACCATCCTCTGCACTGACTCCATCCTGTTCACATCCTTTTGAAGGTGCGGTCTCCATTATAAAGTATATTATGAAGTAGAACAGAATAGTGCTAAGGGGGCAAAGTCTACAGGTATCCACAGAGATAAGAAGCCGCATCATACTAAGATCCCTCTTTTCAGTGATACATTGGAATGGTCCAACAATCCTCACTCTAGATTGGAATGAAAGCCATCTGAAACTGCCCTTAGAGAGGACAGAAACAAACCCAAAACAAGGAAACGCAAATTTCTGAATGACCCATAAAAAATATTATCTCAGGTATTATTTTCTTTTTTACATCTCATACATCTACAGTGGGTTAATGACTCTCACAGTAAAGGAATAAAATGGCTTGCAGTGAGCTCTACAAACCATGTTATTGCAAGGGAAAAAATACATAAAAAATAATCAAAGTCCTTACTTAACAGCCTTTACCCCAGACTTTGATCTGAACACCTTACCCGCATACATGACGATGCAGAAAGCTGGCGCTGAATTCACACACTATCAACTTTTTACGTCTATTTGCAGCACACTGATAGGATGAGACTTTAAAGCTGATATGCAAACAGGGGCTCATATGCAAATTAGTCATTGTTAACCATTTGTTAAACTGTGTGCAAATGGAAACATTAAACTGGGAGACGAAGCCAAACATGCACACAGAAATCGGCACAATATTGGCATGCTATCCCAGAGAAATAGGGGCACTGTGTGGCTAATTTGCATATGAGCCTCGACAGTATTTTGATGGCATCAGGGGGTTCAGGGTCGCTTGGGCCACCAGGTTTATATTTAGTTGGGAGGGGGTGGGGAATCGGGGCTGCTATGCCACCAGGCTTACTTTTAGTTGAGTGAGTGGGGGGATCACGTCCGCTAGGCCACCAGGTATTATTTTTATTTGGGAGTGTGTGGGGTTTAGGGCCACTAGGCCACCAAGTTTATTTTTAATTAGGCGGGTGGGGGGATCAGGGTCACTGTGCCACCAGGGATTCGCTTTCTGTCGGGGGCCCTGGACCCACCAGTATTTTGATGGCATCAGGGGCTGTTCCTGATGCCTAGATCATCTTTGACATTTCCCCTCAGATGATCCAGGCACCAAGGAAAGCACCCAATGCCATCAAAATACTGTCAGGGACACACACTAGATAGTTAAACCACCTCAAGACCAGGCATAGAGATATTGGCACTAAGGCTGGTTGTGAAATCCTCTATGCATTTCTCTACATTGGGCACAGCCAAATTTCAGGAACAAGCAGGAATGCAGTCTTCACATATGGGTGATGGCACTGACAGAGCCTGCACGGGAATGCCTGTGCATAAGCCTTCCCTCTTTCCCAGCTCTTCTTCTCAGTTCTTCATTTTCTCCAGAGCCAGCAGGACATGCTGTCCTGTTACCACCAAAAAACTTTTCATTTTGGTATGAAACATCATGCTTCTGCCTTCTCGTCGATGCCAGTCCATTGAATCCGACACTGGTCCAACCCTTCGAGGCTGCTACCATCATTGGAACTGACTGAAACCACTGGTATCCAACTGACTCAAACTGACATGGCTCTCGGTTCCAATACTTCTGAGCATCGGTATCGGCATTGATCTTTGATGTCTATGAAACATCGAGGTTGAACCCAAGACTGCCGATACTTTGACTTTTTTACCAGAATCTGATGCCAATTCTTCAGATTCTGATGAGCGATCACTCGATTCTGAAGAACTTCCAGACATCCCTTTGGACCCTTCGCCACCCCAAGAATGATGTCAGCCCCCAGCAGAAGATATGTCCTTTCAGGACTTCATACATGGCATGGGAACAGGACTTGCCATCACAGTGGCCTTGGAAAAAGAACCGAGGGCAGAGGAATTGGAGATACCCCAATACATTCAACACCCAAGGAGGCAGCTATATTACTGGTTCACCAAATCCTGCAGGATCTTATGCTCTGCATGTGCAAAGCCCCACTCACGGTTCCGCCTATCAGCAAAAGGCTCTATACCATGTACCGAGTACCACAATGCCAACGTTTCCAAGAACCTCAGCTCCCTCACCACTCATTGGTGGTAGAATCAGCAATACACCGCATAAACAGCTCTAAGAACCATTCATTCATGCCCCTGGCAGAGACTCAAGGACACTTGATGCCTTCTGGCGTTGATGCTTCCAAGCATGCATGTTGGCCTCCAGAATAAACTCTTACATGCTGTATATGGCAATGTTTCTGAAAGATGTTACCAGGAATCTGGGGACTTTTGCCCGCATGCTTCCTGAGAATAAGCAGAGTGCATACCAGACACTAATCAAGCAAGGCCAAAATATTTCCCAGTTTCTTACCAGAACCTCTTGCAATGCCTTTGAATCAACAAGCAGAGCTTTATCAGTCTGCACTGGGGCTCATAGATTGGCCTGGTTTCAGGCATCAGACTTCGAGCAATGGGTCCAGGATAAACTAGCCAACCTCCCATGTACTGGACAGAACCTGTTTGGGAAGGGTCGGAGGGAGAAAGCAGGGGAGTTTTAAACAGACAACCTCACCCTGAAGCGCCTTTCCAGGAAAACAGCTGATCCATCCAAGAAGAAGACTGTTCCCAAGAAATCTTTCTATCCTAAAAAGAAAAGATACTATTGTTCTTATCTGCCTTCTGCTGCCTATCAGCCTCAGCATCCTCAGCAGAGACAGATATTGGGCACCTGTTTTTTTACTCCTTTCTGGAGAGCATTGCCAATCTGCCACTGGAGAGCTCCCAACACTTCGACATAGCCAGCAGACTCTGTCATTATGCCCTCAAGTGGCACCTCATCACATCAGAGCGATGGACACTTCAGATTTCCAAGGGAGTTAACAGCTTCACTTCGAAACCTTACTCCCACCAGCTTCACACAGGATTATCTCACCCATCCCCTTCAAAGCACTCTCTTAAAAGAAGAGGTGACCACCCTCCTCTCCCAGGGGGCCATAGAAAGAAGGGATAGGCTTCTACTCTCCATATTTTCTCATTTCAAAGAAAATAGGAGGATTCAGGCCCATTTTGGATATCAGAGACCTAAACAAATTCATGGTCTGAGAATAATTCAAAATGATTTTTCTAGGATGTTGTCTACAATATCTCCAAAGACATGATTGTCAATGTTCTCTAGACCTACATGCATTTACTGATTCATCCCTCGCACAGACAATATCTGTGCTTCATGTTCCAGGGAAACCACTATCAATACCAGGTTTTCCCCTTCAGTCTAGCATCTGCCCCAAAGGTCTTCCCAAAATGCATGACAGTAGTCACTGCCTTCCTGTGTACCTTGGGGATATTCATCTTCCCTTACTTAGATGACTGGCTGATCAGGGGAGACTCCTCTCAAGAGGTAAGACTCTCACTTCATCACACCATCACGGTGCTCTAAAACCTAAGCTTTGTCATAAACGTCCCAAAGTCTCACCTCACTCTGACCCAATGACTGGAGTTCATCAGAGCTCTCTTAGACACTCAACAGGCTCAAGCTTTCCTTCCACAGGATTGCTGTACCCACCTCATAGAGATTTATTTATTTATTTTATTTAAAGTTTCTTCTATACCGCACTATTCGGCATCAGCGCGGTTTACATGGAACAAGACATCTCAGTACATTTAAACAAGTATGAGTTTACAGATAACAGGTTAAGAACTTGGATAAAAAGGGGATACACTATTTATAATACAATTCCATTAACTATTTACATAACATCAACAGAGAAATCCGTATTTAGAAATGTATATACAATTACATTGCTTAATTCTAGTGCATTTGGGTTTTTGTTATGAACTGGAGGTATTTGTTGCAGGTGATCTAAGTTACGGTGGTTGAAAGTATTCTGTGAATAAATAGTGCTTGATAGCCTTTCTGAATTGTTTAATATCTCGTATTGCTCTAATATCAGGGGGGAGTTTATTCCAACATCCAGGGGCAAAAGAATTAAATGCCCTGTTGATCATTGATTGGGACCAATTTGTGGATTCGCCGGGTATGACTAGCATGTTTTCCGTGAGAAGTCTTCTTCATCTTGTACTAGGTGCTTGACAGATGAGGTCAGAGATCGTTGATGGCGATATTTTATAGAAGGCCTTGAATGTGATAAGGAGCGCTTTATAGGTAATTCTGCATCTTATTGGGAGCCAGTGTAAGTCCATTAGGATCGGCGTAATATGGTCTCTTCTTGAAGCTCCCACTAAGATGCGTGCAGCAGCATTCATTACTCGTTGCAGCGGGTTGATGGTGTTCTTTGGTAGACCATGTAAGACGATATTCGCATAGTCAAAGTGAGGAGTGACTATTGCCTGGAATATTGAACGGAAGTCTTTGGCTTCCAACATGGGTTTTAGGTGGCGTAAGGTTTTTATCTTAAAGTAAATAGTTTCTACCGTACTTTTTATATGCTCAGTAAAATCAAGACGTTGATCAAGTATCACACCTAGGTAGTGAATTGTCTTCTTGATTGGGAGCTCCGCGTCTCTTACTTTGAGTGACACTGGGGGGGGAGAGGAGCTTGTTTCTTGTGACAACTAAGACTTCTGTCTTTTTGAGGTTAATTCGCATGTTTTGAACTAAGAGCCAATCTGTTATTGCATTGAAACAGTTGGTTAAATTAGTGAAATTTGGACTCGTGGTATCAATTGGAGTGAAGATAAGCACATCGTCAGCATAAATGAGGCAAGATACATTGAAGGATTTGGTGATTTAGCAGATTGGCTGCATATATATATTGAAAAGCAGCGCAGAGAGAGATGACAAAGGAAGTGTAAGAACAAAGTCGAAAAACAGCTTGAGAAATGCTATGGGTATTAGGACACATGGCCTCCACAGTCCATGTCATCCCCTATACTTGGTTACACATGTGTCAAGCACAATGGACTCTGTCTTCTCAATGGACACAAGTGAAGGGACGTCTCAGAGACAAGATATGCATCACCCCTCAACTGATCAAGTCCCTTCAGTGATGGTGTTCTCCATGAAACCTACTCATCAGGTCACCTTTTCAGATTCCTTCACCTCGATGCACCCTAATAACGGATGCTTCCAAACTGGATTGGGAGCGCATCTAAATGATATAACCACACAGGAAATGTGGACACAAAAAGAATCTGCCCTACAGATTAATCTCCTTGAAGTACGGGCACTGACAAATGCTCTTTGGGTTTTTCAACCCCAACTTTTGGGGCAACCTATTCTAGTCAGGACAGACAACCTAGTTGCCACATTCTACATGAATGAACAGGAGGGAATGAGGTCCCGTCCCCTCTGGGAAGAAGACATTTGCCTATAGTCCTTTGCCATCTCACACTGCATTCACCTCAGAGCGGTGTACCTCCCGGGTGAACTCAATGTCTTTGTGGACAGACTAAGCCATATCCTTCATCCACATGAATGGACCTTGCATCGGGAAACAGCTGCTCATATCTTCCAAACTTGGGGAACCCCACTAATAGATCTTTTTGCTACTCTGCAAAACACACAGTTTCAACTCTTCTGTTACAGAGTTCCGTTTGTGCACTGGCAGGCCACGGATGCTGTCCTCTTACACTGGAGACAGGGACTGCTCTACGCATTCCCATCCATCCCATTGATACCCAAAATGCTTTTCAAGCTACAGGGACTCAATGATTCTCCTAGCCCCCTTTTGGCCCTATCAACCACGGTTTCCTCTGCTTCTTCGTCTTGCGCAGATATAACCTTTCAGCCTGATATTTTTACTAGAGCACCTTTCGCAGGACCACGAGATGTTCCTCCACCCCAATCTTCACTTCCTATGCCTCAAAGCATGACTACTGAAGGGATAGTTCTAGCTGATCTCGATCTGCCACAGGCAGTCAAAGATGCCCTCCTTGCATTGTGAAAAGATTCCACCACGTGATCTTATGCCTTCAAGTGGCATAGGTTTGTCCGCTGGTGTTCCCCAAAGGACATTGACCCCTTTTCTTGCCCAGTGGAGTCCCTTCTACAATATGTCCTCCACTTATTTATTTATTTAACTGTATTTATATCCAGCTTTTCACCGGGTCAAAGTGGTTTAACATAAAAAGGGGGGGGGGGAATCAAGTTGATAGTGTGGGAGGGGAGTCATCACCAGGGGGATAAACAAGTTGATAAAGAGGGGGAGGGGGCCGTCACCAGGGGTTAACATAGTTGATCTTTACAGAGAGTAACAGTACTAGACAGTTGACATTTTACAGAAGTCTCTTAGTTGGTTGCTGGGGGGCCAAGGGGATAACATAGTTGATCTTTACAGTGAGTAACAGTACTATATAGTTGAACCTTTTACGGAAGTCTCTTAGATGGTTGCTAGGAGTAGGTCAGAGGATTCAGGTGGACAGTTATTGTGAGCTGTCTGTTTCTGGTCCAAGATATTTATGAAACAGAATGGTTTTTAACTGTTTCCGGAATGCGTAGAGGTCTTTGATGCTTTGGATCTGGCTCGGCAGGGAGTTCCAGAGGGAGGGTGCATATAGTTCAAATGCTCTGTTGCATGCTATCCTTAACAGGTCTGAAAACTAACTCAGTGAGAGTTTTCCTTAGTGCCATTGTGGCCTCTCACAAACCACTGGATGGACAGTATATCTAATCCCATCCCTTAGAAGCACACTTCATGCGGCGTCTCCTGCTGTCCAAGCCACCCATTAAGCCACCTCCAGTGACCTGGTATCTCAAAGTGGTTCTCGCTCAACTTCTAAAGCCTCCTTTTGAGCCTTTACACACCACTTTACTAAAGTTTCTATCTTGGAAGGTAATAATCTTCCTCATTGCCTTCACCTCAGCTCGCTGCATCAGTGAACTGCAGGCTCTACTGGCAGGTTCCACCATGACAAGGTGGTTCTGTGTACCCATCCACATTTCCTTCCATCTAAACCAGTCCATAATCCTCCCGATTTTCTTCCCTAGACTACATCTGTCTCAGGCTGAAGCAGCACTACACACCTTAGACTGCAAGCAAGCATCTTATTTGATCCTAGTCACCTAGGCCTACCGGTGAAAAGCATACTCTATCCAGATGGATAGCATATTGCATTTCTTTTGCTTATGCACTGCTCACAATGTGCGGGCAATAGCAACTTCCATAACCAATCTCCATTCAGTATCCATTGAGGAGATCTGTCGGGCAGTTACCTGGTCCTCCATTCATACTTATGCTGCACACTATTGTCTGGACAGACTCCCACTGTATTTGGTCAAGCTGTACTCCAGCACCTCTTTGAGACTTAAACTCAACTCCTACCCTCAGTCCTGAACTTCTACAACAGACCAGACTATCTCTGGGGGAAGTATTACCTCTTGGAATCAAGTCTGATGGGTTACAACTCTTCCAGACTCTTCAGCTACAACCTTTTTAGCCTCAGAGATCACGCTGCTTCTCCCATACCAGTCTGGTATCTGGAAGCTAATGAGTCCCATATGTGAAGACTGCATTCCTGCTTGTGCCTGGAGATAACATAACAGGTGATCTCTGGGAACAGCAAGAATCAGTCTTCACAACTTGACCTCCTCCCCTAGGAGTTGCAGGGTCTGAATACGTTTCTCTTCCTCTCAGCTACAAACTTAACTAAGGAGTTGGGAAGGCAGGAAGGCATGCATACAGGCAAAGTGGAGTGCTCCCAAAGGCTTTCCTATTGGAGCGTTCCCACATGGGCTCTGTCGGCGCCGACATCACCCATATCTGAAGACTGATTCCTGCTGTTCCTGGTAATCACCTGTTACAGGTAACTATGCTATATTAGCTTACAATTTATTATGTACAGCTCATTTGTCTATAATTTGAACAAATTTCAATACTGTTGCTAATTTTTCCTTTGCTGCTCACACACACATCTGTCTGTTTTATGTATATGGTGGTGGTGATAATTGTTCGTAAAAGTGTCATTATCTGTGCTTAAAGGCCACCCTAGTTTTCTGCATTAGCCCATTAGTTTCTATCACTACATACTACTACTAGGGGTTGCAGGCACCATTTGAGCCCAGTGTTGTCCCAAGCAGGAGTGAACTGGGGTCATCAGGACCCTCTAGACTGCTAGACTATACTAAAGGTAGGTCTAGGGAGGTCTAGAGGGGTGATGGAGTTCAGCTCTGGTTTTGGAGGGTGGGGCATCATAAGGGGGGGGGCTTTAGAGACATGTGTGGGAGGGGAACAGTTTTTGGGGAGGCACCCTGATTGTTTTCTGGTGCCAGGAGTAGGGGACCCCCCTACAATGCTGAATTTTGTTATCACCTCTGGCTCCTTTAAGGATGCAGCCAGGAACATCAAGACACATGCTAACAGCCCATTGCTCCTAGATTGGGAAATAATGTATTTTCTCCAAGAAAAATGTGGCTTGTGGTGATCACTGAGAGATGCATTATTCAGTTTGAATGCTAATGAATTGTTTTGCATATATTTACAAGCTTTGCATTTTATTAGCATTCAACACACATTGGGGTATGTTTACTAAACTCCGTTGCTGTGCGGGTCCCCGTTAGTGTGCGTGTGCCATATAAGGAGTGGGCGGTTCAGGCAGAAAAAAGAAAAAAACCGGAGCGTACGTGTGTGCGTCGTGCTAATGTGCGGGGCCCACATTAGCGCGTGGGAAGGCTAAGTGGGGCGCTGCTGCATAACCAAACAACAGAGCCGTAGTACAAAGGTGAAGACACTGACCTATGGTGCAGGGGCCAGGGGTTCAAACCCCCATTGCACTCTTCAAAAAAGACCAGCTGAGGCATCAGCTTTTATGGGCAAAAGTGGTGTAGGAGGCATATTGATTATGGGCGGCAGAAGGCGGCGCACTCTTTTTTTATACGGCATGAGGCGGCGCGCTGTTCATTGTGGGTGGCAGATGGCGGCGCGCTGTTGAGGTTGGGCGGCAGAGGGCGGCGCGCTGATAAAATTGGGCAACAGAAGGCGGCGAGCCGGTGGGCAGAAGGCAGCGTGCTGATGTGAGGGGGCAGCCCAATAGTGGGAGGGATAAGTGGCGCGCTGATGTGCAAATACCAGGAATGGAGCCATAGCACAATGGTGAAGACACTGACCACTCGTGCAGGCATCATGGGTTCAATTCCCCACAGTGCCCATTGAAGACAGCTGGCTGAGGCATTATTTTAAGGGGCATGCCCATGTTGGGCGGCATAAGGCGGCGCGCTGTTAATGTTACACGGCAGAAGGCGGCGCACTGCTAATTTTGTGCTACAAGGCTGCGCGCTGCTGCTCAAACACAGGAACAGAGCCACAGCACAATGGTTGTGACACTGACCAATGGTGCAGGAACCAGGGGTTCAATCCCTCACAATGCCCATTGAAAAAGATTAGCAGAGGCAGTATGTTTTATGTTGTGGAGTGCTGTAGGAGGCCCTCTAATTTTATTTTGTGATAACAACTAGCAAATGCACGCTCCCAGCATCTTAACATAAGGCAGCCCATAAGGCACATGTTACAGTGCACCATCCGTCAAGGCACCCAAGAATGTCCCCTATAGGGCAGCATGTATGTTGCAACACAGGATAATGTATAGTGCACCCTATATGGATGGCAACCATAAAGTGCCGTATACGACGCCCCATAAAGCACCCTCAGAGGCACCTTATGGGTACAGTACGCTCAGGATGTTATTGCTGGCAGCAACATATGTACAGTAAAGTAAAAAGATGCTGTGGGACACCCCTATCACAGAACCCCAATGTGGGTTTGAACCCATGACCACTGGCTGTACAGGCAGTGACGTAACCATTGGGCTACAGCTCCATAGCTGTAAGCAAGCCCCTGGCTGGCTGCAGATAGCCTGCACGTCACCTCACAGACAGTCTGCCGGTGTAAACAGGATAGGGTTAGGCCACACATACCCATGATGCACTGCACATGCAAATTAGCTGTCCGCAGATGGACACAAGATGGGGAATGCACCCCTACAGCACCTCGGCCCTGTTGGGGGAAGTGACCGGGTGCACCCACACAGCACCTCCGCCTGGTAGGGGGCACTGACCGGGTGTTTTACTGGCACAGAGTAGCTACACACCGTTACATCGTGCGGGTTCTGTGCTCACCCTGAGTGTGCAATGAGGCGCCCAGGACCAGGTCCACAACACCTTTCATGGCTGATGGAGGCCAAGCAGGAGTTCCAAAGCAGTGTCAATGTGTAAGATAGCTAGTTTCTGCACATAACACCATGGATATCTCACTCAGGCACAGGCCCCCTCCCCTGGCAGCAAACATGGTCCCCCATCAAGAGATCCACACTCTACCTCCCTGCAAAGGTGGCAGTAGAGGGCAACAGCAACCCAAGTCCTGCTGAGGAACACCCCCCCAGACAGCTCCATGCACAGCCATAAGACCAGGATAAGGCAAGCTGCACCCCACCACCAGATACTCCCCTGCAGCAAGCCAACAGCCACTGCACCCTGCAAGCCATTCCAGCAAGACATATACCAACTACAAACTGTCTGCTGGTTAGTCCATAGTGCATGTTCCCAATGGAGACACATGTACCCAGAACTGGGCTGCCAGCATACACAGCAAGCAGATAAATCAGTGACTGGGCCCCAAATAGAAACCCATATCTATCACATGAGGAATACCATATAGCACTATGGGGGTGCCTAACCATGCTGTGGTCACTGCACAGTCAGGGTGAGCGTGATCTCCCAGAAGAACATGGTTTGGCCACCCTGTCTGTGTAGGTGGTGGCCGGACACTGCAATGTCCCTGCCAGTGCCGTATGGCCGGTGCAGATGCATCCTGGCCAGGCCACCCTGTCCTGGCTATACCCATGGTACCTTGCACCTCATTATGCACATTGGCAGGCCAATACTGGCAACAGTGCTGGCAGTGTGGGCTGTGGAAGGGGCTTGCAGACAGACACACACTTGGTAGACAGACACACACTTCCACACCTATGCCATCATGGTGCTACTATTGAGGAGGTAATTAGCCTTGCCCACCAAACCGGTCCTGGGCACAGCAAGGCATGGATATGGTACGCAGTACAGCTGGGGGTCACTCCCCAGGGTGGTAAACACCGTCAGAGGCCAGGCCTGGAGCACGCACCGCAAACACCTAACAGATTGTTCGGATGGGGTCAACTAGCAGTATGTGCGTAACGTATGGATATCTATCTGCCAGTACTCCTAGCAAACGTCTCAGAGCTGTGTACCGTATACCTCAGGTGTAGGGTGACATTGTTAAGTTATGCAAGTGCTAGTTTTGGGAGATGCATGCAGGGTCCAATGGTCTGCCTCTCCAGGAGACATTGGCCAATGAGGCCTGTGGGTGTGGGTGTGGGTGTGTCTGCCCTTGATGACTGCTGCTTTACGGCACAGATTCCCAACTCCAGTCCAGGTTTGCATCACACTGTTCGGGTTTTCCTGCTGTCCCTCATGGATATGCATGAGCTACATCTACATACCATGGGTGTGGTGCATAGATATACAGCACAGGCATTTGTATGAGTGGCATCATGGAACCTGACTGGTGTGTGCCCCACCAGGACTGCATTTGGGTGATTCTGCTCTGGGTACTGGCCCTGTTCATGGTGTCTGTGCTCAGTGGGGTAAACGATAGACGTATTGCCATTGCATATGTCCTCGCCAGGAAAGGTGTGCCCTTACTATCACTGTTTAATTGGGGGAAAAATATGTGGGCAAGATTGGCAGTTGCCCCAGTTGGGCTTTGAACCTGTGACCTTCTGCTCTTGCATACAGTGTCTGTGTGCACTGCACCACCGTGTAGTCACAGATTGGGTGGATTCCCTGGAATGTCCATAACTGTGGATCTGGCAGGGCCTGTCTGTTGCAGTGGACAGTGGCAGCCTGCACATGGCTAGGCCTCTGTCTTCTGTAGCTAGCAGCCACTGCCCCCTGCACCACATGTACTTGTCCGCCAACATGCTGGCATGAGCTTCTCCCATAAAAAAAAAGCAGGTGACCTGATTGGAATGTGGCAGTACGGGACTGCATTTGGGGTACTTGGCTGTGGGTAATGCCCATTGTTGCGGTGTGTGTGCGTTGTTGGGTAAAATATGGGTGTTTTCCCCATGCTTATGTCCCCTGCAATACAGGGGTCTCTGCGCTATCTCTGTTTAGTGGTAGGTAAAATATAGGGACTTGGGCTGGCAAGTGCCCCAGCTGGGCTTTGAACCTCTGACCTCCTGGTCCTAGAGGTACTGACTCTGTCCGCTGCACCACACTATGGCCACAGAGACAGTGCAGCCCCTGGAGGTAGTGAGCCTGGCAGGATGGAGTCACAAACCCTGCTCTACGCAATTTTACTGTGGGCATATGCACCCTGTCTGGTGACAAACGTGCACATAAACCCCGGAAATGACCACGGGAAATGGGGGACAAAATATCACCACGCTGGGCAACAGTGATATTAATGGGCAACCATAGCAAACACTCCCAGGAAAGCACCACAAAAGGAAATGTTTTTTGGAAGAGTCTCCGTTCCGTAAACCCTTCCAAAATTCATTTCTTTTTTCTGGAGCTTTGCTGGGTGTGTTTTCTGTATTTGCCCATTACTATAACTGTTCCCCAGCTGACTTACTATTTTTAATAGTTGTGTTGTGGTCATTTTCTATTTTTATTTGCACTTTTGTGCTGTGCACATGTATCACACTGCTCACGTTTTGCTGGTTTCCCCGGTTTTGCTGTACATTGCTGACGGAAATGGTTTCTCTTCCCTTTAAATGCTTTCTACCGCGAGTGATTCACTCGCGCTATTTTTTTTGTGGAAATTCAGCCCCGATAATGTGCGCCCCGCCTCTCCCCTCCCCTTCACCGCCCATTAACCTCTTCTCTCCGCCCCTCCGGTGCCTTCCTCCGCCCTCCGTTAGCCTTTCCACGCCTCTATCGGACATTTGCGGGCCCGTACTTGTGCGCCACCCGTTACTGTGACGCGCAAGTGTGCGGGGCTTCATCGCACGTTTGCGGGGCGTTTAAGCGCTCTTAACTACCGCTTTTAGTGCGCTATTTTGCGGCGCGCAAATTAGCGGTTTTTAGTAAACATGCCCCATTGTGTTGCAAAATTGTGCATTATGGCAAAATAATATATGTTTTTGCCCTTTAATGCATATTAAGTGGAAAATATCATGCATTATCCTTATAACATACTTTAATTAACTATTCCTTTTAGTAAAGAACTCCACATGGGAAGGCTGCCAGCCACTAAAACATGGTCAGTTCACAATCAAACCATTATAGTTGATGCACAAGTTGACTGAAATGCACAGTTAAACCAGCAATGTGAGGCAGGGCTGGCCCATCCACTAGGCAAGCTAGGCAGCTGCCTAGGGTGGCTGGCCTGGGTGGGCAGCACCGCCCCCCTCCAGCTGCCACCAATTCCATTGGGAGGGAGGCAGCAGCAACAGCATAATTTTCAAAAGTGGCTTTTGGAAATACTGCTGCCGCTGCCTCCTCCTCCTCTTTAGACGGAATCAGCAGCAGCTGAGAGGGGAGGGGGCTACATCAGCTGGGGGGGGGCATCATCTGGGGCCAGTGATGCCGAGGTTTCTGCCTAGGCCAGCATAAACCCTTGGGCCGGCTCTGACCAGGGGGGGGGGGGTGATATGCAGATAGAGGGAATGTTTACAAAAGGGACTTAGGTTAACAGGGCAAGATGGTACCTATTTATCACCTATTTTATAAAGGCATATATATCTTTATAAAATGCTAGCACAAATGCTTCAGAAATCCTGCCTAGATTGAAGGTGCAGACATTGTGTCTGCTCAAGAGCAGGCATAAGTGTTAGCATGTAAGGTATGTGCATCGGCACACATTTTATAAAATATACATGTAAGTCATGACTCCACTCATGGCACACCCTAAGTGCTCTCCTAAGCTGCCTACTCTGCAAGTACTGTACATGCCTTCTTGCACTGCCTGTACTTTTAAGAGTGACCTAATTTTATAAAAACCCTTTTGCATACCTAAAACAGAGTTTTAGGAGCAAAAATAGTTTAAAAAATTACTCCCAGTATGTTCTTTAAAAAAAAAAAAGATAAGCAAAGGATTTGATTCACTCAAAATATATTTAATTAGTGGGAGTCAAATATAAGAGAAGCTGAAGTGAAACCTCCTAGTCAAAGATACCTTCTTTGGGAAAGATATTGGTCAGAACCCAAAAAGGTTCATTGGAAAAGATAGAATGAGACAACCAAGATGCACTAAAAACATTCCCACCCTGTTCAGAGTTATGTTTATGCAGTTAATCCATTCAAATAAATACAAAGGCATATTCATATCACATGAATATATTTAATTCTATCTCTTGCAGGAAAATATTTTCCACATCCTCACTAAAAAATTTTAAACAACCTTCTATTTTTATCCCCTTGATCATCTATAGTTGCTATATATGTTGAACAGGATTATAGGTATATTATTTGTATATTAATGGTAAATCTCATAAACTATATTGGGGTAATATGAACTGCTTATTTGTAGAACATTAAGTAGGGGGCTGTTGAAGGGCTGTCTGCGGAGGGTTGAGAGGCACTACATAGGTAAAGCATTGGAGTGGAAATTTGAGTGAGTAGATGTGATCTATGTCTGCATGAGCTACATGTGGGTGAGTCTGTGGAGTGTCAGTGAGAGAGTGGAGTATGTGAACAAATAGGTCAGTTCATCGTCTTGATGTCTGTGTTTGAATGAGTGAATGAGTGAAAGATGTCTGTGAAGGCGCATGGGTGGTGGTAACTACACCTGCAGAACTGAGGGACCCGCCAGAAGGCCCTTATGCATGGTCCTCCACTGCCAATAACAGAAGCTCAAAATCCATGTTAATAGAAAGGTTTGATGCCTCGGCTATTTGTTCCTTACATAAATGCTCAAACCTGCAGCCAAGGGTAAGATCTCCACTGAGCTATATAGCTATCTGTAAGCAGAATAACATCACATTATGCAACTTGCTAGGTTCATATAGAGCAAGTTGGATACATTGTAGTTCCTTTGTAGTCAATGCAAATGAATCTTAAAACGCTGTCACCATAGTTACTTAACCTATGCTACCATTAGGATTTACACTGCTGTTACATTGTATTAGCATTAAGCATCTCACTGTGAAGGTTTGTCAGATGCCATATTAGTAAGCTATTAGTCTTACTCATACCGCCACGCCTGAGGGGGTCTTACAGGATAACGCAGGGCAACACCATCCCCTAACACAATGCCGGACAGACTTACCAGCATGTTATTCATGTCTTGCCTGGCCCAATTCATTATATGGGCAGAAACATTTTCTCAACAAGGCCTGATCTCCACAATACATTGCTATAGCCAGAGGGAACATAAAGATGCATTCACCATTCCAAGGCCACCACACACAGTGAGCTATAATCTTCTCATTCACATTTTATGCCAGCCCCCAGAGAAGATCCACAAATGAAAGCCTCCATAGTCACAAAACTTAACCCGCATACTCATAAATGATTGTTCCATCAGAAGTAAATGGACAATTCTCATTGATTATGTTGAAAGTCGTAAGTTAGACATGTTCTTCATCACAGAATCATGGCTCACCGGCACAGATTCCGTACTTTCAGATCAATTAAAGCTCCCTAATTATAACCTCTTTAACTGCCTGAGAACAAACAGAAGTGGTGGAGGCATCTTTATCATGGCAAGAAGTGATCTACAATACCAATGCCTTTTATGTCACAGAGCACAAACAACCTGGACACAATCATGATCTCAAATAAGCATCTAGCAGCAGCTCTGTTCTACCGAACTCCATCTACATGCACTCATGACCTCTCCTCACTCCTCGACCTAGCATCTAACTGATCTACTAAGAGAAAACTATTATGGCTGTAGGGTGATTTCAATCTCCTTGCACTCTCAACGAAGCATTCCACATCCTTTCTTGACACAATTAAGCTACAAACAACTAATACATTCACCCACCCACACAAGAGGAAACACCTTGGACCTTGTCTTTCACCCTCATCCACACTGAAATCCAGCAACCACAACCAACCACGGGTCATGCCTGTCCCATGGTCAGACCATAATGGCATTATTTTCCAAATCCCCACATGCACAGCAGAGCATGGGCCCCCTGTGACCTCTCCTTCACCAGCTTGCCACTTCCGTCCTTTTTAACAAAGACATCTTCCTTGAAGAAATGCTACCCAACCTTAATTCCAACACCACCAAGCTGGATGAGCTTGTAAACACATAGAATAACACCTTAAGCAATGCTGCACTTTTACCACAGTCCACGAAATCTGTCAAGAAGAATCACACAGCCATATGGTTCACAGCTGACCTACGGGAGTTCTTACTACAACTCAGGAAGCTTGAGCAGAATTGGTGGCACTCTAGACTCCCCTAAGATTGCTTCACATACATGAAGACATTGCAAGAACACCGCAATGCAATTAACCAGAGACAAAAGGAATAACACACCAATATCCTAATGTGCTTACCACACCATTATCCTAATGTGCTGTCTTAACAAGCCCCAAGAGCTTTTCAGAATCATTAAGTCCCTCATAAAGGACTCAGCTTAAGCAACATATTACACCCCTCCTTCACCCGCAGGAATTTGCTACCCACTTCCATCCCAAAACAAATGGGAATTCCCTTAATCCAGGAAATCCTCTCTCAGATAATCTTCCTATTGAAAACATTGCTATTCCCAGTCTAGATTCCTTCCGCCCATGGCTCCACTGAGTATATCAAGAATATCATAAGGGGGCTCAATACCATCACTTCCCCAACCAATCCATGCCCCTGCACTCTGGATCAAGTCAGTCCGATCTGACCTAAGTCCATTCATTCCTAAAATCATACACCTTTCCTTTCCCATGGGTTTGGTACCATCACCATTGAAAACTGCCACTGTCAGGCTACTACTAAAAAATGACAAACTATACCCACTTGATGTAAACTCCTATAGGTCCATTCCTGGCTAAGATAACCAAGAAGATAGTCCAGCTACAAATCCAAGATCACTTTGACACCTACGCTCCCCTCAACCAACAGCAGCATGAGTTCCATCAACAACACGGTGTTGAAACCCTCCTGACCACTCTCCTGGACAGTCTCATTATGAGAATGAACAAAGTGAAGCAGGGAGTCATCCTAATATTCCTGTATATTGCATTGGCCTTCGACACGGTCAGTCACAGTCTCCTTCTTGCTCATCTGCAACAGAAAGATATACAGAACTTAGCCCTAGACTGGTGCAGATCCTACGCAACAGATCACCAACAACTTGTATGCATAGGCACTCAGGCATCATCCACATACCAACAGACAAAAGGAATTCCACAGGGCTTATCTATATCTGCCTTGCTCTTCAACATCTACATCCAGCCAATCTGCTTGATAATCCAATCATACAACATATTATACCACATTTATGCAGATGATATACTATTATACACCACATTCTCCATGGACAGTCCCAATTACAGCAAGATTATGGAATGCTTTAATGTAGTCTCTGACTGGCTCTGTACACACAACCTGAGAGTGAACAGCAAGAAAACTGAAGTGATGTTTATCACAAAAGACCCAACCTTCTTCCCACCATCTTCTCTACAGGTAAAATGCAGAACTGATGACAAAGCAATAAGTGTGTTACCTAGGAGTCACCCTAGATCAACGAATGAGTATGGAAACACACATAAATGATCTTACAAAGGCAGTATACCACAAAATAAGGTCCCTACATCATCTTATTCCACTGCTAGAGGCTGCTGACTTCTGCACCGTATTCCAGGCACTTATCCTTCCACACTTTGACTATGCAAATACCATTCTCCATAGCTTGCCAGGCTACACACTTCATCTTCTGCAAATGGCCTTGAACACTGCAGCCTGAACTCTGCATAAAGCCTCTAGATTTGAACATGGCATGCCCATCCTAAGGCAATTGCATTGGCTCCCAATAGTGAGCTTCCTAAATTACAAAGCTCGATTGATGACATTTAAAATACTGCATAGCCTCTCTGCAGTCTCTCTTGAAGAAATCATACAATAGACTCCAAACAACAGAATGAGAAGTACAAACATGACAAACACACTCACCACCCCTTCAACAATATGAAAGAATTCCCAAGTTGCTAAGAACCAGGTTTTCTCATTATACGTATCAACTCTTTGAAACACCCCCCCTGCCCCGATTCAATCCATCTCCGACCTGTCAACCTTCAAGAAAGCAATAAAGACTCATTTGTTACAACTATACTATGACCAAATACCATAGCTGCGATACAGACTTTGCCTGCTGCCAGCACTAGCTCTGAACACCCTAACTGCTTACAGACCACATACCAGATTGTAAGTTAGTTCTCCCTGTTACTACCCAAATTTACGACCCTGTTCCATGTAATATGCTTATTGTTTATTGCAATGTTAGACATTTGGGGGGTCATTCTGAACCACGAATAGCGGGGATGGACATTCCAGTGGTATCTCCATCCCCGCTATTCGTTCCGGCTTCAGCACCCAACTAACTTCCCTGCTGGTTGTGCAGGGAAGTTAGTCAGGGGCGTAGAATGGGTGGTCCTAGGGTAGAGAGTGGGTGGGCAGTAAGCAGTTGGCAGCCCTGGATGTTGTCACAACCCTAGCACCAGAGCCACGTGCTTAAAGGGTCAGGGTGGACATTATTGTTCTCTTCAAAGGGTGAAATTTTTCTTAGCCCAGATGCATGCTGGTACTAGTAGTCCCTTTCTTGAAATAATTAGTTGTGAAAGCCATGTGTAAGGTAAAGGATAAGGTTTATTCCCATAATGCACAAACAAAGGTTCAACGAAGGAAACAGGATTCTCACATCATTCAGGATTTTCAAAAAGGTAATTACAGAATTCAAAAGTTAGACGTGCTTCACAGTCTTATTAGCTATGCAGGTGTTAGAACAACCCAGTTCATGCAAACAAAAGCAAGCTTCTTCTTTTAGCTTATCAAAACTGTATTTTAACGTATATCCTGCAAAGTATACTTCTGCCAAGGATTCCAAACTCCCGGCTAGACAAAGTGTACAATCCATGAGACAGTCAGGTAGCAATGAATTGGGTTCAGTAGGGTCTGTTTGCATCTACTCCTGTTCTGATGATATATCCACTGGCCCTGAACTTTCCTCATGTAATTCTGGCTTCACTTCAGAGTTTCTCTCTAAAACTCTCCAGCCTTGCTCTACCTTGTCTGGAAAACAGGTAACAGGACTTTTAGTTAGCACTTTTTGTACAGGTTCCCAAACCTCTCTCCAGCTGTGTTTACTACACCTATGGCTCTCTGGCTTCCATGCCTTTCTAGGGCTTGGCCACAGTTCCCGGTTCAGTGTTGTGTTTCTCAGACTCCTGGGCTGAGTCTTGTGCACCCACCTCTGAACTCCTTGTAGCTCATGGTCAGGAAAGGAAGTATGACGGTACCTCTGCTCTCTGAGCTGTGCTTCTCTGGTACTTTCTTTACCAGGCACTTTCCAGGTCCCTCTCCTTTCTCTGTCTTCCTTGAAGACTTCTCCCTGAAGCTTTTCACCGTGGAACTGTTTCTCTTGGAACTTGTTCCTTCCCTGTAAGGACTGCAAATCCAACTGCCTCTCCTTCTCTCCTCTGAGCCGTCTCTTTCCTCTCCCTTCTACGTCTGATGCTGCTCCCCCTGTCCTGTCTAAGCCATGCTTATAAAGCTGCTTCTCAGCTAGGGTTTCTCTCACCCTGACCAGGTGTGTCTGATTATCCCTTGAGTTAGTTATTGCATCATCCAAGCTTGGGTGTGTCCGCCTACCCTCTGATTCTTCGTGCTCGCTCCCTCTGGCTGCACTTTGCAGTAAATGCACTTTAGGTCTGTCACTTTCTTTAAAGGGATCAGTGATTTTTCCTATCTCCATAGGTTCACTGGCCTCTGCTTCATCACATATCCCCCCCCCTTAAGATATTATGGGCTGGCATTTTTTCATCTGCACAGCTCGTAATCCTAGACATGGCGTCAGCATTTTGGTGCAGCTTTCCCACTCTGTGCTCAATCTTATAATTGAAAGGCTGCAATGCCATATACCAACGGGTCAACCGGCTATTGTGGTTTTTCTTCTGATTCAGACATTTTAGGGGTGCATGGTCTGTGACTATCAAAAATCTTCTTCCGGTCAGATAGAACTTGAGGGGTTCGACTGCCCACTTAATGGCTAGACATTCTCTTTCGATTGTTGAATACTTCTGCTCCACTGGGGATAGTTTTTTTACTCAGGAACATGATCGGATGCTCTGTTCCTTCATGCTTCTGTGAAAGAACAGCTCCTAATCCCGTTTCTGAGGCATCTGTTTGAACAATAAATTGTTGCCCAAAGTCCACGCCCCATAATACTGGTGCTTTACATAGCTTCCCCTTCAATACTATGAAAGCCTTCTCAGCCTTGCGGGTCCATTTTAGTTGGTTTGGGGCATTTTTCTTTAACATGTCCGTGAACATGGCACTCTCTTCAGCGAAATGAGGAATAAATCACCTGTAGTATCCTATGAGACCTAGGAACTTCTTAACTGTTTTTTATTTAGTGGCCTTGGAAAGTCCTTGACACTTTCTATTTTGTTCAGTAGAGGTCTGACCATACCTCTTCCGACTAGGTGTCCCAGATATTTGACTTCTTGTCCAGCGAACATACACTTTCCTAGATTCAACGTCAGGCCAGCTTGTCTCATTGCCCGCAGAACCGCTTCCACTCGGGGAAAATGCTGGTACCAGCTGGAGCTGTGGATGATAATGTCGTCCATGTAAGCGACGGCATAATCCTGATGTGAACGTAACACAAGGTCCACCAACCTCTGACAGGTTGCTGCCACGCCATGTAGTCCAAAGGGCATCCTTCGGAATTGAAAAAGTCCAATTGGTGTACTAAAGGTTGTCTTTGGACGTGACTCTCTTGTTAAGAGAATTTGCCAATACCCCTTAGGCATGTCAAGTGTGGTCAGGAATTTGGCCCGTCCCAACCGATCCAGTAATTCCTCAATGCGTGGCATCGGATACGCGTCGAACATCGATATGGCATTCACTTGCCGAATATCAATACAAAACCTCAGCGTGCCATCTGGCTTTGGCACTAGGACAATGGGGCTACACCAGGGACTCCGGGATTCTTCAATAATTCCCATTCTTAACATTTCCTGTACCTGAGCCACTACTTCTTGTTTCCTGGCCTCAGGTAGCTGATAGAGCCTTTGCCTGATCACTTTACCTGGTGGAATTATTATTTCGTGAGCCACTAATTCTGTCACACCAGGAATGGGTGTCAAGGCATCATCAAACTTTTCCAGCACTCTGGCCAGTTCTTGCCTTTGTATCAGGGAAAGTTCTTCGCTTATTCTTGGTTCTGGATTGGCTCTGCATTCAGCTAGTTGTGGGCCCAAGTCTTCCTCTTCTTTTTCCTCACAAGTAGCTGACAATCCCTTTACGTCTGTTTGACCGGTCGATCCGAACCCTCCGGTTCCTCGACCTGTAGGGGTCACCATGGGTACTTCTTCTAAAGCAGGAAATCCAACTCTCTCGCAGATGAGTTGCACAATGCGGTCACCTACTTTGACAACAAAGTCTTCTTCCGCAAAGTTGAAAAGCAACACTTTAATTGCCCCCCTATAGTCCAGGTCAATTACACCCGCACCCACGTCTAGAAAATGTTTTAAAGCTAACCCAGATTGGGGTGCAATGCGTCCATAACATCCTATGGGCATTTCCAGTTGAAGGCCAGTGTCAACTAAAGCCCTTCCATGTTTAGGAATTAGTTGTTCCACAGCGCTGTATAGGTCGTATCCAGCTGCCTGGGATGAGGCTCTTCATGGACTCTGCGCTCTTTTGGAAATTTTACAAAATTTTAGTACAAATTTTGACTTACTTGCAGACTCGCTCTTCATAGGCTGTCTCTTTAACTTTTGGTCCATCTTCGAAGATTTTGCGAAGAGTGGACTAGGAACCCCAGTTACCATGGCCTCTGCCCTCTGGTAGTAGTCCTCCTTATCTAGGGCTTTGGACTGGGTTCGTGTAGACATGAGAGCTACCCTGGGATGCAAGCCCTTCTCCAACCCTCTTCTGAATTGGGGCCAATCCCTACCTAACACCAGGTCGTGTGGTAACTTCGGAACTACGGCTACTAATATTTCTTTTTCTATCCCTAATCCTTTCACTAGTAGCTTATATATATAGGGTAGAAAGATGATGCTCCATGGATGCACCTAATCCTCACTTTTCCCTCTGCTTGGGTTGGTACTGACTCAGACTGATGTTCTATGGTACGCCAGAGTTTCTTGGAGATCATCCTGTGATCCGCACCCGAGTCGAGTAGAGCACTTGTAGTTATACCCTGCACTTTAACTTCCAAAAGAAAATCTTCTCTTATCATTTTTGCATTTTCAGTTATTAGTGCGGAACGCACTTTGCATTCTTTTTGCACATGCCCCACATTCCCACAATGAAAACACCTTCTCTTTTTGAAGTGATTTCTTTGCATAGGCATACAAGTTTTTGAACCTTCTAGTTTTGACTTTGGCCCCCTTTCTGATGGCTGCAAAATAGCCTCTGCTGCCATTTTTGAAACCTCACACTTTTTGTGAGCAGCCTATTCTGCTGCAAAATATCTTTCCGTCAGGAGGGTCGCTTCCTCCGTGGTACGGCAGTTTTGCAATATCAGAAAGGTCTGCACCTGTTTAGGTACAGCAGCCATGAACTGTTCTAGTAAAATGGTATCTACTATTGTATCTATAGTCTTACCCTTGGGTACCAACCATTTCATTGTTAAGCTTTTAACCCTTTGACCCAGAGCTTTCGGTGTCTCACCAGCTTTAAGTCTGGTAGCTCTTAACATATGGTTATAAACCATAGGGGTTAACCCAAGGCGATCTCTAATAGCCTTTGTTACTTCCGTATAGTCATTGGCAAGAGCTGCAGGCACAGCCCTATATGCGGACAACGCCTCCCCTGTGAGCGAAGTTGCCAGGCGTATGGCCCACTGCTCTCTTGGCCATCCCACAGTATGGGCTATCCTATCAAAGGATTCCAGGAAATCGTCTATATCATCATTAGGTGACAACTTCCCTAATGTCAGTGTCCCACAAGACAATGGTCCTACCATACAATTGCTAGCTAATGTGTCCAGTCCCTGAGGAGACAGAGCTGCTTCCCTCGTCATCCTCTGTTTAGCCAACCAAGCTTCCATCAGTTCAAGTACAGGTCTCTGCTGCGCTTGCATAGCTGCCGCAGCCTGTTCCTGTGCTTGGAAGGCCATCTCGCATTGTTTCTCAAACTGCGCCACCATCCATTGTAGGACTTTTTTCAGCTCCATGGCAGCCATTTTTCCTGTAGAAAGAGAGAGAAACACAAAACCACCAAGTGCGGTACTGGCAACCCTTTGTCAGACCCCCTTTTATCTGGACTCTCAGGACTCTTGCACCTGAATCCGCCACAGGTTATGCCTAATTACTCATTACCTGCATCAGGCGTTGACTCATGCCTTTAGAAAAAGATGTGTCAGCTGGTCCTTCACTGTTCAACCACTGCTGGCAGAAAATCTTCTCCGTTTCACTTGGTGTTTTTAAACTCTGCAGCTTTATCCTGAACAAGTGTAGTCTTATTTTCTTTGCAAAAATCCAAAAACTACGCCACTTTGTCACAACCCTAGCCCCCAAGCCACGTGCTTAAAGGGTCAGGATGGACATTATTGTTCTCTTCAAAGGGTGAAACTTTTTTTAGCCCAGATGCATGCTGGTACTAGTAGTCCCTTTCTTGAAATAATTAGTTGTGAAAGCCATGTGTAAGGTAAAGGGTAAGGTTTATTCCCATAATGCACAAACAAAGGTTCAATGAAGGAAACAGGATTCTTACCTCATTCAGGATTTTCAAAAAGGTATTTACAGAATTCAAAAGTTAGACATGCTTCACAGTCTTATTAGCTATGCAGGTGTTAGAACAACCCAGTTCATGCAAGCAAAAGCAAGCTTCTTCTTTTAGCTTATCAAAACTGCATTTTAATGTATATCCTGCAAGCTATACTTCTGCCAATGATTCCAAACTCCCGGCTAGACAAAGTGTACAATCCATGAGACAGTCAGGTAGCAATGAATTGGGTTCAGCAGGGTCTATTTGCATCTCCTCCTGTTCTGACGATATATCTGCTGGCCCTGAGCTTTCCTCATGTAATTCTGGCTTCACTTCAGAGTTTCTCTCTAAAACTCTCCAGCCTTGCTCTACCTGGTCTGGAAAACAGGTAACAGGACTTTTAGTTAGCACTTTTTGTACAGGTTCCCAAACCTCTCTCCAGCTGTGTTTACTGCACCTATGGCTCTCTGGCTTCCATGCCTTTCTAGGGCTTGGCCACAGTTCCCGGTTCAGTGTTGTGTTTCTCAGACTCCTGGGCTGAGTCTTCTGCACCCACCTCTGAACTCCTTGTAGCTCACGGTCAGGAAAGGAAATATGCCGGTACCTCTGCTCTCTGAGCTGTGCTTCTCTGGTACTTTCTTTACCAGACACTTTCCATGTCCCTCTCCTTTCTCTGTCCCTGGAGCTTTCACCGTGGAACTGTTTCTCTTGGAACTTGTTCCTTCTCTGTAAGGACCGCAAATCCAACTGCCTCTCCTTCTCTCCTCTGAGCCATCTCCTTCCTCTCCCTTCTACGTCTGCTGCTGCTCCCCCTGTCCTGTCTAAGCCATGCTTATAAAGCTGCTTCTCAGTTAGGGTTTCTCTCGCCCTGACTAGGTGTGTCTGATTATCCCTTCAGTTAGTTATTGCATCATCCAAGCTTGGGTGTGTCAGCCTACCCTCTAATTCTTCATGCTTGCTCCCTCTGGCTGCACTTTGTAGTAAATGCACTTTAGGTCTGTCACTTTCTTTAAAGGGATCAGTGATTTTTCCTATCTCCATAGGTTCACTGGCCTCTGCTTCATCACAATGTACAGGGCTGATTCTAATGTCAGGCCCGTACATCCAGTGCTGGTGAAATAGCTGGGGAAGTTATTCCACCTCCGAGGCATTTAAACAGAGCTGCGGTGCATCGCAACATGACAACATGGCTCTGCGGCTCAATTTAAATGACTTGACTGAGTTAGCTGGGTGCAGTCCTACATGTGCAGGCTGGACAGAATTGCTGTCCCATCCTGCACGTGCAGGACTGCTCATGATTCTGATCCCGCAGGGCTAGACATGCCCCGCGGGATCAGAATCGCGATCCCCTCTATGCATCCGGATGCACAGAAGGGATCTATATCTGCATCAGGATCGGGCCCTTATTGTATTGTTCTGCGATACCTGTTCAATGTAAAACAATTATTTTTGTTCTGTGTAAACTGCACTGATTTCGAAATAGTGTGGTATATAAAATCAAATAAATAAATAAATAAATCACCCACAACCTGGGCAGCATGGGATTTTTGGCACTGGAGCCCATGCTTCTTTTTAACATGGTGCTTGATCTGCACACTAAATCCCATGCTACCAGGTAGTGCACTTTAGTAGACATGTTTTTCAGCAAGGAGCCATGCCAGGATTCATTTTGACTTCTCTTGGGAGAAATCCCTGATGAAGCCGCTACAATGGCAAAACCTTTGGCCAAAATTGGACATATTTGGCCCAATAGTCAAAGGCATTTACACGGTTTACAGAGCTGTAAACTGTGCAAAAGCCCCTAAGTGGGATATTCAGCGATACTAACATGGTTAGTGCCGCTGAATATCTCCAAGTAATGCTGCTCTACGCCCCGAAGCTATTCATTTAGCATTGGGGCATGTTGGGGGTGGTACCCAGGGATAACTGTGCAGTGGTTCAGCCATTCAGCCATTGCCTGGTTATCTCTCAGTGGCAAAAGTTAGGCGCAGCAAAAGCTGTCCTAACTGTGCCATCTGTGGCTGTGCATCGACTCTGGATATTCAATACTGGTGGCTGGATATGGCCTTAGAAGCACACAGCCATCGTAAATGAATATCGGGTCCATTTTTATAATAGTGGATACATGCTTTTGAACTATATGGACACATTATCTATGGCAGTGGATACCTGCTATTGAACTCTATAGTGATGCCAGGGAGTTCACCCTACCCATATGAGGCTCTCTATTACTGTCTTCAGCATGTTCCTGGACCTTTGTTTTTCAGATAACTATTAGTGATTTTTTTGGATACTGATATATTGCTATATTGAAACAAAGTGCTGTATTGAATAGACATTGTAAGTTTTTCACAACTATAGTACCACTGTTTTTACTAAATTGTTTTAATGAAGAAGAGAAACAAAAGACCCTGATGGCTGAGGTTAGCGGACGCTGGGTACAAGGGGGGCAGGGGTTAAATGTGTGGGTGGGCAGAAAGGCAGGAAGACGGACCTGGGGTCGACTATTTTAGTGGCCAGTGGGCCATGGGCCGCCCTATTGCCTCTCTGGTTTGGACAGCATCTGGACTGCACACATCATGCTCTTGGCAGCTTGACACTCCCTTCCCCACACCTTTCCTTACCACAAGCAGCAGTAGGGTCTTATTCTGCAGTTAATTTTGCTTATGGATGAGTTTCTTGCCTTCATGTTCCTTTTCTTTCTTTCCTCTTTGGCTACAGTGCATCACAGCCATAGTGCAGCTCTGTGGTGGTAGATCAGGGTCAGGTGTCCGGATGCATTGCAGCCATAGTGCAGCTCTGCAGTGGAAGATCAGACTCATGCTGTAGTGCAGCTCTGTGGTGGAAGATCGGAGCCAGATGTCTGGATGCAGGGCTATAGGTCTCGGGGGCATCCGGGAGGGGCAAGGGGCTACTCTTCCTTTGGTTCCTTTTTTCCCATGCACATCAGCATCGGGCTTATGACAAAGTGAGTGTGATGGTTTCATTTCCCCACACCCTTTTCTGGGTTGGGTTGAGATGCCACTGTTTTTGAGTTCAGTTTTTTATCCTGATGAGTCATTGTTCACATTCCAATGGATAAAATACTGTGCATTTTCAAATTACATAAATTCAGTTCTTTGACTTGTTGTAAAGGTCGATATAGAGCTACATTCTTTTTGGATACAGTTTAACTTTGCACTTGTCCGCATTCAATTGCATCTGCCATTTGGATACCCAGTCTCCCAATTTTTCAAGGTCCTTTTGCAATTTTTCAAATACTCTTGTGAACTACTTTGTATATATAAATTTTTTAGTCTACAGATTTGATCACCTCATTGTTTCCATTTCCAGGTCATTTATAGATATCTTAAAAAGCACTGAACCCAGCACAGATCCTTGGGGGTACTCTCCATTGAGAAAACTGACCATTTAGCTGTACTGTCTGTTTTCTATGTTTTAACCAGTTTCAATCCATAGTAGGACACTGCCTCCTATCCCGTGACTTTTTAATTTCCTTGAGTCTCTCTCTCTCTCTCACACACACACACACACACATGTCACTCTGCTGTAGTCACACCAAACACCCAACATACTCCTGTCACTTTGCTGCACTATGCATTCACTTCTTACCCACCCATTCAGTAAAGTGTGCCTATTTGTAAAGCTTCTAGCATTCACTTTGTAACTTGTTACTTCTTGTCTGTTGCCTTCTGTTTCCTAATAGAGACTTTAGTTATCTGGATTACTAGCAGTGCCACTATCCAGATAACTATCTGAATAAAAACAAGAGAAAAGCTGTCCTAAGGGCACTGTGCCACTCTATCCAGATATTCACCAACAACCACTATCCAGATACTGTTCTATAATATCTGGATGTTTTAACCACAGCAGCCAATGTTTATTGGGGGGTGAGTGGTGTCAGGCTGCGTCTGACCTGGGTGTATGACTGGTAATGGTAAGGAAACAATTAAATATGGAACTCGAGATGTGGGCAGAGATACAATGCATCTGGAAGAACTCCCTGGTCACTAAGCCTGCCTGCCCAATCCATTTACCTAATATTGTCATGATGTCAAGGAATAAAGAGACATTGGTCTTTTTTAAGGATCTGGCATTTCTTCCTGATGCCACCTTTCTTGAAGAAACTTGCATGGTTGTATTAGATTGTGTATCCTGAATACCAATAATCAGAACTAAAATGTGGCTCAGTAAAAGGAGATGCAGGAAAAAAAATGGCTGAAAGGAATAAAGGCACCTTTAGGACCATCCCAGCAACCTGGCAAGGCATCATACCAAGGACAAGGTAGGAAGATCAAATCCAGAACTTCCAGGGTAGCATTCTCCGAAATGCTTCCTGTTCCATGCACAGGACCCAAAAGGCAGGCAGAGCTCCGGAGTTTCAATGTGTGGATGAGACAATAGTGCAAGGATGAGGGTTTTGGATTTGTTAGGAACTGGGGAACATTCTGGGGAAAGGAGTAGCTTTTTCAAAGAGATGAGCTCCACCTTAACTGGGAAGGAACCATGCTGCTGGCATTAACCCTTAAAAAGGATATAGAACAGCTTTTTAACTAGATAATAGGGGAAAGCCGATAGTCACCCAAGAGCACATGGTTCGGAACAAGGTATCCTTGAAGGATACTAGCAAAAGATTGAAGTTAGGGCATCTCAGCAGAGAGGTTCTAGTAAAGACAAAAGTAGCCCAAATGCCCTTGAGTACGGAGCAGAGTTTAAAGATTCCAAATTACCCCTGCTTAACGAAAACCAGATTAATATTAATAAAATACAGCCTCTAAAATGCTTGTATGCAAATGCTGTAAGTCTAAAAAATAAGATGGGAGAGTAAGAATATATAGCACTAAATGAGAGGTTAAATATGATTGGTATCTCAGAGACATGGTGGAAGGAGGACAACCAGTGGAACACTGTGATACCTGGGTTGCTCTCTATGTTAGAGAGGGTATTGATTCACAATGGATTAAGTTTTTCAGGAAACAAAATTAACTGTAGAATCTCTATGGATTTAAATTCTATGTAAAAAGGGGAAGTGGAAGGCGATGGCAGTGGGGTGTATTATTGACTGCCTGGCAAAAATGAACAAATGGATGATGAAATGCTCAAAAAGAAATCAGGGAAGCTAACAAAAGTTACAGCACAGCAATAATAATGGGTGATTTCAATTACCCTGGTATCAACTGGGTCGGTGTCACGGCAGGACATGCTAGGGAGATAAAGTTTCTAGATTAAATAAATGACTGCTTCTTGGAGCAGCTGGTTCATGAACCAACCATAGGGCAAGCCATTTTGGACCTAGTCCTTAGTGGAACACCAGATCTGCGTCAAGAGATAAGGGTGTTGGAGCCAGTTGGCAATAGTGATCTTAACATTTGATTTAATATAAGGAGGAGGAAAGGAAAGGAAATCCACAGTACTTCCTTTTAGTTTTCAAAAGGGAGACTATGATAAAATGAGGAAAATAGTTAAGAAAAAAACTAAAAGGAGCAGTTGCAAAGGTTAAAGATTTACATCAATCATGGGTGTTTGTTTAAAAATATTATCCTGGAAGCCCAGATGAGATGTATTCCATGCTTTAAGAAAAGTGGAAGGATGTCCAAAAAACTGCCAGCATGGTTTAAAGGTGAGGTCAGAGAGGTTGTTGCTGCCAAAAAAAGCATCTTTCAGGAAATGGAAAAAGGAGCCAAATGACAAAAATGGGAAACAACACAAGCACAAGCAAGTTAGATGCAAAGCATTGATAAGGAAGGCAAACAGAGTATTTGAGAAGAAGCTTGCTGTGGAAGTAAAAACACATAATAAAGACTTTTTCAAGTACATTCATAGCGAAAACCTGTGAGATAGTCAGTTAGACCATTAGATGACAGAGGGGTAAGAGGGCACAAGGACATAGCAGAGAGACTGAATAAATTCTTTGCTTCAGTCTTTACTGAGGAAGATGTAGGGATGTTACCCATGACCAATGTTCCCTCTAATTTTCTGTAGGCTGTGTGCGCATAAAATATCAGCTGTGCAGCATTTGAAGGAAGGTTAAATTTCTGTGTGCCACATAACGACACTCTGAGTTATATACTTTACAATTTGACTACACATCAGAATACAGTATGTACACCATATTGATTGCCCTAGAAAATATTGTAGAACTTGTGAAAACCGTAAATACACAGCTTTTAAATTTTAAGACGTCTGTGTTTTCTATCAGAATCAGAACCGTAATTTTTGTGCACTCTGTTGTAAAGTATGTGCGCTCGCTCAGTAAGGTGTGTGCGCGCGCACATGCGCACAGCTTAGAGGGAACAGTGCCCATGACTGAAATGGTATTTAAAGGCGATGTTTTGGAAGAATTGAAAAAAATAAGGATACACTGAGAAAAAGTATTACAACGATTTGATAAACTGAAGAGTAGCAAATCACCTGGACTGGGTGGTATACATCCAAGTGTGTTGAAAGAACTGAAATATGAGATTTCAAACCTACTATTAATAATCTGTGAACTATCATTAAAATCATCTGTAATACTTGAAGATTGGAGGATGGCCAGTGTAATGCCAATTTATAAAAAAGGGTTCCAGGGGTGATCCAGGAAACTACAGACCTGTGAGTCTGATGTCAGTACTGGTAAAAATGGTAGAAACCATCATAAAGAACAAAATTACTGTACATGTAGAAAGTCATGGCTTAATGGGAGTCAACCGACATGGTTTTAGCCAAGAAAGGTCCTGTCTTACTAATCTGTTATGTTTTTTTGAAGATGTGAATAAACAGATAGACAAAGGTGAGTTGGTTGATATAGTGTATCTGGACTTTCAGAAAGCCTTTGACAAGGTCCCATATGAGAGACTTTTGGCAAAATTAAAAAGTCATGGGATAGGAGGCAGTGTACTACTGTGCATCAGGAACTGGTTAAAAGACAGAAAACAGAGGGTATGGCTAAATGGCCAATTTTCTCAATGGAGAAAGGTGAATAGTGGAGTACCCAAGGGATCAGTGCTGGGTCTGCTGCTTTTTAACATATTCATAAATGACCTGGAAATGTGAATAATGAGGGATGTTGTCAAATTTACAGATGATACAAAACTATTCAAAGTTGTTGAAACCTATGAGGACTGTGGAAAATTGCAAGGGAATCTTGATAAATTGGAAGACTGGGAATACAAATGGCAAATTAAATTTAATGTGGACAAGTGCAAAGTTATGCACCTAGGAAAGAAAAACCCACATGATGCAAGGTTGCACATTAGGAACCACCACCAGAAAAAGATTTAGGTGTCATCATGGATAATATGTTAAAACTCTCCACCCAGTATGCAGCGGTGGCCAAGAGAGCAAATAGAATGCTAGGTATCTTAAGGAAAGGAATGAAGAATAAAAAAAGAGGATATTATAATTCCTCTGTATCATTCCATTGTGCGACTGCACCTTGAATATTGTGTGCAATTCTGGTCGCTGTATCTTAAAAAGGATATAGCATTATTAGAAAAGGTACAGAGAAGAACCACCAAAATGTTAAAGGGGATGAAAGGATACCTCTATGAAGAGAGGCTAAAGAGGTTAGGGCTCTTCAACCTGGAAAAGATACAGCTGAGGGGAGATATGATAGAGGTCTATATATATATATTTTTTTTTAATATAATGCATTCCAAATACAAAGACATAAAGAAAATAAGTGGTACAGGAAGAAAAAAAGAAACTAAAAAGATAAACTACATTTGGAAAAATCCAGTACCACTACACAGTCCACATCATGAAGAGAACAGCAGAGGGAGAACAGCCAGGGCAATAAATTTAAAGGCTACTACTCCCAACCTTAAATACAAAAACACAATAATATAAACAGTCCAGCTTATCTTAGACCTGGCTGGACGTCAAGAGTGTTTCAAGTTGCAATGGATCAAGAAAAACATAATCTATCCCCTGCAAAGCAATCAAACACTTACAGGGAAATCGGAGAAAAAAGGTTCCCCCCTCAGCCAAAACACGAGGCTTAAGCTGCAGGAAGGACCTCCTCCGAATTTGAGTGAAGCGGGAGACATCGGGAAAAATAGATAACTTATGGCCATGAAAGGAAACATCTTTTTTTTAAAAAAAGGCCTTCATAATCCTGGCCTTATCAACAAGATTAACCAAAGTAATCACTAATGTGGCGCGTGAAGGAATCAGAACTTGAGAGTTCTCCAAGAAATCAGTTAAATTTAAATCACTCTGATCCATAGACAAAGCCACATTATTATCCACAGGTGTCTCCCGCGATGGTAAATAAAAAGAATGAGCAATCAAAATATCTTCAGCTTCTAGCAATGACAATATATCTTTACAATACTGCTTAAATAAAAGAAGAGGTGACATAAAACGAGTCTTAGGAAAATTCAAAATATGAATATTTTTTGCACGAGAAATATTTTCCAACTATTCTAGCTGTTTATACACAATCAGAGTATCTTTTAGGGAAGAAGTGCTCGCCAATTGCAAAGTACCCGATTGAGCTTCCACCCCAGCAACTCGCTGAGATAAACTCCCAACAGTTGCTTCTAATACTTGTACTCTGTTAACAATCTGTTGAGAAAAAACAGCAGTTTGATCCATAAACTTAGACAACAATGAATTAGTAGCGGAAACCTGTTTCCAGATATCTAATAAAGTAACATCTTTAGAATCAACAGCAACAGATGAGGATTGAACATCTTCTAAATTAATAGCCAAAATAGGTGTTAAGGAAGATACTTCACAAGGCAAACTTAAGAGTCAACAGAAGCACCCTCTTCCTCTCCAGAGGCAGATGAAGCTTCAGAGGAGGATATGTCCAAAACCGAAGTCAGAGACAATCCAGGGTTAGGAGGAGGAGTCCTTTCGATAGAACTCAGGGAAGCACCAGAGGAAGGAGAAGAAGCACTCTGAACAACAGAAGCAAGCTTTTGCACTGTAACCACATGCTGGTCCATAGGACCAGTAGAAACATTATTAGTAGAAATGTTATCCGAAGCTTGTTTCAAGGACTTACTTTTCTGTTTAAAGTGCCCTCTAGGCATTCCCTCAGCGACTTGGGCCCAAGCCCCAAATTGGCACCGAAGGGGCACCAAAAACGCATTCCCCCTTTGGTCACGCCCCCTTCGGGTGCATGACCGCGGGCCGCGACTACGGCCGCGAAAGGTGTCTGGCGTTTAAATACTGCAGTTTCCCCGATGGAAAGGAGGATGGGAGGAGCTTCACATGCAGACCAATCAAACGATGGAAAAGCTGGCCACCAAGCCCTGGTATCTCCACCGCTGCTCCTCAGAGGTCTATAAATTAATGAATGGAGTGGAACGGGTAAATGTTAATTGATTGTTTACATCATCAGAATATAAAAAGACTAGGGGGTATGTTTACTAAAGGGCGCTATTTGCGCTGCTGCCTCATTAATGAGTGATAAGGTACCTTATCGCCCAATGAAGGCGCATTACCGGGTGATAAGGTACCTTATCACGTGATAATGCATGCAGCGGCGCATTACCAGGTGATAAGGTACCTTATCACGCGTTAATGCACGCAGCGGCGCAAACAAGCGCTGAAGGCGGAGAAAGGCTCCCGGAGGGCGGAGGAAGGCTCCCCAGGGACGGAGAGAGAGGGTCAATGGGTGGAGATTGGGAGGGGAGAGGCTCCCTGCACACTGACACTGTGGAATCCGGAGCTGAAAACTAACGCCAGTGAAACCCTGGCGTTAGAGCAGATTTAAAGGGAAAAGAAACCATTTCCGTCAGCAATGTACAGCAACACCAGGGAAACCAATAAAAAGTGATAGGTGTGATACATGTACACGGAACAAAATAGCAAAAAAACATTGAAAATGACCAGAAGAAAATGTAAAACAAACATAACCAAGCTGGCCAATAATGATATTAATGGGAAACAGCAAAAAACACTACAAAAAAAGCTCCTAAATAAAGTTATTAATTTTGGAAGGGTCTATGCTCTGTCCCCATACAAGGTGAATGATCCCACAGTGAAATAGCGCTGATCAGGGTTTTCCCTTTCCATTGGACAGGTTTCCTATGGTGTGCACATGTTCCACAACAGAGATGCTGGAAAAGGGGACACAGAGGGCTGCAGGCGGCACATGCTGTGGTGCAGCTGGGCCACAGTGCGGACTAGGGTGATGCCTAGGTGGCCCATAGAAATGCTGAAACAGTAGAGCAGCCAGAAAGCAACTGATGAGGCCCAACATGGGCACGAGTGTGTTTGCCACAGTGTCACAGGGGATAGTACCCAGCAGGTACCCCAAAGGACACAGAACATTGGCAGGCAGTGCTGGGGGGAAGCGTGGACAGCTATGCAGGCACCCCTACCCCAGAACCCGCACCATAGGCAGCCGCCTACCCGCACACTGGATGGCCTGAGACTGCGCACCACCAGCAGAAGGGCATGTCAGCATGGTGGCGGAGGGGTACTGGTGGTGGAGGGGGCAGTGGCAGCTTCCCAGAGCAGACCATCGCCTAGCCCTGTGTAGGTGGGTGCCATGCACTGCAACAGACAGGCTCTGTCTAACGAACAGTCATGGTATCCCCAGGGAAAGAACTGTCCCTGTGGCAACAGTATGGTGCAGTATGCACAGCCAGTGCATTCAGGAGCAGAAGATCATAGGTTCAAGTCCCAGCTGTGGCTACCACCAACCCAGCCCCCATATTTTACTCAGTACTAAACCGTGTTAATAAAGAGGGAAACTTTATTGCAGATAGCATAAACATGTCTGAAATGCCTATATTTTACCCTACAGAGCACAGACACCATAGACATGTGCAATACCTAGAGCAGAGTTTCCCAAATGCAGTCCTGGAGGGCCAAAAATCATTCAGGGTTCATGCTGTCTCTAATATAAGTCAATATACAATCAGGTACACTCCAAATATATCAAAATAAAGTAGACAATGTTGTTCAAAACTCACAAGCAGGTATTATACTAAATGAAGTGCACCCATACTATATCTCACGAGGTCTCAGACTATGGGGTAATGTGGCCAAAACTGACCTACAATGACTCCCAATTTTGCATCAATGACCTCCCTGAGATTGTGACAAATAACCAGGCGCACTTTCAAATTTCACGCATCCTGCAAAAATGAGTACTAGCTCGTAAAAACCGGATTCTCTTCAAATCAAAATCATTCACCAAAAAATGTTCTTATCTTATGCGCTGTGACAAAACAAGCTGGCAAAAAATCATTTTTTAAAACATGTAGATCACCCAAAATCGTTTTTCAAACATGTAAATCACCCTATTGGTGTGTGATTTACATGTTTGAAAAACGATTTTGGGTGATCTACATGTTTGAAAAAATGATTTTTTGCCAGCTTGTTTTGGATGGTGGCCATGGTGGCCATGGCTGTGGGTGTGGCGCCTGATGATCCTGGCGCCTGCATGGGGTGGTGGCTGTCCTCCATTTCAGCAGCCGCTCCAGTCTGTGCGGTGCTGCCAGCAGCCGCTCCAGCCTGTGCAGTGCTGCCAGCATCCTCCAAAGTGGCACTTTCACTGGTGGTCGTGTCCTGTACCTCTGGCACCTCATAGATTGACGGTGTCTGTTCCCCTTCACTTGTGGTGTCCCCCGATACTGCGGCCTCTGGTCCCTGCCCACCCTGAGGCCCTGCCACATCCTCCTCCTTCTCCGGTGCCTCCATGAGAGTGTAGTCACCTGGTATGTGGGAAAGCATACACATCACAGATAGGTTTGCACAGTCCAACTATGTACACGTGTGTAGTACATCCACCCCATGATCAATGTGTGCTTGGGGGTGCCCTGAACGTGTGCTTCATAGATACTACTACACCTCAAAATACTACTATTAAGCAACTATAGGGCACTGCGAAGCACACACATCACTGTAATTATAGTATGACAAATGGACATTCCCTGTTCAGTGGGCCTTTTAATCGTAATGGACATAGCAATAACAGGTGTGGGAGGAGGTTTGTAGCAAAAGTGAGGAGACATGTGTATAGCAGATAGAAAAAGGGATGGTGTTATAAACACATGTGAGAGGAGGACACATACATGAGAATTAAGAGGGGTGTGATGGAGTACAGCACACCCATGTGCCACCGGCATAGACAAATGCTTAAGCTGCAGAAACAGGTATGAGAGTTTGCAAGCAGATGGATGACGCATAGACAAAGGGCATTGCAGGGATGGGTTGGGAGCATCAAGGTGTACATTGCATACATACCTGCCTGGGGATGGGCAGTGTCCAGGGCCTCTGGCAGTCCCCGCAGGTATATTGGCACAAGCCGGTCGGCCAGCTCCTGCTCCAGGGGTGTGAGGGTTGGAGTGAAGGGGCCACCCCCACCGGTGCCCATGGCATGTTGCCTTTTGGCAACCATGTGTGCTCATACACCACGTTTTATGTCACTGAAGTGCTTCCTGAGGCTGTCAAGGTCCCTGGGTGGCCCCACTGCCTCTGCCACAGCCACCTGCACCTCCTCCCACACCTCTGTGCGTGTGGCCACTGTGATGGTGCTGCTGAGCCACCCATAGAGAACCTTGTAGTTCTCCAGAACACTGGCCAGCAGGAGATGTTTTTCCTGAGGGCTGAACAGCACAGCCCTCCTCCATTCTGCAGCTGACACCGGTATCCGCCTTCTCTTGGCAGTGGGGAGCCCCTGTGTGGGCTGGGACACACCCGATGTGCCTGCTGCCACCACTCCCTCCCTGCTGAGTAGGTGGCCGCCCTTCCCCCACTCCAGCCATGTGCTGCTGCTCCATCACCCTATGCTCCTCTCCCTCTCCCTCCCTATCACTTATTCCTGCTCCTAACCCCATGGACTCCACCTCACTCCTACTTGCCACGCCCCCTCCTCTCCCTGATGTCTGCTACACATCTCTCCTGTCTCTCTCACCTGTTGTTCGCCTCCCCTTCTCTCTCCCTCCTCTGCTTGGCCACACACCTCTCCACCTGCCTCTGCACTCTCCAACACCTCTCCACCTGCCTCTCACTCTCTCCAACACCACTACTCACAAACACAGCCTCCTATGCCTCACACCTTCTCCTGACACTATCTCAACCTCGCTAACACCACCCGCCTTTCTTTCTCTCTCTCCTACACAAACCCCTCAACATGACCCAGGTGTGCAGGTGTATTTATAGGGTTCTTTTAGGTTAACTCTTTTTTATTAACCACAATCACAACATCTCCGACATAGTAACATGGTGATACATTGGTAAAAAGTAGAAAACATTCAATTGTACAAGCATTACTGCATATGCAGTACACATTTTCCACATTTTCTCCCAACCCCTCCCTCCCCATTCCCAAACTCGCCCCTCCCCATTGCCCACACATTTCTCCACAGGAAGCCAACTATCCATCCTGAGGGTTAATCAATTTCTTGAGCATTTTGCCTGCAAGTGGATAACCCTCCACCCACCACATTGCAATGGTTTACCACAGCAATTATGGTTAACCCCCCATCGATCCCCGCCCACTACCACAAGCTACAAGGCTCTAACCGCCGGACTAGGGGAGAGGGGGACACTTCTCCCCAGCCCAGCTGTCACCTCCGCTTTCCATGGATCTGGTACCCTAAGAGCACCCTCTCCCCCCTCCCAACCCCCAATACCCCCTCCCATTAATCTAAAGCCTGCAAATTAGGTTTACCCCTTATTCAAATACTTGCCTATTAACCAGCTCCCTCTTCCAGTACCCTGTTGCGTGCTCCGGCCGGCAACATCTGAATGTGGGGACCCCACCCCTCAGAAAAGTCTCCCAGCGTTTTGGTTGGTTCCCCACCCTATATCTCTCCAACCACAACAGCCCATGCAGGCAAATCCTCCAGCACCCATAAGTAGGGCCCATGGGGTCCATCCAGGCATGCAAGATGGTCATGCGCGCTGTCACAAGTACCACACGCAACCAATTCCATTCTATCCCCCCCATAGGGTTTTTTACGTAACACATGTTGCACATGTGCGCACGGCTTCTGTGCACATTGTGCATGCACTTTCGCACGAGCATGGCAGTTGTGCACGTGGCGCATGCGCATGCCTGTATGTGCGCCTCACAACTGGCGTGCTCGTTCCTGCGCATGCGCAACTGGCACACTCATGCGCTGGCGCATGCACAACGCATGCAACTGGCCCACTCATGCATCAGCGTATGTGCAACACGCCCAACTGCCGCACTTGTGCGAAGGTGCATGAGCAACGCGCGCAACGTAACTATACCCTTTAAATACACCTGCACACCTGGTTCACATTGAGGGTTTTGTGTAGGAGAGTGAGAGATTCCGTGCCATGTTAGTGAAGCTTGTGGAGAGTCCAAGGAAGGTGTATTGTGTGTAGTGGCTGTGTTTGTGAGTGTTGTTTGGATTGTGTGGCTGGCTGTGTGTGTGTGTGTGTGTGTGGTATGAATGGTGTGTGGCTTGCTAATTGAGGTGACTGTCTGTTTGGGTGTTGTAGAGAGGTTGGACAGGTTGAGTGTATGGCGGCCTTTGTGGCTTCTGTGGTTGCAGAGGGAAGTGAGCAGGGGCTGCGGTTGCCTGATGGGGGAGATGGTGTCTATGGGGCTGAGGCTCAGGGCATGGGTGTAGTCCCGCTGCAAAACAGAAATGCAGCTGTGGGGGAAGGCCAGGCAGGGGCTGTGCCAGGACAGCGCAGGACGTGTGCTGAGGTGCAGGCTTGCCAGCCTCGCCTCTACAGGCCCAGGGCCCAGCTCCAGGGCATGCGTGAGGACCAGGTAATCCCCCTCTACCGCCTGAGCTTGGGGGCTATTAGGGAGCTCTATGAGGATCTAAGACCTGACCTCGAGCCCCTGACTGATCGGTCAAATGCCATACCGGGTTTGGTCAAGCTCCTTGGTGCTCTACATTTCTTTGCCTCTGGCTGTTTCCAGTCATCTGTGGCCGCAGTGGGTGGTATGAGCCATCCCACCTTCTCACGCTGTCTCCACCAAGTACTGCGTGCCATGGTCAGCTGGGTGGGAAATTACATTGCCATTCCCCACACTAGGCAACAGTTGGGGACACTGAACCAGTCCTTTGAGGCGTTAGCTGGGATACCACACGTGATGGGAGCTATTGATTGCACACATGTTGCCCTGGTCCTGCCTAGAGACAGGGAGGTAGTGTTCTGCAACCGCAAACACTATCATTCCCTGAATGTTCAGGTTGTATGTGATGCAAATATGCATATTCTGAATGTGGTTTCCAGGTTTGCAGGGTCCACCCATGACTCCTATATCCTGCATCACTCGGCACTTTTCACTCAATTTGAGGAAGGACAGTATGAGGAGTGTCTATTGCTGGGTGTGTATTTATCATTTCTGACGTGCACATGCTGTTCATGTGACTAACCGTATGTGCAAATGTATGTCTTGGAGGTGTATCCCTCGTTGTGTGGTTATGTCATCTGTGTGTGTGTGATATAAGGTGTGTGGGGGGAAACCTCAAGCTCCATCTTGCTAGGGAGCTTTGTTCTGATAGTTTAATGGATTCTAGCATTTGTGTCGTGGTTACAGATTATGTTGTTTCCAATCCGTACACCTTGTCATGTGTGTCTGACCTTCACACCCTGATGCATAGTTCTGATGTCCCATCATGTGATGTCATATGTTTATGTCAGGATGTGTTATGCATTTGTTCTGCACAAATATACCTGTGTCCATTTGGGAAGACATGAGCTTGTGCTTTAATGTCGCACATTTCTTTTTTGCAGGTGATGTAGGATATGGGTGTCGCCCCTGGTTGCTGACCCTTGTGCGTCAACCACGGACACGTGCAGAGAGGAGGTACAATGAGGCCCATGCCACCAGCCGCTCCGTCATAGAGCGCACCTTTGGCATATTAAAGAGTCGCTTCAGGTGTCTGGATAGGACAGGCGGGGCCTTACAATACAAACCACAGACTGTAGCAGAGATCATTATAGCCTGTTGCATCCTGCACAACATTGCTCTCAGGCACCATATCCCTGTCGATATTAATGAGGGTCTGGAGGAGGACCCTACGTGCCCCCCTGCACGTGCCCATGGCGACACACGTGAGGGCACAGCGGTCAGGTGGCAGCTGATTGTACAGCTCTTCTCATGTAAGTACTGCATATGTTCCTACCTACATTTGTTTAGATATGTGTGTACTGCTAATACTAGTTACCATTTGTATTACGATATCTGTAAGATGCAGTACTGCACTGACATGTAACTGAGACTGGGTAGCCATACCAGCTTCAAATCTACTCATGCCTGATACACATTAGATGTGGGCAGGGCACAACAGCAGGTGGAGGTGGATTATGTGTGTGTGGTGTTTTAGGCTTGGGTGAGGTGTTGGGCTGACATACCTGGGTTGTGGCTGCATGTGATAGGGGCTAATGTGCAGCCACACGTAGTTAATTTTGATACTTTGGGTGCAGCAAACTGAAAGGCATGTGGTATGGCATTAACAGTGGGAGAGCAGGCCATGGATGGGGCCAGTTGTCTAGATGTGTGTGTTTTTCATTGAATGTTTTGAGCTGATTGTGAGGTTGGTATGCTCTGATGTGCAGGGTCTGTGCGTTAGTTGTTCTTGTATGCCGCTACATGTGATACGTACCAATATCTCTATGATCTGTGGTAACTGGATTACTGGTATGTGATATCCTTAAGGGAAATTACCGCAATACCACAGTGTGCCTGAATGTAAGGGTCATCAAGTAGCCTTGTCGTGGAAACACAGCATGTGGCAATATGGCTTCTGTGTGGTTTACTGTACAATGTTTGCCATCACTTTCCATCTCTAGATACTGGTTTTTGGGTTTGCTTACTGTACAGACGTGACGCTGAACATGTATTTAGGGACCTTGCATTGCATGTCTGCACACTCCTATTTATCCCAAGGGGTACAGACACTCACATCGCACCATTATATTTGGACTGTCGCAGTGTGAGTGTCCATTGTCTTCCTTCAGTTGTGCATTCCATGTGCCGTGATATGTGTACAGATACTGTATCCACACCAACCAGTGCAGGGGACCTTCTGCATAGTGTTATCTCTGCATGTTTCTGCAGGTTGTTTCTTTGTATTGGTTTCTGGGTTCATGTGCCTCTGCAACCTGTTGGCATATCCTCATTGTGCATTTGACCATCGTTTATGGTTACATTGTTGCAGCTTTGATTCCTATATGAGGCATTATGTGGCAGCTGTAACAAATATTTCCACATGTGTTTTTAAACTTTCAACATTTTAACAACATTTGTGTGTCTCTTGGGTTGCCAGATAGATATGTTTTCAGGTACAGATCATGATTGCTGTGTGTTGGGCCCTCATCATGCACCGCCTACTGTCTACATGCACTCATATGTTAGTTACACATGTGAGGCGTGCAGCAGCATGTGGTGTGTGGGGGCCAAATGCATACTGCCCACCATGCACCTGATGCACATTATCTCTCCTTCCCCTCATTTGTAGACGTGCCAGTGACCTTTACGTAGGATGTGGGTTGCTACCCTGCTAAATGTTTCTTTGGTCTTTCACCTGGGATCTACTCACCTGGGTATTATGATGGCAGTATCTACACTATCTGTGACGATGTCTCGGCTGCTGCTTGCTCACACTGACACTTGTATTTGATGCTTTTCTGGTCATATCCATGGCCCACCTGTGCTCACATCCTTGTATGGTGCCAGCTGTCTATCGTCCAGGTGTTTCACACATCCCTGGATGTTGCAAGTTCCCATAAACACCTTCCCTTTGGGGTATTATTTTGCAGTTGTGGTCATAGTGGTTGTTTGAGATAATGGTTACAGACATGTGCTGTGATACTATAGGTTGCAGGTTTTATCCCCACATGGGTTTCTTTTGTAGAATTATTCTGTTGTGATAACATGACCATTTGGAACCTGCAGCTTCATCACCTATGCACACACACTTCCATCTCTTCACTGTACACCAAAGCGTGCCCTCTGTTCTGCCTATCCATGACATATTGGCTGTTACATATGTCTCTTACTTTATGGGGCTTACATGGCAGTCCACTTGGAGGATTGGCATTGCTGCATTTCAGCTTGTCTGTGGCACGTCTGTTTGCAGGTTTGATTCTGTCTTGTTGTGTTCCATATTTTCCACTGCTCCACAGAGCATCCCCTCCTGCCCTTTGGCTTTCATTTATTTCCTCTTTTGCATGCTGTCTCCACTGCACAGCATTTAATTGTGTGTGTGCATATAGGTATATTTGGGTGTGGTCCCAATTACAGACTGTGATCTGATCTGTACACACCATATCTGCATGTGCATTTGATCATGGTTACTGTTGGAGGTTTGCCTATCATGGCAGCCAGCAGGCTTCTCGTGTGGTGCCCTGCAGTATTCTTGTATGCAGCCTTTGCAAATCAGCTCATGTTGGTAGTGTGGCCTACCAGTTTGTGCATTGACACTTGTGCTGATGGTCATAGGTTTGATTCCTCTCTGTTCTCTTTCATTTGTATGCCTGTCCCGCACAACTAATTTTCATTCCTGTGACAGTCATATCTGTGCAGATCTGTGCTGTTAGCACATTGTACCCTTATCATAGTTGTAGACCATCCTTCTGTCCGTCTTTGTGTGTCGACCAGCTGTATGCCATCCTACCCTGCTGTGCATGCTGCTACCCCACATCCTGCACTGGTACACATTTCTGCATTGTGGGTTGACCCTATCCTGGTAACCACAGCAGACTGTTTGTGTGGTGACATGCAGTCCTTCTGTGGCCAGCAGTTATAGAGCTGTAGCCCACTGGTTATTTCACTGCCGATGGAGCCAGAGGTCATGAGTTTGATCCCACAGTTGGGCTATTTGATAGGGTTGTCTAAGGCACTGTCTATTTTTTATGTAAAGTAGTGCTGCCAGCAAAAACACCCTCACAGTGCTGTAACCTTAAGGTGTCTCATAGGGCGCCACATAAAGTGCCTTATAAGGCACCCCATAAAGAGCCTTATAAGGCACCCCATAAAGCGCCTTATAAGGCGCCCCATAATGCGCCTTATAAAGCACCCTATAAAGCACCTTATAAGGTGCTCTATAAAGCGCCTTATAAGGCGCCCTATAGGGGACATTATAGGGTGCCTTGGTGGACAGTGCACTTTATAATGTGCCCTCTGGAGTGCCTTATAGGGCGCCTTATGCGACACCTTAGGTTACGGAACTGTGAAGGTGTGTTTTCTGGCAGCACTAATTAAGATAAAAGTAACATGCCTCACAAAGCACTGCTTAAACGTAAAGGGTAATGCCACAGCCAGCGTTATTCATTAGGCACACTGGGGGATCAAACCTACGACCCCGTACCATCAATCAGTGTATTAACCATTGTGCTACACCTCTGCTGCTCTGCTTGCATGTCAGCGTGCCTACTTAAGAGTAATGCGCGTTATCGCCCAATAATGCCGGTTTGCTACGTTTAGACTGGAACGCCCATTCCTTTTATGGCATCCTGCACATCATCGCCAGGCGCACGTTATCGCTGTTTAGTAAACATACCCCTAGGGGACATGCAATGAAGCTACAGGATAACCTATTTAAGACTAATAAGAGAAAATATTTTTTCACTCAACATGTAATCAAACTCTGGAATTTGCTACCGGAGGATGTAGTAAAAGCTGTTAGTGTAGCTGGGTTTAAAAAAAGGTTTGTACAAGTTCTTGGAGGAAAGGTCCATAAATCATTATTAAAGGGGACCCAGAATATCCACTGATTGACTCATTACAAGCATTGTGGAACATGTGCTTTTGGGGAAACTGCTAGTACTTATGACCTAGATTGGCACTGTTGGAAACAGGACACTGGGCTTGATGGACCTTGGTCTGACCCAGTATGGCATATCTTATTTTCTTAAGTGATGGAAACAATATTCACAACATTTAAAACTGACCCAATAAACAATTGACCTTCCTTCCTGTCCCTCCTTGAGATGCTTTTTTGCTGTCCACATGCCGTTGCTGGATTGATTTTACTTTGGAAGATGGAACATAACACAACTTTGTTGTATTGTTGGCTGAAAAGGAATGCAGGCACCTTTATGATTACCATCCCAGCATCCTGTCAATGAAGAAAAGTAGACGCAAACCTGATGTGGATATAAGTGCGCCTGCGGAGATGCATAGTGGTATGCATACACGGTAGAGGTGCTTGCGTGTGTGCCTGTGTCAATGCGGAACCTGCAGAAAAATGGCTGTAGAAGGAGGAGCAGAGGGGACATATCCTGAGCGGAAACCCAAATTCCCCTGGGAAGACATTGAGCTGCTGGCGACCCTCATCATTGCCAATGAAAAGCAGCTATTCCCAAAGCCTGCTACCATCCACACCCACACCACCACCATCGCCAGCTGGAACAACCTCCCCCTCATTTTGCGCAATCTCCCCTCACGCCCAAACAACCTCCCCCTCATCTCAACAACCTCCCCCCCCAGCCATGCCCTGCAACAACTCCTCTCCCTGCGTAATCACCTTCTCCTGATTCCATCCCACCACCCCTCATCATATCTTCATGTCCAGGCATGATCAGGCATGCCCTCCCAATCCAGGAGGAAGGGAATGCAAAGGTTCTGCATGCCATGGCACCCCCCTCTGGACAACCAGCAGGGGATGTCCACAGCATGCTATGGGGCATCAGGAGGCAGCAAGCAACTATAGCTGCCATAGGTGATATGCTTAACATCCTCGTCGCAGAAGTGATGGAGGATATTGAGCATATTGCCCATCACCTACCACCCTCCCCACCCTTGCTGATCCTCTTCCTCTTGGATTGGCCTTTTTTTTTTTTTACATTCACCTCCTCCCCCCCCCCCCCCCAATGCAAATAGTTTTGTAAATAGTTTTGTATTTCTTTGAATAGTTTTATACAGGCCTGCCTCGGCTTGTCGTTTTTTGGATTGACCAATTTGTCCTGCCTATTTTTGGGAAAGGGAGTTGAGGATATTTGTGGGATCACAATAGAACGCCCTATCCAACAAGAACTATTTAATCCGGCAAAGGCCACCAGGATATTCTTATAATATATACAGTACAATAAAATATATAGAATACAATACATACAGTACAATATACCCCCTGTACATATATTAACAAAACTATACATAAGTATTTAACATGCTGAAGCTGAAATTGAAACAAAAAAGAACCCCATCTTGCTGTATCTTGCCAGGAGTGATGTACCACCTGTGAAGAAGAAAGAGAAGAAAAGACTTATTAAAGAAAGCAATGAGCATAAAGTACTACAGCGAGGCCTCCAAAACCTTGCATTCACTTAAAAGGTGCAGATACTAATCGCTGAGCTTGTGCAGAAATGATGGCCATAAGTGCCTGCCCTACAGTTTACAGCTCCCAGCTTGTGCTGCCTAGATGCTGGCTTATTCCCACTAACTCTTGTCTCACGCCAGATAGTTCTTTCCACACAGCGCATAGCCCCCCAAGGAGCACATCATGTGTCTGCTGCTGACATGTCAAAACTTGGGTTGCTAGATCTTCCAAGGGGTTTGCAGTCACTGCTATCTCATGCATGTGCAGTGCATTCTGCCAAGACACACAGAAGAGATCTCCATCTGTAGTCACTAAAATAAAATAGGACAGCTCAGAGTAACTGATCTGCGACAGGACCACAACACAATACTCACTGGCAACAAATTTCACCCAGACAAGGGAGGAGGTCCAGGCCTCAACTCCCAAAAGAAAACCAAGGTAATGCTGGTTGGCTGGAAGAGATGGAGGGCAGAACAGACAGGCCCCCTGTACTTGGAGAGGATCCCACTGCAATGAAAAAGCAAGGGGAAGAGTTAATACAGACATCATGCTCCCAGGCCCAACTCCCATAAGAAGCCCAAGGTAATCCTGGGTGGGTATACTCACCGGCGGAGGTGGAGGGCAGAGCAAACAAACCCCAAGAGGCAGGGAATGGAGAGGAACACACTGCAATAAGAAAGCAAGAGGAAGAGTTAATACAGACATCCTCCTTCCAGGCTCAACTCCCATAAGAAGCCCAATGTAATCTTGGGTGGCCATACTCACCGGAAGAGGTGGAGGCGATGAAAGCAGACACTGCAATGAGAAAGAGATAGCTGTAAAATTGAGCATGCTCACAATCCCTCTTCCTGGATACACCTGATTCTTCTAGATATGTACTCATGAGGCATCCCTGAGTCTACACCTCCAGACAAACCATTGAGAGCTTCTGGCTGAAAGGTGGAGGCAATCAACTGCTCCAGTCGGGTCAGCTCAGTGGAACATGGAGGCCCACCTAAAGTCTTCTGCCTTGAACTCTCAATTGCATTTATTATATTTTTTACTGCACATTGCTTATCACACCACCAGTGCTTCAATTGTGTAATCATTCACACCTTCAACCCTAGGGCGTTCACCTCTGCTACAAATTGATCCCACAATTTATTCATTTATCCAACTGAATTTGTTTTAAGAAATAAATTGTGGTAATTGGCAAACACAGGACGGTAGAGCACATCCATTTCCTCCTCTGAAAACCTTGAAGAGTGAGACTGTTTTGCCCTCTGGCTGGCAGTCTGTTCATCCTTACTACCTTACCCTGAATCAAGTTGCATCTCTACAGATCAGAAAGAAATGAGAAAGGGGACAGTTGTAACACTGAGCATGCTTGCAATCCCACCAGCCAAATATACCAGGTTCTTCTAGATATGTGCTCACCAGCTATCCCTGAGGCTTATAGGACAGCTTATAGAAGGAAACTTATAGAAAGTGTTTATATGTATGTGCTATAGTGGATGCACAGTAGCCCAGCATGTGTTTGTAACCACAAAGAACAGCATGGTACTGCGACGTTTATATATATGCACCACAGTGGATGCACAAATATGTACACTGTTGTATGATGACAAACACAGGTGACAAGATTATGAAATTATGCGCATGCTCTATCAACTTATTCTTGCATTTCCTCTGGTACACATGCATTAGGTGGTTTCTAACGCCAATATTTTATGATGATTTTTTTCCTTAGCTCTGGAGTGTTACACGTATCACATTTTCATACGCTTGGTTTTGCGCGCCCTTCATTTGCATTGCTGCTTTTTTTTTGCATTGCACGCTCAGACTAGTGCATTGTCAGTGCGTTATGTGAATGGATAAAAAGTCTACAATGCGTGCGTTCTGCGCCAGTTTTCTGCATTAGCCTGTAAGTCAAGGAACATGCGAACAAAGGGGTATGTTTACTAAACTGTTGTAACATTTCAGATCGCGCGTTAGCTAACTTTAACGATTGTTAGGAAACGTTAACACAAGGTATGTAATGTTAACGCGAGGTATGTAACGTTAACGCGCGTTAACGTTACCTAACGAGTGTTAGCGTTCCAGGCTGCGGTAAACACCGTAGAGGGTGGAGAGAGGGCAGAGAGAAGGGGTCAATGGGTGGGGAGTGGGCGGGGAGAGGCACCTTTTACACTAACGCGCTGAACTGAAGGGCTGAATCCTACCGCAAATGAAAACCTGCCATTAGATGCACATTTGCAGGAGAGAGAAACCATTTCAGTGTCAGCAATGTACAGCATAGGCAGGGAGCCCAAGAAACATGATCGTAGTGCTCCATTTGCAGCAACACCATAGTGCCCAAGTATGACAGGCCACTATGGCGATGGTGCAAATGGGGCATAGGGGGCTTCAGGTGGGATATGTAACGGGGGCAGCTGGGGCACAGAGTGGACTAGGCGGGCACCTAGGTGGCACATACGAACATAGAAACCGGAAATCAGCATGACAGCAGCTGACCAAGGCCAAACACAATCCAACTACATCTACCTGATCCACCCGAGCTAACAGTTGCCAGGACACTGACCTAACATCCCCCCAGCCAACCCTACCCTAAGTGGAAGGGACATACTATTGATAGGCGGTGATGGGGGGGGATGTGAGGATGCTCATGTATGCCCCCTGCCCCAGACCCTGCTCCCTAGGCAACCACCTACCCATACAGTGGATGGCTTGGGACTGCGCACTACCAGCACCAACAGCATATGGTCATGTCAGCATGGCGGGGTGGGTGTGCCTGTGCTGGAGGGGGCAGTGGCACCTGCCTGCAGTGGACCTAGGCCATGCCCTGTATCAGTACGTGGTGTGCAGTGCAACATAAAAGGTCTGGATGAGGAAAAGTACAGGTAGCCCCAGGGAGTACCATGCATGTGTGGTGCAGTACACCCAGCCAATGTGTCCAAAAGCAGAGGGTCACAGGTTCAAGTCCCAGCTGTGGTTCCTGCAGAGCATGCCCCTATATTTTACACTACAATGCAGATACAACAGAAACATGTGCAAAGCCCAAAGCAGCAGCGAACAGGGGTACAAACATCCATTCACACAGGCTCCACAATCCAAAGATGCATGGAGAGTCAGGCTGTTGGCCCCAACATTAAGCTGCATTTATCACCAGAGCACTACTACTACCTCCTGCACAGTTTAGCAATGTTGGCACTGTGATCAAGACCAGTGTGGCAGGCAGGGTTGCCAACCACCCCTATCTTTGCACAATGCTGCAATAGGAGTGTGAGTGTGTGTGTGTGTCTATCCATTGTTCTGTGGCTGCCCACCCCTCACTGGGCCCAAAATATCCCACTGATACCAGCGTTAGCCGAAATATGTGCATAATGAGGAGCAAGGTATTGTGGGTATGGTCCAGACAGGGAAGATTGGTTAGAAACCCCTCTGCCCTGATAACAGGTGCTAATGTCAGCCAGATCCTAACACAGGGTACACACTAATCTGGGTGGTGTCTGGTCCCAAAGGGTCACATGAGATTGCAGAATACAGATGGACACCAAATTACCTTCAGCTGCACTGCAAGGAACACCTGTCACACACTAGTAGTGGTGGGGATGTACAGCAGAACCTATCTCTAGCACCATATGTACTGCGGAACTAGTGCTGGGCACCCATCCTATCCCTCAGGGTGAACATAGAACCTGCACAATGACATGGTCTGTAGCTACTCTGTGCCAGTATCATGTACTGTCAGTTCGTCCAAGCTGAGGTACCGGAGAGGTGCAGACCCCATTTGGTGATCAGCTGTAGACTGCTATTCAGCATGTGCATTGCATCATGGGTACAGGTGGGGTTACCCTATCCTGGCACTCAGAGCAGACAATTTGTGTGGTGACCTGCAGTCCTTCTGTACCCAGCCATTGCTGTGACATTCACCACAGAGGTCTAGCCTACTGGTTGATACAATGCCATTCTCGGCAGTGTTCATGGGTTCATTTCTTCATTGTTCCCTCCTCTCATGCCTGTCCTACTCAAATAGTATGCATGCCTGTAACAGTCATTATTTTTCAGATCTGTGCTGCCAGCCCATAATTCCCTCACCACAATTGCCAATATTCCCTCGGTCCTTCTATCTGCATCTGTCAGTTGTGTAGAGTCCTGTCTGCCTGTGCAGGCTGCCACCCCATGTCCTGCACTGCTACCTTTTCCTGCATTGCGCCTCTTCATGCTTTCCTCACCTGTGCCTGATCTGTATGGCACCACCACTCCTCTGTCCACTCATCAGTGTAACTATCCTGCCACCTCTGCCTCCACTGAGGGACACATATTCCCATTGTCTGCCACCAACTGTCTTTCTGGTACTTTATATTGCCAACACCCTGTGCTGTTGTACAGCTGTCCCCACCATGTTTGTCATCAGTACTAGCAGCCACATGGGATGCCCACAGATATGGCAGGTCCAGCAGCTCCCAGGTCTCCCTCCTTCACTCATCTGTTCATTGCCTTTCCTCAGTGCTCTGTCTAAAGTTTGGGCTACATCTGTCTCTGTTCCTCACAGGTCATGCATGTCATCCTGAGGCACCTTGCAGTCCCTAGGATACACTAACCTAGGGCGCCATTACCTTGTTAGGCCACCTTAACTTATGGTTCCATAGCCCAGGGTGCCTTCTATGGTGCCTTGTCCAGGGGTGCCTAATATGGCACTTAGCCTAAGGAGCCCTATAGGGCGTCTTATGAGGCACCTTCCAAGGCACCTTATAACACACCATATAATGCACCATATAATGCACCTTACAAGGCATCTTATATGGCACCTTATAAGGCACCTTACAAGACACCTTAAAATGCACCTTACAAGGCGCCTTGTAATGTGCCTTGTAAGGTGCCTTACAAGGCACCTTGTAACGCGCGTTAGTCTAGGGCATCTTGTAATGTGCGTTAGCTGATACAGCTTGCTGTAAGGATGCAACGCCCATGCCTTTATATGGGCATCTGTACCTTTACCGCGGAACCTAACGCAATTGACATTACCGCAGTTTAGTAAACATACCCCAAAATGTCCCCTAAACATCAGGTTTCTCTTCCTGATAAAAAGCTTTATTAACCATTCTCTATCAGATAGAAGAGCAAATGTAATTAACAATTTAGAGGGGATAATTGGTTCCTCCAGAGAGTTTTCTAACAAGGCAGATACATTAAGAACATCAACTCGCTGCAACCCGGCAGCTACCACCGAGCTGGAGACTTTTTTTCCTGTATGGAGATAGTAAGTGTTAAGCATTGGTGGATGTGATTCAACTGGTATTCCAAGAGTCTGCATTAAGTAAGCACGAAACATGTCCCTAGCAGAGAAAGTCAAAGCCCTAGGAAAATTAACCAGTCTTGGGTTTGCTGCCCTCGATGAGTTCTCTAATTGTTCCAGGTTAATCTTTAAATTTGTAAAGTTCTTAATAAAGGATTCCAAATGTCCCTGTACTGCTGCCACCTTAGTCTGGAGCTCAAAAATGGAAGTTTGAGCTGCCACAACCTTGGCGGCATTCTCTTCAATAGTGGCACAGTTACCTTGAACCTTCTGCAAAAGAAATGAAACCTGAGGAATAAGGGCTTCTGCCAGCTACGCTATCACTGACCAGATAGTCTCAAGCGTAAAAGTCTCTGGGTGTGCAAGAGAACCACACCTTCCATTCCCACTGAAACTTGACTCCCATCGTGCAAGACAGACAAACCTGCTGCCTGACCTCCAGCCATCAACCCCGAGGTCCCAGCAGGTAGTAGTTGTTCCGGGGTAGCCTCAGCTCCTGTTCTTACCCCTCTCTCAGAAAGGGGGGCTTTCTGCTGCAGTCCACCGGAAATCAGTTGTAGGCATGCTGACTTCGGGAAATGCCGTGAATGTGACCAGACAGACCAGTTTAGGAATTTTGGAAGCAGAGATACACTATAAACTACATCATGTTGACTATAAAAGTTTCATATTGGTCACATGTACTGTATTTTAAAGCCTGCTTGATTATGTAGGCTTTAGTAATTCCCACAAACTTTTAATAATTCATAGCACTTTCTGAAAAAGAGATTGTTGATAAAGCATCTGATGATTAATTTATGAAACTGCTAATATAAATTACAAAATGTACCATTACAGGTTTGACAAACAAACCACTTAAGATCTCTGTGAGATGTTAAAAGAGGATTTTAAGTACCAGTCCTAAATGTCATGCCTTATTTGTTAATGCCAAAAGTTTCACATCTATTGCCTACTTAAGCTACAAGTTTCTTTAAAACCAGTCTCAGTCAAAAAGTAGACTAGTACTTCCCAAACTCATCCAAAGGACCCCCATCTCTAGTTGAACTTTCAGGATATTTTCAGTGCATGTTCAGGAGATAAATTAACAAATATAGGGGTATGTTTACTAAACTGTCTTAATGTTACCGGCGCTAGCTGCAGTGATAATGTGAAGAATGCCATATAAGGAGTGGGCATTCCGGTCCTAAGGTAGCGAGAATCTGTATCGCACGATAGTGGGCGCCGTGGCACATTAACGCACGTTAACCCTAAGTACATGCCAGCGCAGTGTTAGAAGCTATGAAGATGTAGCCCACTGGTTGCTGCAATGACAGTGGAGGTAGAGGTCATGGGTTTGATCCTGCAGTGGTGTAATCTAAAAAGGCTGTCTGAGGCATTTTCTTTTAATTTAAATCAGTGCTGCCAGCAAAAACACCCTCACAGTGCCGTAACCTAAGGTGCCTCATAAGGCGCCCTTTAAGGTGCCCCATAGGTCACATTAAAAGTGCCCTGTCTGCCAAGGCACCCTATAATGGGCCCTATAGGGCGCTTTATAGGGCGCCTATGAGGCACCTTAGGCTACAGCACTGTGAGGGTGTTTCTGCTGGCAGCACTGATTGAAATGAAAAGGAAAAGACTCAGACAGCATTCTTAAATAACATCACTGTAGGATCAAACCCATGACCTCTACCTTTACAGTCATTGAAGTAACCAGTGGGCTACATCTCTATAGCATCTAACACACCACTGGCTGGCTACAGAAAGAACGCAGGTCACCATACAAACTGTCTGCTATGGTTACCATGATAGGGTAAACCCACCCATACCCATGATGCACTGCACATGCAGATCAGCAGCCTACATCTGATCATAAGATGGGGTATGCGCCTCTATAGCACCCCGGCCTGGTAGGGGGAACTGACCGACCGTGACATCGTGCAGTTCCTGTTCTCGCCCTGAGGGTGAAGTGGGAGGGCCCAGCACCAGGTCCGCAGCACATGGCATGGCTGAGAAAGGCTGCACTACAGGTCCCCATCAGTACCAGTGTGTGATGGGTAGTCCCTGCAGACACACCTAGGATACACCTTTGTCCTTCTGTATTTCCCAGTCATGTCTAGGCTTTGTGGACTATGATGCACCCAGAATAGTGCATATCCTGTGTGGGTGCTATGGTCACAAGTTATAAGTGAAGGGTGATATTTGGACCCCAAAGCAGATTATGGATCAGGGTGGGGGACAGGATCTCCCATCAACAGATCCACATTCTATATCTCTGCAGATCTGTACGCATCACATAGGGCAGTAGGCCTGGAAAAAGCTCAGCTGCCCCCCACCCCTTTCTGACATTCACCAGCAGAGGGCACAGTCAATCTCCACCTGTTGCACCCTGCAAGGTGTTCCAGCCATACACATGCTAACTGCAGACAGTCCGCTAGCTAGTACATAGTGCATGTTCCTGGAGAAACCATGTGCACCCAAAAATGCGATGTAAGCACACACACCAAACAGGTATGTCAGTGATTAGACTCCAGAAAAGAGAACCCAAAGATATCATATGAGTGAAACACTATATGGCACTATTGGGTAACCTAGCCATGCTGTGGTCACTGCTCAGTCAGGGTGAGAGTGAGCTCCCAGCATGACATGCTGTGGCCACCCTGTCCGTGCGGTGGTGGCCAGGCACTACAATGTCCCAGCCATTGTCCTATGCCCTGTGCAGATGCTACCTACCCAGGCCGTCCTGTCTGGGCCATACCCACAGTACCTTACTCCTCATTATGCACATTGGCAGGCTAACACTGGAAACAGTGCAAGCATTGTGGGCTCAGTAAGGTGTAGGCAGCAACATAACACTGGATATACATATGCACACTACCACACCTATTTCAGCATTATGCAAATATGGAGGTGGTTGGCAGCCCTGGCTGCCACACCAGTCCTGGGCACAGTGCAGGCATTGCTATGGTACTCAATAGTGTTAGGGTCACTCCCCGGGGGAGTTAAACACTGTCAGAAGCAAAACCTGAAACACACTCCACAAATATCAGAAAGGTTGATATGATGAATCCCTGTCAACAAATTGTGCTCATCTTAGGATTTGTTATCTGACATTATTCATAGCAACCTTTTGATATATGTGTTTCCACGTTTAAGATGGCATTGCTAAGGTATGCAGGTGCTAGTATTGGTAGATGCTGCTTTGCAGGGCCCAACAGCCTGACTCTCCATGAGCCGCTGCATAGTGGGGCCTGTGGGTGTGGGTGTTTGTGCCCCTGTCGGCTGCTGCTCTAGGGCAGAGGTTCCCAACTCTGGTCCTGATGGGCCAAACATGGTTCAGATTTTCATGCTGTCCCTAATGAATATGCATGGATACATTTACATACAATGGTGGGCGGTGCATGTAAATACATTGCATGCATATTAATTAGGGACATCCTGACAACCTGAATGTTGTTTGGCCCTCCAGGACTGGAGTTGGGAAACTCTGCTCTAGGGATTGCACATGTTATGGTGTATGTGATCTGTAGGGTACAATATAGGCGTTTATGGCGTGTTACTTTTATCTGCAATAAAAATTCTGGAGCCTGTACATGCAGGTTGACCGGAATCGGTTCCAATATGTATGTACAGGCTTAGACGCGATTCTGATCCTGCGGGATTGGAATCGCGTCTAATACTGTGCGTACAGTTCTGACCAGATGCACAGTGGGCAGGGATTTAGAAGTTGCAATAGGCCTCTATATCAATAAAACCATCTCATACAGGCATTCCAAACAGGGGATCTACAGGTCAAGCAACGGTAAGGATTTGAAGGTTTATTTTTAATAAATTGCTAGCTCTCTGACTGGGAGCTCTTAAAAAGGTTCCGGTATATTTTTAAAGCAAAGTTACATTCTTTTTGGTGGTTTAATGGCAATATTTCTTTAGAAGAGTAGGTTTTAAACTCTAGTAACCTTCTCAGCTTCTGGGAACTTCTGACACCTAATCAGGTGTTAGTGTGTTCACAGATGAAGAACCAGGAGCAGGACCTCAGAAAACACCGACAAACAGAAACAGAAGCGAGGGACATCTTGAACAATTTTCAGAAGACTGTGTTCGTGAGAAACTAGCTCAACTTAAAGTAGACAAAGCGATGGGACCGGATGGGATACACCCTATAATACTGAGGGAACTTGATGACATTCTATCAGCTCCACTGACTGACCTTTTCAATGCCTCGTTGGAGTCGAGAGTGGTGCGAAAGGACTGGAGAGAGGCTCATGTGGTGCCTTTACACAAAAGCGGAAGTAAGGATGTGGTTGAAAACTACAGGCTGGTTAGTTTAACTTCGGTGGTGAGTAAATTATTGGAAACGCTGCTGAAAGATAAAATAGTGAGGTTTCTGGAGTCCAGCGGATTACAGGATCCGAGGCAGCATGGATTCACCAGAGGCAGGCCTTGTCAGACAAATCTGATTGATTTCTTTGACTGGTTGACCAGGGAGTTGAACCAAGGGAGAGCCCTAGATGTGGTATATTTAGATTTAAGTAAAGCCTTTGACACTGTTCCTCACAGGCGACTTATAAACAAACGGAGCACCCTAGGGATGGACCCTAAAGTTACTGCTTGGTTAGAAATTGGTTGGGTGGGAAGAAACAAAGGTTACAGGTAAATGGGGCTCACTCTGAGGCGAATGATGATACCAGTGGTGTGCCCCAGGGATCTGTCCTTGGTCCGATTCTTTTTAACATCTTTGTTAGTGATATAGCGGAAGGGCTGTCAGGTAAGGTTTGCCTTTGCGGATGATACCAATATCTGCAATAGAGTAGACACCCAGGAAGGTGTAGAAAAAAATGAGGAAGGATCTAGCTAAACCTGAAGAATGGTCTAGAATCTGTCAGTTGGGATTTAATGTTTAAAAATGTAAGGTCATGCATTTGGGCTGCAGCAATCCAAGGGAGCAATATAGTATAGGGGTGAAGTACTTTTGTCCACTAAAGAAGAGTGGGACCTAGGCGTGGTTGTGTCTGATAATCTTAAAGTAGCTAAACACGTAGAAAAGGTGACAACAAAAGCTAGAAGGATGCTTGGGTGCATACGGAGAGGAATGGTTAGCAGAAAAATGGAGGTGATAATGCCTCTGTATAAGTCTTTGGTGCGACCTCATTTGAGGGTATGTTTACTAAAGGGCGCTAACGTCGAGCTGCGGAATTAGCACACGATAAAGTTTGTTACTGGGCGATGAAGGCATGCGATTGAGCGATAAAGTACCTTATCGTGTGTTAACGTGCCTGCTGCGTTAAGGAACCCTAACACCGTGAAATCCGATGCTGAAGGGCAGAGGAAGGCTTCCCAGAGGGCGGAGAGAAGGGGTCAATGGGTGGAGAGTGGGAGGGGAGAGGCTCCAGGCCCACTAATGCTGTGGAATCTGGGTCTGATCACTAACACCAGTGAAACCCTTGTGTTAAGGCACATTTGCAGGAAAGAGAAACAATTTTTGTCAGCAACGTACAGCAATGCTAGGGAAACCCCAAAAAAGTGATAGTTGTGATACATGTGCACGGAACAAAAGGGCAAATAAACATGGAAAATGACCTGAACAAAATTTAAAATCACCATAATCAAGCCGGCCAATAGTGATTTTAATGGGAAAAATAAAAAAAACACTACTGAGAAAGCTCCAAAAAAAAGATATCATTTTTGGAAGGGTCTATGCTTTGTCCCCATACAAGGTGAATGATCCCACATTGAAATAGTGCTGATCAGGGTTTTCCCTTTTTATTGGACAGGTTTCTTATGGCGTGCACATGTGCAGCAACTGCAGGGTGGGCATAGAAACATAGAAACATGATGACATAAAAATACCACATGGCCTATCTAGTCTGTCCTTCCATATCAACAACTACAACAGTCCACTTTTTACCTTTAGAAATCCTCTGTGTTGGTCCCATGCTTTTTTGAATTCAGTTACTGTCCTCATCTCTAACACCTCCACTGGGAGACTATTCCATGGATCCACTACTCTTTCCGTAAAGAAATATTTCCGCATATCACTCCTGAATCTATCTCACTTCACCCTCATCCCATGTCCCCTTGTAGCAGAACTTGCTTTCAATTGAAAGAGGCTCTCTCCCTGAACATTTATGCCACAGAGGTATTTAAACATCTCAATCATATCACCTCTATCCCGCCTTTCCTCTAAGGTGTACATATTAAGATCCTTAAGTCTGTCCTCATATGCTTTACAATGAAGCCCACTAATCATTTTAGTAGCCACCCTCTGCACCGACTCCATCCTCTTCACATCCTTTTGAAGGTGCGGTCTCCAGAATTGCACACTATACTCCAAATGAGGTCACACCAAAGACTTACAGGCATGTTTACTAAAGTCCGTTGCTGTGCGGGTCCCCGTTAGTGTGCTGGTGCCATATAAGGAGTGGGCGGGCCAGGCAGAAAAAGGAAAAAAAACGGACCGTAGGTTTGTGAGTCGCGCTAATGTGCGGGTCCCACATTAGCACGTGAGAAGGCTAAGTGGGGCGCTGCTGCACAACCAAACAACAAAGCCGTAGTACAACGGTGAAGACATTGACCTATGGTGCAGGGTCCAGGGGTTCAAACCCCCATTGCACCCAACAAAAAAGACCAGTTGAGGCATCAAATTTTATGGGCAAAAGTGGTGTAGGAGGCATATTGATTATGGGCGGCAGAAGGCGGCGCACCTATTTTTTTAAACGGCATGAGACGGCGCACTGTTTATTGTGGGCGGTAGAGGGCGGCGCGCTGTTAAGGTTGGGCGGCAGAGGGCGGCGCACTGATAAAATTGGTCAACAGAAGGCGGCGAGCCGGTGGGCAGAAGGCGGCGCGCTGATGTGTGAGGGGGCAGCCCAATAGTGGGAGGGATAAGTGGCGCGCTGATGTGCAAATAGCAGGAATGGAGCCATAGGACAATGGTTAAGACACTGACCACCCATGCAGGCATCATGGGTTCAATTCCCCCCAGTGCCCATTGAAGACAGCTGGCTGAGGCAGTATTTTAAGGGGCATGCCCATGTTGGGCGCTGTTAATGTTACGCGCCAGAAGGCGGCGCGCTGTTAATTGTAATTTTGTGTGCTACAAGGCTGCACGCTGCTGCTCAAACACAGGAACAGAGCCACAGCACAATGGTGAAGACACTGAGCAATGGTGCAGGGGCCATGTGTTCAATCCCTCACAAAGCCCAGAGAAAAAGGCTAGCTGAGGCAGTATGTTTTATGTTGGGGAGAGCTGTAGGAGGCTCTATAATTTTAGTTTTATGATAACTACTAGCAAACGCACTCTCACAGCATATTAATATAGGGCCGCCCATAAGGCACATGTTACAGTGCACCGTCTGCCAAGGCACCCTAGAATGTCCCCTATAGGGCAGCATGTATGTTGCGACACAGGATAATGTATGGTGCACCCTATATGGATGGCAACCATACAGTGCCCTATAGGGCGCCCCATAAAGCACCCTCAGAGGCACCTTATGGGTACAGTACACTGAGGGTGCTATTGCTGACATCAACATATGTACAGTAAACTAAAAAAATATGCTTTGAACACCTGTCTCACAGAACCCCAATGTGGGTTTGAACTCATCACCTCTGGCTGCACAGGCAGTGACCTAACCATAGCTGTATGGAAGCCCCTGGCTGGCTGCAGATAGCCTGCACGTCATCTCACAGATAGTATGCCAGGGTAAACAGGATAGGGTTAGGCCACACATACCCATGATGCACTGCACATGCAAATTAGCTGTCCACAGATGGACACAAGATGGGAAATGCACCCCCACAGCACCTCGGCCCTGTTGGGGGACGTTACCGGGTGCACCCACACAGCAACTCGGCCTGGTAGGGGGCACTGACCGGGTGTTTTACTGGCACAAAGTAGCTACACAACGTTACATCGTGCGGGTTCTGGCCTCACCCTGAGTGTACAATGAGGCGCCCAGGACCAGGTCTACAACACTTTCCATGGCTGATGGAGGCCAAGCGGGAGTTCCAAAGCAGTGTTAATGTGTAAGATAGCTAGTTTCTGCACAAACACCATGGATATCCCAGTCAGGCACAGCTGTAGCGCCCGCCCGCCCCCCCAGAGACAAACATGGTCCCCCATCAAGAGATCCACACTCTACCTCCCTGCAAAGGTGGCAGTAGAGGGCAACATCAACCCCAGACATGCACATAAACCCCGGAAATGGCTACGGGAAATGGGGGACAAGATATCACCGCGCTGGGCAACAGTGATATTAATGGGCAACCATACCAAACACTCCCAGGAAAGCTCCAAACAAAGGAAATGTTTTTTGGAAGAGACTCGGCTCCGTAAACCCTTCAAAAGTTCATTTCTTTTTTCTGGAGCTTTGCTGGGTGTGTTTTCTGTATTTGCCCATCACTATAACTGTTCCCCAGCTGAATTACTGTTTTTAATAGTTCTGTTGTGGTCATTTTCTATTTGTATTTGCACTTTTGTGCTGTGCACATGTATCACACTGCTCACGTTTTGCTGGTTTCCCCGGTTTTCCTGTACATTGCTGACGGAAATGGTTTCTCTTCCCTTTAAATGGGTTCTCTTCCCTTTAAATGCTAAACACTCGCGGTAGTTTTTACATGCAAATTCGGGCCCAATACTGTGCGGGGAGCCTCTCCCCTCCCACTCTCCACCCATTGACCCCGCCCCTCCGGAGCCTTCCTCCGCCCTCCTTTCGCCGTTCCACGCCTCTATCAGAGATTTGCGGGCCGCACTTGTACGGGGCCCGTTAGTGAGCCGCGTACCTGTGCGGGGGTGACACGCACATGTGCGGGGCGTTTAAACGCGTTTCTGCGCGTTTCAGTGCCGCGTTGCCGTGCGCTATTTTGCGGGGCGCTATTTTGCGGACTTTAGTAAACATGCCCCTTAGGGGTATGTTTACTAAACCGCGCAAATGTGCGGGGTGCACCTGAGCGTGCACTAAGGTACCTTAGCGTACGCTAATAGTGCGTTTTGGTGCCCCCACATGCGTGCGCGCCTCCCGCACAAGTGCGCTCAGCCCGCACAAGAGCGGGGCGCGCTGATGTGCGATAGAGGCGTGGAAAGGCATTTCGAGGGCGGAGGAAGGCTCCCGAGGGGTGGGGGGACGGGGTCAATGGGTGGAGAGTGGGAGGGGAGAGGCTCCCCGCACAGGAGCGGGGCTGAATTTCGGCCAAAAAAATACCGCGAGTGAAACACTCGCGTTAGAGGCGATTTAAAGGGAAGAGAAACCATTTCCGTCAGCAATGTACACCAAAACCGGGGAAACCAGCAAAACGTGAGCAGTGTGATACATGTGCCCAGAACAAAATAGCAAATATAAATTGAAAAAGACCGCAACAAATTCCAAATAAATTATTATCCAGCTGGGCAACAGTGATATTAATGGGCAACCATCAAAAACACTCCCAGGAAAGCTCCAAAAAAAAAGAAACGATTTATGGAAGGGTCTACGCTCCGTAGGCTCTTTCAAAAATCACAACATTTTATTGGAGCTTTCCTGGGAGTGTTTTTTATGTTGGCCATTGCTATCACTGTTGCCCAGCTTGGCGTTGTTTTTTTCCCCTTTTTCTGGAGGTAATATTTTTGGTTTATTTGCACGTTTGTCCCCATACAAGGTAAATGAGCCCACAGTAAAATTGTGAAGAGCAGGTTGTCTGACTCGTGCGGCCAGGTGTCCTATCTCCAGGGACTGCACTGTTTCTGTGGCCACAGTGTGGTGCAGCAGACACAGCCAGTGCCTGTAGGACCAGAGGATCCCAGGTTCAAATCCCAGCTTGGGCTCCTGCCAACCCAGTCCCCATAGTTTTACCCACCACTAAACAGTGATAGTAAAGACACTCCTTTATTGCAGAACACATAAGCATGGTTCCAACACCTATATTTTACCTTACACCGCACACAAACCATAACAATGGGCATTACGTACAGCCGAGTCTCCCAAATTCAGTCCTGGAGTGCCACAACTCAATCAGGTTATATGCGTTTTTCCAGATAAGGACATGTCTGCATGTTGGCGGAGGGGTACAGGTGGTGGAGGGGGCAGTGGCTGCAAGCCACAGCAGACAGTGCCTTAGGCGTGTGCAGGCTGGCACCGTCCACCACAACAGACAGGCTCTGTTGGATGTACAGTCATGGACTCCCCAGGGAACACAGCATATCTGTGGCAAAATGGTGGTGCAGTGCACACAGACAGTGTGTGCAAGAATTGAAGGTCACAGGTTCAAATCCTGGAGGTGGCTCCTGCCAACCTAGTCCCCATAATTGTACCTCTCTAAAACCTGGCAGTAAAGACTGAACCTAAGATTGTTTGAAATATTCATATTTTACCTTCAGCAGTACACACCACATAAACATGTGCATTACCTACAGCAGAGTCCCCCAAATGCAGTCCTGGAGGGTCACTCTTCATTCACGTTTTATGCAGTCTCCAATATAAGGCCATGTCAGCATGGTGGCGGAGGGGAACTGGTGGCAACTGTCCACAGCAGACCATGGCCTAGCCCTTTTTACATGGGTGCTGTGCACTGCAACAGACAGGGCCAGTCTGACAAACAGCCATTGACTCCCCTGGGAATGCACTTGCTCTGTGGCAAGACAGTGGTGCAGAGCACACAGGCAGTGCCTTCAGGAGCAGAAGGACACAGGTTCAAATACCATGTGTTGGCCCTGCCAACCCAGTCCCCACAGTTGTCACACCACACAAATGTTTTAAAACAAACAGAACCTTTAGTGCAGATAATGCAAACATGGCCAATACATCTATATTTTCTCTGAAAGAGTACAGATATCAGAAACATGTGCATCACATAGAGCAGATTCCCCCAAATGCAGTACTGGAGGGACACAAATCATTCAAATCTTATGATGTTTCTAATAAAGATGTCTTTGTTCATTTCCATGCGCTGGTCCATGGTATGCAGTTGTATCTCATGCATATTCATTAGGCACAGTTGGAAAACATGATCAGTGTTTGGCCCACCAGGACTGGATTTGGGGACCTCTGCCCGAGAGTACTGGCCAACAGGAGCAGAAATGACCACACCCACAGGCTCCATTACCCAAAGCCTATTGGACAGGCATGATATTGGGCCTTGCGTACATCTCACAAAACTAGTAAGTGCACACCTTAGCACTGCCACCATAAACCTGGAAATACACTACACATATATCAACATGTTGATGTGATCAGTGGCAGATATCAATTCCTACGTTAAGCACAATATGGTTATTGAGCTGCATCATACCAATATGTCTGATGTTTGTGGAGTGTGTCTCAGGTCTGGTGTCTGACAATGTTCCCCACCCTGGGGTGTGACCCCAACAGTATTGCATACCATAGCCATGCCTGCACTGTGTCCAGGACTGCTGAGTTGGCCTAGACTGCAAAAACTATCTATAGTAGCACAGTGATGGCATAGGTGTGGGATTGTGTGGCTGTACATCCAGTGTGTGATGTTTGCAACACCTTACTCAGCGCACAATGTTTGCACTGTGTCCAGTGTTAGCTTGCCAATGTGCATAATGAGGAGCAAGGTATTGTGGGTATACCTCCGACAGGCTGGCCTGGCCAGGATGCATGAGCACAGAACATAAGGCAATGTATTGGACATTGTAGTGTGCTGCCATCAGCAGCACGGACAGGGTGGCCCCTGCATGTCCTCCTGGAAGGTCACTCTCACCCTGACTGAGCAGTCACCATGGCATGGCTAGGTCTGCCATAGTGGCAACAGCATCTCTTTCAAGTGTTATCTATGGGTTGCCTTTTGGGGCCCCATCAGTAATTTATCTGCTTGGTGAGTGTGCAGACATCCCAGTTTTGGGTGCACACATTTCCTCCAGTAATGTGCACTATGGACTAGCTAGCAGACTGGTTGCACCTAGTATGTGTAAGGCTGGCACACCTTGAAGGGTGCAGCGGCTGCAGCTTTCCTGTGTTTGCTGCTGGAGAATGTCAGATAGTGGTGGTGGGCTGCTGAGCATTTCCAGGCCTGCCGTCTGTCTGCTATCACTGTATGGATGTGCACAGAAATGCATGGACTGCCCTGTATGTTGTCTTTTCCTCAGCTGGACCTAGGTTGACAGTTCCCTCCAGCAGCACCATTGCAGTAATGTGGATGTGTTGGTGGTTGATCATGAGTTCCAGTGGTCAGTTTGGGTGTTGCCACAGAATCCGTCTATGTGTCCAAACCGCCTACCCCCCCCCCCCAATCACATAATCAGTGGTCCCCAACCCAGTCCTATGGGGCCCACCGGCCAGTCAGGTTTTTGGGATATCCCTAATGACTATGCATGAGATATATATGCATTAGAGATATCCTGCCAACCTGACTGGTTTGTGGCCCTCCAGGGCTGGATTTGGAGACCCCTGCCTTACACCTTTGTCATTTAAGATTGTGAGTGGGCAAGGTACAGATGTCCTAGACATCGATAGGGTATATAGAATGTGTCACATTCCTCCTCGATTCTCACCACCACCAAAAAGTTGTCTAATAGACAATTTTTTGGTGGTGGTGAGAAGTGAGGAGGACTGTGACAAATTCTATCTAACCTTTTTGATGTCTTGGACATCTGCACCTTGCCCACTCACAATCTTAAATGACAGAGGTGTAAGGCAGGGGTCTCCAAATCCAGCCCTGGAGGGCCACAAACAAGTCAGGTTGGCAGGATATCTCTAATGCATATATATCTCATGCATAGTCATTAGGGATATCCAGAAAACCTGACTGGCCGGTGGGCCCCATAGGACTGGGTTGGGGACCACTGAAATGTGGCCATGGCCTCCACACAGGATATGTCCAATGTGGGTGCATCAAATTGCTCAAGGGCTAAACGTCACAGAGAAATAAGAGATGGACACAGGTATATTTGGCAGTGCATCTACAAGACTTACCCATCACACACTGTCACTGATGTGGACTCACACCATAGCCTATCTCAGCTAAGGCAGCACAAGCTCTTCCCTGGGGCCTCCAGGTACAGGGACATGGCCAAAGTCCGCAGGGCCTGGGAACGGCTCCAACGACGTTTTAATTGCGTCACAGAATTCCAAAGGGAGGTAAGTGTATGGGGACAGGTCAGTAGAATCATATATATAGCCTGTGTTCATTGCAGCTGTTCATGCTGTTGTGTTTAGGTAGTGTGTGTCAGTAATGTGCAGCAGGTGAACATACATTCCATATTGTCTTTGTATCACATGTGAGTGGTTTGCCCTGTACCCAGGTGGTGATGGACATGGTCACAGAGGTCCTGATGCTATCCTTGTGACATGGCAGCTGCTGCTGTGGACGTGCCACAACATACTGTAATCAAGCTAGCCCATAGATCAGTTAAGTAGATCACAACCACATCATATGGATATGGTGGGATCTGTACCTGCAGGGAAACACCTTTGGTCCACCACAAGGGTTTGTGAAACGTAGCATAAATGATATGTCAGTCACCCTGGTGATATGGGTTTCGGTGCCAATGTTGTTCAATACACCCCCCCTATCCCCAGGGGTCCTGAGAGCCCATCACAGTGGGCTATCACTCACCCTGGAGATAAGGTTGTGTGTGCTCAGACAACTTAATATATGCACCCTATCCCCAGGAGACTAGAGAGCCCATCAGAGTGGGTCACCTGTCACCCTGGTGATATTGGTCTGTGTGCTTTCAAAGTTCAAAACATTCTCCCTATCCCCAGGGATCCTGAGAGCCCATCACAGTGGGCTATCATTCACCCTGGAGATATGGTTGTGTGTACTTAAACAGTTCAATACATCCACCCTATTCCCAGGAGTCCAGTGAGCCCATCACAGTGGGCTATCATTCACCCTGGAGATATGGTTGTGTGTGCTTAGACAATTTAATACATCCACCCTATCCCCAGGAGAGTAGAGAGCCCATAAGAGTGGGTCACCTGTCACCCTGGTGATATTGGTCTGTGTGTGCTTTCAAAGTTCAATACATTCTCCCTATCCCCAGGGGTCCTGAGAGCCCATCACAGTGGGCTATCATTCACCCTGGAGATATGGTTGTGTGTGCTTAGACAACTTAATACATCCACCCTATCCCCGGGAGACTGGAGAGCCCATCAGAGTGGGTCACCTGTCATCCTGGTGATATTGGTCTGTGTGCTTTCAAAGTTCAATACATCCACCCTATCCCCACGAGTCCAGTGAGCCCATCACAGCGGGCTGTCAGTCACCCTGGTGATATGGTTGTGTGTTCTTAAACAGTTCAATACATCCACCCTATCCCCAGGAGTCCAGTGAGCCCATCACAGTGGGCTATCATTCACCCTGGAGATATGGTTGTGTGTGCTTAGACAATTTAATACATCCACCCTATCCCCAGGAGACTAGAGAGCCCATCAGAGTGGGTCACCTGTCACCCTGGTGATATTGGTCTGTGTGCTTTCAAAGTTCAATACATTCTCCCTATCCCCAGGGGTCCTGAAAGCCCATCACAGTGGGCTATCATTCACCCTGGAGATATGGTTGTGTGTGCTTAAACAGTTCAATACATCCACCCTATCCCCAGGAGTCCAGTGAGCCCATCACAGTGGGCTATCATTCACCCTGGAGATATGGTTGTGTGTGCTTAGACAATTTAATACATCCACCCTATCCCCAGGAGACTAGAGAGCCCATCAGAGTGGGTCATCTGTCACCTTGGTGATATGGTTGTGTGTGCTTAAACAGTTCAATACATTCCCCCTATCCCCAGGAGTTCAGTGAGCCCATCACAGTGGGCTGTCAGTCACCCTGGTGAAATGGTTGTGTGCTTAAACAGTTCAATACATTCTCCCTATCCCCAGGAGTCCAGTGAGCCCATCACAGTGGGCTATCATTCACCCTGGAGATATGGTTGTGTGTGCTTAGACAATTTAATACATCCACCCTATCCCCAGGAGTCCAGTGAGCCCATAACAGTGGGCTATCATTCACCCTGGAGATATGGTTGTGTGTGCTTAGACAATTTAATACATCCACCCTATCCCCAGGAGAGTAGAGAGCCCATCAGAGTTGGTCACCTGTCACCCTGGTGATATTGGTCTGTGTGTGCTTTCAAAGTTCAATACATTCTCCCTATCCCCAGGGGTCCTGAGAGCCCATCACAGTGGGCTATCATTCACCCTGGAGATATGGTTGTGTGTGCTTAGACAACTTAATACATCCACCCTATCCCCGGGAGACTAGAGAGCCCATCAGAGTGGGTCACCTGTCACCCTGGTGATATTGGTCTGTATGCTTTCAAAGTTCAATACATCCACCCTATCCCCAGGAGTCCAGTGAGCCCATCACAGCGGGCTGTCAGTCACCCTGGTGATATGGTTGTGTGTTCTTAAACAGTTCAATACATCCACCCTATCCCCAGGAGTCCAGTGAGCCCATCACAGTGGGCTATCATTCACCCTGGAGATATGGTTGGTGGTGCTTAGACAATTTAATACATCTACCCTATCCCCAGGAGACTAGAGAGCCCATCAGAGTGGGTCACCTGTCACCCTGGTGATATTGGTCTGTGTGCTTTCAAAGTTCAATACATTCTCCCTATCCCCAGGGGTCCTGAGAGCCCATCACAGTGGGCTATCATTCACCCTGGAGATATGGTTGTGTGTGCTTAAACAGTTCAATACATCCACCCTATCCCCAGGAGTCCAGTGAGCCCATCACAGTGGGTTATCATTCACCCTGGAGATATGGTTGTGTGTGCTTAGACAATTTAATACATCCACCCTATCCCCAGGAGACTAGAGAGCCCATCAGAGTGGGTCATCTGTCACCTTGGTGATATGGCTGTGTGTGCTTAAACAGTTCAATACATTCCCCCTATCCCCAGGAGTTCAGTGAGCCCATCACAGTGGGCTGTCAGTCACCCTGGTGATATGGTTGTGTGTGCTTAAACAGTTCAATACATTCTCCCTATCCCCAGGAGTCCAGTGAGCCCATCACAGTGGGCTATCATTCACCCTGGAGATATGATTGTGTGTGCTTAGACAATTTAATACATCCACCCTATCCCCAGGAGTCCAGTGAGCCCATCACAGTGGGCTATCATTCACCCTGGAGATATGGTTGTGTGTGCTTAGACAATTTAATACATCCACCCTATCCCCAGGAGAGTAGAGAGCCCATCAGAGTGGGTCACCTGTGACCCTGGTGATATTGGTCTGTGTGCTTTCAAAGTTCAATACATTCTCCCTATCCCCAGGGGTCCTGAGAGCCCATCACAGTGGGCTATCATTCACCCTGGAGATATGGTTGTGTGTGCTTAAACAGTTCAATACATCCACCCTATCCCCAGGAGTCCAGTGAGCCCATCACAGTGGGCTATCATTCACCCTGGAGATATGGTTGTGTGTGCTTAGACAATTTAATACATCCACCCTATCCCCAGGAGACTAGAGAGCCCATCAGAGTGGGTCACCTGTCACCCTGGTGATATGGTTGTGTGTGCTTAAAGAGTTCAATACATTCCCCCATCCCCAGGAGTTCAGTGAGCCCATCACAGTGGGCTGTCAGTCACCCTGGTGATATGGTTGTGTGTGCTTAAAGAGTTCAATATATTCTCCCTATCCCCAGGAGTTCAGTGAGCCCATCACAGTGGGCTGTCAGTCACCCTGGTGATATGGTTGTGTGTGCTTTAAAAGTTCAATATATTCTCCCTATCCCCAGGATTTCAGTGAGCCCATCACAGTGGGCTGTCAGTCACCCTGGTGATATGGTTGTGTGTGCTTAAACAGTTCAATACATTCTCCCTATCCCCAGGAGTCCAGTGAGCCCATCACAGTGGGCTATCATTCACCCTGGAGATATGGTTGTGTGTGCTTAGACAATTTAATACATCCACCCTATCCCCAGGAGTCCAGTGAGCCCATCACAGTGGGCTATCATTCACCCTGGAGATATGGTTGTGTGTGCTTAGACAATTTAATACATCCACCCTATCCCCAGGAGAGTAGAGAGCCCATCAGAGTGGGTCACCTGTCATCCTGGTTATATTGGTCTGTGTGCTTTCAAAGTTCAATACATTCTCCCTATCCCCAGGGGTCCTGAGAGCCCATCACAGTGGGCTATCATTCACCCTGGAGATATGGTTGTGTGTGCTTAAACAGTTCAATACATCCACCCTATCCCCAGGAGTCCAGTGAGCCCATCACAGTGGGCTATCATTCACCCTGGAGATATGGTTGTGTGTGCTTAGACAATTTAATACATCCACCCTATCCCCAGGAGACTAGAGAGCCCATCAGAGTGGGTCACCTGTCACCCTGGTGATATGGGTGTGTGTGCTTAAAGAGTTCAATACATTCCCCCATCCCCAGGAGTTCAGTGAGCCCATCACAGTGGGCTGTCAGTCACCCTGGTGATATGGTTGTGTGTGCTTAAAGAGTTCAATATATTCTCCCTATCCCCAGGAGTTCAGTGAGCCCATCACAGTGGGCTGTCAGTCACCCTGGTGATATGGTTGTGTGTGCTTTAAAAGTTCAATATATTCTCCCTATCCCCAGGATTTCAGTGAGCCCATCACAGTGGGCTGTCAGTCACCCTGGTGATATGGTTGTGTGTGCTTAAACAGTTCAATACATTCTCCCTATCCCCAGGAGTCCAGTGAGCCCATCACAGTGGGCTATCATTCACCCTGGAGATATGGTTGTGTGTGCTTAGACAATTTAATACATCCACCCTATCCCCAGGAGTCCAGTGAGCCCATCACAGTGGGCTATCATTCACCCTGGAGATATGGTTGTGTGTGCTTAGACAATTTAATACATCCACCCTATCCCCAGGAGAGTAGAGAGCCCATCAGAGTGGGTCACCTGTCACCCTGGTTATATTGGTCTGTGTGCTTTCAAAGTTCAATACATTCTCCCTATCCCCAGGGGTCCTGAGAGCCCATCACAGTGGGCTATCATTCACCCTGGAGATATGGTTGTGTGTGCTTAAACAGTTCAATACATCCACCCTATCCCCAGGAGTCCAGTGAGCCCATCACAGTGGGCTATCATTCACCCTGGAGATATGGTTGTGTGTGCTTAGACAATTTAATACATCCACCCTATCCACAGGAGACTAGAGAGCCCATCAGAGTGGGTCACCTGTCACCCTGGTGATATGGGTGTGTGTGCTTAAAGAGTTCAATACATTCCCCCTATCCCCAGGAGTTCAGTGAGCCCATCACAGTGGGCTGTCAGTCACCCTGGTGATATGGTTGTGTGTGCTTAAAGAGTTCAATATATTCTCCCTATCCCCAGGAGTTCAGTGAGCCCATCACAGTGGGCTGTCAGTCACCCTGGTGATATGGTTGTGTGTGCTTTAAAAGTTCAATATATTCTCCCTATCCCCAGGAGTTCAGTGAGCCCATCACAGTGGGCTGTCAGTCACCCTGGTGATATGGTTGTGTGTGCCTAACCAGTTCAATACATTCTCCCTATCCCCAGGAGTCCTGTGACCTGCGTAAGGTGCTTGTCTGTTATCCTTTTGCAATGGTGTATGCAGCTGATGATGTGTGCTAGGACACCCAACCCCCAGGGGGCCAGAGGCCGGATTGCAATGGTGGGTATGGCATTTACATATTGTGGTAGGTTATGGCAGGTAGGTTGCACTTCTCCCATAGTCTGTGAGGTCACCATCTCATCACACATGTCTTTGAAGTATCCAGATGATATGCTAGGTGCAGATGTCGATGTGTGTATAAGTACACCATCCCCATGAGCTAGGAGATGTGATTTCAAAGGCCTGTAACAGAGCCATGTCCCCCTTACTTTATGCAGAGTTAGGTTACACTTCTTCCTACCTGCTACAAATCCATAACCTTGCAGCAGATGAACAGCACTAATGGTTTTGGAAGGATACAGTCACCTGTTGTGGTCGGACAGCACAGACAGAAACACCCACATGAGCACAGGTGGCAATAGCGTAATATGGTTGTTTGGCCCCTGTCCATGGTTTTGCAAAACACACCTGCTGTCAGCATACAAGGCCCAGGTCATAGTCACATAACAACAGAATATAGCCCATATTGGGTCATTCCCACGTCCTTCACGCACAGTATGTTCTCTGCAACAGTGTCATAACTAGGTTTTACATAGCTTGCAGGTTCCCCATGAGCGACACGTTACACAATGCTTCTAGTGGGTCAAACATTGCTATCCTGGGCCCTGCAGAAACACAAATGTCATGGTAGTGGCCCCTGGCAAGGTGAATAGGGCCACCCACACAATGTTTCATGTAGGGACAAAGCAGTGACGTTTGGTAGGATATAATGTTGCCATTGGGTTTGGTTTCCAGGACGTGTGTAGCTGATGTCAAAACAAATGGCTTCAAAAGAACAAATACGGGGTTAGGGGGGTTAGCATGTACACCATCATTGTCATTCACAATGTGGCATGGTCATGCAATGTCATGCAAGGGGGCCTCAGGGTACTGCAATGATGTGTTCAGGGTGCCAGGCACACTGCAGATAGGTGTCACTGCACACATGTCCAGAGACACAGCTACGTATGCAGGTGGCACTGGGAACAGAAAATGGCCCAGCACAATCAGGATGTAGTCCTTACATGTGGGTGTCATCAGTACCGACAGAGCCTGTGTGCAGACAGTCTCCAGTGTCCAATAGGAAAGCTATTGTAAGCAACCCAAAGCACCTGTGTACGGTCAGCTTGCCTTTCCCAAATGGCTCTCCCCACTTAATGGCTTCCCACAGATCCAGCAGGTCATTGTACCTGGGCTTGAAGAAAAAAATCTATTGTAGTGATACTCCTGTGGCACTGTCATTGTGTTTCTCTGTATTGTTACAAATATTCATCAAAGTATAAATTCCAAAAGGTCAAAACCACCAACACAATGAAACTCCTGGGGGGAACAAAACTCCACTTTGTAAGACCACCCCCGGTTTGACATTAGGCTCTGATGCCACATCAACCATGGAAAAGCCCCCCTGGGCTGCAGAACATATGTTGATAATGTGCAGGTATCATCTCAGTCACTGACAACCATGTTTGCTAATGAAATTGCTAATGGCTATAGCAATATATGTCTGAATGTATGCCCAGGGGGATGTTAGCCAAGAGTGGTTCGCAGGACAGATCAGCCAACCTTGGTACCCTCTTCCCCACCAACGTGGCCTTGGACCCAGATGTGTCGTCAAGGCCATACTCTTCCTCCTGTGCATCTCAGGTAACCAAACACAAATCTTTCCGTTTCAGAAAGGGAAATATCCCTCATGAAAAGTGTACTGTCACTGGCATTGCCCTTGAGGTGCACGCTCCAGCCATACAAGCCCAGTGGCAGTCCCTAACCCCCAAAGCCACTATCGAACTCCATGATGTTATAGATCCCTCATCCTGGTCCAGGAAACCTGTTCCATGCTCTGGCCACCTGGCCAGTACTCATACACAGACATCATCAGTGTTGTTTGATCAGAGGAATGTGGCCATTGAACACAATCTGGCAGGTCACCATGTGGCATCCAGGACCCTCGTTCCAACACAGACCCTGCAAAGTGCAACAACGGTTGGTGTAGCAATTGCATGAGTGGCATTGACAAATGCACCATGGGTGCTGCTGAGTACTGGTATCTACACACCGATACCATGTCACAACGATACTGTGGCCAATTGGTATCAAGACATCACTTTACCTGAGCCTCCATAAAGAGCTCACATCCAGTCACCTGAGGGGTGTGATGACTGTGACAGCTCAGAGGGTAACGATATACCTCTCAAGGACAAGCCTGCCTCTCCCAAGAGGAGAATGTCCCCTAGAAAATATATGTTCTTCCGGGATGTCAACACACATGTCGTTGGGGGCCTCTCCATGTCATTAGTAACACAATGTGAGCACAGGCCATGGGATACATAGATTCTCCAATATTAACCAACTCCATAGGGGCCAGACATTCTGCCACTACAGCAGATCCTACGGAATTTCCTTTTGAGAATGTGGAAGATCCCTCCTACCACCTCTGCACAATCCCACATGTGCCACTGTCACCTGGTCTGCAGGAAGGATACCTCCAAAATCACTCCATCATGGTTGAGTGTGCTAGGAGGAGACATAAACATTACAAACATGATGCCACCAAACCTCCTGTTAGGGAGTGTAATACTTTAGTTGTCTGTGGTCGATGTGTCGTCCATGACAGGTGCCTATATCCTGTACATGGGAATGTTCCTGATGGAGGTTCAAACAAGATATACTATCGTTGACTCCACATCTCTCACATCACAAAGGCCACCACTAAAAAGCACCTGTCAAGCATGCCCTGCAAATTTAATATGATGTGATCAGGGCAGCTTTTGACTGTGTGTCATGCAAAGGCAGAGTCCCTGACATTGCTATTGGGGCAAGGACATCTGGCTGGCTTTAAGTCTCTCACCTGCAACAATGTGTGCAGGTGAACTGGTCAACATCCCCTGTACTGTTGACAAATGTATTCTTATAAACCAGCAGGACAATTTGACTTTAACAAACCCTTCAAATATTGTAGATCCTGCAAAGATGAGAGTTGTAGAAAAGCACTTCCCCTTCACAAATTAAATGATAAGACAGTCCTATGTTCATTACGTCCAATCTGCAGTACAAGCTTGTAGAAAGGGTCAACAAGCTACTATGCAAAGAAAGCCAACAGCTTGTTAGCCTCAGCAGACCCAGCAGCCTCAGCCCCTACAGTGCTTTTGCCTCTGTGATGGAGTACCTGCCCTCCCTGGCCCTTCAGGGAAATAAACTGTCCACAATCACAAGAAGATTATGACACATCACCCACAGATGTAGGCAGATAACATCACAACCCTGGACTGTGTCCATCATAGCAGAGGGTAGAGGCGTCATGCACATAGCCGTCCGCCTCCAACAATAGTGGGGACATTCATTTAGCAAACCTCACCTCACATAATTCCTAAGCTAACACAACGTCTAACTCAAAGAGCAATGGAAGAGGTATCTCATCCCTAACATGGTTGTGGCTTTTCAAACCACAATATCCTCAAAAATATGGAAGAAGGAGGTCACAGACACATCTGACATTTCAGAGAACTGAACCAGTTTCTGTTCCTGATGACATTCCAAATGACCTTGCGAGGAAACATAATTGCTAACCAACACAAGCAGATATGCCTGTGTTGTTTAGATCACATTGATGCGTACACACATCTTCTTTGGCCACAAGCACACTGAAGGTCCCGTTGTTCCCCCCATCAAGGAAACCACAATCTCAAAAATGTTTTCCCCACACCCGTGCCTCAGCACCCACAGTATTCACAAAGTGCATGTCTGTGTTTGCTGGTTTGGTCCGTACCAGGGGTTTATTTTGGTGGCCCTACGTGGACGACTGCCACATCCAGCCACAGTCACAAACACATGTCCAGGCATCTCTCCCTTCCACAATGCTTGGAGTCCAATATGTAGGCCCAATCAGCTATCTGTTAGGATCTTGTCAGACTCCTACTTGAACCCTGGAGCTCATAGGTGCAAGGCTAGATACCAGACAAACAAAGACATACCTGACTCAGCCTCACTGTCCTGGCATTGTGCAACGTGTTGGGACAAACATACAACAAACCCATCTCTCACCTCAAGAGATGCATGAGTTGCTGGGTCACATGGCATCTACGGTGCATGTGGTTCTCTACGCGTGTCTCCATATGAGACCAGCCCAGTGGGCACAATCTCTTCCTAGTGAACGCAAGCAACAGGCTGTCTCTCAGATGTGACAGTAAATGGAAACCCCATACCCTGTGCCTGGACTGGTGGTGGAGAGCACAGACACTGATGAAGGGCACAGCTTTCCAACAAACCCCTCCTCAGATACCATTAACAACAGATGTGCCTAAAGTGGGCTGTGCTGCACATGTTCTGGACACCTCCATCCAAGGCACCTGCATATGTCACTAGAGTTAGTTCCACAACAAGCTTTTTGAGCTCTGAGCAATTCTCCAGGATATTTATGTCCGCCATTCACTTCTGCAGGCCAATGGAATACGACTTTGCGCCGACAGTCATGTAGCTATGGTCTAGGTAAACTAACAAAGAGGAAAGACCTCTGTGTCACTTTGTAATGAAGCTCCTCAACTGTGTGTGTTTGCAAAACAGCAGCAGATCCATTTCCTGCCAGTCCAGTTCCCTGGGAATCAGAACTCTTAGCCATACAAACTATGTTGTGTTGTGCTGCTGCACACATGTTTTGTAAACATTTACCTACTCTGTTGAGTAGTGCAACTCTGGGCAACTCAAGTGTCATACATCTTTGCACGTCCATCATATGCAAATCCTGAATGGTTCTAGACACCTCTCCCAGCTCAGAGCTACTAAGCAAGGGATGAAGTCCCCCTCAACTGGGTACAGTAATTCCTATATGGCTGACATGCCATCGCGTTGTCTGCATAGACCCCACTGCAACCCCTGAGGGACAGAGGCTACATGATCATCAAAGGCCCACGCAGGCAAAACCTGGTGTGATACACTCTGATACCACATATGACCCAGGTGTAACCACTCTATGTGGGGTCAGCTCCAGACTTACTGTTGCAGGAGGAGGGGAATGTATGGCATAATGATCCCCTGTCTCAGCACCCCAGAGACTGGCTACTGATGGCTGTAACTGCTTTGCCCCTCCCGCTAGTCTGAAAGTGCATGATGTCCGTTGTGTTTCCAGCAACCTTCCACAAGGCAATCCTGTGCCATCAGGTGGATGTGACATTTCATTTGGGGCAAACAACAGGCCTGGAACCCCTTCTGTCATGTGTATGGAAACATGTTTGTGACGTACGCCATTACTCATCAAACAATGGTCTCCAAACAGAGTGAGTCTGAGTCCATTGAAGTGGCATTGCTGCTCCTTCAGAACCCATCACTGGACAACCGATGTCATCCCATCTTCTCATATTCCGTAATCATGAGAGGCCTGCATCCTGCAAGACCTGGACGTACCCCATCTGTTGCCAGGGCAGCGTATGCTGACGCACTCTGAGCCCTTACAGACTACATCCTTAAGGTTTATGACCGTGGAAATAAAATACCATCTTGCAATCACATCAGCGAGTCATATTAGTGAATCAAAATGTACAGTGCCTTATGCACCCCACACAACGTTTCACCATGAGCATGTCATGCTACGGACACATCCACACATCTTGCCTAAGGTGGATTCCCTCTCTCATTTGAAGCATGATTTGTAGTTATCTGTAGTCTTTCAACAGTCGCATGCTGAAAATGCAGAAAGGACGCTTCATACCCTGGACTGTGCATGAGCTGTGGCTTCCCATCTGCAGAGTACCCAGCAACAGCGAATGCCCCCTCAACTATTCTGACTCTCTGAGTGTTTGAATTTGGGTACATTAGTGTCCCAACTATCTCCAACCAACTGGACCATTCAGTGTATTACCTGTTATCTAACCTAGATAACACCATTCACTGTTGGCCCATGTAGACACTCACAATGTGAGAGTCATGGCAGAGTCATGGTCTCACGTACATTCGTTACATATTAACAACATTTGTTGAAGCAGCTACCTGGTCCTTGTTACACGGGCACCGTAAGCTCGGATAAGGGCTCCTGCAGGTGTTCTCTGGTTGGTCAGGCTGCTCTGTGAAACCTCCCCCATATGTACTACACCCCTAGCTGCCTCTCCCACAGGATGGCCGACCAACATGGGTGGAGGTGGAGGCCCTCCACAGCACCTGGCCACTCTTGTGATCCTTTCCTGGCATCCACATCTACGTTTTCCCCACATGTGTGACTTTGTCCTGCTGGTAGCTGGTGATAGCATAGTTAATTGCCTGTAACAGGTGATCTCCTGGCACAGCAGGATGACATAATCACAACACATCCATCTCCACCTGTGGGTTGTATCTCTTTCTCCCACTGTCCCAATGTCTCCCTCCCCCCCTCCTGGTGTGAGCAAAATACACAACTAGAGATAGGCATTTTGGACAGGGGGAAACCATCACGCACGCACCATGGGATGCTGGCAGAGGCTGTCATATGGGACGCTGACTAGCATTTTTGCACAGGCTCAGTTGGTAATGCTGTTGGCCACATGTGACAACACCTTCCTGCCGCCCATGGAGATCCCCTGTGACACGTGATCAACTATGCTATACATGACACACACATCAGTGGAGCTGGAGCATCAAGACCTTGGCCACACTGTTGTATGTTTATGTTGGCCACCCACCAGAGGTGAGTAGTCACTCATGCTCCCACCCATTCTTCTCACACCCACAGGTCGAGGATTTTAGAAAAAAAGGCCGGGAGTTGCGCCTACACCACGGGCCATACCTCCAGCGCCTCCAGCGTGAGGACCCCTCGCATGGTGATGGTGCGTATTGACGAAGTGGCTGCCCAGTAACAGAGGTTACATTGGCCCAGCAGTGTGTGTGGTACCTGCATAGGTACATGTGCTGTGTCACACACATAAACGTGTGCTGATGACTGTCATCTTCCACAGATGGTGATGACAGCGAGGACCAACCGAGCACCTCCGCATATGCCCTAAGGAGACCCACCTCCCGCCCTGCCGTGGAGGTGGTAGTGGTGGATACCAGCGAGGAGGAGGCGGAGGGGCCAGACGCCGAAAGAGTGGAGGGGGGCATGGAAGACGTTGGCCTGGTAAATACAGTTTGTGTGGGAGGAATGATAAATCTACAATTGGCTGGTTTATGGGAGGGTAGGTGGGGTTTGAGGATGGAGTGATAAGGATTGAGAGCATGACATAGGAATGAGGGGAGAACTAAAGGAGAAAGATGGATATGTTAGAGCAGATGTAGAGAGAGAGTATGGAGAGAAAACTAGAGGCTAACAGAATGAACAAATGGACATCAGACGATGGTGATTTAGCACAACTTATGCTGACACCTACTGAAAGTGCCTGCAGCAATTGCAACTGCAAAAACATGCACACAGGGTGGAGAGATATTTGCTGCTTTACATATATGAGCTGGAATATGGAAACACTGGGAAATGTGCATCATTACCGTCTATGCTTTTTTTGGTACAAGGGAAAATTAATGTATCAATGTACTGATTTGGCATAGATTTCTATACCGCTATTTCCAATTTAATGTATAGGTTTATTCCTACAGTGTTGTATTACATTCCATGTTTGACTTTTGAGGCTCACAATTGCATTATTGCCTTACTGTATGTAAATAGTGATTCGTGTTTGGTGATGGTCTATGTTCTGAATGTGTAACTGAGCTGATGTATTGTGTTGTTTTTGTTCCTGTTTGACATTGAAAATTGTTCTCTTTTCCCTGTATGTTCTGAAAAGTTTTGGTGGAATATTTGCAGTGTTACAGTTGGATAGGTGGGGTATGGTGATTTGTGAGTCCAGGTAATGCTGTCATGATACGGGGGGTTTGCCATGGTGTCTACATGGGCATCGTTTGCTGTAGTTCCCAATGTGTCTGGCAGTTGGCATTGGAGGATAGTAATTTTGCAAACATTTAGTCGTGCTTTATCCATACACTCATTAGGAGACATGTTTCATACAAATTACTGTATGGTAACATACAACAATTATTGCAAATATGCCACTTATGCTAATGGGGACCATCACAGAGTATTGGCACATAGCCCCGCAATCTCCCTGGGACGCCCCTGCTCCCAACCTATGCAATCAGGTGATTGATTGGTTGAGTCACAGGAAGAGGACATGTTGATGGGCTTGTCTGTATGCAATGCAGTCTATCTTATCTGTTGACATACAGGCAGACTTGCGGAATGTGTGTTTCCCACAAACCCATAATTTAGTTCTGTGACATCGTGTCACCTCTGTAAATCCTTGTATATGGATGAACTAACACATTTGGTCAGCTCTATTCATATGCTATGATTTCTTCTCACCTGCAGATGCAGACTTTGGGGAATGGAGGCTCTGTGACATTACATCACAGAGGATGGTTAAATTTGTTTATCTCTGCTCTGATTGTTTGATGACTATGGGTCAGTTGTCATCCTGTTGTCTACAAGACATCTGGGTGTCTGAAATGAGGCTGACTGTTGCAAGGTCAATGCTTGTATTTATTTAGTGGCTGACAACGTGCTGGACCTTCAACAACATTCCTCTTAGGTCTGCATCTGTAGGTGTCACCTGACCTTAGGCTGTTCTGGTGTGTGACACAATAACATCATCTATCATACGCCATACCCTTTTTTTTTCCACAAATACATGCCATCTACATGAGCCATACATGTAACATCTGTGGAGGTAATGTTGCAACATCCACCACACAAACACCAACTAGAGACTAGTGGTTTCTGTGTTGTGGTTCTGACAGTCTTTTGTCACTCACCTTCGGCATCGCGACATGCTGATGCGCCGTGTGCCCTCAACTCCGCCATCATTACATCAGGGTCAAGTGTATCCGTGCCTGCTGCCTGCCTGGGGTGTTGGCTGTCCTCCATTGCTGCAGCCCCCAGTGTAGTTCTGCGGGTGACGGGTGGCTCCAGGGGCTCATCACCAGCACTTGTGCTGCCCCCTGAGACAGCAGCCTCGGCCTCCACAAGACTCATTGGGACTGTGATGTCCACCTCCTCCTCCTCCTCCACCTCCTCCTCCTCCACCTCCTCCTCCTCCTCCACCTGGGCCCCCATTTCACTATAGTCACCTGCATTGTGAACAATCAGAGACAGCACACATATGTTTAATCAATCCACATATGTATACGTGTGTGCTACAGACACCACAGACATGATGGGGTGGGTCCGTGCATGTGTGCTGCATACAGGACCCAATACACCCTCCCATACGTGTGTGTCCCCACCATGTACCTGTTCCAGGGGCACATGTGTGTGCTGTGCCCATGCACAGATTGTATGTTTGCCATGTTTCTGTTCATGGTCCCATTCCACATGTTTCCCCCATCCCATCCCTTTCCATATCTGTGCCACATATGTCCACACATGCCTGCTGATACCCCACCCTTACACCTGGTTTTGCCATTCACTGTATGTCTGTGTTGGATTATGAGTAGGGCACATATTTCTCTGACATACTATCTGCTCATTGCTACATGTGATTGGCAGTGACCCATTGTGCAGCGGACTACAACTAGCCAGCACCTCTGGGCCACTGAGAAGCACATGCAGCACTGTGCAGATAGTATGTCACACAAACATGACCTTATCAATGGCCCTCACAATCATACAGGGGATGGCAATCACAGGTGTGGTGGTAGGGTACTGACTCGTGTGTGGGGGCTTTTTCGTGACAGATGGGGAGAGGGATGGGTTGAGGGACACATTTTGAATGTTGCCCAGGGACATGTCAACAAAACAGGTTGTGCAGGGGTATATCACACACATGTGCCACCAGGATAGCAACATGGTGGGGATTGGGTGACAGGTATGGGAGTGTCTGTGTAGATGACTGATGTGTACTGAATGGTAATTTTAGACCTGAACTTCTACCTGACAGTTAGTATACATACCTGCGTGAGGATGTGCCATGTCGAGGGCCTCAGGCAGTCCACGGAGGTAGATGTGGCCCAATCTTGTTGCCAGCTCTTGTTCCAGGGGCGAGAGTGATGGTATAAAGGGGCCCCCGCCACCTGTGCCCAGAGCATGTTGTCTCTCAGCGACCATGTGCTGCCGCACCCCTCTTTTAATATCTGAAAACCTCTTTTTGAGGCTTTCAACATCACGTGGGGGGCCCCCTGCCTCAGACAGTGCAGCACGCACCTCCTCCCACACTGCCATTCTGGTGGCCACAGTTGTGCGACTGCTGAGCCGCCCAAATAATACGTCATAGTTCTCTATGACATGTGACAGAAGAATATGGTTCTCCCTCTCATTGAACCTTACAGCTCTCTTCCTCTGTGGTCCAGGCACAGGTATTCTTTTTCTTTTTCCCGTTTGGCTGTACTGTGCAGGCTGTGGCCAACCAGATGGTCCTGCCTGTTCCTCCCTAGGCTGTGCAGTCTCTGCCCTGGGTGTCTCAACACCAACAGGTTGCCCCACATCCTCCACCCCCTCACCCTGACCCTCTCTCTCTCTCTCCCTCTCCCTCTCCATCTCCCTCTGCAACACAGGCTCCTCTCACCGCACCCCCACTCACCTAAACACAACAAAACAGTGACCACAATACAGAATACAAGAACACTACAATACAGGACACAGTACACAACACAATAAAAAAGGAAACCTTTAAAGTACACAAGCCAAAAGAAATAAATCCTACACTACTCCTAACTCTCTTTCTTTCCCTCTCTCCTCTGCCCTACTCCCACCACAGCCTCTCTCCCTCAAACTCTCTCTCTAACTCTCTCTCTCCCTCCTTCCTCTGAACTACTCCCACCACAGCCTCTCTCCCTATAGCTCTCTTTAACTCTCTATCTCACTCTTTCCTGTGCACTACTCCCACCACAGCCTCTGTCTCTGACTCTCTCTATAACTCTCTCTCTCTAACTCGAACTCCTCTAACAACCCTCAACGTGGGCCACGTGTGCAAGCTTATTTATAGGGCTTTTGCACATTTTTTTCTTTGCACATGCGCAATTTGGCGGGTGTGGCGCTTGTGCGCCGCGCGCGTGCTTGCCTGCGCATGGGCGTACGCGGCCACACGCACATGCGCCGAGAGACGCAGTACTACGCATGTGTAACATTATGCATGCGCATTACAGCGAGTGCCGCATGGGCGTCTGTGTGCGTTTTGCGCATGTGTGACTCGACGCGCATGTGCATGTGGCCACGCACAGATGGACACCCATGCATAGAGTCACGCATGCGCGCGACGCAGGAGCATCGCGTGCAAACAACTGCGCATGCGCATTGGCCGCAACCCCCCAAAAAACACCTATAATTGAACGTGAAAACCTTGTCCACATTGAGGGTTGTAGGCGAAGAAGAGTAGGAGTGTGTTTGCAGAGAGGAGAGAAGAGAGTCCAAGCAGGTGTAGGCGTAGATTGTATTGGTGTTGGTTGTATTGAGTATTGTATTGTCTTGTGTGTGTATTGTCTTGTGTGGTTTGTAAGTTGTACACTGTTTAGGGAGGTTTGTGTGTGTGTTAGAGTGTGTTTGTGTAGTTGGACGGGAGGAGTTTATGGCGGCTATTTATGTTGCTGCATGTGTTCTGAGACGTGGGCAGATGCTGCGGTTGCAGGACAGGGGAGATGGTGTCCACGGGGCTGAGGCACAGGGCATGGGTGTAGTCCCACAGAAAATCAGACCTGCAGCTGTGGAGGCAGTCCAGGCAGGTGCTGTGCGTGCACGGCGCAGAAGGCGTGCTGAGGTGCAGGCTCTGCAGCCTCGCCTCTACAGGCCCAGGGCCCAGCTCCAGGGCATGCGTGAGGACCAGGTCATCTCCCTGTACCGACTGAGCACAAGGGCTATTAGGGAGCTCTATGAGGATCTAAGACCAGACCTTGAGCCCCTGACTGATCGGTCCCATGCCATACCAGGTTTAGTCAAGCTCCTTGCTGCCTTACATTTCTTTGCCTCTGGCTGTTTCCAGTCATCTGTGGCTGCAGTGGGTGTCATGAGCCACCCCACCTTCTCATGATGTCTCCACCAAGTACTGCGTGCCATGGTCAGCTGGGTGGGGAATTACATAGCCCTTCCCCACACTAGGCAACAATGGGGGACCCTGAACCAGGCCTTTGAGGCGTTAGCCGGGATACCACACGTGATGGGAGCTATTGATTGCACACATGTTGAGACAGGGAGGTAGCATTCCGCAACCGCAAACACTACCATTCCCTGAATGTTCAGGTTGTATGTGATGCAAATCTGCATATTCTGAATGTGGTCCCTAGGTTTCCAGGATCCACCCATGACTCCTATATCCTGCATCACTCGGCACTATTCACACAATTTGAGGACGGCCGTTATGCCGACTGTATATTGCTGGGTGAGTATGTCAAGATTAGTAATCTATGTATGTGTTTCTACATTTCTTTATTTATAATCACATATGTAGCAACCTTTTATTTGGGAAAAAATGCAGTTTACATATGAGAAATGTTATATAGAGGACTGTTGTGAGTTTAAATTATTACAGGAGTATAGAAGTATAGTAACAGTAAAAAAAATTAACCATAGACCATCAGGATCATAACATTATATGATCATAACATGCACATGGTGTACATGTGACGACACCCCTGTGCATATGGCTATGCTGTTGCTGGATCCCTCATAGTGTGTGTTTGTAGCAACTGCGAACATGTGATGGGGGGGTTTGCCCTTCACATACACCTGTGATGATGGTTAATTGTCGTCTAATGTTTGTATGTCATTTAACATTGATGTTATTGCCAATCCATACAACTAACCCTTGTCATGTGTGTCTTAGGTTCACCCACTCACTCTGTACTGGAGTTGTCACCCAGGAGGCAGTAGATAACATGAGGAGGTGTCTGGTAATATCTGATGGATGTTTTGGAGCTTTCCAGCTGGGAGAACACGTTTGCATATCTGTGGTCACGCATCTTGGCTATGTCAAAGCAGGGGTGCAACACAATATAGGGAGTGCAGTACCTTTGGCCACTGTAGATGAGCGGAAGTTAGCGTCATCTTGTCTGCCGATCCTCATGTAGCTTAACATTATGGAAAGGTGACGGCTAAAGCAGGGGGGCTAGTGGGGGCATACAGAGAGATATTGGTACCAGCTACACAGGAAGGTACTGTGCCTATGTATATGTTTTTGGTGCAAAGTCATGAGGGGTACAGTGTGCAGGTTTGAAGACCGCACCTTCAAAAGGATGTGAACAGGATGGAGACAGTGCAGAGGATGGCTATTACAGCAATTTGTGGTCAGCACTATACAGCATATGGAGACAGACTACCAAATCTTGATATGTTGACCTTACAGGACAGGATATATATAGGTGATATGGTCTACATTTTGCCAGACCTCCATGGCATACATGTTCTGGGTGTGGGCCTCCCTCAAATGGCAGCATGTTTTTCCTTGGTTACTGTTCAGACATACACTTTGAATATGTGATCAGTGGATCGGTGGTATAGTCTCACAGTGGTGGTGGTGCAGATGTGGACACTAACTGCATTACAATACGCATGTCCCACACACACACAATCTCTAAAGTTAAAGATGGAACTGTTGTAGTATTTGCCATGGGTGTACAGACTCGATAGGCCATGTGGTCCTTTTCTGTCATCATATGTATATTTTTATGAGCTGATTAGTTGTGCTGTTATATCTTTCTGTCAGAATGTGTTGTGCGTTTGTTTCTCACGTCTAAACAACTGTCAATTATGTTGAACATGAACTCCTGCATTCACATGCAACATTTCTTTCTGCAGGTGATGCAGGATATGGGTGTCGCCCCTGGCTGCTGAACCCTGTGCGTCAGCTACGGACACGTGCAGAGCGGAGGTACAATGAGGCCCATGCCTCCAGCCGCTCAGTCATAGAGCGCACCTTTGGTGTGTTGAAGAGTCGCTTCAGGTGTCTGGATAGGACAGGCGGGGCCTTACAATATAAGCCAATGACTGTTGCAGAGATAATCATAGCCTGTTGCATCCTGCAGAACATTGCTCTCAGGCACGATATCCCTGCAGAGATTAATGAGGATCTGGAGGAAGATCCAACGTGCCCCCCTGTACGTGCCAGTGGTGACACACGGGAGGGCACAGCGGCCAGGCGGAGGTTGATTGCAGAGATCTTCTCATGTATGTATTACCTATCTTCCGACACTCATGTTTTATCCTATGTGTGTAATGGTTATAGAGGTTGATGTTTATGTAAAGATTTAATTCGGATGCCACACTGCATTAACATTTGACTGACAATGCAAATGTCACATATAGGCATGAGTGTGCCACAAACAATGTGGGCAGTGCACAACAGCAGTTGGTGGCAGATGATGTGGGTGGTTGTTCATACACCTGTGGGAGGTTTTGAGGGTCACATTCACAGTTAGTGGCTGCTTGTGATAGCAGCTGCTGTTGTGCAAACTCAATGATTTTTTCAGATGATATGGGTGGAACACAGTGTCAGCCATATGGTGAGATGTTCACAGTGGGAGGGCAGTCCATGTTTGGGGACAGTTGTCCAGTGGGGTGTGCTTATATTATACAGGTTTGCGCTGCTTTTGTGGTTGTTAAGCTCCTGTCAGCTGGCTATGTGTGTGTGTTCGTTATGTGTGTCGCAACATGTCATACATAGCACAATACACATGCTTAGTACTAGTATGTCAGGATGGTATTAACTATATGTGAGGGGTGTTAATGTCACCCTACAGTGTGTCTGAATGTATAGGTCAACAAGTAGCCATGACATGGATATGTTGAAGGATGGGGACCTGTGCATTGTCCAGCCAGGGGGGTAGCATTGCTACATTTTGTTGTTGGAGAGTAGACCTTCACTGCAGTGTTGCATATCTACACACATACAGAGGTGATCCGGCCAAGATCAGCAAGGGGTGGGTTACAGTAGGCAAGTGGAGCGATGAATGTGTGGGTGGCTTGTGGTTTACCAGGTTTTTCAGGGAGTACATGGCATATCTCGCTGATGCTATCTCAACATATGCCATCATGCGTCAGCTACAGGCTGTGTATGTGTGTAGGGCAGGAGAGTACAGTCCATATCAACAAATACATTGCGGACCCGAGCAAGGGAAGGTTATGTCGGCATACAAACACAGACTTAGGTGACAGCTATTTTTCTGAGGTGCACATATAGGCTATCCATGCTTTGACATTCTCACTGACACACAGTGGGATGGCATGCAGCCATCATGGTTTGGTCACAAGCAGACATGGGGGTGTGTTTTTTCTGACTCTGACATGACGCAGACATTGCCAGCTATTTGTGCACATCATCAGCACATAGCTGTCAATATTATTCAAGGTATGAGATGTACACACCAGGATATGTATTTGGTCAGTGGATACAGGAAGTGCGCCTGCATATTTCCAATGTGTTTCAGCAATTGTCATTGGGTTAACATACAACATTGGAACAACACTAAACAAGGAGAGGGGGCATTGTCGCCCAATTTCAAGCATTCCTTTATTAGCCAAGATCCTAGAAAAAGTCATACTTAGACAAATCCAACAACACATTGATTCCGAGGCCCCACTAGATCCAAACCAACATGGCTTCAGAGAAGCCCACGGAGTCGAAACCCTCCTAACTTCCCTATTGAACACACTCATTAATACAACAGACAATATCAGAAATGGAGTTGCTATGATCTTCCTAGACATAGCAGCAGCTTTTGATTCTGTTGACCACAACCAACTACTCACCAGGCTCCACGAAAAAGGAATTCAAGGAACGTCATTGAATTGGTGCAGATCTTACCTAGAAGATCGCTGGCAACAAGTAAGGACTGGTGATACCACATCTCAACCTTTTCATCAGAAGCAAGGAGTTCCGCAAGGTTCCTCTCTCTCAGCCCTTCTATTTAACATCTATATGCAACCTCTCTGCAACATCTCCCGCTCTTTCGGAATATCATGTCTTATCTACGCAGATGACGTGCTCTTATTCACTCCAATTAATGTATTAAATCCTGACTACACTGCACTAATCACCTGCTTCAACTCTATATCAGATTGGCTACTCTCACAAAATCTCAGAATCAATTTTAAAAAAACTGAAGTCCTGATTGTCACTAGGAACAAAGACTTCTCTCCTCCACCAACTCTAAAAACACGAGATGCTGATCTACCACTCAAAACATCAATACGTTATTTGGGTGTTATACTCGACCAACGACTTGAATTCAAAGATCACATAAAAAATACTGTAAAAGCCATTTACTACAAAATCAGAACTCTTCGACAACTCAGACCTATGCTTGAACCATCTGATTTCCGTACAACCTTCCAGGCATTAGTCATTCCTCATTTTGACTATGCAAATATCGTTCTTCATGGCCTACCCAAGAGTACTCTAAACCCCCTTCAATTGGCCATGAATACAGCGGCCAGAGTTCTTCATGGATCCCCAAAGAACCAACATATTACTCCCATCCTATTTGACCTCCACTGGCTCCCACTAGCATGCAGGATTTTATACAAAGCTCTCATTCTGACCTTCAAAGCATTCCACCATATCTCATCATCCTCCTTATCTGATCTCCTCCAACACACACAGAACACCAGATCTAGACGTTCTGTAACAGAGAACATGCTAACAGTCCCAAAAGACAGCAAAAAACTCACTCAAACAACCACTTTAAGATCATTCTCTTCCTTCGCCCCTAAATGTTGGAACACTCTACCACCTAGTATTAGATCACAAAAAGACCTATCCCAGTTCAGAAAATCCCTGAAAACACATCTCTTTCTACAACACTTTTCACAATACACTGACTCCCCACCCACACAGACCATCGATCATGGCTAGTCAAATAAGCTCCTGAAATCTTATCACTTGATATAGACCAATTATCACAAACCCTACCTTTAGAGCTCGAGCATTTAAGAATCTATTGTAAATAATTGAATATATCTGTTAGTTGTTTATCCCTGTTATCCATGTTTTTATTCCCTGTTCTCTGTAAACTTAACATTTGTTTTATGTTTAAGTACAAAATTTGTTGAAATGTAAACCGCGCTGATGTCAAAAGTGCGGTATATAAAAGCTGTTAAATAAATAAATAAAATAAATAAATATGGTGAATCAGTGCTAATATTGCGACCTTGGGATGAGGTGCAAACATGGTGGGAGCAGACACCTATATTGATCTGTGTGTACAACAACAGAGAGGTAAGGGAAGGGACAGAGAGATTACGGACACCTGTAGATAGCCTCCAACACCTCCGTGCTGCCTCTCACATGTGAGAGATCTGTACATTGTGATAGAGAGCAGTCAGTCATTATGTGATGTTGTGGGGTCTGACAGCTGGGGACAAGAAGGTGCAGTGTGTGATGCACAGCTAGAACATGACATATGTTGGCTTCTCTTGTGTTTCCCACTGCACAGGACATACTTTGTGAGGATGCTGTTGGTGTGGTGCATTGGCATGTGACTGTACATCACCCAAAATGCAGTGATTTGGGGTAGGTGGATCTACAGCGACATTGTGTGTGCCTGCAGTCAGGGAAAAAATATGTCTTCAGTGATCTATCATATTGGGCAGATGTTGTGATTTCCTTTTTTTCACTTCAGCCTCCGTAACCCATCTCTTGCTGTTGTCACACATATCCCCATGTGTTTGTGTTCAGCATGTCCTCTGCCACACTCTCTATGCGACATGTACAACAGAACTGCATGTGTGTGTAGGTTTCTGTTTTCTGGTGTTTGCCTACACTTGCTCCCTACCCCAACATTGTACTATCAGACAACAACAGGGTATCATTGCATGTTCACTGGGCCTTTATGTCTACAAATCTCCACTTGTGCACATACAGGCCATGTGTTACAGATGGCACGCTGAACTTTGCATACTGTGTGGGTGGGTGTTTATAGGTTGCCTGTGTGATGAGGCAGTGTTCAGGCATAGTACATTATCATGTGCTGTGAGGGGTCTCTGCACCTGGGGGGCAGTTCTGACTGTGCTACCTCTTCCATAGTTCTGTTTACCTTGTGAACATTATCAACATCTGTTGTGTGCTGTGAGAAGACATGTGTCTTGTGTTCTGAGTGAGCACTGTTGAGCACCTTTATTTTATTTCAGATATGAACATAATGTGGACATGCATCAACAGTGGCTTGACATGGTGATTCTACACGTTTTGCTGACATTGTCTCCCTTCACTGTGACCTGATATTGCTGTTTAGTGGCTCAAGGGATTGATGACATACACCTGTTGAACACACAAGGTAGGTTGCACCTTTGTTATTTGGGGAATTACATCTGTCTTTACCTGTTGATGATTTCATATTTGTCTCATGTGCATGTAATGTTTCCCCTATGGTCACATAAACAGATGCATATCGTGTGTAGCTGTGAGACACCTGTGTGACATGAGCATGGACATGACCATATCCATGTGACACCCGTGTCTTTGTTTACGATTAATGATGTCACCAAAAAGGTTTTGTTTAGTATTGCTATCATGTCATGTTTGCCTTTGCATCCCTTTCTTCTGTATTTCCTAAGGTGTAACGGTCTGCAATTTGTGCTGTTTTTCCAAGGTGTCTAACAATACCATACTTATCCTCTAATGACACAGGGCAGAGTACATACCGGACACATCTATTACAGTGCATCTGGTGTCAGCATCACCCACCTGTTGGAGGAAACAACACCATGGAGCTTTTTAAGGAGAAATTGAGCCATTGGATGTTTGACCTCTGAGAGTGGGACAAATGACTGCGATGGACAGTATTACTCTTGGACTGCTGATTTACCCATGACAGAGCTGTCCAACGCACTGTTGCTGCGACGGTTTTGCAGGGAGTCCTGTTCATTGTAGAGGACACACATGAACTTTCAAGGACTGTGGCATATTGTAATGTGACACTTGACTATGCATGCCCAGAGTTGCAAGAGCACTTTTAACCTGACCTGTTGGATTGCAGATACTATTTTGACTTTGGACACTGATCCCCCCGTGTGCAGCAGCGACTGACATGGACACTGTAGGTGGTACATTTCGACACAGTTGTGTTATTGTTGAGTTTTAGCCATGGGTGTGACATGGCACCCAGGATATGCTCATCTGTTTCTTTCTACACAAGCATACAGCCATGTTTTTAGCATAGGGCCAACGCTGGAGCGCTCCTATTGTCTATGTCCACCTGCTTTCCACCTGGACATGATACAGGTTTTACCTCAACAATGCTTTCAAGCACACCACCATCTTGGATTGATGTTTTCAATGAGCCAAGGGTGTTTACGTGCATGTGTGGCATCACTGTATCATGTTGCAATGTGGATGGTGCTTGTGCATATGACTGAGTATGTTTGTGAGACACAACATGTGGACCTATGACTTCTGTGTGGTTCCCTGTAAGATGTTTGGCCATCATTTCCTTCTTAACATGCTGGTTCTTGTGTTTGTTTACTGTGCAGACATGACAGTCTGCATGTATGTACACACCTTGCATTTCCCATCTGCACGGTCCTGGTTATGCACTGTGGTAGGGACACTCACATTGCCACATTATGTTTGGAGTGTGGCAGTGTGGGTGACTGTTGTACTTCTTCAATTGTGCATTCCATGTATCATGCTATATGTGGCCAAACACTGTCTACCCAACAAACAGTGCAGGGGGACTTCCTTCATGGTGTTATATCTGCAGGTTTATGCAGGTCGTTTAGTTTGTATTCTGTCTGTGTTCATGTGCCTGTGCTACCTGTTAGCATATGCTCATTGTGATTTTGATGATTGTTTGGGTCTACATTGTTGCAGCTTTGATTCCTAGATCAGGCATTAGGTGAGAGCTGAAACATTACTTTCAGAGCGTGTTTTTCACATTAGAACATTGTGACAACATATGCTTTTGTAGTTTGTTTGCCTCCTGTGTTGCCAGATGGATATGTTTTGAGGGACAGATGATGTGTTTTGGGTCCTCAGCATGCAGCGCCTACTCTCTACATGCACTCATATGTGCGTAACACATTTGCGGCATGCAGCAGCAGGTGGGGGCTGGGGGTCTGCTGCCCAGTGCATAGCATGCACCTGATGCACATTATATCTCCTGCCCTTCATTTGTGGTCACGCAAGTAACCTTTCTGTAGGAGGTGGATTTGTGCCCTGCTAAAAGTGTTTCCGACTTTCACCAGGGATGCGTTCACCTTGATATTATGATGGCACTGTCTACACTATCTGTGATGTATAAACCAAATAAAGATATGTATTTGACAGACATTTGTCTCTTTTGCTGATTGATCATGGTGACAAACATGCAATGCAATGTGTGCCTTTGTATCAGTCCTGACTCCTTGTGACCCAGAGACTCCATTGTTTTATTGTCAATGTCACTGGATGTAGATTATCTGGTCTTTGTTCCAAGGTAATGGAGGGTTACATGACTTGCCCTAGGCCACATGGAGTGCTAGTGTGAATTGATCACTGGTTGCTTGGGGGCCAAGCCAATTTTCTTACCACTAGGTTAGTCCTCCACTCTTTGAGCACATTGCCCCTTTATGTGGTCATTTGCTGGTCATGTACATGGGGCACCTGTGCTCACATCCTTGTACAGTGGCAGCTGTGTATCTGACAGCCATATGCCACATCACTGGGTATTAAAGGTTGCCATACACACCCTCCCTTTGGGGTATTTGTGTTCCAGTGTGCTCAGTGTGCTGTTTCTGGGATTGGCTACAGTCATGTGTTTGAACTCTGTAGTTTGCAGGTTTGATCCCCACATGTGCTTTATCCTTTTTTTTTCTGTTGTGCTAACTGGACCATGAGGTACCACCAGGTTCCTCACCTCTACACACACCCTTCCCTCTCTTCACTGTACACCAAGGTGCATCCTGTGTGCTGCATAGCCATCACATATTCTTTGTTACATAGGTCTCTCACTTTATGGTGTTTACATGGCAGTGCACCTGGGGGTTTGGTATTACTGTGATTCAGGTGGTGTGTGGTACACCTGATTGCATGTTGAGCTCTCTCCTGTCCTGATCCAGATTATTAACCTGATCCACAGAGCGTCCTCTGCTGCCCTTGTGGTTTAGTGTTTTCCTCTTTTGCATGCTGTATCCACTGCAGAGCATTTCATTGTGTATGTACATGTGTCCCTGGTCCCAAATACAGAGTGCAATTTGATCTGTACATAGCAGATCTGCATGTGCATTTGCTCATGATTACTTTTGGGGGTTTGCTTGTCCTGACAGCCAGCAGGCGTTTTGTGTACTGCCCTGCACTCTTTTTGTATGCAGCCTTTGCTAATGAGCTCACATTGGTGGTGTGGCCTACCGGTTTAGGCATTGCCATTTGTGGTAGTGGTCGTAGGTGTGCTTCCTCTCTGCTGTCTTGGATTTGTATGCTTGTCCTGCAGAAGTGGTTTACATTCGTATGAGAGTCATATCTGTGCTGATCTGTGCTGTGAGCACATTGTACTCTCATCTGAGTTGTGAACCATCCTTCCGCCCATCTTCTGTCTGCCAGCTGTGTGCCATCCTACCCTGATGTGCATGCTGCTAACCCACGTCCTGAACTCCTACACATTCCTGCATTGCAGCTCTCCCTGCTTGCCTCTCCTGTGTGTGCTCTGCATAGCACTTGTACTCCACAGTCATCCTGATATTTCACCTATCCTGCCATTTCAGCCTCCTCTGCTGCCCACATCTTCCCATCCTCTGTGACACACTGTCATTATAGCATGGTACATTACCATCACTCTGTGCATAGCTCTAGCTGGCCACGATATGTTTGTCCATTTTTATGGCTGCCACATGGGCTGGAGCTGATTTCTGCGGTCCATCAACTGATCTACGTCCTTCTTTTACTTTTGTATTGTCTTTCTTTTCTGCTCTGTGCAGTGTTTGTGTTACGTGTGTGTTTGGCACATACCTCTCTTGCCATTCAAATTGGGGGATGTTACTGCTCTTGGCTAACGTTTCTGAGTTCACCTATACATCCTTGGGGCATCTTCCAGCACACCTTCGATTCAGGCAGCTTATGGGGTGCCTACGATAGTGCCTTGGGAGTTGACAGCCTTTCAACATGGCCTCTGGGGAAAATTAAGGTTCGCCTTTGCTGACGAGGTGTGTTTAGGATGTGCCTTCTGATGCACCGTAAAAGGTGCAATAATATATGGCACAAGGGTGTGGTTCTTTTAAGATGGCAGCACAGATTGCTGTACAGTTGCACACAGAAAAAGGACATACCTCTGCCAACCTTATTCACTGGAAATTTCAACCCATGACCCCTGCACCATCATTCAGTGTCTTCACCAGTTGTCAGCATACATGACATAGGAGTCTTGGCTTTTTCCCCAGACCTTGGATTTCATGGAGCTGTGTTACTCTTATGATTTCAGTCTCCAAAGGTAATAGGGCAGTTTACAAGATAAAATTAACTCTGATCCCCTGTTGATATCAGGTCTGCTATTCTTGATTTAGCAGGGAGGGGCTGCAGACAGACCCTGGCGACTGATTACAATATGAGATTAACTCTGACCCCCTGTTGATATCAGTCACCAGGGCCTGTCTGCAGCCCCTCCCTGCTAAATCAAGAATGGCAGACCTGGGTCAGCACACCTACTTACGATTTCCATACGTTACAATGCACAGTGCTGCCATCAGAAACAGTGCTCTGACCTTTCCCTGCCTCATAGGGCACCCTATATGGCGCCCCATCGGCCACACTTTCAGCAACATTGTAGGGTGCCGTGGCGGACAATGCATTTTAAAATGTGCCCTCTGGGGTAACTTATGGGGCACGTTATGTTACACTGCTTTGAGTGTGCATTTGCTAGCAGTAATAATTCCACAAATAGACGATAACGGCCTCCTAAAGCAATATTACCCCTAACAGGTAATGCCTCAGCCAGCTGTCTTCATTGGGCTTTCTGGGGGATGGAACCCCTGATCCCTGCACCATTGCTCAGTGCCTTAACCATTGTGCTGTGATTCTGTTCCTGTGCTTGCATATCAGCGCACCGACATATGCCTCCCAACATTAATATGCCTCCAAAAACATTAGCACTCCGCCTTATGCCCAGCAGCGCTCCGCCTTATGCCGCCCATTATTTATATGCCTCCTAAAATAACACCTCAGCCAGCTGTCTTCATTGTGCACTGTGGGGTATCAAACCCCTGATCCCTGTACCATTGATCATTGTTCTAACCATTGTGCTGTGGCTCTGCTCTTTGGCTTTAACATCAGGGCGCCACTTATGCCTCCCAGTATTAACATGCCTCAAAAAACATTAGTGCGCCGCTTTATGCCCAGCAGCGCACTGCCTTATGCCGCCCATTATTTATATGCCTCCTAAAATAACACCTCAGCCAGCTGACATCATTGTGCACTGTGGGGGATCGAATCCCTGATCCCTGGTCAGTGTTCTAACCATTGTGCTATGGCTCTGCTCTTCTGCTTTATCATCAGTGCGCCACTTATGCCGCCCAGTATTAAACTGCCTCAAAAAACATTAGCTTGCCGCCTTATGCATATGCCTCCTAAAATAATACCTCAGCCAGCGGTCTTCATTGTGCACGATGGGGGATCAAACCCCTGATCCCTGCACCATTAGTCAGTGTTCTAACCATTGTGCTGTGGCTCTGCTTCTTCTGGTTGAACATCAGTGCACCACTTATGCCTTCCAGTATTAAAATGCCTCCAAAAACATTCGCACCCCGCCTTATGCCGCCCATTATTTATATGCCTCCTAAAATAGCACCGCAGCCAGCTGTCTGCATTGCGCACTGTGGGGGATCGAACCCCTGATCCCTGCACCAGTGGTCAGGGTCTTAACCATTGTGCTGTAGCTTTACTCTCTTGCTTGTATATCAGCACGCCACTTATTCCTCCCGCGCAGCCATCTCATGCGCTAATGTGCGGGGCGCATATGGGCGCCGCGCACCTTAGCGCATATGCAAATTCCGGGGTTTCTTTTTCAGCACGAACCGCCCACTCCTTATATGGCACCCGCACTCTACTGCGGCCAGCACTTTACCGGGGTTTTAGTAAACATACCCCTTATACAAAGGCATTATCACTTCCTTTTTTCTGCTAGCCATTCCTCTCCGTATGCACCCAAGCATCCTTCTAGCTTTTGCCGTCGCCTTTTCTACCTGTTTAGATACTTTAAGATCATCAGACACAACCACGCCTAGGTCTCGCTCTTCTTTAGTGGACAAAAGTACTTCACCTCCTATACTGAATTGCTCCCTTGGATTGCTGCAGCCCAAATGCATGACCTTACATTTTTTAACATTAAATCCCAGCTGCCAGATTCCAGACCATTCTTCAAGCTTAGCTAGATCCCTCCTCATGTTATCTACACCTTCCTAGGTGTCTACTCTATTGCAGATTTTGGTATCATCTGCAAAGAGGCAAACCTTACCCGACAGCCCTTCCGCTATATCACTAACAAAGATGTTAAAAAGAATCGGACCAAGGACAGATCCCTGGGGCACACCACTGGTAACATCCTTCTCCTCAGAGTGAGCTCAATTTACTTGTACTCATTGTTGCCTCCCACCCAACCAATTCCTAACCCAAGCAGCAACTTTAAGATCCATCCCTAGGGTGTTCAGTTTGTTTATAAGTCGCCTGTGAGGAACAGTGTCAAAGGCTTTACTGAAATCTAAATACACCACATCTAGAGCTCTCCCTCGGTCCAACTCCCTGGTCACCCAGTCAAAGAAATCAATCAGATTTGTCTGACAAGACCTGCCTCTGGTGAATCCATGCTGCCTTGGATCCTGTAATCTGCTGGACTCCAGAAACCTCACTATTTTCTCTTTCAGCAGCGTTTCCAATAATTTACTCACCACTGAAGTTAAACTAACCGGCCTGTAGTTTTCAACCACATCCTTACTTCTGCTTTTGTGTAAAGGCACCACATGAGCCTCTCTCCAGTCCTTTGGCACCACTCCCGACTCCAACGAGGCATTGAAAAGGTCAGTCAGTGGAGTTGCTAGAACGTCCCCAAGTTCCCTCAGTATTCTAGGGTGTATCCCATCCAGTCCCATCGCTTTGTCTACTTTAAGTTGAGCTAGTTTCTCACGAACACAGTCTTCTGAAAATTGTTCAAGATGTCCCTCGCTTCTGTTCCTATTTGTGGGTGTTTTCTGAGGTCCTGCTCCTGGTTCTTCATCTGTGAACACAGAACAAAAATATTTGTTAAGCAATTCCGCTTTATCCTTATCAGCTTCTACATATTCCCCCCTGCACCCTTGAGTCTGAGAATACCACTTTTGCCCTTCCTCTTCTCACTAATACATCTGAAAAATGTCTTATCCCCCCATTTTATTGTATTGGCTATTTCCTCCTCCTTTTGAATCTTTGCCTTCTTGACTAGTTTTCTAGCTTCTCTAAGTTTTTCCAAATACAGATGCCTGTCTTCCTCTCTCTGTGATCTCTTGTATTTCATGAAGGCCTCCCTCTTTTTCTTCACTTTTTCAGCTGCTTCCTTCGAAAACCATAGCGGTCTCCTTTTCCTTTTGCCTTTATTTACCATTTTAACAAAAAGGTTGGTTGCCCTTAAAATACCCCCTTTCAGTTTTGCCCACTGTTTTTCTACATCCCCCAGCTGTTCCCATCCCACTAACGACTCCCTGAGGTATTGGCCCATCTTTGAAAGTTAGTCTTCCTAAAGTCTAAGATCCAGTTGGAAATGGCAACTGGAAAGATCCAGTTGGAAAGGGCAACTGTACAGATGCTTGAAAATGGGATACAGAGGGCTGCAGGCGGGACATGCTGTGGTGCAGCTGGGGCACAGTGCGGACTAGGGAGATGCCTAGGTGGCACATAGGAATGCTGAAACTGTACAGCAGCCAGACAGCAACTGATGAGGGCCCAACATGGGCATGAGTGGGTTTCTCACTGTGTCACAGGGGCTAGTACCCAGCAGGAACCCCCAAGGGCACAAAACATTGGCAGGCGGTGGTGGGGGGGAAGCGTGGACGTCTATGCAGGCACCCCTATCCCAGATCCCGCACCATAGGCAGCCACCTACTGGCACACTGGATGGCCTGAGACTGCACACTACCAGCACCACCAGCATAAGGGCATGTCAGCATGGTAGCAGAGGGGTACTAGTGGCGGAGTTGGAAGTGGCATTTGCCCACAGCAGACCATGGCCTAGCCCTGTTTAGGTGGGTGCCGAGCACTGCAACAGACAGGCTCTGTCTGATGAACAGTCATGGTATCCCTAGGGAATGAACTGTCCCTGTGGTGCAGTGCACACAGCCAGTGTGCTCAAGAGCCGAAGGTTACAGGTTCAAGTCCCAGCTGTGGCTCCTGCAAACCAAGTCCCCATATTTCACTCAGTACTAAACAGTTGTAATGAAGACAGAACCTTTATTGCAGATAACATTAAAATGCCTGAAATGCCTATATTTTACCCTACAGAGCACAGACACCATAAACATGTGCAATACCTAGAGCAGAGTTTCCCAAATGCAATCCTGGAGGGCCAAACACCATTCAGGTTTCATGCTGTCTCTAATAAAGATGCCTATGCTGCATTTCCATGTGCCGTCCCCATGGTATGCAAATGTATCTCATGTATATTCATTAGGGACAGCATCAAAACCCGAACAGTGTTTGGTCCATCAGGACTGGAGTTGGGAACCTCTGCCCTAGAGCAGCGGCCAACAGGGGCAGAAACACCCACACCCACAGGCTCCATTATCCAAAGCCTCATGGAGAGGCAGGATGATGTGCCCTGCATGCAGCAGCATCTCCCAATACTAGCACTTGCATACCTTAGCAATGCCACCCTAAGCCTGGGAATACGTTACATATATATCAAAAGGTTGCTATGATTAATGGCAGATAGAAATTCCTAAGTTAAGCACAATTTACTGATTGAGCTGCATCATAGCAACCTTTCTGATGTCTGTGGAGTTTGTTTCAGTTCTGATCTCTGACAGTGTTTACCACCCTGGGGAGTGATGCCAACAGTATTGTGTACCATAGCCATGCCTGCACTGTGCCCCTGACTGGTGCGTTGGCCAGGGCTGCCAAAAGACTCTACATTTGCAGAATGCTGGCATAGGTGTGGTAGTGTGTGTCTGTCTATGCAGTGTGTGGTGGCTGCCAACACCTTACTCAGCCAACACTGCTTGCACTCTTTCCAGTGTTAGCCTGCCAATGTGCATAATGAGGAGCAAGGTACTGTGGGTATAGCCCGGACAGGGCGTCCTGGGCAGGATGCATCTGCACAGAGCATAGGGCAATGGCTGGGACATTGTATTTCCTGGCCACCACCTGCATGGACAGGGTGGCCACAGCATGTTCTGCTGGGAGGTCACTCTCACCCTGGCTGAGCAGTGACCATGGCATGGCTATGTTCACCCATCGTGCTGTATAGTATTTCTCTCAAAATAAATCTATGGGTTGTCTTTTCTGGGGCCCAATCACTGACTTATCTGCTTGGTGAGTGTGCTCACATCCCCTCCAGGAACATGTACTATGGACTAGCTAGCAGACTGTCTGCAGTTATATGTGCAGCGGCTGGAGAATGTCAGATGGTGGTGGGGGGCAGCTGAGCATTTCCAGGCCTACTGTCTGTCTGCCATTGCCTTATGGATGTGTACAGATCTGCATTGACTGCCCTGTAGGGTGTCTGTTCCCCAGCAGGACTGGTTTGAATGGTCCCCTCTACAGCTACCATTGCAGGGATATAGAATGCGGATCTGTTGGTGGGAGATCCTGTTTCCCACCCTGAGCCACAGAGGGTGGGTTGGGTGGTGGTACATAATCTGCCTATGTGCCCAAACACCCCCCTTCAACAGCACAAGCCAGCACACCCAACTCAGGCCCTGTACTCACCCCTATCCAAAGTTAGCAAGGCAAACAGCCAGTGGATTGTGGATTTCATGTTGGTTATATGTTTTGTTGGACATTTGCTTTTCCCCTGATGAAGCAAGGATGCTTGTGAAATGCTTTTGAGCTCTGAGTTGAGGCGTCGGGGAATGGGAAGTAGGATGGCCACCTTTTGAGGCACAAAGCATGGTTTTGAAAGTTAAGTGCTGTTTCATTGGTTGTGTTTGGGTGGCTTGTCGGGATCTGCACGGAAGGTCATTGATGTTATAAGGGCTTGTGCATTATGACAGTTTAGTCTGTTGTATGCGTGTTGTAAGCCCGTGGTTACTGAGACCTTCTGTGCAGTATTGTGTGTCTAACAACATATAATGAACATTAATATATATACGTGAATGTTGAAAGATAATGAATATGGGAAGATTTGGAACAGTACTTTTTGTTTTTGTGGAGTGGTCATTGTGAAGTTGTGAATTATTCCACTCTAAGAATGACCATATATATTTTGGTGTAATGGTACATGCACCTGTTGTGGTTGCACAGCTCTGGCACAACCCCAGACAGACACACAGATGTTAATAGGCTAGCTAGGTGTGGTGGGCCAATGCTCCTGTTGTGGTCAACCACAACTGCCCTAATCACAGGAGGCCCTAGTCATGACCATAGAAGTATAGTATAATGCCAAGTGTCATGGTATTGGCTTCTGGCAAGATGCACAGGGCCACCCACCTTATGTTGTATGTTAGGACACATCACCCATGTGTGGTAGGATGTCATGGTGCCATGGCGGGTGTGTTGGCTGATATGTGTAGGTCAGGCAAACACACATGTGTTTGCCAGACCACACAGGGGGTTAGGGAGGACCTCCCATAAACACCAGCATGGCCAAACCACACGTGGCATGGTGCTGCCATGTCATGCAAGGAGAGTGTAGGAACAGGGTATGGTATGTCCAAGGTGTTATGCACAGTACACATATGTGTCACTGCACACATGGCCAGACCCACAGCCACACATGCAGGTGGCACTGGCAACCGTTAGTAGAGGACACACTGAGCAGAGGAGCAGGAGCAGCACGATGCTTCGCACAGAGATGTGTGATATGTGTTGGCAACCACCAGAGATATATGGTCATTAATGCACCCTCCCATTGCTTTCCTCCCCTAGGTAGAGGACCTATGGAAAAAGGGTCCGGAGTTGCGGCTGCACTGCCCAGAGGTCCTTGCCCACCTACACAGGCGGGCAATGTCTCAACGTAGAAGTGAGTGTTGCGGCCTCTGCAGCTCTGTAGAAAATGTCACAGTGGCCCACCAGCCTGTGCACGGCCAAACTATGTACATGTGGTATGTGACTCACATAATAGTGTGCTAATGACTGTCATTCCCCACAGAGGAAGATCCTGCCAGTGAGGGTCCTTCCACATCGGGGCACACTATGAGACACCCCACTGCCCAAAGCCAAATGGAAGAGGAGGAGGAGGTGGCACTGGAGGTGGTGGAGGCTGAAGAGGAGGAGGAGGAGGCGGCAGAGGAGGAGGCAGCAGAGGCGGCTGAGGCGGAGGAAGACAATGGGGAAATGGAGGGGGTGGGGGGTGGGGTGTGAGGGGAGGGTGAGTGTGTGTGTGTTATTTCGGGGGTAAGGAGGAGGAGGGGAGCATGGAGGGTGGTGAGAGTGGGTGGGAGGTGCCAGGGGAGGGGGTGGAGGAGGGGGAGGTGGGGGTGTTGAGGGGGGAGGGTGGGATGGAACACAGGACAGCACAGGGCACTGTGGGTCCCTGCCAGCCACCGCATGTGCACTGCATCTCGACAGCCATCCACTGATGGGCGTCCCAGGGGCATGTGATGGCCCCTGTGGCACCTACACATGTGCCCTGTGTTGTCCTGTCTTCCGCGACCCAACATGGGTAAAGGGGATGGAGGGACAACAATGCCCACAACAGCTGGGTACATATGACCTAGATTGTCCGCTGTTGGAAACAGGACACTGGGCTTGATGGACCTTGGTTTGACCCAGTATGGCATATCTTATGTTCTTATGTTCCAATGTTGCTATACCCTTTGTAAATAAGTTGTGAATACAGTTTTGATACTATATCACAATGGTCATGTGTCTCCCATACAGACAGACTGTGGACGTAAGCATGGGACATGTGTGTAGATCAGCATGTGTATGCATGGTAGACATGGGTATCATACATGGACCGTCTCCACACACAGTTGTGGGGGCTGCCCATGTGTGTAGGTGTCTGAGTCCCATGTTGTCCCTGTGATGTGCCAATGTGGAGCATGTCCTAAAGTCTTTGGTCACGTGCATGCTGTGTGCAATGTGTGGGAACCATATCTGATGCACCATGCTTGTGTGCCAATAGGGGAAATGGCTAGCAGCAGGATTGTGGCATGGAAGGTAAGATGGAATGCTGTACCCAAGAGCTGCTCAGGGGGATAGCTGTTGAGGGTGACATAGGTCAATGCATGTCACAATGATGAGCGGTGGGGGACTACAAGCGCTAGTGAAGGGTGATCAGCTGACCGAAGCAAGCCACCTTTGTCTGCCTGTGCTGCATGCAAGCCTATGTGGGAAGACAGCCACATAGGCCCTTGTGTGGGCAGGGAGAATGGTCACACATGTGTGTCCAATGATGGAGAGTGTATGGGGTGGGAGAGGGTGGCAGATCCCTACACCAGACATGTACCACCATGGACATCTTCCTGGGCAATGGGAGAGGATGGGTATACCCACATGCATAGATAGTGGGGTGGCAACCTGCCACAGTCCATGGCACACAGGGCATGGTATGACCTATGGGCGCTGATAAGTGGCAGTATAGACACCCCACCCCTGAGGGGCATGGGTAAGGCACATGTGGGCAGGGAGACAACAAGAGGTGCAGGGTACGTAGGGGGCCATAGTGCCACACATTGGAATCAAACACATAGGATGTAATATTTTAAGATGTTTTATTCTTCATGCTCACATTCTGCGTGGCCGGCCACAGTGACCATGTCCCAGTCCACCCCTCTGTTCCGGGGCTACCGGTGCAGCCTCTGGTGACGGTGCTGGCTGCTGTAAGCATGCTGCCATGGCCTCCTGGGCATCTGCAATGTGGAGGAGTGCCCCTGCTATCATGTCAGCTGTTGTCTGCAGCTGTTGGATTCCCTGGTTTGTGGCCAACAGATCCTGGTGTATGGCCAACATAGCCTGACGAGTGCCTGTGGGTAGGAAACAAGGTGATATGTGAGATACCTCTTTCAAACCCAAATGTCACACATGCACATGTCAGGCATATCCCACCAGATCAGTCTGCAGAACAATCATGCATGCCACAACTAGCAACACATGACCATGTTTAGATCTGTGTCTCCCATGAGCCATCTCCATGTCTGGAAGGGGTCTGGATGAGGGGTCATGAGAATCATAGATTTCACACATGGCACAGTGCCCCAGTTTAATCTATCAATGCTTGATCTGCACACTGGTCATCTGAGATAGGTCAGATGACGTGAGGGGTCATGGCACACACATACATATATCTGGGGGGGCCCTCATTTCTATAATGCTGGCGCACAGTGCAGATTATGTTGACAAACTATGCTGCCTAACAATACCCATGGAGAGGTGTCTGTCAAGTAGGGTGTCTGGGTGACCTGGGATTGTTGGTTTCCTATGTGCGCTTACTTGGGGTATATGGCTGTGCACAGTGTGCATGTGTCTGAGCCCCTCACACATGCTGACACCTGACAAGCCATGCTACAGGAGGTTGAAAGACACAAGGCACAGAACACCCCCCCAACATAAGAACACTCTGCTATGTGGGCAACAAGCAATCTCCTTGTGGATGTTATGACAAACCCCATGGGGATTGTGGTGTATGCTGTTACCCACCTTCGGCATCGTGCCATGCTGAGGCACTGTGGGCCCGCAGCTCTGCAAGGATTGTAGCCATGCTTGTAGGAGGGGTGGCTGATGTCCCTGGAGCCTGCATTGGGTGGTGGTTCCCCTCAAACTCCAAACCCTCTTGAGCCTGTGTGTGGCTGCCTGTGGCCCCCACTGTGGTGGTGACATCTGTGGGCATGTCCTCTGTCTCGGTCATCACGTGGGTCCCTAGTGTGCAGTCCCCATCGCTGGTGCTGCCCCCGGACATTGTGGGCTCTGGCTCCTCCACATCCTGGGGCCCTGCCACATCCTCCTCCTCAGGTGCCCCCATGGTTGTGTAGTCACCTGGGTTGTGGAAGAGCATACCCAGCACAGATAAGTTTGCACAGTGCACCTATGTACAACTGTGTAGTACATCCACCCCACAATCAATGTGTGCTTGGGCGTGCCCTGTACGTGTGCTGCATAGTTACTACTACAGCTCCTGCTGCCACTATTAGGCATTTATAGGGCAGTACCAAGCACACACATCACTGTGAAAGTTATCTCACAGAAAGACAATCCCTGCTCAGCGGTGCTTAAATTTGAAACAGACATAACAATAACAGTTCTGGGAGGGGAGTTTGTAGCAGAAGTGCAGCGACATGTGCAGGGAAGACATAAAAAGGGATGGTGTTAGAGACACATGTGGGTGGAGGACAGAAACACACAAAGTAAAAGGGGTGGAATGGGGAACAGCACACTCATGAGCCAAAGGCAGAGGGTAGGGGATGATCTAGGAGACCAGGTATGAGGAGGTGCTAATAAGATGTCTGACGCATATCCAAAGGGCATTTATTCTATGCATTGGGAGCAGCAAGGTGTGAGTTGTGTAACTACCTGCCTGGGGATGTGCGGTGTCCAGTGCTTCTGGCAATCCACACAGATATATGGGTCCAAGCCGGTCTGCTAATTCCTGTTCCAGGGGGATTAGGGTTGGTGTAAAGGAGCCTCCCCCACCGGTGCCCATCACATGTTGCCGCTCAGCCACCATGTGTGCATGCACACCACGCTTAAAATTGTTGAACCTCTTCCTGAGGCTGTTGAGGTCACTGGTTGGTCCCCCTGCCTGTGCGATGGCCTCCTGCACCTCCTCCCACACGTGTGTGGGTGTTGCCACAGTGGTGCTGTTGCTCAGCCGGCCATAGAGAACCTCGTAATGCTCCAAGACACTAGCCAGCAGGATGTGGTTCTCTTGCTGGCTGAATCTCAGAGCCCTCCGTTGCACAGCTGGCACCGGTATGCACCTTTGTTTGGCACTGGGAGGGCCCTGTGTGGGCTGGGGCCCACCCAATGTGTCTGCAGCCACCACCACATGCCAAACACTCCCTGCCCTCTCTGGGTCCTGCTGAAAGGTGCTCCCCCCTCCTCCTCCACTCCTGCCCTGTCCTGGCACTCCATCTCCCTGCCCTCTGTACCCTCTCCCTCCCTGTCGCACATTCCTGCTCCTCGCCTCCTCAACTCCACCTCACACCTGGACCTGCCCCCCCCCCTCCTCTCCCTGCTGTCTGCTCCTCAACTCTGCTCCTTTCTCACTCACCTGCTCCTTGCCTCCCCCCTCTCTGTCTCCCCTGCTCTGCCACACAACTCTCCACGACAAACCTGCCTCTACCACTCTTCAACGCAACTCACTAACCCTGCTACTCTTCACTAAACACCTGCTTCTCACTCTTACCGACACCACACACCTTCTCTCCCTCGCCTACACAAAACCCTCAACGTGCACCAGGTGTGCAGGTGTATTTATAGGGGTTTTTTTACATTGTGCATTCACAGTTGCATGAGCACGGTGGCTGCGCGCATTGTGCACACGCCGCATAGACATGGGAGCTGCGTGCGCATGACCTTTTGTTACACGTGCACTGTGTGTGCGCGTGAAGCGTGGTGCATGTACATGTCTCATGCTCATGCACAATGCATGTGTAACCTGGTGTCCCGTGCACGCACCTTCTATGTCTCCGTGGCGCATGCGCAACGTGCACAGTTGCCACGCTAGTGTAACTGCGCATGCGCAACACGCGCAACGTAACAAAAACCCTATAAATGCACCTGCACACCAGGTTCACTTTGAGGGGTTTGTATAGGTGAGGGAGAGAAGGTGTGCGTTGTCAGTGAAGGAAGGAGAGAGTCCGAAGCAGGTGTATTGTGGAGTGTGGCTGGGTTTGTGAGCGGTGGTGGTTGTATTGTGTGGCTGTGTTTGTGTGTGGTGTGAAAGGTTTGTGGCTTGGTTAGTGAAGTGAGTGTCTGTGTTTGAGAGAGTTAGAGGAGTTGGACTGGTAGAGTTTATGGCAGCCTTTGTGGTTGCTGCATCTGCAGTGGGAGGTAAGCAGGTGCTGCGGTTGCCTGATGGGGGAGATGGTGTCTATGGGGTTGAGGCACAGGGCATGGGTGTAGTCCCGCTGCAAAACATACCTGCAGCTGTGTGGGCAGGCCAGGCAGGGGCTGTGCCGGCACAGCGCAGGAGGCGTGCTGAGGTGCAGGCTCTCCAGCCTCGCCTCTACAGGCCCAGGGCCCAGCTCCAGGGCATGCATGAGGACCAGGTCATCTCCCTCTACTGCCTGAGCATGGGGGCTATTAGGGAGCTCTATGAGGATCTAAGACCTGACCTCGAGCCCCTGACTGATTGGTCACATGCCATACCGGGTTTGATCAAGCTCCTTGGTGCCCTACATTTCTTTGCCTCTGGCTGTTTCCAGTCATCTGTGGCCGCAGTGGGTGGCATGAGCCGCCCAACCTTCTCACGCTGTCTCCACCAAGTACTGCGTGCCATGGTCAGCCAGGTGGGGAATTACATTGCAATTCCCAACACTAGGCAACAGTGGTGGACCCTGAACCAGGCCTTTGAGGCATTTGCCGGGATACCACATGTGATGGGAGCTATTGATTGCACACATGTTGCCCTGGTCCAGCCTAGAGACAGGGAGGTAGTGTTCCGCAACCGCAAACACTATCATTCCCTGAATGTTCAGGTTGTATGTGATGCAAATATGCATATTCTGAATGTGGTCCCTAGGTTTGCAGGGTCCACCCATGACTCCTATATCCTGCATCACTCGGCACTATTCAGACAATTTGAGGCAGGACAGTATGAGGACTGTATATTGCTGGGTGTGTATTTCTCATTTCTGACATGCATATGGTGTTCATGTGACTAACTGTATGTGCAAATGTCTGTTTTGGAGATGTATCCCTCGTTGTGTGTGTGTGTGTCATCTGTCTGTGTGTGATACAACGTTGGGGGGGGGGGTTGGTGCCCTCCAACTCCACCTTGCTATGGTGCTGTGTGATGATGATTTAATGGATGCTAGCATTTGTGTCGTGGTTACAGATTATGTTGTTTTCAATCCGTACACCTACCCCTTGTCTTGTGTGTCTTAACTTCACACGCTGATGCATAGTTGTGATGTCATATGTTTATGTCAGGATGTGTTATGCATTTGTTTTGCACATATATACCTGTGTCCATTTGGGTGGACATGAGCTCCTGCTTTAACATTACACATTTATTTCTGCAGTTGATGCAGGATATGGGTGTCACCCTTGGTTGTTGACCCCTGTGCGTCAACCACAGACATGTGCAGAGAGGAGGTACAATGAGGCCCATGCCTCCAGCCGCTCCGTTATAGAGCACACCTTTGGCGTTTTAAAGAGTCGCTTTCAGGTGTCTGGATAGGACAGGTGGGGCCTTACAATACAATCCACAGACTGTGGCAGAGATCATTATAGCCTGTTGCATCCTGCACAACATTGCTCTCAGGCATCATATCCCTGTCGAAATTAATGAGGATCTGGAGGATGATCCTACGTGACCTCCTGTGCATGCCCGTGCTGACACACGTGAGGGCACAGCAGTCAGGCGGCAGTTGATTGCAGAGCTCTTCTCATGTAAGTACTGAATATGTTCCCACCTACATTTGTTGGAATATGTGTGTACTTCTAATACTAGCTAACATTTGTATTCTAATATCAGTAAGATGCAACACTGCACTGACATGTAACAGACACTGCCTGGCCATCCCAACTTCAAATCTAATCATGACTGAAACACAGAAGATGTGGACAGGGCACAACAGCTGGTGGAGGTGTGTGTGGGGAGTTTTAATTATTTATTTATTTATTCTTTTCTTCTATACTGCCCCTTCCAGAGATCAAGGGTGGTTTACAGGGAACAGTTTTACAATTTTTTATATACTTTTACATGGAACAGTAATTTGTAACTATGTACAGGTAACATTGCATGCAGCTGTGTCAAAACTATTTACAAAGAACAATAATCAAATATTGCAAAGAACAATAGACAATAAACATATATTACAATCAAACTTGTGTGTGGTCAGGAAGTTACTTTCTTTTCTTACATAATTTTTTATTTACATTCTCTTATATACCGTGCTATTCTGCATCAGTGTGGTTTACATTGAACAAACTGAAATTACATTGAACAGGGCATTATAACTTGGAGATAACTATTTTACAGGGAACATGGGCTATGGAGGGTTAAGTGGCTTGCCGAAGACCACAAGGAGCACCTGTGGGACTAGAAACACCAGTCCTTCCAGCCCAAGGTTGCTGTCCTCTAGTGGGATTTGAGCACCTGACCTTCCGGCCTGAAGTACCTTGCCCCAACCACTAGGCCACTTCTCCACTCCAATACATATGGGGGGGCTAATAGCAGTGGTTCTGTTTGAGTTAGTCGCTTGTGGGTTCAGGAGGTTGGTGGGAGTGTATCTGTGATTGGTGGGGGGTGGCTCTTGGGAGGTAGGGGATTTCAAAATGCTCAGTGAAGAGGTGGGATTTGAGTCCTTTTCGGAATAGATGAAGGTCTTTCATCACGTGAAGGGTTATTGGGAGTTCGTTCCAGAGGGTGGGGGCAGCAAATGAGAAGTCTCTGGAGCTTGTAGTTTTCTTTGTTTTTCTGAAGGTTTTGTGTATGTTGAGAGAATGGGCGGTGTTTTGTCTGTGTGTTCTTGATTCTGATTGAGAGTGAAGGAGGGTGGTCAGATGGGAGGGGGAGATGTTGTTAAGGAGTTTGAAAGTTGTTAGGAGTATTTTATGTTTTATTTGGCTATTTATAGGGAGCCAATGCAGTTCTAGCAGTATGGGGGTCATGTGGTCAGTTAGACGCTCTTTTGATATTACCTTGGCACAGATGTTCTGGGCTCTTTGTAGTAGATATGTTTTTTTTAAGTGGCAGGCCAATTAGGAGACTATTACAATAGTCGAAGTGGGGGCTGATGAGTGTACCTACTACAGATCTAAAATCATGTGTGTCAAGGAGGGGTCTTAGGTGTTGTATGGTCTTGAGCTTATAGAATATGGTTTTTACTGTCTGTTTTATGTGAGGTAGCAAGGTGAGTGTGTGGTCTAGTATTACTCCTAGGTACTTTATTTCTTTTTTGACGGGTATAGTAGTATTGTTGATTGTGATGGTTGTTGGGTAGGAGGCATCAGGATCAGGTTTTCTTGTTACAAACATTGCTTCCGTTTTGTTAAGGTTAATGCTGAGATAGTTGTTTTCTAGCCAGGAGGTGGTTTCATTCATGCATTCGGACAGGTTGTTGTATGTGGGGCTGTTAGTGTTTATGGGGATAGCAAGCATGATGTCATCGGCATAGATAAAATGGTTAATTTTGTGTTTTTTAAATATATTTGTAATAGGCTGCAGGTATAGATTGAAAAGGAGGGCGGAGAGGACTGAGCCTTGAGGGATTCCCTGTCCTTGAGAGAATGTTTCGGATGTGTCTTGTCCTCTTTGGACACTTATCAATCTGTGCGAAATATAGGACATGAACCATTTGAGGACTGTTCCTCCTATGCCTAGGTTTTCTAGTCTATTAATTAGAGTGTTGTGGTTGATATTGTCGAATGCGGCGGATATATCTATGAAAAGGAGTAGGAAACCCTGGTTGTTGTCATCTGTACCTCTGATGAGGAAATCCATCAGTGTTATTAGGAGGGTTTGAACTCCATGGAAGGGGCGGAATCCGAATTGGTGTGAATCAAGGGGTTTGTGCTCGTCAATGTGATCCTGTAGTTGTATTTGTATAATGTTTTCTATTATTTTATCAATGAATGGTATACTGGCAATGGGCCTGTGTGAATTTGGGTCTTTTGGGTCAAGTTTATTATTTTTTATGATAGGACAGATAGAGGTGAGCTTTAGGGCAACAGGCATGATGCCTTGGGAGAGAGATTGGTTAACTGTGTATTGGATGCTTGCAGTGAGTTCAGCTTTTGTGGACTTGATCCATGATACTGGGCATGGGTCAAGAGGGGAGGTTGTGGTATTGATCATTGTTATGATCTTAAGTAGGTGTTTTTGGTCGACCAAGTGCAAAGTTGTCCAATCGTTATTGGTTTTTGGACTAGCCTGCAATGTTATTGTGATATGGGGTTTACTTTTTAGTTTCTCAGCAAAATGTGCTGCTAATGTTTGTACACTTATTGTGGATTGTTCAGGTTCTGGGTGCTGTGTCTTTGTCAGTGATTTTACAATTGCGAATAGTTCTCTAGGTCGATTGATGGCCATGTTTATTACTTTAGAGTGGTAGTCTCTTTTTGATTTGTTGATTGCATCTTTATATGCATTGAGTAATCTTGTATATTGGAATTTGTTTTCATTTGATTTTGTTATTTTCCACCTTTTTTCTTGTTTTCTCAGTTGTTTTTTTAATTTGGCAAGGTCTTTCGTGAACCATTTTTATGACTTTTTTATTTGTTTTTGTGTGATTTTCGTTGGGGCGGCTGCTTCTTGGATTGCTAAGTTCCATTGGTTTATGGTTGTATTGATATCTGGTGGGTTTGTAGTGATTTTGGGTAATATGTTGTCTAGGAAGGCATCTTTATCAAAGTGGGTGAAACGTGAGTTGTGTGATATAGTGTTTGTAGTATTGAAGGGTGTTTGTGAGAGGAGATGGAAGGTTATCAAGTGATGGTCAGACCAAGGTACCTCTGTTATGGTTGAGGGGGTGTGTAGTTGGTGGTTATTGAAGGGGGTGGGGAGGAAGACAAAGTCTAATGTGTTATCCTTTATGTGTGTGGGGGCATGTATTATCTGTTCGTATCCCATTTCCATCATAGTGTCAGTGAAGTTTGCTGACGGGGATGGGTTTAGTGATGGGAGATTCAGATCACCCAGTATGATGAGTGGTTTGCTTTGTGAAGCTGTACATGCAAGTTCGAGGATGGGAGTGAGGTTTTTTTTGGTCAGCTGATGGAGGTCTATAGATGAGGGTGAGTGCAAGGGTTTTATTTTCTATGTTGATGATGTCCATGCCATCTATATTATTTAAGTTTGTTAAGGTGTATTGTAGGTCTTTTTTAGTGAGTATGAGTGCTCCCTCTCCTCTTTTTGCGTCCCGGTGGCAGTTAAATACGTCATATTGTTGTGTGTCTAGTTGGTTTAATAGGATTGTGTCTGTGGGTGCGAGCCATGTCTCGGTGATGAAGAGAATGTCAGGTTTTTTATCTCTTATCATATCATTGATAATTGGTATTTTGTTTCGTATGGATCGGATGTTTATTAGGATGAGTTTTCTTTTAGTGGTTGTGTCAGGGGAGTCATTTACATTGTTATGTTGTTGATGGTTTAACTGGATTAGTCTGGGATAGTGCCTGTGGGTATTGTGGCGTGAATTTTGGTTTTGGGTGTGGGTGTATATTTGGGCATGTAGTAAGTTTTCAGTAAGGATTATGGATAACGGGAATGCTATTATAAGGGGTTTGGTTAGATTTGTATGAGTAAATGTTTTGTATTAAGAGAGCTATTAGGAGGAGAGGAAGGCTTTTAAGTTTTATGGGAGCCATTCTGGGATTTGGTAGGAGGGGGGTTTGAGTATGAGGGAAACCTCTGTAAGAGAGACCTGGAGTATGGTACTAATTTGTTTGGTGGGTTTTTTCTTTTTGTAATGTCTTGTGGAGTGGTTTTGCATTAAGTAGTTCTGATGAACAGTATGGAGTATAGTTTGTGGTGTTCAGCAGTGATGTAGTGCTAGATCTCGTGTGCAATTTCAGTATTGGTTAATATTGTAGTATTAAGATAATGTAATCATAGACAATTGATACTAACATATAGAGATAATACAATTTATATCACGCATCGAGGTTGTGATGTATTTTAGGTTTAGGGCAAATGGCACAGGTTCTTGTGGAGGCTAGCTGTATATTTGGTACATTGAAAAGCTATGCTAGTAATACAATTTATAGTACATTCTATAAAGTTTTAGGCTTGTGGGAGGTGCTGGGTTGACATACGTGGTTTGTGGCTGATTGTGATAGAGGCTGCTGTGCAGCCACAGGTAGTTAGTTTGATGCTTTGGGTGAAGCAAGGTGAAAGGCATGTGGTGTGGAGTTAACAGTGGGAGAGCAGACCATGGTTGGGGCCAGTTGTCCAGCTGTGCGTGTTTTTCATTTAGTATTTTGAGCTGATTGTATGGTTGGTATGCTCTGATGAGCAGGATTTGTGTGTTTGTTGTTTTTGTATGGCGCTACATGTGATACGTAGCAATATATACATGCTCAGTAGTATTTTTAATACTGGTATTTAAAATCTTTAAGGGAAGTTACTACAACACCACAGTGTGCCTGAATGTATAGGTCATCACATAGCCCTGACATGGATGTGGGGAAGGATAGGGAACCTGTGCAGTGTCCAGCCAGGGGGAGTATCATTGCCCTTTTATTTGGCTGTAGAATAGCCATGCAGTGCAGTGTTGCATATTTACATGCAGACAGAGATGATTCAGGCCAGATCAGCAAGGTATAGGTTACAGTAGGCAAGCCGAGAGCTGAATATGGGGTGGAATTGGGTTTTAGTGGTGTTTTCAGGGAGGACAGAGCAAATCTAGCTGATGACATCTAAACATGAACCACATGACTCAACTACAAGCTGTGTAAGTGTGTAGAGGAGGAGAGTGCAGTCCAAGACAACAACTACATTGCGGACCCTAGAGAAGGAAAGTTATGTCCACACACACAAAGAGGCTCTGATGGGATGAGAGTTTTTAGGTGCACATATAGGCTATCCATGTTTTGCCATTATCACTTTCACACAGTGGGATGACATGCAGCCATCAAGGTCAGATCACAAGCAGACATCGGGGTGTGGTTTAGCAGACATAACTCATCCATTGAGATATATATTTGCAACTCATCAGCACACAGCTGTTAATGTTAGTCAAGGTATGAAATATACACACCAAGGAAATGTATATGGACAGAGGATAAGGGAAGTGCCCCTACATATTTCCGTGTGTTATAGGAATTGACAGCGGGGTAGCAGACGACATTGAGACACTGGTACACACAGTGAAGGGGCATTGGGAGCAATATGGGCGACACATGATAATACTGCGGCCTTGGAGTGAAGCAGGGACACGGTAGGGAGCAAACACTTCTGTTAACTAGTTTGTACGGCAACAGAGAGGTTAGGGAGCGGACAGACAGAGTACGGACCCTTGTAGTTTGCCAAACAAACTTCAGTGATAACTCTCACATGAAAGAGATCTGTACAGTATGATGGTGAACAGTCAGTCTGTAAAGGATCTTGGGGGGTCTGCGAGCTGAGGACAGGAAGGTGCAGTGTGTGTTGCACAGCTAGAACATGACATATGTATGTTTCCCTTGTGTTTCTAAATCCACAGGACATACTTGGTGATGCTCCTGGTGCTGTGGTGCATTGGCAGGTGCCTGTATGTCATCCAATATGCAGTGGTCTGGGTAGGTGGACCTACAGCTACATTGTCTGTGATGACAGTCAGGGGGAACACATGTCCTCAGTGATCTGTCATATTGTACATATGTTGTTGTTCACCTCTTTTCCCTGCACCTCCATACCCCATATCTTGCTGTTGACACACATATCCCCATGTGTTCCTGTCCAGTTTATCTTCTGCAACACTGTCTCTGGGACACGTCCAACAGAGCTGCATGTGTGTGGAGGCCCTAGGTGTTTGGGTGGTGGGCTACACATACACCCTTCCCCGACATTGTACCATCAGCCAACACCAGTGTATCATTGCATTTCACAAGGCCTTTATGTCCACTAATCTCCAATTGTGCACATACAAGCCGTATGCTACTGCTGGCATGCTCACCTTAGCATACTGTGTTGGTGTGTGTTTTTGGGTTGGCTGTGTGATGATACAGTCTGCAGGCATTTTACATTATCATGTGGTGTGAAGGGTCTGTACATCTGGGGGGCAGTGGTGACTGTGCTATCTCTACCTTACTGCTGTTTACCGTGTGAACATTGTGGACATATGTTGTGTGTTGTGAGCAGAACTGTGTCTTGTCTTCTGACAGACCACTGTTGAACAGCATTTTTGTATCACAGATATTGCCATAATGTGGACATGCATCAACAGTGGCTTGACATGGTGACATGGTGATTCTACACATTTTGATGACATCATCTCCCTTCACTGTGACCTGTTGTGGCCTTTGAGTGCCTCAGGGGATCCAAGACATACACTTGATGCAAACACACGGTAGGTTGCACCTTTGTTCTTTTGTGAATGACATCAGCCTTTACATGTTAATGATTTACTGTTTGTTTCATATACATTTCCTGTTGGCTCTCTGTTCACGAACGCTGATGCACATGGGGTGGAGCTGTGAAATGCCTGTGTAACATGGGCATGGACATGACTATATCCATGTGACACCCGCATCTGTGGTTCCAATTCAAAATGTCCCCAACAAGCAGTGTGTTCTGTGTTGTGATCATGTTATGTTTGCCTGTGTGTCCTTTTATTATGTGCATATTAATTTTTGACTCTCTGCCATTTGTGCTGATGTTGCAAGCAGCATACCAATACATTATTTATCCTCTTCTGACATAGGGCAGAGAATAAACCAGCCACATCTACTACAGTGCATCCGGAGTCACCATCATCCACCTGTTGGGGGACACAGCACCATGAAACTATCACTGGGAAATGGTGCCATAGGATGTCTGACCATTGCGAGTGGGACACATGCCTAGGATGGACAGTATTATTGTTGGAGTGCTACTTTGGCCATGACAGACCTGTCCAACACACTGTTGCTGCCGTACTCTGGCTGGGTGTCGTGTTCATCGCAGGAGACACACATGACCTTTCCAGTACTGTAGCATATTGGGATGTGACACTTGACTATGCATGCCCAGGGTTTCAAGGACAGTCTTAACCTGACTTGTTGGATTGCAGACACACTTTGCACTTTGGACACTGTGTGCTGGTCCCCATGTGTGCAGCAGGTACTGACATTGTCGCTGTATGTTGTACATTCCTCCAACGTTGTTTTGTTGTGTTTTGGCCATGTGTGTGACATGGAACACAGGATACGCTCATCTGTTTGGTTCAACACAAGCATACAACCCATGCGTGTGGCATAGGGGGAGCAATGGAGAGGTCCTGTTGTCTATGTCCACCTACTCTCCACTTGGACATGATACAGTTTTTGCCACAACACCGCTTTACTGCACACCAACAGCTTGGATTGATGTTTCCACTCACCAAGGGTGTTGCCGTGCATGTGTGGCATCACTGTATCATGTTGAAACATACACGGTGCATGTGCATATGACTGACTATGTTGGAGAAACACAGCATGTGGCAATATGGCTTCTGTGTGGTTTACTGTAAAATGTTTGCCCTTACATTCCATCTCTATATACTGGTTAGTGTGCTTGTTTACTGTACAGACGTGACGCTCAACTTTGATTTACAAACCTAGCATTGCAGGTCTGCAAAGTCCTATTTATCCCCTGAGGTAACGACACTCGCATTGCCCCATTATATTTGGAGTGTGGCAGTGTGAGTGTCCATTTTCTTCCTTCATTTGTGCATTCCATGTACTGTGATATATGTGTAAAGACACTGTATCCACACCAACCAGTGCAGTGGGACCTTCTGCATAGTGTTATCTCTGCATGTTTCTTTTGAATTCTCTCTGTGTTTATGTGCCTCTGCTACCTGTTAGCATATCCTCATTGTGCATTTGACAATTGTTTAGGATTACATTGTTGCAGCTTTGATTCCTATATCAGGCATTATGTGACAGCTGTAACATAACTTTCGATATGTGTTTTTACACGTTCAACATTTTAAGAACATATGCTGTTTTCATTTGTGTGACTCCTGTGTTGCCAGATAGATGTTTTAAGGAACAGATCATGATTGATGTGTGTTGGGCCCTCATCATGCACCGCCTACTGTCTACATGCACTCATATGTAAGTAACACATTTGAGGCGTGCAGCAGCATGTGGGGGCTGGGGGCCTAATGCATACTGAACACCATGCAGCTGATGCACATTATCTCTCCTGCCCATCATTTGTAGATGGGCCAGTGACCTTTCTGTAGGATTTGGGTTGCTGCCCTGCTAAATGTGTTTTCCGTCTTTCACCTGGGATCCACTCACCTTGATATTAAGATGGCGGTATCTACACTATCTGTGATGATTAACCCAAATAAAAATATTTGTTTGACATACATTTATCTCTGCTGCTGCTTGATCACACTGACAAAAATGCAATGCAATGTGTGCTTTTGAGTCAGTCCTGACTCTTGGTGACCAGAAGCTCCAGAGTTTTCTTGGCAGGGTCACTGGAAGTAGATTGCCAGACCTCTCTACCAAGGCAATAGAGGGTTAAGTAACTTGCCCAAGGCCACAAGGGGTGCTAGTTGGAATTGAACCCTAGTTGCTTGGTTACCAAGCCACTGTTCTAACCATTAGGCTACTCCTCCACTCCTTGACCATACTGACACTTGTATTTATTGATTTACTGGTCATGTACATGGCCCACCTGAGCTCACATCCTTGTATGGTGGCAGCTTTCTATCTGCCAGCTATTTGCCACATCACTGGGGGTTACAGGTTCCCATATACACCCTCCCTTTGGGGTACTATTTTTGCATTGTGCGCAGTGTGCTCCTTTTGGTTGTTTGGGAAAGTGGGTACAGACATGTATTATAATACCATAGGTTGCAGGTTTGATCCCCACATGTTTTTTTTTTCTGTTGTGCTAACATGACCATTAGGTACCTGCAGGTTCATCACCTCTGCACACACCTTTCCATCTCTTCACTGTACACCAAAGTGTGCCCTCTGTGCTGCCTATCCATCACATATTTGCTGTTACATATTTCTCTTTCTTTATGGCATTTACATGGCTGTCCACTTGGGGGTTTGGCATTGCTGCAGTTGAGCTGGTCTGTGGCACAACTGTTTGTAGGTTCAATTCTCTCCTGTCCTGTTACAGATTTTGCACCTGCTCCACAGAGCATCCCCTGCCACCCTTTGGGTTTAGGTTCTTTCCTCTTTTACATGCTGTATCCACTGCATAACATTTCATTGTGTGTGTGTGCATGTAGTTATATGTGGCTCTGGTCCCAATTACAGACTGTGATCTGATCTGTACACACCAGATCTGCATGTGCATTTCATCATGGTTACTGTTGGGGGTTTGCTTATCCTAGCAGCCAGTAGGCTTCTTGTGTGATGCCCTGCAGTATTCTTGTATGCAGCCTTTGCTAATCAGCTCATGTTGGTGGTGTGGCCTACCAGTTTGTGCATTGCCATTTGTGCTAATGCTCATAGGTTTGATTCCTCTCTGTTCTCTTTCATTTGTATGCCTGTCCCGCACAACTAATTTTCATTCCTGTGACAGTCATATCTGTGCAGATCTGTGCTGTTAGCACATTGTACCCTTATCATAGTTGTCAACCATCCTTCTGTCCATCTACGTGTGTCTGCCAGCTGTGTGCCATCCTACCCTGATGTGCATGCTGCTACCCCATGTCCTGCACTGCTACACATTTCTGCATTGCAGCTCTCCCTGGTTACTTCTTCTGTGTGTGCTCTGCATAGCACTACTACTCAGTTGTCGTCCTGTCATTGCACCTATCCTGCCACTTCTACCTCCTCTGCTGGACACATCTTCCCATCCTCTGCCACACAATGTCATTGTTGCATGGTACATTACCATCACTCTGTGCATCGCTACAGCTGCCCCCAATATGGTTGTCCATTTTTCCAGCTGCCACATGGGCTGGACGCAGATTTGTCTGGTCCATCAGCTCAGATCTACTTCCTTCCATTACTTGTGCATTGTCTTTCCTGGTTGTTCTGTGCAGTGTTAGGGTTACATCTGTGTTTGGCTCATACCTCTCATGCTTTTCAAATTGGGGAACCTTACTGCCCTTGGCCAACATTTTTGGATTCACATATACATCCTTGGGGCATATTAAGCCACACCTTAGATTCAGCCAGCTTATGGGGTGCCTACTATGGTGCCTTGGGAGTTGGAAACCTTTCGACATGGCCTCTGGGGCACATTATAACCCACCTTGGCTGATGTGGTGGTTTAGGATGTGCCTTCTGGTGCGCCCTAAAAGGTGCAGTTGTTTATAGCACTGGGGTGTGGGTATTTTTGGCTGGAAGCACAGATTGTTGGACTGTTTCTAGCATGAAAAGGAATTGCCTTGGCCATCCTTATTCATTAGGCCCTCTAGGGGATGGATTCATGACCCATGTCTCATCAGTCAATGTATTAACCATTGTGCTACAGCTCTGTTGCTGTATTTGCATATCAGCATGCCTGCTTAAGAATAACGCGTGTTAACATGCGCTGCTCCCTCTATCTGGCGCTAATGTGCGCAGCGCACATTATCACGCGATAACGTGTGATTGCTATGCTTAGACCGGAATGCCCACTCCTTTTATGGCATCCTGCACATTATCGCCGGGCGCATGTTAAGACGCTTTAGTAAACATACCCCTTGGAGTATAGTGTGCAATTCTGGAGAACGCACCTTCAAAAGGATGTGAACAGGATGGAGTCGGTGCAGCAGGCGACTACTAAGATGGTTAGTGGTCTTCATTATAAAGCATATGAGGACAGACTTAAGAAACTTAATATGTACACCTTAGAGGAAAGGCGGGATAGAGGTGATATGATTGAGATGTTTAAATACCTCCGTTGCATAAATATTCAGGGGTAGAGCCTTTTTCAATTGAAAGCAAGTTCTGCTATGAGGGGACATGGGATGAGGGTGAAGGGGGATAGATTCAGGGGTGATTTGTGGAAATATTTCTTTACGGAAAGAGTGGTGAATCCGTGGAATAGTCTGCCATTGGAGGTGGTAGAGATGAGGACAGTAACTGAATTCAAAAAAGCATGGGACAAACACAGAGGATCTCTAAAGGAAAAAAGGGGACTGTTGTAGTTGTTGATATGGAAGGACAGACTAGATAGGCCATGTGTTTTTTTTCTGTCTTAATATTTCTAGGGGGTATGTTTACTAAACCGTCTTAATGTGCGTGGCGCTAATACCAGCGATAATGTGAAGGATGCCATATAAGGAGTGGGCGTTCCGGTCTTAAGACAGCAATCACGGGTTAACGCGCGATAAAGTGCGCCGTGCCCATTATCGCGCGATAGAGGAAGCCATGCACGTTACCGCGCATTAACCATAATTTTGCATGCCGATCTGCAATCACAGCAACAGAGGTGCAGCACAATGGTTAATGCAGAGACGCTTGAGACAGAGGTCATAAGTTCCATCCCCCAGTGTGCCTAAAGAAGACAGGTGGCTAAGGCAATTTCTTTTCCTGCCTGAAACAGTCCAACAATCTGTGCTGCTAGCTAAAAATACCTGCACCCCAGTGCCCTAACCTAATGCACCTTTTAGGGTGCATCAGAAGGCACATCCTAAACCACCACGTCAGCCAAGGCAGGTTATAATGTGTCCCAGAGGACGTGTTCAAAGGTTGACAACCCCCAAGGCACCATATTAAGTGCCCCACGAGATGGCTGAATCTTAGGTGTCGTTAAAGATGCCCCAAGGATGTATAGGTGAATCAAGAAATGTTGGCCAAGGGCACTAAGGTCACCCAAGTTGAAAAGAAAGAAAGGCATGGGACAACACAGATGTAACCCTAACACTGCACAGAGCACCAAGGAAAGACAATGCACAAGTGATGGAAGGAAATAGATCTCAGCTGATGGACCACACAAATCTGCATCCAGCCCATGCGGCAGCTGGAAAAATGGACAAACATATTGGGGGCAGCTGTAGCGATGTACAGGACGATGGCAATGTATCATGCAACAATGACAGTGTGTGGCAGAGGATGAGAAGACGTGTCCAGCAGAGGAGGTAGAGGTGGCAGGATAGGTGTAATGACAGGAGGACCGAGGAGTAGCAGTGCCATGCAGAGCACACACAGGAGAGGCAATCAGGAACAGCTGCAATGCAGAAACGTGTATCACTGCAGGACATGGGGTAGCAGCCTGCAAATCAGGGCAGGATGGCACACAGCTGGCAGACACACAAAGGCAGACAGAAGGATGGTTGGCAACTGTGATAAGGGTAAAATGTGCTGACACCACAAATCTGCACAGATATGACTTTCACAGGAAAGAAAAGTAGCTGTGCAGGACAGGCATACAAATGAAAGAGAACAGAAAGGAATCAAACCTATGACTATTAGAACAAATGTCAATACACAAAACGGTAGGCCACACCACCAATGTGAGCTCATTAGCAAAGGCTACGTACAAGAATACTGCAGGGCATCACACAAGAAGCCTGCTGGCTGCCAGGATAGGCAAACCACCAACAGTAACCATGATGGAATGCACATGCAGATCTAGTGTGTACAGATCAGATCACAGTCTGTATTTGGGACCAGAGCCACATGTAACTACATGCACACACACAATGAAATGTTATGCAGTGGATACAGCATGCAAAAGAGGAAAACAACTAAACCCAAAGGATGGCATGGGATGCTTTGTGGAGCAGGGCAAAATATGGAACAGAACAGGAACAAGTGAGAATTGAACCTGAAAACAGGTGTGCTACAGACTAGCTGAACCACAGTAATGCCAATCCCTCAACTGGACTGCCATGTAATTGTTATAAAGAAAGACACATATGTAACAGCCAATATGTGATGGATAGGCAGCACAGAGGGCACACCTTGGTGTACAGTGAAGAGATGGAAGGGTGTGTGCATAAGTGAGGAACCTGCAGGTAACTCATAAGAACATAAGAACATAAGATATGCCATACTGGGTCAGACCAAGGTCCATAAAGCCCAGTATTCTGTTTCCAACAGTGGCCAATCTAGGTCATACGTACCTAGCAGTTTCCCCAAGGGACACAGGTTCCACAATGCTTGTATTGGTTCAAGCATTGATATCCTGGGTCCCTTCTTAATAATGGTTTATGGACCTTTCCTCCAGGAACTTGTCCAAACCTTTTTTAAACCCAGCTACACTAACAGCCTTTACTACATCCTCTGGTAACAAATTCCAGAGTTTGATTACACGTTGAGTGAAAAAATATTTTCTTTTATTAGTCTTAAATAGTTTACCCTGTAGCTTCATTGCATGTCCCCTAGTCTTTCTATATTCTGATAAGGTAAACAATCGATCTACGTTTACCCGTTCCACTCCGTTCATTAATTTATAGACTTCTATCATATCTCCCCTCAGCCGTCTCTTTTCCAGGTTAAAGAGCCCCAACCTTTTTAGCCTTTCTTCATAGGAGTAGCCTTCCATCCCCTTTACCATTTTGGTGGCTCTTCTCTGAACCTTTTCTAAAATTGCTATATCCTTTTTAAGATATGGCGACCAGAATTGCACACAATATTCAAGGTGCGGTCTCACCATGGAACGATATAGAGGCATTATAATATCTTTTGTTTTATTTTCCATTCCTTTCCTTATCATACCTAGCATTCTATTTGCTCTCTTGGCCGCCGCTGCACACTGGGCCGAGGGTTTTAACATGGTATCCACAAGGACGCCTAAATCTTTTTCTTGGGTGGTGGTTCCTAATGTGGAACCTTGCATCGTGTAACCATAGTTTGGGTTGTTCTTCCCTAGGTGCATAACCTTGCACTTCTCCACATTAAATTTCATCTGCCATTTTGATGCCCAGTCTTCCAATTTATCAAGATCCTCTTGCAATTTTCCACAATCCTCCTGGGTTTTTAACAACTTTAAATAGTTTTGTGTCATCAGCAAATTTGATAACCTCACTCGTTATTCCACTTTCCAGGTCATTTATGAATATGTCAAAAAGCAGCGGACCCAGCACAGATCCCTGGGGTACACCACTATTCACCTTTCTCCATTGGGAAAATTGGCCATTTAGCCCTACCCTCTGCTTTCTATCTTTTAACCAGTTCCTGATCCACAGTAGTACACTGCCTCCTATCCCATGACTCTTTAGTTTTGCCAAAAGTCTCTCATGAGGGACCTTGTCAAAGGCTTTCTGAAAGTCCAGATACACAATATCAACCGACTCACCTTTGTCCACCTGTTTATTCACTCCTTCAAAAAAACATAACAGATTAGTAAGACAAGATCTTCCTTGTCTAAAGCCATGTTGGCTGTCTCCCATTAGGTCATGACTATCTATATGCTGAGTAATTTTATTCTTTATGATGGTTTCTACCATTTTTCCCGGTACTGATGTCAGGCTCACCGGTCTGTAGTTTCCCGGATCACCCCTCGAACCCTTTTTAAAAATTGGTGTTACATTGGCGATCCTCCAATCCTCAGGTATTAGAGATGATTTTAATGATAGTTCACAGATTACTGATAGCAGGTCTGCAATCTCAAATTTCAGTTCTTTCAACACCCTTGGATGTATACCATCCGGCCCAGGTGATTTGCTACTCTTCAGTTTATCTAATAGTTGTAGGACATCTTCCCGATGTATCGATATTTCCTTCAATTCTTCCACACCTTTAAATACCACTTCAGTCGTGGGTAACATCCCTACATCTTCCTCAGTAAAGACCGAAGCAAAGAATTCATTCAGTCTCTCCGCTATCGCCTTGTCGCCTCTTAGTGCTCCTTTAACCCCTTTATCATCTAATGGACCAACTGACTCTCTCACGGGTTTTTTGCTACGAATGTACTTGAAAAGGTCTTTATTTCGCGTTTTTGGTCAGCATAACAGAAAAAAATAAGTAAACCGCATGTGGGGATCAAAACTGCAACCTATGGTGTTACAACACATGTCCATAACCACTATCCCAAACAAGCACAGCAAGCACAAAGCAGAAATATTACCTCAAAGGGAATGTGTGTATGGGCACCTGTAACACCCAGTGATGTGGCAAACGGCTGGCAGATAGACAGCTGGCACCGAACAAGGATGTGGGCACAGGTGGGCCATGTACATGACCATGTAATCACTAAATACGTGTGTCAGTGTGATCAAGCAGCAGCAGAGACAAATGTATGTCAAACACATATCTTTATTTTGGTTAATCATCACAGATAGTGTAGATATTGCCTATCATAATATCAAGGTGAGTGGTTCCCAGGGGAAAATCTGAAAACACATTTTGCAGCTCAGCAACCCACAAGTTACAGAAACGTCACTGACCCGTCTACAGATGATGGACAGGAGAGATAATGTGCATCAGCTGCATGGTGTGCAGTATGGATTAGACCCCAACCCCCCTCATGCTGCTGCACACCCCAAATGCATTAGTTACATATGTGTGCATGTAGACAGTAGGTGGTGCATGATGAGGGCCCCACACACATCAATCATGATCTGTTCCCTAAAACATATCTGTCTGCCAACACAGGAGGCACACAAATGAAACAGCATATGTTGTTTAAAGTAAGAAGTGTAAACACCAATATCGAAATATATGTCACAGCTGTCACATAATGCCCGATATAGGAATCAAAGCTGCAACAATGTAACCCTAAACAATCATCAAATGCACAATGAGGATATGCTAACAGGTAGCAGAGGCACATGAACACAGAGAATGCAAATGAAACCATCCACAGAAACATGCAGAGATAACACTATGGAGAAGGTCCCCCTGCACTAGTTGGTGTGGATACAGTGTCTGTACACATATATCACGGTACATGGAATGCGCAATTGAAGGAAGTAAATGGACACTCAGACTGCTACACTCCAAATATAACAGGGCAATGTGAGTGTCATTACCTCAGGGGATAAATAGGACTGTGCAGACATGCAATGCTAGGTTTGTAAATCAATGTTGAGCGTCACGTCTGTACAGTAAACAAGCACAATAACCAGTCTACAGATATGGAAAGAAAGGTCAAACATTGTACAGTAACCCACACAGAAGCCATGTTGCCACATGCTGTGTTGCACCAACATAGTCAGTCACATGCACATGCACCGTGTACGTTTCAACATGATACAGTGATGCCACACATGCACAGCAACACCCTTGGTGAGTGCAAACATCAATCCAAGCTGTTTGTGTTCAGTAAAGTGGTGCCATGGCAAAAACTGTTTCATGTTCAAGTGGAGGGTAGGTGGACATGGACAAGAGAACCTCTCCATTGCTCCACCTGTGCCACATGCATAGCTGCATGCCTGTGTTGAACCAAACAGATGAGCGTATCCTGTGTTCCATGTCACACACATGGCCAAAGCAAAACAACACAATGTTAGAAGGATGTACAACATTTTGTTAAAATGGTAAATAAAGGTAAAAGGAAAAGGAGACCGCTATGGTTTTTGAAAGAAGTAGCTGAAAAAGTGAAGAAAAAGAGGGAGGCCTTCATGAAATACAAGAGATCACAGAGAGAGGAAGACAGGCATCTGTATTTGGAAAAACTTAGAGAAGCTAGCAAAGTAGTCAAGAAGGGAAAGATTCAAAAGGAGGAAGAAATAGCCAATGCAATAAAATGGGGGGATAAGACATTTTTCAGATATGTTAGTGAGAAGAGGAAGGGCAAGAGTGGTATTGTCAGACTCAAGGGTGCAGGGGAGGAATATGTAGAAGCTGATAAGGATAAAGCAGAATTGCTTAACAAATATGTTTGTTCTGTGTTCACAGATGAAGAACCAGGAGCAGGACTCAGAAAACACCCACAAATAGGAATAGAAGCAAAGGACATCTTGAACAATTTTCAAAAGACTGTGTTCGTGAGAAACTATCTCAAAGTAGACAAAGCGATGGGACCGGATGGGATACACCCTATAATACTGAGGGAACTTGGGGATGTTCTAGCAGCTCCACTGACTGACCTTTTCAATGCCTCGTTGGATTCAGGAGTGGTGCCAAAGGACTGGAGAGAGGCTCATGTGGTGCCTTTACACAAAAGCGGAAGTAAGGATGTGGTTGAAAACTACAGGCCGGTTAGTTTAACTTCGGTGGTGAGTAAATTATTGGAAACTCTGCTGAAAGAGAAAATAGTGAGGTTTCTGGAGTCCAGCGGATTACAGGAACTGAGGCAGCATGGATTCACCAGAGGCAGGTCTTGTCAGACAAATCTGATTGATTTCTTTGACTGGGTGATCAGGGAATTGGACCGAGGGAGAGCCCTAGATGTGGTGTATTTAGATTTCAGTAAAGCCTTTGACACTGTTCCTCACAGGTGACTTATAAACAAACTGAGCACCCTAGGGATGGACCCTAAAGTTACTGCTTGGTTTAGAAATTGGTTGGGTGGGAGGCAACAAAGAGTACAAGTAAATGGAGCTCACTCTGAGGAGAAGGATGTTATCAGTGGTGTGCCCCAGGGATCTGTCCTTGGTCTGATTCTTTTTAACATCTTTGTTAGTGATATAGCAGAAGGACTTTCAGGTAAGGTTTGCCTCTTTGCGGATGATACTAAAATCTGCAATAGAGTAGACACCCAGGAAGGGGTAGATAACATGAGGAGGGATCTAGCTAAGCTTGAAGAATGGTCTAGAATTTGGCAGCTGGGATTTAATGTTAAAAAATGTAAGGTCATGCATTTGGGCTGCAGCAATCCAAGGGAGCAATATAGTATAGGGGGTGAAGTACTTTTGTCCACTAAAGAAGAGCGGGACCTAGGCATGGTTGTGTCTGATGATCTTAAAATAGCTAAACAGGTAGAAAAGGCAACGGGAAAAGCTAGAAGGATGCTTGGTTGCATACGGAGAGGAATGGCTAGCAGAAAAAAGGAGGTGATAATGCAACCTCATTTGGAGTATAGTGTGCAATTCTGGAGACCGCACCTTTAAAAGGATGTGAACAGAATGGAGTCACACCGAGGGTGGCTACTAAAATGATTAGTGGTCTTCATTATAAAGCATATGAGGACAGACTGAAGGAAAGGCGGGATAGAGGTGATATGATTGAGATGTTTAAATACCTTTGTGGCATAAATGTTCAGGGACAGAGCCTCTTTCAATTGAAAGCAAGTTCTGCCATGAGGGGACATGGGATGAGGGTGAAGGGAGATAGATTCAGGAGTGATATGCGGAAATATTTCTTTACAGAAAGTAGTGGATCCGTGGAATAGTCTCCCAGTGGAGATGGTAGAGATGAGGACAGAAACTGAATTCAAAAAAGCATGGGACAAACACAGAGGATCTCTAAAGGTAAAAAGGGGACTGTTGTAGTTGTTATGGAAGGACAGACTAGATAGGCCATGTGGTCTTTTTCTGTCGTCATATTTCTTTGTTTCTATGTTTCTATAGCGACAATGTCGGTCCCTGCTGCACACGTGGGGACCAGTACACAGTGTCCAAAGTGCAAAGTGTGTCTGCAATCCAACAAGTCAGGTTAAGACTGTTCTTGAAACCCTGGGCATGCATAGTCAAGTGTCACATCCCAATATGCCACAGTACTGGAAAGGGTATGTGTGTCTCCTGTGATGAGCATGACACCCAGCCAGAGCACGGCAGCAACGGTGTGTTGGAGAGGTCTGTCATGCCTAAAGTAGCAGTCCAACAATACTACTGTCCATCCTAAGCATGTGTCCCACTCGCTGAAGTCAAACATCCTATGGCACCATTTCCCAGGGATAGTTCCATGGTGCTGTTGTGTGACGACGGATGTACTGTAGTACATGTGCCTTGTTTGTACTCTGCCCTGTGTCAGAAGAGGATAAACAATGTATTGGTATGCTGCTTGCAACATCAGATCGCACAGAGTCAAACATTAATATGCATGTAAGAAAATGCCACACAGGCAAACATAACTTGATCACAACACAGAACACACTGCATGTTGGGGACATATTGAATTGGAATCACAGACAAAGGTTTCACATGGATATGGTCATGTCCATGCCCATGTTACACAGACGTTTCACAGCTCCACCATGTGCATTAGCGTCCATGTAAAGAGAGACAACATGAAACATGAAATGTCTATGAAACAAACAGTAAATCATTAACATGTAAAGAGAGATGTCATTCACAAAAGGCCAAAGGTGGAACCTACTGGGTGTTTGCATCAAGTGTATGTTTTGTATCCCCTGAGTCTCTCAAAGGCCACAACACGTTACAGTGAAGGGAGAAGATGTCATCAGAATGTGTAGAATCACCATGTCACCATGTCCAGCCACTGTTGATGCATGTCCACATTATGGCGATATCTGTGATACAAATATGCTGTTGCACAGTGGTCTGTCAGAACACAAGAGATAGGTCTGCTCACAACACACAACACATGTCCACAATGTTCACACGGTAAACAACAGTATGGTTGAGATAGCACAGTCACCACCGCTCCCCAGGTGTACAGACCACACACAGCACATGATAATGCAAACTGCCTGCACACTGTATCATCACACAGCCAACCCAAAACCACACACCCACACAGTATGCTAAGGTGAGTGTGCCAGCAGTAGCATATGGCCTGTATGTGCACAATTTGAGATTAGTGGACATAAAGGCCTGTTAAATGCAATGATACCCTGCTGTTGGCTGATGGTACAATGTCAGGGAAGGGTATACGTGCAGCCCACCATCCAAACACCTAGGACCTGCACACACATGCAGCTCTGTTGGACGTGTGCCAGAGACAGTGTTGCAGAAGACAAACCGGACAGGAACACATGTGGATATATGTGGCAACAGCAAGATATGGGGTATGGGGGCACAGGGAAAAGAGGTGAACAACAACATATGTACAATATGACAGATCACTGCAGACTTGTGTTCTCCCTGGCTGTCAGCACACACAAAGTAGCTGTTGGTCCTCCTACCCCAGACTACTGCATGTTGGATGACATACAGTCACCTGCCAATGCACCACAGCACCAGGAGGGTCAGCAAATATATCCTGTGGATCGAGAAACACAAGAGAAACATACATATTTCATGTTGTAGCTGTGCAACACACACTGCATCTTCATGTCCTCAGCACCCACACTCCCTAAGATCCTTTACAGACTGACTGTTCACCATCACACTGTACGGATCTTTTTCATGTGAGAGTTATCACTGAAGTTTGTTTGACAAACTACAAGGGTCCGTACTCTGTCTGTCCCCTCCTTTACCTCTCTGTTGCCGTACAAACTGGTGAACAGAAGTGTTTGCTCACTACCATGTCCCTGCTGGGCTCCAAGGCCGCAGTACTATCCTGTGTCCCCCATATCGCTCCCAATACCCCTTCAGTGTGTATTCTGGTGTCTCAATGTTGTCTCCTACCCCGCTGTTAATTCCTGTAACACAGTGAAATATGCAGTGGCTTCCCCCTTATCCTCTGTCCATATACATTTCCTTGGTGTGTACATTTCATACCTGGACTTACATTAACAGCTGTGTGCTGATGAGTTGCAAATATATCTCTCAAAGGCTGAGTTATGCTTGCTAAGCCACACCCCGATGTCTTCTTGCGACCTGACCTTGATGGCTGCATGTTACCCCACAGTGTGAAATAGATAATGGCAAAGCATGTATAGCCTATATGTGCACTTAAACCCTCCACTTCCATCAGAGCATATTTGTGTGTGTGGCCATAAATGTCTCTCTCTAGGGTCCGCAATGTAGGTGTTGTCTTGGACTGCACTCCCCTCCTCGACACACCTACCCAGCTTGTAGTTTAGTCATTTGGTATATGTCTAGATGTCATCAGCTATATTTCCCATGTCCTCCCTGAAAACACAACTAAATCACTCCCCCCCCCGCCCCCATATTCAGCTTCTGGCATGCCTACTGTAACCTACACCTTGCAGATCTGGCCTTGAATCATCTCTGTCTGCCTGAAAATATGCAACACTGCACTGCATGGCTATTCTACAGCTACACACATAATGGTGATTATGCGCCCCCTGGCAGGACACCTCACAGGTTCCCTATCCTTCTCTGCATCCGTGTCAGGGCTACGTGCTGACCTATACATGCAGGCACACTGTGGTGTTGCAGTAATGTCCCTTAATGATCTCAAATCCCAGTAATCCAACTACTACTGAGCATGTAGATAGTGCTACGTATCACATGTAGCACTATACAAAAACAACTAACACACAGTGCCTACTCATCAGAGCATACCAACCACACAATCAGCTCAAATTAGAAAATGTTAATCACACACATCTAGACAACTGGCCCCATCTATGGTCTGTTCTCCTACTGTTTGCTCCATACTACACGCCTTTCACCTTGCTGCACTCAAAGCATCAAACTAACTACCTGTGCCTGTACAGCAGCCCCTATCCCAATCAGCCACATATCAGGTATGTCAGCGTAACACCTCCCACAAGCCAAAAAATACAGACACACATAATCCACCTCCACCAGCTGTTGTGGCCTGCTCACATCTTCTGTGTTTCAGTCATGACTAGATTGTAAGCTGGGATGGCCAGGCAGTGTCTGTTACATGTCAGTGCAGTACTGAATCTTACTGATATTGGTATACAGATGTTAACTAGTGGTAGCAGTACACACATATTGAAACAAATGTAGGTGGCAACATATGCAGTACTTACATGAGAATACCTCCTCAATCAGTTGCCACCTGACTGCTGTGCCCTCACGTGTGTCAGCACAGGCACGTACAGGAGGGCACATAGGATCATCCTCGAGTTCCTCATTAATTTGGACAGGGATATGGTGCCTGAGAGCAATGTTGTGCAGGATGCAACAGGCTATAATGATCTCTGCCACAGTCTGTGGTCTGTATTGTAAGGCCCCGCCTGTCCTATCCAGACACCTGAAGTGACTCTTTAAAACACCAAAGGTGTGCTCTATGACAGAGCGGCTGGAGGCATGGGCCTCATTGTAACTCCTCATTGCACATGTCCGTGGCTGACGCATGGGGGTCAGCAACCAGGGGCAACACCCATATCCTTCATCACCTGCAGAAAGAAATGTAGAATGTTAAAGCAGGAGCCCATGCCCACATAAATGGACACAGGTATGTACGTGCAAACCAAATGCATGACACATTCTGACATATACATATAACAGCACATGATGGGACACCACAACTATGCATCAGCGTGTGAAGTTATGACACACAAAACAAGGGGTAGGTGTACTTATTGCCATCAACATAATCTGTAACCACAACACAAATGCTACCGTCCATTCTATCATCATCACACACCACCATAGCAAGGTAGAGCTGGAGGGCATCACCTGCCCCCTCCCCTAATGTTAGATCACACACAGACAGATGAGACACACACACATATGTCAGAGATGAGAAATACACACCCAGCAATATACAGTCCTCATACTGTCCAGCCTCAAATTGTCTGAATAGTGCCGAGTGATGCAGGATATAGGAGTCATGGGTGGACCCTGCAAACCTAGGGACTACATTCAGAATATGCAACCTGAACATTCAGGGAATGATAGTGTTTGCAGTTGCGGAACACTACCTCCCTGTCTCTAGATGGGACCAGGGCAACATGTGCGCAATCAATAGCTCCCATCACATGTGGTATCCCGGCTAATGCCTCAAAGGCCTGGTTCAGGATCCCCCACTGTTGCCTAGTGTTGGGAATGGCAATGTAATTCCCCACCCGGCTGATGATGGCACGCAGTATCTGGTGGAGACAGAGTAAGAAGGTGGGGTGGCTCATGCCACCCACTGCGGCCTCAGATGACTGGAAACAGCCAGAGGAAAAGAAATGTAGGGCACCAAGGAGCTTGACCAAACCCGATATGGCATGTGACCGACCAGTCAGGGGCTCGAGGTCAGGTCTTAGATCCTCATAGAGCTCCCTAATAGCCCCCATGCTCAGGCGGTAGAGGGAGATGACCTGGTCCTCACGCATGCCCTGGAGCTGGGCCTTTGGCCTGTAGAGGCGAGGCTAGCGAGCCTGCACTTCTGCATGTCTCCTGAGCCATGCCCGCACAGCTCCTGCCTGGCCTGCCCCCACAGCTGCAGGTCTGTGTTGCAGCGTGACTACACCCATGCCCTGTGCCTCAGCCTCATGGATACCATCTCCCCTGTCAGGCAACCGCAGCCCCTGCTCACCTCCCACCGCAAATGCAGCAAACACAAAGACCACCATGAACTCCACCCGACCAACTCCTCTAACTCACTCAAATACAGACACTCACCTCATTAACCTGCAACAGAGCATTCGAACTTTATGCTCCATCCCTCTGGAACTCTCTACCAAACCACATCAAGAACAACAATGACATCACATCATTTAAGAAACAGCTGAAGACAATCCTATTCCGTGAACATCTCTTAACGGAAACACCACCATGACCTAATACTTAGATTCAGCAGAAGTAAATCATGTCCATGTCTACCCATAATCATTAATTGTTGACCCTGGTGATGGCCCCACCCTAAAAGAAATTACCCCTCCCTATGTTACATGTTACACCGCTTTGACCCGGTGAAAAGCGGGATATAAATGCAGTTAAATAAATAAATAAATAAATAACCTAGCCACACACCTTTCCCACCACACCCAAACCCAGCCACACAATACAACCACCACTCACAAACCCAGCCACACTCCACGATACACCTGCTTCTGACTCTCCCCTTGCTTCACCAACAACCTACGCCTTCTCTCCCTCGCCTACACAAACCCCTCAACGTGCTCCAGGTGTGCAGGTGTATTTATAGGGTTTTCTTACAGTGCGCGCGTTGCGCATGTGCCGCAGAGACGCTGTAAATGTGCTGTATGCAGAGTATGCTGTGCATGAGCGTGAGACATGTGCATGTGCTGCATCCTGTTATGCTCATGCACCGCGCATCACACGCACGCACAGCACATGTGTAACATGGTGTCCCATGCATGAACCTTCCGCGCCTCTGCAGTGCATGCGCAATGAACACATCTGCCGCGCTAGCGCTGCTGCACATCTGCAACACGTGCAACGTAAAAACACCCTATAAATACACCTGCACACCTGGATCACGTTGAGGGGTTTGTGTAGGTGAGGGAGAGAAGGTGTGCATTGTCGGTGAAACAAGGAGAGAGTCAGAAGCAGGTGTGTCGTGGAGAGTGTCTGGGTTCGTGAATGGTGGTGGAGAGTGTCAGAGGCTGGTTTGTTGTGGAGAGGTGTGTGGAAAAGCAGGGGAGAGAGTGAGGGGGGGAGGCGAGGAGCAGTTGAGAGAGACACGAGCTGAGCTGAGGAGCAGACAGCAGGGAGAGAAGGGGGGGCCAGAAGCAGGAGTGAGGTGGAGCTGAGGAGCAAAGGAGCAGGTATGTGTGATAGGGGAGGGAGAGGGCACAGAGGGCAGGGAGATGGAGAGACAGGACATGGCAGGAGTGGAGGAGGGGGGACACCTGTTCAGCAGGACCCAGGTCCGGCAGGGAGTGTTGGGCCTATGGTGGTGGCTGCAGGCCCATCGGGTGTGTCCCAGCCCACACCGGGGCCACCCAGCACCAAACAAAGGCGGATACATGTGCCAGCTGAGGAAAGGAGGAGGGCTGTTAGGTTCAGCCAGTAGGAGAACCACATCCTGCTGGCCAGTGTTCTGGAGAGGTATGATGTGCTGTACAGCCGCCTGAGAACAAGCACCACTGTGGGCACATGGATACAAGTGTGGGAGGAGATCCAGGAGGCCGTAGCCCAGGCAGGGGGGCTGTCCAGGGACTTGGATAGCCTTAGAAAAAGGTTCAATGATATCAATCGGGGTGTCCGTGCCCACATAGTGGCAGAGAGGCAACATGCCATGGGCAACGGAGGGGGTGGTCCCTTTGCCCCAACTCTGACACCCCTGGGGCAGTAACTGGCAGAGCGTCTGGGCTCCATCTACCTGCCATGGATGGGAAGGTGGGGGGGCCTATGTTCTGAGAACATGTGTGCCCTAACACAGGCAACTGGGGTCCACATATCGAGCAAAACATGGCTGTGTAGGTACAGGTTGGGTGTGACAGGTACCTGGGGCTGCTTGCACAACAGTCATAGTCCTGGACATTTTACAGCACTGCACAGGTGTACAAAACTGGTTGGGGCAGTCCCCCAGCCATACGTAGTGCCATCCCCCCTGACTGCAAATGAGAGGGGTAGATGACCGTACATGCAGGGGGTCCAAACACCCACCACCCCATGAACCCAGAACATGCAGCAGCTATACGTACATACCATATAGGTCACACAGAACAGCATACATCTGCAGCCAGGCACACAACACTATACGACAGGGGGACACTGACAGGAGGGGCAAACAAATACGGCAGAAAATATTGAACTGGGGGGACCCACACACACCACGTACAACAGCTATGACATGTGTTTGAAATCACATGTTCAGGGACATATCCCAGACCAGAGACAGAGGAAGGCCTATCACACTGTGATGGCGAGGTAGACACAAACCCCAATGACCACATCACACAGATTTCGAACACATCACACTCTGTCATTGTCCAACATACAGTGTGGATGTCCCACATACCCTCACAAGACATTGAGGTGCACATTGCCACAGCCGTACCAACTGCACCTAGCCAAGACCACCCACCACCTGGTGCCATCATCTATACAGGTACTGCAGTGCCACAGACACATTCCCATGACCCCCACCCATGGTGTAAACACATGCCCAGCAACACTCCACCCTGGAACAACCACCACACACACCAATTATGTTATAGCTGTCCGCAAACACCACACAGTGCCTACCCATGCGGCATTCCCCACACACGTCTGGCTGACCTGGACAGATTAAGCAACACCTGCCATCCATACCACTCAGGCCAATGCATACACATAGCTCACACAGAATATGCCAGGCCTAATTCCCACTCATGGTTCACACACGCACACTGGCCACATGTAATGCTGAGCCCACATCCAAGGACACACGCACAGAGCATACCTCATGCTGCATATAGTGGGTCCGCCAGTCTACACCCCATCCCCCCCAACATAACAGCAAATGTGACACAGCTCCACCAGTGCGTGAGGCCGCCCCTCCACCCCTGTCAGGTACCACACACTGTGTGCACATGTGCTGTCACCATTGAAGGTGTAGTAACAGCAGGTACAGGCGCACACCACATTGCTGTTGGCGGGGACGTACTACACAGGTGTAGATATGTGACCTGCGCTAACTCATCCTTGCTGTGTACCTTGTTCTACCCCCCAGGTGACATCCAGGCCATGGAGGCATATGAGGAGGGGGATGCTGAGGGGCCAGAGGCCGCTGAGTCTAGGGACACAGACGGCACTGGCAGGGAGACTCCAGGTAACATCGTGCTGGCCGAGGCAGAGGACTGGGCGGTGAATGCTAATGCACAGGTGGGGGCCAATAACAGCAGCACACGGGCTGTGGAGGATGCAGAGTCAGAGGGGAGTCCCCACAGGATGCAGGCACCAGGAACATCATGGATGCAACACACCAGCATGGATATCATCCTTGCAGAGCTGTGGAATCATACTGCCTCTGCAAAGCATGATGGGGAAGGTGCGTAATAGAATACACAACAAGCCCCCTGGGGGCTGACAGAACATCCACAATGAGATTCCATGTGCCCCCTAATCTTAGGACACCATAGCACATAGTTCTGTATGTATAGTGGGGGTGGGTGCCATGTGAACTTCCCCCCCTTGTATCATGTGCCATCTGGTGTCGTCATGATAATGGGCACATACATCCGCCTACTATTCACCACAAAATACCCCATGGAGACGTACAGTGGTACACACCTACCCCAGATCACCTATACAGTTTACCTGTCGAACCCCTCTCCCTGGGTAGAGGTACGTAGCAGAGATAGTCAGGGTACTCAGTACTGTACGTCAGGCTTAGAGTGAACAGTGCCCCACAGATATCTATCTGTGTGCCATGAATTCCCACATTATCCAACCTATCCCATACAACCAGTGCACAGATACAGCAGTGACACAATGAAGTGAGGCACAGTACCATGTGTCATATCTGTGATCACCACGACCCCCAGCGGGATCATTTGCTGGCCTGTGGATGGCTCATGGGACACACAGATGTAAACATGGTACTGCGCTGCTAGCCATCACATACATGGTTGGTCTGCGGACTGGTGTGTTTGGATACGCCGGACATTTGCATGAGTCATGGTAGGGGGTGCAACACATGTCTCACACATCACCTTGTGTCTCACCCACAGCCACTCGTCAGGTTCTGATGGGCATTCAGGAGAGGATGGAGCGGATGCATGCCATAGCTGAGGTGATGGCAGCGGCACTACTGCGGATTGCAGATGCTCACGAGGCCATGGCTGGGCATTTGCAGCAGCCAGCCACAGCCCCAGAGGCAGCACCAGGGAACCACAACAACGGGGTTGCATGGGCCGTGGTCGCCGTGGATGTGGGCGCCCACACAGGTCCTAATTGGGGGGATTGGGTCACTGTGTGCCAATAAAGAAGACAAAACCTGATTATACCTATGTGCCCGTTTCCGGTGTTTGACACTGTACTCCCCTGAGTACTCTATCCCCCATATTGTCAACATGGTCAAATGTGCCTCCCCAGCTCCCTTAGGGGTGTGGCGTATGCACTACCACCAATCAACGCACAGACCTTATACCATGCCCTGTGTGCCAGGAACCATGCCATGTGTGCACCCTTCTACCTATGCGTGGGGGTATATCCTACCTCTCCAGTTAGGCAGTAATATGTATATGGTGGTACATGTATGTTTTACGGATCAGTCAGTCTCTCACACCCCATATCCTCTCCAGTGCCCCTCCAACATGTGTGCCATTCCCTCTGACCCACACCAGGGCCTACGTGGCTGTTTAGCTGTAGATGTTTGTGAAAGACACAGGCAGACATAGGTAACTAGCTACAGTCAGTTGTTTACTCTCCCCCTGCACCTGTAGTGAGCCTCTGCTCCCCCTACAGACCAACAGTCAACTGTCTTGACCTCACCAGGTATCCCTCTGGGCAGCTCCTGGGTACAGCAGTCCATCTCATCCTTCCTGCCACATACCTGCTGTTGGCCATCTCCACTATTCCCCTACGAGCATGGTGCATCAGATATGGTGCCCACACATTACAGGCAGCATGCATGTGACCATAGCTGTTGGGATACACTGCACATTGGCAGAACACAGGGGCACCATGGGACACAGACGCCTACGCACATGGGCAGCCCCCACAACTGCATGTGGAGACGGTCCATGTATGTTACCCATGTCTACCATGCACACACATAGTGATCTACACACATGTCCCATGCTTACATCCACAGTCTGCCTGTAAGAGAGACCCATGACCATTGTGATGTAGTAACACAACTGTATTTAAAAACATATTTACAACAGGTATTATATACCAAAGCTCACATGTTGGGTCCCGGGAGACAGGACAGCACAGGGCACATGTGTGGGCACCACAGGGGCCATCACACGCTCCTCGGACGCCCATCAGGGGATGGCTATCGAGATGCAGTGCACCTACATACCACACTCTGCAGCTCGGCAGCCATCCACTGAATGGAGCCTGCCAGCCACTGGATGGTGTGGTCCTGGGCCCGCAGGCATTGTACTACGCCTTACATTGCCACATACAGGTCCTGGACGCACCTGCCACCACATACACACAAGGTGTCAGGTGTCTGTGTGGTGGCATGTGCGTGGGCCCTATCTGTGGCAATGAGTGGCATAGCTATACCCAGACGGGCACCATCACCACACACATGAGGCAGCTGGCAGGGACCCACAGTGCCCTGTGCTGTTCTGTGTTCCCTCCCACCTTCCCCCCTCCACACCCCCCTCCCCCCTCCTCCCCCCTGGCACCTCCCACCCACCCTCGCCACCCTCCATGCTCTCCTCCTCATCCTCACCCCCCAAAACATCGCTTACACTCTCACCCTCCCCTCCCACCCCACCGTCCACCCCTCCATGTCCCCATCATCCTCTTCTGCCTCCACCGCCTCTGCCGCCTCCTCCTCTGACACCTCCTCCTCCTCTGCCGCTTCCTCCTCCTCCTCCTCTGTTGCCTCCTCCTCCTCCGCCTCCTCCTCCTCCTCCTCTGTCCGGTGTTGCACTGTGGGGCATGTTCTTGTGTGCCCTGATGTTGAAGGACCCTTACCAGTAGGAGTATCCTCTGTGGGGGATGACAGTCATTAGCACACTATCATGTGAGTCACATGCCACATGTACATAGTTTGGCTGTGCACAGGCTGGTGGGCCACTGTGACATTCTGTACTGAGCTGCAGAGGCCTCAACACTCATCTCCACTTCGTGCCATCACCCACCTCTGGAGGTGGGCAAGGACCTCTGGGCAGTGCAGCCGCAACTCCCGACCCTTTTTCCGTAGGTCCTCTACCTGGGGGGGAAAGCAATGGGTGGGAGCATTAATGACCATATATCCCCATATATATATATACATATATATGGCTGTGGGTCTGGCCATGTGTGCAGTGACACATATGTGTACTGTGCATAACACCCTGGACATACCATACCCTGTTCCTACACTCTCCTTGCATGACATGGTAGCACTATGCCACGTGTGGTTTGGCCATGCTGGTGTCCAGGGGAGGTCTTCCATAACTCCCTGTGTGGTCTGGCAAACACATGTGAGTTTGCCTGACCTACACACATCATCTGACACACCTGCCATGGCACCATGATACCCTACCACGCATGGGTGATGTGTTCTGACATAGAGCGGAAGGTGGGTGGCCCTGTGCAACTTGCCAGGTGCCAATATCATGACACTTGGCTTTCTACTATACCTCTATGGTCATGACTAGGGCCTCCTGTGATTAGGGCAGTTGTGGCTGACTACAACAGGAGCATGGCCCACCACACCTAGCTGGCCTATTAACATCTGTGCTCCTGTCTGGGGTTATGGCAGAGCTGTGAAACCCCAACAGGCGCATGTACCCTTATACCAGCATCTATAATGTTCCTCTGTGATCAGGTATGGGACTCCTGGGGAGTGGGCAGATGTGTGACCTGAAACTGCGTACACTTCAATGATATCTGGATTTGTTACAGACCTTCTTAATCAGGTATCAGGGCTCCTGGGGGTGAGGTGGTTTAGAGCACATCCACAGCTGCATCTACCATACCATCAGGATCCATAACAGACGTGTGTAATGAGGTCTGGGCCTCCGGGGAATAGGGCAAATGTGTGACCTAACCCTGCATAACCTACCACAATATCTAGATGCCATACCCACCTTTGCAATCAGGTCTCAGGACTCCTGGGGGTAGGGTGGATTATAACACATCAACAGCAACATAAACCATACCACCATGGTGACTGACAGACCACTTTGATGGGGTCTCAGGACTCCTGGGGTAGGGTGGATTATAACACATCAACAGCAACATAAACCATACCACCAGAGTGACTGACAGACCACTTTGATGGGGTCTCAGGACTCCTGGGGGTAGGGCAGATGTTTAAACCTGCAAATGCACAAACAACCATATCACCAGGGTGACTGACAGATCACTTTGATCAGGTCTCAGGACTCCTGGGGTTAGGGTGGATTATAACACATCAACAGCAACATAAACCATACCACCAGGGTGACTGACAGACCACTTTGATCAGGTTTCAGGACTCCTGGGGGTAGGGCAGATGTTTAAACCTGCAAATGCACACACAACCATATCACCAGGTTGACTGACAGACTACTTTTATGGGGTCTCAGGCCTCCTGGGGGTAGGGTGGATTATAACACATCAACACAACAGCAATATAAACCATACCACCAGGGTGACTGACAGACCACTTTGATCAGGTCTCAGGACTCCTGGGGGTAGGGCAGATGTTTAAACCTGCAAATGCACACACAACCATATCACCAGGGTGACTGACAGACCACTTTGATGGGGTCTCAGGACTCCTGGGGGTAGGGCAGATGTTTTAACCTGCAAATGCACACACAACCATATCAACTGGGTGATTGACAGACCATTTTGAACAGGTCTCAGGACATCTAGGGGTAGGGCAGATGTGTGACCTTGCAACTGCAGAACCTATCATATCAGTGTGCTGTTTACCAGACCTGTTTAGGAAGATTTAGGGGCTCCTTGTGTTAGGGTGTATTTTAACACATCAACAGCAGCAGCTGCCATAACACCAAGCTGACAACTGGACCTCTGTGATCAGGTCCTTAGCCTCCTGGGGATAAGGCAAACCGCTTTGATGTGATAAATAGGCAGTATATCATGTGAGTTTAACTAAAAAATATAAATGAGATAGAATGCCTACACACAGCAGCATGCACAGCTACAATCAACACTGAATATGTATATGGATATACTGACCTGTCCCCATACACTTACCTCATGTGGGTAGTCAGCAAGACGATTATAACGCCTGGTGATGCAGTTCCAGGACCTCCTTACGTGCCCGAGGTCCTGCTGCTTGGAGGAGCCAGGGAATAGTTTCTTCAGTCTAGTGCAGATCAGCCCTGCAAGGTGATGCAGCTCCCTGTGGGTAAAAGCAGGCTTTCTAGAACGAGTCGCCATTTTCAACAATGCCTTGCTCGTGCATGCATGTCGCATATGCGCAGTAATGCTGCCGTGCTGCTGTGCATCATTAAGGCACGCTAGCAACATGCCTGTGCCTGTACCACAGCCAGTACACAGCAAATGATGGTGCCGTCAATATATATAAAGATTTATGCTGCAGACACACATTACAGTGATGTATCTGATATTTCTTAACACAGTTTGTTTATTATGCATTTATTTCAGTGTTGGCATACTGGGGTTTTGAAACCATCACCAATGGTTGTAAGGGCATTGCCTTAACCAGTGTGCTATGCCTTTTCACACAGCAATGGTTGGCTACATAGTTACACCAGGTCATCTAAATACACTTTCTACTCTGCTTACCAGGCTAGTGTACGGACACAGCTAGGGCACTTTACAGGGCACCTTGGTTTGGCCAACTGAGCTGCAGGTGTTTTGGGATGTGCACACGGATTTCAGATCTATGTCAAACTGCTACATGCATAGACAGCCATATCCTCTGACAGTTATACTGACGGATGCACTTTGTATACAGCTCACCAGCTAATCTAGCAACCTGCAGCCCACTCCACTCTTCCAATATACCTACTGCATACAACTGGCCACACTTTTGGACATATTGTCATGTGGTAACACGCTCTGATGTGATGATAATACACTATATCCTATACATCAATATACAGGCCCACTGGGGTATTGAACCCATGACCTCTCCCACTGAGGTCAGTATATTCACCATTGTCCTGCAACAATATTGGTTGTAATTAAACTATGGCTAGCTACTCAACCAGTGCAGGTCACCAGACACACTGTCTGGTGTGGCTACCAGGATAAGTTAGCACCAAGGGTACCTATGATGCAATGCACATGCAGATCAGCAGTCTACATCTGCTCACCGGATAGGGGTTTGCAACTCTGCAGCACATCAACTGGGTAGGGGGACCAAGCATTCATGTTACTGTTACAGTGTGCCTACTGACCATGTCATTGTGCGTGTTCTGTGATCACCCTGAGAGTAAAGTCGTGGGGACAGCACCAGGTCTACAGTACCCGGGATGTTTACAGTAGGTTTTGCTGCAGTTCACCATTACTGCCAGTGTATGTGTTATTCTTTTCAGACAGCCTTGGAAGTTTTCTATGTACATTCATATATGCCATTGATGTGTAGTCCATGTGGACCAGGATGTTTGCAACAAAATGCATATTGAGTGAGGTTACCATGGACACCTGTTTTTGGAGCAGGGGTGTGTCTGGACTCACATGAGCAAGCCCACTCTCTGTGGGTCAGGGTAGGGAACATGATTGGGAAACAACAGACACACACTATCATTGTTTCCAATATGGCCAGTTGAGCTAAATGATGACAGACTGTGGGTTCAGCAGCCCCCCGGCCAACTAAGGAACAGAGGGCTGATGCAGATCTGAATATGGAACTCGACCACTGGCAGTGCAACTGGTCAGCTAAGCTGCCCCCACTACATTCTGACATTCAACAGCAGAGGGCAGTCAGTATGCACCTGCTGCATCCTGCAGGGTGTTGCAGCCATACACATGCTTTAGCTGCTGTGTCCTGCCTCTATTATTACTACTGTCTGTGCTGCTTACTGCTTTCTGATGCTGTGACCTCTCCCCAGGTCCTGTACTGCATTGCTGTTCATTCAGTTGTTCCTCTGATGCTTGCTCCACCCCCAGAAGTGACACGGACGTGTACAATGTGTCCGCATTACCATCCAGGTATCCTGCTACTTATAAGAAGCTCTAGGGCAGTGTTCTGCTTTGGCTGCTGTGTCCTGCTTCTATTATTATTACTGTCTGCACTACTTACTGCTTACTGACACTATGCCCTCTCCCCAGGTCCTGTACTGCATCACTGTTCATTCAGTTGTTCCTCTGATGCTTGTGCCACCCCCCCCCCCCCCAAAATAAACCTAGCCATGCCATGGTCACTGCACAGTCAGGGTGAGAGTGACCTTCCAGCATGACACGCTGTGGCCACCCTATACGTGCAGTTGGTGGTCGGGCACTACAATGTCCCAGCCATTGCTCTATACCTTGTGCAGATGCATCCTGCCCAGGCCGCCCTGTCCGGCTCATACCCACAGTGCCTTGCTCCTCATTATGCACATTGGCAGCCTTACACTGGAGACAGTGCAAGCAGTGTGGGTTCAGTAAGGTGTAGGCAGCCACAACACACTGGATAGACAGACACACACTCCCATACCTATGCCAGCATTGTGCAAATATAGAGGCTTTTAGCAGCCCTGGCAGCCACACCAGTCCTGGGCACAGTGCAGGCATGGCTATGGCATGCAATACTGTTGGGGGCCACTCCCCAGGGTGGTAAACACTGTCAGAAACCAAAACTGAAACACACTCCACAGATATCAGAAAGGTTGCTATGATGCAGCTCTATCAGAAAATTGTGATTAACGTAGGAATTGTTATCTGCCATTAATCATAGCAACCTTTTGATATATGTGTAACGTATCCCCAGGTTTAGGGCGGCATTGCTAAGGTATGCAAGTGCTAGTATTGGAAGATGCTGCTGCATGCAGGGCCCAACAGCCTGACTCTCCATGAGGCATTGGATAGTGGAGCTTGTGGGTGTGGGTGTTTATGCCCCTGTTGGCCACTGCTCTAGGGCAGAGGTACCCAACTCCGGTCCTGGTGGGCCAAACACTGTTTGGGTTTTCATGCTGTCCCTATTGAATATGCATGAGATACATTTGCATACCATGGGGGCGGCGCATACAAATGCAGCACAGGCATATTTATTAGAGACAGCATGACACCTGAATGGTGTTTGGCCCTCCAAGACTGCAGTTGGGAAACTCTGCTCCAGGTATTGCACATGTTTATGATGTCTGTGCTCTGTAGGGTAAAATATAGGCATTTCAGGCATGTTTATGTTATCTGCAATAAAGGTTCTGTTTTTATTACCACGGTTTAGTACTGTGTAAAATATGGGGGCTGGTTGGCAGGAGCCACAGCTGCGACTTGAACTTGTGATCTTCTGCTCATGAACACACTGGCTGTGTATACTGCACCACACTGTTGCCACAGGGACAGTTCATTCCCTGGGGATACCATGACTGTTTATCAGACAGACCCTGTCTGTTGCAGTTCACGGCACCCACCTAAACGGGGCTAGGCCATGGTCTGCTGTGGGAAGATGCTACTGCCCCCCCTGCCACCAGCACCCCTCCGCCACCATGCTGACATGCCATTATGCTGGTGGTGCTGGTAGTGCGCAGTCCCAGGCCATCCAGTATGCCGGTAGGCAGCTGCCTATGGTGTGGGTTCTCAGGTAGGGGTGCCTAGATGTACATGAGTGCTTCCCCCCCACACCGCCTGACAATGTTCTGTGCCCTTGGGAGTACCTGCTGGGTAATCTCCCCTGTGACACTGTGGGACACACACTTATGCCCATGTTGGACACTCGTCAGTTGATGCCTTGCTGCTTTAAAGTTTCAGCATTCCTATGTGCCACCTAGGCTTCTGCCTAACAGGCACTGTGCCCCAGCTGGACCACAGCATGTGCCACCTGCAGCCCTCTATATCCCATTTACAGCATCAGTACAGATGCCCTTTCCTACGTGCCCACTCTGCTGTTACTGCACATGTGCACGCCATAACAAACCTGCCCAATATAGACGTGATCGACACTATTTCAATGTGGGATCATTCACTTTGTAGGGGGACAGAGAATAGACACTTCCAAACATGATAACTTATTTTTTTAGCTTTGTCAGTGGTGTTGCTTTATGTTTATCATTAATATCACTATTGGCCAGCTTTGTTATTGGGCTTTTAGATGTGGTTCTGGTCCTTTTATATGTTTATTTGCCTCTTTGTTCCCTGCACATGTATCACAACTATCACTTTCTGGGTTTTGCTGCCTTTGCTGCACATTGCTGACAAAAATGGTTTCTCTTTCCTGCTAATGTGCCTTAACGCGAGGGTTTCACTGGCGTTAGTGTTCAGACCCGAATTCCACAGCGTTAGTTGCCTGGAGCCTCTCCCCTCCCACTCTCCGCCCATTGACCCTTCTCTCCGCCCTCTGGGAAGCCTTACTCCACCCTTCAGACCTGGATTTCACAGCGTTAGTGTGCCTTAACGCCACCGCTGCGTTATCACGCGATAAGTGATGTTATCGCGTGATAATGTTACATTATCGCGTGATAACGTCACTTATCACATGATAATACCACTGCTGCGACATTAAGACGGTTTAGTAAACATACCCCTATGTTTCTATCCCACTTTTTAAAAAACATATAGGTAAATATTCAATGTGAGTTATCCAGATTACAGATGCTGCTAACCAGCTGAGTATCCAGTCTATCAGTTCTCAGTGCCATATCCATTCAGAGCTGCTAAAAATTATTACAGACAAATAGTGCCAGGGTGGAATGAGAGTGGATTGTGGGTGCCACATATATAGCTGTCTAGATAAAAATGACTGCTCTACATTTTTCCATGTAGCTACAGAGAGCAGACCGAATATCACCATTTTATGTTTATTCAGTGCTACGTTTTCTGCAGACAGGAGCACTAAATATATGTATTATAATCAACCAACATGGTTTGCAATATTGACTCAATAGATTTTAAGCCCACAGGGTCCTGGACCATCCAACTGTACCTGAATGTCTAACTCAATTTAAGTTCAGATTTGGCAAAGGCAAGCAATGATATCTAAAATACAATCCAAATCTTGCTCAATACACAGGTATCTTGTCATCCTCTGCTGGGTGTGACAATTATGGGATACTTTTTCTGACTTAACATGACACTTCATTTGATTAGTATTTTTCAAGAGCTGTACTACAGCTGTAATTATGCTAATGACTTATACCTTCCTAATTTACAAAGTCACTTCTAATGAACAAGAATTTATGTTTTAATTAAACCATTCATTTATAATTTAACTCGAATTGCAAATCACAGTTTAAGAATGGAAAGCAAAGTTTGCTATGGCTAATGACTACTTCTGGTTGTTCACATAGATTATTTTAAAAGCTTAATTCGCATATAAAAGAAAGGATTAAGATACATCTTACATCAAATATTCATCAACACCTACTTAAAATTGTTTATGTTGTCTTGTGTTGATCTTGTTGAAGAACTTTGCATGGTAGAAAATGATGACTTTGCAAAACATAATATTAGAGAATATGGGAACAAAAAATACTCAGTACTTACTAAAAAACAAACAAACAGGGGCATATTCCAAAGGGTTTAATCAGTTAGCGGGAGCTGCTAACAGGCCAAACCATGGTGATCCCAATATTCAACAACATTATCAGGATAGTGCTACTAAATATTTCCACAGATCACAAAAAAGATACCCAGTAAAAGCCTGGGGAGGGTCCCAGCAGCTATCAGATTTGTGGTGATATTCTGCTACTAACCAGATAGCTAAACGGGATAAAGTTAGAATAGGCCAATTGCTGTCCCGACTTTATCTAGTTTGTGCTATCCAGTTAACGGCTGAATATTGCCACTAACTGGATTGCAGTATTCAGCACCGGACATTGGATAGGTTCTGGCATGAATATCTAGGTCTAATTAAAGTAGTGGCAGCCAGGTGCTTTAAAAGCACTGACAGCCGCCATTGAATATTGACCCCCGTATTTCTTATTTGCTAATATAATTTAATATCATTGCCTTTCTCTTCTTTCATACTTTCCAATATCCATATCTCCTTCCCTATCCATTAAGCTTTTTCCTTCCTCCTAACCGGCAATCATCTCCTCTCTTTCAGGTCTAAAATAGAAATTTGCAATGCACTGGTGTGCAAAATCAAATCAGGCCTAGTTTCAGCTTGTTATAAATCTTAGACCTTTATTTGTTTATGTATTATTTATTTAAGGTAAACGTAAACAAAAAGCAAAGGGGATCATTTTAGAAGCCCTATTCATGCTTTGGACCTCTGAAAATCAACTTAGAGATGTACAAAGATCAGCAACATCTCCAGAGATATTTTAGAAGGTGGCTCTAGGGATATCCCCAGCATGAGAACATTCGCGCCTGAATAGGGGTATGGAGGAGGCTTGGCCGGGCGTTATATCCTGTTTAATTTTAGACCTGCTCCAGGCATGAACAAGCATCTGAAAAGTGCTTGTTTTAGCTGAGGATGTAGAAAAGAAGAAACTGCTCCATCATCCCCAATACTCAGCACAATGTCAACAACAACAGCAGTGGAATTTCAATCCTGGCTACCCTGTTTATAACACATTATTATAAGCATTAAGCTAACCTAGATGTCCAGGTTCTGAAATACTCTTCTGGGGATTTATATGTATGTATGTCTGTAGATGTCCATATCGGGCACATCCATGTATGTGAAATTATGTCTGTGCCTGGATGTGCCTACTTTTTTTCAGACAATCTGGCTTAAACATCCCAGATTGCATTTGGACGGCTCTTCTAAAATTCCACTGAATGTTCCTAAATTGAAATAATATCCCAAAAGGTACAAAGTTTGATTTTTAAAACTGGCAGTAAACTACCGATTCATGAAAGGAACTCAAAAGCTTCATGATGTTAATGGGCATCAATGTAATAAATCATCATTGTTTCCCAGGTTTTAACTATTTGTTATCTTCTTTGATATAAGTGCTGCTAAGTGTAAAGTTCATAAGTGTATTGTTAAGTGTATTAAGTGCCGTCGAGTCGGTGTCAACTTCTGGAGACCTCTGGATAGTTGACTTAAACTTTGTTTGGTCTTCAGCCAAGTGGTTCATTGTTGGTAGACTGGTATCCATAGCTGCTATTATTGTATTGATCCATCTCATTGCCGGCCTTCCTCTTTTATGGTGACAGTCTACCTTGCCAAGCAATATGTCTTTCTCCAAGGATCTCTCTCTTCGCATGATGTGTTCAAAGTATGAAAGTCAAAGTCTTGTCATCTGAGCTTCTAATGAAAGCTTAGGTTTGATCTTCTCGAGTAATGACTGGTTTGTTCTTCTGGCAGTCCATGATATACACAGTATTTGTCACCAGCACCATAATTCAAAGGCATCAATTTTCTTCCTGTCTATCTTTTTCACTGCCCGACTTTCACATCCATATGACATTATTGAAAATACCATGGCCTGAACAAGTCAAATCTTTGTATGGAGAGAGACATCTCTGCTCTTGAGAATCTTGTCTAGGTCCTTCATAGCCATTCTACCAAGAGCAATACATTGTCAGATTGTATATCAACTCCAATTTCTTGTTTTATATATTCAACATAAATGACTTATCTTATGATTACAGAATATAAAGATAATTGCCCCAATCAAAATGCTAAGTACTGAAAAATTTTTTTAAATATGGATAAGGGTCTCAGAATGAATGGGGAAGGGTAACTACAGGCCACAGTATACTGGAAAGCCTGAGAAATCCCTGTCCCCTTCCTTACATCAAGGACCCATGCAATCCTATTTTCTTATATTTTCTTATTGAAAAGTGATTGAAAAGTGATTAAGAAATGCAGATTTAAGCTATCAAGAGCTCTGCTAACTCTTGTCAAAAAATGATGACTACTTGTTGATGCTTCCATCCATCTATAGTACTTATGATTTAAAAGGGAGACTATTGACAATTGAGTATAAGGTCAAAAGACTTATCTGATGCAATCCATAAAGTCAAAAATAGTCTCCTCACTCCCGACGCAAATTTCCAGCGCTGATGCGTTTCACCGCCAACGCGGTTTCATCGGGGGAAAGTTTTATGCCCACGACGTGTCATACTTTTTCTGCTCAATTCTGCTAGAAACATTAAAATTTGTCTGAAAAGCAACTGAAGTTTTTAGAACAATTGGCAGAATTAGTTCTTTTTCAAAATTTTTTTACTTTTGAAAAAGTTCTTTACCAGCAGACAGCCGGAGTTGCGATGGGGGCCGCAGCGGCCCTGTCTGTGGCCAACTTATATATGGCAGCATTCGAAAAGAAATGGTTATATCCGTCTGAATTTTGGCAACATATTCCCTTCTGGGGTCGCTATATAGACGATGTTTTTCTATTATGGACTGCCTCTGAGACCCAATTCAACCTCTTCTACCAATGGCTTAATCAGTGTGACCCACATATCCATTTTACTAGCAACACTGATTTAAATAAGATCACATATCTGCATCTGGAGATTCGAAAAGGTAGATCTAATTGGGAGACCACAGTATATAGAAAGGAAGTAGCTAGGAATGCATTATTGCACTATCAGAGTGCTCATCCTTTACAGCTTAAGAATAGCCTTCCTTTCTCTCAATTTCTTTGCTTTCGGCGAAATTGTTCCGAGTTGAAGGATTTCAGATCACATTCTAAACAGTTACAGGAGAATTTCTGTGATCGAGGATATCCAAAAGCAGTTGTCAAACAAGCTTTTACACAAGCATTGTTCAACAATTGGGATTTATTGCTGCAGGAGAAACGACCGACAGGTCAAAAGGAAGATCAAATAAATTTTATTTCAAAATATTCTCCATTAAGCAATAAGCTCAAAAAAATTCTGAACCGTCATAGCAACATTCTGAGTCATTTACCTGGATTGGAAGACAAACCTATCCGTTGTGTATGGCAGAGGAATAAGAATCTTAAAGAACTATTGAGCCCTACTGAGCTCCGTTCGTCTAACATTATTACTACTGCTATGACTGCAGTTGCTCCAGTGGGACACGTTAAATGCAGGAATTGTGCTATCTGTAATGTCACTTTAGAGCTTATGCAATTTATCTATCATGGGACGACATATCAATTGCGTAAGTTCACTGATTGCACTTCTACTTTTGTAGTTTATGCAATTCAATGCCCATGTCAGCTGCTTTACATTGGGAAAACAACTAGAGCTTTTAAAACACGAATCAATGAACATCACAGCCGTCTTCATTGTCAGAAATTAGAAGCACCGATAGTGGCCCACTGTCTAGCTTTTCATCATCAGTTTGATCAGCTTCGTTGCTTTTGTATTGATCAAATTTTGACGGGATATGCAGGCAGAAACCGGGATCAAAATCTACTTATTAACGAACAACGCTGGATTTACCGTTTGCAATCGGTCCACCCTGGAGGTCTTAACTCACAAATAGATTGGTCAGTATGCTTATGAGAGATTTAGATTATAACCAACAATATTGTGTGCTCCTAAGGGAACCCTTTTAACACCTTTGGAGTTCCCCTTTTAATGTTTTTTGATTGGACAACCAACGTCTCTTACGTCAACTTTCAAGGCTTATAAGATGTCTGTCAGTGCATTCAGATACGCATGTTTTTTGATTGGACAACCAACGTCTCTTACGTCAACTTTCAAGGCTTATAAGATGTCTGTCAGTGCATTCAGATACGCATGCGCAGCATTTTTCTGGTTTCAACAAGCATTTAGAAGGCAAAGCCTCAAGGTTTGTTGTTTCAGCTATATGTGAAGACCGGGTCTGTTCTTTGCATTATCTGATATGGTTATGCATATATAATACTGATAAGTATATCTCTTTTTAATGTTTCTAGCAGAATTGAACAGAAAAAATATGACACGTCATGGGCATAAAACTTTCCCCCGATGAAACCGCGTTGGCGGTGAAACGCATCAGCGCTGGAACTTTGCGTCGGGAGTGAGGAGACTATTTTTGACTTTATGGATTGCATCAGATAAGTCTTTTGACCTTATACTCAATTGTCAATAGTCTCCCTTTTAAATCATAAGTACTATAGATGGATGGAAGCATCAACAAGTAGTCATCATTTTTTGACAAGAGTTAGCAGAGCTCTTGATAGCTTAAATCTGCATTTCTTAATCATTTTTCAATAAGAAAATATAAGAAAATAGGATTGCATGGGTCCTTGATGTAAGGAAGGGGACAGGGATTTCTCAGGCTTTCCAGTATACTGTGGCCTGTAGTTACCCTTCCCCATTCATTCTGAGACCCTTATCCATTTTTTAAAAAAAATTCAGTATTTAGCATTTTGATTGGGGCAATTATCTTTATATTCTGTGGTTGTATTGCTCTATAATTCCCCAAATTGGATTTTATCTTATGATTAGCCCAAAGAAAAGCACTCACTCTCACAGATTCACATATGCAACCAAAGAGTGAGATGATTAGGTTAATGACACCACATCGATGTAGAATAATTTCAGTTGTTCAATGTAAACCGCACTGGTGCAGAATAGCGCGGTATATAAGAAAATGTAAAATAAATAAATAAATAAATAAATATCGACTGGTTGGTTCATTTTATGACAGACTATTCATATTCCACCCTACATAATAGTGTTTTATCATAGGTTTAGGTTTATTGACTTGATTGACCGCCCTTCATTGGTAAGCAGAGCGGTTTACAAAAATATTTCTTCATTACAGTAGGCACAAGGCCGGAAAAGGAAAAGAAAGTTACAACTCGGTGAAAGTAGAGAAGCAAGTACAGGAGAGGAGGGTCAATAGAGGAAAAGGAGAGGCTAGGAGGGAGAGAGGTTGAAGGCAAGGGAGAAGAGGTGAGTTTTCAGGGCGTGCTTGAAGGTAGGATGGTGGGGCTCCAGACGGAGAGTAGAGGGGAGGGAGTTCCAGAGGGCCGGACCTATAAAGAAGAAGGCAGAGGAGCAGGTGGATTGGAGATAAGCATGTGAGGGGGGGGGGGAAGAGTGAGGCGGTTGAGGTGAAAGGAACGAGGAGTGTGCCGGGGGGTGTGAAAGTGGATGAGGTCGGCAAGGTACTGTGGCGTGGTGGTGTGAAGAACTTTGTGAACGAGCGTGAGAAGCTTGAATTGGATCCGGAAGGAAACGGGAAGCCAGTGGAGATGGAGGAGAAGGGGTGTGACATGGTCCCTGTGGGAGGCGGAAGAAACGAGACGGGCGGCGGTGTTTTGGATGCGTTGTAGACGAGAGAGGTGGATCATAGATAGGCCAGAGAGAATGGAGTTAGCAAAATCGATCCGAGAAATGACAAGGGCTAAGAGCAAAGTGACAAGAGCGGAGGGAGAGAGGAAGGAGTGAACAGCGCGGATCTGTCTAAGATAAAAAAAGGAGGATTTAGACATGTGAGAGACATGGGCAGAGAAGGAAAGATCTGAATCGAAAATTACCCCAAGATATCGAAAGGTGGAGACCAGAGAGATGGGAGTGACGGGGAACAATGTGGCAATTGACGGGGGCTGATGACCGTGGGGGAACCAGATAGCTGTGGTTTTTGAGGGGTTAAGATGCAAGCAGTTATGGGTCATCCAGTCAGAGATAACGGCAAGGCAGGAGTTGAGGGGAGCGAGATCAGGACAGGCTGGGGACGTATGGTAAAGAAGGAGGATGTCGTCAGCGTAGTAGAAGGCTGAGATACCAGATTGTTGGATAAGAAGTGTGAGAGGAGTCAGGAAGAGATTGAAGAGAAGGGGAGCCAGCACAGAACCCTGGGGGACCCCACAGGGGATGGGAAAGGAATCAGAGGAGGGGTGAGAGGGGGAAGGGGACAAAACAGCACCTGAACGGGAGGAAAGGAAGGAGTGAAACAACCGAAGAACAGTGCTACAGAGGCCAGCATCACGCAACCGGGAGAGAAGAAGGGAGTGATCTACAAGGTCGAAAGCAGCGGAAAGATCAAGGGCCACCGCCACTGAAATTTCACCACGGTCGTGGGCAACATGCAGGGCGTTGGTAAAGGCAAGAAGAATAGTCTCAACACTGTGCCCAGGACGGAAACCGGACTGACGGGGGTGAAGGAAGTTAGTGGAGTCAAGGTGATGGGATAATTGGGCAAAGACAACCTTCTCAAGAAGTTTAGACAGAAAGGGGAGGTTGGAAACTGGGCAGTAGTTGTTGGGATCAAGAGGGTCAAGAGAGGGTTTCTTAAGAAGGGGGCGAATGAGAGCGTGCTTCCAGGGGGAGGGAAAAGTTCCAGTGGATAGACTGTTGTTCAGGATGGTTTGGATGTAGGGGAGGAAGGACTGCGAGGGTGTCAACAACCAAGAGGGAGGGACAGGGTCCAGGGAACAGAAAGTTTTGTTGGACGCAGATATAAGGTGATGAAGCTCAGTGGTGGTAGTCAGGGAAAAAGAGGACCATGAGTGAGACAGTTGGGAAACAGGGGGAGGGGAGGCAAATGGGGGGGAGGAGAGGGAATGGGCGGAGGATGAGAAGGCAGTGAGGCTCGTAGGGTTGAAACTTTGTTGCTGAAGGCAGAGGCGAGAAGAGAAGGGGCGGGGATAGGATGGGAAGGTGCGGAGGGGGCAGAGGGGTGTAGGGAGGTAAGAAATTTGAGGGTAGAGTAAAGATGACGGGTCTGGTTGGGGGCATTAGCAATGGCGTTAGAGAAAAAGGAGGACTTGGCAAGATGGATCTGGGAACGATAGTGGGAGTGCTGGGCCTTGAAGAGGGATAAGGTGACCGGAGAGGGGGACCTATGCCATTGTCTTTCGGTTCTGCGAAGTTGGGAACGAAGTAAGAGTAGACCAGGATGGTACCAGGGGTGAGAGGGGTGACGAGGAGGAGGGCGCGGGCGGAGGGGAGCAATGAGATCAAGAGCGGCTGAGAGGGAAGAGAACCAGGTAGAGGCCTGTGAGTTAGGAGATAAAGAGGCAAAATCAGCAGGGAGCAAATCTGAAGCTGGAGGAAATTGCTGGGCCAGTGATGGGTTGATGGAGCGGGAGAGATGAGGGGTGGAGGGAGGAACGGGAGAAGGGAGGGATGGGATCGAATGGGAGCAGTGGGCTGAGATGCAAAGATGGTCAGACCAGGGGAGGGCACAGGAGGACAGGTTAGAAAGGGAGAGCGAGGAGGAGGAGGGAGACAGGAGAAGATCAAGAGTGTGGCCAGCGGAGTGGGTGGGAAAAGAAACATGCTGTAGGAAAGCCAGGTCATGCAGAAGGGAGAGGAATGCATGCTCTCTGGGGGATGAAGGAGAGTCAAGGTGGAGATTAAAGTCACCGGCAATGATGAGATGGGGAAAAAGCAAGGAGAGGTCAGAGAGGGAATGAAGGAGGGAGTCCCAGAGGTCAGATCGGAGAGCAGGGGGTGCATAGACGAGGAGAACATGAGTAGGGGGTGTGGTATGAAGATGGAGAAGAAGGGCCTCGGGGTAGGACAAAGAAGGAGAGAAAATCTGAGTGAAAGAGAGAGAGGGGGCAAGGATGGCGGCCACGCCGCCACCTGAGCGCCCAGTGCGGGAAACTGAGGCAGCCGAAAACCCGGCAGGGAGGCAGCGAGCCAGAAGGGCGTCCTCCCCTTCCTTCAGCCAGGTCTCGGTGAGGAGCGTCAGGTCAAAGGAAGCCTGATAAATCAGATCTTGGACGAGGAGGTACTTGGTCCTGAGGGAACGACAGTTAAGAAGGCCAAGCTTAAGGGCAGACTGGGAGGCACTAGAGAGGGCAGAGGGTTGGGAAGTGGAGCAGGTGGAAGCTGCGGGCATGGGAGGGGTAGAGCGAGAGGGGGCACAGAGGAGAAGAGTAGAGGGAGAGCGAGAGCGCCAGCGGGGAAATGGGATTGGGCGGCGACCCCAATGGACTGGTATGCTAGCCATGGAAGGGAAGATAGGAGAAACAACAGGAAACAGTGAAGGCAAGAAATTTGGTACCTGATGAAGCTGGAGAGGAGTGCAGGGGGTGTGGAGAGGTGACGGCGCAGTGAATCCGGACCCGCTTGCAGCGAAAAACGTGAGAGCTGAAAAAAAGGAAACATGCAACAAAAAGTTAAGGTCCGGGCCTCCGCAGCCGGAGCGGCCCCAAGGAGCGCCCCTAAGGAGCACGGCGTGCTCCTTAGGTGCGCTCCTTCGGTGCGCGCCTCCATCGCGCGCCGCGGCGACGAGCGCCGCAGCCGCTCCTAATTTATGGCTGAAAGGCAGGATACCTCGGCAGTCGCGGCCGCGGGAGCGCGGCCGTGTCACAGGAGAAGGCGGGACCAGGCTGGAGAGAGGTTCTGGGTTGCTGGAGAGGCTGGATTGGCAGGCTCTGGGAAGAAAACAGAGGTACAAGGGTAACAGCAGCACAGATAGCAACATTAGAGAGAGCAGGAGATCTGATACGGCAGCCGCTCTGAATTTATGGCTGAAAGGCAGGATACCTCGGCAGTCGCGGCCCCGGGAGCGCGGCCGCATCACAGGAGAAGGCGGGACCAGGCTGGAGAGAGGTTTCAGGTTGCTGGAGAGGCTGGATTGGCAGGCTCTGGGAAGAAAACACAGGTACAAGGGTAACAGCAGCACAGATAGCAACATTAGAGAGAGCAGGAGATCTGATACGGCAGCCGCTCTGAATTTATGGCTGAAAGGCAGGATACCTCGGCAGTCGCAGCCGCGGGAGCGCGGCCACGTCACAGGAGAAGGCGGGACCAGGCTGGAGAGAGGTTCCGGGTTGCTGGAGAGGCTGGATTGGCAGGCTCTGGGAAGAAAACACAGGTACAAGGGTAACAGCAGCACAGATAGCAACATTAGAGAGAGCAGGAGATCTGATACGGCAGCCGCTCTGAATTTATGGCTGAAAGGCAGGATACCTCGGCAGTCGTGGCCGCGGGAGCGCGGCCGCATCACAGGAGAAGGCGGGACCAGGCTGGAGAGAGGTTTCAGGTTGCTGGAGAGGCTGGATTGGCAGGCTCTGGGAAGAAAACACAGGTACAAGGGTAACAGCAGCACAAATAGCAACATTAGAGAGAGCAGGAGATCTGATATGGCAGCCGCTCTGAATTTATGGCTGAAAGGCAGGATACCTCGGCAGTCGCGGCCACGGGAGCGCGGCCACGTCACAGGAGAAGGCGGGACCAGGCTGGAGAGAGGTTCCGGGTTGCTGGAGAGGCTGGATTGGCAGGCTCTTGGCAGTCGCGGCCGCGGGAGCGCGGCCGCATCACAGGAGAAGGCGTGACCAGGCTGGAGAGAGGTTCCGGGTTGCTGGAGAGGCTGGATTGGCAGGCTCTGGGAAGAAAACACAGGTACAAGGGTAACAGCAGCACAGATAGCAACATTAGAGAGAGCAGGATACTTCATAATACTTCTTCAGAGGTGTAAGTTGCATTAACTCATGAAATATCACATAGAAACATGATGGCATCAAAAGACCATATTGCCTATCCAGTCTGCCCTTCCATATCAACTTCTATAGTCCCTTTTTTTTCCTTTAGAGATCCTCTGTGTTTGACCAAAGCTTTCTTGAAAACAGATACTGTCCTCATCTCTACTACTTCCATTGGGACACTATGCCATTCAACTATCACCCTTTCCATAAAGAAATATTTTCTCAGATTACTCAGTCTATCCCCTTTAATCGTCATCCTATGCCCTCTCACTGCAGAGCTTTCTTTCAATTGAAAGAGGCTCTCATATGAATTTATACCATGGAGATATTTAAATGTCTCTATCATATCTCCTCTATCCTGCCTTTTCTCCAAAGTATACATATTGAAATATTTAAGTCTGCTTCTATATGCCTTATGACAAAGCCCACTGGTCATTTTGGTAGTCATCCTTTCCACCAACTCTATCCTGTTTATATCCTTTTGAAGGTGCAGTCTTCAGAATTACACATAATACCTCAAATGAGGTCTCACCAAAGACTTATACAGAGGCCCTATCACCTCTTTTTTCCTGCTGTCCATTCCTTTCCTTACACATGCAAGCATTGTTCTGGCTTTTGCTGTTGTCTTTTCTACCTGTTTAGCCACATTAAGATCATCAGAAGCAATCACAACCAGGTCCTGTGCTTCTTTTGTTAACAGAAGTATTTGCCACCCTAGACTGTATTGCTCTCTGGGATTTTTGCAGCTCAAATGCATGACCCAGCATTTCTTAGCATTAAATCTGTGTTTACAAAATCTCTACCATTCTTCAAGCTTAACTAAATCCCTCCTAAAGTTATCTACTCCTTCCTGGGTGTCTACTCTATTGCAGATTTTGATATCATCTGTAGAGAGGTAACCCTTAGCCAATAGCCCTTCCACAATATCACTAACAAAAACATTAAAGAAAACTGTACCAAGGGCAAATTCCTGTGGCGCACCACTGGTAACATTCTTCTCTTCAGAATAAGCTCCATTTACCTGTAACCTTTGTCACCTCCCACAACCAATTCCTAACCCAGTCTGTCACTTTAGGGTCCATCCCTAGGGTGCTCAATTTTTTTATAAGTCACCTGTGTTGAATGGTGTCAAAGGTTTTACTGAAATCTAAGTACACCATTTCTAGGGCTTTTCCCTTGTCTAACTCTCTGGTCACCCAGACCAAAAAAATAATTTTATTTGATAAGACCTACCTAGTAAACCCATGCTGCCTTTGATCTTGCAATCCATTGGACTCCATAAACCTCACTATCCTTTTTTTTTAGCAGCGTTTCCATTAATTTACTCACCACAGAGGTCAGACTAACCGGCCTGTAAATTTCCATCCACATGCTTACTTCTACGTTTGTATAAAGGGACCACAGGCACCCTTCTCCAGTCCTCTGTAACCACTCCCAATTCTAAAGAAGCATTGAAAAGGTCCCCAATTTCCTTCAGATATATCCTATCCAACCCCATAGTTTTCTTTACTTTTAGTTTAGCTTGTTCCTCATGAACACAGTCTTCAGTTCCTATCTGTGGGTATTTTCTGAACACAGAACAAAAATATGTGTTAAGCAGTTCTGCTTTATCCTCATCAGCCTGTACATATTCCTCCCCTTCACCCTTGAGTCTGACAATACCACTTTTGTACTACGTCCTCTCACTAACATATCTGAAAAATTTCTTGTCTCTCCATTCTATTGCATGGACTATTTTTCTTCCATTTGTATTTTTGCTTTCCTGACTTCTTTCCTAGCATCTCTTAGCTTTTCAAAATATTGATGCTTGTCTTCCTTTTTCTGTGATCTCTTGTATTTTATGAAGGCCACCCTCTTTTTCTTCACCTTTGCAGTTATTTCTTTTGAGAGCCTTAATGGCCTCCTTTTACTTTTACATTTATTTACTTTCCTAACAAAATGATTTGTTGCCCTTAAAATATCCCCTTTCAGTTTTGCTCACTGATTTTCTACATCCCCCAGCTGTTCCCTTCCTGCTAAAAACTCGTTGAGGTATTGTCCCATCTTGGCAAAGTTACTTTTCTTAAAGTCTAGGACCCTCACATTTCAATGGACTTTATCACACCTTGTCCTTATACTGAACCACACCATCTGGTGATCTCTGGATGTGAAATAATCACTTACTATAGCATCAGAAACGCTTTCCCCATGTATGAGCACCAGGTCCAGTATGGCCCCCTCACATGTGGCCAGTTGCTAAATAGTTCTCCCTGTAGAGAACCCAGGATCTCCTTATTTCTAGATGGCACTTCAGCAGGGATATGCCAATAAACATCCCACATATTGAAATCTCCTATCAGTAGCACTTCTCCTTTTATGGCAATACTTCATATGTCTTCTATTAAATCTTTGTCCACTTCTTCTTCCTGTGAAGGAAGTCTGTATATCACATCAGTGCAAATGGATTCCCCATTCCCTCTTTCTAGTTAAATGGATTCCCCATTCCCTCTTTCTAGTTAAATGGATTCCCCATTCCTTCTTTCTAGTTAAATGGATTCCCCATTCCCTCTTTCTAATTAAATGGATTCCCCATTCCCTCTTTCTAGTTAAATGGATTCCCCATTCCTTCTTTCTAGTTAAATGGATTCCCCATTCCCTCTTTCTAGTTAAATGGATTCCCCATTCCTTCTTTCCTCACAAGCACTGTAATTCTGTAGCTTTAATATTATTTTTTATATATAATGTCACTACTCCTCCCCTTCTTCCTATCCTGTCCTTCCTGAATAAATTATAGCCCGGTATAATAACATCCCAGTCATGGTTGTCCATGAATCATGACTCCATAACTGCCACTAAATACAAGTCAGGCTGGCTCTGCCATAAAACCCTCAACACCTGGAATCTTATTTCTCATACATGAGCATTAATGCACCCTTCTTTCAAGATGTTGCCCCGTTTACCAATTTCTACAGTGGTATTTGATATGTTATTTATCTGAGGGCTTTTGCTTACATGAGGGCTTTCTTCACCCATCCCCAACAAATCTCCAACTGTGTTACGTCATAAGACATTTTCAGAGGTATAAGTATTCAAAACATACAAAAATGATATTATAATAATAATTATGACACAAAGAACATAATAAAAACATCAATCCTCATTAAAAGATAGAATAAACTGGGGGGCAGAGCCTGGCTTTTGACAAGATGGATATGTAACAGCTGTGCCCCGAAGGGTAATGGTCAAGAATCCTGACTTCTGTAGTCTTTAATTAAATAGTTCCTACCTACTTTGATATCATTCGATCTTGGACATGTCTGGCCCCAAACCAATGCGGTTGGATTACCAAATATCTCAAAACGCCACCTCAAAGAGAACCAAAACGGAACCTCTCTCACCTCACAAGATGGTGGTCATCCGAGATTGTCCTGAGGCCTTGCAGGAATGTTTGGCTGAGATTCGTGCTGTTAAAGATTTGGTAAAATCCAATGGTGACTCGCTGTGCAGAATGCAGGAAGATATCAGCGCCTTGAAAGTATCTTTGGAGTCAATCACGGCATGCTTGGAGAAGTTGGAGAATGTGGTGGCAACGCATGGGGAGCAGCTTAAGGCCGTCGAGAGGCAGGCAAAGTTGATACATTCATTGCAAAGAGAGTTGGAAGACGGCAACAACCGCGCTCAAAGGAACAATATAAGAATACTGGGAGTTCCTGAGGGAGCCAAGGGTCCTGACATGGTGGCCTTTTTGCAGTCAATGATTCTGGGTGTGTTGAAATTGAAATTTGCCATACCATTTGAGATCAAGCGCACCCATCGAGTGCCTACTCAGTCCATGATTGCGGGTAAGCACCCATGCCCAGTCATTTTAAAAGTTCTTCATTTTCAGCAAGTCTCGCAAATAATGGAAGCAGCCAGAGCAATCTCTACCTTGGAATATCAGGGGCACAAACTCCTATTCTTCCCTGACTCCACGAAGGCGATGGTGGATCAGAGAAAGAGCTTTTTGGCGCTACGTCCACGTTTGTTGCAGCTGCAGGCCCGATTTGGGCTGCTTTATCCTGCCCACATGAGAGTCACGCTGCACAACCAGACTAAGGGGTATGTTTACTAAACTGCGGTAATGTCACCTGCATTAGGTTCCGCGGTAAAGGTACAGATGCCCATATAAAGGCGTGGGCGGTGCATCATTACAGCAAGCCGTATCAGCTAATGCACGTTACAAGGCACCTTACAAGGTACATTACAAGGCACTTTATAAGACACCTTGTAAGGTGCCTTGTAAGGTGCTTTAGAAGGTGCCTTGTAAGGTCCCTTACAAGATGCCTTGTTAGGTGCCTTATAAGGTATGCCATGTATTAGAAATCCCTGGACAAGGCACCGTAGAAGGCACCCTGGGCTATGGAACCATAGGTTAAGGTAGTCTAACAAGGTTACTGTGCCCTAGGTTAGTGTGCCCTAAGGGCTGCAAGGTGCTTCAGGATGACATGCATGACCTGTGAGGCACAGAGACAGATGTAGCCCTAGCACTAGATAGAGCACCGAGGAAAGGCAATGAACAGGTGAGTGAAGGAGGGAGAGCTGGGAGCTGCTGGACCTGCCATATCTGCGCGCATCCTATGTGGCTGCCAGTATTGTTGACAAGTATGTTTATGTTTATTTGAATTTGATATACCGCTCAGGCCAGGGGCATTAGAGCGGTTTACAATGCTATTTCATTTGACGAAAAAGGAAAGGAACGCCATTTATATGATAGGACAGAAAAGAGGACAGAGACAGTCAAACAGATATGAGAAAAAGAGGAACATGGAACAGCAAGTTACCACAATAAAAGCAGCACGTCAATCCAATCCAAATGATGACAACAATGCTACCCTCAGCAACAGACGCCACGGCCCAACGCCTAAGGGCCACGCCAAAGGGGGGCAACTGTACCACAGCACATGGTGTTGGCAATGTAAAGTACTGGAAAGACAGTTGGTGGCAGATGATGGGAATACGTGTCCCCCAGTGGAGGCGGAGATGGCAGGATAGTTACAATGATGGGTGGTCAGAGGAGTGGTGGTGCCATGCAGATCAGGCACAGGTGAGGAAAGCATGAAGAGACGCAATGCAGGAAGGGTAACAGTGCAGGACATGGGGTGGCAGCCTGCACAGGAAGACAGGACTCTACTCAGCTGACAGATGCAGATCGACGGACCGAAGGAATGTTGGCAACTGTGGCGAGGGTGTTATGGGCTGGCAGCACAGCTCTGCAAAAATATGACTGTTACAGGCAGGCAGAATATCTGAGTTGGACAGGTATGAAAAGAGGGAACAATGAGGACTCAAACCCATGACCACTGTTTAGAATGTCATTGTACTAACCAGTAGGTTATACCTCTATGGTTTGTTGCACAGCAATGGCTGGGTATGTAAGGACTGCAGGTCTCCATACAAACTGTCTGCTCTGTGTTCCAGGATAGGGTAACCCCACCAGCACCCATGATGTAATGCACATGCAGAACAGCAGTCTACAGCTGATCACCAGATGGGGTCTGCACCTCTCCGGTACTGCAGCATGGTAAGATGGACTGACAGTGTGTGATACTGGCACAGAGTAGCTACAGACCATGCCATTTTGCAGGTTCTGTTTTCACCCTGAGGGTTAGGATGGGCACCCAGCACTAGGTCCGCAGTACATGTGGTGCTAGAGATAGGTCTTGCTGCACATCCCCAGCATTGCCAGTGTGTGCCAGGTGTTCCTAGCAGTGCAGCCAAAAGTACTTCTGTGTTTTGCAGTCACATGTGGCCCTGTGGGGCCAGACACCACTCAGATTAGTTAATACCCAGAGTCTGGCTGTCATGGGCACCTGTTATCAGGGCGGAGGGGTGTTAAGACTCGCATGAGGTGGATGTAGCACTGTCTCTATGGGTTAAAGTGGTATGCACTATATACCCCAAAGGACCCACAATCACCCATTTTGTAGGTGAGGGAATGGAGGGACAGGTGCTTGAGCCCTTGCTGTAGGGCAAGCAACCGCAGGCCTGATGGCAGAGGACAGCCCTCCAGGGCTGGTGGGCCTAAGCCATACCTATGACTGTGGCAGACCAGCAGTAATGCTTGGGATAAGCTGGGGAAACCTTAACTGCCTCACACCCCGGTCTGCCATTCACCAGCAGATGGCACAGTGAGACTGAACCTGCAGCACCCTACGAGGTGTTTCAACCATGCACAGACTAACTGCAGACAGTTCACTAGCCAGTCCATAGTGCATGCTCACAGGGGAACCCTGTGCACCCAGAGATGGGATGTACAGCACAGACACCAAGCAACTATCTCACTGATGGAACCCCAGAACTGGGAACACACAGATATAGCTGAAAACAAATAGTGTTGAGCACTATGTGGGAGCATAGACATGCCATGGTCACTGCTCGGTCAGGGTGAGAGTGATCTCACAGCATGCGATGATGTGGCCACCCTGTCCATGCAGGTGGTGGTCGGTCACTACAGTGTCCCAGCCATTGCCCTACACCCTGTGCACATGTATCCTGCCAATCCGCCCTGTCTGGGCCATACCCACAATACCTTGCTCCTCATTATGCACATTAGCAGGCTAACGCTGGTAACAGTGGGAAATAGTGTCTCTGTGATCATGCCCTATGGACTTGCTGGTGGACTGTCTGCAGTTAGTCTGTGCATGGTTGGAACACCTTGTAGGATGCTGCAGGTGCAGCCTGATTGTGCTGTCTGCTGGTGAAAGGCAGTTGAGGTTTTCCAGATCTAATCCCAGCATTACTGCTGATCTGCCACTGCCTCACTCACAGGTATGGTTCTGGCCTCCCACCCCTGGAGGGCTGTCTTATACCAGCAGGATGGTGGTTGCTTCACCATGGCTCAGGCACCTGTCCCTTACCTACAAAAAGGATGATTGTGGGCCCTTCGGGGTATATAGTGTAGACCAATTTGACCAGTAGAGGCACTGCTACACAAACCTCATGCAAGTCTAGAAACCCCTCTGTCCTGATAACAGGTGCCCATGTCAGCCAGACCCTAACACTGGGTGTGCACTAATCTGGGTGGTGTCTGGTCCCAGAGGGCCACATGTGACTGCAGAATACAGATGGACACCAAATTACCTTCGGCTGCACTGCAAGGAACACCTGCCATACACTGGTAATGATGGGTATGTACAGCAGGACCTATCTTTAGCACCATATGTACTGCAGACCTAGTGCTCGGCGCCCATCCTATCCCTCAGGGTGAACACAGAACCTGCACAATAGCATGGTCTGTAGCTACTCTGTGCCAGTATCACACACTTTAAGTTTGTCTTTCCAAGCTGAGGTACCGGAGGTGCAGACCCCATTTGGTGATCAGCTGTAGACAGCTATACAGCATGTGCATTGGATCATGGATACTACTACTACTACTAAGCATTTATAAAGTGCTACCAGGTGCACGCAGCGCTGTACAATGAAAACATACAAGAGACAGTCCCTTATAATCTAAAAAAAGACAAAACAAGAAAAGGAGAAGAATAAGAACAGCAAAATCAAGAGCCAAAGGCACAGGCGAAAAGATGAGCTTTTAACTTAAGTATGAAGAGGAACAAAGAAGATGCCTGGCGTAAAGACAAAGGAAGTTTATTCCAAGCGTAAGGTGAAACGAGCGGAATCTGGAATTGGCAATAGAGGAGAAGGGCATAGCAAGATGCAACTGGGTAGAAGAACAGAGTTCATGAGGGGGGAAGTAGAGAGAAATGAGAGAAGAAATGCTGGTGGGGTTACCCTATCCTGGCACTCAGAGCAGACAGTTTGTGCGGTGACCTGCAGCCCTTCTGTACCCAGCCATTGCTGTGAGATATGTCTTGCAGATATAGCCTACTAGTTAGTACAATGCCATTCTCAGCAGTGTTCATGGGTTCAAATCCTCATTGTTCTCTCCTTTCATGCCTGTCCTATTCAAATAGTTTGCATGCATGTAACAGTCATATTTTTGCAGATATGTGCTGCCAGCCCATAATACCCTCACCACATTTGCCAACATTCCTTCAGTCCATCTATCTGCGTCTGTCATCTGTGTAGAGTCCTGTCTGCCTGTGCAGGCTGCCACCCCATGTCCTGTACTGCTAACCTTTCCTGCATTGTGCCTCTTTCTGCTTACCTCACCTGTGCCTGATCTGCATGGCACCACCACTCCTCTGTCCACCCATCATTGTAACTATCCTGCCACCTTCACCTCCACTGGGGGACATGTATTCCCATCATCAGCCACTCACTGTCTTTCTAGTACTTTACATTGCCAACACCCTGTGCTGTGGTATAGTTGCCCCCGACATGTTTGTCAACAGTACTGGCAGAACATGGGATCCCCGCAGATATGGCAGGTCCAGCAGCTCCCAGCTCTCCCTCCTTCACTCACCTGTTCATTGCCTTTCCTCGGTGCTCTATCTAGTGTTAGGGCTACATTTGTTTCTTTGCCTCACAGGTCATGCATGTCATCCTGAAGCACCTTGCAGCCCTTAGGGCACACTAACCTAGTGCACCGTAACCTTGTTAGGCCACCTTAACCTATGGTTCCATAACCCAGGGTGCCTTCTAAGGTGCCTTGTCCAGAGGTGCTAAATATGGTGCTTAGCCTAAGGAGCCCTATAGGGTGCCTTACAAAGCGCCTTATGCAGCACCTTACAAGGCACCTTATAAGGCACATTACAAGGCACCTTAGAGGGCAACTTATAAGGCACTTAACAAGGCACCTTATAAGGCACATTACAAGGCACCTTATAAGGCACCTAACAAGGCACCTTATAAGGCACATTACAAGGCCCCTTATAGGGCACCTTACAAGGCACCTTGTAACGTGCATTAGTCTGAGGCGCCTTGTAACACGCGTTAGCTGACATGGCTTGCCGTAATGATGCAATGCCCACGCCTTTATATGGGCATCCGTAACACTACCGTGGAACTTAAATGTGGGTAACATTACCGGAGTTTAGTAAACATACCCTTAAGTCTTTGCCTGAGGAGTGGGGGTTGCTGAATATCATAGGTTCAGCCCATATGGCCTCTGGGGTGGCTTCTTACTACTATAAACAAGTTGCTCAGAACCTCACCCCACAGGTCATTGGTGTTCAACAAATTTGGGAACACAACATTGGGAAGTTCCTTCTCCGGAAGCATAGGTAAATTTCTGGAGCAAGACAAACAGACTATCCCAATCTGCCTCTATTTCACAAACTTTATACTTCTTTGCACACAGAGCTCACTTTACTCCGGTAAAGGTGGCTAAGTGGGGTAAGGCATCTGGGAGCGAGTGTTGGTCCTGTTGGAGTGATGTTGGCACTTTGAGACATGTGGTATGTGATTGCCCTAACATTCAGTCTTATTGGGTTTCGATTTGGAACCGTATCCAAGAGGTGTTGGGATTCAGGTTCACTCTCTCCTGGTCTGGTCGTTTTTCGGTCAGCAAATGGCATCTCGTCGTTGCAGAGGGATTGTAATTTTTTGTTTGATTTTACGATGGGAGTGGCCCTGCATCTCGTTATTTCTAACTGGAAACATACTGCAGAGCTTAGTTGGCACGAATGGTGGAATTGCCTGTGTTTATGCTGCAAATATGAACAAATGCCACGTTATGGTGTAACCCTTATGCCTTCCACTTTTCTCAAATGGAAACCCCTATATAACTACATTTCCAAAGCCCATTATGATGTAAACTAAGGGGTCATTAGTCAAACCATTTTGTTTCCTATCTAGTGGAGGGCTACCTGATGTGCCATAACCCTTGCAGGTCTTTATTGGTCTCTTTTTTTCTTATATATTGTCTATGATGATCGTACAGGGTTGGGAGGGTCATGGTTGGGGAAGGCTGTTTAAAGCCTTTTTTGCTCTTATGTTAAAGAGAAATATCATTTTAATTGTATTTTTGGTTTTGTTGTATTGTTTGAAAATATAAATAAAGAAGTAAAAAAAAAAGATAAACCAATAAAACAAAAGGTCCACATTTAAGAACATAAGGCACATACCACATAATATGCAAATTATATATGTTTATGTTCTTAAATGTGTATGTTTTGTATACTATTTCATGCTTGGGTAACTTGAAGTAGCCCCATAACCACCTATTATGGCACTGATTATAGCAGAGGTCCTGAAGCATAAAAAAGAAGTGCAGCATAAAAATAATGTGAGTGAGAATTGTCAAGTATATTGAGAGAAAAGGTTGTGATGGTTAGTGCAAAAGAGGAAGACTTGCAATGAGATGGGTTGCTACATGACAGCAGCTATGAGTACCACTCTATCAACAATGAGCTTCCTGACTAAAGACCAAACACAGTTTAGGACAATTATCCAGAGGGTCACCATGAGTCATCACTTAACAAAACCAAGATGAAATGTAAATGATCTGTCATAAAGAAATAAACCAACCTGTTGATATATCTACATTGGTGTGGTGTTTTTTTACCTTTATCTTTTTCATAGTGCAGGAATAGCCATCAAGACTTTGCTTGTAGCAATAGGACTAAATATATTGCAGAAATCAATTCACTTTCTCATTGATAGCCACTCCCAATCTGATCAGTGGTTTCACCTTAAATGGGCTTCCTCAGAGTAAAACTATAAATAAAACAATACAGTGCATACACTGTTTTTAAACTATATGGTTCTCTCACTCACTCAGAAACAATTAAAAAGTGGGTTGATCGATCAAAAACATTCTCACTTGATATCTAAATTTAACACATAGGGGTGAAAGTTTTCCATTGGAAAATAAATTATTGTTCTCTTTGTAACAAGCAATTCAGATTCTGTTCCTGCAGGGATTCCCCCCCTCCCCCCCACTTCAACAACAAAGAACCAAAAATCTGTCAAAGTGTACAGTGCTGCTTTTCAATGTGCTAGCAATGGGGAAGACTGCTTGCCCGTCCGAATTAGAGAACAATGCTTTATTATGCGAATCTTCACCTTACTAATGGTTGTTCCAATATACAGTTTTTGGCAAGGGCACATCACAGCATATCTAACAAAAGTAGTATTATAATGCTATTCCTGCTGACATACTGCACACAAAATTCAAAATTTTGTGTCAAAAGGTTTGAATTATGAAAAGTTTTGCATTCTTTATGTTGTCAACAAAGCATATTGTTTTTGAGGGATAATTAGGGGTACGTTTACTAAACCGCAGTAAAGGAGCAAGTGTGCTGTTAGCGTGCACTAATGGTGCACCTGCGCCCTTAGCGCATCCAAAATGCCACTTTAGCGTGCGCTAATGGCTCCAGCAGCATAAGGCACCCTGTGGGCGGAGACTAAACATCCATGGGGCGGAGAGTGGGTGTCAATGGGTGGGGAGTGGGCGTGAACAAGGCTTGCTCCCTTAAGAAAGGCACCTTAACGCCAGGCACCCTAACACAAATCAAAACCTCACGGAAAGGATGTATTTTGAGGATAGCCTATTTTAATGTCTTCAATGTGATGCACAGACAGGCGAGTCCAAGAGAATGATAGTAGTCATCCATTAGCAGCAACAGCATAGTGCCCAAGTATGAAAGGGCACTACGTTGATGGTGCAAATGGGGCAAAGGAGGGTGTGTGGGTCATGCAGTGGGGATCGCTGGTGCACAGGCAAGATCAGGCAGTTGCCTAGCTAGCACATAAGAACGTAAGACTTGAAAATATGCCAGACTGTGTCAGACTAAGGTCCTTCATGCCCAGTATCCTGTGCACAACAGTGGCCAATCTAGGTCACAAGTACCTAGCAGTTTCCCCAAAGGACAAACAGGATCCACAGTGCATGTATTGGGCAAGAAAGGGATATTCTGGGCTCCTCTCTAGTAATGGTTTATGAACCGTTCCCCAGGAACCTGTCCAAACATTTCTAAAACCCAGCTACACTAACTGCCTTTATGACATCCTCCGGAAATGAATCCCAGAGTTTGAATATGCATTGACTGAGAAACCATTCTCTCCCAATAGTCCTCAATGGGTTACACTGTAGTCACACTGAATGTCCCCTAGTCCTACTACATTTTTATGGCATAAACAATCAATCTACATTTACCCAATCAACTCCACTCAATATATTATAGATCTCTAACATAACACTCCTCAGCCATCTCTTCTCCAGGTTGAAGAGACATAACATTGGCAGGAGGTGATAGGGTCCCTGGAGAGGCTGATGGTTGTGGGAGGAATGCCCATGTATGCCTCTGCCCCACCCCCCTTCCAGACCCTGCCTCCTAGGCACCTGCCAACCCACATGTTGGATGGCCAGAGACTGCGCACCACCAACACCGACAGCACATGGGCATGTCAATATGGGATTGAGGCTATTGGTGGAGGGGGCAGCAACACCAGACTACAGCAGACCAAAGCCATACCCTGGTCCTGTGCACAGTATGCATTGCAACATGTGCCACGATTTATCTGATGTGAAGTATGTCAGTCCCAGGGAGTGTTATACCCATATGACAGCACTATGGCTTAATGCACACAGTTAGTGTGTGTATGAGTATAGTTACAGGTTTGGGTCCCATTTGTGGATCATGCATCGCATGTCCCTGTGGCTAAACTATAGCCCACAGTACAGGTACAACACCAACATGTGTAATCCTCAATGAATCGGCCAGCAAGGCTACAAACACCCACCAGCCACACAGACAGGATCTGCTATCCACAGCTTCATGGAGAGTGAGGCGGATAGCTCAGGCACACTACTAGCTCCTGCACAAGGAGCACATGTTAACAATGCTCAAGCTGATATCAGGACCAAACTGGCAAACAAGAATGCCAACTATCCCATTTTTGCACAGTGTGGCAATGAGTTTGTTTGTGCGTATTTCTATCCATTGTTTTGTGACTTTCTCCACCTCATCGAGTCTTGCAGTGCCTAACCCAGGGGTGGGCACCTCCGGTCCTGGAGGGCCGCAGACCAGTCAGGTTTTCGGGATATCCCTAATGAACATGCATGAGATATATATGCATTAGAGATATCCTGACAACCTGACTGGTTTGTGGCCCTCCAGGGCTGGATTTGGAGACCCCTGCCTTACACCTCTGTCATTTAAGATCGTGAGTGGGCAAGGTACAGATGTCCTAGACATCGAAAGGGTATATAGAATGTGTCACATTCCTCCTCGATTCTCACCACCACCAAAAAGTTGTCTAATAGACAATTTTTTGGTGGTGGTGAGAAGTGAGGAGGACTGTGACAAATTCTATCTAACCTTTTTGATGTCTTGGACATCTGCACCTTGTCCACTCACAATCTTAAATGACAGAGGTGTAAGGCAGGGGTCTCCAGATCCAGCCCTGGAGGGCCACAAACCAGTCAGGTTGGCAGGATATCTCTAATGCATATATATCTCATGCATATTCATTAGAGATATCCCGAAAACCTGACTGGTCTGCGGCCCTCCAGGACCAGGTTTGCCCACCCCTGGCCTAACCTGTTTCCAATGTTAGTCTGCAAATGTGCATGATGAGGAGCAAAGTATTGTGGGTATGGCCTGAAACAGGGCTGATTGGCAAGGATGGGTCTTCATTGAAGGTAAGGTCAATGGCTGAGACACTGTAGTGCCCATCTGCCACATGTATGGCCTTGGTGGCCACAGCATGTCCTGCTGGGAGGGCACTCTCACCCTGACTGAACAGTGACCATAACATGGCTATGAAACCACATAGTAATGGGAAGCAGGTGCAGTCTGACTGTGCTTGCTGTGGGTGATTGTTTGACTTAGATGGTTGGGACAGGAAGTGTTCCATGCCTGCTCCCTGTGATGTTGGTAGGGCCAGCAGGCCTCTAGTACCAACTCCCCCCCCAAAGGCCTAGGTGCCACCAGCTATTCAACACTGGGTATTGTGGTGAAGAATGCCCTCCAGAAGAGATGGAGATTGAAGAAAATCATGAAAAGCGAAAGGATTTACACAGGATTTTCAATCCTAGAAGGAAAAAAACACACTGCTCTGCTGACCTGAAAACAGACACCAGCCCAGGGGAGGAGTTAGGCAATGCTGATTGGGCACACCCAGGGGTTGGACAAGGTGTGCCGGGAAAAGAAACCCTTTTTAAAGCATTGAACAAGGCTGCTAAGCAGATTACGTGGGAGAGTGGCTCTAAGCCTATGTCGGAGAGTGGGTCCGAGCCAGGGAAGCAGTTTGGCTGGAAGAGTGGGTCTGAGACCAGGAAGCAGTTTGGCTGTACGAGTGACTCTGGAAGATTTGAGAGTGTTTGGAGAGGGTCTGCAAGGAGTTCTAATGGTGCTGCTAAGAGGAGTCCTGTGAGGAATGGACAGAGCCATGTTTTAGAATCCTGGGAGAAGACAGAACCCTGGAGTAGAAAGCCTCAAAGGCAGGCACATGCTGAAGGAAACTCATTCTACAGAATAGAGCCTGGACCTGGAAAGCCCAGAAAAACCCACACCTGGAAAGCTCCTGAGCTACCAAAGAGGAGAGAAGTCTGGCAGAAAGAAGCCAGTTCTGATACCAGCAACGCTAGAGAAGGTAAAGCACAGCTTCCTATTTTTAGTGCTTTGTTGAAGGAACCTGTTCATTGCCCTGAACTGTTTAAGCCGAGTGCTGCAGTGGGAACCGTTAGTGGCTGGGAGAAGGGCATAACATTCAGTGATAACTGCCAATCTGATAACAAGCAGGCTGAATTGCTCCTCCAAGAATTCCAGCAGTTTTTAGAGCTGAAATCAGGAAAACAGCAGAAGCTTAATGAAGATAGTAGTTCTGTTAACTCAGAGGATTTGATGCAGGTAGAAAATGATTTACCTACCGTAAGCACTGACCCTTCTAGCATGGACTGCTCTATATGTTGTAAGGAATAGTAATATAAAAGAAGCTTTGCACACTTGTATAAAAGGAATACAAAATGTTGCTGTTTCTGCTGCCTGTGCCGTGAGAGTTAATTATCTGCACCCGTGTTCTGAACCCACGCTGTGAAAAGAACAGCTGGTATTATGAGGCTGCAATGTTCATAAGTCACCACTCGAGGCAGAGCTGAGTTAAGCTCCTCTATAGATGAAAAGCTGAAGTTAAAGCTAATTCTATTTCAGTTGTTCCTGAGTTCCTGTTTACTTCTGCTTATGTTAAAAATGCACCCTTTACGTTTGTATATTTGAATTTTGATGCGCTGGAGAAACATCCCAAATACAAATAAATATTCTTGCAAGCCTTACCATCTTTGGTCGTAACTACACTTTGTTCCCGAGAGAAAATAGAGTGAACTACAATTCCCAGCATCCATAGGGAATAGTTTACCTTTACTCACAAGGGACAATAAGGCCACTCCTGCCTGTTAGCTCCAGGGCGCAGGCAGGAGCGTCGCAGTATTAACATGTACTGTTCTAGGTAGGTCATTCTCCAACAGGGCCCGATGTGACTAGTGCATTCAGCATGCTATACTTGTGCAGGAAACAATACAACTAGCATAACATAGTGCAGATGATATCTGTCATACACTGACAGCAATGAGAAGATGCAACACAAGCAGCAGAGACCATCTCTAGTACTGCAGGTCCTGAGGACCAAGTGCAGGGTGCCCATCCTCACTCTCAGGATGATTGCTGAAACTTCACAGTAACACAGTTTGTAGCTGTTATATGATTTAAGCACACACTTTCCGTGCATCGTACTGAGCTGATGTGATAGATATGTCCATTCTCTGTTTCGTAATCAGCTGCAGACCACTATTCTGTATGTGCAGTGCATCACGGGTACTGGAGGGATAATTTATTCTAGCACACACAGCAGACAGTTTAGGCAGAGTCCTGCAGGCTCTTTTATTCCAGACATTGCAAATTCAAAAGGGATGGAGGTATAGCATACTGGTTAGTGCCATGTGCCCCCTCTATCACCCACCCCCTCCCAAAGCAGGGGATAGGAGTTTGATTCCTACTTGCTCTTTTTGTGACTGTGTGCTACTCAGGTCTTTTCATGCCTGTGATAGTCAAGGTTCTCCTGTGCCTGTTCTGCATGTCACCACTCCTACTCTGTCCTCCCGTCGCTGCAAACATCCTGCCATTTCTGGCTCAGCTGGGGGGACACATCTTCCCCATCCTATGCCACACACTGACATTGCAGCACTTTACATTGGCACCACCCTGTGCATCAGTACAGCTGCCTCCAACATACTTGTCCACTTTGCTGACTGCCACATAGGGTGCCCGCCGATATGGCAGGTCCACCAGCTCTCACCTATCCTTCCATCCATCACCTTTACATTGACTTTCCTTGGTGCTCTATCCAGCATTAGGGTTACATCTTTTTTCATATCTTAAGGTGAATTCTTTTCAACTTAAAGCAACTTACAGCTCTTAGGGCACCTTAAAACATGTTTGTTAGCTTTAACGTGCCCTAAGGTGCATGCTTGTCACCTTAACTTGAAATGCCCTGTTAACATGAGTTAAATGGCCAAGGTGTCCCGTTAATGTCTGTTAAATGGCCAAGGAGCCCTCTTAACATGCATTAAATGGCCCATTGCTCCCTTTGCGCCAGAACGTCCCCTATCCGCCCAATGCCTTTTTAGGATTAGTGCCCTTTATCGCTGCTGTTACTGCCTGTTACCTTACCACAGTTTAGTAAACATACCCCTTATTTTAAAATACAATACAGAAGTAAAATATCACCTAAAGGTGCAAAATTTTGAATTATTATGTGGAATCCCAAATGTGGGTGAACAAAAATATGTTTCCAAAGTATATTGATATACCTTACACTGTCCACATTTATGATGATATTTCGGGGCACCATTTCCGTACAAAACGTAAGGAAACGTACTAAAAAGTCACACAAACTTTCCTTCATTGGAATGTGAAATATGGAGGATCCTTAAACATTTCATACATTAATAGTTCCTCATAACGGCTAAATTTTCTTTTGATTTGCCTTGGCTGAATATAGCAAAACGTAAACTTGCCAACTTAGACTTTGATGTTTTTGAGGTTCTAACAATCAATCTTGACTAAGATGTAAAGCTTATTTATAAGCTTGTCTTACCACTATTACTGGATACTGTTTCTGTTCAAACCATGTTTTCATAACTTCTGCTTGTGACAATACTCTTCTTTAATAGAACACAGATGCCTCAAACAAATTGTCTAAAAGGAATATTAACCTTTAATATGCATGGATGAAAACTCATGTAATTCAGCATTCTATTCCAAATGTAACCTATCAATAGACGTCTGAAACAATTCATTACTCTTTTTAACCTGAATGTCCAAAAAAGATATGGAATCAAAAGATTTTGTGCTAGACAAATTCAAATGAATGTTTTGCTGATTAATCCAAATAGAAAAATCATCCAATGCTGCAACTAAACCAGTCTAGACAAAAAATATATAGTTAATAATCTAAACCATAAACTAATCTATGACCAATACTGAGAGGCATAAAAAAAACTTGAATGAAATAATTTTTTTAATGCCAATGTCAACAGTTCTTCTAGAAAAAAGGTCTAAGACTGATATTGCCCTTCTTATCTCAGATGCTCCACAACCAGGTGGATCACTCTATCTTGTGTGATGCTGATATACAATGAACTAATGTCCACAATGACCAGACAGCTCTCATCTCTAACTTGTTGATATTGAGAAAGTAACTGAATCGTATGTGTAGAGTCTCATATATAAGACTTCCTTTTCTCCACTAAAGGTTGCAGAAAGTTATCTAAATAAAAGATGAAAGGTTCAAGCTTTGATCTCATTCAAGCCACAATTGATTGTCTCGGGGCTGACTCAAGGATTTATGAATTTTTAGAACCAAGTAAAATTTAAGGCAGACAGGATGAGCTTCAGAAAGAAATGATTTTATTTTGGTTGAAATTAAACACTTATGGTATGCCTCCTCCAGGACACATCTGATATGTTTCTGTGTATCCAAAACAGGAACTTGTGGCAAACATTGATAAAAATTGGCATCATGAAGCTGAGAATTAGCCACTTCAATATAGGGTTATGTGTTCTAAATGGTGCTAATGGCGCGGCTGTGACGTTATCGTGTGATACGTGATGTTATCGCGTGATAATGGCGCATTACCGTGCGAGAACATCACGTATCACGTGATAATGTCTTTGGTGGTGTTAAGGTGCGCAGAGAATGGAGTAAGGCTTCCCAGAGGGTGGAATAAGGCTCCCCAGGAGCGGAGAGAAGGGGTCAATGGGCGGAGAGTGGGCGGGGAGAGGCTCCATGCACATTAACGCTGTGAAAAGAAGCTCTGAAAATTAGCGCCAGTGAAAACCTCACGTTAGAGGCACATTTGCAGGGGAGAGAGACTATTTCAGTCAGCAATGTGCAGCAAAGGCAGGTAAACCAAAGAATGTGATAGTGATACATGTGCAGCAACATCACAGTGCCCAAGTATGAGAGCGCACTACTGTGAGGCTGCAAATGGGGTACAGGGGGATGCAGGTGGGACATGCAGTGGAGCAGCTGTGGTACAGGGTGAGCTAGGCAGATGCCTAGGTGACACATAGGAATGTTGAAGCGTAAAACCAGCAAGACAGCAACTGACCAAGGACAAACATGGCCACGAGTGTGTGTCCCACAGTGTCCTAGGGGACAGTACCCAGCAAGTACCCCAAAGGGCACAGATATTGGCAGGTGATGCCAGGGGGAAACGTGGATGTCTAGGCAGGCACCCCTACCCCATATCACGCAACATAGGCAGCCGCCTACTAGCACACTGGATGGCCTGGGACTGCACACCACCAGCACCACCGGCACAAGGGCATGTCAGCATGGTGGCGGAGAGGTGCTGGTGGTGGAGGGGGCAGTGGAATCTGCCCACAGCAGACCACACCCAAGCCCTATTTATTTGGATGCCATGCACTGCAACAGACAAGGTCTGTCTGATGAACAGTCATGGTATCCCCAAGGAATGACCTGCCTCTGTTGTAACAGTTTGGTGCAGTGCACATAACCAGAGTGTTCAGGGGCAGAAAGTCACAGGTTCAAGTCCCAGCTGTGGCTCCTGCAAACCATGTCCCTATATTTTGCCCAGTACTAAACCATGGTAATAATGACGGAACTGTTATTGCAGATAAAAGAAACACGTCATAAACTCCTATATTTTACCCTATAGAGCACAGACACCATAAACATGTGGGTTTCCCAACTGCAGTTCTGGAGGGCCAAACACCATTCAGGTTTCATGCTGTCCCTAATAAATATGCCTGTGCTGCATTTGTATGCACCGCCCCCATTGTATGCAAATGTATCTCATGCATATTCATTATGGACAGAATGAAAACCTGAACAGTGTTTGGCCCACCAGGACCGGAGTTGGGAACCTCTGCCCTAGAGCCGCGGCCAACAGGGGCACAAACACACACACCCACACCCACAGGCCCCACTATCCAAAGTCTCATGGAGAGTCAGGCTGTTGGGCCCTGCGAGGAGCAGCATCTCCCAATACTGGCACCTGCATACCTTAGCAATGCCATCCTAAACTTGGGAACACATTCCACATATATCAAAAGGTTGCTATGATTAATGTCAGATAACAAATCCTAGGTTAAACACGATTTGTTGACAGAGATTCATCATAGCAACCTTTCTGATATCTGTGGAGTGTGCTTCAGTTTTTGCTTCTGACAGTGTTCACCACTCCGAGGAGTGACCCCAAACAGTATTGTGTACCATGGCAATGCCTGCACTGTGCCCAGGACTGGTGTGGCAGCCAGGGCTGCCACAAACCTCTATAGTTGCACAAAGCTGTCATAGGTGTGGGAGTGTGTATTGTCATGGGGTAGATCAGTGAGAGCCTATGGAGATAGGTAAAGCTGAGCAAAACAGATCTGACACTGACAGCTCAGTGTAGCACATGGCCCAGAGTTGCTATAGGCAACATACACAAACGGAATCACAAGGTGTGAGAGCACACCCAAATAGCAAGCTAGTTCACAGCTCATTAGATAATGAGGGGCAGCTGGGAGGGGCGGAGCCCAAGCAAACACCAAGTCACACGCAGATAAAATTCACTTACCGGAGGTAAGTGAGGAGAGACCACGGGAGAGACCACGGGAGAGACCACGAGGGAAATACAGCACCGTTGGTAGCTGGGAGAGACCCCCAGGGAAATACAGAACCATTGGTAACTGGGAGAGAACAGCTGGTAACTGGAGGATGGGAGGAACTTGGAAACCCGGTAGAACCAGAGCAGCTGAAGAAGCCCCGAGGAACTGCTTCAGAGAGCAGGGCACATCTAAGCAGAAGCCCAGTGAACTTTGCCAGGAAGAGGGCAGAGGAGATATTCCTGGACCCACGCTTAGGAAAGCCAACCTACCAAGTAACAGGTACAAGGAGGGAGAGAGCTTCTACCCTGAAGGGAGTTTCAGGCCCAAGGGAAAACAGAGAGAGAAAAGCAGTAAAAAACTTTCGTCTTGGCAAGGCTCTGCTGTACCGAGAAACTCCAAGCAGAGTGTAAAGGTAGGCTTATTGCTTCTAATAGAAGAGACATAGAAAGTAAAGAATTTCTCTGCACTTACCAAGAGTTATGTGGCTCTCAAAATAGAAACTCCAGAGAATGCGGTAATTTTCCATTCTACTCTAGCTATGAGGAGGAGGGGAACACTCTCAGCCGTACAGAGAGACCTGTGAGAGAGTCAATTGGACCATTAGATGATAGAGGGGTAAAAGGGGCAGTAAGAGGAAACAAGGCTATAGCAGAGAGACTGAATGAATTCTTTGCTTCTGTATTTACTGAGGAAGATGTAGGGATGTTACTCAAGACTGAAGTGGTATTTAAAGGTGATACTGCAGAGGAATTGAGAGAAATATCGCTACACCGGGAAGATATATTACAACTATTTGATAAACTGAATACTAGCAAATCACCTGGACCGGATGGTATACATCCCAGAGTGTTGAAAGAACTGAAATATGAGATTGCAGACCTGCTATTGGTAATCTGTGAACTTTCATTAAAATCATCTGTAATACCTGAAGATTGGAGGGTCGCCAACGTAACACCAATTTTTAAAAAGGGTTCCAGGGGTGACCCAGGAAATTACAGACCGGTGAGCCTGACGTCAGTACCAGGGAAAATGGTAGAAACCATCATAAAGAACAAAATTACACAGCATGTAGATAGTCATGGCCTAATGGGAGACAGCCAACATGGCTTTAGACAAGGAAGATCTTGTCTTACTAATCTGATATGTTTTTTTGAAGGTGTGCATAAACAGGTAGACAAAGGTGAGTCGGTTGATATAGTGTATCTGGACTTTCAGAAAGCTTTTGACAAAGTCCCCCATCAGAGACTTTTGGCGAAGCTAAAAAGTCATGGGATAGGAGGCAGTGTACTATTGTGGATCGGGAACTGGTTAAAAGATAGAAAGCAGAGGGTAGGGCTAAATGGCCAATATTCCCAATGCAAAAAGGTGAATAGTGGAGTACCCCAGGGATCTGTACTGGGGCCGCTGCTTTTTGACATATTCATAAATGACCTGGAAAAGGGAATAACTAATGAGATTATCAAATTTGCAGATGACACAAAACTGTTTAAAGTTGTTAAAACCCAAGAGGATTGTGGAAAACTGCAGGAGGATCTTGATAAATTGGAAGACTGGGCATCCAAATGGCAGATGAAATTTAATGTGGACAAGTGCAAAGTTATGCACCTAGGAAAGAACAACCCACACTATAGTTACACGATGCAAGGCTCCACATTAGAAACCACCACCCAGGAAAAAGATTTAGGAGTCATTGTGAATAACATGTTAAAACCCTCCGCCGAGTGTGCAGCGGCAGCCAAGAAAGCAAATAGAATGCTAGGTATCATAAGGGAAGGGATGGAGAACAAAACAAAGGATATTATAATGCCTCTGTATCGCTCCATGGTACGACTGCACCTTGAATATTGTGTGCAATTCTGGTCACCGTATCTTAAAAAGGACATAGCGTTATTAGAAAAAGTACAGAGAAGAGCCACCAAATTGGTGAAGGGGATGGAAGGCTACTCCTATGAAGAGAGGCTAAGAAGGTTAGGGCTCTTTAGCCTGGAGAAGAGACGGCTGAGGGGAGATATGATAGAGGTCTATAAATTAATGAATGGAGTGGAACCGATAAACGTGGATCAATTGTTTACGCTATCAGAGTATAGAAAGACTAGGGGACATGTAATGAAGCTACAGGGTAAACTATTTAAGACAAATAAGAGAAAATATTTTTTCATTCAACGTGTAATCAAACTCTGGAATCTGTTACCGGAGGATGTAGTAAGGGCTGTTAGTATAGCTGGGTTTAAAAAAGGTTTGGACAAGTTCCTGGAGGAAAGGTCCATAAACCACTATTAAAAAGGGACCCAGGATATCAATGCTTAACCCAGTACAAGCATTGTGGAACCTGTGTCTTTTGGGGATATTGCTAGGTACGTATAACCTAGATTGGCCACTGTTGGAAACAGGATACTGGGCTTGATGGACCTCGGTCTGACCCAGTATGACATGTCTTATGTTCTTATGTTCTTATGAGACTGTTTAAGAATGACTTGAGTTGCAATCCAAAAGGACTTTATTCAGAAGAGGAGTGTGAAGAAATGCAATGTGATTTATATGAGGAGCCTGCTTCTGAGAATTGTATGGATTGTACATTTACTTTGTCTGATGAAATCACTTCTTTATGCTGAAGAGGTTTCTGGAAGTTTTGCTAAGGAAAGGAAGTGAGGAAACTTACCTTGAGTGAAAAGGACTGTTTAAACTACCTTTTTCTGTTCCACTGTTAAGCTGACAATAAGCAGTATTTTTGTTCCGGTTGTTCCTTTTATTTTGTACCAGCCGTATGGTCTTTTTGTTCTTATATCCATTGCTTTGAAAATCCGCCCGGGAAGGGGAAATAAAAAGTCCTGTCTTAAGCCTTGCTACTCGACTACAACTTAATTCTTTCGTTAGCTTGTGGGACTACAACTCCCAGAGGGCATTGCAACACCTTTTGTACCACTCCCCTTGCTACTTAAGAGAACGCCCCGATGAAATACCCACACTTTTAGCCTCTGGGGACCTTCACGGGTAACAGGCTGGCGTAGTTTTATGGATTTTTGCCTTGAGAATTAAAGGACAATATTAAAAGGAACGCTACAGTCTTCTGGAGGAAACTGCTGCTGTACTGGGAGAACCCTAGGAAGCAAGTTCACTGGCAGATCGGCCAGGTGGAGCTGAGCACAATGACCTTTCTTACAGGCCTGAGTCTACACGAAGGCTAAGGTAAAGCTTACCTAGGGCATAAGTGTGGAAGGACACGGGTGAGAAAGGGGGCGCTACTGTGCACGCAGAGAGATAGACGGTGTAAAAGAACCATAAGTGCCGCACTTTGTGGGCCTTTGTCTTTTCTTTTCTCCACAGGGACGCAGAAACCAAGGATGGAGGCGAGAGATGTGATGCACTGGATTCAGCTCCAATGGGACAAGCAGGTCGAGCTGGTCCGCCACATCCAGGAGCAGAGTGCCATCGCCATGAGGGAGCAGCAGAAGCCACTCCTGGAGACCATGGAAGCACTCCTAAAGAAGCCGATGGAGCTAGGAGCTGCTAACCCCTCTGTGATTCCGGTGGTAGGACTGAACACTTGTAACACATTTACTTTGGGACAATTGAATCCCTATGACAATTTGGACGACTTCATAGACGCCTTCGAGCGTATAGCGGAAGCTTTAAAATGGCCAATAGATCAGTGGGCAACCCGCTTCGCGATGTCGCTCACGGGTGAAGCTCTATCCGCCTATAAAGCTATGCCTGCCGTCCTTGCCTCTGACTATAGTGAAATAAAGAGGGCGGTTAAGGACCGATTAGGTTTGACCCCATTACATTACAGAAGAATGTTTAGGGAAGCCAAAATAAAGCCTTGGGAGACTCCCAAAGCTTTGTCGCAAAGGCTAAAAAGTCTAGCCTGGAAATGGCTGACTCCCGAAAGGAGAACCCTAGAGTCAGTAGTAGATACAGTCGTATTGGAGCAGTTTATGCAGGCTGTGCCTACAGAGGTAAAAACTTTCCTTACCCTGCAAAACTTCCAAACCACTGACGAGGCAGCCAATCTGGCAGAAAGATATTTTGAGGCAGAAATGGCTGACATCTCAGGGGTTGGTGTGTTAAAGGCAGTTGGTATGTCCGAGTTTAGTAAAAGGGGAAAGTATCCCAAGAGTAAAATGTATAATACTGTTGATAAGAGTGTTAATGACAATGTTTTGTTTGCATGTAAAGGGAAATGTTATGCATGTGGAAAAGCTGGACATTTCCGGAGGAATTGCACAGAATGGACAGTCCTCGTGTCTGGAGCTGAGAAGCCCATCCAAGAAGGATTCCTTCTACAAGTTCAGGTAGAGGATGTAGAAGCACTGGCACTACTTGACTCGGGGGCTGACCAGAGCATGATTTCACGCAAGCTCTGGGAAGCCATTGAGGAGCGCCGTCAGTCAGCCCCGAGTCAAGCAGAGGGCCAGGTGAGGATAAGGTGCGTGCACGGCGCATCGTCACACTATCCCCTGCATAGGCTAACTCTGAGAGGGTTGGGAACGAAACAACAGATGCTAGTAGCCATCGTTCCGAAGCTGCCACATGAGATCGTCTTAGGGCGAGACTGGCCTCCCTTTTACCAGGAGATGGAAAAGGGTCTTAACCAACCTGGCCATGAGTCCACCCAACCCCCGACAGGGATAATAGGACCAGGGTTAGAAGCCTTAGCAGCCAGAGTCCCTAGTCCCTTATTCGAGAAAATAAAGAAGACTAGCACTCAATCCCAGGCCCGTGTGGTTGAAGTACCCCCAGGGAAGCAAATGTTTGTGCTCCAGTTTTGCAAGGCCACTCCGAAAGCTAAAAGTCCACAGCGAGCTTCCGCTGGTGCAGCAGGATACGACCTTTTTAGTGCCGAGGAGGCGATAGTTTTAAAGGGGGGGAAAGCAATAATTAACACCGGTATACAGGTAAAAATACCAGAGGGGTGTTACGGGCGTATAGCCCCAAGATCGGGCCTAGCCGTCAAATACTTTTTAGACGTTGGGGCAGGGGTGATAGACCCCGATTATTGCGGCCTTGTAAAGGTCTTAATTTTTAATTTCGGGGAGAAAGATTTTAAAATACAGGTAGGCGATCATATCGCTCAGTTAGTGTGTGAACGTGCGGGATTCCCCACGGTAGAGGAGGTTCCATCATTGGCACCCACTATTGGGGAACAGGTGGGTTTGGGTCCACCGGCCAGAGAGAAATTAAGGGCATGACGGCCCTAGTGGAGGAGAGGAGGGAGGAAGATCTCGGTCCTCAGACCGCTGATTGGAAAGAGAAGCCAAAACCCAGGTTAGGTGATGGGCTATCCCCACAACAGCAAGAAGAGTTGACTCAGGTATTAGAGAGGTTTTCTGATGTCTTAACAACAAAACCCGGCGAAACCCATATGGTCGCCCATGAAATAATTACGACACCAGGGCGGATAATTAGGCAGCGCCCCTATCGTATGCCTGAGGCCAAAAAGAAAGAAGTAATCGAACAAGTGAAAGAAATGGTTGCTATGGGCATAGTTGAGGAGTCACGAAGCCCCTGGTCGAGCCCAATAGTTCTAGAACCAAAGCCAGATGAGACTCTTAGGTTTTGTATAGATTTCCGTCAAGTAAATGACATATCACAATTTGACGCCTACCCGATGCCCCGCATCGACGATCTTTTGGATCGCCTGGGTCAAGCAAGGTACTTGACTACTTTGGACCTTACTAAAGGGTATTGGCAAATACCTCTTACACGAGATTCAAAACCAAAAACGGCATTTAGCACGCCAATAGGATTGTTCCAATTTCGGCGAATGCCGTTTGGGCTGCACGGGGCAGCAGCCACATGCCAACGCCTGGTAGATCAGGTGTTGAGGCCTCATCATGAGTATGTGTTGGCATACATGGATGATGTCGTCATTTATAGTACAACATGGACGCAGCACATCTCTAGGGTAGAGGCAGTACTTAGAGCACTACGCAGAGTGGGTTTGATACTCAACCCAGCAAAATGTGTGTTCGCTAGTGAAGAAGCTAAGTATTTAGGCCAAATGGTCGGGAGGGGAATGGTAAAACCCCAGGCAAGTAAGATCGAGAGCGTCAGGGATTTTCCCCGACCAGTTACAAAAAACCAGATACATAGCTTCTTGGGATTAATAGGTTACTACCGTAGATTCATCCCTCGATTCGCTGAGGAAAGTGTCCTATTCACGGAGATGCTTAAGAAAAATGCACCTAATAACGTGAGATGGACCCCAGAAGCTGAGGAGGCGTTCACCTCCCTTAAGGAGAAACTATGTAAAGCCCCGGTGCTGCGAGGGATAGATTTTAGTTTACCCTTCGTAGTACAAACCGATGCTTTGGAGACAGGGCTGGGGGCAGTGATGTCTCAAGAGTTTGAGGGGGTGGAACACCCGGTTACATATCTCAGCCGAAAGCTATCGAAAGCAGAGAAGAACTATTCCACGGTAGAAAAAGATTGCCTCGCGATAAAGTGGGCCGTAGAGGCATTGCGATTTTACCTTACGGGTAGAAAATTCCTTTTGGTTATGGACCACGCCCCTCTAAAGTGGCTTAACCAGATGAGGAATAGTAACGCACGTCTAACTAGATGGCATCTGGTGCTGCAGTCATTTAACTTTATAATACAGCACAGGGCTGGGAAACTGCATGGAAACCCAGATGCGCTCTCTCGGATTACGAGCTGTCCGGTTGAATGTTCGGCAGCCCATAATATTTTAAGGGGGGGGATCTGTCATGGGGTAGATCAGTCAGAGCCTATGGAGATAGGTAAAGCTGAGCAAAACAGATCTGACACTGACAGCTCAGTGTAGCACATGGCCCAGAGTTGCTATAGGCAACATACACAAACGGCATCACAAGGTGTGAGAGCACGCCCAAATAGCAAGCTAGCTCACAGCTCATTAGATAATGAGGGGCAGCTGGGAGGGGGCGGAGCCCAAGCAAACACCAAGTCACACGCAGATAAAATTCACTTACCGGAGGTTAGTGAGGAGAGACCACGGGAGAGACCATGAGGGAAATACAGCACCGTTGGTAGCTGGGAGAGACCCCCAGGGAAATACAGAACCATTGGTAACTGGGAGAGAACAGCTGGTAACTGGAGGACGGGAGGAACTTGGAAACCCGGTAGAACCAGAGCAGTTGAAGAAGCCCCGAGGAACTGCTTCAGAGAGCAGGGCACAGCTAAGCAAAAGCCCAGTGAACTTTGCCAGGAAGAGGGCAGAGGAGATATTACTGGACCCATGCTTAGGAAAGCCAACCTACCAAGTAACAGGTACAAGGAGGGAGAGAGCTTCTACCCTGAAGGGAGTTTCAGGCCCAAGGGAAAACAGAGAGAGAAAAGCAGTAAAACACTTTCGTCTTGGCAAGGCTCTGCTGTACCGAGAAACTCCGAGCAGAGAGAGTGTAAAGGTAGGCTTATTGCTTCTAATATAAGAAACATAGAAAGTGAAGAATTTCCCTGCACTTACCAAGAGTTATGTGGCTCTCAAAATAGAAACTCCAGAGAATGCGGTAATTTCCCATTCTACTCTAGCTGTGAGGAGGAGGGGAACACTCTCAGCCGTACAGAGAGACTGTTTAAGAATAACGTGAGTTGCAATCCAAAAGGACTTTATTCAGAAGAGGAGTGTGAAGAAATGCAATGTGATTTATATGAGGAGCCTGCTTCTGAGAATTGTATGGATTGTACATTTACTTTGTCTGATGAAATCACTTCTTTATGCTGAAGAGGTTTCTGGAAGTTTTGCTAAGGAATGGAAGTGAGGAAACTTACCTTGAGTGAAAAGGACTGTTTAAACTACCTTTTTCTGTTCCACTGTTAAGCTGACAACAAGCAGTATTTTTGTTCCGGTTGTTCCTTTTATTTTGTACCAGCCGTATGGTCATTTTTGTTCTTATATCCATTGCTTTGAAAATCCGCCCGGGAAGGGGAAATAAAAAGTCCTGTCTTAAGCCTTGCTACTCGACTACAACTTAATTATTTCGTTAGCTTGTGGGACTACAACTCCCAGAGGGCATTGCAACACCTTTTGTACCACTCCCCTTGCTACTTAAGAGAACGCCCCAATGAAATACCCACACCTTTAGCCTCTGGGGACCTTCACGGGTGATAGTATGTTTATCCAGTGTTTTGTGGCTGCCTACACCTTACTGAGCCCCCAATGCTTGCACTGTTTCCAGTGTTAGCCTGACGATGTGCATAATGAGGAGCAAGATGTTTTGGATATGGGCCGGACACGGCAGTCTGGGCAGGATGCATCTGCACGGACAGGGTGCCACAGCATGTCATGCTGGGAGGTCACTCTCACCCTGACTGAGCAGTGACCATGGCATGGCTAGCTTCCCACATAGTGTTTTTCTCAAGTGATATCTATGAGTTCCCTTTTTTTGGGCCTAATCACTGACATACCTGCTTGGTGTGTGTGCTTGCATCATGCTTTTTGGTGCACACAGTTTGCCCAGGGTCATGTACTATGTACTATCTAGCAGACTGTCTGCAGTTAGCATGTGTATGGCTGGAACACCTTACAGGGTGCAGCAGGTGGAGGCTGAGTGTGGTGGGGGGTGGGGGTAGCTGAGCTTTTCCTGGCCTATTGTCAGCGCCCTCTGTGATATGTAAATATCTGCATTGACTGTCCTGTTGGGTGCCTATTCCCCAGCAGAACTGGGGCTGATAGTTCCCTCTACTGCCTTCATTGCAGAGATGTAGAATGTGGATCTGTTGGTGGGAGATCCTATCCCCCACCCTGACCCAGAGAGGGTGGGTTGGGTGATGCTACATAATCCGCTTTTGTGTCCAAACACCGCCCTTCTCTTATAACATGTGACCATGGCAACCACATAGGATATGCACTATTCTGGGTGCATCATAGCCCACAAGGGCTAGACGTGACTGGGAAATATAGATGTACACAGGTGTAGCCTAGGTGTGTCTGCAAGGACTACCTATCACACACTGGCACTGATGGGGACCTGAAGCATAGCCTGTCTCAGTCAACCCAGGTGCTGCAGACCTGGTGCTGGGTGCCCCTCCTCACCCTCAGGGTGAGCACAGGAACCGCCCAATGTCACAGTCTGTAGCTACTCTGTGCCAGTAACACACATGGTCAGTTCCCCCAACCAGGCCGGGGTGCTGTAGAGGCACATATTCCATCTTGTGATCTGATGTAGACTGCTGATCTGTATGTGCGGTGACCTGCAGTCTTTCTGTAGCCAGACAGCAATGTGTTAGAAGCTGTAGAGATATAGCCCACTGGTTACTGCACTAACTGTGGTGGTAGAGGTCATGGGTTTGATCCTGCAGTGGTGTTCTTTAATAAGGCATTTCCTTTTAATTTTAATCTGTGCTGCCAGCAAAAACACCCTCACAATGCCGAAACCTAAGGTGCCTCATAAGGCGCCCTATAGGGCGCCCTATAAGGCACCTTATTAAGCACCCTATAGGGCACATTATAAGGTGCCTTGGCGGACAAGGCACTTTATAATGTGCCCTATGGAGCGCCTTATGAGGCACCTTAGGTTACGGCACTGTGAGGGTGTTTTTGATGGCAGAACAGATTAAAATTAAAAGGAAATGCCTCAGACAGCCTTCTTAAATAACACCACTGCAGGATCAAACCCATGACCTCTGCCGTCATTGCAGTAACCAGTGGGCTACATCTTTATAGTTTCTAACACACCGCTGGCATGAACTTAGAATTAACGTGCATTAATGAGCCAAGGTGTCCTCTATCACGTGATACAGATTCCTTGCTACCTTCCCTCCTGAATCCCCACTTCCTTATATGTGATTCTTCACGTTAACACTGCAGCTAGCGCCGGTAACATTAGGACAGTTTAGTAAACATCCCCCTTAGTAACAATAATATTAGAGAAGATAACAAATTGTTAATAGCAAAGGAGCAATCATGATTTTTTATGTCAATGCCATTGACATCATGAAACTTTTCAGATCCTTTCTTTAAAAATATTTACTAGTAAAAAATAGCATCATGAATTTGTAATTTATTCACTGCCAGTTGTAAAATTCAATCTTTATACTTTTAAGGACCATATAAAGGCATAAAATATGCCATATTGGGTCAGACCTAGGGTCCATCAAACACAGTATCCTGTTTCAAACAGTGGCCAATCCAGGTCACAAGTACCTTTCAGGTTCACAAAAGGTATACAGATTCCATGCTGCTTGTTCAATGGGTAAGCAGTAGATTTCGCCGGTCCTCTTTAATAATGGTTTATGGACTTTTCCTCCAGAAACTTGTTCAAACCTCTTTTAAAACCAGTTACACTAACAGTTTTACTATATCATCTGGTAACAAATTCCAGAGTTGGATTACACGCTGAGTGAAAAAATATTTCTCCGATTAGTCTTAAATGTGCTACATTGTAGCTTCATTGTGCATCTCCTTTCTACTTTTTGAAGGAGTAAACAACTAATCTACATTTACCCATTCTACTCCATTCATTATTTTATAGACCTCTATCATATCTCCCCTGAGCCATCATTTTTCCATGTTAAAGAGCCCTAACCTTTTAAGCCTTTCCTCAAAGTATGTCCTTCCATCCCCTTTATCACTCTTGTCACTGTTTTCTGCATCTTTCCTAATTCTGCTATATCCTTTCTAAGATATGGTGACCAGAATTGCATACAATATTCAAGGTGTGGTTGAACCATGGAGCAATACAGAGGTGTTATAATGTCCTTTGTTTTATTCTTCATTCCTTTCTTTATGATTCCCTGCATTCTATTTGCTTTCTTGGCTGCTGCTGCACACTGGGCAAAGGGCTTTGACATATCCATGACACTTAAAATATCCATGACACTTAAATCCTTTACCTGAGTAGGGTTCCTAATATTAAAAATTGCATCATGTAACTGCAGTTTGGATTGTTCTTCCCTAAGTGCACTACTTTGAACCTGTCCACATTAAATGTCATCTGCCATTTGGATGCCCACAGGGACATTCTGAACCGCGACCTAGCCATTTGCATATACGCTAGGGACATGCGCCCTGCGGAGACGTCTAAACGGCATTCCCAATATAAGCCTACATGCATGTACAAAAGAGATGTATATGTACCTCTGGATGTGGGTGGGTAGGGACGGAAACTTGGCGTGGCGTGAAAGAGAGTGGGCATGGCTGGCGACAAAAATGTCCAAACTGTATTCCGTCTTGACCCTTGTATGTCTAGGTGTTTATCCATGGACATCTACATTATATCTGCTAAAACATGGAATAACAGAAATGGAGAGACCAAAAGAAGGGAAAGAAACATTACCGCATAGAGCTGCACATACTGCTCAGTGCCCCACCACATTCCAATGAGAGATATGATGGTGACACTACCTGAGTGCCTGCGGTAGCAGGGTGCACAGGATGCAGGTGTACATACTGTTATGCACAAAAGAGGGACATATACAAGGTGCATGAGAAAGAACAGGGAGTGCCAAGGCAACAGGGGCAAAAGATACATATGCCCCAGTGACAGAGACAAAGGGAAACCCAGAACCCCAGCAGCTGTGTGAAATACCATTTATTGCGTGCATGACAAAAACTATAACACCCACCCAACTGACACCAGTACCCAAGCAAACCCACCCCACATACCCAGGTGCACCCCCAACAGCAGGACACATATCGCCCCTGCCTCACCTCCAACCCCACACCCCACCCCACTATCCCAGCCCCTCACGCTGAACCCCCTGCCCCACCCCAAGCCCCATCCCAGCCCCCACACCCCAACACCCACCCCCTACCCCAGTGATAGGCAACCTTACCCAGGTCTACCACCACCCCTATGTACCCTAATCAACCCCTCCCCTCCCCCACTCAGAGGCACAACCACTGGGTCTCAGTGGTTGGCCATCGGGTGATGTGGGTGATGGCACACCCCCTGAGGTGTGCTGCTGTTGCTGCTCTCCCCACTGGTCTCCCCATGTGCCTTCTGGAAGAGTGGGAAGACCAGCAGGGACCTCACACCCCAAGAAACAGGGCCCAGGTTTCAGGACTGCCCCATGCTGCTGGACCCCCAACACAGTGGCCTGTGTGGACACTTTGCTGGTGGATGGTGGGGCAGAGGGTGAGGCAGGAGGCACAGTAGCAGCAGTCAGTGTCAGAGGCATGCCCTGAGGCCCGGCAAATTGGGCAACCAGTAGGTCGATGCAGGCCCCAAGGTGGCACATGGAGACATTGAGGCAATTGGTCACTGCCAGCTGCTTCTCCTGGACCATCAACCACCGCTCTTGGAGGGCAAGCTGCTGTTCCTGCAGTTGCATGTTACAACTGAGGAGTCACAGTTTCTTCCGTGTCTGTGCCTTGTGGCCCTCCTCCTGGGTGATCAGGCATTCAGCACACCCAACCAGCTGTCCACATGTGCATCGGTGGTGCTGCTCATGGTGACTGTTACTACCAGGCTAGGGTTGGGGCACGGGTGATGGCAATATTGCAAGCTGGTCCTTGGTGTCTGAAGAGCTAGTACCCTCAGGCTCTGCAGCAGTGGCCAGTTCTGTACCCACATCCACAGGGGCTGCAGGCTGTGATGCAATCCCCTCTGGTAGCACCATATCCCTGTCCATCGATGGTGGCAGTGGTGGAGTTGCCAGTGGCGAGGCATGTATGTGTGCAGCACTGCATCTAGCATCTGTGGTGGCACCTGCTGAGAGAAGCAAGGAGGACCAGATTAATGCAGACCCCAGCATTCAGCAACCACCTCTGCACCCGTATGGGCTGCACCAGTCCACTAAGGCCACAGGGACACTATGGGGCAGCTGGGGGAGTGAAAAGCAGACCAGGGAGGTCCCGCCACCATAGAGACACCCAGTGAGCCAGCGTTAGGAGATGTGACAGTGCAATCCACTCTTAATGGGCATGCCCACAGTTAGATATGCAACCATGCAGCAGTGTGTGATGGACGGGCCACCCACTGGGTGCACTGGTAGCATGTGCAGAGTGGGAGGTGCGGGACCAGTGGTTTAACACATTGCCTGCACCCACCACTGTCAGGGGGCATTAGGGGGGACAGTTGGTGGCACTCCTCCAGGGCCCAGACTGACCATCAACCTGTCACATCCCCCCACAGGTTCCAGGGGCAGTAGCCAGGTGTATGAGGATAGCACAGGAGAGGACCAGAGCCTTGATTGCCACTGCTCTTATGGTGATCGCTGACCATGAGCGATGGCATGCTGCATGCCATTACCCATATACCAGGGTCTCCAGGCCCCACGCCCATTACCTCGACATCGATGATGAGCTGTGCCAAACCCAGTACAGATTTGACCTTGAGGCAATCCATGACCTGTGTCAGGAGCTGGGACCACAGCTTTCTACACAGGCACACAGACAGGACACAGTGCCTGTCCATGTGAAGGTACTTGCAGCACTGGCCTTCCTGAGGACAGGCACATTCCAGTCTGTTGTGGCTACAGCAGCTATGCTGAGCCAGACAACAATGTTGCACAGCATCAGCCAGTTCCTGGGTGCCTTTGTGGGACATGAAACACAATACAATACCTTCCCACGCATCCCACAGCAGCAGCAGCAGACCATGCTGGCATTCAGTGAGATTGCAGGGTTCCCATCTGTCCTTGGGGCCATTGACTGCACACATGTGGCCATTTGCCACCTGTGCCTGCACGAGGCAGCATACAGGAACCAGAAGGCCTACCACTCCATGAACATGTAGGTCATCTGCAATACCCGGATGGAGATTCAGGATGTTGTGGCATGCTTCCTTGGCTCCTGCAATGATACCTATATCCTGGCCCAGTCAGTGATACATGCAGACTTTGAGGACAGTACCATCACTGGTGGCTGGCTGCCTGGTGGGTGGACACAGAATGATGCCCCATACACATGCATGCATACCCCCAGAGGCACAGGGGCATGGTCAGCCATGTGCATGCAGGCAGGCTATTCCCACAGGGGGGCCACACCATGGCTGTGGGTTGCCCATATGTGGAAGGGGGGCCACTGGTACCCATGCCATTGCATTATCAGGGGGGGAGGCAGCTACAATCACTGCATGGATATAGTGGGGGCTGCGGCTTCCCCACAGCTGGGGAAGGACAGGGGTCAGGGATGGCAGGCCCCAGACATGAGGTGGGGTACCACATGGTATGGTTGCAGAGCACTTACATAGGGTGGCATGCAAGGAGCACCTGGTGGAGTGGCATGTGGTGCATGGGTATGCTGACACCCGCATAGCTGGAACCGGGTGCACAGAGGGAGTCAAGATTATGATTCCACGGGGCATGCCTAACCACGCAGGACCAGAATCACGAACAGGCCTGTACATGAAGGCCGGGTCTGTGATTCAGCCTGGCCTGCACATACATGCCTTCCCCAGTTAACTCATTCTGGGCCGTACAATGGAGCTGCAGCTACATGGCATCGAATTGCCATGGCACCACTGCTCCATTGTAAGGCTGCGATCCCTAGCCACCGGCTCTTGAACTGCTTTGCCTGCAGCCCGACCCCCGATCCGGCTTCTCATGGCCGGGGTCTGGCTGCGGTGGAGGGTCTCTGCCACCACCCACCACTTTCCAGCTCCAGGCCTGCGGTCCACTGCCACATTGGGGAACTTATTCCACCTCAAAGATGGAAGAAGTTCCCCGTCTAAGCTGTCATCCCCAGACATACAGGGCAGCATTGGAATTGGCCCTGTATGTCCGTGGCTGACAACCGCCCACCACCCACCTGAGTGCCACCCTCGATCTGCCCCCTTTCCCGCCCAAATCTAATTTCCCCATACAACTAGCAGGGAAGTTATACTGGATAGGGTACGAATAGCGGGGATGGACATCCATCCCCGCTATTTGTGGTATGGACTGAGTCTGCATGTTTACACTTCTCAGTCTGCCATCCAATGAGATGTTCTGCCCAATGCAGGCGGTCACCACCCACCCACCCCTTCCCCTCCACATCTACCACTACATGACCTCCGCTCCCAGTTGACCAGGCCCAACATACGTATCAGTCCTCTATGTCCAGGGCCACGGACCACCCACTTCCCCCTTTCCCTGCCACCACCCCACCCCTTTCCCACCCCTGTCTAGCCTCCCATCATGGCCATCATGTACCTACTGAGAGGTTCATCAGGAATGGCAGACGGGGACAAATGGTGGGGATGGATGTCCACACAAGACCCCCATTTCTGCTATTCAGGCCTCAGAATGACCCCTTATGTGGATATACACACAGACACAGCGTTTGAAGGTTACAGGTTTTATTTCCAGTACATTGCACATATGGCCCTGTGCTGTCCTGGTACACCCTAATAATGGGCACCTGGTTCCGGGGGTCTCACTCCTTTGGCCCAGGTGGGGACTGCACGGCCTGGATGAGGGCATGGAGGTAACCCCTGATGTCCTGGAGGTGCTCGGTGATCTGATCCAGATGCCCCACTGCTGCAGGAGCCTGCTCTGCCACCCCATTATGTATTTATTTATTTAGCTGTGCTTATATACCACTTTTCACCTGGTCAAAGCAGTTTGCAATTCAACAAAGTGGTTTACAACATATAGATAAAGGGTGACATAATTTGGGGGAGGGTGAACCCATCACCGGGAGGGGTGGGGTAGTTACAATCGATAGATTTGCATCAGTTTATCTATCTAAAATATTTACAATCCTGTTTGTCCAGTATTTCTCAGTTTTTATTCCCAGTCTCAGTTTCAATGGGTAATGTTCTGCTCGGATCCCAGATGTTCTCTGAATAAGTGGGTTTTTAGCTGTCTTCCAAATGTTGAAATATCCTTGATGCATCGGATTTTAGTTGGGAGATAATTCCATAAGGAAGTTGCATATAGGTTAAATGTGTGGTTGCAGGCTTGATGGTTGAAGTTTGTTCTTTCATGTGGCAAAATCAGTGTATTGTTTGTGAGCTGTCGGGTAGTTCTTCCTGACTGCGGTTTTGTCAGAAATGTATGTAGATGTGATGGCTGCTGTTGAAGAAATGCTCCGTGGATCAGTACTAGTGTTTTGTATTTGATATGAGCCTCTACTGGGAGGATGTGGAGATCTTTCAGGACTGGGGTGATGTGGTCAAATTTTCTCACTCTTTGGATGTTTCTGGCTGTTGTGTTGAGGGCAGTTTGAAGTGGGTTGAGAGCGGCAATTGGGAGACTGTGGTATATGTAGTTACAGTAATCCAGATGTGGGAGTGTCATAGCCTGCATGACAGTTCTGAAGTCCTGAGCATCTAGGAGTGGTCTTAGAAATTGTATCAATCTGGCTTTGAAAAATACCATCCTTGCAGTTTTTGCAATCTGTTGTTTGAACAAAAGCGCCTGATCCAGAATGATTCCCAGATATTTTATTTGTGGTTGGACTCTAATTTGAATTGTTCCTAGTGCAAGGTGCTTTGGTGGGGTGTTGATCTTTTGTAGTAAATAAGGCTTCTGTCTCCCCTATACTCCCCCATCCCTTTCCTCTGCCCCCTGCCCCCTCTCATCCCCTCCCTCTGCCCCCTGCCTACTCATGTCCCCTCCCTCTGCTCCCTGCCCGCTCCCATCCACTCCCTCCATGCTCCTCTCTCCTCGACCCACTGGGTGTCCCTCGGTGGTGGGGCCCTGAGTTCCCTGTCCTCCAGGGACTCCTCGTCTGCCTCCCCCTGCTCCTCAGAGCCACTCACTCAGGGGTACCCTGCCTACCCACCCTCAGCCCCTGCTGCCTCGGGTCTCCCACCATGTGGTGCCCTGCCCAGACCCCATAGTACTATCCTGTCCCTCCCCCTCAGGGGAATGGGGCACCTCCATGAGCTGAGGGTGATGACTTCTTCCCCACTCTCCACTCATGGGGAGGTGCTGGATAGCACTATGGGGATGGCTGTGGATGGGCTGTCACTGCCTCCATGTCCTTTGCCTTCTCCTCCTCCTCAACATTATTATTTCCCTCCTCCTCCTCTGTTGCAGGGAGGGTGAGTCCTCAACCAGGATGGCTGTGTAAGGTATGCAGAGAGGTGGCTGTTAGTTTCAATGGATGGAGGTGTCCAGCTACCATGTCTCCATTGTTAGATGCCTCCCCACGCTTTGTCTGATGTTGCCCCATGATGTCCAGCCACTCCAGCCCTGTGCCATGTTGCATGTCATGGCCCCATTCCTGTGCCATTCCCCCCACACTCACCTCACTCCCACTGCAGCTACTGCCAGAGTCTTGACAACAGCCGTGTGTGTGTGTGGCGTATGGCACAGAACCACACCTGGTAGGCCTCGGTTTCGTACAGGATGTGGAACCGTCTGTGAAGGCAGGAAGGAAGTGTCTTACATATGCGTCTTTCTTTCTCCCCCAACTGCCACTTCAGCTGCCTGCCTGCCTGCCATTACACCTACTGCATATACTGGATCCTGTCACATCATGCTGTCACATTTCCAGTGCTACCTCACCCCAGACTGGGGCTTGCCTTGGTCCCCTGGGCCTCCTCTGTCCTGTGTGCCTGTATTGCTGACTGGCTAGGCCATGGGCTGAGGGGACCACAGGGACAGTGTTACCTGCAAAATTCCTCTAGGACCCTGCTGCAATTGCTGACTGCCCTGTGCTGCACATTGTGGGCTTTGCATGCTGGTGTCAGACCTGGCAACTGACATGTTCTGTTTTATGGTTGCAATGTAGGCATTTGGGCTGCCACTATCCAGGTGGGCACTATCATGTGTGTGGTGTGGTGTGGTACCTCTGTACACAATTCAGGAGTGGGATCTGACCATGATCTTGACTGCTGCTCTTACCAGGGCTGGTCAGTGGGCCGGGCAACAGTGGATGGTACTGGGATGCCTGGATGCATTGGGTGAGGTATGGACAACGGTGGACAGGTGGTGAGAGTGCCTCTGTCTACAGTGCATTGCAAAGGTATTCATCCCTTCTGTTGGTCCTGTTTTGTCACATTCCACCTTGTGGACGGATACTCCCATCTCCACTGTGGATCTCTGCAGCTCTTTCTGTGTTCTCCTTGATGTCCTTGTGACATCTCTGCTTTATGCCCTTCTTGCCTAGTCTGCGAGTCTCAGTGGGCAGCCTTCACTTATCAGGTTTGTCATGGTATCATGTTCTTTATATTTTCTTTTAGTGCAGTTCCTGGTGCTTCATGGCATCCTCCATCTTTTGGATAGTGATTTGTGCTGCAGGCCTGATATCTACATCTCCGCACCTTTGTCTCTGACCTATGTGGGGTTCTCCTTGGTCATCCTGTTGCTTGCTTGGTGATGTTGCAGGGTCTGGGCCTTTTGTTACAGGTATCTTTGTACAGACGTCATGTGCCAGATCATGTGCCACTGCTTGCATGCAGGTGGACCCTGCTGTCCTCATTTTGGGACATCTGTGGTTCTTTGTTTGGACTTGCTCTTAGTTAGGGGTTTCATTCACAGAGTGTAGGTGACATATGTGCTCACACATTTTCAAGTTGTACGTGTTTCTTTCTGTATACAAGATATTGTATTGTCCTTTCACATCACCAGTTTTCAATATACTATTAGGTCCCTTACCTAACGTCCACATAACCCCCACCACCACCAATCTTCTTTCCGGGTTGTACATCCTGCTACAGACCAGGACTGACACAGACGGGATGGATACTTTTGCAGGCCACTGTGGGTCTTCCATGCATCCACAATTGTGGTTTTCTGTGCAATTCTGGTTCTCCTTCAGACAGATGATCACAGGTTGGGAATGCTACAGAGGGTGACTACAAATATGGTTGGTGGTCTGGATCTTGGCCATCTGCAAATGGACCTATGGATCTTTTAGGTATACATTGGTGAGTTGGCAGGTTGGCAGTACTGTGATTGCAACATTTGTATGCACATGTTGGGTGCCTCCTTTGACTATCAACATGCTCTGCTGCACAGTGTCATTGGATGGGGGTGGTAAGGGGTTATACTCAGTTGTCATATGCAGGGATGTTTCTTTGCAGACACAGTGGTGGCTTCATTGGATAGTTTCCCATTGGAGGTTGTGCTGTTGTGGACAGTATCAGACTTCATGGGGCATGGGGCAGACACAGGGTTCTCTCAGGGGACTGGTGTGGTGGTTGGAAGTGGGGGTGGCTTCGTTCAGCCATGTGGTTGTTTTTTTTACCTGCATCATGTATCTATGTTTCTGTGCTGTGTGCTGTGTTTTAGCTGACAGTATTGGGCCATGTTGCTACACTGCTACACACAGTAGGTCTTTTTTCACGTGTTCATATTTCCTTTCTATATGTGCTTTCCCTTTTGTCCATTCTGCATTTATTGCCACCATGCTTTCCTCTTGGCCATTGTGTTTCTGTTTGCTAGTTTCCTGTGTGGGCCCTGTTTTGTCTGTTTACAGTCATTTGATGGTGTGGTGGGTCCAGCTGCTCCTTTTGCCCTTTTACTTTGCAGCTACTTCCTGGCTCTTTGCACTGTTGCTGTCCCACCATAAGCATTTCACTTGCTTTCTCCCTTTCCTGCTTTGACCTACTTACTACGCTAGGGTGTTCCTGATATGCTGCCAGATCCTGCATGCTGCAGCTAGGGTTGGCCGTCTGTGTCCCATTGGGAGCAGGGCACTTTCGTTCTCCAGCAGGCAAGTCTCTGCCTCGTAGAAATTAAACTGATGAGTTGCCATTTTCCAAGTGTCTGGCAGCAGATAGAGGGGTTATTACTATATCCTGTTTTCTGTCACACTTGGGCGACAGTGCAGGTGGACACATTTTCGGGATTACACATAGACTTACATGTGCCATTCGGATGTGTGTGAATCTCCCACTTGCATGCTCGTTGCATGTTTAATGGCGCAGACGTACAACCCCATATTCCATGCACAGCTGTATATCTGACACTCGGGCATGGAATCCCATCTTTATTGGGGATGTACACATGTTGTGTGTTTACATTTGCCCGGTACATCTTTCTTGGAATCGGTCCCCCAGTCTCCCAATTTATCAAGATCTTCCTGCACTTTTTTACAATCCTCTTGTGTTTTAACAACTGAATAATTTGGTATCATCTGCAAATGTGATCACCTCACTCATTATTCCTATTTCCAGGCCATTTATAAATATGTTAAAAAGCAATAGGCCCAGCAGAGATCCCTGGGATACTCCACTGTTCACCTTTCTCCATTGAGAAGATTGTCCATTTAGACCTACTCTTTGTTTTCTATCTTTTAACCAGTTCCTAATCCACAAAAGTACATTGCCTCTTACCCCATGATTTTTAATTTTCCCAAGAATCTCTCATGAGGGATTTTATCAAAGGCTTTCTGAAAATCAAGATACACTATGGGACTCATTCCAAGACATGGGCTGCAGTGCTGCATGTATCGGTGGGACGTGAAGCCCCATAAGCCGTCTGGGCCCGATCCCCCTTTTGACTCTCCCTGTACGTCCTGAGCATCAGGACTGGGAGAGTCAGCTGAGGTGGGGAGGGGTTGGGAGTGGGGAGGGCCAGCCCGGTAGAACATACAGGGCCAATTCAGGTCTGAGCCCTGCACATCCTGCTTGGCCCATGGGGACACACTGCTTATTCTGCCTCAAATGTGGAATAAGAAGCAAAAACCCGCGATTGGGCCCGGTGATCTACTCTGGGGCCGGGTGCTGGGGTGTCCCACCGCCTGAACCAGGCCATGGCAGGCCAGCCTTGGGTTGGGTAGTAGGGAAAAGGGGGGGGGGGGGCGGAGGTTGTAAGAGTTGGGGACTACTGAGGGGAGGATGGTCCTCTGGCTATTGTGAGAACGTTTTGTTCCTGTGGTCCAGAAACCAGTCCAAACAGGCCCATCTTGCTTGGGAAGAGTCCAAACCAACAAAAAACACAGGGGTATTCGCCAATGTCCAAGGCACACAGAGAGGCGAAATACTCAAAGAAGAATTTGCTAAATGAAGAGTTAATCAGTAGAAACAGGAATACTACTACCACAAGAACCTACACGAGCCATGTTTTGGCAAGAGCCTTCTTTAGGGGTCAAAACCGTGTGGTAAAAATGTACATAAAAAGACACAAATAAAATATATATTAATAAATAAATAAAAAAAATAAAATAAATAAATAAATCATGCTGTAGCTAAAAAACAAAAAATAAACAATGGATAAATAAATGCTATCTTGATAATGAACATAGAAATATAACTAATTAATCATATAACAAATAAATATGAAAAGCATGTTAGAAATAAGAAATTTAAGAAACAATATAAATTAATATTCTGACCAAACAACTTGATACATGTGATGAGGAGGACTATAATGGACTAATGACATCAATACTGAGAAAACAATCAAAACTAATGGAATAAAGATGAGAGTGACACATGAAAAACTGAGGTTCTTTCATAATAGGAACTGGGGGGGAGGGAGAGAGGGGGAAGGGAGATGAGGGGGAAAGGGAAGGAGAAGGTGAGGGGGAGGGGAGGACAAGGTGGGGAGGAGGATGAAGAGGGAAGATAGTAAAAATATAAAAAGGCACCTGTGGTGTATTCTCTTCTACCTAAAGTAATTCTGTTAACAATCTCTCATACAGCTAAATAAGGACAAATTATGCTAATTATAAATATATACAAAAAACAATATAAATGTTTATCACATTAAGCTTTAAAATTGTTACAAAACACTCTTCTGCTATCATATTTGTCGTCTCTAAACTTAGCGGCTGTTGATGTTTCAGGAAATGGAAAAAAGAGCCAAATGATGAAAACTGGAAAAAGCACAAGCACTGGCAAGTTATATGCAAGGCATTGATAAGGCAGGAAAAGAGAGAATTGGAGAAGAAGCTTGCTGTGGAAGAAAAAATGCGTAATAAAGACTTTGTCAAGTACATTTGTAGCAAAAAGCCTGTGAGAGAGTCAGATGGACCATTAAATGATAGAGGGGTAAAAGGGGCACTAAGAGGGGACAAGGCCATAGCAGAGAAACAAAATGAATTCTTTGCTTTGGTCTTTACTGAGGAAGATGTAGGGATGTTACCCATGACTGAAGTGATATTTAAAGGTGATACTGCAGAAGAATTGAAAGAAATATTGATACACCGGGAAGATGTATTACAACTATTTGATAAACTGAAGAGTAGCAAATCACCTGGACTGGATGGTATACATCCAAGGGTGTTGAAAGAACTGAAATATGAGATTGCAGACCTACTATTAGTAATCTGTGAACTATCATTAAAATCATCTGTAATACCTGAAGATTGGAGGATGGCCAATGTAACGCCAATTTTTAAAAAGGGTTCAAGGGGTGATCCGGGAAACTACAGACCAGTGAGCCTGATGTCAGTACCAGGAAAAATGGTATAAGCCATGATAAAGAACAAAATTACTAATCATGTAGATAGTCATGGCTTAATGGGAGACAGTCAACATGTTTTTAGACAAGGAAGATCTTGTCTTACTAATCTGTTATGTTTTTTGAAGGTGTGAATAAACAGGTAGACAAAGTGTATCTGGCCTTTCAGAAAGCCTTTGACAAGGTCCCTCATTAGAGACTTTTGGCAAAATTAAAAATTCATGAGATAGGAGGCAGTGTACTATTGTGGATCAGGAACTGGTTAAAAGATAGAAAGTAGAGGGTAGGGCTAGATGACCAGTTTTCCCAATGGAGAAAATTGAATAGTGGAATCATCCAGGGATCTGTGCTGGGTACACTGCTTTTTAACATATTCATAAATGACCTGGAAATGGGAATAACGAGTGAGGTAATCAAATTTTCAGATGACACAAAACTATTTAAACTTGTTAAAACCCATGAGGATTGTGGAAAATTGCAAGAGGATCTTGATAACTTGGAAGAATGGGCATACAAATGGCAGATGAAATTTAAGGTGGACAAGTGCAAAGTTATGCACCTAGGAAAGAACAACCCAAACTATGGTTCCACAAGGAAAAAGATTTAGGCGTCATCATGTTTAACATGTTAAAACCCTCCACCCAGAGTGCAACGGCGGCCAAGAGAGCAAATAGAATGCTAGGCATCATAAGGAAAGGAATGGAAAATAAAACAAAGGATATTATAATGCCTCTATAGCGTTCCATGATGCGACCGCACTTTGAATATTGTGTGCAATTCTGGTCGCCGTATCTTAAAAAGGATATAGCGTTATTAGAAAAGGTGCAGAGAAGAGCCACCAAAATGGTAAAGGGGATGGAAGGATACTCCTATGAAGAGAGGCTAAGAAAGTTGGGGCTTTTCAACTTGGAAAAGAGACGGCTGAAAGGAGATATGATAGAGGTCTATAAATTAATGAATGGAGTGGAACGGGTAAACGTAGATTGATTCTTTACATCATCAGAATATAAAAAAGACTAGAGGATATGCAATGAAGCTACAGGGTAACCTATTTAAGACTAATAAGAAAAAAATATTTTTTTACTTAACGTGTAGTTAAACTCTGTAATTTGTTACTGGAGGATGTAGTAAAAGCTGTTAGAGTAGCCGGGTTTAAAAAAGGTTTGGACAAGTTCCTGGAGGAAAGGTCCATAAACCATTATTAAAAGGGACCCAGGATATCACTGTTTGACCCATTACAAGCATTGAGGAACCTGTGACTTTTGGGGAGACTGCTAGGTACTTTTGATCTAGATTGGCCACTGTTGGAAACAGGATACTGGGCTTGATGGACCTTGGTCTGACCCAGTATGGCATATCTTATGTTCTTAAACATAATCCACAGACAGGACCCTTACCTGTGACCCTCTGCTTTTCTACACACCAACTGTGTGTGGTATGCCACAGTGCTGCCACATTGCTACCACCATCCAGATTGCATCAGACAGACCTTGGCAGATATGATGCACATGGTGCACTGGATCTGGCCATGGCTTTTGTCTGTTACCTCCCCCTTATCCCCCATGCCATGCTGATATGCCTATGTGCCATCAATGTTGGTGGTGCCTGGTCCCAGGCCTGTCAACTTACGGATAGACAGGTACCTAGGATGCAGGCTCCGCAGGGGTGGAGGCATACACGGACAGACACACATCCCCCCCCCCCCACATCAATCTGCATCTCCAGGATCCCCATCACCATATGGCAATGTAATGTCTCTTTGACCTGGGGAAGGGACAGCTGTGTGGTGTTAGGTTAGAGGGTGGTGTTAGGTTAGAGGACTGGGGAATATTGTCTGCAGTGGGAGAGGTAATTGTTGTTCAATTGTCTATACCATATAAATGTTGTAAGACTAGGGAACATGCAATGCAGCTGCAGTGTAGGCCATTCCGGACCATTATGTGAACAAATGTTGTTCTTCCACACATCATCACACCTTGCACTCTATCACCAGAGGATATAGTAAAGGCTGCTAGTATACTGGGTTTAATATATCTTTGGCCAGGTTCCTGGGGAAGGTCCCTAAAGCATTGTTCGTGAGGACCCCAGATTTGCTCTGCATACCCCATTGAATGCATTGTGGATCATGTGTGTCTTTTTGGGGTACCTGCTAGGTCCCTGTGCCTTAGTTTGGACACTGTTGGTCACAGTATACTGGGTATGAGAAACCTTGGCCAGATTCAGTCTTGCATATTTACAGGTCTTCTATTCATAAGTGCCATCTAAGCAGCTGCCTGGTCTGCCTTGTGGCCCCGTGGCCCCCACTTCATGAGCCACATGCACCCTCCTATGCCCCATTAGCACCATCAACGTAGTGCCCTTTCATATCTGGGCACTATGCTGTTGATGCAAATAGTGCACTCCTATCACTTTTTTGGGCTCACCTGTCTGTGCAGCACATTGCAGACACCAAATAGGTTCTCTCTCCTCAAACTGCACCCTTACCAACAGGTTTTCACTTGTGGTAATGTTCCTGGTGTTAAGGTGACAGCATTAAGGGAGCTGGGCCTTGTTCATGCCCACTCCCTGCCCATTGACCTCTACTTTCCGCCTACTCTCCGCTGTTTGCCTCTCTCTGCTCTGGGAAGAGCAGTGCCCTCACAGTGCTCTGCTAGAGAGGTGGATATTTAACTCCTGTGACAACTTGCTGTGAGTTCTAGCTGTCTATTTATATTATTTATTGTTGAGTCCTAGCTGTCTATTGTTGTCTTATTGGTGTGCTATTTCACCTCCCTGTCCCCTTTAGTTTTGCACTTCAGCTTTCTCAGCTGTATAACTTACCTTGCCTCTCTCAACTAACTGGCCTTTGTGTGGTAGCCAGGTTAATTGTTGCTTTAAACTAAATATCTCTCCCTGCTCTGTCCCCAGAATTTGCTGTTTTAAACTTTTTTTCCTGCTCTAGCCAACCTGAGGGACTACCCCCCTCCCCCCCTGCTGAGGGTACAGGACAGGGTACCTTGTAACAGTCCTCCATTAATAGGTCTTATATTCCCTCCCTCCCTCCCCAACACCCACCCACCCCTGGAGTAATTGTAGCTTTATAGGTACTTACACATCTTAGAGGAAAGGAGCTGCTCTCAGGTGCAGCTCTTTATCCAAATCAGTCACACATTGAGGACCTGAGATTAATTAAGCTTCAGGTGAACAAGGTATATTAGAAGTATTAGATACACTTTTATTAGTATAAGCATCTACACCAACCCTTAGTAAGTACAGAATTTAAAGACCTAAACACACATTTTAAATCAAGATGCAGTCAACAGTCCAGCAGCGAGATGGGGGCTTTCCAGTCTTTTGCATTGAGTGTCACATGTATGATTTTCTCCCAGTTGATGAGAGGTCTTAAGTATGCACTAAGTGCAAGGAGCTCTTTGCTCTCAGGGAACAAGTCTGTTCTCTAGAGACTAGAGTAGCAGACCTGGAAGACTTTAGAAAGACAGAGAAGTACATGGACGAGACCTACAGGGATATAGCCCTGAAGTCCCACCTCCAGTCTGGCAGCATCCCTGTTGCCATGGAGGAGAAAGGTCACGTGACAGGAGAGCATAACCCTGGTGTGACAGGATGTGATCCTGTAACTAGGACCTGTCCTCCAGGTGATGTAAAACCCTCTCACACTGAGGATGTTTCTCCAGGACCATGTGCCCATGAGGGGAGGGTTAGGACAGCTGTTATAGTTGGTGATTCAATCATTAGGCATGTAGATAGCTGGGTGGCTGGTGGACGTGAGGATCACCTGGTAACATGCCTACCTGGTGCGAAGGTAGCGGACCTCACACACCGCCTAGATAAGATCTTAGATAGTGCTGGGGAGGAGTCTTCTGTTTTGGTACATGTCGGTACCAATGACATAGGAAAATGTGGTAGGGAGTTTCTGGAGGCTAAATTTAAGCTTTTAGGTAGGAAGTTGAAATCCAGAACTTCTAGGGTAGCGTTCTCTGAAATGCTTCCCGTTCCACGTGCAGGACCCAAAAGGCAGGCAGAGCTCCGGAGTCTCAATGCGTGGATGAGACAATGGTGCAAGGATGAGGGTTTTGGATTTGTTAGGAACTGAGGAACATTCTGGGGAAAGAAGGGGCTCTTCCGAAGGGATGGGCTTCATCTTAACCAGGATGGAACCAGACTGCTGGCATTAACCTTTAAAAAGGAGATAGAGAAGCTTTTAAACTAGAAAATAGGGGAAAGCCGACAGTCGCCCAAGAGCAGATGGTTCGGAAGAAGGTATCCTTGAAGGATACTACCAAAATCAGAGAGGTTCCAAAAAAGAGTAAAGTAGCCCAAATGCCCTCGAGTATAGAGCAGAAAGAGCTTAAAGATCCAAAATTACCCATGTCTACTAATAGCCAGATTAATATTAATAAAATACAGTCTCTAGAATGCTTGTATGCAAATGCTAGAAGTCTAAACAATAAGATGGGAGAGTTAGAATATATAGCTCTAAATGAGAGGTTAGATATAATTGCAATCTCAGAGACATGGTGGAAGAAGGATAACCAGTGGGACACTGTGATACCTAGATACAAACTATATCATAATGATAGAACTGATCAAATTGGTGGAGGGGTTGCACTCTATGTTAGAAAGGGCATTGAGTCAGAAAGGATTATAGTTTTGCAAGAAACACAATTTGCTGTAGAATCTCTATGGATTGAAATTCCATGTATGAAGGGGAAGGTGATGGCGGTGGGGGTGTACTATCGACCGCCTGGCCAGAATGAACAAATGGATGATGAAATGCTCAAAGAAATCAAGGAAGCTAACAAAAGTCACAGCAGAGTAGTAGTAATGGGTGATATCAATTACCCCGGTATCGACTGGGTCAGTGTCACGGCAGGACATGCTAGGGAGATAAAGCTCCTAGATGAAATGAATGACTGCTTCTTGGAGCAGCTGGTTCATGAACCGACCAGAGGGGAAGTCATACTGGACCTAGTCCTTAGCGGAACCCCAGATCTGGTGCAAGAAATAAGGGTGTTGGGACCACTTTGCAATAGTGATCATAGCGTGATCGTGTTTGATTTAGTTAGTGGAGGAGGGATAGTAAAGAAATCCACAGTACTACCTTTTAACTTTCGGAAGGGAGACTATGATAAAATGAGGAATATAGTTAAGAAAAAACTAAAAGGAGCAGTTGGAAAGGTTAAAGACTTACATCAAGCTTGGGTGTTGTTTAAAAATATTATCCTGGAAGCCCAGACCAGCTGTATTCCACGCTTTAAGAAAAGTAGAAGAAAGTCCAAAAAACTGCCAGCATGGTTTAAAGGTGAGGTCAGAGAGGCTGTTGCCGCCAAAAAAGCATCTTTCAGGAAATGGAAAAAAGAGCCAAATGATGAAAACTCATTATTCCTTTTTCCAGGTCATTTATGAATATGTCAAAAAGTAGCGGACCCAGTACAGATCCCTGGGGTACTCCACTAGTCACCTTTTTCCATTGGGAAAATTGGCCATTTAGCCCTACCCTCTGCTTTCTATCTTTTAACCAGTTCCCGAGCCACAATAGTACACTGCCTCCTATCCCATGACTTTTTAGTTTTGCCAAAAGTCTCTGGTGAGGGACCTTGTCAAAGGCTTTCTGAAAGTCCAGATACACTATATCAACTGACTCACCTTTGTCTACCTGTTTATTCACACCTTCAAAAAAACATATCAGATTAGTGAGACAAGATCTTCCTTGTCTAAAGCCATGTTGGCTGTCTCCCATTAGGCCATGACTATCCACATGCTGTGTAATTTTGTTCTTTATGATGGTTTCCACCATTTTTCCTGGTACTGATGTCAGGCTCACTGGTCTGTAATTTCCTGCATCACCCCTGGAACCCTTTTTAAAAATTGGCGTTACATTAGCAATCTTCCAATTTTCAGGTATTACAGATGATTTTAATGAAAGTTCACAGATTACTAATAGCAGGTCTGCAATCTCATATTTCAGTTCTTTCAATACTCTTGGATGTATACCATCTGGTCCAGGTGATTTGCTACTATTCAGTTTATTAAATAGTTGTAATACATCTTCCTGGTGTAGCGATATTTCTCTCAATTCCTCTGCAGTATCACCTTTAAATACCACTTCGGTATTGGGTAACATCCCTACATCTTCCTCAGTAAAGACCAAAGCAAAGAATTCATTCAGTCTCTCTGCTATAGCCTTGTCTCCTTTTACTGCCCCTTTTACCCCTCTGTCATCTAATGGTCCAATTGACTCTCTCACAGGCCTTTTGCTACGAATGTACTTGAAAAAGTCTTTGTTTCGTGTTTTTGCTACTCTAGCAAGTTCCTTCTCAAATTCTCGCTTTGCCTGCCTTACCAATGCTTTGCATTTAACTTGCCAGTGCTTGTGCTGTTTCCAGTTTTCTTCGTTTGGCTCTTTTTTCCATTTCCTGAAAGATGCTTTTTTGGCAGCAACAGCCTCTCTGACCTCACCTTTAAACCATGCTGGCAGTTTTTTGGACTTTCTTCCACTCTTCTTAATTCGTGGAATAGAGCTGGTCTGGGCTTCCAGGATAGTATTTTTAAACAACGCCCAAATTTGATGCAAGTCTTTAACCTTTGCAACTGCTCCTTTTAGTTTTTTCTTAACTATATTCCTCATTTTATCATAGTCTCCCTTTCGAAAGTTAAAAGGTAGTACTGTGGATTTCTTTAGTATCCCTCCTCCACTAATTAAATCAAACACGATCATGCAATGATCACTATTGCCAAGTGGTCCCAACACCCTTATATCTTGCACCAGAGGGAGGAGAGGTCTAGTGGTTAGGACAAGGTACTTCAGGCCGGAGGGCCGGGGGTTCAAGTCCCACCTGGGGACAGCAATCTCAGGCCGGAGGGACAGGGATTTCTAGTCCTATAGGCACTCTTTGTGGTCTTGGGCAAGCCACTTAACCCTCCATTGCCCATGTTCCCTGTAAGTATTAGCATATGTGTCTCATATCCCCTCGTGTGAAATGTATCCCCTAATTGACTGCTTTGACCCGGTGAAAAGCGGGATATTAATACAGCTAAATAAATAAATAAAATAAGATCTGGTGTTCCACTAAGGACTAGATCCAGTATGGCTTCCTCTCTGGTTGGTTCATGAACCAGCTGCTCCCAGAAGCAGTCATTTATTTCATCTAGAAACTTTATCTCCCTAGCATGTCCTGCCGTGACACTGAGCCAGTCGATACTGGGGTAATTGAAATCGCCCATTATCAATACTCTGCTGTAATGTTTGTTAGCTTCCTTGATCTCTTTAAGCATTTCATCATCCATTTGTTCATTCTGGCCAGGCGGTCGATAGTACACTCCCACTGCCATCACCTTCCCCTTCATACATGGAATTTCAATCCATAGAGATTCTACAGCAAATTTTGTTTCCTGCAAAACTTTAATCCTTTCTGACTTAATGCCCTCTCTAACATAGAGCGCAACCCCTCCTCCAATTTGATCAGTTCTATCATTATGATATAGTTTGTATCCAGGTATTACAGTGTCCCACTGGTTGTCCTCCTTCCACCATGTCTCTGAGATTGCAATCATATCTAACCTCTCATTTAGTGCTATATATTCTAACTCTCCCATCTTATTGTTTAGACTTCTAGCATTTGCATACAAGCATTTCAGAGACTGTATTTTATTAATATTAATCTGGCTACTAGTAGGCATGGGTAATTTGGAATCTTTACACTCTGTCTGCACCATACTCAAGGGCATTTGGGCTACTTTACTCTTTTTTGGAACCTCACTGCTTTCGGTAGTATCCTTCAAGGATAACGTCTTCTGAACCATGCGCTCTTGGGCGACTGTCGGCTTTCCCCTATTTTCTAGTTTAAAAGCTTCTCTATCTCCTTTTTTTTTTTTTTTTTTTATTTGAAGGCAGCATATAAGTACAACAAGTGCTGAACAAACGTGCTCTAAACATAGTAAAAGTACAAAAAGAAACACCGGTACAGCATCCAGAAACATTGTTAACAAAGCCCTCTGTTTTTGTTTTTGTTTTTGTTTTCCCTTGTCCGTTGTTTCCTCATCCTCCTCCCCCCCTCCCCCCTCTCCCCCCTTCTGGAACCTGACTGAACTCCGAAACTCACCCCTTCTACACCCTTCTTCTTCCCTCCCTCCTCCCCCTCCCATAGCCCCTCCCAACCCCCCAGCCATCAAAACACCCCCCACCCCTCACCTTCCCTGCACCTCCACCCCTAACCGCTATATCCTCAGGAAATAAGGATGGGGATATCAACAAACTGAACCACTCGAGGAAGAAAAAAAGGAAAAAGCTAAGAACTCTACAACATATTAGATAGATAAGAGACCAGTGTCTCCCACAGAGAACAGAGAAGTGCCGGAGGGGTTACTGACCATACTGAGAAACAAATACTTCCCACACTTGCTCAAATTGGGACAGCCGCAATCGTCCAACTGCCACCCCGCACTCCATAGTATATGTATCCCACATGCATTCCAACCACTGGGCAAAAGTGGGGGGCGAAGTCTGTTTCCAGACTGCGGCTAAAGCCAGCCGAGTCGCATGTAAACTGTGATGAATCAGGGCCAATTGGAAAGTCCGAGCGCCCAGTATCTTATCGCCCAAAAGAAAAATACCCGGCTCCCAGGGAATGCTCAACCCCACCAGCTATTGCAACCGGTACTGAACTCCCCTCCAAAAAGTCAGTATACGCGGGCAGAACCACCAAACATGTGCCAGGGTGCCTTCCTGCCCACACTTCTGCCAGCACAAACCGGATACTCCGGGGTACGCTCGAGCAACCCTCACCGGCGTCATATACCATCTGTAGATTATTTTGTAATTAGTTTCATGGGCGTTAACTGCCGTAGCACTCCGCCAGAGTCGACCTTCAAGTTGCTCCCAGCGCTGCTCAGAGTAATTAAGGTGCAATTCTTGGTTCCACTGATCCCTATGCTTGCTAGGGCCCACCTGTTGAGATTGTAAATGTGCATATAAGGCAGTAACAAGGCCCTTCGTGGTGGTACATGCCTCACAAAAGCGCTCAACGTCCGACAGGTCGCGAGCAACCTGCGACCGAACCAATCGGTCCCGCACCCAATGAGCCGCCTGTGTATATTGATAAACGTGACCAGCAGAAAGGCCGAATTCCCCCTGAAGCGAATGAAAAGAGCGCAGCCTACCATCCTCAAAAAGTTGGCCTACTCGGCTAAGCCCCTTATGACCCCACAGCCGAAAGGTGGGATCACTCATCACGGGGGGAAAAGAGAGATTATCCACAATGGGTGCCAAAGGAGTCAGGGTCGCCCTGCGATGCCAGAAGAATTGATCCCAGCAGCAAAGAGTATGGGAAATGTAGGGGTTAGCTGACCGAGAAGCACCAAGCAATTTGGAGCTAAGCCACAACCGATCCCCCAATCCCGCTCCTCCCATTTAAAGGTTAATGCCAGCAGCCTGGTTCCATCCCGGTTAAGGTGAAGCCCATCCCTTCGGAAGAGCCCCTCCTTTCCCCAGAATGTTCCCCAGTTCCTAACAAATCCAAAACCCTCATCCTTGCACCATTGTCTCATCCACGCATTGAGACTCCAGAGCTCTGCCTTTATCCCGTTATCTGCCTTAGGCATTTTAGGTGTAAAAATCACAGTATTTTTAGTAGTTTACCTGCATAAATGGCCACTGACACATGAAAGGTAGTCAGTTGTTATTTTGTAAATACATTCATTGTTCCGTGATGCATATTTTAAGTGTGGGAATACTCTGGAAGGAGTTTGGGCAGAGCTGAAATTTTAATGTATCAAATACATATTGTTATAATTTAGGTGCGTTTTTGAAGAATTTAGTTGCAGATATTTACACCAGCTCCTTGGGCTCGAGTAAGTGCTTGCACCAAGTTTAATACATATTTTTAACCAGATCTGCCCCTATTTTATAAAGTATACATGTGCCTTACTTTATAAAGTAGACAATGAAACATATGTATTAAAATTCACATATATCTAACTGACCCTTATAAAATTACCCTCCTGCTTGGAGGTCAGCTTTTTAAAAAAAAACTGGCCGCCATAGGCACAAAATCAGGATATTTGGTCGCAATATCAGGATAGTAGCACTAAATATCTGGATTGTGCTGTCACTATATGAATAAGTGCTATCATTATCTGGAACTTTAAACAACTATCTCACTGTGAGAAAACAACTATCTCACTGTGAGAGAAGTAGAATAGACATTATTCAATGGCTGGTTAGCTAAGGTGGCTGGTTCATTTTTGAATGTTTCCCCTAAGGAAGAAGCTTGAGTCTGAAACATGATATCATGTGACACAAACTGTTGGTTGGCACTAACAGATGAGACCTAAGAATGATAATACTGGGACTTTAAGAATTGAGGTTTTAACCCTTGTATATGGTTCATTCGGTGAAGATCTGATGGTTTCTCGGTTTGTTGCCTTTTTGTTGATCATGGTTTGAAAAATTTGATGGAAAGATGATGAGCTTATGAGTGAGCTTGCTTGATTAACCATTATCTGGAAGGCATCCATTTCCAGCCACTTATCTCTCTTAAGTTATCTGAAGAGTTATCTGGATAGTGGTGCTGAAAATCACTGCTATCTGAATAATTTGAATCTCCTCCTCCTCACTCCCTTCTTCCAGACCATCCCAGGAGGCACAGGGCTGTTAGCATTCTTTGTGTCAAGGTCTTGTACTTTTTTACAGTATATTGTATGCTGCCTCGGATGCCTTTGGAC